>JBBGZY010000125.1:0-2400000 GCA_037952925.1 Lithobates clamitans | reverse complement strand
GAGTTTTTTTCATTTGTTTTATATCTTTTTAGGGAATTCTGGTGTCACGAGGCAGGACTGTGCTAATGGCCGATGCTGATGGTGCCACCAAGTTTGCAGATCTAAAAAGTGTTGAAGATGGACTTGAGAGTCTTAAACCCTGGCCAGTGAGTGTTTATTTTATTATTATTATTATTATTATTATTATTATTATTATTATTATGGCTTTAGTTTAGGTTTTGGCATGGAAGATCTTTTAGGTGTTCTCCTGGCTGGGACGGCTTTCCCCACCAGGAGAACACAATGGCTTCACAGGAGGGATTCCCTCCATCAATATAGTTAGTGTTGATAGGGCAATCCCACCTGCGGAGCCATTGTGAATGAATCAAGTGATTTTCATTCCTGCAACCTGCAACCCAGGTCGCTTAGTCTATGGCCAGCTTTAGGGCAAACCCTTCCCCTTTTTATTTTTGTATTTTTTCTATTTTGGATAGATTAAAGGATAAAAGTTTACTTTTACTTTTAAAAAATAAAATAAAAATAAATGCACTTTTTTTTTTTTGCAGGTAAAAAAAAAACGTGCATTTTATGGTTTTTCACTGCAGGAGCCTTTAAAGCGTTGCACCCGAGATCAGCAGATCACGGATGCAATGCAGGTCTCCTGCAGGTGTGTCAGTGTATTGGCTTGCTCGTACAGGGTAAAACATTCTGACAGGAAGACTCGTGAACTACCACAGTGCTCACAGCACCATGGTAGTTCATTGAAAACCACAAGCCCACAGCCGCAAAGGCTGCTGGAGCTAGTAGTTTTCCATTCACAGAGGACTGTGAATAGGTGACACGGTCAGGTCTGCTGCCACAATTTTTGAATTGTGGAGGCAGACAGGAGGAGAAGTCTTCTGTCACATCGGGGATCTTGGGGGTGGGGGTGGGGGGGTGGGCGCAGGGTCTGGTGCATTTTAAAACATGTTACACCCTAAATATGGGTGTAACATGTTATGAAAGGTGAACTTATACTTTTAAGTTCTTTAATGTTATAACCCCTGTTGGTTTATTTTTGCCACGTGTGTCCCATTGGGGAGATTTCTTTTCACTTCCTGTCCCAAAGCCAAAAAACAGCAAGTGACAGGAAATCCCCCTAAATGAGGGAATCCCTGGTTGTCACCAGAAATAATGACTGCATTGAAAGCTATCCCCACTCTTCCTGTTCTGAGGACATCCCACAATTTTGGGATTGTCTTTTACGTTCACTTACAATGATAATGGTCAACAGGACAAATGGGGAGGGCAAATCTCTTTAACAGGTGCACAGACAGTAATAATAAAGGGGTGTTAATCTCTCTCCACTCTCTCTCCACTCTATCCAAAACTAAAGAAAAATGTTTTTCTTTTAGTTATACTTTAAACTAGAGTTTAATTTGACTTTTTTTATACATTATAGATGTGCTGTTTTGATGCTAACGTTGCAAACTTTACAATCATTAGAACATGTTTCTGTTTTTCAAACGTAGGATAACTTGGCAATATCGTGCGGGTCACGAGCGCACCTAGAGAAGGATTCTATAGCTCAGGTAAAACATTTTACAGTGTTGAACTCTTTTTATTAACATATTTATGAAAGAAAGTAAAATGTAAAAAAAAAAGTCGCAGAAGAGCACATTGGATATTGTGCTTATATTGTCCAATGTTTTGTGGAGAGAAAAACCTCAGCTCTTCCAGTTAAATACATTTCAAGGGTTTTAACAAATGTTCATTGAAGATTATTGCCTGCTGCTTTACTGTACACACTGAGACTGGACATTTCAGAAGCTACCTTAGAGGATCTGCTTGTTATAATCACACGATCATCTTCAATGTTGTAAAAATGGTGAAATCTCCTGCACTTTTATGTCCCTGTAGATGGGTAATATCCTTGACCAAAATGTAAAGCTAAGATTTGTGCTAAGAATACCTGAACATTTACCTCTAGCTCTTTGCATAATTTGCAGAAAAAGTAGTAACTGACCTCTCTTGGCTTTGTTCTCTACACAGACAGTATGGATAGATCACGTCTTCTGTGCTTCCATTAGTACAAGGAAACAACATTTTAATTCTTCATCAAATTTTGAAACGCACAACTGGTTGCATGATTTCATTTTAATTGCCTCAAAGTGCAAAATACAAATGTAAAAATGCTCCCCTATATCCCCTGCGAGAACCTTACCTTAAAGGTTAACATGCAAAAGAATTGAACCCGTGCTTTCCGCATGCAGAACAAAGTAGCAAGCTCCCTTAACTGCAATACATCTCAGCTTCATGTACTCATAATTTTGTTTTTTTGTTCCCATGCTACTCTGTTTGAGACACGGGAAGCACTGTGGATAGTCCAAGTCATGCTACTCAGGGCTGAAGGCTTATTCTCCACGCCCAAGTGATGGCAATGGTTGCTGGAGTGGCCAAGCACAAAAAATTAGGGGAAACGAGTCCTGGTGCTAACTATACTTGAAAGTACCTACCCCCCCCCCCCCATCTGCTCAAGATTTTGCCACATCGCCACAACTTGGCTCCAAATCCCTGACTGTAATGGTAACCTGATCTAACCCGCACACAGCATCCGCCGCTGGAGATTGGATCGGCTGCAGGAAAGATATGTATCGTGATTTTTGCTTTACAGGGTTAGATAGATTAGTCTTAGAATGTGGCTGCCAGCAGATTTAGAGTTTATTGCAGAACTCCCTAAAGTTAAATCCATAAAAAAGGCAACAAATATCCATTAATACAAACGTAGATTTCGGTGCTACTACCCATATGGTCCACCATCAGCAGAGCTCACAGGTACCTGATCCACAGTCTCCCATCTGAGAGTAATAGTCCATAAAGATGATCCGCACAACAGCTAGTGCTCTAAAATCTTGCTTTTTATTCAGGAAACCACAATGTACAGTACGCAGATGCAATCAGTTGACGCGTTTCAGCCTACACGGCTTTAAACCGTGTAGGCTGAAACACGTCAACTGATTGCATCTGCGTACAATAGCTGTTGTGCAGATCATCTTTATGGACTATTACTAACAAGAATCCATGCATTTTAAGGCAACACGTGTTGGCGCATGAGCTTAGGCAGGCCATAGATGCGATTTTCTTTCCTGTGACTACGGGTTGCAGGAAAGAACATCGTTAGATTTCCCCATCAACACAGTCAGTGTGGATGGGGGAATCCCTCCCGCAGTAATAATCGCATACCGAAAATCTGACATCTTGATTGTACCCAAGTCTATCGATGGATCAACTTGGGTACAATCAGCCTGCCAATAGATGGTTCGAATCTTGACCAATCCCTGCTAAATCAGTCAAAATTCTGTGGCTTTACTGTAATGGGACATGGGGCCTTTTTGTGTTTTTGGTTTTTATTTTTTTTTTAAGGTGTTTTTTGAATATCTAATCTTCTTTTTTTTTTCTTTTTTTTTTTTTTTTTCCCTCAGCGTTCTGTGTTCAGGACCTTCCTTATGTATGGCTTCCATTTCCTCGTCTGGTTTTTATGTGTACGCGGTGTCAAAGACACACAGTGTGGCTTCAAATTGTTTACAAGACAAGCTGCTGCACGCACATTTACAGCTCTTCATGTTGATCGATGGTGAGTTTCCACTTCAACATGATTATAATATTAGTGTGATTAACACTAAATTATCTAATAGAATTGATAATGGTACATTTTTTTTGTGTGGGGTTTTTTTTTTTTTTTCTTTATTTTAGAAAGTTTTTCTGTAGTGTACTTGCCCTTAGTGGGCCCTCATGTTCTCTACAAGCAGGTTTGTAATGGCACATAATTACCTCTTCCCCCTCCTGAGCTCTTTTGATGTGAGGACTGAACACGACACCACAGAGTTCCCTTATTCCATAGTAAAGCTAATACTTTGATTTTAGAGACTGCTGGCAGAATTGGGACCCATGAAGGGCTTCTACATTTACGTACTCTTTAGTGCTAGGGGCTGAGATGTGGGGACAGGGACTCTTAATTACTTGCCCTCCAGAAGATTTACCCCCACCCCTTTATGACCAGGCCATGTTTTTGCTATTTGGCACTGCGTTAATTTAACTGACAATTGCGCGGTCATGCATCGCTGTACTCAAATGAAATTTTATATAGCTTTTTTTTTTTTTTTTTCCCCACAAATAGAGCTTTCTCTTGGTGGTATTTGATCACTGCTGGGTTTTTTTATTTTGTGCGCTATTAATGAAAACGTCCTAAAATTTTGAAATAAATATAAATCTATATTATAATAATTTTTACCTTCGGCTATAAAACATATACAATAAACATTTTAAAAAAAAATCTAATTTCTTCATAAATGTAGGCGAATATGTTGTGGGGTGTCATCCTGGCGGCTCCCGGTCCTGTCCTCCCGCCCCCCTCCTCCTCCTCCCTGCAGAGCGGCAATCTCCCTGCGTCAGGGAGCTGAATTTTCTGGGCGGCCGTAGTAACAATGTCCTGCCTCCTGTGATAGATGACACACTGATCCAATGCCGGGACATTGAATCAGTGTGACGTGATCACAGAAGGCGGGACATTGTTACTGCAGCTCGGGCAATTCAAATCCAGCTACGTGACACAGCGTGAGATCGCCGCTCTGATCGGGGCACAGGCAGACTGCATCCAGATGCACTGGTGAGGCTGCATCTTATGGGCACTGGTGAGGCTGCATCTTATCTCTTGCATCATGTCTGCTAGAGGTGCACCAAATGGAATTTTTGATAATACCATTAGCAGTGAGTTTAAGTAAGACTGTGGACCTGATACAAGAGATGGTTAGAGACTGTGGACTGCATTTTTCTCTAGCTTTTCTTCCACTAAAGGTGCCAATAATGGCCAACAATAAATTCATATTAATTGAAATTGATGACATTAATGAAAAAGTCAAATATAATACAGTTCTATATAAAAATATAAATATTTTATTTCAAACTGTCTTTTTCGGCAAAGTGGTGTATGTATGTATATGTATGTATGTATGTGTGTGTATATATATATATATATATATATATATATATATATATATATATATATATATATATATATATATATATATAACAACACTCAAAAAAAAATTCCACTTTGCTACAATGTAAAGTAGTGCGTGTACAGCTTGTATAACAGTGTGAATTTGTTTGTTTGCCCCCTCAAAATAACTCAACACACAGCTATTAATGTCTAAACCACTGGCAACAAAAGTGAGTACACCCCTAAGTAAAAATGTCCAAATTGGGCCCAAAATGTCAATATTTTGTATGCCCACCATTATTTTCCAGCTCTGCCTTAACCCTCTTGGGCAGGGAGTCCTCTTCCACTCCTCCATGACATCATGGAGCTGGTAGACGTTGGAGACCTTGCGCTCCTCCACCTTCCGTTTGAGGATACCCCACCGCTTTAGGCCTGGAGACATGCTTGGCCAGTCCATCACCTTTACCCTCAGCTACTTTAGCAAGGCAGTGGTCTTATTGGAAGTGTGTATGGGGTCATTATCATGTTGGAATAATGCCCTGCGGCCCAGTCCCCGAAGGGAGGGGCTCATGCTCTGCTTCAGTATGTCACAGTACATGTTGGCCACCATGCTGCAGCTCAGTTTCAGGGTCTTAGCAATCTTCTTTTAGCCTAGGCATTCTTTATGTAGAGCAAGAATTCTTTTTTTCAGATCCTCAGAGAGTCCTTTGCCACGGGGTGCCATGTTGAGCTTTCAGTGACCAGTATGAGAGAGTGAGAGCGATAACACCAAATTTAACACACCTGCTTCCCATTCACTCCTGAGACACATGACACCGGGGAGGGAAAATGGCTAATTGGGCCCAATTTGGACATTTAGACATTATTGGCTGTGTGTTGAGTTATTTTGAAGGGACAGCAAATTTACACTGTTATACAAGCTGTACACTCACTACTTTACATTTGTAGCAAAGTGTCATTTCTTCATTGTTGTCACATGAAAAGATATAATAAAATATTTACAAAAATGTGAGGGTTATCTCACTTTTGTGAGATACTGTATGTGTGGGTAATTTTTTTTTTTATTATTTATTTTTTATTTTTTATCACATGCCCCTTTACATCTGCCTGTGTTACTGATTTATTAATTAATGAGCTGGTTGTCTTTATTTAATCTGCTCACTTTATGTCTGTCCAGTAATTGTAGCGTGTGTAGTTGCTGGTAATTGGGATAAGAACTTCTGGGTTTTATAAGCATGCTTTTTAAAGATGCACAGTGATGCAGTCAGGATGACAGGACACCCTGATGTAGCTGAAGATTTATTTTTATCTTTACGAGCAGATTGTTAACATTCCCCTTCTCTGGGATTAGCATGTGGTGGTATTTTCTAAATATTAACAGTGTTTCTGTCTCCAGCAGTTGACTTGCCATCTTTAACTAAACACTTCTGTCTCGATATTGTGCGTTTTCTTAGACATCCTCAATCGCACACACAAGTGTTGCCCTTTTCTCTCCTTATACTTTTAGTGTGACTGCCATAGCAAAGCACAGCTTTTTTTTTTCTTGGAGAATAGGTGCAGGTACCCACACCTCCCTTTGGTTTAAAAAAAAAAAATGTATTGCATGTCGTTGGAACTCCACTTTTAAATAATTTTTAACATTCTGGCCAGAGAAATCCATTACAGTATAACTAAAGGCAAAACTTTTATTTATTTTTTTTTGGGGCAGAATGGAGTGCGATTAGAACACCTGTCAGGTTTTTATTCCTGTCTGTTCACCCATTAGGGAGATTCATCCTCTCTATTTGTCCTGTTTACCATTATCATTGAAAGTAAAAGAAAATCCTAAATTTTGGGTTGTCCCCAGAAAAGTAATAGAGGCAAAGTCTTCCAATGGGGACACTAGTTCTGGTGACCTGGGGGTCCCCAAGGAATTCCCTTTTTGTTTGCAGGCATTTCCTCTCGCTTCCTGTTTGGCTATAGGACAGACAGGAAGTAAAGGAAAATCTCCAAAAATGGGAGATTGTATTTTATGATGTCACCATCAATGCTAATGAACAGTTGGATGAACTGTATAGGCTTCAGGTATCAAACCAGTCAGATTCCTTCTGCCATCCTGGTTCAGGGCAGAAAATGAAAAGAAGAATTCTGTTTTGGGAAACGCGTATTTATTTGAGACGCGGTACATAAAGATTAGAAAGCGCTTCCTTATAGGTGTAATGTACTTGCCTAAGAAGTATTTCCCTTATTGACTGCAACCTAGTTTTTCCACCAGTATATGTGGAGAAAAAAAGGTAACTTGTTGTCTTGGCCAGCTTATCCTCAATTGCCCCCAAGGGAACTGGTAGTCCCATATTGCTGTCATTCTATATGTATTTTATATTTTTGGTGGTTTCATATGGGGGCGGTCCACAATTTTTTTTTTTTTTTTTATTTTTTTTTTTTTTTATATTTTGAGGTTTTTCACTGACGCTCTTCTTTAAAGAGTACTGCATTATCCCAAGTCAGAAGAGGCTTTGTGCCTCGAAATAGAGCATAAGATGTATTAATAAACCCCTAAATAAGATTTTTTTTTATTTTTTTTTCCCCCCCACTGTTAATATCAGTATAATCAAATTTACAAGTACTAATACTTTAAGGATGAGCCAACTTGTGCATTTTCAGATGGACGGATTATTTTAATAATCTAAAAAATAGTGTGCATGTATATTTACTTTTTGTATTTTAAAAGCCTCATTCCAGACCAGCTCTTCTGATTGATGTGATTAAAAAATCACTACTGTGCCTTAACCCTCCTATGTGAGTAATTAACCTTTTCTCTTCATAATAAGAGGATTCTGAACTGATTAACAACCTCATCTCCTAAATGGTCTCTGCACAGAACTGTGATGACAGCTGAATTAGCCCTCATAGTTCAGATCAATATATTGTATCTCCTGCTTCTGCAGGGCGTTTGATGTGGAGCTCCTATATATAGCCCAGTGCCTGAAGATCCCCGTTGCAGAAGTTGCAGTGAACTGGACGGAAATTGAAGGTAAGGTGAAAGTGTACCATGTAGTCTGCTCATCTGTACTGTTTGATTCCTTTGGTAATGTTTAGGAAGAGGTCAGTAATGAGAGCCACAAACTCCATGAGCCCTAGTTTACACTGATGCGATGCAAGAAACGCACAAGATTCGCTGCATCGCACTTCAAGGTAATCACATGGCATCCATGCAGTCTGCTGCGAGTGTCAATCTTAGATTAACGACCACCCAAAACAGATCGCAAAATGCAGTGCAATTGCCAGAATTGCATCGCATGGGTGTTCGGGTGCAGGGGGGAAAAAAGGGTCCTGTACCATTTTGGTGCGGGTGCGATTTGAGCCATAAAGAATATATGCTCAAATCGCACCGTGCAGACATCACATGTGACGTGCACAGGAATGTGGTGCGATTCCTGTGCGAATCACATGTGTTTTGCACGCACCAGTGTGAACCTAGGCTGGACCTTTCTTCTGCAGCGGGAGAGGTTTGAATTAAAATATGATAAAAATATATTCAGCGCTGACTAATCAAACGGACAATTCAAAAAATAAATGCTAGCAGACACAAAGGTAAATTTAACAACACCTTAATTCCATAAAATAAAAAGCAAACCGCGCTACGCAAATAAAAATGTCCTTCAAACAATACATCAAATGAAACGGATGGAGCAAATGGAGTGGAGGGGTAGGACCACCAGTGCACACTCAGGACGACATGGGGTTAAGTCTCAACGTGATTGTGATCCCTTCACCACACATGGATGGCCCCTCACCTGAAGCATTCGACCTGAAACGGGTCATACAGCATAAATACCATCTAGTAGATAAACCGATCCAAATGGTGACAGCCCTGTGTTCAGCGTTCAGCACTCATCAGATGATGGACAGTAGTATGTGCACGAAAATAATAACACATATAGTGCTCTCTGCTTGTATATTTATTAAAATAAAAGCAAGGTAAAATATATTGCACTTACAATAACCGGCACTCATAACCGAGTGTCGGCTGAGCAGCGTGTGATCGTGTCGATTAGGCTGATGACCGCGGGTGACGTCATGCACTCCTGGCCCCCGTACGCGTTACGTCCATGGGCGGGACTTCTTCAGCGTGCAGCGGGGTACGCAAAGACGGCCCGCTTTATTTATATATAGGCATGGCAACAGCGAACTACCAATCACAGAACAGACTTGGCAATCCCGAGATTCAATGAACACAGCACGTCGCGCAGGATGCAAGGAAACATATCATTAACAAAACATATTCAGTCCCCATACAGAATGAGGAGCTGATTAGTACCATGTACTTGTATGCAAATCTACATATCCGAAATAGTTTGTATAGGCTTAAGGGAAATACACCTAAGAACAACCACGGGACATACAAGTCCTCATGTAGAGTAAAAAATGGCTAATAAATTGCCTAATACAGCCTGCAATTACAGGCATAAAATCGCATGCAAAATCGCATAAGCAGAAAATATTAAAAGGGTATTAAATGACATCAGACCGTGGCCATCACCTTGACACAATCGCATAAACATACTCAATTGGAATTGATAAATAACAACATTAACAAAAAAGGAACCATATAAATGAATAACAAAATATAGCAAATTATCTGTTAGAAATAAAGCAATTTAAATCAAAATCGACGTTCATTCCCGCTGGGAATAGGACCTTAGTCTCGTAGATCCAGAAGGATTCTCTACGGCTCAGTTGTCTGATATAATGGCCACCTCTCCAATTGCGAGGAACTTTTTCAATTCCCCAAAACTTGAGGCATTTTGGGTCCCTATGATGACAAAGGCGGAAATGCCTAGACACACTATGGGTTTTTACCCCCCGTTTGATGTTACTAATGTGTTCGCTTACTCGCCTACATGTAAGGCTCTGGAAGTGCGGCCCACATACTGGAGGTCACAATCGCACTCCAGCATGTATACCACACCCACAGACGTACACGTAATTAAGCCCTCAATTTGATAGCTTTTATGTGTAACGTTTGAAACAAATTCTTTCCGCCTTTTGATATTTTTGCTGGCTTTCTTGCAGGTGGCGCATTTGCCACACGCGTAAAAGCCAGACAAGAAACCAAACAGCCTATTGGTCCCTATTTTATTTTTGAATTCAAATATGCCAAGAGAATGTGCAGGATAAAGGGTGTAAAAAAAAAAAAAAAGGAGAGGGGTAAACATACTAAAATGGAAGAAAGCTTCCCGTTATGGCATAAGGTTAAATGATATGTGATCTCTTAGGCCTGTTTCATACAGGCTTTGGCTTCTATAAAGCAGAAGGGTTGATTTACTAAAACCGGAGAGTGCAAAATCTGGGGCAGCTGTGTATGGTAGCCAGTCTGCTTCTATATTCAGCGTGTTCAATTAAGCCTTAATAAAAAAAAAAAACCTGGGAGCTGATTGGTTTCTATGCAGAGCTGCACCAGATTTTTTTCACCCTCTAGTTTTAGTAAATCCACCCCAGTGCGAAGCTTTGTTGAAGCTTTTAACCACATACCACAAACCGCCGTCATTGTACGTTGGTACTTTGATGTAGAATACCGGGGTTAGGGCAGCAGATAAAACTGGTCGCTGCAAGATCACTTTTATCAGCGACGGGAGAGGTGCCCACCCCCTCCCGCTGCGTGTCAGTCGTCTCCGCCGCTTACAGGAACCGTCAATAGCGGCGGAGACAATCCGATCCTTTCCCCTCTGAGGCACTGTGTCGAGTGAGGGAATGATGGCCCCCACTCCACTCAATGACGTTGGATGACGGAAGCGACATCAAATGTCACTTCCTCCCAACGGCCTTAAAGGGGGAAAATTTTTTATTGCATTTTAGTGTAACTGTGAGATCTGAGGTCTTTTTTTACCCCAGATCCCACATTAAAGAGGCCCTGTCATGCTTTTTTTTTTTTTTTTTTTTTCCCCCCCTATTACAAGGGATGTTTACGTTCCTTGTAATAGGAATAAAAGTGATTCAAAAAAACATTTTTCAAAGGGTCAGTGTAAAAAATTAAATATAAAAAGTAAATAAAAAAAAAAAATGGAAAGCGCCCGGTCCCGCCGTGCTCACGCACAGAAGCAAACGCATACGTAAATCGCGCCCGCATATGTAAACTGTGTTCAAACCACACATGTGAGGTATCGCCGCGATGGTTGGAGCGAAAGCAATAATTCTAGCAAAAGACCTCTGTAACTCAAAACTGGTAACTTGTACACATTTTTAAACGTCGCCTATGGAGATTTTTAGGGGGGTCAAAGTTTGTCGCCATTCCAGGAGCGGGCGCAATTTTGAAGCGTGACATGTTTGGTATCAATTTACTCGGCGTAACATTATCTTTCACAATATAGAAAAAAAATTGGGCTAACTTTACTGTTGTCTATTTATAGATTTTTTTTATATTCAAAAAAGTTTATTTTTTCCACAAAAATTGCATTTGTAAGATCGCTGCGCAAATACGACGTGACATAAAGTATTGCAACGACCGTCGTTTTATTCTCTAGGGTGTCTGAAAAAAAAAATATTTACTGTTTGGCGGTTCTAAGTAATTTTCTAGCAAAAGAAAACTGATTTTTAACTTGTAAACAACAAGTGTCAAAAATAGGCCCGGTCCTAAAGTGGTTGTAAACCCTTACATTTACCCAGTGAAGTGACCGGTCTCAGGTGATGCACAGAGATGAAATGCATCCTCCTACACAAGTTGTACCTGTTTTTCTGCAGTCTTCTCTTCTCTACATGTGTTCAGTAGTCTAAAGTCTAAAATGTATAAAGCTTGTCTGAGCTGTCATAAAACAGGGGGCACAGAGCTGAAATTACACACTGCAGAGCTCAGTGAAGAGAGAGTAAAGGCTGATTGGAGGGAAGGGACCCCCCCCCCCCCGCCTCCTTCACACAGCTCACAGGAACAGAGCTGAGGCTGTCCAATCACAGGCTGTTTGCTGGAGCTCACTCCCCTGTCACCTTTTTTCTCTTGGTGTCAGTAAAACTTGTCAGAAGTGATTCATGCTGATAACTGAGGACCTAGACAGCAGAGAAAAATTACACTTGGGGGTTGATTTACTAAAGCTGGCGCACTCAGAATCTAGTGCAGCTGCACATGGTAGTCAATCTGCTTCTAATTTCGGCTTGTTGAATTAAGCTTTGGCAATAAAACCTGGTAGCTGATTGGTTTCTATGTAGAGAACCAACAGATTTTGCACTCTCCAGCTTTAGTAAATTACTCCCTTAGTGCTCTTAATTGAGACAAGTGCACACTATAGGGGGATACGCTTTGTTCATAGTCCATGTCTAGGTTTGCAACCACTTTTTGATCTTTTTAGATCAATTTTATTTGTGTAGAACATTTAATATTTAAATATCTTGCTCTGGTCATTATTTAGTATACATACTTTGCATTTGACAGCTTTTGTGTTTTTTTTTTTGTTTTTTTTTCTCCAGGATCCAAGCTGGTGCCTTTCTGGAGTTGGCTGCAGATGGGTCGAGACCTCCTTTTTATAAGACTACGCTATCTAACTGGTGTCTGGAGGATAGACACCACTGGCAAATTAGATTAGCTAGTTTTATCACCTTACACTTGGAAACATAGACGCCACCAGGTGTGAAGCGTCATGGGTAACTTTGGCACATGAGTTCCTGCAGTAAAGTGCTGGATTCTTTCCTCTGATGCAGAAATATATTTCATGGTATATTGGAACAGTCTTCTGTTTTCGTACAATTCCTGGTGGTAGCGATGGGGAACATTCTGACTCTGTAATGTGTACAGGCGCTGCTTGTTATAGATACATGACATTTGTTGCCTATAAACAAATTGCATGAGAAGGCTCCTTTTATTTCTTACCTGTACATTTATTATTTTAAATGTACTACAAAATCCAGTGCGCAGACCACTTTATCCATATGAGGTCGGCAATGTTGTGATGAGATATTCCATAGTTGGGATACTGTGCCTAAAATATACTGTAACTGAATTCTGGGTTTGTTCTATTCTTTTCTGTCTCTTATTATTTTTCATTCTTCTTTGCTCCATATGTATAGTTTCATCCTTTTTCTCTTCTTCCTTTTTTTTTTTTTTTTTTTTTTTTTTATTTAACTTGTTAAACTTCTATGCAGTCTTCAGTTTTAAATTCCTGTTTATATGCACAGTCCAGGTTCTTTGATCGTTTTTGGCAGAATTTTTTTACAAAATGAAAAAAAAAAAGTTTTACATGAAAAAATAAAAATAAAATGCCACACTTTTTTTTGTTTTTGCTGGAACTGGAGAGATGCATTTTACTGAAGGAGAGGAATATTTCATTACACCCATATTAGAACTTTCTTGCTAAAATGCCCCACACTGTGTATTGTGTCAAACATCTTTGTATGTTCTGTATATGGATAATAAATTGCATTGTTCTGTATATATGGTAAAATCTATATAATAATAAATAGGCTTTCTCTTTTACAAATTTTTTTGCAGTCCAACTTTCTCTTCTGCGGCTATTAAAGCTTTTCATGCCTAATAGAAGTTTTAGATCATGCCATGTGCTCATCATTCTTTTATTTAGACATCCCTTGCACTGCATGACTGTTTAGGAGTAGCATGTACAAACAGAAGATTTAGGCATCATGCACATAGGTGTGTTAAAATAATCCCGTATAAGCTGGATCTTTCGGCCAAGAGATGGCAGAAGAATCAAGTGTAAATAATGCTTGTGACGCGTAATTAAATCAGTTTACTGTTGTATAGCATTAAGCGTAAACTCATTCTACTGGCTAGAATAATAATTATGGCCACTAGGCTAAATTTACGTGCATATGCGTGCGTTCATATGCATTTAGGCAGGTAAATTATGATCGTAACCTCTTCTCAGAATGCAGCTTTGTTTTTTCTTTTTTATCTCTTATGCCTCTTAATGCTGCTTTTAAAATTCTGATATAGACGCCTGATTTACTTGTAAGCCCTTCAAAGTGGCTTTTTTGTATGCCCATGTGCATGATGCCTGAAGGAGACCTTTTCATAGGTAAAGTATGTGGACCTCTTCTAACAATGTTTGTAGTGTACCTGTTCTGCCGCACCTTATGGTGTCAGTATTTTCTGAGTCACTGCTGTCTTTGACATATACAGTTCAGACTTTGCGTGCTTGTTCCAGGTCAGTGACTCAGAAAGTGTTGAAGGTAAAGATAGTCAGGCAACTGGCAGGTCACAAAATGTGGATTTATTTTGAGGTTTAAAGCCGGAAAGAGATCACTTTGCTTTGAGTAGGGGAGGTTCAAAGACAGGCTGGTGTAGATGGAGTATTGTCTTCTCTGCCAGAAGTCATTAAGGACAGAACAACCGTTTCCCTTTTAATGGGGGCCCTACCCAGCAGCACATGCTCATTTTCCCTTGGCTCTACCATTGTCCTTAAAGTGGTTCTAAAGGTAGAAGTTTTGTCTTTTTTTTTTTTTTTTAACCTTAATGCATTCCATGCGTTAAGGTAAAAAACCTGGGTGCAGCCCCCACTCTTATACTTAAGCCCCATCTCGATCCAGCAATGTGATAAGTATAGTGTGTGTGTTTTGTTGTTTGTTGTTTTTTTTTGTTTTTTTATTGCAATCATTTTAACGTGGATCTGAACTCTAAAAGTGAAGGTTTGTTATGTTATATGGAAACCTGGAGAAATGTTAATTGTGCCTAAAGCAGTACTCTGAAAAATGTTACCTTTTTAGTCTACGATTCCTTTAGGAAGATAGTTCTGCACTTATGCGCCTTGAGCCTCATAACTGTATATTTGAGAGCACAGTTTAAGGCATTGCTGTCTGACTGCTAGTCTCTCAACATTTCTATTGGGATTTGATGAAGTCACTACTGTGTTGCTCACTGTTCTCCTTGCTGGAGAGGAAACTGTACCTGCAGTTCAAGGATCTCCCTACTTCTTCTTCAGGTATTTTTTGGACCTGTGTTTCTACCACCTCTCCTGCCAATACCTTGACTATTACCCCACCGATCACTGGGGGACAGGGTTAGAGCTCTGCTACCACATGGAAACCTAGTACAGAACAAAGCATGGTCGGTCAGTAATGAGGGGAGATCATCTGCAGGGAGCCTACAGGCAATACTAGTGACTTCAATTATATGAACCTTCCGCGCTAAAATGTGTATACACCACCTAACTTTTAGAAGCCCCAAAATATTCTGGGTATGAACCCTAATACACAATGGATAGCAGCTGACACAACATGCATTCAACCACCTGTAGAAATGCAAAGAATAGATAATAATAAAGTGCAGTGTTCACCTATAATGTGTGGGAAAAAAAAAAAAAATATATATATATATCTATATATATATATATCTATATATATATATCTATATATATATATATATCTATATCTGAGAAAACCTATAAATGACCATCAAATAAATATAAAAACAAAGTGTGTGTGTATATATGTATGTGTGTATATTTTTATTTATATATAAAATCTCACACACACACACCCTGTACCTATCTGAGAAAGCCCATTGGGCGTGACGTGATCACACTGGGCGGAGCCAGGCGAAGCTTGTGAACGCCGAGTTTTATTTTTTTTTTAAACATGTTCTAGGTGAGCGCTGCACTTTTTTTATGAAATAGTCATAGTCATTTGTTTTCCTATTTTGGGCACAGCTTCCACAATTTAGCTATTTCCTTGGGGTACTGTACACTTCGCACTGTGCATTCTTAATATTTTAATTAATGCTTTTAAATATTGGAAACTACTGGTCAATAGGTAATAAGAAACACTGGAAAATCTGTAGTGCCATAAAAAAATTGTAAAATAGGAAAATTATTTCTGTTGAAGATAAAATTCAGAAACATGTTTGTTGTAATTGCCATTAGCATCTAGTGTATAGAAACATGGCTACAGTTTGCTGCCTCCATCATCCTAATTAGATGCATCCAGCCACAGGAGTTTGCTGCATTTCGCATTATGGGTATACTGACTCCCTAAAATTAGCTAACTTATAACTGCAATAACCCTTTTCTGACCCTATGACCCTCTTTGGGGACCAGTGACATTATTACATTGATCAGTGCTATAAACACTGGAAATGAAGGGGGATAACTGTGTTCCCTGGGTGTTTTCTAACTGTAGGGGGGATGGGCTGACAGAGACATGACAGAGATCTGCTGTTCCCAGTGATTGGGAACAGCGATCTCTGAGATGTCTCCTGTCAGAATGGGGATCGCCTTGTTTACATAGGCAGATCTCCTTTCTCTCTCTGTGTACTGCAATCACAGGTAGCCGGCAGACATCAAGTCCACAGGACCCGCTCCCACGGCGTGCAGCGGGCGTGCGCCCACAGTTTCACATGCACGGACCGCAGTAAATGTATGGTGGTTCGCGCACGAGAGCCAACCTGCCGCAGTATAACTGCGCGGCTGGTTGGCAAGTGGTTAAGGAAGAAGAAAAATCCTTTATTGATAACCATGGCTGCAGATGTCAGCCATAACCTCGGTATTAAAATTTTAAGCCAGCGATTTCCCTACCCCCGTAAAAAAGTGATCTGAATGGCTGATTAGCCACTAGATCACTTTTACAAGCTGTGGAATGGGCTTTCCCCCGTTCTGGCCAGTGCCTCTTTGTGCTGATCTGTGTGATTTGGAAGCCCAGCACTGAAGCTGGCGGTTCCCCTGGCTGATCTGGGACCAGAACGTCTCCAAATCTTCTCTGTGACAGTGGTCTCCAAACTGTGGCCCAGGGGCCAGTTGTGGCCATTTGCTTGCCTTTATCAGTGCCAGGGACATTTTTCCTCCAACTGACAAACCAACAATGAAGCACTATTCCTTTTCAGGCGTTTTGGTGCTAAAAATAGCGCTTGAAAAGCGCCTGCCAAGCGGTGAGCTTACAGGACCCAAAAAAAAAAAGGCCTGCAAGCAGCGTCTTTGGGGCGATGTGGAGCTCCTAAACTACGCCTGCCTTTGAAATCAATGGGCAGCGCTGCCAAAGCGCTTTGCAGGCAGTTTTAACCCTTACCTTGGCCGCTAGCAGGGTTAGAAGCGCCCCGCTAGCAGCCGAAAAGTGCCGCCATAACAGCGATAAAGCACTGCTAAAACTAGCAGCGCTTTACTGCTAACGCGCTCCGGTGTGAAAGGGCTCTAAAACCAATTTACTCCCACTGACCACAGTCTGGCCCCTCTAAGCCTGAAAGACAAAAAACTGGCCCTTTGTTTTGAAGGTTTGGGGATCCCTGGTCTAGGAGTTCGGAAGTGATGAGTATTTTGTCACTTCCAGTTAGGACAAATGTGAACAGTGCCTATTTATTTATTTATTTATTTTTTTTTTTTAAAGCATGAGATGGGTTTGTTGTAGTTTATTGCCATTCCACGAATGTGCGCAATTTTAAATCACGACCTGTTCAGTATCTATTTACTCGGGATAACATCATCTTTTATATTTTGCCAAAGGTTGGGTTATATATTGGTTTTTTTGTGCACATAAAAATTAATTTAATTCATATTTTTTTTTCCAAGAAAATTGTGTTTTAAAAACTGTTGCACAAATACTGTGTGACAATAAAAACAAATTCCACTGACCACTATTTGATTCTATGACCTCAGCTAAAAAAAAAGTGTTATGTGTGTGTATATATAATTTTGATCCTCTGCAGATTTTTTTAAAACATGTCCACTTACATAGAAAGGAAGGGTCTGTAAATTTTTTTTTTTAATCATAGGTGTATTTTAAATTATATAAACAGAATATCAACCACAAATACAGAAAAAACACAGTACAAATGTTATAAATTGAGTTGCAGTTCAATGAGTAAAATAAGTATTTGATCCTCAAGCAAAACATGACTTAGTACTTGGTAGAGAAACCCTTGTTGGCAAGCACAGAGGTAAGAGGTTTCTTGTAGTTGGTTACCAGATTTGCACACATCTCAGGAGGAATTTTCTTCTCTAAATCCTTAAAGAGGAGGTCCAGTCAAAAAAAAAAAAAATTAAAAGTCAGCAGCTACAAATACTGCAGCTGCTGACTTTTAATTGGACACTTACCTGTCCCAGGGTCCAGCAATGCGGGGGATCGAAGCCCTGCTCGTCTCCCCCTCTGTTCAGCGGCGCCGGCATTGCAACTGTGGGCGCCGGGCTGTGGCTTCACAGCCTGGCACCCACTGCACATGCGGCGCCACGCGCCGTGATTGGCCGCTCAGTCACCTGGGACCTGTAATGGGTCCCAGATGATTGACAGGAGGGAGGGAGCAGAGCTGAGCCCTTCCTGTGCCGAGGGGGAAGTGATGTCACCAGCCCAGGCACTGGAAGAGGCAGACTACGAGGGACCCCCTAGCAACAGGCATTTAGAGGTAAGTAAAAAAAAAAATATATCCAAATGTTTTTTTGTATTTTTTTTTTTAGGATTAATAATGTTTTTTTTTTTTTTTTTTTGGGTGGAACTCCACTTTAAGGTTTCTTGGATGTCGCGTGGCAACTCGACGTTTCAGCTACCTCCATAAATTTTAAGGTTAAGGTCTGGAGACTGGCTAGGCCACTCCATTTGTTGCCTTGGCATTATGTTTTGGGTCATTGTTCCGCTGAAAGAACCACCCACGACCCATCTTTAGTGCTCTGGCTGAGGGAAGAAGGTTTTCATCAAATATTTTAAAATACATGGCCCCATACATTGGCTCTTCAATACGGCAATGTCGGCCTGTACCTTTAGCAGAGAAACAGCCCCAAAGCATAATGTTTCCACCTTCATGCTTGACTGTGGGGATGGTGTTTTTAGTGTTAGTCAGCTTTTTTCTTCCTCCAAACAAGGCGAGTCAAGTTAATGCCAAAGAGCTCAATTTTGGTCTCATCTGACCACAGCACTTTCTCCCAATCCTTCTCTAAATCATTTATATGTTCATTGGCAAACTTCAGATGGGCCTGTACATGTGCCTTCTTGAGGAGGGGGACTTTGTGGGCACTGCAGGATTTCAGTCCATTGTGGCATATTGTGTTACCAATGGTTTGTTTGGTGACACTGGTTACAATTGCCTTGAGATCATTCACAAGCTACTCCTGTGTAGTTCTGGGCTGATCCCTCACCTTTCTCATGATCATCCTTGCCCCATGAGGCGAAATCTTACATGGAGCTCCAGACTGAGGGCAAGTGATGGTTATTTTGTATTTTTTCCATTTGTGGATAATAGCTCCAACAGTTGTCTCCTTCTCACCAAGCTTCTTGCTGATGGTCTTTTAGCCCAGTGGTCATCAACCCTGTCCTCGGGCCCACTAACAGGCCAGGTTTTATGTATTACCTTGGGAAGATGCAGACTACAATACTGCAATCACTGAGCAGCAAATTATATCACCTGTGATGTATTCAGTTATTTTGCAAACCTAGCCTGTTAGTGAGCCCTGAGGACAGGGTTGATGACCACTGTTTTAGCCTATTTCGTGCTTGTGCAGGTCTACAATCTTGTCCCTGATGTCCTTTGACAACTCTTTTTGGTCTTGCCCATGAAGGTGAGGTTTGAGTGGAAGAGAGAGATTCTGTGGATAGGTGTCCTATTATACACATAATGAGTTGTCGTTCGGAGCACCTTCTTAAATTGACAGGACTTATCTGTGTACCACATGAGCACATACTGTAGCCAGAACTATTGTTGGTCGGTAGGGAATAAAATACTTATTTTACTCACTGAACTGCAACTCCATTTATAACATTTCTATCGTGTTTTTTTCTGGATTTTTGGTTGAGCCCCATGAGAGGCTCCTGGTATTTCCATCCCAAGGACTCTGTGCTGATCCTGGTGCCCAGTGCTGAAACAAATTCCAGTGCTGAGCTCTGGTAACTAGCCTGACAGGGGCACGCTAGAGTGGGCACTCAGGGCACCTTCCCCACATCTATTGCGGGTTGCCCGGGTCCCTCAAGCAGCGTTTGTCTCTGTGTGGCTGCTGACACTGGCATCTCTCCCCGCTTAGCCTGCACGCCACACAGAGTCCACTGAGGATCCTCCTCCTCCACTCCAATGTATACAGCCGGGAGGAGGGACATTTTAACTGAAAAGGCCGCACTGGTTATCTGAGGTCTGTGCACAGTTTGCTGATAGGGAAGGGGGACACACCGACACAGTAACCAGGAAGGGGGGGGCAGGATGCACACATAGAGAAGTGATGGGATGGGGGTGGGGGAGTTGCTTTTGGAGTATAGATGACTTGTGCTGGAAGGTGGGGTGGATTTCACATCTGACCCCTCTTACTAGCACAAGTCCTCCCCCAGATCAAAAAGATCATGCTTGCCCCTCATCCCAGGGACCCCTCTCTGCTGTCATTGTGGGACACCCTCTCTGCTGTCATCCCAGGACCCCCTCTCTTCTGTCATACCGGGGGCCACTCTCTGCTGTCATCGTGGGACACCCTCTCTGCTGTCATCCCAGGACCCCCTCTCTTCTGTCATCCCGGGGGCCACTCTCTGCTCTCATCCCAGGACTCCCTCTCTGCTCTCATCCCAGGACCCCCTCTCTGCTTTCATCCCAGGACCCCCTCTCTGCTGTCATTCCAGGACCCCCTTCTGCTGTCATCCCAGGACCCCCTCTCTGTCCTGATCCTGGGGTCCCCTAAACACCAACTATGATAGGGGGCTCAGGACAGTAAGGGCTTGTTTACATTCACAGTTTGGGGGTGGTAAAACCTCATAGTTGAGCCCTTTTTGTTACTTGCCCTCAACCACACCCCCTTTAACTACAGTGGCCAGGGGTGTACACATGTTGAAGCCGCAGCGGAAATGATGCACTCTGTCACGCTTGGCAGATGTAGTGCCTGCCAAGCGTAACCAATTCTAGTGAATAGGGGTGCTCTGCAAAGGCCGTGCAACCTTGTGCAGTGCAGGCACCTGCTTTAACCCCTTGGACCCCACAGTAGTGTGTTGCAACTGCGTGCATTGCACATAGTTGCAGAGCCCTATTCACTTGAATGGATCGTGATAACCCACCAAAAGTAACAGGGGTTTAATTCCCGCTGCAGCATGCGTACATCCTCAGCTGCTGCCACTGCAGCTAAAGGGGGTAGGGACAAACGTACATATGTAATGTGGGCGCAGTGCCATAAGTAGGTGGTGTTTTGTGTGGCTTGAGTGTGGACAGGGTCTCCTATTGCCTGGGGGCCCCATGGGTTGCCAGTCTGCCCCTGTTGGTGTCCAATTCTCATCTGGTTTGCTGGGATATTGCTAGTTCTGTAGTAGAATACAACAGCCCACAAAATGCTGTCACAAACCTTTTAAGTTTCATGTTTAAAACCACCGATGGATGTATTTAAAATACTAGATGTACATTTAATCAATAATAATTTACTGGGCAATCTGTGCCAACATTCTTCTCTTTTATAAAGAGTAATAAACTGAAGTGTGTGCACTGCATCAATGTCTTAAATCTTTATTTAGTATTGAATATTTTATCTTTATAGACAGAAGATCAGCATTGCTTGTTTAAAGTGGAACTTTACTCTGTCAATCAATATTGACTATTTTAATCCCTTTGCTGCTAGTATTAGTAAATAGGAAAATCTATCATATTCACTTGTTTTAACCTTTTTCCCCCACATTTCTCCAGTTGCTTCCTGGTTTCTGGCCTAGGCCTAAATGATGTCCTACATCCAGGAGTCTTCATGGGCTTTTTTTTTCCCCCTGAAGGAGTTTCTCAGCTAAGCACACCCTCCTGCTGGCATGCCTGCACAAAGGGCAAATGGATCCACAAACTAAATCAGTGGTCTCCAAACTGTGGCCCTTTGCTTGCCTTTATCTGGCCCTCAGGGTACTATTTCCCCACTGACACCAACAAGGGGGCACCATTCCTTCCACTGACAATAACAGTGGGGAACCATTCCTTTATCCGACACCTACAACGGGGCATTTTTCCTTCCACTGACACCAATGATGGGAGGCTCTTCCTCTCATTGACACCTGCATCAGATTGCATGCACATCGTTCGATTGCCTTGGAGTGCAATGTGGGGAAACGCAGCAAATCTTGTGCATTTCCTGCATTGCATTAGTGTGAACCAGTGTGAACCATTGCATTAGTGTGACCCTTTTGAAGGAGGGTTTTTCTGGCTTCATGTCTACCATTCTGCTGTCTTTAACATGGTTAGATCTGCTTCTGCACTTGTGCCCTGTACAGCATATGTTCTTTAAATCCAAACACACTAAGAGATTTAGTAGCATACAAAATGACAATTCATACAAACATTTGACTATTCCAGACACATCTGTTTTACTACATATTAAACATGCTTGTCTACAAAGGAAGAGCCCTTTCGAGTTCACGGTTATAATTCTCAGGCTGCTGACTGAAAAGAAGACACAGATTTTATTTTTAAGCATATATAAAGCCCCCCAAAAAGTTCATATTTTTCAAAGTGTTGAATTCCCTGTCACGTTTTTATTGCCATCTTTAGAGATGGGCCGAACGACACCTTGCTCGGTTTGTACCAGAATTTTTGAACATCGCAAAAGTTTGGAACCCCACTGAAGTTTATGGGACCATAACGTGAAAAATCAAAAAAACTTTGAAGGCTTATATGCAAGTATTTGGGCATACAATGGTTATGGGGGTCCAGGTACTGCCCTGGGGGCCATGTATCAATGAAAATAAAGTTAGTAAAAAACAGAATTTTTAAATGAGCAGTGATTTATTGATGTTTAAAGTGAAAGCACAAAAATGAAAAATTCCTCAGTCTACACACCTATGCGAATTAGATGCGGCTTACACTGCATCTAATTTGCAGGACATTTTAAAATACATTTATATGAATGCATCTGGTTCACATATGTGCGTTGCATTCGCACTGCGCATTGCACAAAAAACGTG
Source organism: Lithobates clamitans (assembly GCA_037952925.1). Taxonomy (NCBI): domain Eukaryota; kingdom Metazoa; phylum Chordata; class Amphibia; order Anura; family Ranidae; genus Lithobates; species Lithobates clamitans. The sequence continues at coordinate 2,377,250 of JBBGZY010000125.1, read as the reverse complement.
TGCGTTTTCTGGGCATTACGGTGCGAATTACGAGCCCCTTATCTTCTATTGCATTCTAAATATGGATTTTCTACTTCTCCTCACTACACCTCCCCCTCTCCTTGCTCACTGATCCTGAGCTAAAACGCAGTGATTCCTTTGAACAGGAGATTTTTATCTCCCCAGTGAAACCTGAGCTTCAATTTGCACCGCACATGTGTGAACCCAGGCTAAATCAGAGACATCAACATCAGGGGCTTCATAGCTGCTGGTAATCCAGGACTGATTCATTTTGATAAATGTCAGACGGTCCACTGAGTCTGTGGACAGAAATGTTCTATTATCAGTAAAAAACCTCCAGCAGGGCAGCCCAGCAGTTAAATTGCATACTGGGCAAGTTCTGGCCAGTGGTCTATTCTCATGACCCAGTAAGCCTGGGATCATCGACTGGAAAGCTCTCCATCTCTGTTTTCGCTTGTAGATAATCGTCCACCGTGTGTTGCAGACACTGGCGATGGGATGTGGAAGCTGACAGCCCTGGGCGGCGAGGACTAAAAAAATTGTGAAATGCATCACTTCTCCACCGCTCCTCTCTTGACAGACAGAAGCCTCAAAACTATGTTTTCCACGACACTGTAACTCACCAGAGTCGGGAAAAGCATTAGATAAACTTCTCTTTAAGGTGTCCTTAAGAGATTTTATCTTCTGCACTCTCTGTGGTCACAGGATGAGTTCTGAGACTTTCCCCTTGTAACGGTGGTCAAGGATTGTTGCCAACCCATGAGAAGCAGACTCCTCAGGGTCACTGAGGATTACAGTATCTGGAACTGCCTCCTCCCAGCCACGTACTACTCCCAAGGGTTCTGCAGATGGAAAACCATCTCTTACTGTTTAATGTATGTCTTCCACTGCTTCAATGCCTCCAAAACTGCCCCAAATCCTCCTCCTCCTCGTCCTCCTCCTCTTCTTGTGTGTTCTGTGGCATAGGAACAATGGTGTCTGTCAGGGCTGGTGAAAGGATTTTTGACACCCTAGGCAAAACCTCATTTTTCTGCCCCCTCCTTGGCTCCGCCCTTGACTCCGCCCTTGACTCCGCCCTTGACTCCATCCCCTTCATCCTGCCCATGTATACGGTGGAGGTGGCAGAGGTGGAGGTTTTTGCAGCGCCTCTCCGTCCACACCTGTGCCTCTGGACTTGGCCTGAAGACAAATAGTGGAGGCACCAACTTGCGGGTATATGGACAGGCTAGGGTAGTATGTAGACAGGCTAGGCTAGTATGTAGACAGGCTAGGGTAGTATGTGGAAAGGCTAGGGTAGAGAGATGGGGGAGATCAGAAAGTAGGAGAGAGATGGGGGGGTGGGAGGAAAAAGGGGGATAAAAGAGAGAGAGGGGGGATGAGAGAGAGAAGAGAGAGATGGGTTGAGAGAGAGAGGGAGGTGAGCGAGAAAAAGGGGGGTGAGAGAGAGAGAGAGTGACACTCAGGTCACACAGGAAATTTCCATGATAAGATGTACACTGCCCCCATCTTCAAGTCATGCATAGGGTCCCTCGTTATAAGACATACAGTGCCTCCCATTCTTACGACACACAGGGGTTTTCATTAGAAGACGTATAGTGCCCCCATCCTTAGGATACACAGGGGGGTTCCCCATTTTAAGACATACAGAGTCCCCCATACATACAGAGAGTCACACAGAGGACACCCCAATATAAGATATATAGTGCCCCCCATCCTCAGGGTACGCAGGAGCTTCCCCATTGTGGAGTGCAGAGTATATACTCATCCTTAGGTCACAGAGTGGACCCCTCATTATAAGGCACACAGAGCCCCCAATTATAAAGCACAATAAGTCCTAATTCTCAGGTCACAAAGTGTGCCCATCATTACAAGGTGTACAAAGCCTCCATCTCCATGTCATACAGAGGGTCCCCCAGTATAAGATGTACTGAGGTCCTCATCCTGAGGTCACACGGGGTCCCCACTATAAGTACAGTGCCCCATCCTCAGGACACACAGGGGTCTCTCAATATGAGTGCAGTCCCCCTAATTCACATGACAGGTGGTCCCCCATTGTGAGTACACTGTTCCTGCTTAGGACACACAGGGCCCCCCATTATATGAAGTACAACACACACACACACAGTCCTCTCTACCCCCCGTGTTCCATCACACATGTTGCATTGCTTCACCCCCTCTGCACTCATGTTCACCATTGATGGTAAACAGGGTTCAGTGTACAACTGTGACAAGAGGGGCCACTGGTTCTTACTTCTTGCTCCAGCAGACATTTTATTCTCCAGGCTGCACATTGTACTTCACGCACAGCCTGGAGGCAGGTGCAGAGCTGAGTGACAGGGCAGCAGACCAATCAACCTCCAGCTGCATTTGGGTAAAACAGCAGCCAGACCTCCTGCTGGGAAGCGGAACTATGCAGATAGCAGTGTAGGAGAGGCTTTAACATCGCTGTTCTCACTGACATGAGGGACATGAATAAAACAAGTCACCCATGCTGATTATGTGTCAGTGGTGCTGCTGAACCAATGCTGACCCCTGCCCAGTGCCCTGAGTTCTCTCACTGGTTTGGGAAGTGTCCTTCTCCTCCTCTCCAGGCTGTCTTTGGTTGTCTTTCTCCGCACAGGACCGGCCCGCTTACTCCATCCATCCCCACTGTCCTCCCAGGAGCCTCTCATGGGGCGCCCTACTGAATGGTCAGTCTGCCCGCGCACACACACCTCCCCTTACCTGAGGACAGGACAGAGGAGAGCAGAAAGAAGCGGAGAGCCCAGTGTCCAGCCACAGTACAAGGAACACCCCCTCCAGGAGAGCCATGCATGCCAAGCCCCGCCCCTCCTCTGCTCACCGGCCATCGGGATCCCTTCCCCAGCTCTGCATCCCGATCCCCATGAGGCAAACTTAAGGTTCCATGCTGCGCCCTCTCTGATATGGAAGTTTTAGTTTGCTAGCTGGAGGGACAGACAGGTCTTTTAAAAATCTGAATCCCCAGCGAATTTCTGGGAATCTGGATTTTGTGCCCCCCCCCTACCCTGCCGCCCTAGGCAGCTGCCTAATCTGCCTATTGCTAGCACCAGCCCTGGTTTCTGTATAAAGTGGACCTTGAGAGGAAAGGAAGTCCTCCTCTTTCTCCCGTTGCTGTGCCTCGAGTGCCCTGTCCATAATGCCACACAGAGTCTGCTCCAGCAGGAACACAACAGGGATTGTGTCACTGATGCTTTCATTGTCACGGCTCACCATCCTTGTGACCTCCTCAAATTGTGACAGTACAGTGCAGTATGCATCCTTTATGAGCAGCCATTGACGTGAGGAAAAACATTGTGCCATACTCACACAGGTACTCGTTGACGGTCCTCTGCTGCATGTGCTGCCGCTGCAGCATTGCCAAAGTTGAGTTCCACCTGGTGGGCATGTCACAAATCAGGCAGTTTACGGGCAGTTGGAATTCCTGCTGAATTTCAGCCAACCAATCACTGGCTGTGTATGACTGCCTGAAATGGCTACAGACTCTTCTGGCCTGCTTTAGCAGATCTTCCAACCCTGGGTACCTATTTAGGAAATGCTGTGCCACCAAATTGAGGACATGGCTCATGTGTCAACTTTCCCTGTCTAAGGGTGGACAGGAGGTTTGTGCCATTATCACACACCACCATTCCTGGCTCCAGCTGGCATGGTGTGAACCACCTCTAGGCCCGTCCCTGCAGAGCTGCAAGAATCTCTGCTCCAGTGTGGTTTCTGTCCCCTAGACACACCAGCTGAAGCACTGCATGACACCTTTTAACCTGACTCATTGTATAGGCCCTTGAATGCTTAGGGGGTACTTGTGGTTCATAGGACAATTCAGCAGAGGAGGACATGGAGGTGGAGGAGGAGGAGGAGGAGGAGGGGGTAGAGCTGACAAATCTGGCATCATCACCACTAGCTCTATGGGGACGTGGGGGCACAACAAGCTGCAGCACTGAGCCCTGTCCTGCATCTTTCCGAGTTGCAAGCAGAGTTACCCAGTGTGCTGTGTATGAAACATAAATTCCCTGACCATGCTTGCTGGACCACGTGTCAGCAGTAACATGGACTTTGCGGCTGACTGTCTTGCCCAATGATGCCACAACATTGCCTTCCACGTGATGGTACAGAGCTGGAATGGCCTTACGTGAAAAGAAGTAGTGACTGGGAACCTACCATTGTTGTACAGCACATTCTGTAAATTCACGGAAGGGGGCAGAACCCACCAGACAGAAAGGCAGAACCTGTAGAGCCAGCAGCCTTGATAATAAAATTATTCCAAAATATAAAAGGCACCAACTCTGTGCAGGTGACAGCTGCCCCTTTAAGTGTGAATTACACTAATAAATCGTACAAAATTTTTTAAAGTAGGCGCTAATTAAACTTGCATCTTAAAATTGACATGTACTAAGTAATAAAGATTACACCCACTGTGATAATCACTATTGTGCAATACCAAAAACAACAAAAAATGCACACACAAAAATCGCACAAAAAAGTTGCACAAAAAATTCCACAAAGATGCTATGAAAAAAACATTTTTGTTGGTACCAGTGTTCTATCAGTAAAAACTTAGTGCATATACATTCAAAATCTTGCACAAAAAAATCGCACAAAAAAAATCCACAAAGATGCTGTGAAAAAATCCAAAATATTAATACCAGTGTTCTATTAGTGATAGCTTAGTGCATATACATATCAAAGATGAAAAGTGCTGTAAAAATGTGCAAGTTCAAGTCCTTATTCAACTGTGACCATTTCCAAATCCTTGCACTTTAATTAAATGATTCCAATCCACCATGTCACTTTATATGATTCCAAGAGAAAACGTGCTCCACCACCAATAATGCAAATGCTCACTCACCGGAGCCCAAAGGCCCACTGGACCACAAAGCATGTGTAATGATAATATTACAATCTCCCAGTACGGGGTTCCAAGTTTTCTCCTTTCCAGCTCACAGACGCTCCTTCCCCTCAGCAGGATATACATCAATCACCCAAAAAGAAGATAAACACACGGTGATCGTGCAACACAGTTATATTAAAAAAGTTCCCTTTTAAAACCAATCCCCAAATAAATGCGCTTACATGTCAGGGTGTCCAGGCCAGCACCAGCTCGACCAGCATACATGTTTTAGTTCAAAGGATAATATCCAACACACTGCCGTTACAATGGTACAGACAAAGGCGCCGTCTGTCTCACCAGATTCCGGGGTGCTTCTCACTGCTCAAACGGACGTGATGTTACTTGCGGTCCATGGGAATAGCAACGGCAATCCAACCTCTATGCATTTCTCTGTATAGCTTCATCAGGAAGACTTCCTGATGAAGCTATACAGCGAAATGCATAGAGGTCTATTGCCATTGCTATTCCCTTGAGGTACGCATGTACGCACTTTAATCAATGGAAAGTGGTGTTTGGTGCACTTTAACTTGAGCACTCACTACTACACAGACACACTCCCCTGATACACTATATTATACTGCAGTAAAACTGCACTGACGCACTGCAATATACTGCGTCAAATGTGCACTAATGCACAGAAATGTACTGTGTTAAATGTAAGGTAACGCACTGCATAATACAGAATTAAACTTGCAGTAATGCACTGAACTATACAGCGTTAAATGGAAGGTAACGCACTGCAATATACTGCGTTAAACTTGCAGTAACACACTGAACTGTACTGCGTTAAACAGAAGATAACGCACTGAAATATACGGCGTTAAACTTGCAGTAACGCACTGAGCTATACAGAGTTAAACAGAAGATAACGCACTGAAATATACTGCGCTAAGCGCGCAGTAACGCACAGAAATGTACTGCCTTAAACGGCACGTAACGCACTGAAATATACGGCGTTAAACTTGCAGTAACGCAATGAAATATAGTGTGTTAAATGGTCACTACACTCACACTGACTGAACTATACCTACATTCACACTAATGTAAAGATGAATGGCCGCACTACACTCAAACTGAACTATCCCTAGATTCACACTAGACAGATATTCTACACTAACAATAGAATCAGAATAGCACACTAACTGTCTAATAGCACTGAACAGAGCCCTGTTCTATCTCTCTCTATGCCAATATCACACTGAAAATGGCCGCTCTTTAAAGAATACTTTTATAGCGTGAGGCGGGATTAACAGCAATGAGCCATGATTGGATAGAGTCATCATGACAGCGTCCAATCATGGCTCTGACAGTGCTCTGTGCCCTGATTGGGCAAAGCTTTCATTGCTTCAGCCAATCAGGGCTTTCAATGCACTGTGCAGCGGCGCAGTGCATTGTGGTAGTTCGGCGAACAAACGATCGAACGCCCTGATAATTCGGTTGTTCAGCGAACCGGCGAACAGCCACTGTTCGGCCCGAACTCATGCTCAAGGCCAAACCGTTCACCTATCCCTAGCTATCTTTGTCCATGCTGGGGACATTTACTTTCTTTGTCCTGTTTCCATTGTCAGTGAGGCAGAAAGTGATCGGAAATTATAAATAATTTTATAGTTGTCACTTCAACAGTAGGTGAGAAAAAATCTTCCTTTTGAATCTGACCCTTTCATGAAATAATACCAGGTGACATTGCTGTGAAGGTCCTTGTTCTGGCACCTTCTGAAATACAGTAGGGCATCAATGCTCTCCAATTTGTGCTTGTGCTGTCACCATGTCACACAAGCTTCAGATGGAGACTACACGTGGCAATTAAAGAACACATTATACAGGCATGCTCCTCTGATATTATAGCTATCACTGTAGTACACATGTGTCAAGGTGGGGGACTCTTGACATCTGTAAGACTAGATGTCCAGAGCACCCCACTTCCCTCTTGTAAGGGAAGTGGGGTGCTCTGGACATCTAGTCTTACAGAGACAACTGGCTCTTTGAGGGCAACCATAATGCTCATGTGGCCCATGATGAAACTGAGTTTGACACCCTACTGTAGAATATGCAGGAAGTGGCTGCAAAGGAACTATAGAAGGGCCATGATAATATGCAAATGATGCAAAATAGTCAAAACTGTTTTTTAAAAATGGCAATTATTTTATAGCCCTGGTGCTTAAGCAAATGAATTGTGTACTTGCAAAAATGTTGTTTTTTGTTCTTTAATTATTTTTACCATCTGTTTGAAATGTTAGGAAAAAGGGATTCTATTTTTGTTTCTTTTGTACTCCGATTTCAGTTGCATAGATTTTTGTAATACTTTCAGCTCTGCTCCACGAAGATTCCAGCACCACGGACAGCGTGAAAGATTGATTTATATCAGGAGTGTCCAAACTTTTTTCAAAGAGGGCCAGATTTGATGAAGTGAACATGCGTGAGGGCTGACCATTTTGCTTGACATTCTTTGAACCCTTAAAATTAAATGCAAATTAACTAATACACTGCCCAACAAGAATTCTCTTGCCTTTGTGGCTGTGTGTGGTGAAGAGTCTAAGGATGAGCTTGGGTGTGTTATTTGGATATACCATATTTATCTGCGTATAACATGCACAGGTGTGTAACAAGCACCTTCACTTTAAAGTGGTTGTAAACCCACATGAGAAAAAGAAAAAAAAAGACCTGCAAGACAAAGGCAAAATGAGCTAGTATGCATAGCATTCTAGCTCATTATGTAATACTCACCTCAGATCGAAGCCCTCGCTGCCGTGCCCATACACAGCACCGGCCGGTGACATTCCTCCTGGAGGTACTTCCGGGTATCGCAGCTCCAGCGCTGTGATTGATCGAAACAGCTATCACATCATGCGGTGGGAGCCGCCGGTAACGGCACACTCACTGAAGCAAACAGCACATATGTGCCATTGCTTCAGTGCGCATGTGCCAATGACATCGGCACATGCCGATACAGGGGATATCTCCTAAACCTGCATGGTTTATCCGGGGTAGCTACAGGCATGCCTTATTATAGGCTTACCTGTAGCAAAAAAGGGAAGTTTTAGGAAAAAAAAACATTTTTAAATAAAGAACTTTGAAGAAAAATAAGGGTCAGTGCCCATCTGCAGCCTCACAAGTGCTATGAATGCAGCCTCAGAACCGAAAAAGAAACTCTCCTGCGCTCAGGTATCTAGATTCTCAGTGTGTGATAAGGCCAGAAAGCTTCAGTGGTATCTGCCATCTTGCAGCCCTCTTCAGAATGTTGGGTATTCATAGGCAACAAGAAGAAACAAAGAGAAGAGAGGGCGCACCGACCTAGTGCATTACCACTGATAGCGTTTAAAAAAAAAAGGTAAAATAGCAAATAAATACTCACAAACGAGCATAAATGACAGGCATGAACATTAACTGCAGGTACGCAGTAACAGACATCATAAAGAAACCGGGACCGGACATCAGGTGGATTCGGCAATGGCTGACGCGTTTCGGGGGAGAACCCCCAGCAGAGAATGACATTTTCCAAACCAAATTTGGGGCCCCGTATCTCAGGGCCACTTGGTGCAAGGAACCCCGAATTTAGTATGCCAACCCAGTGAAACTAGCACTATAGCATATCCAAAGCTGGTGTTCCTAGCACCAAGTGCCCTAGAGATATGGGGCCCCAAAATCGGTTCGGAAAAATGTCATTCTCTGCTGCAGAAGTGCTTGACATTTTCCGATCTGAATTTGGGGCCCCGTATCGTGGGGCCACTTGGTGCTAGGAACACCAGCTTTGGATATGCTATAGTGCTAGTTCCACTGGGTTGGCACACCAACCTTGGGGTTCCTAGCACCAAGTGGCCACGAGATACAGAGCCCCAAATTCGGTCAACCGTGTCCACCTTCAGCAATGTCATTTCGGGACCTTTTGGGTCAAGAGACCCCAAATTTTGGCTGCAGCTAGGGGACATCTAGGAACCCTTAACTACCGAGTTTGAAGTTCAGGGGACCTATGGCTGCAAATGGGCACAGTGAGGCATGCAAATGGGCACAGTGATGCTGCAAATGGGCATTGTTGACCCTCTTTTCCACTTACAGTAGCTGCGCATTTCTCACCCTAGGCTTATACTCGAGTCAATACGTTTTGCCAGTTTGGTAAAATTAGGTGCCTCGGCTTATATTCAGGTCGGCTTATACTCGAGTATATACGGTAATTAGCTTTTTATGGCCCATGAAGGCAAGCATTTTATATACTGTCTGCATACATTCAACATGTTAAACAGCTTATACTATTCTATATTTAGGCACCAGCAACATACCAATTGATCCGTATATGTTACCATCCCAATATCCTATTTGACTCTGACACAATGACCTCGGACTTCATTGCCTAAAGGGGTGCCTAAATTCACATGGATTGTGATTAAAATGCTATAAATGCAATACTATACTATGTACATATTACAGGATGCTTACTGTGTCTTTTTCTTGGTCAGGCCTTTTATTTGTTACCTTTGCAGTCAAGATGACAAGGTCCTGATGAAGCTATGAGCGAAACGCGCCAACCTCTTATATCACACCTGCAAAGTATACTGACGGTGCTTCACCACTGCTTTTTTTTTGGCTGGCATAGTTATATGGCCAATGGCACAGGATACTGTTAACTCTGTTTTTATCTATTCTTTTATAAATGTTTGCAATAAAATATAATTTTTCATACATATATTGTGTAATTGTTCCTTTCTGGTACCAGTAAAGTCCCATCTGGTTAGGTTCTTTTCTTTTTGCAGCATTGAATGAATGTAATTGGGGACAGGGAGCTAGAAGTGCAAAGTTGGCTGGATCCTGAAATTTGGCTTTAAATGTTATAAATGAGAGTCTGGGAAAAGTTCCTGAGAGTATTAATAAGCAGTCTACAGAATCCCAGATTTTCAAGAACCACAAACCCCAACATGTTCGTAAATAGCAATGAAGCTAAGGGGTAGCCAGGTCTGCATGCAGGGGTTATGGATATAAGGGTCAGTCGGATCAACATTGGTGCTTTACATTTGTTTTCTGTATTAATCCTTCACAACTTCTTATGATTTTATCATATTCCCACAGAGCTGTGTCAGATTAAAATTCATAACCTACTTGCCCACAGCTCTAGCCGCAGAGTGTTTAACCCATAGTGTAAGACGATCAGCAGATCACGGGTGCAATGTCAGGCTCATGCATAGTCTTCCTCTAGCTTTGTGCCCGTATCCCCATATGGGCTTTTAATTAAAAAGCTAGAGGAAGACTGAATGAACTATAAGCGTGCTGAGCCCTTTCAAACGTACGTCCTCCGCAGTTGGAAGGCGGCACTTGTAGTTTTTTCATTCACAGGAATCTGTGAATAAATAAAGCGGCTGTGTTGGTGGAGCCCCACAGAGCCACAATGTTTTCAAAAAGTGACAGTGGGTACGGGGAGAGGATCCCCGCCCGCTGTCACAGAGATGGGAGTCTGTAACATGCTTCCAAAGGTGAACTTATCTTTTAACCACTTGCCTACCAGGGCAATTTTTTTTTCACATGCATGCATTCACCTTCACATGCATAAAATCTGCTAGATAATTACTTAGAACCCCCAAGCATTATATAATTGCTGAAACCAGAAGCCCTGCAGAATAAAATAGTGGCTGTTTCAATTTTTTATGTCACATGATATTTGCAGGAAAAAATACAAATTACACTCAAATGAATTTCAGTGCACACAAATTCAATGAAATACAAAATGTTATTGGTAAAAGATAATGTTGTGTCTCATATGTAGGTATCAAGTATGTTACGATTTAAAATTGTGCACGCCCGTGAAATGGCGACAAAGTTGGGTACTGAAAATTGTTCATACGTGACTCTTTAAGTTAAGAGTTAAGAGCTCTGAAACTATAAATATTGCTCTCACTCTGACATTTGCAGCGATATTTCACAAGTGGTGCAATTACCATTTACGTGCCAGACTTACGTGCACATTTGCATTTGTGTGCGAGGAGGGGGGGGGGGGTTTCTGACTGGGCAGCCTTTTACAGTAAAGCCAATTGCCAGCTGAAAAAAAATGATATCAATACCATGGCTGGTATCATTTACCTGGTATAACCACTTGCTGCTGAGGCTATATATATGTACATATATATAATATATATATATATATATATATATATATATATATATATACGACATCTGGGCAGCAAGCGGTTAAATAGATTCTCCAGCATCTTCTTTAGAGAGCTAACAATTTTCTGCCAATGCTAGAGTCTCGATTTAAAGATTTGTATATGACTAGTGATATCACCTCTTAAGTGTCTGGTTAAAAAGTAAATAACTGATTTGTCTATGGTATGAAATATGTGTATTTTACTGAAAGCTTTTCATATTACTTAAAGTGGTTGTAAACCTCAGACTTAAAATCTGAACAAAACATATCCCTCCATAGTGTGTACATGTCTCATTAAAAAGCACCAAGTGCCATTTCTGTCCACTGCTTTGTTCCCCTGTTATCAGCATGAGTCACTTCTGACAAGATTTCCTGACACCAAGAGAAAAATGGTGACAGGGGAGGGATCCCCAGCTGATTGACAGCTTCAGCTCCTGTTCCTGTGTGCTGTGGTGCTGTGTGAAAGGGGGGTCCCTTCCCTTCCCTCCAATCAGCTGTCAGAGCTCTTCGCCCCCTTTTTTAACTTTCACTTTTGGTAAAAAGCAGGAGTAGTTATGGCGCTGCCCTTGTGGGGTTAGAAAAACATTTTTTCTATTAGTGGACAATTCCACTATATATTACCTGGTGTACATTACTCCTATAGATCTAGAGTATTATTCTTAAAAATTATATTTATGAGCGGAAAAAAAACAACAAAAAAAACCTATATGTACCAAAATAACGTGAGTGTTTTAGATCTGGAATCTGTGACTGGTACTCGGTTACTAATAATCACATTGTAATAAAAGTGAAATATCAACATGAAATTATTTCCACAAAGTGCATTTGTGCTAAACCAGTGCTATAAATGTCATAAAGTGACTGCTGCTAAATCATACAGAATCATACAAAATGTCCAGTGCTATGAATTCCATAAAGTGACTGGTGCTAGATCATACAAAATCATACTAAATATCCAATATATAAAGGTGACTGATGTGTTTTTAACCAGTAATCTTTGATAGGAAAAGTTCCATTAATGAAAAAAAAAAAAAAGTTCTTTTTGGAGTATTTTAGGATGTTCAATCTCTGAGAAACAGATTTCTGTAGGAAAACTTCTTATCCAGGTGCTGGCTTTTTAATTAGTGCCTTATCTGCATGCTCTGATACTGCTTGCACTCACCGGATTTTCTTTCCCCTGCAGGGGTGAAGGCAGTCACAGTATCTGCCACTGTGTAGCAATCATAGATGTCTCCAAACTTTACTTTCGATGTTGTTTTGATGTATTACATATAAAAGAAAGGTGATGTTACCCATCACCTGATTGGCTGAAACGACAGGCGCTGTGATTGGACACCTATCAGATGTCCAATTGATAGGCAAAGTGGCAGCATTTGATGGCACAGTGGGAGCATTTGATGGGAACAGTGGGAGCATTTGATGGGCACAGTGGCTGCAATTGATGGGCACAGTGGCTGCGTTTGATGGCACAGTGGCTGCGTTTGATGGCACAGTGGCGGCAATTGATGGGCACAGTGGCGGCAATTGATGGGCACAGTGGCTGCGTTTGATGGCACAGTGGCGGCAATTGACAGGCACAGTGGCTGCGTTTGATGGCACAGTGGTGGCGTTTGATGTCACAGTGGCGGCAATTGATGGCACAGTGGCGGCAATTGATGGGCACAGTGGCTGCGTTTGATGGCACAGTGGCTGCGTTTGATGGCACAGTGGCAGCAATTGATGGCACAGTGGTGGCATTTGATGGGCACAGTGGCTGTGTTTGATGGCACAGTGGCAGCAATTGATGGGCACAGTGGCTGGGTTTGATGGCACAGTGGCGGCATTTGATGGCACAGTGTCGGCAATTGATAGGCACAGTGGCTGCGTTTGATGGCACAGTGGCAGCAATTGATGGGCACAGTGGCTGGGTTTGATGGCACAGTGGCGGCAATTGATGGGCACAGTGGCTGCGTTTTGATGGCATAGAGAGGGAATTGATGGGCACAGTGGCTGCGTTTTGATGGCATAGAGAGGGAATTGATGGGCACAGTGGCTGCGTTTGATGGCACAGTGAGGCTGCAATTGATGGGTTTTTTTTTCAGAATTTTTCAGTTTGTTTGCGCCCCCCAAAAATTTTGAGCACCAGCCGCCACTGTATACTGTATACAGTACTTACAATTAAGAAATTAATATACAATATCTTAAACTTTTTATTGCTTGGTGTCTACTGAACCATGTCACCACAAAGTATGTGTGAATCCTCACAATCCTCATTTAAGGATCTTAGAGGGCTACCTGTTGGGTCTCTATAGGGTGTATTTTGAGGTGTGTAGTCTTCCATCCTAATCCCTGAATAGGGCCATGGAGAAGGTATCTATTGTACCTAACTGCCTTGGAGCACTCCATTTCTTTGGGACATATACAATAAATTTGCCTCCGCTGGCATCAGATGAGGCCTGAACATCCACCTGGTAGAAATAAGAAAATGTATAAACAGAAGGCCAGGTGGCAGGCAGCTTTGAAAATCTAGTAAACAGTTGCACTAACTAGATAGTTGACAAGGGGAGTATCACAAACAAATTCACCACAGAGACGTCTACAGTGCAATCGTCCAGTTTTGGGAGAGTGGCTATTGGCATCCTCCCAGAACCCCACCCTCTGTGAGCCCCTGGGGCACCCATTGGCGGCGCTCTGTGATCGCTGTGGTCCTTCAGACACAGATGATCACAGATCGAGGTAAAGGACCAATCACAGCGTCCCTTTACCATGTGATCAGCTGTGTCCAATCGCAGCTGATCCCATGTATACAAATGACGGTTACCGGCATTTCCTTTCCTTGCGCGCTGTCACTGTGTGAGGAAAGGAAAGCCAATAACCGGCTATCCTGTGACAGCACATATTTACACTGATAATCAGGACACTGATCATGAGTGCAGCCCCATCAATACCAATTAGTGTCCATCAGTGCAACTTCATCAGTGTCGCCTCATCAGTTCCGCTTCATCAGTGCCTCCTCATCAGTGCCCATCAGTCCTGCCTCATCAGTGCCCATCAGTGTTGACTCATCATCAGTGCCACCTCATCAGTGCCGCCTCATCAGTGCCCATCAGTGTTGACTCATCATCAGTGCCACCTCATCAGTGCCGCCTCATCAGTGCCCATCAGTGTTGCCTCGTCATCAGTGCCACCTCATCAGTGCCTCCTCATCAGTGCCCATCAGTCCTGCCTCTTCAGTGCAGCCTCATCAGTGCAGTCTCATCAGCGCACATCAGTGAAGTAGAAAAATTACTCATTTGCTAAATTTTATAACAGAAACAAAGAAAAAGTTGTTTTTTTTCCAAAATATTTGGTCTTTTTTCGTTTGTTTATCAAAAATTAAAACCCCATTGGTGATTAAATACCACCAAAAGAAAGCTCTATCTGTCTTAAAAATTTTAAAAAATGTCCTACGGGTACAGTGTTGCATGACTGCGTAATTGTCATTCAAAGTGTGATAGCACTGAAAGCTGAACAGTGTTCTGGGCAGGAAGAGGGTAAAAGTGCCCAGTAGGCAAGTGGTTAAATTGATTCTTCCTCTCTCTTGTAAAAAAAAAAAATTGATTCTTCCTCCCCACCCCAACTCTTTTCCTTCACCTACCCTTCTGCATCCCACTGTCTCTCTGATTGCTCTCTTCTTTTCCCTTTCCATTTTCCATACAGAATTGTCTTTTCTAGCGAGTTGTCAAAAATAAGACAGCTTTAGTTTAATCATCTGAGCTTCCAATAAAAGGTTGGACTTGATTTGTTGAAAGATCCATTTGTTTTTTCCCTTGCTGTTCACAGTATTCTCAGATTTCTTTGTTAACCACCAAAGTTCAAAGGCATTAATAGTTTTCTTACCTTGCTTCTTCATTGTACAGCTTCAATACCCATTAACAGTGACAGAATATACTGTTTACTGTATGCTAGTGGTCTCCAAACTGCGGTCCTTTGCTTGCTTTCATCCAGTCCTTTGGGTGCTATTTTATTCACCAACACCAATGAAGGGCACAATTCCTCCCGCTGACACCAATGATGGGGCACAGTTCCTGTCAATGACACCAACAATGGGGCCTGACACCAATGATGGGGGGAATGTACTCCCACTAATGCTGGGACATTTTGTATTTCCGATGGCCACAGTCCGGCCCCTCTAAAGTCTGAAGCACAGTAAACTGGCCCTTTGTTTAGAGTGTTTGGAGACCTCTGCTGTATGTTGTTAGTATTGTTGTTCCATGACTACTGGGACTGCTGTGGTTAGAGTCAAAGCTCGTTTGCAGGACGTCATGTGCAGGAGCGTAGATAAGGGGGGGTCAGGGGTGTTCAAACCCCCCCAGAGCATCCTGGAAAAATGCTGTTTAGCCTCAGCATCAGCACAGTAGAAGCAATCAGAGTTTCGGAGTGCAGCAGTCAGCCCCCCTTCTATTGTGCCCCATCCCCTCAGTTTAATAGGGGTCCCCCTGAAAAGCATGAAATTACTGTGAGGTCTCAGATGCCGGCAATTGACAGTGCACGGTTGAGGGAACTCCTAGACTCCTCCTCGAAGTATCATATGACACACCCGAAGGGAGGCTGGGGATGTAGAAGTTTTCCTACTTCTGTGCCGTGCTGAATCTGAGGTCTGGTAAGTGGGGAGGCATAAAGTTTCTGTTTTAGGAAGGAGAAAGTAAGAATTCCGGTCTGGGGGAGTTTCTTTTGGTGGGGGGGTGAAGGAAAGGGGGGTGGGTTTGCTTTTGGAGAAGGGGGGAGTTTCTTTTAGAGAAGTTTACAGGGGGTGGTTAATGGCAGGGATTTGCTTCTGGGAGGGAGTTTGATTGGATGAAGGGAGATTTTCTTCATAATTAGAAATCTTTGCTGGGGGTAGAGGGTGTTGATAGAGGAAGATATTTTTGCTTTGGTGGGTCGGTTTAGAGACAGGGGGGTTTAATTTTGGGGGGGATATTTGAGGGAGGGAAATATTTTACAGGGGGAATCTTTGCTTGGGGAGAGAGGGTTCTTAGGAGGGAGAGGGGGATTTTTTTTCCTTTAAAAGAGATTTTGTTTTTAAATTATACTTACCTAGGTGGATGGAGCATTGATCCAATGTTTCATCTGTCCCTAGCTGCTTCTAAACCCAACAACAGAGCCATCAAAGACTGCTGATCATTCAGTTCTCAGCCTTCAGTGAGCAAAGAGTGGTGACTATCAGTCCCTGGCTCTGCCCTCCCCTCCCCCAAACTCACTGGAATGCCAGGCTGTGGAGGGGGCAGGAGCGGCTGGCTCAGGGTCTCTGTGGCTCACTGAGAGGCTGAGCGAGCTGCTGGTCCAGGCATCTGGGTGAGTCCTGACTATAAAGTTAGGATCTTTCTACAGCCTGGACCTACTGAGCGATATCAGCTGACAGCGGGCTATAAGTGTCTGTCGGCTAAAAATGGGTCACAAAATTGCAGAATGAACTGCACTCCTCCACAGGAGAAGTACAACCAAGCGGTATGCCGTCCCTTCAGAGCACATGTACCATCACCGGCTGCTTTCCATGTGAATATCTTCTAAACACCATATGTTTAGGAGATATTCACTGTACCTACAGGTAAGCATTATTATATGCTTACTTGTAGGTACAAGTTAAAAAGCTGGGTTTGCTACAGTTTAAGACTGAATAAAAGCAAACCATATTTACCAGGTGCAAAGGGCACCATCCTGTGGTTTTTTTTCATCTCTTAAAACATTTCATAAAATTTCTTAGGACACATTTTTTTAAGGTTTAAATAAATCACTGAATTTACTGCCTACCACAATATGTTGCACCTGCTCAACTTGCACAGTAAAGTTAGCTAAAATCCAGTCTTGGGTCTCATTCATAAATCCTACATGACCATGGTGCAGCAAGTATACGGCAAATACCTTCACCCGGGATCAGATGTTCTAATATCTGCTCAGCCTGTACACCTGAGTGATGGGCTGAAAAGAGCCAAGGCTGTAAACATGTATCAACCTGTATCTGCACCTCCAGTGGTTACCTGCAGGTAGGGTTACATTTTTGCCTTGGATAAAATCTCTTTGCATCCAGAGTCAGAAATTTGTCCCTAACAGCAGGTAACCACTGTGACCCTCGGTTTGTTGGTGTGTCGTTCAGGCTCAATCGATGTGGGGAGTAATGTGGATGATACCAAATGTGCTGCAAGTGTGTCGGTGAGGGTTGGAGCTCATGTAGTCACTGAAGGGAAGAGAGAAAAAAATGCCTGGTGCTGCACATCCACAGAGTCCTATGGCAATGTAGTAGTGATGGGAGAGACTACCTCAGCCTGGGTTCCCACCAGGACACACCTCAATGTGTTTTGCTTTGTCCCTCGGAACTTAAACATGGGGACCACTAGATGTGCAGATACATGTTAACAGCAGTGGCTCTTTTCAGCCCATCACTCAGGTGAACAGGCTGAGCAGCTGACAAAAATTGGAACATCTGGGATCCTGGCTGTAGGTATTCATGGTATATTTGCCATTCAATGGCCATTTAGAACATATGAATGAGATCTAAAGCCTGGATCACACGGTAAGTTTTTTTTAGTTCAACCCAGCGGGCTGAACGAAAAAAAAACTAGGGAACTTAGGAGGAGCTCGCTGTACTAATGAGTACACTACCGCTCCACAACTGCCTGCATTGCGTTCTATTCAGTTGAATGGGGATCATTTTTGCTGCGCTGCATTGCAAAGTCTCATGGCCCCACTCTGCTGTCACATGATTTAACCATACCTCCCCCAACATAAAAGTGTAAATGATGCCTTTAAGTTTGAAAGACCTGAACCCCCCCCAGGAAAAAAATGATCTTCGGCCCTGGTCACGTGTATGTGTCTGTGTGCCTTATGAATGACTGAGACGTCACTCAGTGACTGGATCACATCCTTATGTCCCACCACATTAGAAGGGTGATTACTACAGGTCAGGCAAACCAATAAACTTGCATTTCCCCTCACTGACAATAAACTTAAACTCAACTTTTCAAGATGTATTTATGGATTTGTATACATAAAATCTATTGCATATCACATTTATTTATATTATGTCCTTCCTAGACACTTTTTGTTTGTGATGTTTATTTATTTGTAATACAGAATCACCAGTGGGCGATCCAGAACTGGTTAATCTTTGCGTTTTTTTCATCTACCTTGGTAATCCATATCGCTTCATTATATTACTTTATATAACAACTAATGGATGCCAACCTTTTGATCTATAAACTATGTCTTATAAAAAGCACAAACATTGCTCATATTTCCATCCATTGAATAATAAAATGAGCACTAAACATAACCAAATAAGAACCTTTATTTCATTATATCCAACAGTTATATCCAGTTATTATATAACAGTTTTCAGTCTGTTCTTGCATTGCTGTTGACGTTGTATAATATTGACTATTTGTTTATAATTACTTTATTCAACCTTACAATACTAAAAATGTTGACTGCATACTTAAAGTGTTACTAAACCCACAACGGTAAAATCATTCCGTATATACAGTAAAGCATGCTTGTTATACTCACTGTGGAACTTAAGGAGTTAATCATGCACATTGTGTAAAAGACTGTTTGATTATGTCCTCTTTGATCCTCCCCTTCTGCCACTCTCCCCAATATATCTTCTGATAAGACAGAGCCTTGGGGGAACACTGCAAATGCTCAGTTTGGTGTGTATTGCAAAACTTTTTTTTTTTATTGGGAGTTTGCATGTGATCAGCACAGGCCAATCAGCACTGTCCAGACAGAGAGTCAGGGGTCCTGCAGCCTCATAGGACAGTCAGAGTAGAATGAAAACTCCTCCTAAAAGCTTTAACCAGACACTGATAGAAGTCATAAGACTGCTATATACTGCTGATGAGAAAAGGTATTTAACAGTTTATATTTACTAAAAATAATTGCATTTCCATGTTCTGTGGACTGTGGGAGACCAGATATAGTGAATGCAGGGTCCTGGGTTTAGTAACATTTTAATAAAAGCTTGTGTATAGGAATCTGCTGATGATTGGATGAGGAGGCTTTCCTCCCACACTCAAAAGACATGCTGGTTGGATAATTGGCTCCGGTCTAAATTGGCCCTATTATGTGTATGTATGAATGTGGGTTAGGGACCTTAGATTGTAAGCTCCTTGAGGACAGGGACTGATGTGAATGTATCATAGAGTATACTTACTTTACAGTATGTAAAGTGTTGCGTAAATTGTCAGCTCTATATACCTGTAAGTGCCTGTGATAAAATAAATAAATCAATATTTTTTTCACACTCACCATATGAATCTAAAGTAAACGTTTTATGATACCAATACACTTTATATTATAGACAGATAAATAAAACAATATGTACATACAGAAACTAAACTAGATACATTCATGTAGTAAATTTTGAAGGCTTTTTCACCCCAGAATGGGCCATATAAAGCAATATGTTGTAGATTTGTGTGGTGTTGCAATGCAAATTTAAATTTCAATCAGATTTACCATTAAACTGAGGTGCAACATACCTGCATTGTAGACAACTGCAAGGCACAGATGGATTTGCTCGGTGTATTCTTTCGCCCTGCGCCAAAAAAAAAATATAACGGAGGATCTATTTTTTTTCTTGCTACCTACATACAGTATCTCACAAAAAAAAAGACATTTTCACTTAGGGGTGTACTCACTTTTGTTGCCAGCGGTTTAGAGATTAATGGCTGTGTATTGAGTTATCTTGAGGGGACAACAAATTTACATTGTTATATAAGCTGTACATTCACTACTTTACATTGTAGCAAAGTGTCATTTCTTCAGTGTTGTCACATGAAAAGATATAATAAAATATTTACAAACATGTGAGGGGTGTACTCACTTTTGTGAGATACTGTATACTGTATCACTGTGTAATCAGTGTTTCGGGGCCCCACAGGAGTCTCATAATCTGCTGTGGATATACCGTAGTTATGTCCTCATATAGTGTATGTATTATTGATGTGTATCTTTTTACCCAATTGCTAAGCTTTTATACACCTAGGAAAAACCCAGGCAAAATGTAGTAGAGACATATAATAAAAGAAGAAGAAACCAAAAGCAATTAATCTGTCATGCTTGCTAAATTAGCCCCCTTAGTTCACAGAGAGGCTTTCTTCCATTTTTGTAATAACCCATTTCCTGATTCCATTAAGGCTGGGCGCACACGGGCAAGTTTTGGTAGTGTGTTTATACCTTTAAAATTTCCCATGATTAATTGCTACCGGTGTACATGAGGGGGGGGGGGGTACTATAACTGGTGCACACAGTAACTGGTGCTGCTGTGCATAGTGACCAATCAGCTTCTAACTTCAGCTTGTTGCTAAATGGGAAGTCCAGCCTGAGTTTGTTAGGCTGGGCTTCTCCTCTGGGTCACAGGAGTACAATTTGTTTTGCACTCCTGTGACCTGTTTTCAGTGGAGAGCGGTCTGAAGTCGGCTCTCCGCTGACGTCACTGAAATCAGTCCAGGCACCGCGTCATCGCGACTTCAGAAGTCTGGATTCACCAGCTGCCTTGACTGATGGCGGTCTCAGGGAGCCGTTGGGACGCTTAGATGGCCGCTGCTCACCCCTCCACAGCTCAATGAGCGTGGAGAAAAAGAGGGGAGAGACGCTGACTGACAGTCAGCAGCTCTCCTCTCGGGGATCTGTGAGAACCGAGCCATCAGCGGTGTTCGGTGGCTCAGTTCTCAATGCAGAGACGGCGGGAGACAGCTGCAGCATCGGTCTGATGCTCCATCCACCAAGGTGTAGCAAGGTCCCAGGCCTCCTTCGATCTAATGAGTACCTGCAGGGCCAGAGATAGCTGACATCCTTCTGT
Organism: Lithobates clamitans; assembly: GCA_037952925.1. Taxonomy (NCBI): domain Eukaryota; kingdom Metazoa; phylum Chordata; class Amphibia; order Anura; family Ranidae; genus Lithobates; species Lithobates clamitans. The sequence continues at coordinate 2,356,400 of JBBGZY010000125.1, read as the reverse complement.
ATATGGTGGATTGTGCAGCATAGTGGGTGTAAAGCAGTTAGAGTCATAGGCGTGCGCAGCCTTTTGCATTAGAGTGTGCACCCCGAAGCTCAAACACACAAGTGTATATATTTACACTATATTACTAAAAGTATTGGGACGCCTGACTTTACACGCACATGAACTTTAATGGCATCCCCAGTCTTAGCCCGTAGGGTTCACTATGGAGTTGGCCCACCCTTTACAGCTATAACAGCTTCAACTCTTCTGGGAAGGTTGTCCACAAGATTTAGGAGTGTGTCTATGGGAATGTTTGACCATTCTTCCAGAAGCGCATTTGTGAGGTCAGACACTGATGTTGGATGGGAAGGCCTAGCTTGCAGGCTCCACTCTAATGTGAAGGCCAATCAAGTTACTCTACCCCAAACTCACCCATGTCTTTACGGACCTTGCTCTGTGCACTGGTCTAAATCATTTAATGGAAGGAGGATTATGGTGTGGGGTTGTTTTTTAGGGATTGGGCATGGCCCCTTATTTCTAGTGAAGGGAACTCTTAAGGTGTCAGTATACCAAGACATTTTGGACAATTTCATGCTCCCAACTTTGTGGGAACAGTTTGGGGATGGCCCCTTCCTGTTCCAACATGACTGCCCACCAGTGCACAAAGCAAGGTCCATAAAGACATGGACTTAGCAAGGGTGGCGGAAAATTAACTTCAAGTGCAAAAATTCACATTATATTAGTAACTAAAACATATAGAATTAAGTGTAACAATCTAAAAAAATAAAAAAATTCAAAAGTGAACCTCCCAACTAAAAAGTTGTTGCACTTGAAGATAATTTGTTTTGTAATTATCTGTAGATGGGTTTCCACCATCCCTGCTAAGTTTAAAAAAAATGTTTATGTCTTATTCTCATTTGGTTGTGTATTACATGTGAAATCACATATTACTGAATTATTGCACTTGAAGTTAATCTGTATGGCAAATGTCTGTAGAAGGGGCTTCCACCATCCCTGCTAAGTTTCATTTTGTATGTCTTGTTTTCAGTTTGATGTGTATTATATGTGACGTTACATATCACAGAGAGCGGTATTGTGGTAATATTGAAGTTTATTGAGATTTCCATACATTAGAGGGTTCCACCGTTATTGTTAAGTTGTTGATTAGTAAGTTAGCACTGCGCTTTTTTTTTTTTTTTTTCTTGTGTGGGAACACATAACAGTGCTTAGCAGCAAGCCTTTTACTGACACTTTTTTATTTTACCTCCAGTAGTTTATTGTAAATAGTAGTGTGGTGATTACCTAATATACTAAAGATCGGCATGTGGCATTAATAAACATCAACCGATTTCAGTTGTGCCCCACCAGGCCAGCCCCCCATGGACAATGTGCCTATTTGCTGGGTTCATTTCCCCATCCCAGCACTCAGCGCACTGATTGGCAGCACTGATGGGAACTGATTGGCGGCACTGATAGGCAGCACTGATTGGCAGCACCGGTGGGCACTGATTGGTGGCATTGGTTGGCACTGATAGGCAGCAGTGATAGGCACTGATAGGCAACACTGATTGGCCGCACTGATGTGCACTGATAGGCAGCGCTGATGGGCAGTGATTGGCACTGATAGGTGGCACTGATTGGAAGCACTGATTGGCAGCACTGATAGATTGCATTGGTTGGCACTGATTGGCAGCACTGATTGGCACTGACAAGTAGCACTGATTGGCTCTGACAGGTGGCACTGATAGGTGATAGGTGGCATTGGTTGGCACTGATTGGCACTGACAGGTGGCACTGATTGGCACTAATAGGTGTCATTGGTCGGCACTGACAGGTGGAACTGATTGGGTGCTTTGTTGGCACTGATCGGCACTGATAGGTGGCATTAGTTGGCACTGATTGGCACTGACAGGTGGCACTGACTGGCACTGATAGGTGGCATTGGTTGGCACTGATTGGCACTGACAGGTGACACTGATTGGCACTGATCAGTGGCATTGGTTGGCACTGATATGTGGCATTGGTTGGCACTGACAGGTGGCACTGATAGGTGGCATTGGTTGGCACTGATTGGCACTGACAGGTGGCACTGATATGTGGCATTGGTTGGCATTGATTGGCACTGACAGGTGGCACTGATTGGCACTGATAGGTGGCATTGGTTAACACTGATTGGCACTGACAGGTGGCACTGATTGGTGGCATTGGTTGGCGCTGATTGGCACTGACAGGTTGCACTGATAGGTGGCATTGATTGGCACTGATAGAGGAGAGGGGGAGTTTCACATTTAGCACATCAACAGGCTTGTAAGAGCCACTAAGTGTGTTAAACTGTCATGTAATGTCACTGCTTGCAGAGACTAGCTGTCAAAACTCGGTGGTGATGTCGGGGGTGGGCGGGACCAAACAGCTATCATACACCAGTCAACGGGATAGGGGCTGGGCGGGCCGCTCCTTGTATGTGGCTCTGCCCCCTTTCTATCAGCTATCAAACACCAACCAATGATTGGGCTGCTTAAGAAAGGGGTGGAGCCACATATACAGAGCGGCGCGCCCAGCCCCTATCCCGTTGGCTTGTGTTTGATAGGCTAGCTGTTTGGTCCTACCCACCCCTGACATCACCACCGAGTTTTGACAGCAAGCAGTGACATTACATGATAGTTTAATGCAGTGGTCATCAACCCTGTCCTCAGGGCCCACCAACAGGCCAGGTTTGCAAGATAACTGAAATACATCACAGGTGATATCATTTGCTGCTCAGTGATTGCAGTATTCTAGTCTGCATCTCCCCAAGGTAATACATAAAACCTGGCCTGTTAGTGGGCCCTGAGGACAGGGTTGATGACCACTGCTTTACTGCACTTTGTGGCTCTTAGCCTGGTGATCTGCTCAATATGAAAGCACTATACACTCTCTTGCAGCATTTCACAGGAGAACCCGAGAGACAGCCTGCATGCAGCTACACTAACAGGGGGTGATTAGGGTGTGCCCAGGCACACCCCGCGCACGCCTATGGTTAGAGTCACTGGGCGCCAGACACTTCTTGAATGCAAAAGAGATTTTATTTCTCTTTACAGAAGTTTGGGAGACTGGGTTAGGGCCAGGACACCCTTAGGTAGTTGCAAGATTAATTGGCAGACTCTGAGACTTCCATAGGTAGACAGCCATGCAGGGAAAGGCATCCAGCAAGACGCCACATCTGCATGTGTAGGAATGCTGTCTCCTTTGGCAACAGTCTTTACCAGTTCCTAACACAAAGTGTAACATTCCTTCACGTTCACTACAATCACTTCTTGTAGTTCTTCAGCCCACTAAGCTCCCAGTCTCTCTCACTAGACTAGATGATTCTCTGCCACTGAATCCCTTGAGCTTTTCCAATCTTCACTTAAGTACCTTCCTCAAGCGTCACCCCTGCTTCTCTGCTGGGTCCCTAGCTTGGCACTCCAGATACTTCTCAAGCTTCACCCCACTGGCCTGCTCGGTCCCTGGCTTGACACACAAGGCTGTTCTGCAAGTGTCACCTCCGCTGGCTGGGTTCTTGGCTTGATACCCACTGAAGTTTCCCGATTCTTCACCGTCCCTGGTTGGTGAGAATACTGCTCCGGTACTTGCTTCAACTACTCACTGTGGACCCTGATAACAAGGTGGTTGGTCCCTTACTGGCAACAACTTCCCCTCAACCTCCGACCATGACAAGTTCTCCGGCCGGCAGAACCGTCACTTCTGGTTGGACTGAAAGCCACAATCCCCACCCTGCGCTGCTCTCTTGCTTCTGGATAGACCCTCAGACAGCCAAACAGATGTGCCCGGGATAGGCCAAATCTCCAGCCTAGCAGCCCGGGCAATACAACACACGTCCACCCAGACCGCCATCCAGGTGGCACAGAACGCCAATTACCTGACTTTACCCAAATATATAGGCTTTCCCAGCAGACCAAGGGATCCAAGAAAACCCCTGCCCATTGGCTGAGATACCCCATATACCCATAATCTGACCTTCCATTGCCCTTCTCATATCTAATGCCAACAGGTACCCAGCCACCTAGCGGCAAAAGAGAGAAGTGCAGCAATGCCAGACTTAGGAAGAAATCAATTGATCCTCAACAATCAGCCAAGGCAGCTATACCTGGCAGGTGAATTTAGGAGCAACACGGCCTAAACACCAGGGTGCTACATAGCTAAGTATGAAACAAAAAAAACAAAACCCATACTTCTATTTTAAGCGTTTACAATAAAACCTAGAAGCTGATTGGTTTCTATGCAGAGCTGCACCATATTCTGTGTGCACCAACTTTTGTAAATCTCCCCCATAGGAAACAATGAAGTGAAGCATATAGGAGCAATTCATTGCTTATGTTTGCACAATGCTCCCAATTTTTGTGATCATCGTTTACCATATGCAGCTGTATTTACAGCACAGGCGATTTTAGTAACATACTTGCACTACTAAAAATCATCCATGTGTCTAACCTTAGGCTAGGGCTACACAGGCGATTTTTAGCTGCACAAATTTCAAATTTCCAGAGATCACTCACTGTAATTAGAGGTAATTATTACACAAGTAATCTACATTAGTACAGTCTACAGATTGTGCAACTGATCTCCTGTGAGCGTACATTGCTGCAATTCAGCTGCATCCCACATACTGTACATGATCAATGACTTCTATTGAAATGAATTGGCTGTGTGATTAATTATTCATATATGCAACCTGCAAGTGATTGGCAATTTTCTAACAGGAAATGCTTGTTTCATATCTGCAGAATTCCCCCTGCACAGAGAGGAAAACCGTGCATGATTGAATTGCTATAGATCGTGTGACAACTGTGCATAAAAGCAATTTAATCTCTAGGTGATTATTTTAGACTCTGAAATCAAAAATTGCCCTTTTCACCCTAGTCTTAGGCAGGCCATAGATGGATTGAAATGTGGCCGATTCAGCAGGAACAGGACAAATTTCAAGCCATATGAGCAGGCTGGTTGTACTGAACTCGATCTATCGAATGATTTTAGTACAACCAGCCTGTTGGGCTTTTCTCACATGATCACTGCAGACAGCCATATCATTGCATTCTGACATTGTGGAAACCTCCGGCTGTCAGGATACAATAGTGCAGCCGGCGGGATTCCCCCATCAACATTGACTGTACTGATGAGGGGATTGAGCGATTTTCTTTTCTTCAGACCATAATTAATGGAAAGAAAATTGGATAATCTATTGATTGCTTTGGTCTAAAGCTATTGTGATTTTTGATTTCACGAATCTTGATTCAAATCCCTACAGGACAATTTTCTAATTTCAAACCGTTTGTAATTGCAAGAGCTTTCTGAGGGATATTCAGTTGTGTGATTGTGGTTTTGGACAGTGGTGGCTGGTGTTTTTTTTTTTGGGGGGGGCAGCAAACAACCACCCCTCCCCAGCAGCCGACAGCACCTCCCCCAGCTGTTTGCCGGTCGGTCCGGCACTTACCCCATCTGGGCGGGTAGCGTGCAGCGGCTCCGTGTCCTCTCCTCCATCAGCGGCTTCCAGCATTGCGGCTCCTCCCCTCCTCCTAGGCGTCCAATAGAATCGCCTGTCCTTTCAGCCAATCGGGTGATGGGTGTCAAAACCCGCTTCCTGATGGGCCAGGGAGGAGGATCAGTGTTACAATAGCGAATATTCATTCACTGTTATAACGACACCTGGGTGGGCTGCGAACGCATTCTCTGCACCCCGAGCCCACCCTATTTTGAAGCCTATTAGAGTCTCTGGTTCTAATCAGTGCTTCAAACCTCCCCCCCCCCCCCCCCACATTGGAATCCATGCATCTGGCGTCCTGAAAAGGGCCGGACGCATGGATAGGGGGAGGCGGCGATAGATGGGGGTGTGGCACCTGTGTGCCCTTAATGGACGAGCCGTCCCTGGTTTTGGATTGCAATTTAGGCCAGGTACCCAAGGTGAGTTTTTTTTTTTGTTCAGCCAGCTAAACGAGAAAAAACTGACAGATTCCTGCATCCATTCAAGGTATGTGGATGCAGGAAATCTCCCTCCCTGTGCTATTGTATTCTGACAGCGAGGACTACTCCAGTGTTAGAATACACCGATCAAATGCAGGTTTTCCAGCAAGACCGTTCCACAGAAGCCGATTTGGTTTCTGTCAAACAGAGAAGGCTACACACAGATTAAGGCTGGGTTCACACTTTTGCGAATTGGATGCAGGTTTTCCACATCCAATTGGCATAACAGGAGAGTGTGACGGGCTCTCAATGGAGCTGGTTCACACATCCCTGGGGCAGCTGCGGAGCGCACAGCAGAAGAGTCCTGTGCGTCTTTGGCTTAGTTTCAGGTCCGAATTCAGACAAAAATTCAGACCTGAAACGGTAAACGGGGACGCACCGGACCCCCTGCTGTGCCCCGCACCGCACACAGTGTGAACCCAACCTAAGCCCACGTTCACACTGAGGGCGGGTTTGAAATCGTGAGAGTTAAGCTAAACTTGCACAATTTCAGGCCAGCATTTCAGCATTGAAATTGCCCCCGAAGTCGCCAAAAGTAGTACAGAAACTACTTTTGGGAATCGGTGCGGCGCCACAAAGTCGTTGTCGCACCGATGGTGCCATTGCCGGCAATAGGCTCCGATGTGGCATGCAATGTGAACATGGGCTAAAACTGGGCTGCTCAGCCAAATGAATTTCAATCCATGTGTACGCAGCTTTAGTAGTCCAAATGAGTTATTCTGTGTCAATAGCACTACCACCGCATAATGACAGATCAGCTACCGGCTTCTGTTTGTAAACCAACCAGCTGGGGATTCTGATTGACCAAATCTGATGATGACCATACTGTGTTAATGACATCACCCAGAAACTGACTTTTTTCTGAATGAGTAGTAGAGGAAATATGTACCCTGTACACATTCACCCAAAGGGGGTTGAATATCTGGGGGCTCCTCTATTCTTACAGATTCTAATAAGTACCCTCATATCCCCTTTGGCAGGCCGGACATAAGGATGAGCTTTTGTCCCCGCAACATAGGCCTTGTTTGCTCTCCCCTTGAAAACTACCTTTCCAATTTCGACCGCTAAAACTCAAAGCTAAGTGCTAGTGCTATCGCCGCTACATGACAGATCCCTAAATGTTTTTGTTGGCTTCTTTTTGTAAACAGACCAGCTGGAGATCCTTGATGATACCTGCTGATGTTCACCCACTGCTACCCCAATCACATAAGCAGGGCCGTTTTTAAGGCAGGGCAAAAGGGGAAGCTGCCCTGGGCCCTGTCATTGTTGTGGGGCCCAAAGCAGCTGCCTCATACTTGCCAACTATCCCAGTTTAAATTCCCTTGTCCCTTGAAATTTTAGTCCTGTGCTGTGTCCCGATATGTCAGTGTGAAGTGCTGGTACAAATGCTGCCCAGCTCTCCCTATTGTTGTGTACAGATGACTCAACTGCAGACCCTATGTTTACATGTAAAAATACGGCATTCATTTGTAAATAGCAGCGGCATTACTAAGTAAATTGCTGCGGCCGGCGGCATTGATATGTAAATAAAGGCGGCATTCACATGTATATCATGCTCCCCTGCAGTGAGGAGATGATGTGCTGTAACCTCCAGCAACCAATCAGTGAGCAGTAATTACTGTACAGTAATCTCTATCAACCAATTAAGAAGCAGAAATAATTTGCTGTAACTTCTAGCAACTAATCAGTGAGCTGTAATGTGTGCTGTAACCTCTAGCAACCAGTCAGTAAGCAGTAATGATATGCTGTAACTGCTGGCAACCAATCACAATTGCTGCCTGATCTGATACAGTAACTGATTTTAAGTCTAGCTGCTATTTATTGTATGTCTCAGAGCAGGTGGAGAGTAAAATTTCATGGGGGGGGGGGGGCAAGAAAATCTTTGCCCAGGGTCCAGTCAATATTAAAGACGGCCCTGCACATAAGACATATCCCCCGCTGGCTACTGACTGAAGAGGGATTACTTTGACGCAGTTGGCCAGCTTAAACATGTATTGGTATATATGTGTGAACTAAATATCCCTATTTTTTTATTGCATAGTTTGCTATAAAGAGTATAGCAGTTTGCCCTGGACGACGTCACGTGACAAAACGCGTACAGTCGAGCGATGTGCTGTTGTCATCGTGCGTTGCTTTTCCCGGAAGTGCGGGTGGTCTGCTGTATGTTCGGCCGGCGAAGGATTTTCTGTATAGCGCTATTTTACGATTTATGGATGTAAGTGCAATTTTAACAAAAGAGGGGTGTAACCTGATTACCACTGCAATGACACACCTCCATCCCTGGTATACATATAAAAACAGAGGAGAAAAATAGTGGGACTTTAAATGAGGGCTGTCACTGCAGACAGATATTGCATAAAGTATAAATACAGTATATATTTTATTGATCAAATATAGGTACTTTGGAACATTCCATATTCAGGAGATACATAATGCGTTTATAGCTGGTGACAAACCCCCATCCCTCTTTGTTTGTGGGACTTTGATTGAGGGATGTCACTACAGTCAAATACGGCATAAAGTATAAATATATATTTTATTGATCAAATACAGATACATTTGAACATTCCACACTCAAGAGATACATAATGTGTTTATAGCTGGTGATAAACCATATGAAAAAGAGCTGCCATGTACACACACAAGAATACACATACATGACATTGGACTTGATAAAATCTAGGTACATAACATAAGTAGTATATACAGGCCAATAAAATGAAATAAATGATACGCCGACGCACCCTTAAAATCTCTACATGTTTCATGGCTCTTTACCATCAGGAGTTAGGTGCAAAGATGAAGCTATAAATGCAAAAGATTTAGGTTAATGAATGCTACACTTAAAAAGGGAGAAAAAGCTGTTAAGGCATTAGATGTTCTAGCAGATTTAAATACACTAACATATAGCAGCCAAACTTCACCTAATACTTTATAGGCAGTTACATCCCTTTTGGAATAAAAGTTTTACATAAATATATAAAAGCTGATCATTGTAATCTCCCATTTCGGTGTAAATGGTTTGTGTATGGCGCTTTTCAGGCGTTTTAGCGCTAAAAATAGCGCCTGTAAACTGCCTCTTCTGTAGCCCGAGTGCTTTCACATTGGGGCGGTGTGCTTGCGGGATGGGAAAAAAAGTCCTGCAAGCACATCTTTGGGGTGGTTTAGGAGCGCAGTATACACCACTCCCAAACCGCCCTGCCTTTTGAAATGAATGGGCAGCGCTGCAACACAGGCCATTTTAACCCCTTTGTTAACCCCTTCTTTGGGGTTAAAAGCGCCCCACTCCCACCCGCAAAGCGGCTCTGTAGCACCAGTAAATCGCCGCTAAAATGAGCGGGGCGGTCTAGGTGTGAAAGGGCTCTTAACCTTCTATTTGCCACATCTGAAGGACAGCTTGTTCTGTAGAAAACAATGGACTTACCAGCAGGATCCACAAGTGAAAATAAAGGAAAACAAGACTAAAAAATAAAAACGAATGCAACCTTCACAGCTCAGAGCTAAGCTATGTTTGCTTTTGCACTTTAACTGCCTTGTATTGATGTCCAATGTACCTGAAATGTCTCCCTTTATTTTGTAAAGTGCTGTGCACACTGTTGGCGCAATACAAATCCAATTTAAATGACAGAAAATGGCACACAGTGCCTGGTATAAATGGCTCCATGGGCTTTGGTGGCAGGATGAGAAGTCCTTGTTGTAGTTCTATCCTCATCCAGGACAGGGAAGGATCCCCACTCTGATATTGGGGATGTCCCCCTCCTATGATAATGACACTGGAGGAGTCCAGACAGTCTGCTGAGCCATCCTCTCATTCCTAGACTGTGTGACCTCTATCACCTCCAACCCCTACACCCCCCTCCATCTCTACCCCCCCCCCCCCCCAATCTCACCCCCCTCCCCTCCCCCCTCCTGTCCAGGACTGGCTGGGAGAGGAGGAAGACGTGTCCTGGGTCAGTTCCAGCTCTGCGCAGTAATACTCAGTGACAGAGCAGCCGGAGAGGCTCCAGCCTGACTGACGCCTGACTGTGTGCTGCCTCCTCCTCCTCCTCCTCCTCCTCCTCCAGACACAGCCGCCTCACTCCTCCGTACCCCACCGGACACCACACACAGGTAAGGGGACACCTTCTATTCCACCATAGCGCTGCCCTGGGTGAGAGCGGTGTACACCGGACAATGGCACACTCTCCTTCCATCACACTGCATTGGATTCCTCATTATACATCGCTCTATACATCGCATCATGGATCACCTCTCATTCATCATTACATTATAAGGGCTTAGTACATCGCTCTCCTCTATCAATTACTGCCTGTCATCTATCACTTTACTCCTCTTCTACTATACACCCCACTATGTACTATTATATTATACACCCGACTCCTTATTACTATACTATACACCCCACTCTGTACTATTATATTATACACCCCAGTCCTTATTACTATACTATACACCCCACTATGTACTATTATATTATACACCCCACTCCTTATTACTATGCTATACCCCCAACTCTGTATTATTATACTATACACCCCACTCTTTATTATTATACTATACACCCCACTATTTATTATTATACTATACACCCCACTCTGTATTATTATATTATATACCCCACTCTGTACTATTATACTATACACCCCACTCTGTACTATTATACTATACACCCCACTCCTTATTACTATACTATACACCCCACTCTGTACTATTATACTATACACCCCACTCCTTTTTATTATACTATACACCCCACTCCTTATTACTATACTATACCCCCAACTCTGTATTATTATACTATACACCCCACTCCTTATTATTATACTATACACCCCACTCTGCACTATTATATTATACACCCCACTCCTTATTACTATACTATACCCCCAACTCTGTATTATTATACTATACACCCCACTCCTTATTATTATACTATATACCCCACTCTGTACTATTATACTATACACCCCACTCTGTACTATTATATTATACACCCCACTCCTTATTACTATACTATACACCCCACTCTGTACTATTATACTATACACCCCACTCCTTATTACTATACTATACACCCCACTCTGTACTATTATACTATACACCCCACTCCTTATTATTATACTATACACCCCACTCTGTACTATTATACTATACACCCCACTCCTTATTACTATACTATACCCCCAACTCTGTATTATTATACTATACACCCCACTCTGTATTATTATACTATACACCCCACTCCTTATTACTATACTATACACCCCACTCTGTACTATTAGACTATACACCCCACTCTTTATTATTATACTATACACCCCACTCTGTACTATTATACTATACACCCCACTCTTTATTATTATACTATACACCCCACTCTTTATTATTATACTATACACCCCACTATTTATTATTATACTATACACCCCACTCTGTATTATTATATTATATACCCCACTCTGTACTATTATACTATACACCCCACTCTGTACTATTATACTATACACCCCACTCCTTATTACTATACTATACACCCCACTCTGTACTATTATACTATACACCCCACTCCTTTTTATTATACTATACACCCCACTCCTTATTATTATACTATACACCCCACTCTGTACTATTATACTATACACCCCACTCTTTATTATTATACTATACACCCCTCTTTATTGTAATACTGTACACCCCACTCTTTATTATTATTATACTATACACCCCACTCTTTACTATTATAGTCTATGAACACTCTTTACTCCCCCTATAGTTTATAGGATAGTCTTTACTCTGCTTATAATCTATAGGACACTTGTTATTTTATAGATACAATATTTGTTACTCCTCTTATAGTCTATAGAATAAACTTTTTTCCCTTTTTTCCCTTTTTTCATAGTCTGCAGAACAGTCATTACTCTTCTTATAATCTATAAGGTAGTCTTTATTCTTCGTATAGTCTATAGTAGTGTCTTTACACCTCTCTTCTAGTCCATATGATAGTCTTATCTTCTTATAATCTATAGTGCAGTCTTTACTCATTTTATAGTCCTTAGTGCAGTCTTTACTCCTGTTCTAGTCTATAGGAGGTTCTTTACACTTCTTATAGCTTATAGGACCGCCTTTACTCTTTATTTTTAGTCTATATAGGATAGTCTATATTCTTCTTATAGTATATAGGACGACCTTTATTCTTTTTATAATCAATGGGATAGTATTTACTCTTCCTATAGTCTATAGAATAGTCTTTACACTTTGTATAGTCTATTAGACAATCTTTATTCTTTTTATAGCCTATAGTTACACATGAAACCATATCTGCTGCTGAACTGTAATTTTTGAGATCCGATCGCCTTTTAGGTATTGGATGATCCATACTACACCAAGCACTTATATAGGTTACTGCTGTCTATAGCTACATGTGACTTTCCGGCTACTGCTAAAATAATGTTCTAGACCTTAGATCCGCACTACACCAAACTCTTCTATAGGTCATAATACTGCATATTTATATATTCTATATATCAATAGAAATTAGTTCCAAACTACAACAAACTCTTCTATAGGTCATAATACTACAGTCTTTAGCTATGTGTGATTTCCCCTTTATAGGTATTAGATCTATACTACACCAAACTCTTTATCTATCTATCTATCTATCTATCTATCTATCTATCTATCTATCTATCTATCTATCTATCTATCTATCTATCTATCTATCTATCTATCTATCTATCTATTTTTTTAAAGAAATTGTATTGTGTGGTATGGATCCATACCACAGCAAACTTGTCCATAGGACAGTCTTTATTCAGTTTATCATCTGTAGCTATATGTAATATTGCACCTACTGCTGAACTCTGTTTAGATCTGATCCCCCTATTGATTTTCTATTCGAATTACACCAAACTCTTCCATGACTTATAATAATACTGCAATCTATAGCTATGTGTGACTGAGTTCTCTTTATAGGTAGTAGATCCATAACACACCAGACTCTTCTATAGGTTAAAGTACTACAGTCTATAGCTACATGTGACTTTCCAGCTAGAGCTGAACTGTGATTGTTTATAAATATTGCATCCAAAATAAGCAAAGCAAACAAACAAGCCTTTCTTCTGCTGGCCATACACACACAGAATTTCGGCCAATTGTAACCGAGCGATTATTTGTCGACCGAAAGCAAATTGGCCACTAACTGATAGAATAAACTTGTTTACATGACCGTAGTGATCGTTGGCTAACAATAAAAACATGTATAAATTATCCAAGACAAAATATTCTTTTTATTTCGATTACAACATACACGTATAAACTTTAGTTGAACTGGTAAAAGTTTTCGCTTCAGATCCATTGACATTAGCCAGGCCCACGGTCGAAATCGTTGGTAAAGTTGGGTCCACTAATGGCATGATTGTTGAACGATCGTTCCAGAATCTACCAGTTTCGGCCAAAATTCTGTGCGTGTATGGCTAGCATTAGGCTATAACATTGGTAGGTGAGGGGCACTTCTCAGTATACAAGTGTTATAATACCCCTTTCACACAGGGGCCGCGGCTGCGTTAGCCCTAAAGTGACGCTCGTTTTAGCGGTGCTTTAGCGCTGTTTAAGCGGTGCTTTTCTGCCGCTAGCGGGGCGCTTTTAACCCCAAAGTAGGGGTTAAAAACGCCAGTGTTGCGGCGCTTTCAAATTGCTTTTCAGGCACTTTGGAAACACTGGCCATTCATTTCAATGGGCAGGGCGTTACAGCGCTCCCAAACTGCCCAAAAGATGCTGCTTGCAGGACTTTTTCTAACGTCCTGCAAGCGTACTGCCCCAGTGCGAAAAGACACACTAAAATGAATGAGAGGCGGTTTTCAAGCACTATTTAGAGGCTATTTCTAGCGCTAAAACGCCTGAAAACCACCTCAGTGTGAAAGGGGTCTTATACAATTTGTCTTAACTTAGTAAATAATGGATCTTTACCTTAAACTGGGTTACCTATTCTGGTTATTTTTAAAGACATTGGGGGAGATTTGCTAATATTGGAGCCTGCAAAATCTGGTGCAGCTCTGCATAGAAACCAATCAGCTTCCAGGTTCTATGATCAAAGCTTCATTGAACAAGCTGAAGTTAGAAGCTGATTGGCTACCATGCAGAGCTGCACCAGATTCTGCTCCAGTTTTAGAAAAATCTCCCCCCTTTATTTGAAAAGCACAGATACACATTTGGAGGGAACATGTCAGAGCTGTGTATGCTTACTTGAGATAAAAGTGCTTAAAGCGGAGTTCCGCCCATTTTTACAAGGTGGTCTTAAACTAAAGACCACCCCTTGTTTTTGGATTTTTTTTCTCTTTTTTTCTTTTTCTTAGCTTTTTAGAAGTACATAGGGGGTTATTTACTAAAGGCAAATCCACTTTGCACTAGAAGTGCAAACTACAAGTGCAAAGTGCACTTGAAATTGCACTGAAAGTGCACTTGAAAGTGCAGTCGCTGTAGATCCGAGGGGGACATGCAAGGAAAATAAAAAACAGCGTTTTAGCTTTCACATGATTGGATAATGAAATCAGCAGAGCTTCCCCTCATTTCAGATCTACCCCTCAGATTTACAGGGACTGCACTTCCAAGTGCACTTTCAGTGCAATTTCAAGTGCACTTTGCACTTGTAGTTTGCACTTGTAGTGCAAAGTGGATTTACCTTTCGTAAATAACCCCCATAGTGTACTTGAGTCCTAGCCTGGCCACGGCTCAGTACATCATAGGGGTTATTTACGAAAGGCAAATCCACTTTGCACTACAAGTACACTTGGAAGTGCAGTCACTCTAAATCTAAGGGGTAGATCTGAAATGAGTGGAAGCTCTGCTGATTTTATCATCCAATCATGTGCAAGCTAAAATGCTGTTTTTTATTTTCCTTGCATGTCCCCCTCAGATCTACAGCGACTTTACTTCCAAGTGTACTTTCAGTGCAAAGTGCATTTTCCTTTAGTAAATAACCCCCCGTGTCCTCCCCGCTGCCTTGTGGGACCTGTGTGTGTCCCAGAAGATGACGGGGGCCATTCAAAAAGCGCTGTGCGACTCACGCATGCACAGTAGGAAACCGGCTGTGAAGTCTGAAGGCTCCACTGCCGGTTTCCCTTAGTTACAATGGCGGTGATCCGATTGGACGGATCAGCCTCGGGGGGGGGGGGGGGGGGTGACGCGACATCACAGGCTTCTGGACAGGTAAGTGTCCTTATTAAAAGTCAGCAGTTATAGGGCGTACACACGGTCGGACTTTGTTCGGACATTCCGACAACAAAATCCTAGGATTTTTTCAGCCGGATGTTGGCTCAAACTTGTTTTGTCTACACACGGTCGCACAAAGTTGTCGGAAAATCCGATCGTTTTAAACGCGGTGACGTAAAACATGTATGTCGGGACTATAAACGGGGCAGTGGCCAATAGCTTTCATCTCTTTATTTATTCTGAGCATGCGTGGCACTTTGTGCGTCGGATTTGTGTACACACGATCGGAATTTCCGACAACGGATTTTGTTGTCGGAAAATTTTATCTCCTGCTCTCCAACTTTGTGTGTCGGAAAATCCGATGGAAAATGTCCGATGGAGCCCACACACGGTCGGAATTTCCGACAACACGCTCCGATCGGACATTTTCCAGCAGAAAATCCGACCGTGTGTACGGGGCATTACAGTGTTTGTAGCTGCTGACTTTAAAAAAAAAAAAACTTTTTGGAGCGTGAAACTCCACTTTAAAGCGCTGCATAAACTGTCGGCGCTATATAAATCATGTAGAATAATAATAAATAAATGTGCCAACACCAGGGGTGTCATAACAAAGGGGTACATAATGAAATAGAGACATTCTGGGCTATAATAAAGTCTCCGTCTGATTTGGTATCCTGGAGATTCTGGTGCCACCAGTGATGATGAGTTTGCTTTGATCAGACTGACTTTATACAGAATAGTGAAGCCAAACAGGCAAGCAGATTCTTCTATTTTCCCGATGCGTGAGATGAAACGTTCCTTTCACTTTTCTTTCCTGCAGTCTTCATACTTCAGTTCCTGTTGTGTATATTTTAAAGCCAAACCCAGAGCAAAAAGAAAAACATTGTTGCTTCCCATAGCAGATTCTGTGTTTTTTTAAAAAGTGACAGTTACATCTGATTCTTTGGACAAACATCCTGTTTTTTTTTTTCCTAAATATTGTAAATCATCCCCCCCCCTTTTTTTTTTTCGTTGGACATGAGTTTAATGAAGTTATGAGAAGAGTATATATATATATATATATATATATATATATATATATATATATATATATATATGATGGTGGGGTGGGTGGTGGTGAGTGCATGCTCATAGTGATCCATGGGATGAATCCAACCATGTATGTATCTTGGAGATGCCTTGACATATTGGCAGTGTTATAGTGTGATCAGGGGAGGAGGGAGAGACAGGAGAGAGAGGAGACACACTGACGCCAGTATTGTGATCAGGAGAGAGAAGGGAAGGAGGAGTTTGCTCTCCCAAGACTGCATCATTTCTCCCTATACAAATAACACGATGACGCAGGAGGTGAGACTGTTCTTTGCTCTGGTGACAAGTCTCCCCCCCCCCCCCCTTGATATTATATGGAAAGTGTGTTAACCCCACTTATCCCGAGGAAAAAGATAACGAACATGTGATGGAATCGATATACTTATCCATTGAGCACATATATAAAATTGTTGCAAACATTTTTACTTCTAACTTCAAAAAAAAAAAAACTTGCATAGAATAATAGCACAAAGATAAAATCATTAGGGTTTATGCATACAGGAGTAATAATAAAATAGTGATATCTACACGGGGTCTTGGTGGCAGAAAGATCCTGCATTAAAAACGCACGTATTGGTCAGTAAAGTGCGTCAGCTTAGACACGTAATTGGCCATAAAATGTTCACACCCGTATCATGCTTCTTCCATTGCTTTAGCACATGTTCAATCCCAGCATTTACATGTATTTATATGTGTACACATGTTAATCACGCAGAAATACTGATTGCGACCGCAGAATTTTCTACTTTCGTTTTATGCATCGGTGGGTCCATAAAAGTACAATACTGCTGTGTTCAGACTTGTAAAAAAATATACACTGTATGGATCTGAAGGCATCGTTTTTATGCCTGTGTGCAAAAGACATTACAGACAATAGCAGTACTAGTATTTATTTATGACAGGTACTTATAGGTACTTATACAAGCACTTATATAGCACCAACAGTTTTATGCAGCGCTTTACATATATACTGTGCATTCACATCAGTCCCTGCCCCCAAGAAGCTTACAATCGAAGGTACTACATACCAGAATAGTTGTACAGTCCACATACTGTAAGTCGCCCCATGTGACAGTGGGGGAGATTTACTGTCACTCTGTGTGTCCATTCAGACGTGGAGCCGCGGTTCGGCCCCCGCCCCCTCTCTCTCCGCATTGGCGGCAGAGTCCCAGATGGCCGAGGCACTCATGCACATCACTGGATCGAGATGGGGCTCAGGTAAGTATTAGGGGGGGCCGAGGGGGGTTGTTACACACAGAAGGTTTTCTATCTTAACCTCTTCACATTTGCTGGCCGTCAAATGACAGCTGGGCGGAGCTGCTCTCATTGTGGGTGGACATCATATGACGGCCCTCCAGAACAACCGCTCTTGTGCGCCCCTGGTGGCACGCAGCGTGTCGATCCCAGCCGCGCCGTGGATTGGTTCCTCTATATCAGTGTTCCTCAATCTTTTTCCAGTCAGGACACTCTTGAAGTATACCCCTAGGTGAATGGAGCTGCACTGCAACCACTCCACAACTATGTGCATTGCATGCAGTTGCAGCATAGTGATGATGCATTTAGGAGGTTAAAGCAGGCGGTCAGGAGGCAACCTATTGCCTCTTTACTGGCTGTCAAATGCCTCTGAAAATTAATCTGAGAATGGATCTCTTTTCAGAGGAACAGCTTTTTTTGCTGGTAGTATGAACAAGCGGGGGAGGGGGGATTAGTTTTGATTGTACACATATAGGGGGTCAGGATTAAAAGCGTAAAAGCGCATGCATAAAACACACATGTACGCACATACACACATACATACACATATATAAACACACACACACATAATACACACACACACACACACACATATATATATAAACATACACACATAATACACACACACATATACTGTATATATAAGCACACACATATATAATTACACACACACTCATATATAAACACACATATATAAATGCACATATGCACACACATATAAACACATGCACATACACATACATGCACACACACATATATACATACATACATACACACACACACATATAAACACACACATATATAAATACACACACACTCATATATAAACAGACACACACACACATAATACACACACATATATATAAACACACACATATAATACACACACACATATACTGTATATATAAGCACACATGTATATAAATACACACACACACACTTATATATAAACACACATATATAAATGCACATATGCACATACATATAAACACATGTATACACACATACATGCACATACACACACATATATAAACACATATATAAACACACACATATATAAATACACACACACTCATATATAAACAGACACACACATAAGCACACACGCACACACACATATATGTAAACACACACATAATACACACACACACACATATACTGTATATATAAGCACACTCATATATAAATGCACATATATAAATGCACATATGCACACACATATAAACACATGAACACACACATACATGCACATACACACACATACATGCACATGCACACGCACACGCATATACATACATACACAAACACACATACACACACATATATAAATACACACACTGCCCTATGCAAACCACTACGTGTGTCAGTAGAAAGTTAATGACGCCCCCAGATCGGTTCGCATATCACTGTGTGAACTGTATATTTGGACAGGAATCGGATCGCATGGGTGTGGGTGCGATTCTGGTGCGGACAAAAAAAAAAGAGTCCTGCACGATTTTGGTCCGAATGTGATACAAATTCAGCCATCGCACAGACATCACATGTGATCTGTACAGCAATGAGGTGCGAATCACATGCGTTGTCTGACATCGCACAAGTGTGAACCGCCACTCAGCAAATCTGTCAGTGGTGCTGCTGGGGTGAGCAGTTATGCTTAAAGCGATATTAAAGCTTTGGTTTGTTTTTTAAAAACCAAACATGTTATACTTACCTGCTCTGTGCAGTGGTTTTGAAAAGACCAGCTACGATTCTTGTCTTTTCGAGGGCCCCCGCAGACGCTTCTAGCTCCCCCCCTCGAGCAGTGCCCCCAGTGAAAGCCGCTTGCCCTGGGGGCACTGCTGCCTGCTCGCTCCCGAGCCACTGCTCTGTGCGTCCATAAGGCTCGGCCCTGCCCCCACTCTCTCTCTATTGGCTCACTGGCTGTGAATGACAGCAAAGGGACCCAATGGGTTCCTGCTGCTGTCTCAGCCAATGAGGAGCAAGAGTCACAACACAACTGAGGCTATCGTGAACATCGCTCGATTGGAGGGAGCTCAGGTGTGTGTGTGTGTGTGTGTGTGTGTGTGTGTGGGGGGGGGGTGCAGCACACAGAATTTTTTTTGCATAGAATGCATGAAGGTAAAAAACCTTCAGCCTTTAGAACCACTTTAAATGGTTCAAAAGCCTATTTTTTTTTTACCTTAACGCTTTCCCTGCATTAAGGTAAAAACTGTTTCAATCGATGTATCGGCCCCTCATCCCCCTTGTACTAACCTGAGTCAGGAATCGATCCAGCATTGTGTCCGTATGTATTAGTTCTTTCCTCTTCTCCATGCTCTTTGTGGAGTTCAGGCTTGGCTGAGCCTCTCTGTCTGTGTCTATAGAAGCAGGCAGCACGGCTTTGGAGGAGTATTGGGGCCACTCTGTGCAAAACAATTACTCAGAGCAGGTAAGTATAATAAAGTATGTTTATTATTTTAAAAGAAAAAAAAAAGGACTTTACAAACGGTTTAATCGATGCGTAGAAAGGGAGGTAGAAGGAGAGGTCCCTGGTCCACACTGAGGTTGATTTACTAAAGGAAAATAGGATGTGCGTTTTGCAAAGGAAGTTGAACTCCGCAAGCTTAGTAAATGAGGTGAAGCACTGCTGACCTCCATTGTGATTGGGTATTGGGTATAAAGCGAAACTTTACCACATTCTGTCAGGCCCATTTATAAGTGTGAATGTGGCCCTAAAAGAGAAGTAGGTTTTTTTTCTCTAGATTCATACTTACCTAGGTGGATGCTGCATCTGTCCCCCAGCGCCTTTACACTGAGAACCGAGCGATTGAACATCGCTGATGGCTCGGTTCTCTCAGCTCCCTGAGCAGAGAGCTGCTAATTGTCAGTCACAGCTCTCCGCTCTGCTCCTCCACAGTCTGGAGTGCTGAGCTGTGGAGGGGCGGGGAGCGGCTCGCTGAGAGGCTGAGACTGTATCAGTCCAGGTACCTGGCGGATTCAGACTTTATTGTTGTGACAACGCGGTGCCTGAACTGATTCCTGTGACGTCAGCAGAGAGTGGACTACAGCCCGCTCTCTGCTGAAAACAGGTCACAGGAGTCAAAAACGAATTGCACTCCTGTGATCCACAGGAGAAGCCCAGCCAAACGAGCTCAGGCTGGACTTCTCCTTTAAGATCAGTACAGGTTTTCTAACCTGCTTGATTACATGTCCTCTTAGAGCAGGGGTCTCAAACTGGCAGCCCTCCAGCTGTTGCGAAACTACAAGTCCCATGAGGCATCGCAAGGCTGACAGTTCCAAGCATGACTCCCTCAGGCAGAGGCATGATGGGACTTGTAGTTCTGCAACAGCTGGAGGGCCACCAGTTTGAGACCCTTGTCTTAGAGAGAGTGGTTGGCTGGTGGTCATGTGTGGGGTCCATAGGTATAATGCAGTTGTGATTATCTGGGTATGGACAGCTGGAGCAAGCAACTGCCATTTCTTGTCTGGGCCTAGTATTAGAACAGTTTTTTTCCTTTCTAAAGTAATTTTACACATTTTTTCATTTGTATACGTTAACAAGGGTCAATGAGCAGCTGTGGACCCCAACCGTTACCTGCACCCAGACACCTGGTGACATATAAACAAGCCTCTGACACTGGAGACTTTTTCCAGACTGAACTCTTGTATTATAAGAATTGCAAAGTGTATTGGGTTCAGCTTCAGGTAATGGAGCAATTGTGAGGTAGGAAAGCCTATATTATGCATTTATAAATGTATCTGGAATGTATCATTTTCCCTACTACAACCACTGTATGTGTACAACATCCAAAACTCCAAACTCTATGCTTGGTCAGAGTGATTGTGTCACTGTTTGTTAGTAGTTGTCCAATGTGGTGACCACACTGGGGTGTTGCAGACTCTCAAAGGGAAACTATAGCATAGCTCCCAACTGTCCCTGATTTTGAGGGACTGTCCCTCATTTGGAAGAAAGTCCCTCTGTCCCTCTTTCCTCCTCAGTTGTCCCTCATTTTGGTCAGACCTTTATAGTTGTATAAAAAATGCACTGTTTATCTATCCAAACATGTTTCCCAGTGCTAAACCTTTCATCCAATTTCTAAATTGCTGCATTTGTAAGTTTCAAAAGCCAATATAAAGGAATAGTAGTGGTAAAAAAAGTACTTGTTGGTTTACCCAATCATTTATTTTTCTACAATTCTCCTTTAAGGGGGCAGGGTTTGTGTCCTATGCCTTCATACCTTTGCCAATAGGTGTCAATCATTCCCATCTCAAAAAGTTGGGAGGTGTGCTATAGTATTTTTTAATTTTGATAGACAAGGGGATATGATGCCATGGTCGAAGGCAGGGGTAGGCAACTGGTGCCCTTCAGCTGTTGTGGAACTACATCTCCCATTAGGCATTGCAAGGCTGGCAGTTACAATTACTTCCAGAGGCATGATGGGACTTGTAGCAGCTGGAGGGCTCCAGGTTGCCTACCCCTGGTCTAAGCTAAATATCCATAGAAAAAGAAAAGTATACAGCCCACCCCTGCTTGTGTTTCCTCCTCCCCCTACTAATGCACAGAAAGTATCAGACTCCTTCCAAGATATACAGTAATTGCAATGTGGTATAAAGAGGCATCTGGTACCTAGAGGTTTCCTCACAAATCATCTTATTTATTAAGAATAGAAAGCATACGGTGTCTTAAGATCATACATGGATCAATACAACAATCCATTTATGGATTGAATATTGGCTGGTTCATCAGGGATTGGCCAAATTTCCATGTATGGACTAAGCTGGTTGTACACAAGTCAGTCTTATCAATCAGATCAATCAGATTTTGTACAACCGGCCTCTCAGTAAGTTTCTCCTCTATCAGAAAACAATAGCTGAGCGAGAGGATTCCCCCATCCACATTAAATGTATGAAGGGGGAATCTGCATTTTTTTTTAGTTCCACCCACTGGAACAAAAAAAAAAAAAGAATCATGTATGGCTGGCTTAAGTCATAGCTGGCTAAGACCCTGGACCGGGTGTTCTTGTATGTTTTTTAGCTTACTAAATAAAAGAAGAGGTTTTTTTTTTGTGTGTCCCTCTCTGAATAACACTGTACCACAGGTAATGATAAGTCGTCATGGCACAGAGGACCTTTCTTTAGCACCAGCTACCAAATCCAAGCCTACACACCAGGCAGGGACCTGTTATATCAGTGCCTAGTTTTTTTTTTTGTAAGATTCTTTGCAGCATTTTTGCATGGGGTGGGGTGGTGGTAGGAAATGGTGCTTTAAAGGAATCCCGTCACGTACAAGCAGACATTTTATTAGCTGGTTCAGTATTCCAAAGGTCTGACTACTGCCTATTGTTGATTATCGCTGCTGGACTGTTCAGTTTTTATGCTTCATCAGTACTTGGCTGCCCTCAGATCTAATGCACCAGATGATAAAATCTAAACATGCAGACTGGTAACGTAACCAGTGCGTTGGTCCAAACTAGGCAAAGGTCAGTATGGCAGTAAATACAGTACAAGAGTCAGGCAAGGCATATTTGCTGGGTGGTCATCACCAGACAGTCAGATTTAGTGCCAGGAGCATTAGACAAAGAAGAGTCTTTAAATGAGCCAGGGGTCAAATCAAGAAAGAAAATCAAGTCGGGCATCGGTATAAAATAGGAGAAGGGACAATCAGAGTCTGGAACATAGAAAGGTCTGGACAGGCAGAATTCAATTTGTTGTCAGAACAAGCTGGGTCGGCAGTAAAAAGCAAAACTCTTCATTGCCCAACATGGCCACGATTGGCTTGCTGCAGACCCCCATTCTAAATCTTCCCTACTCCCTACATTCATTTAAAAAGAGAATTAAAGTAAGCAGAGAACTGTACTTGTGAATAATAGGATCCAATCAGATTACAATGTTTATTTGGGGGAAATATTAAACAAGAATTCTGTGTGATACAACTACAATTGTCTGCTATTTTTCTTCTCTTCAGTTTTAATGGATCAGCCCAATATCTTTCTATGATAATGAAATATGGATTTAACACTTGAACCTGGCCATAGGTAGATCCGAGTTCAGACAGTTCAACAGGGAACAACTGAATTTTGATCTATGTGTGGCCGTTCTTGCTCGAAACAAGTAGATCTAACGACAGACTTCTGTTGAACGGGTTTGCTGGAAAATGTTTCTTGATCAGCAGCTGCAGCCAATGGGAGGAATCCCGCAGTCAGAATAAGATGTCTCGCTGGGGAGGATTCCTCTGGGCACCTCGCTTGTGTGGATGGAGGAATATGTTTATTTATTTTGTATCAGCCTGTTGGCTGATCGAAATTATAGAAAAAAACAAAACAAACAAGTAATCTATAGGCACTTTTTTTTTAGTCAATTTAAGTTTAGTCATTTAAAAAAAAATATCTGCAAAAGGCAAGGCACTTACATTTAATGCAAAATGTCCCTTGTGCTGCTAGCCTGGGTTCTGTTTACTTGGCCTCGCTATGTAGCAAGCCTTGTCTGATCCTTGCCACGCTTTCCCGCAGTCTCACTTCAACTCCAGGAGCCAGGGACTACTAATGATTGTAAAAAGAAAACTGCGCTGTGTACAAACCCAACAACCCCAGCTGCAACTCAAAGCGAAATACACAGGTAAAAATAAGTAAAAAAGGGAGCTGCGCTCTCAAATGACGTGTTAATCCAAATATGATAACAAACAAAAATAAATGAATGAATGAAAATAGTAATTATAAGTCCCGAAACAATGAATCCTGTGATATATATATATATATAATATATATATATAATATATAAGTCCTCCGGTATCAGACAAAATCTGTGTACAATTAACTCAATATTTTTATATATTAAGATGAATATGCCAAAAAATGTATAAAAAAATCCAAGAATCCTCAATTGATATATATTTTTTGTCATATTCATCTTAATATATATATATATATATATATTTTTTTTTTAATATATGTATATATTTTTTTTGATCATTTATTGAGTTAATTGTTCGCAGATTTTGTCTGATACCGGAGGACTTTATATATGTCACAGGATTCATTGTTTTGGGACTTTGGGATCATCACTTTTTTCATTCATTCATTTATATTTGTTTGTTATCATATTTGGATATACAAATGATTGATTTCAGATATGATCACTCTATAGTACTATCTTTTCCTCGAAAACAGTCAGTAGACATGTACAAGTTGAGTTGAATTGAGCTCTAGTGAATGTATTTTGTGTTGGTGATGGCAGTCGATATACATTTGGCTTTTAGGCCCCATGCACACTGGAAATGTACTCAATTCACGTAGAAGCCTTCCTCCTGGCAGCGTTTTGGCAAAAAAAAAAAGCCTGACGCTTGTAAAAGTGTGCACCGCGTTTAGCTGCATTTTCCTGCGTCAAGAATTTGGGTGTTAATTAATTTCATTAGCCAGAATAAATGATGTATTCTTGCCATTGAAATGAATTAACTTTTAAGCGCTAAACGTGCCTAGCGGTAATGCGCATTTAGACGCGCCTGCAAGCATCAAGTTTTTTTCTGTCCAAACTCTGCTGATCCTGGACTCACTGGCAGTGTTTTTTTTTTTCCTGCCTCTAAACTCTCCTGCAACTAAATGCTGCTAAAAGCCTAGGTGTGCATGGACACATAGGGGTTGATTTCCCAAAGGCAAATAGAGTTGCCCTCTGCAAGTGCGGTTGCTACAGAGCTTAGTAAATGATGTAAAGCTTCACTTTGAAAAGAGTACCCAATAATGTGCAAGGAAATTTTAAAAAACTGCATCTTTGCTTGCACATGATTGGATGATGGAAATCAGCAGAGCTTCTGCTCATTTACTAAGGTCTGGAGCAACTGCACTTTGCAAAGTGCACAGTCAATTTTCCTTTAGTAAATCAACCCCTATAGGCTAACATGCAGGGGAGTTTAGAGGCAGTAAAAAGATGCCAAATGCCCCTAGGAGCTTCTGTAAAAATGTCCAGTGTGCATGAGGCCTTACTTGATGACAAAGCAGTATCTGAGTGCTGAGTGTCTTAGTTTTCTATAAAGAAAAAGATCAATGTGATAACTATTTTCCTGCCAGGAGCAATTTTACTTCTTCGTGGAAAAGGATCATTTATTTCTCTAACCACCCATTTATTGCATGGTTTACTTCCTACCATTGCACAGTGAAGGGAAACATGCAAACAATGTTATCAATGCACAACTCCAGAAATTACCTAGTAAGTTCATATTCTCAATATAGGGCAACCTTTGTTCCAGGAATCCATGGCCATTAAAATATATGACAGTTTAACTGGTGTAATCACACAGCTCCCGCATTGAAGATGGCTGCTCTGCGCATTGAACGTCTTCCCTGACAGGGTGCCTTAGCTTCACAGACTAAGTAGTCGCATCTCTACCTTTTCCTAGACCCACCAGCCATGGATTAAAAAAGAGCCACATTTGTACAAAACTAGAACAGACAGTCCTCATAGAACAACCATCAATGGACCTGTTCAGCTCTTGGACAATCTCATAACAACACAATGTTATACATGTTAGACAGCAACATGGTTAGAGGGGAGAGATGGGAAGGGATGATAATGGGGAAGGAGGTGGAGGGAGGCAGCAGAAAAATTGTGAATCAATATTGAACATTACTGTATACACCTAAGTAGGGTTGTTGTAGGATATTGACAGGGCCGTAACTCATTTTGTGGGGCAAACCTAGTTAGCAGACATCTCAAGTCTCCCGCGACTCAAGAGCCTGCACTGCCACTCAGCCTTTAGCAGGGCCGGACTGGTCTACCAAGATACTGAGAAATTTCCCGGTAGGTCGCGTGCCCTGGGGCCGCTTTGAGCTGCGTCTGCAGCGGCGCCCAGGGCCGAATCAAATGCAGAATCCTCCTCTCCCTCCCTCCATTTGTGTAATCACAAACAGCGGGTGTCTCCCGATGTGTCTTAACTGTTCGGCGACCATCCACTGTAACAAACCCCCACCTCCTCATCCATGATAGACAGAACACTAATTCAATTTCCTAGCATTGTATCAGTGTTCAGTCGACCGTCTATCACGGACGAGGAGGCGGGGCTTTGTTACAGTGGATGGTGGCTGAACAGTAAAGAGGTACCCCTGATGACGTCAGTTGTGACGAAACGGCCGTAGGGTCACAACGCGAACACGCATTGCGCATGCGCAATTTCATTTTAAACGGTAGTGGAGTTTTTCTTGTACTGTCCCTGCTAGGAGTTTTATGTTTAATGTTTTTAAACTTTAATAAACCAGCCAGAGATTCTCTGCTAGTGGAGTCTTTTTTTCTTTTGGCTTTTATGGCTCACCTTCGCTGGATCTGTGGAAGCATATAGTGATTGTTCTATATGAAGTGATCCTGGGACTACATCCTGTGAAGTACTCTAAGTTGTTGTTGAGTAGCTGTCCATGAAGGAGGTTGGCGGATTTTCAGCAGTGTCTCCTGCAGGACATCCCTTGTGATCCATATATCTCTACTAAGCCTGTTTTGACCCCCCTGAATAAGGGTGGTCGCAGGCTTTCCCGTAAGCCTCCATTAGGGCCCTTTCACACTGGGGCGGTTTGCAGGCGCTATTGCACTAATAATAGTGCCTGCAAACCAACCCGAAACAGCTGCTGCTGTCTTTCCAGTTTGAAAGCCCCAAGGGCTTTCACACTGGAGCGTTGCGCTAGCAGGACGGGAAAAAAAGTCCTGCTAGCAGCATCTTCGGAGCGGTGATGGAGCGGACTGTATACCGCTCCTTCACCGCTCCTGCCCATTGAAATCAATGGGACAGCGCGGCTATACCGTCGGCAAAGCGCCTCTACAGGGGCGCTTTCCGTTGGTTTTTAACCCTTTCTCGGCAGTAATGCGCTGCTTACAATAGCGGCGCTTTACCGCCGACGCCGCCCCCGCCCCAGTGTGAAAGGGCCCTTACTTTATCACCAGGTGGTGGGCAGCACTAGCGGTGGAATACTGATTCCGGTTCCCGCATGGAATACCATTGATCTTGGACTTTATTTTCACCTTCACTTTCACCTTATAAATTATTTTTTCACCATATGAACTATTTTTTCACTACACTTTACACTTTATTATGTCCTTGCAATATTTCATGAGCTCCTAATTGATTTATTATACATTAGCCGATTTGATATTAATTATACTTTATTGGTTGTTATTCACCGTTGTAGGTTGTTTGATTCATTGATTTATCACTGTTCACAATTTTGTGTCATATATCCAGTGCTGCACCGTCTATTTTATATCTATATTCTGAACCCTTATATCGGGGTTATAGTGTTCAGCAGCAGGACTTTCTTCACTTTTTTTATACAATTTTTTGTTTATGCACGTAGCGCAATTCTTTTCTCTTTATTTTGTGAACAGTTAAGACTAAAGCTGCATGACACAGCAGGAGACACCCACTGTGTGCAATCAAGGTACTGGCGAGGCTGCAAATGGGCACTGATGAGGATACAGATGTGCACAGTGAGGCTGCATTGTTGGCACAGTGAGGCTGCAGATGGGCACTGATGAGGATACAGATAGGCACAGTGAGGCTGCATTGTTGGCACAGTGAGGCTGCATTGTTGACACTAATGAGGCTGCAGATGGGCACAGTGAGGCTGCATTGATGGGCACTGACGAGGCTATATTGTTGGCACAGTTAGGCTGCAGATGGGCACAGTAGGGCTGCAGTGTTGGCACTGATGAGGCTGCAAATGGGCACAGTGAGGCTGCATTGTTGGCACTGATGAGGCTGCAGATAGGCACAGTGGGGCTACATTGATGGCTCAGTGAGGCTACATTGATGGGCATAGTGAGGTTGCATTGATGGGCACTGACGAGGCTGAAAATTGGCACAGTGAGGCTGCAGATTGGCACAGTAATGTTGCAGATGGACACAGTGGGGCTGCATTGTTGGCACTGATGAGGCTGCAGATGGGCACAGTGAGGCTGCACTGATGGGCACAGTGAGGCTGCATTAATGGGCACAGTGAGGCTGCATTTTATAGGCACTGACGAGGCTACAAATGGGCACAGTGAGGGTGCAGATTGGCACAGTAAGGCTGCAGATTGGCACAGCGAGGCTGCATTGTTGGCACTGATGAGGCTGCAAATGGGCACAGTGAGGGTGCATTGTTGGTGAGTGTGACACAACATTATCTTTTAAAGTATTATTATATTATGGCATTATATTATTAATTATCCTTAAAGTATTATTTTATTATAGTATTTTATTATAAATGGGGGGGGGGGTTGTTGGCAAGGAGCATGACCCAAAAAAGGATCAGACTCCCTGTAGACCAGCCAACAAGTCTGTGAAGTCAGGTCCCAGGTCTCATCTGGGTCGCTCCTGTTGGCTGCCATCAATGAAAAAAGGTTTGCCAGCTTTGGACACACTCAGGACCAATCTAACAGTTAAACCGCAGCTCATTGGGAGGTAAACTGAGGAACACTAATGTTGAGTATACAGTGCAGCAAACAGAACTATGTATTATACACCACACTGCAGTCACAGTACAGAGGTCAGGACTATGGAATTGTACAAATTACTACCTTCACTCAACATGCCCCCTTACACTGGTGGTCAACACGCCAACTTATACTGGTGATCAGCACTGAAGCCCCTTAAATTGGCATTCACTGCTCAGTGTGGACCCTTACATTGGTGGTCAGTTTTTAAGCCCCTGTGCCTGTACCTACACTTAAGCATTGTTTATGGACAACTTTTGGTACCTTTATTTTTCCACCCTTTGACGTGTTTAGTTTTATTTTTTACTCAACACAACCTTACCTTTTAAATTTTAGCAAAAATTGGGTAATATATTGTGTTTGCATGCACAAAACAATGCACTGAAAATATGGATTTGATCATCCATTGTATTTACATGGTATAGCGACTGCCACTGTTTTATTCTTTAGGGTCTCTGCATTTAAGTCATCTTCAAGCCTAAAATGAGCATTATAACATACTACATATTTTAACCTACACCAACCTCAAAGACTCAGTAATGAAGCTGCTATAATTTATAACAAAAAGTAAGGGAAACATTTTTTTTTAAATTCTATTATTATTATTTTTTTTAAACAATGTAGCTTCATTTATTTATTTATTTATTGATCAACTTTATTGCTATTACAACAAAGGATGAACAACATCCCTTTTTTTTAGAGAAATCTGTGGTTTCCTCTGGCCTCCAAAGCACCAGATCAAACCGAGATCGGTTTGATCAGATGCTGTACAAGCCCGTAACGGCTTATCGGCAAACAAACCAAAGCCGGAAGTGACAAAATCCTTGGTGCTTCCAGTTTCTGATTTTACAGAGAGGGAGGAACAACTTCAGTTCCTCTCTCTCTGCACAGTGCACAGGATGCCGCCAGTCGGATTGGTCCCGGTCTCCCAGATGGAACAGGATAGGCGGCAACATGAGGGTGGGGACCCCCTTCTACCACCTTTGGAAGTGAACAAGCGGCTGTATAGCCGCTCTAATCACGTCTTCAAAAGAGAGAATCACCGTCTGAAAATTTTGATATGGGGTGATGCCTGCAGCTGCAGGCATCATCCAGGTATAACCACTTCAAACTAAGGACGTCCTATGACATAGTATGGACAGGAAGTGGTTAAGTACCACCAACAGAAAGCTCTACCTGTCTCTTTAAAATTAACGACAGAGTAATTGTCAGTCAAACTAGCTCTGAAAAAATTGCATGAACAGGAAGGGGTTGTAACATTTTTGTTCTCACGTGGTTAAAAAGAACCTGTCATTTACAGTATGCTATCATATAGGGGACTAGCAGTCATATGTGAGCCCCATAGCCTCATGGGCCTGATAAAAAGTTTTACTCCCTGAACCCTCTCTAATGGTGACTCTCAAGGTTTTATTTTTAATTTTTGGTAATCTGATTGTTTCATATTCCTGGTGGTTCTACAATATGTGCTGTATGTATTTATAAAGCGGAGCTCCCGGCTCCCAATATTGTAGCTGCCAACTTTTAATATTAGGACACTTACCTGTCCAGGAATCCAGCGGTGTCTTCACGAGAGCTGATTTTTCAATTGGCTCTCGGGTGCTGCCGCCACCATCTAGGTTAAGGGAAACCTTGCGGCTTGGGGAATGGCCCAGCAGTGTGGGAAGAACGGGGGGGGCGAACTTCAGGCTGAGTCAGCTGGAAGTGTGAGCGGGTACCTGTCAAAACCAGGTGCCTAATGTGGCAGTGGAGGGGGAGTAGGAGGAGGCAAACAAGCGGAGCTTCCCCTTTTGGGTGAAGATAATTTTTTTAATTTTTTTATTATTGCACTGAAAACATTGTTCACGTTTTGTAACTTTAAGTGTGGTATGATTAAGGCCTCATGCACACAGAACGTTTTTTCCGTCCCCTAGACGCCTAGCATTTAGTCGCGTTTACAGGCATTTAGGTGCACTCGAGAGTTTTTTCTGCTAAAACATTCCTCTCCTGAACACGCATGTGATTTCATTACCTAGGCCTCATGTACACTACTGGTAAACGGACGTTTAGGAGCAGTTGGGCATTTTTTTTCAGCTGCTTCTGAACTCTCCTCTATCTTATCAGTACATGTACACAGGGCTGTTTATAGTAGTTTCTAGACAGTTGAGTTTAGAAGCATTTTTTGGAACACAAAAAAATGGGTTTAGACGGATGTTCAAAGGCATTTGAAATGCCAAACGCCTGTAACAGCTTGTAAACGCTGCTAAACGCGGTAACTCGTGTTTAGCAGCATTTCGTTTACAGACATTTTTCATTTTAACAAAAAAAAACGCTTCTAGACACAAACATGGCTAAACATGGCATGTGAACGCGGCTAAACGGACGTTTTTAGACGCCAGTTTCTAGCTGTCAAGTTAAATCATTCAGGAGAGGTTAAACAACGTCCCGTGTACATGAAGCCTAAATGCTCCTGCATGTAGATGCCTATGTGTGCATGGGTGCGTTTAAAGGCGTTTAAAGGCAAAAAAAAAAAAAAAAATCAAACAACTATAAAAGCAGCATTTTTGACGACCAGCATGCTTGCACCCTAAATGAAAATGCCACAAATATTATAATAATTTCCCAATCAATCCCATGCACATCTGACCAGCCTTAGCTTACAAAATGTGGTATTTAACGTAATGTTTTATTTGGTGGAACGAGTCCGTTTCGGGATATTCTGCCACCTGCCAGTTACAGCCAGTTAGAATATCTCAATAATACCTAAGAGTCTTTTGCAGCAAGTGTTGCATTTTGCCATGTCTGTGCAAACACATAATCCTATAGCATTTAAAGCGATTTATTTTGTCTTCAATGAACCTGCCCTCGATCAGTCAGCAGAACATGACGTATTCGCAACAGTCTGCTGCACAGATTTGTTTCCAAACATAAAATAGAACATAGCAAGCATTCTTTTCTATGTACATCATTATCACTCACCCTACAACTTGTCACCAAATGCTCACTTTTCTGTGCCAGATTAAAGATAAGATGTCTGAATGTAAACTGGTCATCTCAACTAGAAGTAAACAGAACATTTTGGAGCCTAATTATAGAGGTAGCGTGTACTTTTCCTTCTGCGTTTTTCTGAACTAAGCTCACTTCCAGCTTTTGTCTGCTAAATATAATGTATTACACTTGGCTGAAGCTGACCATACACCTAGCAATGTGAATGTCAGTCTTCTTTAGATCTTCCAAAGCTGTGTAGTAGATGCCGGTTCACACTGCCGCGACTTGTAATGGGACTTGAGGGTTCAAATGCGCACGACAAGTTGCACCCCAATAATGGCAATGGAACCGTTCTAACTGGTGCGACTCAAGTCACATTGACTTAGAAAAAGGTTCCTGCACTACTTTTGGTGACTTCATCACAACTTGCATTGACTTCTGGTAATGAAGACGTAAGCCGCAATGAAGGCGCGCAGGATGTCAGCTGTCGAAGCCACGTAGATGTGAATCGGCACTAAACATTACATTTTTATCTAGTCAGGCTGGCTCTAATACTACATAATTGTTGGTAGATGTAAGGATGATTGTTCAATCAGTTTGAAAGGTATATGGCTAGCTTTGGGGTTCACAGTTTTTAGACTTTTTTTTTTTTTAGAAACAAATAAGTAATCCATAAAGATATTTGTAGAAACAAATTGGTGTCAGGTGACCAGGGGTGTCCCAAGGGATTCCTTTAAAGTGATTTTAAACCTTCGTGGGTTTTTAAAATTAAAAGAGAAGTATGGGTTTTTTTTTTTATTCGTACTTACTTCAGTGGATGGAGCATCAGACCGATGCTGCAGCTGTCCCCTGCCATCTCTGCACTGAGAACCGAGCCACCAAACACCGCCGATGGCTCGAGTCTCACAGATCCCCGAGAGGAGAGCTGCTGACTGTCAATCAGCGTCTCTCCTCTCTGCTTTTCCATGCTCATTGGAGCGCTAAACTGTGGAGGGGCGGGGAGAGGCTGTCTCATCGTCTCAGCGGCTCGCTGAGACCACCATCAATCAAGGCAGCTGGCGGATCCAGACTTGGAAGTCGCAATGACACGGTGCCTCCACTGATAACAGTGACATCAGTGGAGAGTGGACTTCAGACCGCTCTCCGCTAAAAACAGGTCACAGGAGTGCAAAACGAATTGCACTCCTGTGACCCAGAGGAGAAGCCCAACCAACCAAGCTCAGGCTGGACTTCTTTAAAATAACAAGCATGTTATACTTACCTGCTTTGTGTAATGCTTTTGCACAGAGCACCCCCGATCCTCTTCTTCTGGGGTCCCCCGCCAGCACACCAGGCCCCTCCTCTTCAACAGATGCCCCCACGGAAAGCCGCTTTCCATGGGGCCACCCGTTTGTTGCTCGCTCCCGAAGCCCTGCTGCTGCGTCCATTGACACAGATAGCAGGACTCAGCCCCACCCCCCTGCTCCCGTTTCACAGCACATGATTGACAGCCCCGCTGCTATCAGTCTGCCCAATCTGTGGGAGCCGCTGCGCTCCTGCTCATCACTAAATCGGATCGGGCTCAGTTAAGGAAAAGGGGGGTGTCTGGGGAGGAGCTGCAGCACGGAAGGTTTTTCACCTTAATGCATAGAATGAAAAATCTTTAAGCTTTAGAACCACTTTAATTTGCAGGGATTTCCTCTCACTTCCTGTTTGGCTATGGGGCAGGAAGTGAAAGGAAATCTCCCAAATGGGACACAGATGTCAAAAAAAAAAAAAATCTGACAGGTGTTATAGTTCTACTTTATTGATTAGGCTTACTGGCATTTAACCAGTTACACATGGAAATTGACATTCCTTGCATGAAAGGAAAACCTGTCTTCTGTTGCACCGCACCAACTCTACGTTGCTCATCCAATTTGAATATAAATAGTACACAACCGTCCTCTGTTTGACCCGCTGCTGATCTGACAAGTCAGATTTGCTTTAAAATGGTGTTAAACCCAAAAGCAAACATTTATTATATATAGCAGTTTACTAATTCTTAGGTGCGGTGGCTGCACTCGTTTTCTTTTTAGGCTTGAGACATTGAGCACAGTAAAATAAAAATTTCCCAGTAAACTATTTGTTAAAATATTTACCCCAGCACTAACTTTCAATGCTGCTGGCTCCTCGTTCAGTGTTGCTTCCCTGAACTTCCGGTCTGGAAAGAATTAACAGTGGACAGTGCAGCCTTCAAACAGCCTGTTAGCCTGGAGAAGGGGGAGGAGCAGGGGGAAAGCCTTCCTGCCCTAATCTATGGGGCTGTGGATTTCTATTGGTGCATACAGTGGAGAGAGACATAACTCTAGCCAATGCATGCAAGGGTGGCTCAATAGGATGCTGTGAGAGAAAAGAGCCATTCTGAAACAGGAAACCTGGGGCAGTGGTCATGGCACCAAGTTAAACGGGAACATAGTTAGGAGTTAAAATAAAAAGAAGCTACATACTCAAGATCATAGACAAGGATTAAAATATAAAAAAGATGCAGACCCATTAAAGTGATATTAAACCGTTTCTTTTAAGCACGTTGAGCAGCTGATTTATTCAATTTAAAATAACTGACAGTTTAGTATCACTCTAATGAAATGTACCAGTGCCATTTTCTGCAGTGGTTTCATTTGCATTCTGTGTACTAGCACAAACGCAGTGTATGCTACATTCACGGCATGCCTCTGGTGATAAATGTCACAGTTGTCATTGAGCAAAGGTGGCTCTTTAATTAGGCAAAATAGGCAGTTGCCTAAGGCCTCATGCTCACAGGGGCCTCGCAGCAGCCCAATTTTCCTAACACATTACTTCAGTTTTCAGGGACAGGGGACCATAACGCTGCTGTGCTCAGGCAGTGTTAAGAGCCCTGTCTCACTCAGGAGTGGGGGCGCCGGAGTCCTTAACAACCAGCAAATAGCTAGTTATTAAGGAGCAGGCCAGGAAGCCGACCACCACATCCTTAAAAACGAATGAGTCATCAGCTGTCAGCCGAATAAAAAAAAAAAAAACCCTGCCCACAGTCCCCCACAACCACCGGCCAGGGTTGTGGGGAAGAGGCCCTTGTCCCCATCAACCCCCTTTGTTGAGGGCATGTGGCCTGGTATGGCTCATCTCCCTCCTCCCTTTCTGGCCTGCCTGGCTGCATGCTCGAATAAGGGTCTAGTATGGATTTGGGAGGGGGGGCATGACTTTTTTTTTTACTTTGGCATGGGGTACCCTTATAAATCCATACCAGACCCAAATGGCCTGGTATGGATTGGGGGGCAACACCATGTCATTTTTTTTTCACTTTTTTTTTATTGCTGGCAATTTTTTTTTTTTTTTACATTCAGCTGTCAGCGAGGAACCTCACTGTCAGCTGATGATTCATCTGTTGTTAAGGGAAGGCCTGCTGTGCAGCTGACGGACGAGTCCCTTGATTTGTTCTTCCCATTATGGGAATGAGTAGGGCCTCATGTCTAAGTTTTGCCTAAGGCCTCACAAAGCCTAGAGCCGCCTCTGCTGTTGTTAACTCTTTTCTGATCTTTCAAGACCTCAGATAGCTGGTCTCATGGCTTATCATATGTGCGGCACCATAGCAAATGCAGGTCTACATACAGTAGAGGCCAATACTGTCCTTAGTGGACAGGGGAGTTTAGTTTCACTGTTATAGCCAGACATTTAGCATTTTCAGAATGAGATCAGCAATGGCAGTCCTTTCATGACATGTTTACTTGTAATATGGGTGGCTCTAGGTATCCTACACATGAAGGAACCTATTCATTTGAAATTGTTGTTTTCTGCTGGAATAAAAGCCCAGAAATTCTGGTACATGTGCAGTGAAGGATACATATAAATCTTTTGTAGAAAACATCTTCCCATAATGCAGAATTGTGCTAGACAAAACAGGATTGGTTTTGATTCATCCTTCAGGAATGTACACTCTTCAAAGATCTATCCCTGTGCCCCAACCCATAAAACTACTATTTTATTAAACTCCTCCATATCTGTAGGAACGGTCCAAGGCTCTTTCCAATCTATATACAGTATATTTTATTATTTGAGAGTGGATGACCTATAAACACAAAGCCAAATGTGCAGAAAAGATTAAAAGTAAAAATAATTCAATCCAGAGATCATGTTGAAGTCAAACGAGTTTTGCAACATTTTGTGCATTGTTATTTTTCCTCCAATCACGTTCTTTGTGACATAAGTGTGAAAATATTTGTCTGATATTGTAAACTGTCCAGATTTAAGCAATAATGTGGTGTAATATTCTGTATGGATAGTAAAACACATTTTTTTTTACAATAGATTTTTATTGATAAGGTTATAGATACAAGGGATTGGACCCAGCAGATACAGTACAACAAACAGAATCATGGGCTGTTGGTGTCATAGCATAGGTAGGAACATGGAATTCCCGTCACGATAGAACATTTAAGATATTTGTCTGTATACATAGGCATTATAATGAGTTCAAACAAACCTTGAAGACATCCATGGTGAGGAATCTTACTAGTGCAGTTGTAAGAGGTAATAAATGCAGGGGTAATGTTGCTTGTTATGTTTGAACCTGTATTGTTGCTAGTACCGTCCAGTGTGTTTTGAACGGACCATCCATTGTTCTCTGTGGAGCGGTGGTTGTAAACGGACATGTGTCGGTTTACACCCGCCGACATCTGATCCTATCCGCTAAAGACAAACGGAAGGCCACCGGGTATAAATGGACAGGCGGTCCGTTTACATCAGACCACCCATAGAGGAGAGTGGGCTGTGTCTGTGTCCGCTCTGCTTATGCATGGACAAGCCATCCGCCTGCTCAGTCGACAGATTCCCTGCTACACAGGTGAACTCTTGGTGGAATCCACCCAATGCGAAAGGGGTCTTACACTTACCTCCTGCACACCTCCAGATCCAACGCTGTGATGTCCTTCAACATTGTCCTGCCAACACTGCAGCTTTTCATTAAAGTGTATCTAAATCCAAGAACACAAATTGAATATATTGCAAATTACCAGTTCTTAACCTCCCTGGCGGTATGATTATTTCGGATTTTAGGTGCTAAAAGCGGTACAATTATTTTGCATGGAAATTTGGCGTTTTATATTGTAGGTCTGTAATTCTTAACAATAACACACTTAAATCTGTCCAAACAAGAGTCGAGTAGATATCCCGGGTATGATAAAGTTTGAAACACAAAAACATAAATTTTAATAAATAAAAATAAATAATTAAAAAAAAAAAAATAATAATAATAAAATAAATTTCCCCACGATTCACTATCGCTCAATTCTGCAAGTGTTCTAATTTACTATCGCTGTTTTCTAGCTGGTCTAAAGCCACTTTTGACGTAAAGGGACACTTTTTGGTTGCTATGGACAATCTCCAGTTTCCAGGCAGAAAGAACAGTATATGTAATAAAAAACTGCATGCGGGGCATGGGCCAAAGCACTAGGGACAAAAGGGATGTGAAATCTGTAAGATTACAGTACTGTATGTGTTATGATTTTTACATCTTTTTGAATTTGCCGCCAGGCTCCGCCCCGTGCGCCGCGACGCTCGCAGGGAACGGAGCCCGGCACAGAGAGGCTTCGGGAGGAGGACGGAGCCCACAAACACTGCGGGGAACATCGCAGGAACCCGGGGACAAGGTAAGTGTACCGCTCCAGGATCCTGCAATGTAATCCCGTCCCGAGTGTGGCTCGGGGTTACCGCTAATGGTGCTGAATTTTAACCCTGAGCCACACTTGGGAAAACCACCAGGGAGGCTACATGTGGTGGCTGCATTAGTCTTCTTGTTTTCATGCCTTTTTTTCTTTGATTTTAATGGGTGATCCTGCTAGTAAAACACTTTGGGATTGATTTACTAAAACTGCTGAGTGCAAAATCTGGCTCAGCTCTGCGTAGAAACCTATCAGCTTTCTGTTTTTTTTTTTCAAAGCATAATTGAACTAGCTGAAGTTAGAAGCTGATTGGCTACCATCCACAACTGCACTGGATTTTGCACTCTCCCCTTTGTGTTGTAAGGTGACAGTGCTCACTCACTGTACGGTATGTATGGAGGTGCAACATTGCCACCCTGGGATATAAAATGCTGTAGCCTCCCTGGTGGTTTTCCCGAGTGTGGCTCGGGGTTAAAATTCAGGACCATTAGCGGTAACCCCGAGCCACACTCGGGATTACATTGCAGGATCCTGGTGCCTCCTTACTTACCTTGTCCCCCGGGATCCTGCGATGTCCCCCGCAGTGTCCGAGGGCTCCGTCCTCCTCCGAAGCCTCTCCTTGCCAGGCTCCGTTCCCTGCGAGCGTCGCGACGCACTGGTGCGGAGCCTGGCGGCAAATTAAAAAAAAAGTAAAAATCATAACACATACAATACTGTAATCTTACAGATTACAGTACTGTATGAAATGATTTTCATACAGTAATCAACATTTGTTTTAGAACTAATTCTATCAATGAAATACTTTTTATTTGTTTTGTCTTGATGCTGGTTTTGATCTGTGGTGTATGCATATGAGGTCTAGAACTCTTTATGCGACTTTTTATATATTTATATATTGTGTGCAGCGTTATCACACCTGTATCACCTGTATGTCTTTATGCTGACAATTCTCCTCCTTTTTTCTTGTTACTTTAGTATATATTTGGATTGTTTTGCTATTGTTTTGATACTTTGACCAAACAGTTTGCAAAAGAAAATTGACAGTTTTCCATCAAGGTCGTATTTCATGGAATACATGTTTTGTGTTCATCCCTATTGTGCCTATTTAGCAATACTGGATACTCAGAAAATAGCACTGAGCAGAAAGACTTGGCATTAAAAAGGTCAGCAGTGATATGACATAGTGTGCGTACTATGGCTCTGTCCTTAATTGACAATCTTGGCTTGGCTCCCATTGACAAGAATGGTGTTCTAGTTCACGCTGATGTCACCGGCTAGTAATTTCATTTGACTCAAAAGGGATCAGTGTTCTTCTCCAAGCCCTCTATAAAGAAAAACATTTGTACAATATAAACAGCGATGCTCACTGATCTGCTGTCACATCTTCTCTTTTCGCAAGGCTAAACAAATAAAGCTTATAGAGCTGCCATTAATGCCTGCTATGA
The DNA here is from genome assembly GCA_037952925.1 of Lithobates clamitans. Taxonomy (NCBI): domain Eukaryota; kingdom Metazoa; phylum Chordata; class Amphibia; order Anura; family Ranidae; genus Lithobates; species Lithobates clamitans. The sequence continues at coordinate 2,317,384 of JBBGZY010000125.1, read as the reverse complement.
CATGGCTCATGTGGCTGGCTGCGGGTGGAGACGGGCGATGAGCAAACAGTTGTTGATAGTCTGTAAATGCTTCTTGGATTTGGAAGGCAATCACAGACTTGTACATTTATTTTAAAGACTACAAAGTATCTATAACCTACACTAAATTTATTTTTTTAGGATTTACAGTCACCTGTTTGAAATTGTTAGGAGGTTAGTTGAGCTGAATATCCAAAATCAAATTAATGGAGAGAAGCACAACATTTTGTGTTCAGATGACTTTCTATGCAGTAACACCATAGGTCAGGCATCACTAAATGGCGGACCGTGGTTCGGATCAGGACCAAGTCACTGTCCCATCCGGTCCCTCCAGGTAGTGGAGTGAAGGGGGAAGAGAACCTTGCTCTGAAGGATGGGGGAGCGGAGGATGCTTGTGAACTTACAAAGAGCTTTACTTTGAGGTGGGGTGATGTAAAGGGGGGAGCATGCTACTGTGTGGAGGGGGAGAAAATGTACTACTGGTGGGGGGGGGTGATGTGAAGGGGCAGAGCATGCTAGTGTGTGTGTGTGTGTGTGTGTGTGTGGGGGGGGGGTAATGTAAATGGGGCAGAAAGGAATACTGGGGGGGTTGATGTAAAGGGGCAGAGATCTCTACTGTGAGGGAGGTGGGGGTGATGTGAAGTGGGATACAGAACACTATGGAGGTCACTGATATAAGCACAGGGTTGTGATATAAGAGGAGGGGGCTGTGATGTGAAGGACCTGAGCCATTGGACAAACATGATTTGGATCTCTGCTGGAAGAAAATTTTACTGATCAGACCTCTGAATTTTAATTCAGTACCCCTGTCATAGGTGAACATTGCAGTAGGCTCTCTTCAGCTTAATATGGCAGATAATGGTCTACCCAGGGACATGATGTGATTTTATGAATGGATGATGAATATGATGACTGTTGACATCATAAAAAGGGGAATTTAAAATAAAGTAAACCTTTTAATTGAATTGCAGTTCAAACGTGAAGGGGCCCCTTTCTCCCCCAGCCTCTTCAGCAAAAAACAGAGGACTCCTGCCCCAGTTGTATGTTTGCAGATTTAGATAAAGACTCATCATCAAAAATAAGATGGAAGAATCATAGTATTTAATAGATGAGCACTCCAGATTGATATAAAAGGAAAGCAGCAAGCAATGCAGTTCAATAAAAATAATAATAGCTCTACTCCAGTCATCATTAAAAAAGTATTAACCCCCTTCCCATATAGCAAGGCCCAAATGCCCATTTAGATTAGGGCTTCCTCCCTGCCATGCAACCTGTCCCTTGAAGCCTCCACTCTTTGCTGGTCATGCAATTGTGGCCTGTCTACATGACTTGCAGAACCAGCAGTCCTGCACTGTAGGGCCTTAAAGACCTGCCCACATTGTGAGAGAAGAGCAGTGTGCTGACTGCAACAATAAGGTAAGTATTTCTTTTTATTTCTTAAACCCTAGACCAGTATTCCCCATCTGGAGTATGCACCAGGACGTTTGGGGGTACGCAAAAAAAAAGTGAATAATGGCAGAAAAAGCCAGTAGCATACCAGAGAGAGGAGGGGGCCTGCACCAAGTACAACCATTTACAGGATGCCAGCATATAGAAGAGGTACAGGGGTATAATCCCTAAGTCAGTAAGGGTCGATTGACATCTATGAATTACAGCAATGCACTTATTACCACAATGCATGTTACATGTGTTCATTTTGAATAGCACCCCAAAGCACTAAGGCAACACACATGTAGTGTAACCCAGTGCAACATATGGCAACTCACCACAGTGTGACATGATAATTGAGATGTATTTGTGCATTTGAAATACATGTGTGCTACATTCCACAGTTTAAATCGGCAGGTTTTTTAACCTGTGTAACAGATAAGTGGGGATAAAAAAAAAAAAAATCATAGGAGCAACTAAAGTTCCTCCTTAAGCTGGCCATACACTGCAGGCTGAGATAAAAAAAATTAAGAGATTCCTCCAGCCACATCCATCCATCCATAAATCTACAGTACTGGCTATTAAAATTCTGACGGCAAGTTGTGGTCAGAATACCCAAAGAGTGGCTGCATCTGTTGGCCGTTTTTTTTCCACCCAGCTCCTTCAGATGTCGGGTGGCAGGGTGCAGACAGGGCCACCCACAAAGCGAATTTCAAGAGATTAATCAGAAGTGAGATGAAACCTTTACATAGTGAGGGGAATTTACCTCCAAGACAGTTGTCACCTGAACAGGTTTCCACATTGTAAGATTTCACCTCCACTGTTCTGCTGGCAACTCTGACAATTCTGGAATTCTCATCTCTTTATGTCTCAGTGACAGTGGTCACTGGTCACCAAGAAAGAGTGAACCTCAACAGGGAGAAAGATGGCAATAGTTTGAAGTCTAAAGCAGGGTATACATGTTAATTTTTTTTTCTTTTACTAAAAAAAAACCTGTCAGATCTCCACACCAACACAAGCGATGTAGATGCAGGGATCTCTCCCGCTGTTCTATTGTATTCTGTTAGTGGTGGATTTGTCCCCCCAAGAATGCACAGATCATATCTAGACTGCAGCTATTGACTGCAAGCGCTGGTAGAATGATGGGTTTCCAGCATGACCATTCGGCAGAAGCCGGCTGTTAGAGCAGACAGCGGTACACACAGACCAAAATTACACTGGTTCCTGCTGAACCGGCTGATTTACGGTCCATGTATACCCTGCTTTACTCTTCCCTACTCTATGTAAACAAAAACAAAAAAGTTTCATTTTGGCAATACATACACTTAAAATTGAAATAAGAATACTTTTTGTAATTTAACTGCTGCCTCTCAATAAATACTGCACTTTAACTATTATACAATAATATAAGAAAGAAATGATAGAAGACTTTGCTTAATTTTAATATAAAATAAAGCAAATGTTGGGGTTTCATAATACTAGTTGGTCAGTTCTGAAACCTATAAATATTTCTATGAACAAACCTTCAAGATTTGTCCCTGCAAATCAGTCACAAATACAATGATGGAAAGCTACTCTTATGCCGCTTACACACAATCAGACATTCCAACAACAAAACCGTGGATTTTTTTCAGACGGATGTTGGCTTAAACTTGTCTTGCATACACACGGTCGCAAAAATGTTGTCGGAAATTCCAAACGTCAGGAACGCTGTGACGTACAAGATGTACGATGAGCCAAGAAAAATGAAGTTCAATAGCCAGTGCAGCTCTTCTGCTTGATTCCGAGCATGCGTGGAATTTTGTGCGTCGGAATTCAGTACACATGCTCGGAATTTTGTTGTCGGAAAATTTGAGATCCAGCTCTCAAACATTTGTTGTCGCAAATTCCTACAGCAAATGTCCAATGGAGCCTACACGGTCGGAATTTCCAACAACAAGCTCACATCGAACATTTGTTTTCGTAAATTCCGACCGTGTGTACGCGGCATTACTGTAAAATCCATTATGCAAACCATAAATAAATGACAGTTGTGGATATGAAAATATCGTAAAGGGTCCCTGTCATGAGTGAAGTACAACTCAAATTGGCCTCAAATTGGCCTTGCTGTCTCAGGCCTCAGTTCTTAACAAGTCACTAAGGGCTCCTTCACACGGATGTGTCCGTGTACGGAGCCTGCTGTCCGTCGATTCCCGCTGAGCAGGCTGATGACAGGTCCGTCTCTGCATACTGTGCAGGGACGGACCTGTCAGAAAGCCGCTCTCCCCTATGGGGGTCGGATGAAGACAGACCGTAGAGTCCGTTGTCACCCGATCCGATCCGCAGACGGATGGAAAAGTAGGTTTTTCCTCCGTCACACTTTTTCAGATCGGACATGTCACCGCTCACATCCGACGCTCCATAGAGGTCTATGGAGCGTCCGTTCAGGTCCGCCTAAAAAACTGACAGGCGGACCTGAACAGATCGTCCGTGTCAAAAAGGCCTAACCCAGAACTGGTAAGCTGCAAGTGAAGTCTGGAGCTATTTATAACATAAGTGCACCAGCAATTGACATAGCATTTTATACATTAGTCCCTGCCCTTAGGGATCTTACAATTCTTAATCCCACATGCATACATACTATATACTAGGGCCAGTTTTAGACAGGGGTCAATTAACCGTATATCTTTGGATTGTGGGAGAAAATCCACACAAACAGGAGAACATACAGACTTCATGCAGGTAGCATCCTAGCCAGGAATCAAACTGAGGACCCCAGTGTTGTATAGCAGAAGTGCTAACCAGTAAGCCACTGAAGAAACAGGATGACCATGCTAACCCAGCAGTTAGCATATTCATAAGTAAATCAGTAGTTGCTACTTCTTTTTTTTTTCTCATGACAGGTGCACTTTTTTCACATAATACCTTTTGTAACTGTCAAAAGTCATAAACTGTCTCATAAAACATGAGAATATGAAGAGATATGCTGTTAAGCATGCCTGGCAGAGGAGTGAGGTTCTAAAATGTTATATCAAAGACATTTACAATAGGACCTTCATACATTGGACTAGACTTGCTGCATGCTTTTTCCAGGACCATGGACTCAGAAAGCCAGAGATCTTGCATTTTCAGAAGGGAGTGAGCAACAAAAGTCTGTATATTTTTCACAGTATAGGTAGACCCTGCCAGTTGCCCCCCAAAAATCTAAATGATAGATCCCTGCAATAAAAGAAGTGTTATTCCCACCTCTCTGTAGGCCTGTGTCTCCTACATTTCCACCATTCCAGAGCTGCAGCCTCCATCAAACTATTCAGCATTGAGAATGTCCAGCATAACTGCGTCCCTGCCGTAGGTTGTGCTCCCCCTCCCCCCAGTTCCCTACATCCCCAGGATTTAAATGCTGAAGTGTGAAATGGAGGCTGCAGCACTGGAATGGTGGAAAGGTACGAGACAAAGGCCTACAGAGAGGCGGGCATAACACTTCTTCTATTGCAGGGGCCTGCCATAGAGTAAAAGTAGAAGATACTGTGTTGCTTTAAACATTCTTAATTGTTGCATGTGGTTACTTTAAAGCAAACCCTATCAAAAGAGATTTCTTACTTTTGGATGAAGTGGGTATGGTTCAAGTATCAAGTGAGTCAATATAGTGATAGGCTAAAAGCTGGATGAAGGAAGAGCTATTGTTGTCATTGGAATGACCGAGTTCTCCTTATATGCCTGTGGAGAATTCACAACATAGGGCAGGGTAAAGAAATGCTACCTATTACATTTTTCATTGGGATTTATAAAAGACTCACACATAGGTGACAGCTGTACTTTGAGGTTGCCATGTCCATGTGGGGTGGATTACGGCATTGGAAAACCAGTGGGAGACTGAACATTGCCCACTCACTCTAAAATAGAGAAGTATATTTTGGGTGTACTTACATTATTTATCTGGTGGTATAAGCAGAATGTTTTTTTATAAAATCCCCCTACACTGTTTTTTCATTAATTTCTCTTTTGCTTCGGTTCGGCTGACCAGTCACGCAACACCCTATGAGTTTTCTACCTGGGGCAGCAGTGAGCAGTCCTCAAGGCTGACGTAATTTACTGTGAATCCAGGTCAATATGGTGACACCCCCAGGGGTTATGCCCATGGCAGCCTGGGTTTACATGAAGTGGGTTGAAGGACAGTGACTGTTATTTAACCACGGAGAAGACCGGCAGCTGGAATGGAGATTTTCAGAAGAGAAAAAGTGAATTTTGTAGAGAGAACTTCTTTATTATTTTTAAAATGACTAGGCAAGCTATTTAAGAAATAATAGAAACTTTACAATAATATTTGAAGTCATTAGAATGTACTTGTTTTTACAAAACTTTGACTGCAACTATTGTTTTTTTAACAGAATACTTGAATCTGATGTTGAACAACCGGGTTTGAAAGAGTCATTTCAAAAAGAAAAATCAGAGGGTTAAGCCATCTGGTCTTTTCAGAAGTCTACCAAGTGACCCCCAACAAGTCTTATGCACACCAGCACTCCTATCAGTTCCTTGTTCTCCTTCACAAGCCCAGCAGTAAAACGGCTGCTGGGCTGGAAGCAAGGAGATGAAGAGGAAAAATGGGCAGAGAAGGCTGTGGATTCTCTGGTGAAGAAGCTGAAGAAAAAGAAGGGTGCCATGGAGGAGCTGGAGAGGGCACTCAGTACACCGGGACAGTCCAGTAAATGTGTCACCATCCCAAGGTCACTGGATGGGAGGCTACAAGTGTCACATCGTAAGGGTCTGCCACATGTCATCTATTGTAGGGTCTGGAGGTGGCCAGATCTTCAGTCACATCATGAGTTAAAACCACTTGATTGCTGCGAGTTCCCATTTGGATCCAAGCAGAAAGATGTGTGCATCAATCCTTATCATTACCGCCGGGTAGAAACTCCAGGTAACTATTACTTTATCAACATTCTTCCGCAGCTAGGTTTCGACAACTTTTGTCAGGAGGTCTTAAAGAACCAATAAGATAAAACATATTCTGATAACTGAATTCAGATAATACCAGTGATGATAATATTCAGTATATGATTTGCTTTTGTATTGTACAAGCCTGTATTTATATTTCTAATACATTTATATGAAGGCCAAGCTATCCACCACATGTGGATGAAAGTGACAGTGATGGGTTGGGATGATACATAAAACACTGTCAGAGGGGTCCTTACAACCCTTACCCATTAGTCCTATTATTTCTAGTTGTCCCAACCCTGTAACTGTTTTGCTGGACATCTGCATGTAAATCTGGAGAAAAATATAAATTAAAGTGGAAGTAAACTCTGTTACACCACTTATACCTACAGGAAAGCCTATAATAAGGCTTACCTGTAGGTACTGTGAATACCTCCCAAACTTGCACTGTTTAGGAGATATTCAGAGTGCATGCAGCCCACGACCTCACCAGCACATGCGCTCTGAAGGTCTGGCAGTGAGAGTAGTTTTAGGTGAGCAAAATAGAGGGGAGATATTGGTGCTATATAGAATATGTTTTTTTTTTAGGGATTGACACCCCAATATAAGATATTATGTCTTTTCACCACATAAAATGATAGAGATACCTACAGGGAGATTTGGGATGTTTGGTAAGGTTAGGTGCCTTTTATTTGTTAAAATTAATAGCGTAACCAGAAATCTGACAAAATGTGGTAATAAGAAACAGTATGTGAGGGAGGCAAGACTCGAGATGGGAGCTGTAGGTTGTCTGCAACAGCAGTAAGTTTCATGATTTTGTGACTTATAGGTATAACCTGAAAAGTGGTTTGTTGGAGTCGGAAAAGGGGGCCCAGTGCAAAGTCAAAGAGCATGGGAGAAAGTGGGCATCCATATCTGGTGCCTCGAAATATTGGCATGGAATATGAGAGATATTAGCAGCCCTGTGTGGGGATTATGATAGATGTATTTGCTAAAGGAGGAAAATACACGGACAAGTATTTAATTTTATTCATTTATTTATTTCTAGTCCTTCCACCGGTCCTAGTTCCAAGACACAGCGAGTTTAATCCACAGCTCAGCCTGCTTGCCAAGTTTCGTAACACTTCTCTCAGTAATGACCCACTAATGCCACACAATGCAACCTTCCCCGAGTCCTTCCAGCAACCATCCTGTACTCCATTCTCTACTTCACCCAGTAACATCTACCACCATTCTCCAAACACTATTGGCTACCCTGATTCCCCCAGAAGTTCCTCTGAGCCAGGAAGCCCATATCAAATTACAGGTAAACTATACCGATTACTCCTGTGACAGCTTTTTATCTTAAATGTAAATGTGTATACTCACAAACAACTTTCTTCCTTATGCCCTCAGATACCCCTCCACCACCATACAACCCACCAGAGATACTTGGGAACCAAAACGGACATTCTGGTGACTCCACTGATTGCCAGTTTATTTTGTCAGCATCAAACAGAGGTATGTATTTGTCTCAATCAATGAATGCCATGTTGGTAGGATATAATATGAAAATGTGTCTCAAGTCCATTTTACTAAAAAATTCCAGTACTATAACAGCTGCAGGATATAGCAGATTGGACTAGAAGATTAGCTTAAACATGTCCAAATCCTATACAAATTTAGCGTACTACCTAAAGCGGAGTTGCAAGCAACTAAATTTATTTTTTAAATACATAGGTGTAAGCTGCCTTAAAGCGGAGCGCCACCGAAATTTTTTTTTTTAAAAGTCAGCAGCTACAAATACTGCAGCTGCTGACTTTTAAAACATGGACACTTACCTGTCCAGGGCGCCCGCGATGTCGGCACCCGAGGCCGAAGCGTCTCTCCGTCCTCGGGTGCTGCCGCCTCCATCTTCGGTAAGGGAATCAGGAAGTGAAGCCGTGCGGCTTCACTTCCCGGTTCCCTACTGCGCATGCGTGAGTCGCGCAGCGCAATACAGATGGTCCCTGCTGCCTCTGGGACCCGTGTGTTTCCCAGCAGGCAGCGGGGAGGGAGCAGGAAGTGGCGTAAATAACCGCAGATTCTGTGGCTATCTATGCCGGAAGTGGGTACAGATACCTGTAATATACAGGTATCTGTACCCCCCTCCCCCCTGAAAGGTGCCAACTGTGTCACCGGAGGGGGGGAGGAATCTGATGAGTGGAAGTTCCACTTTTGGGTGGAACTCCACTTTAATTGACAATAAAATTTGTTATAGTTGTAGCACCCTCTAGTGTGTGCTACTAGACAGTGTAGTGCATGTAAAAGCATTGTCTGGCTCTAAGACTAAAACTAAGAGTCAATTAATTGGGTCAGGGTTATTAGAAGCCAGGGCTGGATGACTCATCCTAGCAGCTCTCTGGTGCCTCTCTCCGGTATCTGGAATATTGAAGAATGTTCTAGAACTAGACTGCATTGGTGAGGAGGAAATGCCTTGAATATTTAGAGGCCTTTAGCCAATCCCTAGGTTGAGGGCCTGACAGGGAACTAAAGAGCCTTTAAATAAACATGAGCCATGCCAGCAGGGAGGTCAGGAGGAAGATGGAGAAGCAATGCTGAAGAAGGCTGTCGGTGGCCCTTGAAGGACCCCTTAGGGGGAGGGGGGTGAGCCTCGGACCGGGAACTCAGGAAAGCTGGCCTGGAAGAATCCCACCACAGGAGGCACTTGGAGGGATTCAGACAGGAGAGGCAGCAGGAAGGAGCAAGCAGAGACAGTGAGTAGATCAGCACTGTACAGGGACGGACAAGGGGAGAGACTGCCAACTGTAGTAGGACTCTCTTAAAGACCGTGGTGTACCAAGTCTTCATCTAACCTTGCCCTGGGAGATCTCCATGTGTAGTGTGCCAGTCAGGCAGGGCTGGGGAAGTGTGCCAGTCAGGCAGGACTGAGGAAGTGTGCCAGTCAGGGGGACTGGGGAAAGCAAGCAGCCAGGTGGGCTGGTATCTTCTGCAGCAGTAGAACTGGGCTCAGAGAATACAAGAGGGCAGAAGGTGAAGCTGTTCACTCCACATTGTGCTACTTTATCTACAAAGGGACAGGATGTTCCTTGCCGGTAATTGGCTATTGCTGAATTAACTAATAAGACTGTTAATTCCCCTGGAGTGAATCAGCAGGAGTTGTGCGTAGGAACCAAGTGTGTGCAGGTGGAGGGAAAAAGAAGGCCTTTGTAAATAGGGAGTAAGTTGTCTCTTTTTGTTCGTTGTTCTGGACATTTTCAAGTTGGGCATCCCATAATTTCCTACCCCATCCAAGTCATGAACACCTAATAAAACAACAAAAACAAGCCAAGAATTGTTTTCTGTGTTTGAGTGCATGAAGGAAATGCTGTGTGCCTGGCTGTGCAGTAGTGGGGAACTCTAACTCAGCAGCACTCACGACGGGTGTGCAATATAATCTTGTGATCTACCCCTGATGCACCCCTGACAGACAATATAGCAAACTTAGTGACTCCACTGCAGTTAAAGTGACTCGCTAAAATTTGTGGTTCCTCCCTCCAACCTCTATTCCCCTATGTTGTGTTGTAGTGACAAACAGATTGGCTGGAGGAACCACTGAGCCAAGGGAAGAAAAAGGAGATCGAGATCCCTGGAAATGTTGATTTCTGAAGACTCTTTAGGCAGCAACTTCTCTTCAATAAAGTGACATTTGATGGCAGTGGCAACAAGAAATATTAGCAGTTACTGTGTTCTTTGCAGAAAACTCTCGTTTACAGTTTTGTTCCAACTGCAGTGGAGAAAGTGGGGCCACCAACCTAGCTATGTCACTTTAACTGCAGAGTTGCTTTAAGCAATGCAGCTTAGTCAAGGACCCTCCACAGGTTGTGCCCGGACAGTCAAAGCAGCCAACGATGAGCTCCTGCTCCTGTCAGCAGGCTTCCAGGATCAGATTCACACCACTGTGTAATGTATTAATACTTGATTGATTGTTCCATTGACAAATGTCTGAGAGAATATTTTCCTTAAATTTAGAGAATCCCTTTTGTGTCTACAGGGCAAGAAATTAAGAGAAACCTCCCCAAAGGGATAGAGAAGGCAAAAACTGTATCCAAACTAAAAAAGTCTTGGTTTCAGATATACTTTATATATAAAAAAATCAAATTTTAAGTTATCTTAAAGCTTATTTCTAAGTTTTAAGAGGCATTAGTGACAAAGTCAGTGCCTCTCGACTGCCCCTTGGGAAGGCTGAGTCACCAGTGCCTTCATGGGAACTTGCATCTGTAAAGATTTTAGAAAAAAGTGGATTTTTTTTCTGCACAGAACAAACAAAACACACTCAATATTTCAAAAACTAGATACTTTATTCCACATATGTCAAACACAAAGCCCACGGGCTGAATCCAGCCCTCCAGACCTTGTCATGTCGCCCTTGCACCCAGTTTTGCAGCTGTAAAGTTTCGGAACTCCATTCTGCCAGCTCTGGCGCTCATCCTCTGCTCCCGCTTCAGCTGTCACTTATAAACAAAGAAGCATTCTGTGTTTACAAGGGACAGCTTTCGTTTCAGTGGCTTCCAGATCTATCAGATTCCTGCATGTACTGCTGGTGGGGCATGGTGGGGACAGATCTCCAGAATCAGAGAAAGAGAGCGATCCCCCTGCAAGGTGAGGCAGAGCCTATTACATGGGCAGCAGAGCCACCTACATAAGGGGGTACTAGAGTGTTTCTGTTTAAAAGTCCTAATCAGGTGACACAAAGAAAAAAAAAGAGCAGCGCCATCTAAGTGTACTGTAGTATGATTACAGTTTTAATGTAAAAAAAGTGAAATGACACAATGTTAAAAACAAAATCCAGCATTAAGGAGTCTGGTGCTCATCCGTGTAAAGCCGCTGGTGTATACAGTACGTGGCCAGAGGTCCGGGGTCACTGGTGGCTCCCAGCGATTCCTGGAGAACACAGAGACACTTGGAACTGTTGACGTCACTTCCGGGTGCTCCAAATGCACATTACGACCGCCCAACCCGGCTAGGAGTTCTCCAGGAAGCCACCAGCACCCCCCGGACCTCGTACTGTATACACCAGCGCCTTTACATGGTTGAGCACCAGACTCCTTAACGCTGGATATCGTTTTTAACATTGTGAAGATAATTACACTTTTTTTTTACATTAAAACTGTGATCATACTACTCAACGCTACTCGTATAGCAAGACTGCTCGTATATCAAGTTAAAATGTTTTTAAAAATGTTGCTCGTAGACAACGTTACTCGCAATCCATGGTTTTACTGTATGTTACAGATCTTTGTATTATCTTAGTACCAATATTAATTTGTCAGAATACATTTATTCTGCTTTTTCACAGATTTCCGCCCAGTTTGTTACGAGGAACCATTACACTGGTGTTCGGTTGCTTATTATGAACTGAACAATCGGGTGGGAGAAACATTTCAGGCATCGTCTCGCAGTATTCTCATTGACGGTTTCACGGATCCCACCAACAACAAGAACAGATTCTGCTTAGGCCTCCTCTCTAATGTCAATCGTAACTCCACTATTGAAAACACCCGTCGGCACATTGGGAAAGGTAAATTAATACAATTCCTTCATCAACGGTTCATTCTAGAATGTTTTTCTAATGCGTAAACTTCAAACGGCAAGTCTATTAGTATCAAACTAATTTGCAGTTGAATGGAGGAGTGAATGGATACACAAGCAATATTCATCAATCTAAGGGCTCATTTACATGGACACTGTACAAGGGCCCTTTGTTTAGGCATTAACATCTTCCTGGCATTTAGAGCCTCTTAAAGGGCTGGGAGGTAGACGTCAGCATTCCGATCATGTGACTGCTGTAATCGGCTGTCACATGATCGGAAAGCTCCCAATTGCAAGTAGGCATCAGGAACTTTGCGGTACCCACCGATCACTGTGCTGGGAGCGCACAGAAATGTTTACATTTGTTATGCATATACAGTATCTCACAAAAGTGAGTACACCCCTCACATTTTTGTAAATATTTGATTACATCTTTTCATGTGACAACACTGAAGAAATTACACTTTGCTACAATGTAAAGTAGTGAGTGTACAGCTTGTATAACAGTGTAAATTTGCTGTCCCCTCAAAATAACTCAAAACACAGCCATTAATGTCTAAACCGCTGGCAACAAAATTGAGTACACCCCTAAATGTCCAAATTGGGCTCAAAGTGTCAATATTTTGTGTGGCTGCCATTATTTTCCAGCACTGCCTTAACCCTTTTGGGCATGGAGTTCACCAGAGCTTCACAGGTTGCCACTGGAGTCCTCTTCCACTCCTCCATGACAACATCACGGAGCTGGTGGATGTTAGAGACCTTGCGCTCCTCCACCTTCCGTTTGAGGATGCCCCACAGATGCTCAATAGGGTTTAGGTCTGGAGACATGCTTGGCCAGTCTATTATCTTTACCCTCAGCTTTTTTAGCAAGGCAGTGGTCATCTTGAAGGTGTGTTTAGGGTTTTTTATGTTGGAATACTGCCCTGCGGCCCAGTCTTCAAAGGGAGGGGATCATGCTCTGCTTCAGTATGTTACAGTACATGTTGGCATTCATGGTTCCCTCAATGAAGTGTAGCTCCCCAGTGCCGGCAGCACTCATGCAGCCCCAGACCATAACACTCCCACCACCATGCTTCACTGTAGGCAAGACATACTTGTCTTTGTACTCCTCACCTGGTTGTCGCCACACACACTTGACACCATCTGAACCAAATAAGTTTATCTTGGTCTCATCAGACCACAGGACATGGTTCCAGTAATCCATGTCCTTAGTCTGCTTGTCTTCAGCAAACTGTTTGCGGGTTTACTTGTGCATCATCTTTAGAAGAGGCTTCCTTCTGGGATGACAGCCATGCAGACCAATTTGATGCAGTGCGTGGCATATGGTCTGAGCACTGACAGGCTGACCCCCCACCCCTTCAACCTCTGCAGCAATGCTGGCAGAACTCATGCATCTTTTTCCCAAAGACAACCTCTGGATTTGACACTGAGAACGCGCACTCAACTTCTTTGGTTGACCATGGTGAGGCCTTTGCTGAGAGGAACCTGTCCTGTTAAACCGCTGAATGGTCTTGGCCACCGTGCTGCAGCTCAGTTTCATGGTCTTGGCAATCTAATAGCCTAGGACATCTTTATGTAGAGCAACAATTATTTTTTTCAGATCCTTAGAGAGTTTTTTGTCAGGAGGTGCCATATTGAACTTACAGTAACCAGTATGAGAGAGTGAGAGCGATAGCGCAAAACTTAACCCACCTGCTCCCCATTCACAACTGAGACCTTGTAACACTAACAAGTCATATGACACCGGGGAGGGAAAATGGCTAATTGGGCCCAATTTGGACATTTTCACTTAGGGGTGTAGTCACTTCCGTTGCCAGCGGTTTAGACATTAATGGCTGTGTGTTGAGTTATATTGAGGGGACAGCAAATTTACACTGTTATACAAGCTGTACACTCACTACTTTACATTGTAGCAAAGTGTCATTTCTTCAGTGTTGTCACATGAAAAGATATAATAAAATATTTACAAAAATGTGAGGGGTGTACGCACTTTTGTGAGATACTGTATGTGGCCTCTTGGTGTTGAAGCCTACCCACCGAGAGGCTGCATAAATGCGTATGGCCGGCGGGAAGAGGTTAAAGTGTATCCAAACCCACCCAAGAACCAAAATGTAATATATTGAAGTCCTTAGATGTGCTGGCAAAATTTGTTTCTTTTTTTAATTAGGTTTCCGTTATTTTCCTCTTGTGATCCTGCTAATAACACTTCCTGTCCTAGGGTGACATTACTCACTGTATCTGTGGAGGAGTGGTTTTGTCAACCTAGGACAGGACTTTAGAACTGCTTCCCATCTCATCATCCCCATAACATTGGGTGAGGGGTCTGTAGTCCTGAGCGATAGCTGGGAATAGTGTGAGACTGGGTAGACATGGTCCAAATATTGGCCGGTTAAGCAGGAACTGGCTGACTTTCAGTCCATGTGTACCACTGACTGTTCAACAGAAGCTTTCTTCTGTCGAACAGCCCTGCTGGAAAACCAGCATTTGATCAGCTCTTTTAGCCAATGGCTGCAGCACTGATCACTGTATTCTGGCAGGGCGGAGTCCCCCCTGTCAGAATACAATGACTCAGCAGGAGAATAAACGATGTGGGATGCAGGGATCTGTCAGGAAATGTCGCTCAATAACGTGTTTTTATTGCCCCCCCCCAACTGCAAATATAAACAAGCATGGGATGTAGGGTAGTTATACGTATGCATCGCTGGGTGGACAATGTTTCTGTGCTGAGCACACTCACTGCACACTCCCACCACAGAGACCGAGCTGTGACATCAATGAAACTAGGGGTGCTGGAGCATTTTCCCAGAAAGTCTGAGGAGGAGCCCACAGAAAAAAGCCCAGTAAATGCCAAGTGCCCCAATATGCAGTAATATTATGGTAGCTTTAATGAGCAGATTTCGTAAAAATAGTCCACTTACAAGGAAGAAGACACTCCAGAAACCACTAGTGCTGCTTGTGATGTCATGGTGTGAATTCAATACCAAACTTGTGGCCAATTAAAGTAGAATAATATGTGGAATGTCAGATTGAGAGAGGTGGCTGCCACTATAAGACAGCGCCGGAGGTGGCTTCAATCCGCTTCTCTTAGATCTCCCGCTTGCCCAGTCGCACCAGCTTAAGGATGGGGTCCTGCCCTGGCCCATCTTCTTCTCTTCTCCGGCAGTAGTGTGTTTTTGTCAGTGGGTGCCTGTCCTGCCTACGTTCTCCCACAAAATTGCTGCTCGAAGGAGGTGAGAGTAGAATCCTCCCTCCAGCAACTGTTGCAGTTCCCATAGCATCGCTTCTGTCATTTAGGTAGATGAAGCATGGAGTACTGACATTCTCCCAGCACCCCTTCCCCTGCAGGACGACACTGTGCCCAGGGCAGGTTCCCCTCCTGCCCCCCTCCCCTTGTCCCAGTCCTCGTCACCTAAGGACAGGAAGTGTTACTGGCAGGATGTCCAGGTGTAAATAAAGGACAAGAAGAAAAAAGAAAACAAATGCAGACACCACAGCGAAGGATTGGTAAAGTGCTGTGTATTACAATTTTTTTCTTTAGTTTAGATACATTTTAACCAATCAAAACAGATGCAAATGACCAGATACCCATCTTATGCCATGTTACCAGTGTTTACAAAGTATCATGTTAAGACTGTGGCCATTTAAAGTGTTACTAAACTGATTACCCTGCATTCACTATATCTGAACTCCCACAGTACACAGAACATGCAAATGCAATTATTTTAGTAAATATAAACTGCTAAATACCTTTTCTCATCAGCAGTATATAGCAGTCTTGTGACTTCTATCAGTGTCTGGTTAAAGCTTGTAGGAGGAGTTTTGTTCTAAGAAGCTGCAGTGCCCCTGACCCTCTGTCTGGACAGTGCCGATTGGCTCTGTGCTGATCACATGCACACTCCCAAGAAAAGAAAAAAACTCTGTAGCAATACACACCAAACTGAGCATGTGCAGCTTTCCCCCGAGGCTCTGTTCTATCAGGAGATGGTTTGGGGACTGTGGAAGAAGGGGAGGATCAAAGAGCTTTTTTGCACAATATAGAGGTTTAACCCCTTAGTTTCCACAGTGAGTATAACATGCATGTTTTACTGCATATACAGACTGATTTTACTGTTGTGGGTTTAGTAACACTTTAAGACCAGAGCTGGATACTCATACACAGCAGATGGCATGCTGGCTGGCTATTGGCAAGAGGAACTAGATGTAATATTTATTGAACAAACCTGCTAGTTCTCTTTTCTTGGAAATGTTTGCAAAGAATTTATGACACTGTAAAGCTGGTACTATGTGTTATTTTTTTAATAGAGGAAAGCTGGATGTTAAATGTTTATCAAGAGGGTTTTATTTGCTGTATTTTGTCAGTTTTTTTTTTTTTTGCTTTTTCAGTACAAAATCTATTTTTAAAGATATTATTCTGTACACAATTTTGACTTCACAACTTCCCATGTCAAACTTTTATAAACTGGGAGGACTGTGAGTCTGCAGACAGAAATGCAAGGCTACACAACGCTTTCAACCACATGTTAAAAAACTTTATTAAAAGATACATATGGCCAAAGCTCTTTTGGCCATGCTTCTTTTGTGGGTCACAGGAGTGCCCTTGCTTGTGCTCTCCTGTGACCCAGAATTAGCTGACAGCAGGCCAAAACCTAACGTCACTGAGCCACTCCAGGCCCCAGAGGGATCCCGATCATATTGTCGGGATCCACCCAAGTGCCTGATTGACAGCTTGCTTAGCTTCTCACCATAGTTTTAAATGCATGAACCAGCCTTCTGCCCCTCCCTAGCTTGGCGCTCCAGTGAGTGCTGGAGGGGCAGAGCAGAGAGAGGTGACTGACAGGCACCGCTCTCTGCTCAGAGCAGAACAAGAACTGAGCAATCAACGGTCATGTGATCACTCAGTTCTCAGGCTTAGAGCTAGTGGGGGACAGCTGCAGCATTAAACCGATGCTGCAGCATGGAGCTGTGTATAAATGTTTTTTTTGTTTTATTTTTTTGATTCCCATACTTCTTTTTTAAACAGTTCACAGAAACACATCTGCACTGATGCATTTTGCCCCCTATTGGGGCTTGATTGTAGAGTTAGAAAAAATGGGGTAGGAAAGTGATATTTGTAGACATATAATGATCACGTGATTACTGGTCTTAAAACCCAATATAAACATCTAAAGGAATGCAGACCCTGCAGTTTTTCGCATTAGAGCCCTGCAAGTGCAGCAGCTGATTGATAATCATGAAACCACTCCCATTAAATTCTCTTTGCCACATGGACACAGACAAACACACAGGGATTTCTTCACAATAACAAAAGGTAGGAATCTGCATCAAACAATCCTTGTAATGTACATATATCACACAGAGGAGAATGTTTTTTATCAACAAAAGTGGAGTTACGGTTTCAATTTAGCACCACTTTGCTATACTCTTACCTTTTTTTTTAATCAGCATGGTGTGTGCTAAACATAATGGGCAAGAAGTATAAAGCCAATCCTGGTAAACATCCAAAAGTGAGTAGAATATTGAATGGAGAGGGCGTGGCTTAATTTTTTTTGTTTTTTTTATGGGGATTTCAGATCACAGAAGAGGTTGCTTATACCGAAATAACTGAAAGGAAGTGTTACATTTGCTATATTTTAATAGAGGGGTTGCAGGTGAAGTAAAACATTCCTCTAAAACAACATTCTGTTATTGCACCCAGGAGTTCATCTGTATTATGTCGGTGGTGAGGTATATGCAGAGTGCGTCAGTGACAGCAGTATTTTTGTACAAAGTCGCAACTGTAATTACCAGCATGGCTTCCACCCAGCAACCGTGTGCAAGATCCCAAGTGGCTGCAGCCTGAAGATATTCAATAACCAGCTGTTTGCCCAGCTTCTGTCACAGTCCGTTAACCAAGGGTTCGAGGTGGTGTACGAGCTGACCAAAATGTGCACGATCCGGATGAGTTTTGTAAAAGTAAGCACTATTTATTTTTTAATGCAGCTATTACTTACTGTATACAAATAGTCATCCCAATCCTTGTATTAAACCTCCCTATAACCTACCCTAAGTTCTCACTAACACTAGCCCTTCTCCTACTCCAGGGCTTGTTAAACTTTTTAGACCAAGGGTCACATTGTATATTTTACAAATATTTGTGGGCTGAAAAAAAAAATCTGTTCTACAAATGAACAAATCAAATTTAAAGGCTAGTTTCACCTTTTTTTCCCTAAATTCCAGCTCCCTTGTGTACCAATATACCATTAATGTACTTCTGTTGGAGAAAAGAAAAAGCTTTCTATGTATTTTGGAACAAGGCCTTACCTCAGCCTCCAGCTTGTTCCATTCAAAAGTTCATGACTTCCTGGTATGTAGATTTAGGACATGAAAACTGATAAGACACAGGAAATACAGTGCCTTGAAAAAGTATTCATATCCCTTGCAATTTCCCACATTTTGTCATGTTACAACCAAAACGTAAATGTATTTTATTGGGATTTTATGTGATAGACCAACACAAAGTGGCACATAATTGTGAAGTGGAAGGAAAATGATAAATGGTTTTCAAAATATTTTACAAATAAATATGTGAAAAGTGTGGCGTGCATTTGTATTCAGCCCCACTGAGTCAGTACCTTGTAAAACCACCTTTCACTGCAGTTACAGCTGCAAGTCTTTTTGGGGATGTCTCTACCAGCTTTGCACATCTAGAGAATCAAATTTTTGCCCATTCTTCTTTGCAAAATAGCTCAAGCTCTGTCAGATTGGTTGAAGAGCTTCTGTGAATAGCAATTTTCAAGTCTTGCCACAGATTCTCATTTGGATTTAGGTCTGGACTTTGACTAGGCCATTCTAACACATGAATATGCTTTCATCTAAACCATTCCATTGTAGCTCTGGCTGTATATTTAGGGATGTTGTCCTGATGGAAGGTGAACAACCGCCCCAGTCTCAAGTCTTTTGCAGACTCTAACAGGTTTTCTTCAAAGATTGCCCTGTATTTGGCTTTATCCATCTTCCCATCAACTCTGACCAGCTTCCATGTCCCTGCTGAAGAAAAGCATGCCTACAACATGATCCTGCCACCACCATGTTTCACGGTGGGGATGGTGTGTTCAGGGTTATGTGCAGTGTTAGTATTCCGCCACACATAGTGATTTGCTTCTAGGCCAAAAAGTTCAGTTTTTTTTTTTTGGTCTCATCTGCCCAGAGCACCTTCTTCCATATGTTTGCTGTGTCCCCCACATGGCTTCTTGCAAACTGCAAATAGGACTTATGGCTTTCTTTCAACAATGGCTTTCTTCTTGCCACTCTTCCATAAAGGCCAGATTTGTGGAGTGCACGACTAATAGTTGTCCTGTGGACAGATTCTCCCACCTGATCTGTGGATCCCTGCAGCTCCTCCAGAGTTACCATGGGCCTCTTGGCTGCCTCTTTGATGAATGCTCTCCATGCCCGGCCTGTCAGTTTAGGTAGATGGCTATGTCTTGGTAGGTTTGCAGTTGTGCCATACTCTTTCCATTTTCGGACGATGGATTGAACAGTGCTCAGTGAGATGTTCAAAGCTTAGGATATTTTTTTTATAACCTATCCCTGCTTTAAACTTCTCCACAACTTTATCCCTGACCTGTCTGGTGTGTTCCTTGGCCTTCAAATAGGCTGTTTGTTCACAAAGGTTCTCTAACAAACCTCTGAGGGCTTCACAGAACAGCTGTATTTATACTGAGATTAAATTACACACAGGTGGACTCTATTTACTAATTAGGTGACTTCTGAAGGCAATTGGTTCCACTAGATTTTATTTAGAGCCCTTTCACACTGGAGAACTTTGCAGGCGCTACAGCGCTAAAAATAGCGCCTGCAAAGCGCCCTGAAAGAGCCGCTCCTCACACTCCAATGTGAAAGCCCCGAGGGCTTTCACACTGGAGCGGTGCGCTGGCAGGACGGTAAAAAAAAGTCCTGCTAGCAGAATCTTTGGAAGGAGCGGTGTATACACCGCTCCTGCCCATTGAAATCAGTGGGGCAGCGCGGCTATACCACCGGAATAGCGCTGCTGCAGCAGCGCTTTGCGGTGGTTTTAACCCTTTCTCAGCCGCTAGCAGGGGGTAAAACTGCTTTGTTAGCAGTCGAATACCGCCACTAAAATGACGGTAAAGCGTGCTAAAAATAGCGACATTTTACTGCCGGCGCCCGCACCGCCCGAGTGTGAAAGGGCTCTTAGGGATATCAGAGTAAAGGGGGCTGAATACAAATGCACACCCCAATTTTCAGATAATAATTTGTAAAAAAAATTGAAAACCATTTATACTTTTCCTTCCACTTCACAATTATGTGCCACTTTGTGTTGGTCTATCAAATAAAATCCCAATAAAATACATTTATGTTTTTGGTTGTAACATGACAAAAGGTGGAAAATTTCAAGGGGTATGAATACTTTTTCAAAGCATTGTATTTCACCAGCTGACCTGATTAGCCTACACTCTGCACCTGTCCCCCCTTTCCAGGAGATTGCTTCCACCCACCTCTGTACTGACATCCAGGCAGTAGTATTTAAAACAAAAGTTTGTCCCTGGAAGTCTGAAAAGCTCACCATACACTATATAATCTGATTGTACAATCTCCTTTAAATCTACCAGCAACTATGTAGTACAAGGGCCTGCCTGATTGGTTACAGAGTGATTTGATAGATAGGTGTGTCCTCCTATTATATAGTTTTGGTAAATCTAAAGGATATTATACAGATTGTATATTGTATGATCAGCTTTATACACCTAAAATGAACTAGTTACGCTTTCATTGCCATTAATTGTTAATAGCACCACAAACACGGAAGCAAACACACATTTTGCCACATGAAAAAGTGAGCCTCAAATGCAGCAAAACGCGCAGTAGAAATGTGCAAACCGCAACATGCCAAAATGTCCCATGAGCTACTTTGCTGCGTGTAGGACAGCTCACTGAAATCAATGGGCTTCCCTTTGTGTGCCACAAAAAAAGAAATCAAAAAATGTGTGCTCTGACTACAATAGGTAAGAATGGGGCCTAAAAGTGAAATTGTTGTGTTTACACAAGAACAAGGCTCCATTCGCAGCGATTAGCTGTGGGAGGCAGCCCCATGAAAGCAATGGGAGGTTTCTGACTCCGGCAGCTAATCACAGCCACAAAGCTTTCTGTGTGCCTCAGCCCCCCTAATACTCACCTGAGCCCCATCTCTATCCAGCGATGTCCACGAGTGAATCAGCCATCCAGGACTCTCCCTCCTGATTGGCTGAAACACAGCAGTGGCGCAATTGGCTCCCGCTCCTGTCAATCAAACTCAGTTAGCCAACCAGGAGAGAGGGGGGCGGGGCCAAACTGTGGCTCCGTGTCTGAATGGATACACGGATCTGCAGCTTGACTCGGGTGCCCCTATAGCAAGCTGCTTGCTGTGGTGGCACTTGACAGGAGGGAGGGACCAGGAGCAGCGAAGAGGGACCCAAGAAGAGGAGGATCTGGGCTGCCTTGTGCAAATCTACTGCACAGCACAGGTAACTATAACATGTTTGTTATTTTAAAAGAAAAAAAAACAAGACTTTGCAATCACTTTAATGTTCTACATGCACAGTGTTGAACTACTCACCTGTGGAATGACCAACCAATTAATCTCTGGAGTGCAAAATCTCAGTGCTTCTTTGCACAGTGGCTTTCATAAAATGAAGCACATCAGCACCTTTTACATATATTCATGGAAAGTTTCTTTATTATATTCAAAGGTAAAAGCATCAGCAATTTTGCAATCAAGATACATGCTGGTATACGATTCATAGCTGTCAACTGATACCAAACTCAATCTTCAGCACTTACTCCAAGCAGGTCTTGTATCCACACTGCATTTGGCTTGTGAGCTCCTGCAGGTTATTGAGTTGGCAACCACCCAGTAATACGATGTGACCTTACAGGTCCTTCTCACAGCTGCCATGATAATTGTATTCCGACACTTTATAGACTGACCGCTGAACATGCGCTTCTGGCTACAGTGTGTCCCGTCATTAAAACGGAACTAAAGGTAACTAATAAAAACCTATGAACAGGCAGACGCTCTATTGCAGAAGAGACATGCTACAGTGCATCCGGAAAGTATTCACAGCGCTTCACTTTTTCCACATTTTGTTATGTTACAGCCTTATTCCGAAATGGATTCAATTTATTATTTTCCTCAAAATTATACAAGCAATGGGGGTTATTTACGAAAGGCAAATCCACTTTGCACTACAAGTGCAAACTACAAGTGGAAAGTGCAATTGAAATTGCCATGAAAGTGCACTTGGAAGTGCAGTCGCTGTAAATCTGAGGGGCAGCTCTAAAATGAGGGGAAGCTCTGCTGATTTTATCATTCAATCATGCACAAGCTAAAATGCTGTTTTTTATTTTCCTTGCATGTCCCCCTCGGATCTACAGCGACTGCACTTCTAAGTGCACTTTCAGTGCCATTTCAAGTGCACGTTGCACTTGTAGTTTGCCCTTGTAGTGCAAAGTGGATTTGCCTTTCGTAAATAACCGCCATTATCCCATAATTACAATGTGAAAGAAGTTTCTTTTAAATCTTTGCAAATTTATTACAAAATAAAAAAGGAAACAAATCCCATGTACATAAGTATTCACAGCCTTTGCTCAATACTTTGGTGAAGCACCTTTGGCACCAATTACAGCCTCAAGTCTTTTTGAGTATGATGCTACAAGCTTTGCACACCTATTTTTGGGCAGTTTTTCCCATTCTTTTTTGCAGGACCTCTCAAGCTCCATCAGGTTGGATGGGGAGTGTCCGTGCACAGCCATTTTCAGATCTCTCCAGGAATGTTCAATCGGGTTCAAGTCTGGGCTCTGGCTGGGCCATTCAAAGACATTCACAGAGTTGTCCCATAGACAATCCTTTGTTATCTTGGCTGTGTGCTTAGGGTCGTTGTCCTGTTAGAAGATGAACTTTTGCCCCAGTCTGAGGTCCAGAGCGCTCTGAAGCAGGTTTTCATCAAGGATGTCTCTGTACATTGTGGCATTCCTCTTTCCCTCGATCCTGACTAGTCTCCCAGTTCCTGTCATTGAAAAACATCCCCACAGCATGATGCTGCCACCACCATGCTTCACTGTAGGGATGGTATTGACCAGGTGATGAGCGGCGCCTGATGTCCTCCAGACATGACGCTTGCCATTCAGGCCAAAGAGTTGAATTTTTGTTTTAGGAGACCAGAGAATTTTGTTTCTCATGGTCTGAGAGTCCTTCAGGTGCCTTTTGGCAAACTCAAGGCAGGCGGTCATGTGCCTTTTACTGAGGAGTGGCTTCCATCTGGCCACCCTACCATACAGGCCTGATTGGTGGAGTGCTGAAGAGATGGTTGTTCTGGAAGATTCTCCTTTCTTCATAGAGAAACACTGAAGCTCTGTCAGAATGACCATCTGGTTCTTGGCCCTCCTTCCCGATCACTCCGTTTGGCCAGGCGGCCCGCTCTAGGAAGAGTCCTGGTGGTTTAAAACTTCTTTTATTTACGAATGATGGAGGCCAATGTGCTCATTGGGACCTTCAATGCTGCAGAAATTTTTCTGTACCCTTCCCCAGTCCTGTCCTGTCTCGGAGGTCTACAAACAATTCCTTGGACTTCATGGCTTGGTTTGTGCTCTGACATGCACTGTTAACTGTGGGACCTGATATAGACAGGTGTGTGTCTTTCCAAATCATGTCCAATCAACTGAATTTACCACAAGTGGACTCCAATCAAGTTGTAGAATCACCTCAAGGATGATCAGTGGAAAGAGGATTCACCTGAGCTCAATTTTGAATGTCATGGTGAAGTCTGTGAATACTTATGTACATGGGATTTTTTCGTTTTTTATTTTTAATACATTTGCAAAGATTTCAAACCAACTTCTTTCACGTTGTAATTATGGGGTATTGTTTTTAGAATTTTGAGGAAAATAATGAATTTAATCCATTTTGGAATAAGGCTATAACATAACAAAATGTGGAAAAAGTGAAGTGCTGTAAATACTTTCCGGATGCACTGTATGTCTCTTCTGCAATCACAGACACTTACCTACCTGCTCACAGTCTTGTATCAGATGCACAGTGAGCTGCACATGTGCATCTCACTGTGCATTCCCAGCGGACTCCTGTGCACATGGATGATGTCATTTCACCACTGGCCAATCAGAGTAGAGGACAGCGGCCAGTGAGGTGTTAAACCGCTGCATTGCTGGAGATGAGTATTTCCTTCAGTTTAGTTCCACCTTAAAATACAAAATAATATGGATAAAACCATGGATGTTATTGAACAGTTTGCTGTGAAAAAAATTAGTTATCCAAAAATACTAATATTGTAATCGCTATGTAATGGTAGATATACCCCTTATAAATCAGCCCATGCAATCATGGGGCAACCGCGGGCAAGAGGCAGAACGGGGATCTGCCAGTGTAAACAAAGCAGATCCCCGTTCTTACAGATGAGTACAGTGAGATCGGCTGTTTCTAGTGATCAGGAACAGTGATCTCTCTGTACTTCCAGTCAGTCAACTCCCCCCCCCCCAGTTAGAAAGCACCTCCCTTTGATTTGGGCACAGTGTCACACGACCTCGCAATTGTCAGTTAAAGTCACGCAGTGCCGTATCGCAAAAAATGGCCGGGTCATTAACCTCCCTGGCGGTATGATTCTTTCTGATTTTAGGTGCTGAAAGCGGTACAATTATTTTGCATTGAAATTTGGCGTTTTATATTGTAGGTCTGTAATTCTTAACAATAACACACTTCAATCTGTCCAAACAAGAGTCTAGTAGATATCCCGGGTATGATAAAGTTTGAAACACAAAAACATAAATTATAATATAATAAAAAAAAATAATAATTAAAAAAAATAAAAATAAATAGTAATAAAATAAATTTCCACACGATTCACTATCGCTCAATTCTGCAAGTGTTCTAATTTACTATCGCTGTTTTCTAGCTGGTCTAAAGCCATTTTTGACGTAAAGGGACACTTTTTGGTTGCTATGGACAATCTCCAGTTTCCAGGCAGAAAAAACAGTATATGCAATATAAAACTGCATGCAGGGCATGGGCCAGAGCACTGGGGACAAATGGGATGTGAAATGATTTCATACAGTACTGTAATCTGTAAGATTACAGTACTGTATGTGTTATGATTTTTACATTTTTTTGAATTTGCCGCCAGGCTCCGCCCCCGTGCGTCGCGACGCTCGCAGGGAACGGAGCCTGGCACGGAGAGGCTTCGGAGGAGGACAGAGCCCTCGGACACTGCGGGGGACATCGCAGGATCCCGGGGACAAGGTAAGTAAGGAGGCACCAGGATCCTGCGATGCAATCCCGAGTGTGGCTCGGGGTTACCGCTAATGGTCCTGAATTTTAACCCCGAGCCACACTCGGGAATACCGCCAGGGAGGTTAAGGGGGTAAATCCTTCTGGGGCTGAAGTGGTTAAAGTAGATCTTCACTGCATCTGAGCATCACAAACCAAAAACACAATTTAAATCATATTTACTATTCAAACCAAATTCACCCATCCATCCATGTATCCATGTTTTATTTGAGAAATATGCCCCCTAGCATTTCTGGCCAAGGCCATCTTGAGTAAGGGCAAATGATTCATGTAGCATTTACTTCCTGGAATCCACTTTCCCTTAGCTCAGGCATGCATGCAGGAGAGTGTGCTTAGC
This sequence comes from Lithobates clamitans, assembly GCA_037952925.1. Taxonomy (NCBI): domain Eukaryota; kingdom Metazoa; phylum Chordata; class Amphibia; order Anura; family Ranidae; genus Lithobates; species Lithobates clamitans. The sequence goes on along the minus strand of JBBGZY010000125.1, from coordinate 2,291,798 downwards.
TGAGAAATCCTTTTCTCCTCTTCTGATGACTCCTGGGATGTATTACATCAGTGACCTAGGCAAGAGACCAGGAAGTAACTGAAGAAATGTAAACAAAGTTGAAAACAGGGGGCATGGCTTGAGCTCAGTGGAAGATGGCCGCTAAGTCTGTGAGCTCCCACCGACAGAGGAAACAAGCTGACTCCTAAGGGGGTGCATTGCCCATTTAACCAACCAGTAAACATGGGGACATCCTCCCGCAACTCCTCCGCCTCGTGATCCCGTTCTCCACACGATTTGAACGGCCAATTGACTCAGAGCATTCCAGAAATAGAATAGAAGAAAACCTCTACTAGACTGCAAACGATTAGGGATTTCCTCACGATGTATAGCCCCAAACCACTGTCCAATTCTGAAGCAAAAGCTCTGGATAACCTCCTCTCTTCTGAGGAAGTTAACACAGTACTCAAGCAGCTGAAAGCTGGAAAGAGCCCAAGCCCAGACGGTCTGACGGCAGGCTATTATAAAACCTTTCAAGATACGCTCAAACCTCACCTTCTAAAAGCATTCAACTCCCTTTCACCTGATAGTCCTCCACCCCGAGATCTCCTAACAGTACATATAACAGTAATCACAAAACCGAACAAAGACCCCTCCCTAGTCACTAACTATCGACCAATTTCCCTACTAAATGTGGACCTCAAAATTTATGACAACCGTCCCTTATCTCTATTGCCTAAACTTATCTTGCTAGATCAAGTGGGCTTTATACCAGGCAGAGAGGCGAGAGACAACACTATAAAGACCATTAATATCCACCACTGGCTGACATCTAAAAACCAACAAGGATATTTTTTATCCCTGGATGCAGAGAAGGCATTTGATAGTGGCCTGGGACTATATGTTGGAAGTCCTCAGAGATATAGGCATAGGTGACCGTATGCTTCAATTAATTTTGGCCCTCTATTCCTCCCCAACCGCTAAGGTCTAAGTCAATGGCCACCTATCGAATGCCTTCTCGATAGGGCTACCCTCTCTCCCCATGAATATTCATCCTTACCTTGGAACCACTACTTCAACGTCTTAGGTCCAACCCAGATATTAAAGGTGTCTCAATCTCCGAGAATACCTATAAATTAGTCGCTTTCGCAGACAACATCCTTTTATTCCTAACAGAGACACATATTACGCTTCCCAACTTAGGCCTTTTTCACACAGACGATCCGTATGTCCGTTTTTCATCCTTCCGTTTTCGGATGAAAAACGGACATACATTCATCCCTATGGAGCGTCGGATGTCAGCGGTGACATGTCCGCTGACATCCGACCCGCTCCGATCCGAAAAGTGTAACGGAGGAAAAACCTACTTTTCCATCCGTTTTCGGATCGGATCGGATGACGACGGACACTACGGACCGTCATCATCCGATCCCCCCATAAGGGAGAGCGGCGCTCTGACAGGTCCGTCGCTGCACAGCGTGCAGCGATGCACCTGTCATCTTCCTGCTCAGCAGGGATCGGCGGAGCTATCCCCGCTGAGCAAGCGGATGTTCACGGGGCGGATCATCACTGATCTGCCCCGTGTGAAAGAGGCCTTACTCAAAGACTTTGTCACATTTAACACCCTCACTAACCTACAAATAAACTTCTCGAAGTCGGAAGCTCTGAATATATCCCTACAGAAAGAGACAGTTGCACATTGCCAAGAGAACTTCCCATTCCGAGGGGTCGCCACTCGATCACCTATCTCGGGATCCAATTACCCTCTAAAATCTCTAATCTGTATTCTAAAAACTACCTCCCAATCCTCCATAACATTGAAAATGAAATTTGAAATCATGGTCTGCGGCCCTTTTTTCATGGTTTGGCAGAGCGTCGATTATCAAAATGAACATCCTCCCAAGAATACTTTACATAATGCAAACGGTACCCATAAAGCTACCACTGCCCCTTTTTGCTTCCTTTAGGAGAGCCTGCACAGAATTTGTTTGGGGTAAATGTCACCCTAGATTAAGCCACAAGAGGTTAACTCTACCCAAGTCAAAAGGAGGTATAGGCTTCCCAGATATTGCCAAATACCACTGGGCCTGTCAATTAGCCAGAATAATAGATTGGAACGTGCACTCCCACACTAAAGCATGGATAACAACCGAACATGCGTTCTCCCCCATACCACTACGACAATTGCCATGGACCGCCTTAATACACAAACCGCCAGATTGCAAACAACACCCCTTAATCAGCAACACGCTACTGATTTTGAAAACAGTTTTCCATAAGTTCAAAATATCCTCATCACCAGGTCCCTTAACAGCCATCTGTAATAATCCGGAATTTTCACCAGGTCTAACAGACTGACACAACCACGCAAATCACTTTTTCTCAGGGTCCACCTTCCTAACCCTACCCGCACTATCAGCACAGATACGCTTCCTCCTCACTGGCTGTTATTAACAGCGACAGGAGCCAATGGCTCCCTCTGCTGTGTCTGAGCCAATGAGGAGGGAAAGAGCTGGGAGAGCAGCTGCTCTCGTGCACATCGCTGGATCAAGATGGGGCTCAGGTAAGTACTGAAGGGGTGGGGGTATGCACACAGAAGCTTTTTTACCTTGATGCAGAGAATACATAAAGGTAAAAAAACCTTCAGCCTTTAGAACCACTTTAATTGTGCGGAAAATACTTGTGAGCTGATGTGATGTGTGAACGCACACTGCCATGTGCTGCTATGTGCTGCAGTGCATTGGTGCATTGCTAAAACACATTGCAGTTGTAAAAACATTTTATTAATTAATATTAAAATTATTATAAATATTAATTAATAGGCAAAATAAGAAAACTAAAAAAAAAAGTTTTTTTCTACTTTTACCAGTAGATAGTTTGGGGATGGCACCTTCCTGTTCCAACATGACTGCACACCAGTGCACAAAGCAAGGTCCATAAAGACATGGATGAGCGAGTTTGGGTGGAGGAACTTGACTGGCCTGCACAGAATCCTGACCCCAATCCAATAGCACACCTTTGGGATAAATTAGAGCGGAGACTGCGAGCCAGGCCTTCTCGTCCCAACATCAGTGCCCAACCTCACAAATGCGCTTCTAGAAGAATGGTCAAACATTCCCATAGACATACTCCTAAACCCTGTGGACAGATTTCCCAGAAGAGTTGAAGCTGTTATAGCTGTAAAGGGTGGGCTAACTCTATATTAAACCCTACGGACTAAGACTGGGATGCCATTAAAGTTCATGTGTGTGTAAAGGCAGGCAATAAAGTGTATTTTCAGTATATATGCTATTGATGACTCAATAGCAGAAATGTCAAATATTACTGTGGTTCATAAGGGGTTTACACATGCAAGAGCTGATTAAAATTGTGCTTTTTGTTTTATTTTTTCAGGGTTGGGGAGCGGAATATCACCGTCAAGACGTCACCAGCACTCCATGTTGGATTGAGATCCATCTTCACGGTCCTCTACAATGGCTGGACAAGGTTCTGACCCAGATGGGCTCCCCACACAATCCCATCTCTTCTGTATCATAATACAAAATCTCCGGAGTGCTATTGCAGGCAGTGGCTTAAAGATCTTTTTTTCTTTCTTTTTAATAACTTAGTGATTAGTACTGTAAATACCTAAATTTCAGTTTATGTCCCGTGGCTTTTCTGTGTAACATAGAGAAAACTGTGCTAAAATAATTCACGTTCTGTGTTTTTGATATTCTAAACCATATTTCTATGGAGATAGCACTTCACTGATATGCAGCAGATCTTTAAAAAAAAAGAAAAAAAAAAAGCTTCAATTTATTTGAAACTACTTTGGTTCTTTGATGTAAAATTATTCAGTTTTGATGCACTTAAACACGGTACACCACATAAAGATTTTATGTTGTTTTCTTATTTTTTTATATAAATTTTCTTTATTGATTATTTCACACAGATATGGTTTAAATAAGATTTTTTATATGTTTATTTTATATTTAATTAGAAAAAAAAACATTTAAAAAATGTATTTGTTTTATCTTGCAAAATGTTTAATTTTTCAGCAATTACCTTTTTTATTAGGTTTTCCACGCCAAAAGGCTAAGTTTACCCCAAAAATATAAAATTTCATTCAAAGCTTGGTAAAACAAGCTGGAAAGAGAAAGATTAGTGCAAGCTCTTAAAGCCCTTTGGAAGTCATATTTTTTTTATTATTATTAAAATAAAAAAAAGGGTATAGGAGTGAACATCTCAGCACAGGACAGAGAACTTTAGATGGTGATCTCAGCAGAGAGGAACCCAGAATTTTAGTGCCCTACAATTTAGCTGCAGGAATCAAATTAGAATTTAAGATATACCCAACTAATCTTAAGAATTCCCCTCCCCCTCTTAAAACCTGTGCTGGCTAACCTGTGTAAGAAAGATGTATATACTTATCTTTTTTCAGGCTGCTCTGGTCCGGCCACGATATCCAGCTCCCCTTTGTTAGGCAGCGATGGCTGCAGGGGAGAGGAGGGAGTGCCAACAACGGATGGGCCATAGTAAGCCTATGGGTGAAGTCACCGCTTCCCAGGCATTTCAACCGTTGTCAATCGCTAAAGTTAAAATTTGTCACTCCTAAGCCACATCCGTATAAATCGTTTGAACAAGAAAAAGGAAAGACCACTAAGTCGGACTTTGAAGGCAGATTGGACCAACGGTGTTAGTTAAAAATTCACATATTTTATTTATACATAAAGGTAAAAAAAAAAAACATATATACATAAACGGTTACATAAACATATAGCTAAAAAGGCATAAATACACAAAAACGGCCAGTATGCACAATTGACCACAGAAAGGGTCACATATACCCAAATGACGTTCAATAGTGTAACATGACAAATGAAAAGAACCATGTGTAGAAGACTGCATAAAGAACAATATTATTATTATTTTTTAAGGTACTTATATAGCGCTCTCAATTTACGCAGCGCTTTACATATACATTGTACATTCACATCGGTCCCTACCCTCAATCTAAAGTCTCTAACTCACATTCATATACTAGGGCCAATTTAGACAGAAGCCAATTAACCTACCAGCATGTCTTTGGAGTGTGGGAGGAAACCGGAGTACCCGGAGGAAATCCACGCAGGCACAGGGAGAACATGCAAACTCCAGGCTGGTAGCGTCATGGTTGGGATTCAAACTGCTTTTTACTGCTAGGCAAGAGCGCTACCCACTACACCACTGTGCCACCCAACAATGTCAACATATAGCTGCACAAACAACAGCACCAGATCATACTGGCAGGATCTCTACTGCCTGATTTTAACACAGGGATTAGATAAAGAATACATTCCAAGCAGTTCCATCGCACATATCCCCGGGAAAGCCAGAGCCAGAGCCTGCTGCTGCAACCATATGGTGACCCAGGGAGTCATGGTTTCCCCTAGAGCAACCCTCTGATTATATCAGACAACTTGGGACTTAAATTGCTCGGCTATCCTTGTTGCTCCGGTCCCCGCCCAGGGAGATTTTCTATGCAGGCATTTCACACACCCAGGCTAGTGAGACCTGTTTCTATATGCGCTTTATGTGTGTCCTGAGGAAGCGAACCAGTGAAACGTGTAGACTCACAGGGGCTATTGCATTTGCCATTTGGATATATGTGACCCTTTCTGTGGTCAATTGTACATACTGGACATTTTTCATCTGAATGTGTGTATACATGCTTTTTTAACTATAAACTGTATACGTATACAGTAATACCTCAGATTGCAAGTAATGCGGTTTACGAGGGTTTCACAATACGAGCAATATTTTTTTTAAATCCTGACTTGGTTTGCAAGCGTTGTCTTGCAAGACGAGCAGGATTAAAGCCAATTGGATGTGCAGTACTGCATTTGGCCAGAGGTGCGGGGGGTGCCAGTGGCACTCAGAGCCGATCCGAGACACTCGGAAACACTCGAAAACACTCCGTTCCTGAGTGTCTCCAAGACTCTCTGAGTGCATCCGAGCGGCTCTCGGTGTGTTTCCGAGTGTCTCCGGCGCCCCCCCCACCACATGCGGTACTGCATACAATAGCTGTCACTGTGGAAGAATTATCTGAGTTTTCATTGACTCCTATGGGGAAACTCGCTTTGATATACGAGTGCTTTGGATTACAAGCAATCTTCTGGAACGAATTATGCTCGTAATCCAAGGTACTACCATATATGTATACTACCTTGCTTTTTTACCTTCATATAGAAATAAAATATGTGATTTTTTAACTAACATCGTTGGTTCAATCTGACTTCAAAGTCCGACTTAGTGGTCTTTTCATTTTCATGTTCAAAGGTTGTCAATCGCTCTCTCCTCTCCCCTGCAGACAGCAATGGCTGACACAGGGAGATCATGTGACTGGACCAAAGTGGCCTGCAAATAGGCATATACAGATCTTTCTAAAGGCCCATACACACGATAGGACTTTTTGACAACAAACATGCAAATTAGCTGTTTTAAGGCAACATCCTACCGTGTGTATGCTCCATCGGACAAACTTTTTCGGTTTTCATCGGACAAATGTTGGCTGTGCAAACAGACAAACTTTCCAGCAACAAAAGTCTAATGCCCCGTACACACGGTCGGACTTTTCATCTACAAAAGTCCGACAGCCTGTCCGACAGACTTCCGGCGGACTTTCGGCGGACTTGCGGCAGACTTTCTAACGAACAGACTTGCCTACACACGACCACACAAAAGTCCGACGGATTCGTACGTGATGACGTACACCGGACTAAAATAAGGAAGTTGATAGCCAGTAGCCAATAGCTGCCCTAGCGTGGGTTTTTGTCCGTCGGACTAGCACACAGACGAGCGGATTTCGGGGTCCGTCGTAGTTACAACGTAAAGATTTGAAGCATGTTTCAAATCTAAAGTCCGTCGGATTTGAGGCTGAAAAAGTCCGCTGAAAGTCCGGGGAAGCCCACACACTATCGGATTACCAGCCAGCTTTAGTCCGTCGGCGTCCGTTGGACTTTTGTAGATGAAAATTCCGACCGTGTGTACGCCCCATTATGGTGCAAAATCCTATCGAGTGTACACAAGTCCATAGGACTTTAGTCCAAAGTACAAACACACATGCTCAGAACCAATGCAAAAGATCAGACAACAATACAGAAGTTGACCAAAGGGTGGCGGTAAAGAGCTGAAAAACCACATGATTTGGTGAAAGTTGGCTAAAAAAGTCCTGCTGTGTGTATGCTTAATTAGTTTACGGCCAACGCCCTTTGTACAAAAATCCATGGGAAAGTTTGTACAAAGTCTGATCGTGTGTATGAGGCTTTACACAGGTCAGTCAGAATAGGTTTTAGGCGGAGGGAGGGGACATTTGTAATATTAGTTAGGTATATCCTGGAATTCTACTTTAGGTTATTGTTAGGTTAGAGATTGAAGCTTGTGTAGATGGGAAAGTGCTTTATGTTTTCAGATGCATTCAGAATGTGTCTCAGACACTTCATAGGTGCTTCTGACTTAAACTACTTGTACATTCCCATTGGGATAAAAGCCGTTCTGATGCCAACAAAAACGTGTCCACAAACCCTAAGGGTCCTTTCACACTGGGGGTTCGATCAGGTCCACCTGTCAGTTTTTAGGGGGACCTGATCGGATGGTCCATGTATTCCTATGGATCAGTGGGTGTAAACAGACTTGTGTCCGTTTATACCCGCCTACATCCGGGTCTGATCAGGCCCGCTAAAAAAATAAATAAGTAGCTGTCAGGGGAGGAGCGAAGAGGATTGAGTAACAGCTCTGAGTCAGGTGGGGCTGCTGACATCACTTCTAAGATAGCAGCACCCAGCAACATTCTCAGGGTTTTTGGATGTTCAAACGAGGAAGGGAAATAACATGCCTAAATAAATTAAATGCTGATATATACAGTATATATTCCTCTGGGAATATTATTGTTAAAATGAATGATCTGGGGACAAGGTCGATTTAAATTTAGGGCTTTGGTAGTTAAAGTGAAACTAAAGGTAAACTTAAAAAAAATAATAATAACCAACATGTTATACTTACCTGCTCTATGCAGTGGTTTTGCTCAGAGCAGCCCCAATTCTCCTCTGCTGATGCTCCTGGCTCCTCCACTCTGCTGAGTGCCCCCATAGGCAAGCCACATCCTATGGGGGCACACCCTGGTCCCCACTTCCTCCTCATTGGCTGTGATTGACAGCAGCAGCAGCTAATGGCAGAGAGCTGGAAAGCAGCTTCTCCCGTGCACATTGCTGGATCAGGCTCAGGTAAGTATCGGGGGGGGGGGGGTTGGGGGAGCTGCACACTGAAAGTATAACTAAGGACAACATTTTTTCTTCATATTTGGTTAGAATGGAGAGTTAGAACACCTGTCAGTTTTTATTGCTGTCTGTGCCCCCATTAGGGAGATTCACCCTCTCTATTTGTCCTGTTTACTATTACAGTGAAAGTAAATGTTATAGAAAATCCCAAATTTTGGGTGGTCCCCAAAAAAATTAATAAGGGTATAAATCTTCCAAATGGGGGCACTAGTTCTGATGGCCTGGGGTCCCCAAGAGATTCCCTTAATTTGCAGGGATTTTCTTTCAATTTATGTTATGGCTATGGGATGGGAATTTAGGTTCTAACCCTCCCTTACTCTGTCGAAAATGAAAAAAAGTTTTACCTATAGTGCCTATACTTTAAAGAATAAGTTCACCGTTGGAAACATGTTACATATTCCACCCGTTTCTAGGGTGGAACATGTAACATGTTCCCAGTGCTGCAGACACTGTGCAATCCCCCCTCCCTGTGACAGCAGTATGGGGAGAGGTTCGCCGTACTAGCTGTCACTTTTTGAAATTGGGCTCCGCCCACATGGCCGCATCATTCATTCACATAGCTCTGTGTGTGAATTAATTACAAGCCCCAACATCCCTTGTGCTGTCGGCTTGCAGTTCTCAATGGAGCGCCGTGGTAGTTCATTGATTCTTCCAATCAGATTGTATCTGCCTGCCTGTATGGGATGTATGGGCACACAGATACTCTGACAGATCTGCATGGCACCAGCGATCTGTTGATAGCTGGTGCAATGCTTTACAGAAATGGTCTCCAAACTGCGACCTGGGGGCCAGATGCGACCCTTTGCTAGCTTTTATCTGGCCCTTGGGGCACTACTTCATCCACTGATATCAACAATGAGGAATAAATCCGCTGACACCGATGATGGGGCACAATTACTCCCAATGACACCAACAATGGGGCACAATGCCTCCCGATGACACCAATGATGGGGCACAATTACTCCCACTGAAACAAACAATTGTGCACTATTTCCTCCCCACCGATGTCGGGACCTTTTTTACTCCCACTGACTACTGTCCAGACCTCGTAAAGTCTAAAGGACAGTAAACTGGCCCATTGTTTAGAAAGTTTGGAGACCCCTACGTAAAAGGGCTCAAATAAAAAAAAAAGAATACACATTTTTTTTTACCTACAAAAAAAATGTGCATTTATTATTTTTTTCTAAAAAGTGAACTTATCCTTTACGATACAAAAACCTTCAGCCTGTAGAATCACTTTAAAGTGTCAGACAAAGTACCGTTACCTACCATGCCTAATCTTTCTGATCAAAACTTTCCAACCTTACCCTCCTCTAAAAACATACTTACCTGACTATTGCACCTATGGCCTCCTGTATTGTTTATATCCTTTAGCTGTAATCTTCTTTACCGAGTGTTGCGATTGTGTCGTGAGTCCCCATAGACATCTATAGGGTCATCTAAATCTGCAAGGGAAGCTCTCATATTTCTATCCTGGCAGGTTCCTTTTATATTTTAGGGTTTGTATGTGTATGGAGGTTAGGTTTTAGGGTCAGCTGAAGGGTTAGGGCTCAGGGTATATGGGACATGTTTTTTTTTTCATTTGTTTTCAGGGCTGAGTTGAGAACTTACGGAGCAGGGTTCTTGCCACCAGAGACCAGCATACTGACCCTAGTTACACACTAGTTTTATTTTGCTTCAAAGTATGTTCATTTTTATTTGCTGATGATGTAGGTTAAAAACATAATGATCACATCAGACCATCCCTTTGTAAGGCTAGGATTGCTCAATTAGAATATTCTTAGGACGTGTGATAATAGTAATGTCCTAGTACTAGAGAGAATAGTTACTGCACTAAAAAAATACACAGATTCTGAGAAAACAGTAACAGTAATTTGACATTGAGATGTGTTTAAGTAGAAACAGAGATTTAGTAATAAATTTGTTCTTTTGGATAAAAAGTAATTTAGAAATCTTTATTCATTGTTGTATGCACTGTACCAATAAATGAAGTATTGAAAAGACTGGGTCAGTTCTTTGTTTGGGCAACATTTTGATCACTATAGGTAATCAGGACAGTTTCTTTGACTATTATAATAGGAGATATTTATATATTTTTTAGTATATTTTATATTTTATTTTATAATATATTTCAGGGTTGACTTGCAAAAGGGAAATTGACTGTTCATGCAAGGAAAGTTACATTTTGCAGGGAAATTTGCTTCAGAACTTAGTGAATGTAGTGAAATTTCACTTTGTAAAGAATACCCAATCATATGCAGAGAAAAAAAAAGACATTTTTGCTTGCACATGATTGGATTATAAAAGTCAGCAGAGCCTCACTTCATTTACTAGGCCAGTGTTTCTCAACTCCAGTCCTCAAGGCGCCCCAACAGGTCATGTTTTCAGGCTCCCCATTGTTTTGCACAGGTGATTTGATCAGTTTCACGGCCTTAGTAACTACCATGGCTGTTTCATCTGAGGGAAATCCTGAAAACATGACCTGTTGGGGCGCCTTGAGGACTGGAGATGAGAAACACTGCACTAGGCTCCGGGGCAGTAGGGTTGATTTACTAAAACTGGAGAGTGCAAAATCCGGTACAGCTGGGCATGGTAACCAATCAGCTTCTAACTTCAGCTTGTTCATTTAAGCTTTGACTAAAAAACCTGGAAGCTGATTGGTTTCCATGCAGAGCTGCACTAGATTATGCTTTCTCCAGTTTTAGTAAATTCATCTATACTCTCTTGCAAAATGAACAGTCAATTTGTCTTTAGTAAATCACCCCCTTTGTCTAGCTTCCCAGAAGGAGCAATGGATTTCTAGCCCATGATGACAATGCATCTTTCTATCTTGGCTGCCCACTGAAAGAAACAACATCCAAGCATGGGGCATATATGTTCTCACATCCCGGAATGCAGTCATTTTCCCTAGAACCTACCTACTGGCACAGTGCGGTGGGAGTTATACCTAACCCAATTCAAATAAGAACTTGCTAAAAGTCTGTACTTGAGGGCTGAAGCAGCAAATCAGAAGCAGCCTGGCTCCATAACATGCCTAATATCTGCTGTATTATTACTAATTCTTCCGTTGAATTATCACAGGTTAACATTGTAGCACACATAAAATCAAAAATTGGGCTCATGCAGTCTTTTCAGGTCTCCAGTCTGCTTAGTGATAATTGTGCAAAATAGGTTTGTTGCTTTGGAAATCTCTTCAGCTGACAGTAAAATCTTTAACAAGACAGAACATTCCACGCTGACTAAAGTTTACTATCGCAACATGCAAAATTTGATTATCTCCTGTGGACAATACGTACTTCAACAGCATTTACAACCAAAAGGGAACAGAAAATTAGTGATTTTCAGTGGCGCTGCGACTTTAATGCGCCTTGTGTAAAGTTCCAATCCATTGATTTGACCTGCAAATACTTTGGCAAATGCAGTTGAATTTAGCTTTGTCACCTTCTGCCTCTTCCTTTGTCCCATGAGGCCACCCATCATACATATAAGGAGATAGGGAGGCACAGTAAGTGGGGCAAAGTGAAGTTTTAGTTTGTAAAGTTGCAATTTGCATATCACATCACCCAAGTTTGGAGCTCAAGGAACAGGTATCAAAGTACGTAAACACTCTTGTAGGCACCTCTAGCTTACCATCACTGATACTCTAGTTTGTACACTGGTCTCCAAACTGTAGCCCAGGGGCCAGATGCAGCCCTTTGCTTGCCTTTATATGGTGTTTGGGCATTATTCTTCCCACTGATACAAGACACTGATCTGCCAACTGACATCAACATTGGGGCACCGTTTCTCCCTACTGACACCAACAATGGGGCACTATTCCTTCCAACGATACCAAATGTGTTTACTCTCACTGATGCCAAGAAAATTTCCACTTCCACTGGCCACAGTCCGACCCCCCCTAAAGTCTGAAGGACAATAAACTGGCCCTTTGTTTAGAAAGTTTAGAGACACCTCTAGTACATGAAACCTGTCATAGAGGAAACATGCAACCCTGTCCAAAAGTTTTGAGAATGACACAAATATAAATTTTCACAAAGTCTGCTGCTTCAGTGATTTTAGATCTTTCTGTCAGATGTATGGTATACTGAAGTATAATTACAAGTAGTTCATAAGTGGCAAAGGCTTTTATTGACAATTACATGAAGTTTATGCAAGGAGTCAATATTTGCAGTGTTGACCCTTCTTTTTCATGACCTCTGCAATTTGCCCTGGCATGCTGTCAATCAACTTGTGCACCACTGATGGCAGCCCATTCTTGCATAATCAATGCTTGGAGTTTGTCAGAATTTCTGGGGGGGGGGGGGGTTGTTCACCCGCCTCTTACCTCTTAAGGATTGACCACAAGTTCTCAATGGGATTAAGGTCTGGGAAGTTTCTTGGCCATGGACCCAAAATTTTGCTGTTTTGTTCGCCGAGCCACTTAGTTATCACTTTTGCCTTATGGCAAGGTGCTCCATCATGCTGGAAAAGGCATTGTTCGTCACCAAACTGTTCTTGGATGGTTGGCAGAAGTCGGAAGATGTTTTTGTACCATTCTTTATTCATGGTTGTGTTCTTAGGCAAAATTGTGAGTGAGCCCACTCCCTTGGCTGAGAAGCAACTCCACACATGAATGGTCCCAGGATGCTTTACTGTTGGCATGACACAGGACTGATGGTAGAGCTCACCTTTTCTTCTCTGGAAAAAGTTTTTTTCTGGATGCCCCTAATGATCAGAGAGGGGATTCATCAGAGAAAATGACTTTCCCCCAGTCCTCAGCAGTCCAATTCCTGTACCTTTTGCAGAATATCAGTCTGTCTGTCCCTGATGTTTTTCCTGGAGGGAAGTGGCTTCTTTGCTGCCCTTCTTGACACCAGACTATCCTACAAAAGTCATTGCCTCACTATGTAATCACACCTGCCTGCTGCCATTTCTGAGCATGCTCTGCACTGGTGGTGCCCCCATCCCTCAGCTGAATCAACAACTGTAGGAGATGGTCCCGGGGCTCACTGGACTTTCTTGGATGCCCTTAAGCCTCCTTCACAACAATTAATCATATCTACTTGAAGTTCTTGATGATCCGATAAATGGTTGATTTAGGCACAATTATTAGTAGCAGCAATATCCTTGTCCCTTTTTGTGCAAAGCAATGATGACTGCACGTGTTTCCTTGCAGGAAGAACAATGATTTCAAGCACCACCCCCCTTTTAAAGCTTCCTGTCTGTTATTTTAACTCAATCAGCATTACAGAGTGATTTCCAGCCTTGTCCTCAACACCTGTGTTAACGAGAGAATCACTGACATGATGTCAGCTGGTCCTTTTGTGCCAGGACTGAAATGCAGTGGAAATGTTTTTTTTGGGGATTAAGTTCATTTTCATGGCAAAGAGGGACTTTGCAATTAATTGTAATTCATCTGATCTCTCTTCATAACATTCTAGAGTATATGCAAATTGCCATCATAAAAACAGAGGCAGTAGAGTTTGTGAAAATTAATATTTGTGTAATTCTCAAAACTTTTGGCCAGAGCTGAATGTGCTTCCATTGCCAACCTCTCCTCCTGCAAATGCATTTTGCCTGGCTGTTATATTGATGCTTTGGCTTTAAAACACTTGTTAACCTGGAACAAGTATAGAGATAAGGAATTCTGACTTTTCATGGATTTCATTTGGTTTATGCTTGTTCCATGTCTGTTACATTAAAATAAACTTAGACCAAACCTTCATACCTACATATAAACCCCTCCAATTGACTGAGATCATGTGTTTCCATTGGAGGGTACTTTTGATTCTATAGCATACAAAATCATTTTAGGAAAGGCCCTTTTCTGTTCCAGGATGACAGTACCACTGTGTACCACTGTGCTAAAAAGATTTATATAAATGGTTGTGGAAGGGAATCAGAGTTATTACCCATGAGTCATCAACCCAAAACGAGAAACAAAGAACAAAGTAAAAAAAACGGGTGGTCTAGGATGACTCATTGGTAATGAAACAACTGCAATTACTAAAATAATCATTTATTAAACATAGCATAAATATCTTCCAAAGAGTAAGTGTAAAAAAAAGAAAGAAAAACAATACACATATACAAAATTTTAGAATTACAACAAAGTCTTACAAGAAAGATGTCATATATTAATACAGAGTCCCGAAGAAGCGGCTTGTGACTGCAAAACGCGTTGACTATGTAATATGTGACAGTTGGACACTGATAAGAAACCTTCCTTATTGTATGATATATGATGAACTTACTCTTTGGAAGATTTTTATGCTGTTTAATAAATGATGATTTTAGTATTTGTGATTGTTTCATTACCAATGAGTCATCCTAGACCACCCGGTTTTGTTACTTTGTTCTTTGCCACTGTGCTAAGAAGGCAGTTCCATAAAAACATAATATAAAATACCTTTTTTACTTCTTTTTATGGGCTACCTGATCTTAGTCCAAGACCACCTCTAGGTAACACTTTTATTGCTAATAACAACATACAAAATTCAGAATTCAGTTGCGGATGCACAATGTAAACAAGCCTTTTAGTGTGGTCTTTGTCATGTATTAACCACCTTGCGCTCGCGCTATAGCCGAAAGACGGCTACAGCGCGGTGCTCAATTGCCGGGTGGCGTCCCTGGTTGACCCCCTGTTTACATCCCCCACTCGCGGCGGGGGAAATCTGTGTTGGCTGTGTCCCTTGGACACAGGCAATCACTGATCGTGCTACATGGCCAAACACAGCGGCCATTTAGCACTCGATTGGAGTGTCCAATGAGAGATGATGTCATATGTAAACATATGACATCATCTCTCATTGCCGGTGTCTTGCCGAGAAAGTTCCCTCGGCGGATAAGTTCCCCCCTGTACTGCGCAGGTGCAGCGCCTGCGCAGTACGAACTACTGTCAGCTGCCGGAGATAGCCGAAGCTCAAACTTTTCAGTCAGCTGTACACGGCGCCCTAGGTCCAGGTTCCTTCCCCACCATCCAAGTGGACCTAGAGGGGGAATCAAAAATAGCCGAGCTAAGCGAGGCCGTGCCCGAAGCGTGGCGAGCGAAGCGCGTACAGGCGCCGTGTACAGCTGATTTTCAGCTATTCTCCTTCGGCTATTTCCACCGGATCCTACTGCGCAGGCGCAGCGCCTGCGCAGTAGAGGGGGGTCCTTATCCGCCGAGCGGAACTTTCTCGGCAGAACACCGGCTCTCCCTCCTCACACAGAGACAGCCTGTGAGGAGGGAGAGCTTCCGTGCTGCAGCGGGAGTGAAAAAAATCAGTTACACTAACACAACACAGTGCCATCTGTCCCCAGTGCCACCTAACATTGCCATCTGTCCCCATCGCCATCTGCCCCCAGTGCCACCTGTCAGTGCCATCTGTCCCCAGTGCCACCTATCAGTGCCACCTGCCCCCAGTGCCACCTGTCAGTGTCACGTGTCATCAGTGCCACCTGTCATCAGTGCCACCTGTAAGTGTCACGTGCCATCTGTTATCAGTGTCACGTGTCATCAGTGCCACGTATCAGTGCCATCTGTCATCAGTGCCACGTATTAGTGCCATCTGTCATCAGTGCCACGTGTCACCAGTGCCTCATTTCAGTGCCATCTGTCATCACTGTCACGTATTAGTGCCACGTGTCATCAGTGCCACGTATTAGTGCCATATGTCATCAGTGCCACGTGTCATCAGTGCCACACATTAGTGCCATCTGTCATTAGTGCCACGTATTAGTTCCATCTGTCATCAGTGCCATGTGTCATCAGTGCCACATATTAGTGCCATCTGTCTTCAGTGTCATGTGTCATCAGTGCCACGTATTAGTGCCATCTCTCATCAGTGTCACGTGTCATCAGTGCCACATATTAGTGCCATCTGTCATCAGTGCCACGTATTAGTGCCATCTGTCATCAGTGCCATGTGTCATCAGTGCCACATATTAGTGCCATCTGTCATCAGTGCCACGTATTAGTGCCATCTGTCATCAGTGTCATGTGTCATCAGTGCCACGTATTAGTGCCATCTGTCATCAGTGCCACGTGTCATCAGTGCCACATATTAGTGCCATCTGTGCCATGTATTAGTGCCATCTGTCATCAGTGCCATGTGTCATCAGTGCCACATATTAGTGCCATCTGTCATCAGTGTCATGTGTCATCAGTGCTACGTATTAGTGCCATCTGTCATCAGTGCCAAGTGTCATCAGTGCCACATATTAGTGCCATCTGTGCCATGTATTAGTTCCATCTGTCATCAGTGCCATGTGTCATCAGTGCCACATATTAGTGCCATCTGTCTTCAGTGTCATGTGTCATCAGTGCAACGTATTAGTGCCATCTGTCATCAGTGTCACGTGTCATCAGTGCCACATATTAGTGCCATCTGTCATCAGTGCCACGTATTAGTGCCATCTGTCATCAGTGCCACATATTAGTGCCATCTGTCATCAGTGCCACGTATTAGTGCCATCTGTCATCAGTGTCATGTGTCATCAGTGCTACGTATTAGTGCCATCTGTCATCAGTGCCACGTGTCATCGGTGCCACATATTAGTGCCATCTGTGCCATGTATTAGTTCCATCTGTCATCAGTGCCATGTGTCATCAGTGCCACATATTAGTGCCATCTGTCTTCAGTGTCATGTGTCATCAGTGCCACGTATTAGTGCCATCTGTCATCAGTGTCACGTGTCATCAGTGCCACATATTAGTGCCATCTGTCATCAGTGCCACGTATTAGTGCCATCTGTCATCAGTGCCATGTGTTATAAGTGCCACATATTAGTGCCATCTGTCATCAGTGCCACGTATTAGTGCCATCTGTCATCAGTGTCATGTGTCATCAGTGCCACGTATTAGTGCCATCTGTCATCAGTGCCACGTGTCATCAGTGCCACATATTAGTGCCATCTGTGCCATGTATTAGTGCCATCTGTCATCAGTGCCATGTGTCATCAGTGCCACATATTAGTGCCATCTGTCATCAGTGCCATGTGTCATCAGTGCTACGTATTAGTGCCATCTGTCATCAGTGTCATGTATCATCAGTGCTACGTATTAGTGCCATCTGTCATCAGTGTCACGTGCCATCAGTGCCACCTGCCTCCAGTGAGCCCGCCTCACTTGTCCAACATCAGTAACTCACCCTACAAAATTGCTGTTTTGGTCGAACAGGCACAAATTCTCACAGGCACAGTGGGGTTGAATTATAAAGGCGCATAGACTGTTCACTCTGGATGAAGGAGCACAGGGGGCACCTTTCGCCAACCGCATCGTCAGTTGGGGGTGATGTACTGGCTTGATCACCAGTGAAGATAAAGGAAAGAAAGCCAAAATAAAAGAAAATGAATGTAGACATCACATCTAAGAAATGGTAAGCTGCAATATAATAAATGCTTGCTCGATCTTCTACAAAAACTACAAGGGAAAACTACAAGGTCAGACAACCTTTGCGGCCGTCAGCTCGTAGTTCTCAATGAACTACCAAGGCGCTGAGTGCTGTGATAGTTCATTAAGTCTTCCTGTCACAGTGTAACTGCCTGATACACATTATGATCTGCTGAACGTGGGTGCAATGCTTTACAGGTCCATTACAAAAAAAATAAATGTATATTTTTTTTACCTGCAAAAAAATGTGCATTTATTATTATTTTTTGTAAAGGTGAATTTATCCTTTAACCCCCCTGGCGGTATTCCCGAGTCTGGCTCGGGGTGAATTTTCATTACCAAAAGCGGTATCCCTGAGCCAGACTCGGGATCGCATTGCAGGATCCAAGTACAGCAAACTTACCTTGTCCCCAGGATCCTGCGATGTCTCCCCGCTGTGTGTGCGAGCCGTGTCCTCCGCTCGATTCATCACAGAGCCGGGCTCCATTCCCTGCGAGCGTTGCGACGCACGGGGGTGGTGTCGGGCGCCAAATTCAAAAAGTGAAAAACATAACACATACAGTACACTAATCTTACAGATTACATTACTGTATCAAATTATTTCACATCCCTTCTGTCCCTAGTGCTTTCTCCAGTGTCCTGCATGCACTTTTATATTATAAATACTGTTCTTCCTGCCTGGAAACTGGAGATTGTCCATAGCAACCAAAAAGTGTCCCTTTATATCAAAAGGGGTTTTAGACCAGCTAGAAAACAGCGATAGAAAATTAGAATCACTCGCAGAATTGAGCGATAGTGATTTGTGGGGAGATCCGTCATCAAACACTGAAAGTAATGACAGCGACAATTCTGCAACTGAGCAAATTTCAGTGTTTTTGATTTGATTACATTATTGAATATTTTTTATTATTATTATTTGGTATAATTATTTATAGTTATTTCATATATTATAATTTATGATTTTGCGTTTCAAAATTTATCATACCCGGGATGTCTACTAGACTTTTGTTTGGACAGATCAAAGTGAGTTATTACTAAGAATTACAGGCCTACAATATAAAACGCCAAATTTCCATGTAAAACAATGTACCGCTTTGCGCATCAAAAATCTGACATAATCATACTGCCAGGTAGGTTAAGGATGTATATTACCATATTTGAGTCTTTCAAGTAGGGAGGCATTTGTTTAAAAAGTAACTCCACTTTTGTTGAGAAAAAAACATTCCCCTCTGGGTGATCTATGTACATTGATCCCCCATCGCGGGTTCAGCAGCTGATTGATAATTATAAAATCACTCCTATACAGATTCACTGTGCACAAGGACACAGACAAACAAACCTTGTTGCAGATTCCTACCTTGTTATTCTGGAAAAAAAAAACTGTGTGTTTGTCTGTGTCCATGTGCACAGTGAATCTGTATAGGAGTGATTTTATCATTATCAATCAGCTGCTGGACCTGCAGGTCTCTAATAAGCAAAATGGCAGGGTCTGCATCCATTTAGATGTGATTTCCTTTTGGGAGTATCTCACCAAAATTCACATTTTTTTTGCAGGGGATTTTGGTGCAGACTTGTGGAAAAAATCGGTAAGCCAATCACTCAAGCAGGAGATTAAATTTTCAGGGGGTGTTCTATACACCACCTGTGTACAGAACGCCTCCAGGTAGCCATATTGCCAGTGGAGGCCACTTCATTAGGGGTGCAGCCCCCCTATTCTATGCGCCTGGCCCCTGATCTACATGCAGGGCACCAGACGCATGGATTTCAATGGGGTTTTTTTTTTTGAAGCACATGATTAGAGCCTGAGGCTCTAATTGGCTTAAAAAAAGGGTGGGCTCGGGGGAACAGAGCACTGTGCCCTGAGCCCACCCAGTTGTGTGATAATAGTGAAATAATATTCGCTAATATCCTCCTGTTTCTCCTCCCGGCCAGTTAGGAAGCGGGTCTTAGGACTCCTGGCCAGTCGGGTCTCAGAACCCACTTCCTGTTTGGCCATGAGGAGAAGCAACGGCCCCTCGGCAAGCTGGAGCAGGAGCAGCATCGGCCCCCGAAGACCGATCGTCGCCTTCCTGGCTCCGTAGAGCTTGCAGTGGGCACCGTCCTCCTAGCAGAGCCCATAGCAGCAGATTGCAGCATCCCGAATGATGAGGATGAGCGGGAGCCGGTGCAGCGAGCGGGAGAAGTGTGAGTACCGAGGCCGGCCTGTGCACCGGGGGAGGGGGGGGTGGTGATCTGTGCGAGTGAGGGGGGCAGGTTTGTTAGCCCCCCAAAATATTGAGCACCAGCCGCCACTGCATATTGCATTTTACAGAAAATGACAGTGCTGCAGATTGAAAAGGAAAGGTAAGTTATAAATAACATTCAATTACAATGTGACTTGAGTTGCAATTGCATGCTCTATATTATTATTTTTTTATTATTTCCACAAAAGTGGAGCTCCCCTTTAAACAGTTTGTATAAGGAAATCTGCATAAATTGCCAGTGTTTTATCAAAAAACCACAGGCCGGTATTGTTGGCTGGATCAAGTTTTCGTGTACTTGTGGCAGGGTGTGAATTATGGGGAAATGGACTGCGAGAAGTTTTAGTTCATTGTCAGAGATCTATTTTTCAGTATGAACTTTAGTTAGAACTGTAGTAAAGATTTACTTCTACTGTGTCGTAGGATCACCTGGACGCCTGGTGTTATGCCTCGTACACATGATCGGATTGTTGGCCAACAAAACCGTGGAATTTTGTTTGAAGGGCATTGGCTCAAACTTGTCTTGCATACACACGGTCACACAAATGTTGGCCAACAATTCCGAACATAGTGATGTACTAGACGTACTACGTGTTTTTTCAGCTCTTTAGCGCCACCCTTTGGGCTCCTTCTGCTAATTTCGTGTTAGTAGAAGTTTGGTGAGTGTTGATTCGTGCTTTTCTTTTTGCGTTTTTCATTTAGTGCTTTTCAGTTCGCGCTTTTCATTTAGTTTCTGAGCGGCTGTTCGTCAACCAGACATGTTGCGGAATCGGAGGAGATAACGTGTTATTTGTTATTGGCCTTGGAGTTATTGCTTTGACATAATTTTTTTGGTTGAATAATGAATTGATTTGGTATATTTTCTATATTTTTGGATGCATAGAATGCACTTTTTGGTTAAGTTCTATTGGCAGATAGCATGTCTAATTTTATTTTTTTAATGCACAATAAAAAAATTGTGTAGAATAATACTTGGCTATGTGTTTTACTTCAAATGACAGATTGGGAGTAGGCAGTTACATTTTAAAAAATACAATGTAAAATTGACAAGGGACACCAACATATTTGTATCCTTGATATAAAAAACTACGGAATAATGGTGTTGTGGTAAGTTGCACAAAAAAAAAAAAAAAAATATTATTTTTGATATCCCTAGAAAAAAAAAAGCCTTTTAACCTCCCTGACGGTTTTCCCGAGTGTGGCTCGGTGTTAAATTTCAGTCCCATTAGCAGTAACCCCGAGCCACACTCGGGATTACATTACAGGATCCTGTTGCGGCTTTACTTACCTTGTCCCCAGAATCCTGCGATGTCCCCCGCGGTGTCTGCAGGCTCCGTCCTCCTCCGAAGCCTCTCTGTGCCAGGCTCTGTTCCCCACGAGCGTCGCGACGCACGGGGGCGGAGCCTGGCGGCAAATTCAAAAAAATGTAAAAACCATAACACATACAGTACTGTAATCTTACAGAATACAGTACTGTATGAAATTTTTTCACATCCCTTTTGTCCCCAGTGCTTTGGCCCATGCCCTGCATGCAGTTTTATATTATATATACTGTTCTTTCTGCCTGGAAACTTGAGATTGTCCATAGCAACCAAAAAGTGTCCCTTTACGTCAAAAGTGGCTTTAGACCAGCTAGAAAACAGCGATAGTGAATTAGTACACTTGCAGAATTGAGCGATAGTGAATCGTGGGGAAATTTATTATATTATTATTTTTTTTAATTATTTATATTTATTTATATTATAATTTATGTTTTTATGTTTCAAACTTCATCATACCCGGGATATCTACTAGACTCTTGGTGGACAGATTTCAGTGTGTTATTGTTAAGAATTACAGGCCTACAATATAAAACGCCAAGTTTCCATGCAAAATAATTGTACCGCTTTCAGCACCTAAAATCCGAAATAATCATACCGCCAGGGAGGTTAAAATTTGTTGGCAATAACTCCATCGGTATCACCAGCAAAGCAGCTTCATTATTATCCCATTAAAGAAGAAGAGAATGTGTGCTGTATTTGGAGATTTCATAATTTGCCGCGTCACGAATGTTAATTCTCCATTACAAACGCTAGTTTACAAGACCGACCGCTTCTGAGCATGCATGTTTGTACTTTGGACTTTTGTCCGATGGACTTGTGTACACACAATCGGAAAATCCGACAACACAATCTGCTGCTATGGGCTCTGCTGGCAGAAAATTTTAAGACATGCTAGCCAACATTTGTTGGCGGAAAGTTACATAGTACATAATTAGTAAGGTTGAATAAAGACACTAGTCCATCCAGTTCAAAGTCCGACATGAATTGGGCGATGGAGCCTACGCATGGTCGGATTTTCCGTCAACAGCCTGACATCCAACATTTCCCGATTATGTGTACGGGGCTTTAGTGTCAGTCTAAAACAAGACAATTGTGTCAGTAATTCCTGTCTGTAATAGGATTTGTCCTATTACTTTGTCAGCTGGGCAAATGATTGTGGTATGATCAACCAACTTTTTCAGTGATGTCCATTCTGCTCTGGAGACATTACTGTAGGTTCTTGGTTGCACCATAAGTTCTGAGAATTGCTGCATTACTGTATGGTGGAATAAATGTACCTAACCAGGTATGATGGCCACCTCCAATGTACTTTTAGATTTGGATTTAGATGCTCTCCCCACCCTGTGGGAAGTTCTTACTGTATGTTGTTCCTTCAAAGCCACGGTTCTTTGAAACTTATACAGATCAATTTGAAACTCAGAATCTTTAAAAAGTACTGTAGGGACAAAGGAAAGCCCTTTACTGATTATTTTCTCCTCCATGTGTGTCAGGATTGGATAGCTAAAGCTAAAAACGACTGTGTGTGATGGTCCAGTTTCAATCGCTCTTTTCCGCCCCTTCCTTGGACTCCTTCCTGTCCTCCTGAATATAGGGAGGTAATTCTGGGAACAAAAGGGGCTGGTGGGATCTGGTGGACATTTTGCCTAAAAAGACACATACACTATTTTCCACAATCACCTTGGTCTTATGTGTGGTTTACATACACTAGATTACCAAAAGTATTGGGGCGCTTGCCTTTACACACACAAGAACTTTAATGGCATCCCAGTCTTAGTCTGTAGGGTTCAGTATTGAGTTGGCCCACCCTTTGCAGCTACAACAGCTTCAACTCTGCTAGGAAGGCTGTCCACAAGGTTTAGAAGTGTGTCTATGTTAATGTTGACCATTCTTTCAGAAGCGCATTTGTGAGGTCAGGCACTGATGTTGGACGAGAATGCCTGGCTCGCTGTCTCTGCTCTAATTCATCCCTAAGGTGTTCTGTGGGGTTGAAGTCAGGACTCTGTGCAGGGCAGTCAAGTTCCTCCACCCCAAAGTCACTCATCCATACTATATTGCCAAAAGTATTGGGCCACCCCTCCAAATCATTTGGTAGAGGGGGGATTATGGTGGTGGGTTGTTTTTCAAGGGTTGGGCTAAGAGAACACCTTTAGGATGAATTAGAGCGGAGACTGCTAGCCAGGCCTTCTCATCCAACATCAGTGCCTGACCTCACAAATGCGCTTCTGGAAGAATGGTCAAACATTCCCATAGACACACTCCTAAACCTTGTGGACAGCCTTCCCAGAATAGTAAAGCTGTTATAGCTGTGAAAGGTGGGCCAACTCAATACTGAATGAAAGACTTGTATAGCGCTGCAAATGCAAACTGAATCGCCTCAAGGCGCTTATCCGTCCTCTGTTGTCCAGCTCCTTAGAAGAGGTAGGGCTTAAGTTTTTTCCTGAAGGCCTGCTGGTTTTCTTTCAAGCGGATGTTAGTTGGTAGAGCGTTCCAGAGCCGTGGTCCTTGGACTGCGAATCTTCGGTCTCCCTTTGATTTGTAGCGGGACTTGGGAATAAGGAGGAGGTTTTGGTTCGCTGATCCCTACAGACTAATGCCCCCCGTACACACGGTCGGATTTTCCGATGGAAAATGTGTGATAGGACCTTGTTGTCGGAAATTCCGACCTTGTGTGGGCTCCATCACACATTTTCCATCGGATTTTCCGACACACAAAGTTTGAGAGCAGGCTATAAAATTTTCCGACAAGAAAATCCGTTGTCGGAAATTCCGATGGTGTGTACACAAATCCGACGGACAAAGTGCCACGCATGCTCAGAATAAAGAGATGAAAGCTATTGGCCACTGCCCCGTTTATAGTCCCAACGTACGTGTTTTACGTCACCGCGTTCAGAATGATCGGATTTTCCGACAACTTTGTGTGACCGTGTGTATGCAAGACAAGTTTGAGCCAACACCTGTCGGAAAAAATTGTAGGATTTTGTAGTCGGAATGTCCGAACAAAGTCCGACCGTGTGTACGGGGCATTAGACTTTGATGTCATTAAAGTTCATGTGCGTGTAAAGGTAGGCGTCCCAATACTTTTGGTAATATAGTGTATATTTACAGATGAGTACAGCCGAGACTTGTTCTTCTTGAATTGTAAGCAGCAGGATTCAGTTAGTTCTCTTTAAGGCTATGTTCACACTGTTCTGACACGAAAGTTGCATGACGTCTGATCCGGCTTCAACAAAAGGGATCCGACTGCCTTGCTGCCGTATAAGTTATAGGTGTGTACAAGGACTTGTAGCAAGCTTTGAGGATGTGGACCTATGAAACCTATGGATTAGGCCCCTATATGTGTGATGATTATAGAACAGATCTAGCCTGCCATTCATTACTCATCCATCTTTAACTCATGGATAACAATATGTATGTGCTTTTTCTTCCCTACTTATATTGGTATCCATATCTTTGAAGAAGAAGACAACAAAGTCCAGGGATGCATGGCTCTGTATTTCAATGTAGAAAACTTATAAAATGTACAAAATACATAAACTGTACAATTATCACAAAATGTCAAAACTGCATTAGACTTAACATCATGGGCCCCTGCCAGTTTCCATGGTCGTCCATAACACCGTTATTTGGTCTCAAGTGAATTAGTTGCAGAAAAAGACATTAGTGAATATTCACAAATGCTTCAACAGAACACACAAATACGAATGACATAAATACTTTAACAGTTACCAAATAAACGTCACTTCACTTGCAACATATGCCAAATACAACAATGTACAGCACTGGGAGAAAAAGGTGATGGGCTTTGTGTAAACGGTTAGGCTTAATTTAGACGTGTGGTTGGGAGTGCCAAAAGTGTGCAGTTGAGCCACATTTTTACCCCCTGCTCCCTCTTAAGCTGCAATAGGCAGCAGATGGGGGTGTTTACCCGACATGTAACGATCGGCAAGCGGCAAGCCCACCAAACGCTAACAGTCAAAAGAAGGAAACTCCGCACCAGGTGAGCAATCACTGCAGTCCAAATAGTGCTGGGTGTAATACCACGGCTCGCCACCGAAGATAAATGAACAGAAGAAAACGGCTGCACACCAAAGAAATAATCCAACGTGTTTCATTCCAAAACATGAGAGTAGACCATGGGTGCTCAACTTGTGGCCCTCCAGCTGTTGCGGAACTACAAGTCTCATGAGGCATTGCAAGGCTGACATTTATCTCAAAGGCTCCTAAAGGCAGAGGCATGATGGGACTTGTAGTTCTGCAACAGCTGGAGGGCCACAGGTTGAGCACCCATGCAGTAGACAGTCACAAGAACAAAGTGACAGGAGCCAGGAGGTGATGCGTTTCACATTGAACACCTCCTGGGTCCTGTCACTTTGTTCTTGTGACTGTCTACTGTCATGTTTTGGAATTAAACACGTTGGATCATGTCTTTGGTGTGCAGCCGTTTTCTTCGGTCCACCAAATGCTACACGCTCAAGCAAATGGGGAAGCACCACAAACACCCAGCAGCTGCGTGAGTGCATTTGCTGGCAAAAATGGCGTTAAAGCGAGGAGGCATCGGATCGATTCCACACCGCTTGTCAGTAGCCCCTGAAACGCAATCTGAATGCGGAACTGGAGATCTAGACAAATGTCTAAAACTCCCCTAAAAGGAAGTATTCTTACAGAAGAAATGTTGTAGTTTTCATTTTTATTAGGATTTGATCAAAATTTTTTTAGGGCTGGTTCACACCAGCGGACGGCATTCCTGTGCGGTACGATTTTCAGCCCATTAATCTAAATGGGCTGAAATTGCACAAAAAGTAGTGCTGTACCATGCGATCCGGTGCAGGTAAACACACTGTGTTTTGCGATCTGCATTTGGAGTGTCATTAGAAATATACAGAATCCCGCAGAGGATCGCACACCAAGTGCGCTTTGAGAAACACAGACGGAACGCAATTTTCCCGCCCCGCATTCTGGTGTGAACAAGCCCTTAAAGGAGCTGTAAAGTCAGAAGGTTTTTTCTCTCAATGCTTTCTATGCATGAAGATAAAAAAACCTTCTGTGTAGCAGCCGCCCCATCGCTCTCCACGAGTGTCTTAGCCGTCTGGGAATCTCCCCCTGATTGGCTAAGACACAGCAGCGCCACCATTGGCTCCCGCGGCTGTCAAAGTCATATAGCCAATCAGAAGAGAGGGGGCGGGGCTCCCTGTCTTAATGGACACACAGAGCTGTGACTCGGCTCGGGTGCCCCCATAGCAAGCTGCTTCTTGTGGGGGTACTCGACAGGAGGGAGGGGCTAGGGGCAGCAAAGAGGGACCCGAGAAGAGGAGGATTCAGACTGCTCTGTGCAAAACCAACTGCACAGAGGAGGTAAGTATAACATGTTTGTTTTTGTTTTTTTAAACGAGACTTTACAATCACTTAAAGCAGTCAGAGCATACATTGCCTACGAGCCAATGTGGTTTCTTTTAAAGATACTGACAGACCTTGGAGAACATGTGTTTGATCCGGCTGTTCATGTTCAGATTGAGGAACAACCTACTCCAGTCCATTTCCCTTCACCTCATGTTTTGTTGACACCAGAACTGGAGACAATGGTCACCAGGACTAATGGAGAGGGTGGATCTCCCCAGCAGGGATGAAGCCAGCAATAATTGGTCCACACTGATGCAGTGCAAATCTGATGCAATTTCACAGTGCGATTTCTGTTGTGGTAGGTGCGAATTCCGAGGGGATTCGGAATAGCTGGAGATAAAATTAAGCTTTGTTTAAAAAAAAAAAAAAAAAAGAAGATCTGAATAGCAAACATTGCAAAACTTAAAGCTGAATTCTAGGTATGATTTTTTTAGTTTATTTACATTACACTTTATTACCAAAAGTATTGGGACGCCTGCCTTTACACGCACATGAACTTTAATGGCATCCCAGTCTTAGTCTGTAGGGTTTAATATTGAGTTGGCCCACCCTTTGCAGCTATAACAGCTTCCACTCTTCTGGGAAGGCTGTCCACAAGGTTTAGGAGTGTGTCTATGGGAATGTTTGACCATTCTTCCAGAAGCGCATTTGTTAGGTGAGGCACAGATGTGGACGAGAAGGCCTGGCTCGCAGTATCCGCTCTAATTCATCCCAAAGGTGTTCTATCAGGTTGAGGTCAGGACTCTGCGCAGGCCAGTCAAGTTCCTCCAGCTCAAACTCGCTCATCTGTGTCTTTATGGACCTTGCTTTGTGCACTGGTCCAAATTTTTATATTAAATATTTAATATATTATTTTATATATACTGTGCCAAGTTAGGCCTTCTCGTCCACATCAGTGTCTGACCTCACAGATGTGCTTCTGGAAGAACGGTCAAACATTCCCATGGACACACTCGCAAAAGAGTTGAAGCTGTTATAGGGTGGGCCAACTCAATATTGAACCCCACGGATTAGGGTTCATGTGCGTGTAAAAACAGGCGTCCTAATACTTTTGGTAATATAGTGTATATGGCAGTGTATATAGCAGCAATATTCCGGGTCCTGTGCTGAGTGGCTGCTCTTCTGCATAGTAACCACATGGGGGGGGGGGGGGTCACACACTCAGCAGTGCCGACATTCAGACAAGGTTTTGTATTGTTTCAATAAATACAAGACATTCTCTGATTGGACTAGGTGGTAATTGTGTTCATTTGAAATGTACAAGGCTTTCCCTGGATGGTGGCAGTCCCAAGCAAACACCCACCTGAGGTTACTCTGCAGAAGGACAGCCGATCGGTCCTGGAATCTGAAGACTGCTGCGATCACTAGGGGTGTCTACTAGGCCTCATGCACACTGGATGTTAAAATAACATCATAAAAACGTCAGTAGCTTTGAAGTGAGTTTTTCTACTTTTTTTCAATGTTTTTGCAATAGCGTTTTTTTTGCGGTTTTCCGCGTTAGCGTTTTTTTTTTTTTTTCAATGGATCAAAAAATGTTAAAAAAAAAAACCTCAGGTGAGTGACATTTTTGAGCGTTTCTCGACGTTTATCAGCGTTAGAGCGTTTTTACAGCTGAAAAACGTCTCTCAGAACCCACTAGTTTTGGGTTTTTTTTACTGCTCAAAAACACCACTGCCCAAAACTGCTCATAACAGCCTATGTGTCCATGGACACCAAGGATAACATGATGGAGACTTTAATGACTGTAGAAAAAAAACATCTACAGCCAAAAACAGCAGCTGTAAAAACGTCAAAAAACATCCAGTGTGCATGAGGCCTTACAGTGATTTGCAGCTTCCACAGGTATCGGTCCGGTATGAGATCTGCATGTGTACATTGGTCCAAGCTGCTTATATGCTATAAAAATCATACCTAGAATACAGATTAAAAAAACAAAAAACAAAACATACAGGTGTATTTAATTAGGCAAATTGCACTAACCTAAGACAACCAGATTTAGTATTTGAAATCTAATTGGCTGCTTTATATTAAATCGCTTGGATCAGTCACTGCACTGCTGAAGTGCATCAGTTCAGAAATGTTAACCCTTTTATGGACGCCTAGCATGTACACATTTCCACCCCTATCACACTAAGGGGAAGTATGGATTCCAAAGCATTTACATAGTCACATTGCTGGCAGCTTTAGCTCCAAAGCACAAAAGACCCATATGATGAAAAGCACAATCATTTTATGGCAGAGGATTCCAAAATCTTCCATTTACGCTCTTAGAAATAGTGAAAATGTAAGTTTGTAATGTAATAAATTAACAAAAAAAAAAAAACAACAGTCAAAATAAAATCCTTCTAATCCAACACATGCAGAGATTTGGTCAAAGTGAAGCTCCTTGAAAAGATTGTCTCTGTTCCAAAGCCTGACGACTGAGAAGCTGCTGTTGGGTCTGAAGAAACTTGACAACGTCTGGACTTCTCAAAAGGGACTGGTGACAAAATCAAAAGGTGTCATTAATGGTATCATAGGCACAGAAATCATTAAAGAGGAACTGCAGGCTGCTCACATCATTTGTAATTATAACATCTTTGCCATTTCTTTGCATATTATTTTATATATACTTTGATTCTGTACTGGCCAAATATGCTACAGAAATCTCCCTCCACTGGCTGTATCCATTTTAACTCTGGCTGTATCCATTTTAACTTCCCGGACTTACTGCCTGTTCACTTCCTGGACCTACACAGAGGCACAACTCCAGCTCTGCAGCTCTCATTGGCCCTCTTATGACTCACCCCCCCCCCCCCCCCTCCTGGTTAACTCTCAGGACAGTGAGAGAGAGAGCTGTGCATGATGTCATTAGAATATCAACAAAAAGTTAATTTATTTCAGTAATTCTATTTAAAAAGTGAAACTCATATTATATAGATTCATTACACACAGGATGATATATAATTCAAGCATTTTTTTCTTTTATTTTTGATGATTATGACTTACAGCTAGTGAAAAACCAAAATTCAGCATCTCAGAAAATTAGAATATTACATAAGACCAAAAATTAAAAAAAAGAAGATTAATACAGAAATGTTGGCTTACTGAAAAAGTATGTCCATGTTCAGTATAGTATGGACTCAATAATTGATCGGGGCTCCTTTTGCGTGAATTACTGCATCAATGTGGCATGGAGGCGATCAGTCTGTAGCAATGCTGAGGTGTTATGGAAGCCCAGGTTGCTTTGATAGCGCCCTTCAGCTCATCTGCATTGTTGGGTCTGGTGTCTCTCATCTCCCTCTTGAGAATACCCCACAGATTCTCTATGGGGTTTAGGTCAGGCGAGTTTGCTGGCCAATCAAGCACAGTGATACCATCATCATTAAACCAGGTATTGGTAGTGTGGACAGGTTGCCAACTCATACTGGAAAATGAAATCAGTATCTCCATAAAGCTGGTCAGCAGAGGGAAGCATGAAGTGCTCTAGAATTTCCTGGTAGAGGGCTGAGCTGACTTTGGACTTGATAAAACACAGTGGACCAACACCAGCAGATGACATGGCTCCCCAAATCATCACTGACTGTGGAAACTTCACACTGGACCTCATGCAACTTGGATTCTGTGCCTCTCTACTCTTCCTCCAGGACTATAGGACCTCGATTTCCAAATGAAATGCAAAAATTCATCAGAAAAGAGGACTTTGGACCACTGAGCAACGGTCCAGTCCTTTTTTCCCCTTGGTCCAGGTAAGACGCTTCCGTTGTCTCTCGTTCAGGAGTAACTTGACACAAGGAATGTGACCAGTTGTAGTCCATGTTCTGGATATGTCTCGTTGTGGTATGGTGTCTTGAAGCACTGCCACCAGCCATAGTCCACTCCTTGTTACCCCCCCCCCCCCAATTCTTGAATGGCCTTTGCTTCAAAATCCTCTCATTGCTGCGGTTATCCCTGTTGCTTGTGCACCTTTTTCTAACACATTTTCTCCTTCCACTAATTATGCTTGGATACAGCACTCTGTGGACAGCCAGCTTCTTTAGCAATGACCTTTTGTGACTTACCCTCCTTGTGGTGGGTGTCAATGACTTTTCTGGACAACTGTCAAATCAGCAGTCTTCCCCATGATTGTGTAACCTACTGAACCAGACTTAGCGACCATTTAAAGGCTCAGGAAAGCTTTACAGGTGTTTTAAATAAGCTGAATAGAGTGTGACACCATGGGGGTTATTTACTAAAGGCAAATCGACTCTGCATTACAAGTGCACTTGGAACTGCAGTCGCTGTAAATCTGAGGGGAAAAATCTGAAACGAGGGGAAGCTCTGCTGATTTTATAATTCAATCATGCGCAAGCTAAAATGCTGTTTTTTATGTCCCCCTCAGATCTACAGGTACTGCACTTGAAAGTGCTCTTGCAGTGCAAAGTGGATTTGCCTTTAGTAAATAACCCCCCATGAGTCTACAATATTGAACTTTTTCACAATATTCTAATTTTCTGAGATACTGAATTTTGGGTTTTCACTAGCTGTAAGCCATATTCATCAAAATTAAATGAAAAGAAATGCTTGAACTATATCACTGTGTGTGTAATTAATCTATCTAATATATGAGTTTCACTTTTTGAATTGAATTACTGAAATAAATTAACTTTTTGATGATATTCTAATTTTTGAGATACACCTGTATACTCACAAAATATACATAGGCTGCCTTTTCCGAACTCTCCTTTTAGCAATGCCATTTGTCTGGTTGCCATGCTAAAGTATAAGGAGCCATAAGCTTGAATAAATGATGCAGGAGGCCTGATTTTGACCGTTCAGTGAATCTGCTTGTCTTGGATGGACAAAGTGCTGCTTCACTTTAAGGCATAACATATAGCAAGTATATGATGTGCAGCACTAATAGTAAACAATGAAGTGGAGTAAACAGTATGGTATACCTTTGCTCCTTATGTCTTTCAGGGAATTCAGTAGTAAGAGCTTTCTGATCACCTTCCCAGATCTACATCATCCCACACCCCACTCCTCTATAATAAGCACAAACAGGAAGCCCCCATTTACACCTCTGGAATACCATAGTGCATTATGTGCACTGTTCATATGAAAGGGCTGCCAGCACTCAACAGACAAAAAAAAAAAAAAAAAAAAAAAAAAATCGCACCTACACCATTTTAGTGGATGCAGTGTACCACATACATAAAGGTAGTGAGTTACCATGTGTTATGGGGCACTGCAGCAAAGGTTCACTGTAGGTTCGCTCCTTCGCGGTGTGTCAAGGAGCCATTGAAATGTACTGCACTGCAACACACTTTGGTTTGTAGATTGCAGTAACGCACATTTAATTGACTAAAACTGGAGCACACAGAATCTGGGCAGATGTGCATAGTAACCAATCAGCTAGTAATTTCAGCTTGTTCAATTAAGCTTTGACAATTAGGCCCCTTTCACACGGGCGTTACGTTTTTTTCATCCGTTCCATCAGGTTTTTTTTTTTATTGTTGGAAAGTTGGATGAAAAACAAATGCGGACTTAAGTTTTTACATCTGTTGTGTACATTGTGTAACAAATTTATAATTTTTGGTACAATTAGAATTAGTCAAAAAATTGAATGTCTGATCCCAATTTTATTTGAAGAATAGCTGGTTGCTAAGGAGCAGGCTGGCAAGCCGGCCTCCGCGTCCTTAACAACAGATGAGTCAAAGCACCATGTTGATGGGGACAAGGGTCCTCTTCCCCACAATCCTGGTCGGTGATTGTGGGGGGCTTATCGGAATCTGGAAGCCCCTTTAACCACTTCAATACCGCCCATAGACATATGACGTCCGCAGATGGCATCTCCCATCCTGGGTGGGCGTCATATGATATCTTTGGCTTCCCAGCAGTATAGAGGGCATGCGCCCGCTGCGTCACAAGGGGCCTATGCACGTGCCCGGCGGCCGCGATGTCTGCCAGGCACTCGCGATCGCTCGTGACAAAGCAGGAACATGGATCTGTGTGTGGAAACACACAGATCCATGTCCTGTCACGGGGAGAGGAGACAGATCGTGTGTTCCTAGTATATAGGAACACCGATCGGTCTCCTCCCCCCACAGTTAGAATCACTCCCTAGGTAACACATTTAACCCCTTGATCACCCCCTGGTGTTAACCCCTTCCCTGCCAGTGACATTTACACAGTAATCAGTGCATATTTATAGCGCTGATCACTGTATAAATGTCAATGGTCCCAAAATAGTGTCCGATATGTCTGCCGCAATGTCACAGCCATGATAAAAATTGCAAATCGCCGGCATTAATAGTAAAAAAAAAAAATAATAATAATAAAAATGCCATAAATCTATCCCCTATCTTGTAGACGCTATAACTTTTGCACAAACCAATCAATATACGCTTATTGCGATTTTTTTTCGCCAAAAATATGTAGAATACATATCGGCCTAAACTGAGGAAACATTTTTTTGGGGGGGATATTTATCATAGCAAAAAGTAAAAAATATTGCGTTTTTTCAAACTTGTTGGTCTTTTTTGTTTATAGCACAAAAAATAAAAACCGCAGAGGTGATCAAATACCACCAAAAGAAAGCTCTATTTGTTGGGAAAAAGCTAAAAATTTCATTTGGGTACAGTGTTGCATGACCACACAATTGTCATTCAAATTGCGACAGCGCTGAAAGCTGAAAATTGGCCTGGGCAGGAGGGGGGTGAACATGCCCTGTATTGAGGTGGTTAACAAGAGCAGAGCTCCCCCTGCCCCAAAGCACCCCCCATGCTGCCCATGTTGAGGGTATGAGGCCTGGTATGGTTCGGGGGCTACATGCATGGTTTTTTTGGCATGGGGTTCCCCTGAACGCGGTAGTCAACCTCAAAGAATGGGGAAAAAAATCCCCTGCAAGGCAATGTCATAACGTGCTAGTATGCATCACATACTAGCACATTATGAGAGACTTACCTTAGAACAAAGCCCTCCCAGTGCCACTTTGTCACCGCTGAGAGGGCTGACATCTTCCTCTGGTCTTTATTCCTGAGTTCACGGCCTCCGGCTACATGTGTGGCCGGGGGCACGATGACGTCACTCCTGCACATGCATGCAGGAGCCGCCGTTTATGGCACAGGCTCTGAAGGTCCGGCACTGTATGCCAGACCTTCAGAGCGCATGTGCCGGTAACACCACTGGCTGCATGCACTCTGAATATCCCCTAAACTGTGCAAGTTTAGGGGATATTCACAGTACCAACAGGTAAGCCTTACTATAGGCTTGACTGTAGGAACAAGAGATAGAATAGAATTTACTACTACTTTAAAATACACACCAGACCCGAAGGAAATGATATGTATTGGGGGGGGGGGGGGGCGACTCCATTTTTTTTTAATGTGTGAAAGGGGTCTAGACCCTAGAAGCCGATTGGTTACCAGGCCTGCTGATAAAGGCAATACAGCCAGCCCCCCTGTACTGGGCTCAGGCCTCATCAGTTTAAAAAAGGGCCCCAGCACCTGCTGAGCAGAAGAGCCAGCATTGCTGCCTTATTGCTGACAATTGTGACTCTTGTGCAGTGCTGCTAGTTTCTACTTTTCTTTTTTTGCTCTGGCTGAACTGCTGGAGGATCAGTTCTAGTATCTGCACCCCCTCCCCCCTGCTGTCTGGGACCCCTGTGTGCCCCCTTCCTCCACAGTGCTGCCATTTTCCCTCCTTTCCTGCCGGCAGCTGCTGAGGGCAAACAGGTGGATTATTTCAGGATGATGAACATGGGGGAACACACCACCCTGAATGAACACAGCAAGCAAATCGGGTGCAGATATTGCCTTCATCCTGCTATTCACTTGAATGGGTCTTGCTCAACGGGGGTAGAATTTCTGGCATGGCTGCAAAGCTTAGCATCGCGGGCATTGCATTTTGGCAAAAATATAGATCAGCAGCCCTGTTGGTTACCATACACAGCTGCACTGAACTCGGTGTGCTCCAGTTTTAGTAAATCTCCCGCAATGTGAAGCCAACCTAAGGCAAAATTGCAATAACAGTGACAGGCGGCTCAATATAGAAAGTCATGTTCAAAGCTCTTGCTGCTGGGTGACTGAACCCGCAAAGGGTGCCAATTTAATCCATGAACATTTTAACAATCTCCAGCATTAACCACTGAAAACACTTACAAGTCTTTTCTGGTTTAACACTTGTTCCAGCAATGTAGGGCGAGGAGGACGATCCCCAACAGATCCAGTTCTTTGTTTTGTAAGAGACACAGAGCACTCTGCAGTATCCTAAATGGATAAAAAAAAAAAAAAAAACACACAAACATAGGATAAATAATCTTGTATATCTATCTACAATGTATAGCAAGTCTCAATGCAGACCTAGTTTGTGTATTTAGCTTCTAATCACAAGTCTGAAGACCTTCGCTCTTAGCAAACATCTACAACTCATTCAAAACCTCTGAACAGCTTTCTTGAAAAACCTTTAAAACATCCCTCGGCTCCATTCTTGGAGTATAGAAATTATTAGAACATCGATCTCAATATGAGTGTAAGCTGTGGCTTTAAAGCAGGGATCTCCAAACTGGGCACTTATTGTATGGGGTGAATAAAAGCAAAAGTTCTAAAGAATGCTGCAGCCTCGACAAATGGCATTAGTGCCAGTCTACTTTTACAGTGCACATGCCCAAATATTGTTTTTAGCCAGGGTTCAAATGTAATATCTGATAAATGTTTGCTGAAATCTTGTTTAAACCAACAGCCAGCACTCTTCTTAAGATCTGTATTCAGCGCTCCCAAACAGGATTTGAAGGATCTCCAGAACAATGATAGATGCCGGTAGGTGCGGAGCCTTAGCAAACTACCTCATCTTAATTACTTGAGCCAAAACTTTTTTTTTTTTTAGTTTGGGACAGACCAGGAATAAGTTACATTTCTTTCGAATGCTAATGCTAAAAAAAAAAAAAAAAAAAAAAAAAAAAGTAAGAAAAAAAAAAAAAAGGTGTAATGCTGCAGTCTGTGTCCGCAATGGAGAGATTTTCCACCACATCCCAAATAAAAGAAATATATTAGAAGGGTTCTTTGCATTCTCCCCTTTCTCAAAAAAAATATGATAAAGTTTGAGCTGGAGTTGGGCTTTCAATTCATATGGGTAAATGTGAGAATATCAGATCAGTATTACAAGGTTACTATACTGTCACAGACCAAGCTTGGGAATTTTAAGTAGAACTAAAGGCAAAACTTTGTTTTCATTTTGGATAGAGTAAAGCCTCGTACACACGGTACGATTGTTGGCAGGGGATTGTCTGTTGACAGACTGTTGTCCTAAAATCTTACCGTTAGTACGCTCCGTTTGACAATTGGCCAACTTTTGGCCAACAAATGTTAGATGGCTAGTAAATTTTCGGCGGACAATGGTTTTATGTCAGATGTTCGAATGGTCAGTACACAAATCTGTCACATAAAAGTTGAAAGTACAAACACGCATGATTGGAATCAATGCTCACCAAACGCGAAATTAGCATAAGGGGCCCAAAGGGTGGCGTTTAAGAGCTGAAATTCCTCGTAGTACGTCACTACATTCGTGTTTGTTGCACGACACTTGTGTATTGTTAGTATGCAAGTCAAGATCCAGGCACACGCCCTTTTGACAAAAAACGAACGCTCGGTTGGCCAACAATCGTACTGTTTGTACGAGGCCCATCCCAAGTCCCATCATGCCTCTGCCTCTGGGTGTCATGCTTGTGGCTGTCAGAGTCTTGCTATGCCTCATGGGACTTGTAGTTCTGCAACAACTGGAGGTCTGCTAATTGCATATCCCTGCTGTAGAGTATAAGATTTCCTATCATTTGAGCCCAGTCTTGCCACACAGAGTTAATCCATCTCTGAGCAATCCTCTTTTATTGTTCAGTGAGAAAAATCTTGACAAACTGAGAAAAACTTCGTCAAATCCTCCCCCTTGCTGTGAGTGACAGGTGATTTACATATCTTGTGCACTAGCCTAAGACATGTGTAGCGCTGGTGGATTTTCATCTACCGCTTATAGGTAAATTTAGTGGGTTATCTGTTTTATACATAGTCAGATTTAGCCTCTGTTCCAGTTTGGCTGTGTTGCATGTAGTTTCACACTGTGCCTGTGGGTGTCGTTGTCACCATGGGTCGGTGTTGGAAAAGCAACGCACTGAAGCGTATGAGTGCTCCTCTGTCCCGGAGATAACTCGGTGGAGGTGGTCCTCCGAGTTGCATTCTGGGGGAGGGTATTTATGGAACAGACGCCATGTTTTAGGGTCTGTTTCGTTCCACCTGTTGGCCCTCCTGGCCGACAGGTATGTGTTAGGAGTACTACCGCGTGGTCCTCCGACCAGGAGGACCACGTTGCTGCAGTGTGTGGGTGGGCCCAGAAGTCTGTCTGGGGCCTACCACAGCGGCGAGGGAATGGTCCTGTGCTGTCTGTCCTACGGGAAGAAGCTGGACAACTGAGAAGATCCCAGGGGAGGACCCGTCATGGAAGGATCATGCTGAATGCTGGTCTGGAGAGGGGCCTGGTGACTCAGTTGGAGGACGTATCCTAAAGTTAACCTACCGCATAGTACTGCCGGGTCGGCTTAAAGGTTCTAGTGCTGTGTTTGCTATCCATCGTAAACCATTACATCCTGTGGCAGAGGATCGTACGGGTTTCTATTCCATTCAATTCTGTGGCAGAGACTTTTGTTCGTGCTGCGTGCCGGTTGCTAGGTTAGTGAGAGAAGTCTATCCGGGCGGGCAAAGATTCAACTCTAAAAGGAGAGTACATTCATCTACAAGATTCCAATTCATAATTCTACATCAAGAAAAGGTATTTGAACTTCCCTGCAACTCTTCTTCTACCTCTTTCCTGCTACTTTTATTAAAGCTTAATAAAACTCTAAACTATTTATTAAAGCATTGGAAAAGATACTCAAGTGTCTGGTGTCTACACTGTCTCTGGTATTAAACTCAACGGGACCTTAGACCCGGTTTCGGTGAAATTGAGGTAACAAAGGTGACGGTAACAGCCCGCTATAAACCAGCAGCTCCACCAAGAGTTAGTGCTACACATGCATTATTTTTTAATTCCCTGCCCCACTCCTTTCTTCAGCAGCTCTGCAAGGATTGGCTGTTCCACACCTCACCATGATTGGGCATGCTGAAGTCATGTGGTTACTTTCCTGTCTTTTCACTGGATGTTAGAGATCATAGCAGAAGTTCAGTGTAAGAAATACACAGGAGAAAATGCATATTGACAAGGGGAGTGTAGAGGTGGGCGGGGAGCCTACTGACATCATGACTCCACCCACCGCGCTCCAGACAACAGACCCACCCACAGAATCTGCAGTTTTTCGTGTCTCATAACAGACAGAGGGGAGACATTTGACAGGTAAAGATACATGCAGGAGGCATGTATATCCTTATAGATAACCCCTATGGCAGTAGTTTAGAAAGGATGACATTGGGTTTACATCCACTTTAAGGAAGGGTTATAACACAGATTTTTTATTTTTTGCCATTTGTGTCCCATTGGGGAGATTACCATTCACTTCCCCTTCAAACAGGAAGTGAAAGGAATTCCCTCCAAAGTTAGGGAATTCCTAGTAGTCACCGGAACTAGTGTCCCCATTGGGGCATTCCCCTTCTATTCCTGTTGTAGAGACTACTCAAAATTAAACCATTTTCTTTTACTTTCTGTGATAGCAGTCACCAGGATATTCAATCATAGTAATCCTTGACGCCAACAAAGAATGTTAACACACAAAAAAAAAAAAATCTAAAATATGAAGCTGCCCCATCCACTTGCCGACCGTATGACCTCCTGGGTTTGTGGGCATATATCTGAATGATGCCTGCAGCTAGAGACATCATTCAGATATTGCCGTTTTCAGCCGGCGATTCCCTACACCATAAGAATGATCATAGCGGCGGGTCAGCCGCTTGATCGTTCTTACGGGCAGCGAGAGGGGACGTCCCCCCCTCCCGCCGCTGCTTCTTCTGACTCACCTTTGCGATCGGTGAATCGGAGAGCTGATCCGCCGGCTCCGGATGTTGATCATAGAGATTTCCGGTGGTCACCGGAGTCTCTATGATCGTCAGAGGCCGGGCACGATGTTATGATGTCACGCCCGGCCTCTGCATTAAAAAAAACGGCGCCGCTTTGGCTGGGAAGCGGTGATCGTTTTATTTATTTTTTTTATTTCAGGCTTCCCAGCCTAGAGATGAGATGTGAGGTCTTATTGACCCCATATCTCACTGTAAAGAGGTCCTGTCATGCTATATTCCTATTACAAGGAATGTTTAAATTCCTCGTAATAGGAATAAAAGTGATCAAAATTTTTTTTTTAAGTGTCAAATTAAAGTTTAAGTAAAATTAACAATTAAAAAAAAATTTTTTTTTAAAGTGCTCCTGTCCCCGTGTGCTCGCACGCAGAAGCGAACGCATACGTAAGTCCCGCCCACATATGAAAACGGTGTTGAAACCACAGATGTGAGGTGTCGCCGCGAACATTAGAGTGAGAGCAATAAATCTACCCCTAGACCTCCTCCGTAACTCAAATGTAAGCAGTAAAAAATTTTAAAGAATCGCCTATGGGGATTTTTAAGTACCGAAGTTTGGCGCCATTCTATGAGCGTGTGCAGTTTTGAAGCGTGACATGTTAGGTTTCTATTTACTCGGCGCAACTTCATCTTTCACATTATGCAAAAAAATTGGGCTAACTTTACTGTTTTGTTTTTTTTAAGCATGAAACTGTTTTTTTTCCAAAAAAAAAAGTGTTTGAAAAATTGCTGCGCAAAGACCGTGCGAGATAAAAAGTTGCAATGACCGCCATTGTATTCTCTAGGGTCTCTGCTAAAAAAAAAACATATATAATGTTTGGGGGTTCTATTTAATTTTCTAGCAAAAAAATGATGATTTTTACATGTAGGAGCAAAGTGTCAGAATTGGCCGGGTTGGTAAGTGGTTAAGTAAATAAACCACCTCTGAAAGGGAAACCACTAAAAAAAAGCAGGGCGCTAGCACATATATAGTATTTACATATAATGAAAGAGTGAATAATAATCCAGATACGCTTGAAAGTCCAAAATAGTGAAAAAAAAACTTTGAAATAATATCACAGTCCAGAAAAATTATATATTCCTAAATCTTTGCTGGGAAAAAAACTCCAACCACCGTGCCCTTGTTTGTAAGAGTGCCTTAAATACTCCTTATAAAAAGGTGCTCCACTGCAATGTGTACAAAACGCACCCTGCTTAGACCCCTTTCACATGGAGGCAGTTTTCAGGCGTTTTAGCGCTAGAAATAGCGCCGGAAAACTGCCTCCCATTCTCTGCAATGAGTGCTTTCACACTGGGGCGGTACGCTTGTGAGACGTTAGGAAAAGTCCTGCAAGCAGCATCTTTGGGGCGGTTTGGGACCGCTGTTTACAGTGCTCCTGAAACGCCCCTGCCCATTGCAATGAATGGGCAGCGCTTCCAAATCGCCTGAAAAGTGCTTCGGAATCGCCGCAACATGGGCTGTTTTTAACCCCTTCTTGGGCCATTAGCGGGGGTTAAAAGCATCCCACTAGCAGCCGAAAAGCGCAGCTTAAACAGCTCTAAATCCCGCTAAAACAAGCAGCGATTTATCGCTAACGCACAGGCGGCCCCAGTGTGAACAAGGTCCTAACGACAACATCTATAATATGCGCCTTTGGTGTCTTAGGGTAGCACCCTTTTGTAATTGCCAACAGCTTTTCTCCTCAGGCAAAAGTGGGCAAGACCCAGAGAAAAACAAATAATAATCCAGGATAGTGTAATGACGTCAGCATCGTTGTGAGCTTCCTGACAAGTGAAATGCATTGAGGCTGCGAGTCCACCATACGTGACGCCACTTCCGGCTTGATCTGGTTAGGACGTTCGGCTGTTGGAAACGCATGCTGGCTTGGACTGAGCGGTGTGCAGGACAACAGAACCAGGCTGTCTGTGTTGGTGCTGACTAGAGCATTGTTAAATGGAAGATCTCTATTTTATCCTTGCTTTGGCTTTTAATAAAACGCTATTACACTATCCTGGATCTCGGACTCTTTTGCCTGAAGAGCAAATTGCTGTTGGCAATTTCCCATATATCACTACCAGGGTGGCTTCTGTGAATACAACATGTAAAAGGGTGGTACCCTTAGACACCAAAGGTGCATATTATAGATGTTGTCGTTAAGCGTGCATTTTGTACACATTGCGGTGGAGCACCTTTTATGCACCTTTTACACGGGGCGGATCCGCTCAGTGGGGGATCGATCCGCTGAGCAGGCGAATGACAGGTCCATCTCCTCTCACTGTGTTGAGACTGACCTGTCAGAGCTCCGCTCTCCTCTATGGGAAGATGAAAAAGGACAGCATGTTTGTTTTCATTCGATCTGCTGGAAGGATCTCGAACATATCGGCAATTTATCGGTTTTTCAATTTTTTTTTCACTATTTTGGACTTTTAAGCTTATCTGGATTATTTTTCATGTGTTCATTATATGTAAATACTATATATGTGATAGCGCATTACTTTTTATTAGTCACCAGGATAGACAGAGAGGGTGAAACTGCCTAACGGGGAACACAGACAGCTATAAAATCTGACAGGTGTTCTAATTCATCTCACCTCCACAAAAAAAAAGTTTTCCTTTTGGTTATACTTTAATCACACATCAAAGATAGGTCAAATATACTCAAATCAAGATCTCTGGATGTATGGTGATTAGGAATGGCCTCGGGCATGTTCAGGATCTCACCTGCCCAATCCTGCCAGAAAGCAGACACTGCACAGCGCTAATCACAGACAGAGAGACATGTCCCGGTCCACAGCTGTACAGATGGGGAAATGTCTCACTGCCTGTGGTTAGCCGTGTGCAGTGTCAGCTTCCTGGCAGCATAAAGGTAAAAGGATCTTGCGCATAAAATCTATTCACACAAGTATTAATAAATAGTGACAAATAAATACGATAAGTGAAAATCTTGTGAAAAATGAAAAAACAATCAATCACACACTGATCAAAATTAATGGATACCTTAATTAAAGTGAATAGTATTAGGTATCTACATACCAATAAATACCAATATAAAAGTGTAAAGTTCATATAGTGAACAAATGGCGAATAAAACTCGACTAGGTGACTGGGTGGGTGAGTTGGGATCAAATATATAGGAGAGATGAATAAAAGTTCATAAAAATCTTCATTAAGAAAATCCCGATAATATCAGGCTCTCAGAACTCTCACCTCAGAATATATATGTTCAGGCATCAATAGGTATCTTTTATTGGGACTGTGTAGTGCTTTGTGGTAGTAATCAGGCTTCTCACCTCCTTACGTGACTTACGGTTTGCGTCTGCTCTCCGCCACGCCCTACGCGTTACGTCACCGCTCGGGACTTCATCTTTATCCGGTTTGAGCAGACGCAAACCGGAAGTCACTCCGCCACACTTAGACGCCGCTCCTTCTGTTTACATGCTATTTTTATTGTTTTTAATGTAAGAGACCACCTTTTAGTTATAAATAAAGCTGAGCTTTTCATCCATACTACACCATTGGAGGCCTCTTTCTCTTTCCCCTTCTTTATTCCACGGGGCTGGTTGAGCCTTGGTGGAAATTGTTTCAATAGGTACATCCTTATATAAAGAATGGGAAGACAAAGAATTCAGCCACTAACAGATGAGAAAGCCTGATTACTACCACGAAGCACTACACAGTCCCAATAAAAGATACCTATTGATGCCCGAACATATATATTCTCAGGTGAAGGTTCTGAGAGCCTGATATTATCGGGATTTCCTATATGAAGATTTTTTATGAACTTTTATTCATTTCTCCTATAGATTTGATCCCAACTCACCCACCCAGTCACCTAGTCGAGTTTTATGCGCCATTTGTTCACTATATGAACTTTACACTTTTATATTGGTATTTTTTGGTATATAGATACCTAATACTATTCACTTTATTAAGGTATCCATTAATTTTGATCAGTGTGTGATTGTTTTTTCATTTTTCACAAGATTTTCACTTAACGTATTTATTTGTCACTATTTAATAATACTTGTGGGAATAGATTTTATGCGCGAGATCCTTTTACCTTTATCACTTTATTGAAGTGTTATGTGAACACTTTTTGATGCTGTCTATATTAGACATTATCACACCACGTTTATTCATATTATCACCTATTACCATTTATTTTCCTTGTTGCCACCATTTTCATTATTTCTTGCTAATAGCGCAAAGGATATTTCCACTTACACTTTAGCTTCTTGGCAGGATCAGGCAGGTGGGATCCTGAACATGCCCGAGGCCATCACAAATTGTGATCCGGCTTGATGACCAAATGCAATGTGTATGTTTTATTGCAGTTTCCAG
Organism: Lithobates clamitans; assembly: GCA_037952925.1. Taxonomy (NCBI): domain Eukaryota; kingdom Metazoa; phylum Chordata; class Amphibia; order Anura; family Ranidae; genus Lithobates; species Lithobates clamitans. The sequence continues at coordinate 2,248,888 of JBBGZY010000125.1, read as the reverse complement.
CATAAAGCACAGCATAGAACATTGACTAAAGTCAGTATCCCGTATGGAGAGTGATGACTGTGACAGGGTTTCTGGAATAGTCACAAGAGCTGCCCAGCCTGGAGATACTAAGCCTGACAGAATTCCAGACATTGGACCTCCAGCTTGCTGATGGATTTCATCCCCTGATCATTGCTGGGAGTTTATGTTCCCCCTCAAGGACAGGTTACGATGGGTGTATATGATGTAGTGTGATGACTGTTCTAGACTTTCTGGAGAGTCACAAACCTGAGCCCGACTTAATGCCAGATGTTAGACCTCCAGCTTGCTGATGGACTCGATCTTCTGTTCATTGCTGGGAGTTGTAGTTCCCCAACTAGGACAAGTTACTATGGGTATTTATGATGTACAGTGTGGTGACTGTTCTAGACTTTCTAATGTAGGCACAAGACTCCTGGCAGCAGATACTAATCATAGCACCGTGCTTGTTGGTGGATTTTATCCTCAATCATTGCTGGGAGTTGTAGTTCCACAAGGACAGGTTACTATAGAATATACAGTATCTCACAAGAGTACGTACAACCCTCACATTTTTAAAAAAAATATATTATATCTTTTCATGTGACAACACTGAAGAAATGAAAAGTATAATTAAAACCCACGCTGTGGGAAAAAAAATTATATGATAGGGCTGCCGCCGTAGTGCAAGGTAAGTACCCCAAAAAAGTGACAAAAGAAATTAAAACTCAGCGCTGCACCTATAAACTACTAATACGCATTTATACAAACGTCAACATGTGTAACATAATAAAGTGCAAAATAAAGTGCAATCAAAGTTCATCAGATGTGAGGTACAGGGTTGGTGACACGTTGACATATATTTTTGCTGACTTTCTGTGCTTCCCTCCTGGGTCCCCACTCACCAGATAAAGGTGATAAATACGCCTGTATTGTGTATCAAGATGGTGCCTCCCTTGGTATATCGTGCCTTTGAAGAATGGAATCTCCTATCGTCCACCAAATGATTAAGGTCCTTCACACTTTACACGATCGATGGGCAGCAATCGTTACTTTGGTTTTTTTTCCTGGTGATCTTGCCAGTAACACACCTCCTGTGTTAGGGAGACACAATGGGGTTGATTTACTAAAACCGGAGAGTGAAAAATCTGGTGAAGCTGTGTATGATAGCCACTACTACCATACACAGCTGCACCAGATTTTTCACTCTTCGGCCAGGTGTGTTACTGGCCAGATCACCAGGGAAAACAGGAGGGAAAAAAGCCAAAGTAACGATTGCTGCCCATCGATCGTGTAAAGGACCTTGATCATTTGGTGGAGGATAGGAGATTCCAATCTTCAAAAGGCACGATATACCAAGGGAGGCACCATCTTGATACACAATACAGGCTTATTTATCACCTTTATCTGGTGAGTGGGGACCCAGGAGGGAAGCACAGAAAGTCAGTAAAAATATATTTCAACGTGTCACCAAGCCTGTACCTCACATCTGATGAACTTTATTGATCACATTTTTATTTTGCACTACATTGGCACTGAGCACTTTATTATGTTATACATGTTGATGTTTGTATATATGCATATTTATAGGTGCAGCACTGAGTTTGAAATTCTTTTGTCAACACTGAAGAAATGACACTTTGATACAATGTAAAGTAGTGAGTGTACAGCTTGTATAACAGTGTAAATTTGCTGTCCCCTCAAAATAACTCAACACACAGCCATTAATGTCTAAAATGCTGGCAACAAAAGTGAGTACACCCCTAAGTGAAAATGTCCAAATTGGGCCCAATTAGCCATTTTCCCTCCCCGGTGTCATGTGATTCATTAGTGTTAAAAGGTCTCGGGTGTGAATGGGGAGTAGGTGTGTTAAATTTGGTGTTATCGCTCTCACATACTGGTCACCGGAAGTTCAACATGCTACCTCATGGCAAAGAACTCTCTGAGGATCTTAAAAAAAGAATTGTTGCTCTACATAAAGATGGCCTAGGCTATAAGAAGATTGCTAAGACCCTGAAACTGAGCTGCAGCACGGTGGCCAAGACCATACCGCGGTTTAACAGGACAGGTTCCACTAAGAACAGGCCTCTCCATGGTCGACCAAAGAAGTTAAGTGCACTTGCTCAGCGTCATATCCAGAGGTTGTCTTTGGGAAATAGATGTATGAGTGCTGCCAGCATTGCTGCAGAGGTTGAAGGGGTGGGGGGTCAGCCTGCCAGTGCCCAGACCATACGCCACACACTGCATCAAATTGGTCTGCATGGCTGTCGTCCCAGAAGGAAGCCTCTTCTAAAGATGATGCACAAGAAAGCCCGATAACAGTTTGCTGAAGACAAGCAGACTAAGGACATGGATTACTGGAATCATGTCCTGTGATCTGATGAGACCAATATAAACTTATTTGGTTCATATGGTGTCAAGCGTGTGTGGTGGCAACCAGGTGAGGAGTACAAAGACAAGAAATGTCTTGCCTGGTGGTGGGAGTGTCATGGTCTGGGACTGCATGAGTGCTGCCGGCACTGGGGAGCTACAGTTCATTGAGGGAACCATGAATGCCAACATGTACAGTGACATACTGAAGCACAGCATGATCCCCTCCATTCAGAGACTGCGCCACAGGGGAAGTAGCCCTACATAACCCCAAACACACCTCCAAGACGACCACTGCCTTGCTAAAAAAGCTGAGGGTAAAGGTGATGGACTGGCCAAGTCTCCAGACCTAAACCCTATTGAGCATCTGTGGGTCATCCTCAGACGCAGTGGTGGCTGGTGCTCAAAATTTTTTTTTTTTTTTGGGGGGGGTACAAACTTCTGAAAAAACACATCAAATGCAGCAATAGTGTCCGTCAAATGCCGAAACTGTGACATCACCCCCCCCCCCCCCGCGCGCTCACCGACTGCCCAGCACTTACCTCATCTTGGTAGGGGATCAGGCGGCAGGTCAGGCGGCGAACTGTGGGATGAGCAGCGGCTCCTGTGTCTTCCATTTGCCTCGCCTTCCTTCTGCTAGACGTCCAATCACAGCTCCGGTGCCTTTGGCCAATCAGGTGAAAAGTATTAGATCCACATCTGGGTGGGCTGGTATCGCAATGCTCTGCTTTACAGGCTCAACTTTTTTGAAGCCCATTAGAGGTTATGGCTCTAATCAGGTGCTTCAAAAACACCCCCCACTGGAATTCAGGTGCCCGGGGTCTGAAAAGGGGCTGGCGCATGAATCTATGCAAAAAAAACAAAAAAAAAAAAACAGGAAAGACGCAGCCGTTTTTTATACCCCATTGCAATTAGTCTTATTGCTGAAGCCGGCAGCTGTGTGCTACTAGTATCGCAAATTTCCCTTTTTATATCATGAATCTATCCATGCTACACAGAGGGGGGGCGGCGCCCGAGCGCCCCTAATGGACTCACCACCACTGCTCAAACGGACGGTGAAGGAGCGTAAGGTCTCTAACATCCACCAGCTCTGTGATGTTGTCATGGAGGAGTGGAAGAGGACTCCAGTGACAACCTGTGAAGCTCTGGTGAACTCCATGCCCAAGAGGGTTAAGGCAGTGCTGGAAAATTTCGACATTTTCACTTAGGGGTGTACTCACTTTTGTTGCCAGCAGTTTAGACATTAATGGCTGTGTGTTGAGTTATTTTGAGGGGACAGCAAATTTACACTGTTATACAAGCTGTACACTCACTACTTTACATTGTAGCAAAGTGTCATTTCTTCAGTGTTGTCACATGAAAAGATATAATAAAATATTTACAAAAATGTGAGGGGTGTACTCACTTTTGTGAGATACTGTGTGTGTGTGTGTGTGTATGTATATATATATATATATCCTGTATAATAATAAATATATTAAATATGATGTAGAGTGGTGACAGATCTAGGCTTTCATGTGTGTACACAAGGCCTATTCTGACAGCGAATACTAATCCTGACATGGCACCCTTCTGTTGGTGAATCTAATGGCTGGGAGTTGTAGTTCAACAACACGGACAGGTCACTATGGGTGTAGAAGGTGTAGTGTGATGCCAGTTGTAGACTTTCTGGAATAGTCACAAGCCCTGTCCTGGCGGTAGATACTTATCCTGACATGGCACCAGCTGGCTGATGGATTTGCTCCCCTGATCATTGCTGGGAGTTGTAGTCCTACAACAAGGACAGGTGACTATGGGTGTATACGATGTAGTGTGATGACTGTTCTAGACTTTCTGGAGTGTCACAAACCTGAACCTGACATAACGCCAGATGTTAGACCTCCAGCTTGTTGATGGACTTGATCTCCTGTTCATTGCTGGGAGTTGTAGTTCCCCAACTAGGACAGGTTACTATGGGTATTTATGATGTACAGTGTGGTGACTGTTCTAGCCTTTCTAGTGTGGGCACAAGACTTGTCCTGGCAGCTAATCATAGCACCATGCTTGTTTAATCCCCAATTAATGCTGGGATTTGTAGTTCCACAACAAGGACTGGTCACTATGGGTGTAGAAGGTGTAGTGTGATGCCAGTTCTAGACTTTCTGGAATAGTCACAAGCCCTGTCCTGGCAGTAGATACTTATCCTGACATGGCACCAGCTGGCTGATAGATTTGCTCCCCTGATCATTGCTGGGAGTTGTAGTCCCACAAGGACAGGTAACTATGTGTGTATATGATTAGGGTATGATGACAGTTCTAGGCTGTGAATGCCACATGTTAGACCTTCAGCTGTCTGGTGGATTTGCTGGGAGTTGTAGTCCCCCAAGCACAGGTCATGTGATAGAAGTGGCCCCGCCCCGTGTCCCCGATGCTGACCTCCAGCTTGCTGGCGGTGGTGGTGACCCCATGGTCGCTCTTCTTCTTGTTCTTGTACTTGTCTTTGTACATTTTGTTGCGGTGTTTCTTGCACATCCAGGGTTTTCTCTGCTTGGCCACCTGACTGGTGGTCTCCTGGCAGGCCGGGTAGGTACACGTCTTGGTCACCACGCTGTCATTGTCGCCGGAGTTGTCCTCGTCCTCCAGCTCCTCGGGGCTGGCCGTGCTGTCTCTGGGGTCCGAGGTGTCCAGCAGGTCGGCGCCATCATCATCAGCGGGCAACATAGTGTAATAGACGAGCGGGGCCTCCGCGTACTGGCCGCCTTCATTCTCCTCTTCTTCCTCCTCCTCCCGGGAAGACGAGGCCTCCGCCGGCTCCAACATGATGGAGGAACCCGGAGCCGCTCTGTGTACGGCGCTGTCTGCACTCCTTCAACCGGGGTCTGCCTGCACACTGCAGCTCCAATGTTCACAGGAAACACGTGACCTCCACTCCACTTACTTTTTTTTTTTTAATTAACTTTAATGCAACAAACATTCAATAAACTCTAGACACAACTCACATGTTTCCTGTCACATCTGCATTAATAAAGAACCACATTAGCCAAGGGGCTTAAAACAGAAATATGTTTTTTTTTTTTTTTTCTCTGCTAATCATACTTACCTTGGTGGATGGAGCATTAGACTCTGCACTGAGAACCGAGCTACCGAACACTGCCGATGGCTCGGTTCTCACTCCTGCCCGAGCGGAGAGATGCTGACTGCCAGTCAGCGTCTCTCCTGCTCTGCTCCTCCACGCTTATTGGAGCGCTGAGCTGTGGAGTAGAGTTGCCACCTCATCCCTTTAAACCCGAACACATGTTAATTACACAGGTTCTGTGGCTGATTAAGGTGGTAATTAAACTCACTTGTTGCCTTATCTGGATTTAATTAGCCCCAGAACCTGTGTAATTCATATGTGTTCGGGTTTAAAGGGATGAGGTGGCAACTCTACTGTGGAGGTGCGCGGATCGGCTCGCTGAAAGTGTCATCAATCAAGGATTTCCCAGACTTGGCAAGTCAGGATGACGCGGTGCCTGGACTGATTGTAGTGACGTCAGCGGGGAGCTGACTTCAGACCGCTCTCTGCTGAAAACGGGTCACAGCCTGTGACCCAGAGGAGAAGCCCAGCCTAAAAATATCAGGCTGGACTTCTCCTTTAACCACTTCAATACCGGGCATTTTCACCCCTTCCTGCCCAGGTCAGCTTTCAGCTTTCAACATTTTGTCATGTCATGCTAAACTGTACCCAAACTAAATTTTTTTATCATTTTTTCCCCACAAATAGAGCTTTCTTTTGGTGGTAATTGATCACCTCTGCGGTTTTTATTTTTTGCGCTATAAACAAAAAAAGAATAACAAATTTGAAAAAAAAAGCAATATTTTTTACTGTTAACAAAGAATGCGTTGCGCCTAGGGATATAACTAAATATTTATACTCCTTAGTGATAACATGTGAATCAAAATAATAATAAAATAAAGTGCAATCTACAGAAAATATGGATCTAAAATCACTTTCTGTATAAACCACGTACAACAAGGTGCCGTGTGCATTGAATCACAAAGTGCAATGTGCATATAATGCGTGCCTAAATCATGTGATATAGCTAAGACATTATAGATCTAAAGACACATGTGAATAAATGTATGAAATAACCAAATATAAATCCTTGAATAAGTGTACACACTGAAAATATAATATATCACATAAAAATCCACTGTGATTATAAAGTGAGGGTGAAAAAATAGGTAAATAAAAATAAAAATAAATATAAATAAATAAAAGCATAAATAAATCACTCGTGTAGTAAAATAGACTGTAATCGTCCTTATTGTGGTATTAAAAATTATAGTCCTGAAAAATCTTCCAATCCAGCAACGTGAAGTGACCAAGTTCCAACAAAAATCAATGTAATAGTGGTGTTTCAAAGAAAAAGTCCCAGTACTGAATCAAAGGTGCCCAAAATCATGCCGTGAAGTGCCTTGGTGACCCCCAATGTGGTTGCGCTCACCTTAGAGCGTGTGACACAGTGTTTAGCTGTGTCAATACACGCTTTGGAGCCACCCCTGGGCTCAGTGATTAGTAACGGCTGATTCCCCAAACAGATTAGTTATGGCTCCACACACATCATATCATAGAAAAGAGAAAGGCCTGCGGAGAGAAGGGGGGAGTTCGGGATCACTCAGCACCTGTTCGGTATTCAGGATCCTCTCTCCGTCCTCCGCCGACCCCCAACTTTCCTCCCGAGCAGCTCCCTGTCTGCATCCGCATGGGACACGTTTCCATATCCGCTCGGCAAACTCCGGCTCTCCTTTCCTTATTTCAATATTTTTTACTGTTTGCTATAATAAATATCCCAATTAAAAAAAAGAAAAAACATGTTTTCCTCAGTTTAGGCCGATGTGTATTCTTCTACATATTTTTGGTAAAAAAAAAAAAAAAAATTGCAATAAGCATATACTGATTGGTTTGCGCAAAAGTTATAGCACCTACAAAATAGGTTATTGATTTATGGCGGTGACTGCCAGGTGTTTTTTCACCTTAATGACATCTTATGCATTAAGGTGAAAAAACACAAGGGTTTACAACCCCTTTAAGCTGTAAAAGTGGACCCGGTTTTTAAATCACGGTATCTTTGAAAAAGCTGAAATCCAATCTGGCAGATCAAGGCAACCAAACATCAGCAAAAATAAATGCACATAAAAAACAGATTGGTGGTTTGCACCAGTCGGCTCAAAAGGTTAGACGTCTCACAATGGGCATCACCCGACTAGTTTCTCCGTTCTCCGTTCTCAGCTGTCTCCTTTCCCAGCTGAAGCCTATTACAGAGAAACTAGTCGGGTGGAGCCCATTGAGAGACGTCTAATGCCCTGTACACACGACCGGTTTTGCCGTCGGACTAAACTCCGAAGGTTTCTCCGACGGAATTCCGCTCAAGCGGTCTTGCCTATACACGGTCAAACCAAAGTCTGACCGTCCAGAACGCGGTGACGTACAACACTTACGACAGCACTAGAAAAAGGGAGTTCAATAGCCAGTAGCCAATAGCTTCCGTCTCGTACTTGCTTCAGAGCATGCGTCGTTTTTGGTCCGTCAGAACAGCATACAGACGAGCGGTTTTCCCGATAGGAATTGGTTCCGTCGGAAATATTTAGAACATGTTCCATTTCTAGGTCCGTCAGAATTTTTGAAAAAAAAAAAAGTCCGACGAGGCCCACACACGATCGGAATAGACGATGAAAAGCTTCCGACTGACTTTTTCTGTCGGACATTCCGCTCGTGTGTACACGGCATTACCGTTTGAGTCGACTGGTGCAGACCACCAATCTGTTTTTTATGTGCATTTATTTTTGCTGATGTTTGGTTGCCTTGATCTGCCAGATTGGATTTCAGCTTTTTCAAAGATACCGTGATTCCTGCGTCCATTGAAAAACCGGGTCCACCTTTACAGCTTAAAGGGGTTGGAGCCTGATGGGATCATTGTCCAGTGTCTGATACCAATGTTATCTGGAATTTGATTCGTTTTTACAGCCCAGTCTGTTGGAACATGGTGAGATTATTATCAAATGCTTGAAACTATTGCTATCTGGTAAGAAGTGAATCTATGTGGTGATGGGATATTAAAGTCTTTGTGTTTTGAAGAGCACTGAAGTTGCCTTATATTTGGTTCACCCAATTCCCTTGAAGAGCACAGAAGTTTTTCACAAACTTGGTTCACTTAGTTCCCTTCTGTATAAGGGTTTGCCAGTTGGAAATTTTTTATGCACATCTTTGTATACACATTTTTTTATGCACCTTTTATGAACTGAATCGTATATATTTTCACTTTAGGAGTCTTTTTTATAATTAGGGGGCGGGGCATTCATTTGTAGGTGTGACATAGCAGGTCACGCACCACAGCAAAAAACGGGCGTGGTTTAAACAAAATATTGTGCGTGGCTTAAAGGGGGCATGGCTCACAGGGGGTGTGGTTAGAGCCTGAGATGAACGAGGGATGGAGGGAGAAAGAGAGAAGGAAGGAAAGAAAGAGGGATAGAGGGACAACAGGCCCAGATCCTACACCACAATAGAAATATGTGTATTCCAGAAAGTTTAAAAGTCGGCAGATAAAGATACTCCAAACACCTGGTATTGGCGCTTCAATCATCCCACCATTGTTGTTTTGGTGTCAGAATGATTGAAGCGCAGTATTTCTATTATTACATTGTAATATAAAAAGAAATCATTCAATTCACCATAATGCGGAATTGGTGGGAGCCCTGAGCGTGTCACTTGCCACCATCACCTGCCACCAGATGCAATCAGGTGCCCCCAGCGAAGTCCCATCTTACATCAGGCACTCCCAGCAGAGTCCCTCTTTACGCCAGGCACTCCCAACAGAGTCCCCCTTACATCATGTGTCCCCAGTGCAGCCCCCTTACATCAGGTGTCCCCAGTGGAGCCCCCCTTACATCAGGTGTCCCCCAGCGGAGTCCTCCTTACATCAGGTGTCCCCCAGCGGTATCCCTCCTTACATCAGGTGTCCCCCAGTGGTATCCCTCCTTACATCAGGTGTCCCCCAGCGGTGTCCCTCCTTACATCAGGTGTCCCCCCATCGATGTCCCTCCTTACATCAGGTGTCCCCAGTTGAGCCCCTTCTTACATCAGGTGTCCCCAGTGGAGACCCTCCTTACATCAATAAACAAATAGAAAAAGAATACAATGAAAAAAAAATAGAAAAGAATAGAAAGAATATAACCATTTCCCAAAATTCAAATAGAATCAATTTGAATAGAATAGAAAAGAATAGATTGGAATAGGAAGATGATTATATTAATTCTATTCTATTGTATTACTTTGTATTCTATTCTACTCTACTCTATTCAAATTCAAATTGATTCTATATGAATTTTGGAAAATGGTTATATTTTCTCTATTCTATTCTATTCTATTGTTTTTTTTTAGTTCTATTCTTTACTATTTTATTCGAATTTCAGAAGATGGTTATAACCCATTTAATTCTATTCTTTTTTTTTTTCATTCTATTCTATTCTTTTCTGTTATTTTATTCTCTATCCTATTTTCTTCTGTTTTACTCTATATTATATATATTATACTCTATTTTTTTATGTTCTGTTATATTCTTTTCTATTCTATTCTATTTTTTCCTCTATTCCTTTATTTTGTATTATATTTTATTCTCTTTGGAAATTGGAAAATGTTTCGAATTTGAAAACAATTCGAACTCGAAAACTTTTGCATTCAAAAACTATTCAAATTTGAAAACTTCTCGAAATTGATTCGAAAACTTTTTAAATCAATCCGAATTCAAATTCGAATACGAATAAACTAAACGAATTCCGAAAGTGAATTAAACGGATTAAACAAATTTAACTAAACACATTTTTGTAAATAACGAATCGAAACGAAACAAAACAAATTTTTTTCATTCTGCACATGTCTAATGTTGGCCCTCTGTATGTGGTCAGGCTGTGGAAAAGTCTCATAGATTATAGGTATCGCCATACTCAGGAGGAGTAGCAGAATGTATTTTGCAAGTTTATGCTATGTGGGAGAAATAACTTGTTACTATGACAATTTTGTGGAAACAAAAAAAAAATCATTAATTTTCCAAACAATTGTGGGCAAAAAATTTCAACTTCAAAAAACTTACTATGCCTCTTACTAAATACCTTGGACTGTCATCTTTAAAAAAGGGGTAATTTGGGGGGTATTTGTACTGTCCTGATATTCCAGGCCCTCAAGAAAAGAGATAGGCAGTCAGTACATCAGATGTTATCAATTTTCAGTGATACGTAGCATACAGTAGCTTGTAGACTCTATAACTTTCAAACAAACCAATTATCAATTACCAAAGACATGTAGCAGAATACATTATGGCCCAAATTTATGATGAAATTCTATTTTATTGGATTTCTTTTAAAACTGAAAGTAGAAAATATTGTTTTCTTTTTAAAGTTTTCGCTCTTTTTTTTTTTGCTTATATTGCAAAAAAAAAAAAAAGTGAATAAACATCACCAAAAGAAATTTTTATTTGTGTGACATACTAGCTCGGAGACAAAACCACTGACCGCAGTGCACCCGTTAACCAAATTCCAGCTACACCGCCGTTATCTGGAATATCACCAGCGGGACCCATACCACCGATGGGCCCCGAACTCTTCCTTATCCGAGGTTTCTTCCTTCACCCGCAAACACCAACACCCCCCACTGCACCCCTTGTGTGCCCCTCCACACCCTCAACGCTCTCTGTATACCGTCTTGCTACCCTAAAGCCCACATGTCAATACCCACCGCATTGAGTTATACCCCATCACCCCTAAGGTAGCGCCAGGTGTCCACTTCTAGCTCCAAATGTCTAATAACTAGTCCCCCTGTTCCTAACTACAAATCTTCTAACGTCCCTGTTAACCCTTTTCCAGGCCTTATTAATCTGCTCCACTGATCTAGCCAATTGCCAAGTCATCTGAGCAATGATGTCGGACCATACAATCAGCCCAGTAAATACTCCCTGGGCTCCCGTACCAGTCGCACAAAATGAGTGGGAGACTTGACCCCCGCCGTACTTGCCGACATCCGTTGGCAAAATACCCTCACCATTGGTAGGATGCGACACGCAAAGTTCAACTTACCCAACAGTGACTGTAGTGTCCGAAGTTGCACCTTGCTTAATCCCAAGAGCCCCCGAATCTCTGCCTTGAGCGCCACTAGCTTATCTTCCGGCAGTCGACGACTCCATGGCGTCTGAGTCCAAGACAATGGCCAGGAAACTAGTCATCTTAGTCGGCCCTTCCGTTTTTTCCGGGGCCAAGGGAATGCCCAAATGCGCGGCAATGTGTTCCAATGTAGCCAGAAGCACCGCGCAGATCTCAGACATGGCCGAGCCTACGGAAAGGAAATCATCCAAGTAATGGATGATGGAATTCAGCCCCTCGACGTTTCGAACTACCCACTCCACAAAGGAACTGAACTTCTCAAACAAAGCACATGAAATAAAACAGCCCATGGGCAGGCAGCGATTCACATAGAATTCCTCCTGCCAATGACAACCTAGCAGACGGAAACTGTCTGGATGAACGGGAAGTAGTCTGAATGCAGACTCAATGTCGGATTTTGCCATCATAGCCCCTTGCCCATAATGTCGTACCCAGAAAACAGCCGCATCAAATGAAGTGTACAAGACCGCGCACATCTCTGAGTCTATCGCGTTATTGACCGACCCTCCCTTCGCGAAGGAAAGGTGGTGAATCAGCCTAAATTTATTGGGCTCCTTCTTCAGCACGACCCCAGAGGGGAGACAACCAAATCCGCTAAAGGCATAGAAGGGAAGGGGCCTCCCAATGCGGCCTAATGCAACTTCCTTCCACAGTTTTTCAGAAACCACTTCCGCATTTTGCAAGGCCGAGCGCAAGTTCCGGGACACAGGTGGCGCTTCGGCCAGTGTAGAAGGAATACGAAATTCATTTGAAAAACCCAGTCCTAACAACCGCATAGCCTCCCTGTCCGGGTACCCATCGAGGAAAGGCTGCATCCTTTCCACTATCACTGGTGTTGTCCCTTTTGCCAACAGACTCACTGGCACGACCTTTTCCCTGAGTGAAGCAACGGGACAAAGGATGGGCATCTCCGCAGCCAGAGCATTTGTGTTTGTATCGGCAAAACTCCCCAAACTTGCATGAACCCTCATTATATTGCCAACAGACCCCCTTTTGCGGCCCCCCCTTGAAAAAACTGACTTGAGGCACTCGCCGACTTCTTAAGTCACATCCACAGGCTAATATCCTTGTGGTCCCGCCACAAGGACAGGCGGATCGCCCTCCGCTGACAGAACTGTTCATCGTATCTTAACCATGCAGTTCCCCCGTAGACTCTGTACGCCTCTCCCACGGTGTCCAGATAGCAGAAGACTGCTGAACAATGTTCAGGGTTCTTCTCGCCGATCACATTAGCCATAATGGCGAAAGCCTGCAGCCAGTTCGGGAAAATTCGCCAGATGAGTCTGTATCGCCGCTTCTCCTCATCCTCCCTCATGCGCTCCTCTTGCTTAACCGTATCTAAATTGAACTTCTCCAGCGGCAGCTATGAGAATATCTCCACATACTCACCTTCCCAAATCTTCTCCCGATTTAAGGTGAGCTCCCAGGGGCCCCTCAAAGCACACATAGACTTCACATTTTGCAGAGTCGGCCAGCCTAACTACATCCTGTTTTTTAGCTGTCTCCCCCGCCGTCTCCGCCTTGTCCCCCGCTGCCACATCCTGACCTGCCTCCGCAGTGTCCACTAACCAATTTTATAAAGGCCGCCACAGTAGGGGGTGTGGGGGGGACCTGGGATCCAGCCAGCCACCCCCCCAGATGCAACCCAGGCCGCGGCCAGGGTGTCTCTCCTGCTCGTCCCAGGTTCAAACCTCTGGACAATTCCCTCAAACCCGCCAGGAACCCCTGCAACCCTACCTCCGCGTGGTGTGGTCACAGGCCAACGTGGCCGGGAGACTCCGCGGGCAATGCAGCCACTGAACCTAGTCCCACCCCCTGTAACCACCCCCACATCCACGTCAGTTCTAAAGGCACAAACAGAAGTAACAGTGGACCTACCAGGCTGCCTAGGAAGGGTCCCACCAGCCGAAGTTTCTGCCTCCATCGCTTCAGGGCGCGCGCAAGGCTCTTCCTCTTCCGACAGGGACAGCTCGCCCCCCGATTGACCGTCATGTCTTCCTCCCTCACCGACAGCCCTCCAGGGGATTCGTCCCTTGATGCCGAGGATCTGCTCTGTTGCAGACCCCGCCTCCTCGCGCCAGATCCACCCACCGATTTCCTGGTCACCTTCTCTGGGCCTTTTTCCGCACTCCCCTCTCTGCGTCCAGTCTCACTCCTTCCTCCCGACCTCGTCTGTTGCCGTTCATGCACTGGAGAGCTACCGGCTGCAGCTTGGGAAGGCCGCTGCTGATAGATTTTCCCACCGAAGCCCCGCCCCTGCTGACGCATCGCCAGCGGCGGAGCAAGCATGGTCCTGGTCCCGCTGTGTGGCGGGCCTAGTGGGGGGCTCCGGTACTCCTGGAGACCCCACCCGTCGAGCTCCGTCCTTGAGGGGGATTCCTCCCAGGACCCCCGCCGCAGGCACAGCTGAGCGCTTAGCAGGAGGCCCTGAAGGGGCCCATATGGGACTTTCTGTGTGATGCCGAGCTCTGGGGGGGAGTTCGGGGAGAAGCGCTCCAGCGGCTGAGACCGCCGAGCTCGTGTGGACTCCTGCCCCCCTGTACTGGCTCCAGGGGACCCCTCACCCAGTACAGATGCCAGCCGCTCCTGCAGCCACTCCTCGCCCCGGGATGCCACCTCCACCCACAGCTGGGCCAGCAATCTGTCCACCTCCGACATGCTGCCTCCAAGCTCGCTCCTCACACTGACAGTGAACACTGGGAAGGGGCCATCTCCTTATTTACTGCCTATGACCCCTCCTCCTCCAGCTGCCCCAATCAGGTGAGGTCTTACATTCCCTACACTCTGTCCCCTGTTTCCCCTGTCATGCACGCCCTCTGCTATTTTTTTTTTTGCTTCGGGCTTCTCTGGTTTGACTGAAGCGTGGGGTGATGTCAGCAAGAGCAATTTGGCCACACCCACTGTTTGCCAAGGCGTGCACTGTGCGCTATATTACTACTCTTCTTGGGGCACCCAAATGTGTCCCAGGTCTTTTATAATCCTATAGTGTTTACTGTAAAAAAAAAATGCCTTGTGCTTCAAGGGTGTTCGAGTTTGGCTTGAAGAAAAGGTGGCAACCCTACTAAGGCGAGGATTACAAAATGCGCACCCCTGCCCCCATCATGTTCCTTCCACAAGCTTTTATATTTGGCACGTAAAAAAAAACAGCACTCATTTGAAATGTTTACACACAAATTGCAAGCAGTAAAAGAGCAAGAAAAAAAAAAGCGGGATGACAGATTTAAAAATAGTTTGGGGGGTTAACTAAAATTGTAGAGCTTATTCACATGGATGCAATGATGAGTAAACCCGTGCTTACAGCCAGCCTGTCATTGATCTGGCTGCAGAAACCACCTGTGCCTCCCTGGGTGTATTGATCACTATGCTTGTGTAAATGAGCGCTTAACTGCAAATTTTAATAATAAGGGTTAACTTCAAATTTTATTCTGTGATTTGTCTATTTCATAAAGGCACCAGAATCATGTTTCTGGTGCAAAGTTTTATTTATTTATTTATTTATTTATTTATTTATTTTCAAATTTGGATCTACAAACATGAGTGAATGCAAATGTAAAAGGTTTACATATAGACAATTTGGAAAAAAATCAGCAAAAAAATGCTGGCTAAAATGCTGTTTAAAGAAGACCTAATAGTCCTATGATAGCAGTCATTTATTTAATGGCTTGACAGTTTATGCTAATATGACAGCACATAGGCATGACGAAAAAATTTGTTTCATTTTGATTCATTAATCTAGTTATTCAGTTTCCTTACATTCGGTTGATTCGTTCAATTTGGAATTTTTCGAATTTTCTTCGAATTTACGGATTTTCTTTTTTTTTTCAATTTGAAACGTTCGAATCAATATATTTTGAAACAGTCGAATCGAAAACTTTAAATTTTTTTATTTATTTCTTTTTTATTTGAATGTGGCAAAGTGAACAAAAAAAGAAAAAACTTTATCAAATGATTTCAATGATTCTTTAAATCAGCTTTGGCTTAACCACTTGGCATCCGCACAATGGCCGAATGATGGCCACAGCACGGACCTGAATTCCCGGGAGGCCGTCACATGACGGCCTCCCCTGTGCACGCCCTTTTTGCTATTCTGAAGAAATCCATGTGTGTTCCTCATAGTTATCTGTCACCTGTGCAGCTGATGAGCTCTAATGAGGAAATCTGCTGGGCCTGCATCCCTTTAGATGTGTTCCTATTGGGAGTATCTCACCAAAAATTAAATTTTTGTTGCAGGGGATCCCTGATATTTGATTTGTATCTTAGGCAGACTTCTGTGAAAATTGGTGAGCCAGTCACACAAGCAGGAAATTATGTTTCTGGGGAGTGGTGAGTATACATTCTGTGTACAGAACAACTCCAGGTAGCCATATTGCATTGCATTTTTAGAAAATTAGAGCAGCTGCAGATTGAAAAGGAAAGGTAATTTTTAATAACATTCAATTACAATATGACTTGTATCGCAATTGTATATGCTATATTATTTTTTCTTTGTTTGCTATTTTTTCCCCCACGAAAGTGGAGTTATCCTTTAACTAAAACAGTATTATTTCAAAATGTAATGCTGGCCATACACTATACGAAAAATCGGCCGAAAAATCGTACGTATAGACACTTCGTTCGTTTTTCGGGGTGTTAATGGGCACAAATCGATAATCGTTTGTGACGTTTTTGTGGGTAAAAAACTAACGGGAAGTTTGGCAAATTTCTGCCGAACGTACGATAAATTGCAAGGTTAATGTGTTTCCCGTCCGAACTGTCTGCACTAGGTATATGTAAAAAAATGAACAAAAAATTATTTATTCATGTCCACTGAACAATTTATCAGTCATTACATGATGGCACGATCGTTTGCGGTCACGGTCGAACGTTCGTTTTTCGAAAATGTGTTCGGCCGATTTTCTGTATAGTGTATGGCCAGCATTACTCTAATAACACACACAGTCTTTGATTTTAGCAATGAGTGTACAGTTAGAATTTGACTGGAGTTACAGTAGATGTGAATTCGATTTTAATTTCCAAATTTCGGATGAAATTTGTTTTGTTATTTGGAGCATTAGGTAAAATTTGTTTATATTGTAATTCGGGTGTATTCGGATATATCCGAATCTCCGAATAATGAACAATTTGTACGAATAATGTCTAGTAAAGTATAGGAGGGTTTAGTTCTTCTTAAAAGCAGAGCCTCACCCAAAAGGGGAAGCTCCTCTTGTTTGGTACCCCCCCACCCGCTGCCACCTTTCAGGGGAGAGGGGAGGAGCAAAACAAGGTCCCCTCTCCCACCCCCGGGTAAGATCGCCGCAATCGTTGTGCGTTGATCTACGAAATTGCCCCCCCCCCCACTGCCTTCTGAGAGACACAGAGGTCCCAGAATACAGTGGGACCCTTCACAAAGCGCAGCGTGACTTGCGCATGCGCAGTAGAAACCAGGCTGTGACCCCGTAAGGCTTCACTTCCTATTTCTCTTAGTGAAGGTTCTGGCGCCTGCACCTGGAGCCGGCGGGTGGATCGGCCTGGGGTGCCGACATCGAGGGATCCCTGGACATGTAAGTGTCCTAATAAGTCAGCAGCTACAGTATTTGTACAGTATTTGTAGCTGCTGACTTTACTTTTTTTTTTTTTTTTTACAGGCTGGAACTCCTGTTTAAGATGTTACCTGGAGCAGGTTAACGCTGGAATTTTGAAATATTTATTGCTGTCTCAGCCTTCCTGTAGGGGGGTGCAGACAACAGTGTTAAAAAAACAAAAACAGCAATACTACTAATCTCTTTCCACCTCTAAAAAACAGATATAGCAAAGTGTGGAATAGGCTTATGTGTCCCCCTCTAAGCCCACACATGATGAAGGATAAAAAGTAGGAGATGCCAGAATTGTGTGACTCGTCTTTCTTGTTAGGTAAACTTTCTTTCTTTAGGACATTTGCAAAGTCTATTTTAATTCACTATTAACCATAAGCTAAGTGTCTCTTTCCTTGAAGGTGATCTTTTAAAAACCATGTGCACATTATACTCATGTTTGACATTCTACTTTTTCAGACTTTTTTAAAAATGTATTTTCGTGCATTTTTGTGCAAATTTGCGCACATTTCCATGCATGTGTGTTCCCGGATTGACAATGTCAATGGCCAAATCTGTGTGCATTTGCAAACATGTGCATAAGGCGTTTGGGTGCATGTGGCGTAAATTACTGACCAAAAATGCAGATTTTTTGAATTTTCTTTTTTTACTGAAGAATACATGGCGCTTGTTCACATGCCTGTGTGCATAGGCACATTACAATTACTGGGCTGTATTTTAGCTCAGTAAAAAAAATAAGCTGTACTGAGCATTTTTAAGCTGCAGTTTGCAAGAGGCCTGAGAGTTTTGCAGTTATGAATGTTAAACTCTAGGTGTCAGGCTCATGTAGCAAACATTTCTGCGTTCAACAGCTAACTAAAAAAAAAAAGATCACCATTATATGTGATTCATTGTATATTCTGCTTTTAATTTCCCAATAATTTGTACATATAACTCATTTTAGCAGCACAATAACATCCAATAACATCCAGAAAACTACACATGCACTGATTTTTCTAAATAGTGTTTTAATATCATAATATTATGCATTAAATTATAGCATAAAGTATTAATATACTATAAAGATAGCAGTATAGTAACATTTTCTCATTGTGTGTGTGAAGAATATCATTTTATACTTTTTTCTCTCTTATGCCCTGTACACACGATCGACGGCACTAGAAAAGGGAAGTTCAATACCAAGTGTGCCACCCTTTGGGCTCCTTCTGCTAATCTCGTGTTAGTAGAAGTTTGGTGAGAGACGATTCGCGCTTTTCAGCCTCGTGCTTTTCTGATCGTTACTGCTCTTCAGTTTGTGTTTGTGGGTTTGTATCTGGTTTTCAGTGCATGTAGTCATTTCGCTTTTGTTTTTCAGTGTGTATTGTATAGTACGTATTTGATTTTGCAGTGCATTCTTGTCCGCTCGTTTCTGATTTTCAGCTCGCTCTTCTCAGGCCTTTCTGTTTTTCAGTGCTTTCTGTTAGTTCGTTCTGACCAGCCGACCATTTTGAAGCTCTAAGGACCCTCACCCCGGACCAGAAGGTTTTTGACTACCGGCTGGCCAGAGCCAGAAGAGTGGTGAATAAAGCTTTTGGGATAATGGCCATCCGGTTCCGTCTATTCCTTACAGCAATCAACATGGTGGAATATAAACTTAACCATATAATCCTTGCATGCTGCATTCTCCACAACTCTTTAAGGAGAAATTCAATGAACTATGTTGCCTCAGTTGGGCCTGAGGTCAGACTTCAAGAAGAAACCCTGACCTTGCTTGAAGCTGGGCATCCTGGCTTGCCCCCCCAAAGCGCCCGCAAAGTAAGACAGAAGTATGTCGAGTACTTTGCGGGTAGGGGGGCCATTGATATGCCAGAAAATATTTAAGAAACATTTTCAAAATACATTTTTTAGTTAAACTGAAATAAGATTTACTTAGATTTACTGCTTGTGTTTCTTTTAGCTGTCTCCTAGGTTCTCCAATGAGCTTTTCTTTTTGGCCATTTTCTTCAATAGTGCAAATGTAATTTATTTGAGACATGAGGTGACAATCTCTTCTTCAGCGAACTATTATTATGTTGTGGGTCTGCTACACACACCTTGTTTTTGTTGTTAATGTATGCATTACTGATAAAAATATACATCATTTTCAGCACCATGAATGAATTTTGATGAGTCACAAAAATGGCATGATTGTGGAAAATTATAAAGCACTGTGGGAGTTATTTACTAAAGGAAAATTTGCGTTGCACTCCAAGTGCACTGCAAAGGTGCACATGAAACTGCACTTGAAACTGCACTGAAAGTGCACTTGTAGTGCAAAGTGGATTTGCCTTTAGTAAATAACCCCCATTTCAGTGTAAACTCCAACTTAGTCCAAAAAATGATATTGAGCCTTGAAAGAAGAAGCTACACATTGTTGAGTAGAAAACTTTTTACTCTGTGCACATTCACATGTGCGTTAGAAAAGGGTTTTTGAACAAACCAACATACTTTAGTAAAAGCATTTTTTTTTGACAGTACAAATAGCCTTTTTTGTGTTAAAACAATACACAACTCAGGAACTTACAAAGTTCAACTTTGACAAAGTGAAGGTAATATCAGACATTAGTATGTCTAAACTGTGTTGATATTGCCTTCATCAGATGGGGTGATGTCACCCCAGTGAAAGCAAAATTTTGAAGATGCACACAAATTGACAGTCAAAATGGGGATTTCCCTCCTGATCTCATGCCTAATGTCAGCATGTGCTAGTTCCCATCATGGGGGATTAATGGACGTGTTTTGGGGGTGCAACCCCTTCCTCTCTACTTTAGTTGCGAGGAAGGGGTTGCACCCCCAAAATGCGTACCTTGATATCCCGTGATGGCAGATAGCACATGTTGACACACTGTTTGCATCTTCAAAATTTGGCTTTCAAAATTTTGGAGAAAGTTAGAAAAATAGAAAGAATTTGATAAATGTTGGTGTGTTTTCGATTCTGCCTAAAACATCAATGATGTTTTTGAGTCTTTTTTCAACATCATGGATGTATTCCTTGATCTTTTGTAAATCCTGATTGCACACCATGATCTCTCTGATGAGGACTTGTGCACTTGTGAAATGTGTTTCTTCTTCAACAACATCCACATCACCTAAAAAAACAAAACACCATGTATTATAAATATGCAGGCATCCATCTATTACCTGAAGCTGTGGTCTCAGACACTCACCTGTTGCGGCCACCATTTCGCCCACTTCATAAACCTCTCCTTCCTCCACATCCTCTGCTTGTTGTTTTTGGATTTCCTTTTCTTTAGGAGGTTGGGGGTCCCTGGTGACCTCAGACATCCCGAGTCTTTTCTCCCCTATGTGAATAAAATAAAGGCATACTTAGCACACAGATATTTGAGGCAAGAAATAGGAATATGAAACACTGCTTGGAAGTGTCGTACAATTGTCTGTGTTGGCAGAGTTCAAAGCTAAAGACATGATTTTTTTCCCTTTACAAAGCTGGAATACTTACCTTTTTTGTTAAAGTATCACACATGTAGAGACCCCTAGTATCCACTGGAGCACCTGTGTGGGACACCCTAAAATTTTTGTTCTGGTGTCCCACACTAGTGCTCCTGCATCCAGATGTGTAAACAGCTGCTGAGTGTCCTCTCCTTACACTGAATTAAGTTTGCATTTCATTCTAGTTACAAACCCATCTAGACAACAATGTACTAAACTTCTTTTAAGACAAATAGGCATGACCAAATGTAGTTAACCTGCATCTGCAAAAAACATTGTATTCGTGGGTGAATGAACGATGTTTACTATGAACGATTACTGTGCCCACGAACCTGAAACTTGCCATTTTAAACTGTACAACAGTAAAGAAATGCACATGGAGCAGCACGAACATAAGAAGAAGAATAGGAACACACGACAAAATACTTACTTTTTTGCAGCACTCTCTTGATTCTTCTGTACTGATCCTACTCCCAAAATTCAGGTCTGACCATCGTTTCCACAGTTGATCCTTGGATCGCCGTACCCCAAAATTCTTCGGCAGACTTTTCACAACTTTAGTCATGATCTTGGCCTTTCTCACATTTGGGTTTGGGTACGATCCATGCTTCCCGTCATAGTCGGCCCTCTTGAAGATGTCCACCGTCTCCACCATCTCTATAAAGGCCATATTTGAGGCCTTAAATATCCTCTGGGATCGGGAAGTTTGTGGCTCCAGGCTTTTGTCGTTGCTGCTGCTGCTGTCTGCATGCACTTGTTGTTTCTCTGCCATGTGCTCTCCCACTGCGCCGAAAGACAAGAGGCGGGGAATATACTAGAAAGAACGTCTGGGGCGGGCGAAGTTTCACGC
This sequence comes from Lithobates clamitans, assembly GCA_037952925.1. Taxonomy (NCBI): domain Eukaryota; kingdom Metazoa; phylum Chordata; class Amphibia; order Anura; family Ranidae; genus Lithobates; species Lithobates clamitans. The sequence goes on along the minus strand of JBBGZY010000125.1, from coordinate 2,227,462 downwards.
ATGCGCAGTGTATATAAAGTGTAATGAGCGTGTGTCATACGTATGATTTGTGAGCGGCGGAAGGAGTAGCGGAAGCGCCGATCATTCTAATGAAGGTACAATTTTAACTTGGTGCATCAGTGGCCTATACTGCTTCTAGATTGAGGCCTATATTAAGAAAAGATTAGGAGAGTTTAGCCTGACATTAGGGTTTGTCTTGTGTTGTGTCTTGCAGAGAAAATGGATCTATTCAATGATGAGGACTTTATCCCCATATTCATTGATATGTACAGGGAGCTGCCCTGTCTGTGGCAGGTAAACCACCCCTTTTATAACAATAAACCAAAGAGGAAGGCAGCGCTGGATCAATTGCTGGAATTTGTGAATCCGGTGATCCCCACGGCAGACATCCCCTATTTGAAGGCCCTAATTGGTTGCATGAGAAGCACTTATAATAGAGAGCGCAAGAAGGTCCAGATATCCCAGAGATCAGGAGCTGCAGCAGATGACGTTTATGTACCCAGGCTGTGGTACTATGACAGACTGCATTTTCTGGCAGGCCAGACTGAACCCAGGCCAGCACTCTCCAATCTTCCTCCAAGGCTTCCTTCCACCTCAGCTGAGGCTTCCGACGTCCAACCTGGGCCTTCCAGCCAAGAAGAAGTGAAGGAGCCCAACTTGAGCCAGGTATAGCATTGTTCAACATATTTCTAGTCAAATAATTAATGATGTTAACTAGATGTTATTATTGATCAGTCATTTCTGATTTTACAAAGTGTTTTACATACCAATAGACAGTAGTAGCCACAAATGATTGGGACAAGAATGAAAAATGCTGGGGTCAGAATGATAGTCTTTTTTATTTATTAACATTCAATTTGCAACAGTCATGAGCTAAATATTGAGTGTGATTGATGAACCAAAAACTAAAACTATGTCCCTTTTTCATACACAGGATAGTCTCAGCCAGGAGGAGGCCGTGGAAAGTGGCAGCAAGGAGGTGGCGGGGGTAAGTGGCAACCAGGAGGTGGCCAGGCCCAGTAGCCTGCCCGAATCCCAGGTCCCTCCCCTCTGCCTCCCACAAAAAAAGTCCCAGGAAGAGGAGTAACCTGGAGGAGGCAGCATTTGGCCTATTTTGGAAGGCTACTGTGGCCCTCAGAACACCCTCCCCAATAATCAAGAGGACTATGCCTACATGGCAGCCTGCAAAAAGCAGGAAATGGAGGAGCGCCAATGCCTCTTATGTGAGGAAGTTATGTTACAAGCCCTAAATAAGGGGTGGAGGGACGAACTCATAAGCCAAAGCCACATTTGTGAGTTCAACCATGGTCCTCCTCCTCCTCCTCCACCCCCTGCCACAACTACAACACCAGAGCCACAGCCTGGAAGCAAGCATGTAAGGAAGACAAGAGAGTGATGGCCTGGGTTTGGTGTGGTCTGACAAAAGACGCAGGCTGTTGTAAGACCACAGCCTGGGGACATATATGTCATCTGCTACTGTACCTGATCTCTTGTAGTCCTGGACCGGATTGTGCTCACTATTATAAGGACTCCTCGGGGTACCAATTTTGACTGTAAAATAATTGATGTGTGCCCTGGGGTACAAAGGCTTCGCAAATTTCACCAGTTACTCCAGCGTTGCCTTCCTCTTTACTTTGTTATGACCCATAATAAATGGCTATTTATTTTTCACAAATACTTGGCTATATGTTTAACTTCAAAAGGCCAGTTTGTTTGTGAGTAGGCAGGTACATTTCAAAAATGTGAAATTAACAAGGGTCACCAACACCAACCTCCTTGAGGTTAAAAAATACAAGATAATAATGGTGTTGTGGTAACTTGACACAAAACGAAAGAATAAATTATGGAGATCACTATAAAAAAAAAAAAAATAGGAGATCTGGATAAAAAAAAAAAAAACACTATAACCAAAAATTCGAAACTTTATGATGGTGATCTGACGGAAAAAAAAAAAATTATTCATGAGATCACAAGAAATAATAAAGAAATCAGGTTTGTCAGAACTCTGTGTGAATATGAGCAGCAAAACAACTTCATTATTCTAGCATTCTAAAGAAGAAAAGAATGCGCTGAATTAAAAGATTTAAAATTTTGCAGCGTGATGAATGTGCTATCTCCATTACGAACGCTAGTTTTACCAGACCGAGCGCTTCCGTCTCGTAATTGATTCAGAGCATGCGTGGAACTTTGTGTGTCGGAATTGTGTACACACGATCGGAATTTACCAGAACGGATTTTGTTGTCGGAAAATTTGAGATCCAGACCTCAAATTTTGTTTGTAAAGTCTGTTCATTTTGATCGTGATGAGGTATGACGGGACTAGAAAAGGAAGTTAATCTTGATGCTTTTATCGACGAGATTCACACCTTGCGAGCCCCGTCACAGAGCATACCAGGCCCTCAGGTCTGGTATGGATTCTAAGGGGAACCCCCTACGCCGGAAAAACGGCGCGGGGATCCCCCTAAAATCCATACCAGACCCTAATCTGAGCACGCAGCCTGGCCGGTCAGGAAAGGGGGTGGGGACGAGCGAGCGCCCCCCCCTCCTGAACCGTACCAGGCCGCATGCCCTCAACATGGGGAGTGGGTGCTTTAGGAAAGGGGGGCACCCTGCGGCCCCCCCACCCCAAAGCACCTTGTCCTCATGTTGATGAGGACAAGGGCCTCTTCCCCACAACCTTGGCTGTTGGTTGTCGGGGTCTGTGGGCGGGGGGCTTAAAAACACACTAGACAGGTTTTTAAAGTAATTTATTAGGCAGCTCCGGGGGTCTTCTTCCGTCTTCGGGGGTCACTTCCGACTTCTCCGCTCTCTCCGGCCTCTTCTCCCGGTGTCCAATTCTTCTCCCGCTCTCCAGTTCTTCTCCCACTCTCTGGTTCTTTTGCCAGGCTCCTCCGCTATCTTCTGCTCTTTTGCTGCTCTCTTGCTAGCGGTAGCCCGGTCTTCTCCATCGTCTTCTTCCCCGTTCTCCTCTTCCGATGTTGGCACGGCGCTCTCTCCCGCTGTAATGCTGTGTTCACGGTGCAACGACTTATATAGGCATGGGGCGTGGTCATCGGGTGATGTCACTCGGTGACCCCGCCCCTTATGACATCACAGTTCCAGGGCATGGTGGGACTGTGCCTCCATATGGGGCGGGGTCACCAAGTGGTGCGCACCGTGAACAAAGCATTACAGCGGGAGAGAGCGTCGTGTCAACATCGGAAGAAGAGAACAGGGAAGAAGACGATGGAGAAGATTGGGACACTGTTAGCAAGAGAGCGGAAAAAGAGTAGAAGATAGCGGAGGATCACGGCAAAAGAAACGGAGAGCGGAGAAGAGGCCGGAGTGCGGAAGAAGAACCGGACACCAGGAGCAGAGGCCGGAGAGAGCCCCGAAGTCGGAAGAAGATCCCCGGAGCTGCCTATTAAATGACTTTAAAAACCTGTCTAGTGTGTTTCTTTATTGACACTTTTTTCCCCAGGTGAATGGGTAGGGGTACGATGTACCCCATACTCATTCACATAGGGCGGGGGGCCGGGATCTGGGGTCCCCCTTATTAAAGGGAGCTCCTGGATTCCGATAAGCCTCCCACCTGCAGACCCCGACAACCAATGGCCAGGGTTGTCAGGAAGAGGCCCTTGTCCTCGTCAACATCAACATCAGCAGGGCGCCCCCCTTCCCCAAAGCACCCGCCCCCCCATGTTGAGGGCATGCGGCCTGGTACGGTTCAGGAGGGGGTGCGCTCGCTCGTCCCCACCCCCTTTCCTGACTGGCCAGGCTGCGTGCTGGGATAAGGTGTTTTTTCGGCATAGAAGGTCCCCCTTAAAATCCATACCAGACCTAAGAGACATTGTCGCCTCTTTCTCGCGCTCGCTGCAATAGGAAAATGTGTTTTCCTATTGCAAAATGTGGTCTGTCGGAAGTCCGATGAAGCCCACACACACGGATTCAGTCCGCCGAACCAGTCCGGTTGGAAAGTCCGCTCGTGTGAATAGGGCATTAGACCGAATTTTAATGGTTCAAAGAATGTCAGGCAAAATGGTCAGCCCTCATGCATGTTAACTTCATCAAATCTGACCCTCTTTGAAAAAAATTTGGACACCCCTGGGATATAGCATCACTGAAATCCACTGCTCCTCCTCCTGATCATTTCTCTCCCATGGAGCTGCAAATTCCACTGCAAAAGCGTGTGGGCTGCTACAATACTTACAGACACTTCAGACTCCAGGGATCCTCGTCCCGGTCCCATTCACAGGAAAGATTGCATGTTTTCTACCCAACCCTGTTTGTAGTTCGCAGGGGACGATGGCTAGCGTCCAGTTGCAGATCAGAAGACGTTGAACCTTTTTGGTCCTCTTAGAGATCTTTAAGATGGAGTCTTTTCAAACAGTACAACCAGACGGTTGGATGCTAATGCTGGATCATCAGGATGCCTATCCTCACATCCCAAATTTTTTTTTTCTTTCCCTTTCCTTCCAAAATAAGTAAGTTTGGCAATCGGTTAGACGCATCTTAACTTTAACAGCCTACCTTTTGGCTTATAAATATCTCTGAGAATGTTTGTAAGGGTCCCAGTGCCGTGTCAGCTCCACTCAGAGAACAGGTTCGCCACTACCTGGATGTCATTCTTTTTCTATCCAGAGGGCTGGAACAACTGCTGTCACACAAAGAGGTCCTCGTATATTCCCTGCAGAGATATGGCTGGGTTATCAACTTCTGAAAAAAAAGGGAAAGCAAAGCCAACTTTCTCCAACTCAATGGATAGTGTACCTGGGGGTGGTCTGTTGGTTCCTCTGTTTTGCTTCCATCAGAGAAAGTGGTGACAGTCAGGAACAGAATTCTGAGGGCAGATACTTTCACTTTTTTGATGGCTTCTCAGTGCCTTAGTCATTTGCGCACAACGTTGTCATGCATACCGATGATTCCCTGGGCGCATGGGCACCTGTGCAACTTTCAATTAGGATTCTTAGCACAAGGGAGGAAACAGAATCTAACATAGTTAATAACAGTGTCACTCAGTATAAGTAGCGGTCTGTGGTGAACGAAAGACCTTGAGGAAGTCACGGCTCATTAGAACCGTTAGACGGGATAATTGTTACGAATAATATCTGTAAGACAGCCTGGAAGGTGCACTACGAGGGACTGACGATCAAGGTAAGCGGAGGTTCAAACAGCCCTTTTAGCACTTTGACCTTGCTACACAGAATCAAGGAAAGACCAGTCTCCTTGCAGTTGAGCAACGGGGCTAGATCTCATGTCAGTTCAACTGTTTGTTCCAACAGAGCAGTGTTCGGTTCGGGCCATTACCTACAAGGCAGTATCTATAGCAAAAACTTTAAGCAGAAAGTTGTCTGAAATTCAAGCTCTTGGAGCTTCAAAGAAAAAAAAATATAATGTGTTGCTGGATCTCATGTCAGTTCAACTGTTTGTTCCAACAGAGCAGTGTTCGGTTCGGGCCATTGCCTATAAGGCAGTACCTATTGCAAGAACTTTAAACAGAAGGTTGTCTGAGATTCAAGCTCTTGGAGCTTCAAAGAAAAAAAAAAATATATAATGTTTTCTTTCCAGAAGGAGTAGAGTTGGGTCTTGTAGATCATCTTGCATCAAAAGTAGCAACAGCCCTCTATCTAACAAACATCTGGACATTGCCTAACTTTCCAGAACATCACACAGGAAAGTCACACAAACTGGTCATTTTCAGAACTTTAAAGAAGTACCTGTCCACAATTGCTCCTTTCAGGTCATCTAATGAACCTTTGTCATTCCAGCTGGAAATCATCAAGAAAAAGAGGTTACTGCCTGGACTCTAGCAGGCTTGGTTGTGCATATAGGACAAGGGGTCGCGGGCGTACTCTACCAGAGCAGTTGCAGCCTCATAGGGTGCACATTCGAGAACATCTATGGTGTCCATCTGTAGAGAGGTATCATGGTCATCCCAGCATACCTACTCAAACTTTACGGAGTTGACCCGGGGGGCAGCTAACTAGTCCTTTTTTTATGCCATTTACTGGTCCCGAGGCGGAGCTCCATCACTAGTATGCTGCCATGGTTTGGTGTCAGGAAAGGAAAATTACAGTAAGTTTTTGATTAAATTTTCCGTTTTCATTAGCTTATCTGTTTTTATTTTGATCTCCGTCTTTGTTAATCTGTTTTATTTTTTTTTAATATTTGTTGTTAAATGTTTTATTATTCATTCCCTTTTCTGCCTTATTTAAAACTTTTTTAACTACCATATTTCTGTTTAGCCATATGGAAAATTCTAAACATATGTGAAACAAAAAAAGAAGGGATACTTGCTAAGTAGCCCTGGGTTAGACTTTAAAGGCATAGAAAACAATGGAGAAATAGAAAAAAATATTACAATGTTTATTGAAAAAGTACATAGTATATACAGAGCATTCAAAGATTAAAAATCATATGTAATGATACAAAATATACAGTGAGCCCTTGTGCGTCAACTCGTTACACCATTATGCTTCATCAGGACACGTTCAAGGTTCAAAGAAAGCAAAAGAGAGAGCAGATCTTACTGTCTGAAATAAAAAAATATTTGTTTAAAAAATTATAACACACATCTTAAAAAAACTCATCTGTCCAAAGAGAGGAGCAGCCAAGGCACATATTGATACAAAAAACAAAAATGAAAATACCTTGCAAGAAAATAAGCCTCGTACATAGATATCCAATAATGGGGATATTCAAAGATATCATCCAAGAGTGGCTAGTTCCAGTAGTCTGTTGGATGATATCTTTGAATATCCCCATTATTGGATATCTACTGCAGATATCCAATAATGGGGATATTCAAAGATATCATCCAACAGACTACTGGAGCTAGCCAATTTTGGTTGATATCTTTGAATATCCCCATTATTCGATATCTATGTACGATGCTTATTTTCTTGCAAGGTATTTTCATTTTTGTTTTTGTATCCATATGATTTTTAATCTTTGATTGCTCTGTTCATACTATGTACTTTTTTCAATAAACATTGTAATATTTTTTTCTATTTCCTATAGAAAATGTATTTACTATTGTATGAATTTATTTAAAAAAAAAACATTTTAAATTATCCATTTAACTCCGGTGTGTTTATATTATACATTACGCAGTCACTTGTATTGCAGAAAATGCAAATAATGTAGCAAACATTTCATCCGAATACAGATAGGCGAAGTGTGCACAGCAGAGGTTGCGATTTATCACTCTTCTTGGATTAGTATCCATTTAAGCAGCCAGCACTTGTGAAATGCTGCGTGACCTTTCACTTAAATTTAAATTGTTTGAACAACGAGAGCCAAATCGAAACTCGTTTGGATAGATTGAACCCATACTATATTACAATATAAATATGACCATGTTGGCTAATTAATGCCATTAGATCAAGTTGTGTATGCATTTTATCAGTCACAAGCAATTAGCCATATGATGCACAGGGCAGTATGAAAAAGCCTTCTTGTTAATATATTACATATAGAAAATCAAGCTTTATAACTGCACAAGGTATTTATTCATTTCAGTTTAAAGAAAGCCCCCCTGCCGCGATATGATTACTCCTTGTTTTGGTGGCTTGCATTAACGAATGAAATTTTGTTTAAATGATGGCTTGTTTTATAATGTTTACCTTTACTGTTTTCTGTTTTTTGTGTTTTATTCAGTTATATTTACTGAGGACTAGAAAAAATAATAGCTATTGCATTACTTCTGTAGGTGTGGCTAATCCCAAAAACAAAAATCTGTTATATATTGGCTTACCAGTCCTCAGGTGTGCTGGTTGCTTTAGTTTTTTTTGAATTTCAATTTTTTATTGGAACAAGAAAGTACAATATTGGAAAATATATCCATTAAACAGTAGTAATTACTCAGGTCGTCATCGTTACAAAAACATGAGTCTTGAGAAAAGCCAACAATGACAATACAAACAATCACCAGATAGGCAAACTATAGCGTAAAAATACTCCCAGACAAGCACTCTCACATAAGAGGCTTAACAATCAAAGTCAGCTGGTGTACTATCAGCAATATATTAGAATAAGGTCAGGTTCACATATGTGCGAATTGGATGCGTTTTTCCAGTTCACATGACATGTGAGTGTGGAAATAGTTGCCACCGCTCTAGGCAGACCAGGTTGAAGTCTCCTGTCTTCCACTGTGCAAAAGGGTGAGAGCCCCAGGTGCTGGCAGTTGCTGATGCAATTGTATTCGTGCAGGAAACATCTGGACAACCGCACACAGGGATGAGCAGATAAAATCTTCTTTATTCAAAACGTGGCATAAAATCAGTACATGACACCGCTGGAGCAACACAGCTTAGCTGCTAACGCGTTTCACGCTCTTACAGAGCGCTTACTCATAGCTGAAGTGGTTAAGTATATATATATATATATATATATATATATATATATATATATATATAAAATAATAATATAGTGGATGGGCATCTTGATGGGATGCAATGTGCCGGGATAGGGAGAATTGTGGGTGCTCACTCTGGATGGACTGGTGTCTTTATTCAACCTTACTAACTATGTAACTATGTAACTATGAGAAGAAAAAAAAAAAGACCAAGAGAGAGGGAGAAATGGAGAGGGTCAGCCAGGGATCACTAAAGAATAGATAGATATCAGTTCCATGAATCCCGTGTATTGTCAAACTTTTTAGTATTATTATGAAGGATACAGTCAAGTCTGCAGATAAAGTGATTGTAAACCCTCTTATTTTATTGTTTTTAAAATAACAAACATGTCATACTTAGACACGACACGTGTCCATAGACACGAATGCTGGACTCGGCCCCGCCCCCCGGTGCACGTGTCATTGGATTTGATTGACAGCAGTGGGAGCCAATGGCTGCGCTGCTATCAATCTATCCAATCAAGAGCCAGGACCCCGCGGAGAGAGTGAGAGCGTGTCTTACTCTCACAACCCCTTTAAGTTTATTCTTTACATGGTCAAGAGGAACCACCAACCGCTTCAAATATTTAGCAATGGCAATTCTAGCCACCAGAAACATATACAGTAATAGGATTAATTTCACAGATTTCCTGGGTACCTCGTAAACAATTCCTGTTCCTTTCCTATTTCAAACTGACCACACTAGGTAATGGCATGAGAGCACATCCATCCCAGCGTGGTCACTTTTCTGGCTGCACTGGGAGAACATTCTACTTGTTCACATATGCTTTAAAGGGTTGAGACAAACCATTAACCGCTTCAGATCCGGGCCATTGCCAAATGACGGCAACAGCACGGATCTAAATTGCCGGGACTACGTCTATTGACGTTGTCCCGTGCACGAGCGGCTGCGCGCCCCCTGCAGGGCGCGCTCGGTGATCAGCGAGTCTATGAGACTCGCCTGATCACAGATCAGAGTAAGGGGTCGGTCCCGACCCCTTACCACATGATCAGCTGTCAGCCAATGACAGCTGATCATGTGATGTAAACAGAGCCGGTAATCTGCTAATTTTCCTCCTCGTGCTGACAGCGTGAGGAGGAAAAAAGAAACCCGATCACCGGCGGCCGTGAGAGGGACATCAGTCCCGATCACGGCGCTCTTCTGATACAGAGCAGTAGGCAGCAATGCCGCCTACCAGTGCCCACCAGCGTCACCCATCAGTGCCCACAGTGCCATCAATCAGTGCCCACAGTGCCATCAATCAGTGCCCACAGTGCCACCCATCAGTGCCCACAGTGCCACCTATCAGTGCCCACAGTGCCACCCATCAGCACCGACATCAGTGCCACCCATCAGCACCCACATCAGTGCCACCCATCAGCACCCACATCAGTGCAACCTATCAGTGCCCATCAGTGTCACCTACCAGTGCCCATAAGTGCCCATCAGTGCCGACCATCACTGCCCATCAGTGCCGCCCATCAGTGCCCCCCATCAGTGGTACCTATCAGTGCCCATCTGTGCCACCTATCTGTGCCACCCATCCGTGCCACCCATCAGCGCCCATCAGTGGCCATCAGTGCCGCCTTATCTGTGCCCATCAGTACCGCTTTATCTGTGCCTATCAGTGCGGCCTTAACTGTGCCTATCAGTGCAGCCTTAACTATGCCTATCAGTGCCGCCTTAACTGTGCCTATTAGTGCCGCCTTAACTGTGCCTATCCGTGCCCATCAGTGCAGCCTATCAGTGCCCACCAGTGCCGCCTCATCAGCGCATATCAATGAAGGAGAAAAATTACCTGTTTGCAAAATTTTATAACAAACTATTAAACATGATTTTTTTTTTTCAAAAATTTCCATCTTTTTTTGTTTGTTTAGTAAAAAATAAAAACCCCAGCTGTGATTAAATACCACCAAAAGAAAGTTCTATTTGTGGGGAAAAAAATGATAAAAATTTCATTAGGGTGCAGTGTAGCATGACCGCGCAATTGTCATTCAAAGTGCGACAGCGCTGAAAGCTGAAAATTGGTCTGGGCAGGAGGGGGGTTTAAGTGCCCAGTAAGCAAGCGGTTAATCACTGACAAGGGTGCTTACAGTGGTCAACATTTATTCACTCTCAATAAAGAAAAAGGATCAATGCTTTCATGGTGCATGTGCCCCTACATGCGTTTCAGTTTTGGCTAGAATCGATCGGCTGGAATGATCGATGCCCTGCTGAAACCGCTGCCTGTGGAAGAGAATTCCACATCCTAACTGCTCCCACAGTAAAGAACCCTCTTTAAGGTTAAACCGCTTTTCTTCTAATTTTAGTGAATGGCAGAACGTCTTATTAAATTCCCTTTTCGAGGAAAAGCTTTATCTCTATTGTGGAGTCACCAGTATGGTATTTGTACATTGAAATCATATCCCCTATCAAGCGTCTCCTCTCTAGAGAGAACAAGTTCAGTGCTTGTAACCTTCCCTTATAACTAATGTCCTCCAGACCCTTTATTAGCTTTGTTGACCTTCTTTGTACTCTCTCCAGTTCCAGCACATCCTTCCTGAGGACTGGTGCCCAGAACTGGACAGCATACTCCAGGTGCGGCCGGACCAGAGTCTTGTAGCGTGAGTTAATTAACGTTTTATCTCTGGAGTTGATACCCTTTTTAATGCGTGCCAATATTCTGTTTGCTTTGCTTGCAGCAGCTTGGCATTGCATCCCATTGCTGAGCCTGTCATCTACTAGGACCGCCAGGTCCTTTTGCATCCTAGATTCCCTCAGAGGTTCTCCTCCTAGTGAGCAGATGGCATTCATATTTTTGCCACCCAAATGCATTATTTTTTTTTCAATTATTTTATTTATTCCATCATAAGACAAGTTCCAATACATATACATATACAGTAGATCAGGCAAATATCACATCCATTATCACATTAAAGTCATATAGTAAATTAATTTGCTACCCAGACACTACTCATCAGCAAAATATTCTTAACCAAGAATCCCCTGTCCAACCATCCTGTAGTCTCGAACTTGTCTTAATCTATTTTATACAAAGGAAAATATTTTATACCAAAACAACACAAAACAAAACAAAAAAAAAAACAAACAAAAAAAAAGGGGGGGGGGGGGGGGGAGTCAAGCTCCTCCATGGAAATGTACCTCAATTGTGCTCATGTGTCAAAAGGAGGATTAAGTTAAGAACCTTAAAATAAGTGCTCCCTCTAACTACCCAGATTAATGTCAAGGAGGGTGTTTCCCTCCCCCGAAGCCATAAACACATTCCAAAGTGACCAAGTCTTAAAGTAACGCTCCTGCTGGTGTCGCGCAGAAAGGACTAGGTCTTCTAGTTTGTTAATCTCTTTTACTTTACGCAGCCACATTCCTATTGTCGGGGGCGTCGATGTTTTCCAGGTCAGGGGTATGCATGCTTTAGCAGCGTCTAAAAGATGACGAATAATCGATTTCTTGTAGGTCTTCTCTGATATATGAGACACATGGAGAAGAAAGAAAGCAGGGTCTACTGGTGTTTCACTATCCATAAACATTTGAACGATACGTCTAATTTCTGTCCAAAACTCCTCTAGTTTAGGACACTTCCAAAAAATATGTAACATCGTACCCCTGTCTCTCTGACATCTCCAACACAAGTCAGAGGAGTCAGGGAAGATTCTCTTCAATTTCACTGGCGTTCTGTACCACCGAGCAAAAATTTTGAAATTAGTCTCTTGAACTTTCGCACAGATCGATGATTCATGCGTAAATTTAAGAATACGTTGTAGTTGTGTTAAGCTAAAAGGTTTTCCCAGCTCCTGTTCCCATTCCTGGACACGCTTTAAAAGATTACTTCCTCTAAGTGTAATTAGTAGTTCATAATTAACCGATAGAGTATGAGATATCGCTCCAGTCTCTGCGCACATTTTTTCAAAAGTGGTAAGGGGCCTGGCAAACCGTCCCGGGGCCGGAAGAGTGCTAAGAAAGTGGATGATCTGGAGAGCATTCCAGAATCTCAATCTGAACATACCCGCCTGTTCCATCAACTCCGAGACTGTTTGCCACGCCCCAGCTTTTATATAGCAAGACACCTGTACATGGCCCATATTCCATAAATGCTTAAATGCCACATCTTCCATCCCCGGAGGGAAACGGGGGTTTCCCAGTATCGGATATAGGGGGGATTCCTCGGCTGTTATGCCCATACTAGGTAACAGGGCTGAACAGAGCCTAATAGTAGTACCTATTAAAGGATGTTTGGTGAGCACTCCAGGAAGATGGGCAGAGCACCATAAAGCTCTGTCCAATGGGACAGGCGACTGAGCATATTCCAACTGTACCCAAAGTTTAAGATCTTTGTGCCTGTTCCAGTCAATTATTCTGCTCAGATGTATAGCTTAATAATATTTTCGTATATCTGGGACCGCTAGTCCCCCACATCTTTTTGGAAGTGTTAATTGGTTGCGTTGCAACCGAGGTTGTTTATGTGCCCAAATAAAGTCAAAGATTAACCTCTGGGTTTGTTTAAAATATGTAGATGGTATACGTATCGGCAATGCCTGTAGGAGGAAAAGAAATTTGGGGAGGATGCTCATTTTAATAATGTTACAGCGTCCAAGCCACGAGTGAAAGCTTGTTTTCCAATTATCCAGTAAACTTTTAACCTTTTTAAGCAATGGAGGGAAATTTGACTCAAAGATCTTACCTATATTGGGTGGAATCAACGTGCCCAAATATGTTAGCGCTTTATCTGTCCATTTAAACTTAAAATTTTGCTTAAATTGCTCGATTGATATTGGAGGACAATTAACCCCCATTGCTTCCGACTTGGAAAAATTAATACGGAGATTGGAGATTAGACTATATTTCTCAAATTCTTTCATTAAATTTGGAATTGTGATCAAAGGGTTCGTGAGAGAGAATAACATATCGTCTGCATACGCTGAAATTTTACATTGGGCCTCCCCTATTTGTATTCCTGTAATATCTTGATTCAGACGTATTGTGCAAAGAAATGGTTCCAATGACAGGGCGAACAGGAGTGGTGACAGGGGGCAACCCTGGCGTGTCCCATTAAAGATTGAAAAAGTTTCTGATAGAACCCCGTTAGCCCGAACTCGAGCCGCCGGGCAAGAATAAATGGAGGTGATCCACTGCAACATTTTATTCCCGAAACCTCCATATCGCAAAACTGCCAGCATATACCTCCAGCTCACCCTATCAAAGGCCTTTTCCGCATCTGTATTTAAAAACACACATTGTGTCTGTGTTTTATTCACTACCTGTAAAAGATTGAGGACCTTCGTAGTATTATCTCTTGCCTCACGTGTGGGAACGAATCCCACTTGATCCAGATGTATCAAGTTTGGAACATACTGTTGGATCCTATTTGCTAAAATTTTGGTAAAGATTTTGAGATCTAAATTACGCAAAGAAATCGGTCTATAGCTTCCACAAGAAGCTGGGTCTTTCCCCTCCTTCGGTATCACCGAGATATGAGCTAGCAAGGTATCTTGTGTTAATGTAGCTGACGAACCAAGAGCGTTAAATAATTTAATCATATAGTGGGCTAGAGAGGGGAGCAGAATCTTATAGTATTGTGCCGTCAAGCCGTCAGAGCCTGGTGCTTTACCTGTTTTAGTGGTCTTTACAGCTTCTTGAAGTTCTTCCATGGTTATGGGACTTTCAAGGTTATTTCTATCCTCATCGGACAGTTGGGACATTAATGACCGCGAGAGATACCGATCTATCTGGGCTTGAGTGGGGGGTTGCGTCTGCAAATTATATAAGGAACTATAGAATTTTTGAAATTCTTGCGCTATATCATATGGTTTCGTAACCTTAAGCTTATTAGATGTAACCAAGTGTGGGATATAGTTCCTTAATTTCTGCTCACGTAAAGACCTAGCTAAAAATTTTCCACACTTGTCCCCAGACTCGTATGAGACCTTCCTACAAATTTGTAGTGCTGCCTTCGCTTTATATTGAAGAAGGTCCGAAATTTGTGCCCGTTTAGCTAGAAGGTCTGTCTCTAATGACGCAGATTGAGCTTGTTTGTGCCGCTGTTCTAAAGAAGTCAACTCCTCCAATAGTAATTTAAGCTGTTCTGCCCGTTTCCGTTTAATCCTAGCTCCATGTTTAATCAGCACCCCTCTAATAACCGCCTTATGTGCTGCCCAGACAATTCCAGGATCACAGTCTGGGGTATCATTGGCGCTAAAGTAAAATTCTAACTCTTTGATTACGTCTTCTCGAACATCTTTGTCCTGTAGGAGACTCTCATTCAATCTCCATTGAGTCGATCTATTCGTCCGGGATTTGTCTAGGTCATATGTCAGAAATATAGGTGCATGGTCTGACCAAGTAATAGAGCCGATTGTAGCGGTTCGTACTGAATGAAGTTGGGCATGTGGAACAAAGAAAATATCTATACGGGAGTAGGATTTATGCGGAAGTAAAAAGTATAATCTTTTTCTGTAGGATGGAGTATACGCCATATATCAATCAATTGGTTCCTGTACAGGATTTGAGCAATACCATTCCGTGTACTAAAAGAGGTAGATGACAGTCCAGTGGAAGTATCTTCCATTGGGTTTAATGTCATGTTCCAGTCCCCTCCTAAGATCAACTGACCTTCTGAGAATTCAGTTAACCGTTTAAGCGTTTTATCCAAAAAAGTCCCTTGATGTACGTTGGGGGCATACACTGTCGCAAATGTAACCCCCACATCGCCCACCTTGCCCTTAACAAACAGGAAGCGCCCTTCAGGATCTCTAACTGCGTCTACGAAAAACCATGGTACTCTACTCGAAAGGATAATAGACACTCCCCTTGACTTCGCCATTTGATTTGTAGAATGATAAACTATTGG
The DNA here is from genome assembly GCA_037952925.1 of Lithobates clamitans. NCBI lineage: Eukaryota > Metazoa > Chordata > Amphibia > Anura > Ranidae > Lithobates > Lithobates clamitans. The sequence continues at coordinate 2,212,243 of JBBGZY010000125.1, read as the reverse complement.
ATATGGCCGGCTTTTTAAAATAGGTACTTTATCGTCTCTAAAATGTGTCTCCTGTATAAATGCAACCTCTATCTTGAGACGCTGCAAATCATGCAGGAGCATCCTCCTTTTTTCTGGTGTGTTTAGGCCCTTAACATTCAACGAGAGCACATTGAGGGTTTCCATTGTGAGGAGAAAAAAAAAAAGGGGAGGGGGAGAAGGGGGGGAGGGAAAAAATAATAAGGAATAAACACTTAAATACCTAACCAAAAAAAAAAAAAAGGGCAGTATACTGCTAAAACGCTCACCGATCCAACCCGGTATTGAGCGTTAACCTATATGGGGTTGTGGACAAAAATGGTCGGAGGTGGGGCTCCGGGTCCCCCCATACCCCCCGACCATCTAAAAAAAACTATGTATATAAAAGAAAAAAAAAGGGTAGCCGACCTTCTAGGCCATATCAATTAACAAATAACAATCTTTATATTATTACACGGTATCTACTTACATGAGGGTATTATCTTATACCGTTTATGATCAAAAGCATATAATAATGTCCCATCAAAGTCTGAAGGTTTCCTCCTTCTAAGGTCCCCTCTCTTCTTAATAAACCTTATACATCAAAAATATAAATTATATGTATACTTCCATATGGCCCACTTCTATACTTCCAAGTAAGTGAGATACTAATCTTCTCTACCAAGCCCCCCTCCCCCTCTCCTTCTACTGACAGGGATCTCCTACTTACATTAGGTGCGACCTAGGCATATAACCTATCCCCTATTCTAAGAGGCACAAAGCAGGGTACAAGGTATCCATACCCGCCTATTTATCTATATATGACTAAATCGCACCTACATACACTTACACATATATGTATCCAAAAAAAAAAAAAAAACACTAAAAAACAAGACAAAAAAAAAAAAAAAAAAACACCCAATATTCATTTAAGTCATTAAGCCCAGTTTAACCATCTTTATATTTGGGCAGTAAAAAAAAAAAAAAAAAAAAGAAAAAAAAAAAAAAGAAGGAGGGGATACCTGTTGCTATTGTGTTGACCCACCAATAAGTGCAAAAAAAAAAAAAAAAAAGATATAAGGATACCTGTTGCTATTGTGTTGGTCCAACAATAAGTGCAAAAAAAATAAATAAATAAAAATAAAAAAAATAACAAAAAATAAATAAATAAATAAATAAAATAAAGGAGGGGGGGGGGGGGGAGTGCCTATTGCTTCCGTGAGTTAAAACACTAATAAGTGAGAGAAATAAAAAAAAAAAAGGAAAAGGAAATGAGAAGGGGAATATTCTTCCAATTGTGATAGCTAAATATCAGTTTATCGAGTGCTCTAGGGCAACAGGCATAGCTAAGAAAAAAAAATAAAATAAAATAAAAGTGGGTGACCCCAATATTACATCAGCATGGATCTATACACCCATGTTTCCGCTGATTCTTCTATTCCGAACCAAAAAAAAAGAAGAGAAAAAAAAAAAAAGGGGGGGGTGGGAAGGAAAATATCCTTCCGATTGTGATAGTTAAGTATCTATTTATCAAGTGCTCCAGGGCAGCAGGTAATGCTTAAAAAAAAAACAAAAAAAAAAAACAGACCATAGAAGGGGGAGACCCCAGTATCACACCAGAATGAACCTATACATCCATGTTTCTACTGATTCTTCTACTTCCAAACCTAGTTTAACCATCTTTACATTTGGACAAAAAAAAAAAAAAAAAAAAAGGGGGGCCTTACAAAATATATCATATATATATTGGGAGGCCACCGCTAGACCCCAAATAATATTGCTATCAATAGACACCTGACCAAAACAAAAAAAACACAGATTCAAAAAGAAAAACCAGTGTCATAAATACTTTAGAAGGAGGAAGAATACACCAGCTGCCTTAATTAAAACACAAATAAGTGTTTTAAAAAAAAAAAAATATATATTATCAAGTACAAATTCCAAAGTCTACGACTCAAAAAAGAAAAAACCCGTGCTATCCAAGTGTTATGAAAAAAAAAAGGGGGGGGGGGGGGCCCTGTGAAAAAGCAAATAATTAAACCTCAAAAACACAAAAACAAACTATAACCTTCTAAGTTGACAACTCTCCACAACAATCTCGTGTTCTAGACAAACCCTTAACCACTAATTGACTTGTGTTAAAAAGAAAAGAGAGAGGGAAATACCCTTTCAACTGTGAGTAATTAATTGCCTATTAAGTGCTATAAGGCAGCGGGTGCAAAACTTCCTATATAGTTACCTACAAAAATAGAAAAAACCATGCAACCAAAAAAAAAAAAAAAAAAAAAAAAAAAGGAGGGGAAAGGGGTCAAAGGCTTATACATCATACTGAATGCAAATAATTATCTTCTTAATGCATCCTAAATAGAGGGCTAGCCATTTCTTGATTCAATAAATAACTACATTAATGTCCTTTCCTAGGATATCTATAGCGACCATTCAGAAGTTCCAGGGAAAAAAAGAAAGAGAGAAAAAAAAAAAAAAAAAAAAAAAAGCGGGGCCCTGGTGATCTTTCTGTCGCCTTTTTCCCCTCAATTGGACAAAAGGTCTGAATCCTGGTTCTTTGCTCTATGTTCTGCTGAAATTTGGGGGTCCGCATCAAAGTTGCTGTATCACTTAAGAATTATTTCCACGACCTTACTTGCTCTGGGGGCTCGATCTACCCCCCATATATGGAATATAAAAGAGCCAGTTGGGGGTCTGAATAGGTGGCACATCCATAAAAGCAAATAATCCCGGGAGATCTGTCGGTGTCCGAAGTATATACGAAGATGATGCCTTACGAAATGTCACTGTCAGTGGATATCCCCCTCTATATGTGTACCCCTGTTTTTTAGCCAGTTCTAAAATAGGTCGCAAACATGCTCTTCTCTGGAGGGTAGCACGAGATAGATCCGCCAGAATTTTAACAGGGTTCCCCTCAAAGTCAATATTCCCTACTTCCCACGCAGCTCTAAGTATTTGCTCCTTCTGTGAATATTTATATAATCGACATATAACATCCCTGGGTCTTTCTGGATCTCTTGGTTTAGGGCCCGGGGCTCTGTGGACCCTATCTAACTCAACCTCCAACTGAGGGGATTTTAAAGCCGTCTGACATATAGTGTTCACTATTTTTTGGAGATCTTCTACCTCCATCACTTCAGGGATACCCCGGAGCCGTAAATTGTTGCGACGGCTTCTATCTTCCAAAACCTCCATATGGAGCTGTAGTTCCACCGCTGTATCAGCCTGAAAAGTCTGTGTTTTTTCAATAGCTTTTACCCGCTGTTCAAGTGAGGACACATTTCCCTCTCCTATGTTCACCCTCTCCACAAGTGTCTCAAAATCTGCTCTTACCGCCTGTATGTCCCGGTGGTGTGATTCCTCTACCCGGCGGATCAGGTCTTCAATATCCCGGCGTGTGGGGAGCTCTCTCAGTAGCGCTCGGATGTCTCCTTCCATGTTGCCTGTATCCTCAGCTTGTAGAGGATCGCCGGCTTCCGCTTGTGCAGGTTGTGAGTACACCGTAGCTTCCAGCTTAGAGTCCGGCATATGGGGTAGAGCAGGTCGGCTTGGTTTGGTGCTGACAGCCTGGCTAGAGCTGTGTAAAGTAGCCACTGTAACGTCTGGAGACACTTGTAAGGACAGGACAAAGTATTGCTGGATGTCTCCCTGTATCGTGCGGGGAGCAGGAGACTGGGCTCTCCTTGTTGTAGATCGTGTTTCTCGGGCTGTCTTCATACCGCAGTAACGCCTATCGGTCGGCTATTGTTTGGTCGGGGAGAGCATGGTGTTCCCGGAGCTCCACTCTAGTGTGTCTTCACACCACCATGTTCAGGCCACGCCCCGTTCCTGGCGAGCACACAGAATCTGGTCCAAATGCATTATTTTACATTTTTCTACATCAAACCTCATTTGCCATGTTGCCCACCCCATTAATTTGTTCAGATCTTCCACATCCTGCAGAGAAGTTATTGCCCTGCTTAGCTTAGTATTGTCTGCAAATACAGAGATTGAGCTGTTTATCCCATCCTCCAGGTCGTTTATGAATAAATTAATTGGAATTGGTCCCAGGACAGAACTCTGGGGGACCCCACTTTCCACCCTGGACCATTCCGAGTACTGAAAAATATTTATAAAACAGTGCTAGCAGCCCATATCAACCAATATACATCCTAATAAACATCCTAATAAACAGTGCCTAATACATCTAGGTGTTGGTGTACTTAGACGACATCATCGTGTTCAGTAGGACTCTAGAGGAGCACAAAGAGCACCTGGAGAAGGTCCTGAAGAGACTCCATGACGAGGGGTTAAAGTTCTCTCTGATGAATTGAAAATTTTATCAACCTTCAGTCAACTACCTTGGCCACATCTTGTCTACCTTGGCCACATCAGTGCATTTTTATTGCACTGATCGCTGTATGTTATGAGGATAAACATTGCAAGTTTGGTTACTGAAGCCCCCCCCGATTCCCTTGTGAAGACTGAGGAGAAGAATAAATTCAATACCTTCGCCATCTCTCCTTTCTTAGTAACCAGATTCCCTTCATCATTCTTTATGGGACCAATATGACCTGACCTCCCTTTCTTGCTTTTATGTACTTAAAGAATTTCTTGGAATTTTTATCCTCCTCCGCTATGTGCCTTTCGTGTTCTATTTTAGCCGCCCTGATTGCACCCTTACATTTCTTGCTGTATTCTTTGTAAAGTTGGAATGCTGATGATGATCTCTCAGCCTTGTATTTTTTGAAGGCCTTATCCTTTACTTTTATATACATTTTTACTTTGGAGTTAAGCCATCCAGGACTTTTATTAGCTCTTATAAATTTATTTCCCATTGTAATGCACTGGCTAATGCCCTTATTTAATATGCTCTTAAAGCATACCCATTTTTCCTCTGTGTTCTTTGTTCCTAAGATTTTATCCCAATTATTATCTTCTAGCAAGGATCGTAGTTTAGGGAAGTTGGCTCTTTTGAAATTCAATGTCTTTGTATTCCCCTTATGTTTCCAATTGGTGTGATTTATACTAAAACTAATTGACCTGTGATCGCTGTTTCCTAAATTGCCCCGTATTTCCACATCTGTAATCAGGTCTGTATTGTTGGTAATCAGTAGGTCTAGTAACGCTTTGTTTCTAGTTGGTGCATTTAGCATCTGACTCATAAAAATGTCCTGCAAGACATTTAGGAACTGATAAGCCTTAGATGAATGCACGGTTCCTTCCACCCAGTCTATGTCTGGATAATTAAAATCCCCATTATAAAGACATTTCCCATTCTTACCATTAATACAAATTGTGATAGGAGGTCCGCCTCCGCCTCCTCCCTCTGGTCAGGGGGCCTATAGCATACTCCCAGTATTACTTTCCCCTTAGTTCCCTCCCTTTGTAGCTCTACCGATAAGAATTCCACCTCCTCCCTTGCGCCCTTAGTGATGTCATCGCTCACATTTTTGATATACAGGCATACCCTTCCCCCTCCCCCTTTTTTACCACCTCTATCCCTGTGATATAAAGAATATCCTTGAATGGTTGCCAGCCAATCATGAGAGCTGTCAAACCAAGTCTCTGTAATTCCTACAAAATCTAAATCCTCCTTGTACAACAGTAGCTCTAGTTCTCCCATCTTGTCTGCCAGATTCCTGGCATTGGTGAACATGCCACGTAATTTAGACTAGTCACTAGGGATGAGCCGAACACCCCACTGTTCAGTTCACACCAGAACTTGCGAACAGGCAAAAAATTTGTTTGAACACGCGAACACCATTAAAGTCTATGGGACACGAACATGAACAATCAAAAGTGCTAATTTTAAAGGCTTATATGCAAGTTATTGTCATAAAAAGTGTTTGGGGACCTGGGTCCTGCTCCAGGGGACAAGGATCAATGCAAAAATTTTAAAAACGTCAGTTTTTTCAGGAGCAGTGATTTTAATAATGCTTAAAGTGAAACAATAAAAGTGTAATATCGCTTTAAATTTCGTACCTGGGGGGTGTCTATAGTATGCTTGTAAAGGGGCGCATGTTTCCTGTGTTTAGAACAGTCTGACAGCAAAATGACATTTCAAAGGAAAAAAAGTCATTTAAAACTACTCTATACCAGACCCTTCATGATGTCCACTATTCACGATGATACTACAGTTGTAGTTCAGCGAAGACGAGGTCCCATTGAAAAACCGACATGTGTCCAAGATTATAATCTCTACATGGGGGGGTGGATTTCAATGATCAAATGATTCAGCCCTATTTGTCAATAAGGAGGTCCCGATTCTGGTACAAGAAGGTAGCAATTTATCTCATCCATTTGGCCGTTTACAATTCCCCCTAAAAATCCATACCAGAACCTTATCTGAGCACGCAACCTGGCAGGCCGCAGGAAAAGAGGGGGGGACATGCCCTCAACATTGGGAGGGTGCTTTGGGGTAGCCCCCCAAAACACCTTATCCCCATGTTGATGAGGACAAGGGCCTCATCCCCACAACCCTGGCCGGTGGTTGTGGAGGTCTGCGGGCGGGGGGGCTTATCGGAATCTGGAAGCCCCCTTTAACAAGGGGACCCCCAGATCCCGGCCCTCCCCCCTATGTGAAATGGTAAGGGGGTACAAAAGTACCCCTACCATTTAACTAAAAAAATATGTTAAAAATGACAAGAGACAGTTTTTGACAATTCCTTTATTTAAATGCTTCTTCTTTCTTCTATCTTCTAACTTCCTTCGGTTTCTTCCTCCATCTTCTTCTGGTTCTTCCTCCGGTGTTCTCGTCCGGCATCTTCCGCAGGGGAAGATGCCGGACGAGAACACCAGAGGAAGAACCAGAAGAAGAAGAAGATGGAGGAAGAAACCGAAGGAAGATAGAAGATAGAAGAAAGAAGAAGCATTTAAATAAAGGAATTGTCTAACACTGTCTCTTGTCATTTTTAACATTTTTGACACTTTTTTAGTGAAATAGTAGGGGTACAAGTACTCCCTTACCATTTCACACAGGGGGGAGGGCCGGGATCTGGGGGTCCCCTTGTTAAAGGGGGCTTCCAGATTCCGATAAGCCCCCCGCCTGCAGACCCCCACAACCACTGGCCAGGGTTGTGGGGATGAGGCCCTTGTCCTCATAAACATGGGGACAAGGTGTTTTGGGGGGCTACCCCAAAGCACCCTCCCGATGTTGAGGGCCTGTGGCCTGGTACAAATCAGGAGGGGGGGTGCTCTCTCATCCCCCCCTCTTTTCCTGCGGCCTGCCAGGTTGCATGCTTGGATAAGGGTCTGGTATGGATCTTTGGGGGGACCCCACGCCGTTTTTTTAAAAAATTTTGGCGCAGGGTTCCCCTTAAAATCCTTAGCAGACCTGAAGGGTCTGGTATGGTTTTTGAGGGGGACCCCACGCCATTTTTAAAAAAAAATTTTGGCCGGGGTTCCCCTTAATATCCATACCAGACCTGAAGGGCCTGGTATAGAATTTAGGGGGACCCCCCACATCATTTATTTTTTTTTAATCTTGGTTCAGGGTTCCCTTGTGGGGAATTCCCATGCCGTTTTTATCAATGAACTTTTATGTGTATTGTCGGACCGGCAATTCATTAATAGCCTCGAGTCGTTTAAATGACTTTTTTTCCCTTTGAAATGTCATTTTGCTGTCAGTCTGTTCTAAACATGGGAAACATGCGCCCCTTCACAGGCATACTATAGACACCCCCCGGGTACGAAATTTAAAGGGATATTACACTTTTATTGTTTCACTTTAAGCATTATTAAAATCACTGCTCCCGAACAAACGACCGTTTTTAAAACTTTTTTTTGCATTAATCCATGTCCCCTGGGGCAGGACCCAGGTCCCCAAACACTTTTTATGATAATACCATGAATATAAGCCTTTAAATTAGCACTTTTGATTTCTCCCATAGACTTTTAAAGGGTGTTCCGCGGCATTCGAATTTGCTACGAACACCCCAAATTGTTCACTGTTCGGCAAACTTGCGAACAGCCGATGTTCGAGTCGAACATGAGTTCAACTCGAACTTGAAGCTCATCCCTACTGGTCACATGCTATCTCTGTATTGGGTGCTCTGGGGTTGCAAATAGGACTTGTTACTATACTTACCTCAGGTTTAGGTGCTTTAGTCAACCTACCGCTAATGCTCCCAATACTACCACTCACATGACCCTTTCAGTTGGCATTGCCTTACAAATGTCTCAAATTGTCATTATATGAACAGTACATATATTCTGCTGCCTTCTTAAACTATTAAGCCTCTTTCATTTCTGATTGCTTCTATGGGTTTTTGAATTTTGCCGTTCTGTTTACTGTTAAAATGGAATTTAATGTATCTAAGCACCACAAATACTATCTAATTAATTTGTAATATTCAAAGCAAACTCACCCATCCATCCATGCTTTATTTTGTTGAGAAATCACTTTGAAAAACACTTCCTAGCATTTCTGTCTGTGGCCATCTTAAAGTAATACTGAAGTCTCTTTTTTTTTATTTATAAATAACAAACATGTTATACTTACCTGCCATGTGAAGTGGTTTTGCACAGAGCAGCCTGGGTCCTCCTCTTCTTGGGTCCCTCTTCAGTGCTCCTGGCCCCTCCCTTGCAGCTTGCTATGGGGGCACCTGAGCTGAGCCGCAGCTCCTTGTGTCCATTGAGACATGGAGCCGCAGTTTGGCCCTGCCCCCTCTCTCTTCTGATTGGCTAACTGACTTTAACTTTGATTGACAGCAGTGCGAGCCAATGGCGCCACTACTGTGTCTCAGCCAATCAGGAGGGAGAGTCCTGGACAGCCAAGGCACTCGTGTACATCGCTAGATAGAGATGGGGCTCAGGTAAGTATTAGAGGGGGCTGAGGGGGGCTGCTACACACAGAAGGTTTTTTATCTTAATGCATAAAATGCATTAAGATAAAAAACCTTTGCGTTTACAACCATTTTAAGTAAGGGCAAATGATTCATGTTGAATTTACTTCTTGGAATACATCTGCCCTTAACTCTGGGATGCAGGCAGGTTAGCTGAAAGAGCCCCTCCTTCCCTCCTCCAGATGAAAGAAAGAAAATGCCCATGAAATCATTTTGGCCTAGGCCAGAAACCAGGAAGCAACCGAAGAAATGTAAAAAAAGTTTTAAACTAGTAAATATAATATACCTGCCTATCTGTTTACTAATGCTAGCAGCATAAGGCTTAAAAACATTTAATGTTGATTGAGACAGTTTATATCACTTTAACTACTACTGCTCTCTCCTGAATCTCTACTGGCATCTACTGGCCAATGAGGCATCCCATTATTGTGATGGGTCAAAAGGATTGTGGTGGGGAGGAATATGGCAAACTCCATCTGGTAGAGTCTGTATAGTTATTTAAGCTAAGCTATTTTTTATTGTTTCATTTAAATTTATGTATTAAAATATATATGCTTTTCATATTTATTGAAAGAAGTAAAGTGCTGCCAAGAATGTTATTAACTTAGCACCATATCGGGAGGTGTGCCATTCATAATAATCAGGGTAAGCGGTAGTTGTTTTTGCACATTGTTGGGGTATACACAGGCTTCATTTTTTGGGATAGGACAAATTTTATATGAATGTTTTGCTTAGTGTCTGTTAAGGTTCTTTGGGGTATGAGCCAAGGAAGCAATTAAAACTCTGTAGTGTATTAATGTGTCTTACTGAACGAAAAAAACTGCACATTCAACTGCAAGATACACATTGCATAACATACAAAGTATTACAAAATATGCCTACAAAATGCACAAGCTAACCATCCTTTCTAGCAAATAAGCATGTACAATGTATGTGATAGGCATAAGTATACTAATCAGCTACTTAACTTGGGTTTCCTGGTGATGGAATCTTCTCATGGCTGTTGCTTCTCAGAGTCCTCCAAACAGCTGTTCCTTCCCCAAAGTCCACATAACAAACTATTCTTGTTTCTGAGCACATGGCTCCAAAGTCCCTTTTCCATCCCCTCACTTCCTGCTACCTCACTTCCTGTGCTGAGCTCATAAACCAATCCCAAGGGTTCATTAGCGTATCTGTGGGGAGCCTTAGCTTCCAAAAACCACATATGTAACTAAAATGTTACTCCATATTAGTGCTATAAACATCACTACAAATAGCCTCAGCAACAAACTGAAACAATTTCTTCCAAACAGTGAATACAAAAAAAAAAAAAAAAAAAACACCAAAAGTTAATTAGCTTTCCATGCTGTGCTTAGAGATCTTTACAATTAATATTAGAATTATAAAATGCATGCATGTGTACTGAATCTTTATTTATGTATGCTGCATGAAAGACACTTTTATTTCTTACCGTTCCAACATTTGTTTCTAGTTTGTCAAGTGCCTTGAAAATAATAATGTTTAAAATATAACTCTCCTATTTCGAATAAATCACAGTTCCTTCTTTGTCTTACTTAAGGAGCCATTTTAAAAATCTAAGCTCTCTCCTTGCACTGACCTCTTTTCAATTCATATATAGGTAATACACTTACAAAATAATTTGCATTTAGATTATGTTCCGTCTCTAGGACCTCTGCAACTGGATTTATTAAAATTCACAGTCTTATTTCCCCACGAGTTCTTAATTTTAAATAAGATACAAACATTAAACTTTGAAAAGGCGCTAGCTGAACTCCTTGGGTACAGAGTAGGCAATATTATTAACCCAAGGCCATTCTGAAATTCTTGGGTCCTTCTTGAAACAAACATATTGATATTCAACGACATCCACCATGGAATAACAAGCTGAGTAAGTCAGAGAGATTTTTGTAACGAAATAATATTTTCTGTGAATTCACAGTGTAGGGAAAAAAAAACTTACTGGAACAATAATATTTAAAGGCTTATTCCACTCTAAATTTTTAGCTATTAGTGAACAATGGTGTGTTGAATCATCTACTTCTTACATCTTTCAGGAACAATCTGCTGGAGCTGCCACCACACATCTTACTGCAGCAAATAATCCTGTCGTATTTTCCAAAATGTATAAGGAAGGGATTGGCAGTGTGTTAATAAACACCTGGTCCGTCTGATCCAATGAAGACAACGAAAAAAGGAGAACCTAGTGCTCAAAGCACAGTAATATAGTAAAAAAAAATGTATTATAATAAATATACAATAAAAATGCATAAGCAAAGGGGTAGAAATTACATATTACATATAAAATGTGTGTATAGCAAATGACAGTATACTCAAAGTTACATTGGTAAGAAGTTCAGCTGCCCTGTAGAAAATATTGGGCTAGCAGGAACGCATACTGCAAATGACGCCTAACATGTTTAGGACATTGTAGTCCTTCTTCTGAGGCTTATGTCATTTTTTGAGAGTCATGAGTATTCTATAATATAAGTATAATAATACATTAGTGAAATAATAAACTAGTATATCAAGTTGTCAATAATGGTTAAACAAGAAATATAATTTATTTAATAATTAAAACAAATATGCATATCTAAAAAAAATGACAGCAAAACAGATTATACTTACAAGGATGAGCGAATCACTGAGAAAAACCAACTAGGGAGCCAAAGGCTTTATTCCCATAAATTGAGTGCAAAACCATGGTGGACCCCAGATTTCAACCGGGTAGGGGGGGCGTGCACAGAGGGTCGGGAGAGCGAAAAGGCGGCACCTGTCCACACTAGAAGGACCCTAGGCACATGGAGTCAAGCTCCTTCCAAAATGCTGACCAGCAATCGATCGAGTCTGAATATGTACTGTAGTAGAGTGCTGTATACCTGTACGTTTTTCTGTATCTGTACAAGAGAAAAAGGAGGGGGATAGTATAAGGGGAAAAGCACGCATAGTTCATTGCAGAGATGCAAAATAGTAAGTGTATAAACGAGGTATAAGTTGTTATCAAAATGTTTCACCCCCAGCATAAATATACTGAGTAGGGTGAAACAGATGAAAGAAAATAAGTCTAAGTTTGAAAAAGTAAAGACAGTTTGCTGATCACATACCTCTGCCCTTTGTCCTGTAATGTCTAATCCTCTCTAATATACCATAAATATACAGTATCTCACAAAAGTGAGTACACCCCTCACATGTTTGTAAATATTTTTTTATATCTTTTCATGTGACAACACTAAAGAAATGACACTTTGCTACAATGTAGAGTAGTGAGTGTACAGCTTGTATAACAGCGGGAGGGAAAATGGCTAATTGGGCCCAATTTGGACATTTTCACTTAGGGGTGTACTCACTTTTGTTGCCAGCGGTTTAGACAATAATAGCTGTGAGTTGAGTTATTTTGAGGGGACAGCAAATTTACACTGTTATACAAGCTGTACACTCACTACTTTGTAGAAAAGTGTCATTTCTTCAGTGTTGTCACATGAAAAGATATAAAAAAATATTTACAAACATGTGAGGGGTGTACTCACTTTTGTGACATACTGTATATTATAGAATACTCATGACTCTTAAAAAATGACATAAGCCTCCGAAGAAGGACTACAAGGTCCGAAACATGTTAGGCGTCATTTGCAGTATGCGTTCTTGCTAGCCCAATATTGTCTACAGGGCAGCTGTGCTTCATACCAATGTAACTTTGAGTATACTGTCATTTGCTATATACACATTTTATATCTAATATGTAATTTCTACCCCTTTGCTTATGCATTTTTATTGTATATTTATTACAATAAAATGTATTTTTTATACTATATTACCTGGTCTGTCTATAAAATCCAGAAGGGTATTACCGTGCTTTGAGCACTAGGTTCTCCTCTTTTGGTTATTTTCCAAAATGTTACAACATTAAAACAATTAGGTCTCTAATGCCCCGTACACACTATAGGATTTTCTGCCGGAAAATGTTTGATAGGAGCTTGTTGTCGGAAATTCTGACCGTGTGTAGGCTCCATCGGACATTTTCGATCGGAATTTCCGTCACACAAAATTTGAAAACTGATTCTCAAATTTTCCGACAACAAAATCCATTGTCGGAAATTCTGATCGTGTGTACACAATTCCGACGCACAAAGTTCCACGCATGCTCAGTATCAAGCAGAAGTGCAGCACTGGCTATTGAACTTCATTTTTCTCAGCTCATCGTACGTGTTGTACATCACCACGTTCTTGACGTTTGGAATTTCCAACCAACTTTGTGTGATCGTGTGTATGCAAGACAAGTTTGAGCCAACATCCGTCGGAAAAAAAACATGGATTTTGTTGTTGGAAAATCCTATCGTGTGTACAGGGCATTAGAGGTAAGACACCTTTACGGAAATTACTGTACACCCAACCAATGGGCAGATCTAGCAAAACTCACCATGCTGCAACCCAGGTGTTCCAATACAGCTATAAGTGGAATTCGGTGCTTCGGCTAAAGGTCTTGTATGCAAGGCAAAGAACTGCATGATGAAAGCCGGTGCTCAATCACGCACTGTGGAATACTGTTTATTGGAATCCGGGTGTAAGATCCATGGAATACAGCAGTACTAATGCATTTCAGCCCAACAGGGCCTTAATTGTAGCAAAACAATGGGACAGACCTACATGCTCTGTCACAACTAATAGAGGTGATAAAAAACAAGAAGAGAGGAAAAGTGGAGGTGTTTTCCTCAGAAAATTCAACTTTTTCGTAGCTTGAGTACCTTTTAGTTTAAAGATTCCAGTGTCAAACTGCAAATTAATGGAGACCATATTAGCATATTTGTGCACAAATCTGACAATGCATTGTGTACTTTTAATAAAATACACAGACCCATCCTTATAAAAATATAAGCCTTATTTCATTTGCACGAAAATATGCTTCCTACAAATTCCCATGGCAAAACATGGATATCACAACACTTTTTGGCACAAGCTTCACCAGTTTTTCAGCAACTTAAAAAAAAAGTTATTATGAGGTTAGCAACCCTTACTATAACCCTTTTACAACCACCCAACATATGCAGATTGGAAAATAATTATTTGATCCCCTGCAGATTTTGTAAGTTTGCCCCCTTACAAAAAAATGAAGGGTCTATAATTTTTATCATAGGTGTAGTATAAATGATGATGCAGAAAAAAAGGGAGAGACGAGGGCGCTCTGGTGAGGCTGGGTATCCGGTCCTTAGTAGCAGTGGAGAGAAGCCACTGAAGGCAGCACTTTGTAGAGAAGAAGCAGCACTGGAGGGCCATAAAGGAAAGAGAAAGGCACCTAAGAGAGTTAGAGGTCATAGGCATATAATGATTAGTCCTCATGCGGATTGCTGTAAGCCTCGTCTGTTTGGGGGAGAGAGAGCCATTGTCAGGGACTAACCCGCAGGAGAACTGACATCTATGGCCAGCAGAATCATGTATCAACAAACACAAATTCTCCAGCGCTACTGCGCATGCGCGCGCACACGCGCGCGAGCTAGAGGTGCCAGGACAGTGTATTCTTCAGTGTGCACTTGCGTGCCAAAGCACACGCAATACGTGAGAGACGCCAGCAGGCGCCAGTACACTATTTAAAGCATGCTGCAGCAGTCACCAACTCCTGCAAGATCTTCAGCTTCTTTTATATGCCTGAGTTCCTGTTCCTATTGTCTTGGATCACCTGCTAACGACCCGGCTTGCCTTGACCTATGTGATTTACATTGACCCCGTCTTGACCCCTGACTGGAACACAGGGAATATCTCTTTCAAGTCAACCTATTGCAGCCAGCATTGTATCATACCTGAACCTGTAGCACCTTCCAGTTGCCTTACCGTCCAGCCAGTTTCCAATTATAGCCAAGACGTCCCTCCACTTTACCATGACTTCTTAGATGTCTTTGATAAGAAAAAAGCCGACACTCTGCCACCCCAGCGTTCTTACGATTGTTCAGTCGAGTTGTTGCCTGGTGCGGAGATCCCCTTTGGTCGAATATTTCCACTTTCAGAGACTGAGCTTGAGACTCTACTTCAATATATTGATGAGAATTTAGAGAAAGGGTTCATCCGCCCGTCATCATCCCCAGCTGGTGCCGGGATATTCTTCGTGGAGAAGAAAGACCCATACTCTCAGGCCTTGTGTGGACTACAGGGAACTTAACAAAATCACTGTCAAAAATCGTTACCCTCTCCCCCTGGTTCCCAAGCTTTTTCAGAGATTCCGTTCTGCCCAAGTCTTTACTAAGCTGGACTTACGAGGCACCTACAACCTTGTGCGCATCAGGAAGGGGGATGAGTGGAAGAAGGCTTTCAGAACTTGTTTCGGGCATCTTGAATACCGTGTTATGCCTTTCGGACTATGTAATGCCCCAGCGACCTTTCAACATTTTGTAAACAATATCTTTAGAGAGTTCCTGGATAATTTTCTGATCGTATATTTGGATGACATCCTCATCTTCTCTGACACCCTGGAGTTACATAGAACCCACGTCAAGAAGGTACTATCTACATTGAGAGAACACAGGCTCTATGCAAAAGCAGAAAAGTGTCAATTCGAAAAGACGTCCATACAATTCCTGGGCTTAGTTATTTCCACATCTGGGATAGCTATGGACCCTCAGAAAGTATCCGCTATTCTGGAGTGGTCAGCCCCTACCGACAAGAAAGGTATCCAAAGATTCGTAGGGTTCGCTAACTTTTATCGGAGATTTGTTAAAAACTTTTCTGGTATTATTGACCCATTACTCAGCTCACTCACCAGCATACCCATTTCCAGTGGTCCCAGGAAGCCCAAGAAGCTTTTGCTCTAGTCACCTCGGCCCCCATTCTGCAACATCCAGATCCAGCCTTGGCTTACGTTTTGGAGGTCGATGCATCGGAAGTCGCCATTGGGGCTGTTCTGTCACAACGCCAAGGCCCTAAAGCTTTACTACACCCTGTAGCCTTTTTCTCCCAAAAACTAAGCCAACCGGAAAGAAATTATGATGTGGGGGATCGGGAATTACTGGCAATAAAAGCTGCTCTCGAAGAATAGCGATACCTACTTGAAGGCGCAGCTCACCCCATCATGATATTCACCGACCATAAAAACCTTGAATATCTCAGATCCGCCAAACGACTAAGACCACGGCAAGCCAGATGGGCCTTGTTGTTTTTGATGTTTAACTTTCACGTTACTTACCATCTGGGGTCCAAGAATGGGAAAGCAGATGCCCTCTCACGCATGTTTCCAGAAACTCCAGAGACTGTGACCCCTAGTACCATCTTGTCCCCTCAGAATTTCCTTTTAATTCAACCTGATCTAAGATCAACCCTTGAACAAACATCTGCTCAATGCTCTGAATCTGAAGGATCTGCATTCAAAAGGCAGGAAGGACTCCTGCGGCACGGGGACAAGATCTTCTTTCCTGTGGGAGCCAGGCTTCAGGTCCTCAAGACCTTTCACGAACACCAGCTTGCTGGCCATTTCAGGATCCATAAGACTACTGAGCTGATTCAGCGATCCTACTGGTGGCCTAACCTGAGGCAAGATTGCAAGGATTTTGTAGGCTCCTGCACAACCTGTGCCAGAAGTAAGGGAAGCTTCACCCAAGCCTGGGGTCTGCTAAGACCACTACCTAGCCCAGACCACCCCTGGAAGATGCTGTCCATGGATTTTATTGTGGAGCTGCCCCCATCCAAAGGCTTTTCCACTATCCTGGTGATGGTCAATCGTTTATCAAAGATGGCCCACTTTCTGCGTCTACTAGGTACACCTTCTGCCATGGATACAGCACATGTCTTTATTAAAGAGATCGTAAGATTGCACAGCTTGCCAGACAGTATTGTATCCGACAGAGGAGTACAATTTACTTCAAGGTTCTGGAGGGCTCTCTGTAAATCTTTGAACATTGAAATCTGTTTATCCTCTGCCTATCACCCGCAGAGTAATGGCCAGACGGAGAGGACAAATCAGATGCTAGAGCAGTACCTCCGCTGTTTTTCTACCTTCTCTCAAGATAACTGGGTAACCTTGCTTCCATGTGCCGAATTTACCTATAATAATTTGGTACACACCTCCACCAATCAGTCTCCATTCTGGGCGAACTATGGATTCTCCACCCGTCCTTCTTGCCTCATGTCACTCCAGAAGCAGCGGTACCTGCTGTACAAGACAGATTAACTTTCATTCAAGAAAATTTACAGGTTCTTCAAGAAAACATGAAAAAAATCACAGGAAGACTACAAAAAGTATTATGACAGGAAGAAGAAAGATAATCCAGTTCTGAAAGTAGGGGACAAAGTTTGGCTCTCCACATTGAATCTCAAATTGTCTTACCCCTCCCGGAAGCTGGGCCCAAGGTTCATCGGTCCCTTTGCAATTAAGAGAGAGATTAATCCTGTGGCTTTTGAATTGTCTCTGCCGAGCTCTTACAAGATTCACCCAGTCTTCCACGTTTCACTGCTCAAGCCAATCAGTGCTGGCCCCTTTTCTGGAAAAGAAGATCGTCCTCCACCTCCACTCACAGTGGGCGAAGAAACGGAGTTCGAGGTAGAAGCCATCCTGGATTGTCGAAAGAGAGGTAGACAAATTCAATATCTAGTGAAGTGGAAGGGTTACTCACCGGAGGGGAGCTCTTGGGAACCCGCAAATAATGTTCATGCCCTTAAACTGCTACCTACGTGAATTCTTTAGAAGATATCCAGAGAAGCAAGCACGCCTGGGCATCCGGAGGCTGCCCCTTGGGGGGGGGGGGGGCACTGTCAGTGACTAATCCGCAGGAGAACTGACATCTATGGCCAGCAGAATCCTGTATCAACAAACACAAATTCTCCAGCACTAATGCACATGCGCGCGTGCACAGGTGCGGGAGAGAGCTACCAGGACAGTGTATTCTTTAGTGTGCACGTGCGCGCCAAAGCCCATACATGTGCGCCAAAGCACACGCAATATGTGAGAGATTCCAGGCGCCAGTACACTATTTAAAGCATGCTGCAGCAGTCACCAACTGCTGCATGATCTTCAGCTTCTTGTATATTCCTGAGTTCCCGTTCCTATTGTCTTGGATCACCTGCTAATGACCCGGCTTGCCTTGACCTATCTGATCTGCATTGACCCCGGCCCCCTGGCTTGTTCCTGTTACTCCACTCTGATCTGCTGCCCTGTGTATGACCCCTGGCTTGTTCCATTAACTTTGCTACTGCTTGCTGTCCTGTGTATGAACCCCGGCCTGGCTCCTGACACTGCTCCTGGTACTCCCTGCTGCACGATCTCTTCTGGTACTTCCGAGGTACCCCTGCCTAGCAGTCTACCCTGCTCGTCAGCTGCCCACCAGTGGACTTCTCTTCTTTATCTCAGCTTGCCGCAGCCAGCAACCCCTGCCACTTTGAGTATAGCTCCCTCTGTGCCACCTTTAGGGGGCGCTCTGCACTTGGTAGCAAGGGAAGCCCTCCCAGCATTTCAGCCTCCGATTAGGTACGTGATAGCCATCCTGCAGCTGTCAGATTCCCTGGTGATGTGGATTAGCGAGGAGGTGAAGATGCAATGAGGCCGCCCAGGTTCTGCAATCAAGCTGGAATGCACACAACATCAAGTGAAAGTGGTGGGCGGTAATGCATTTCGGAGCATGCACGGCTCCTTACATGCATGCTCTGAAATGCGTTGCCGCCCACCACCTTCACTTGATGTTACATTGGCTGCGTACATTCCAGCTTAGTTCCAGAACCCGACCGCCTCATCACACCTTCACCTCTTCGCCAGTCCATGTCACCAGGGAATCAGACAGCTGCTCTCTCCCCCAGACAGACGAGAATTACAGCGATCCGCATGAGTACTAATCATTATATGCCTATGACTTCTTACTCTCTTAGGCGCCTTTCTCTTTCCCTTATGTCCTTCTTTCATTATAAATGATAGAGACAGAATATCAACCAAAAATCCAGAAAAAACACATGATACAAATGTTATAAATTGAGTTGTAGTTCAGTGAGTAAAAAAAGTATTTGATCCCCAAGCAAGACATTACTTAGTACTTAGTGGAGAAACCCTTGTTGGCAAGCACAGAGGTTATACGTTTCTTGTAGTTAGTGAACAGGTTTGCACACATCTCAGGAGGGTTTTTGGCCCTCTCTTTTTTACAGATCTTCTCTAAATCCTTAAGGTTTCTTGGCTGTCGGGAAGAAACATTCCCATAGACACACTCCTAAACCTTGTGGACAGTCTTCCTAGAAGAGTTGAAGCTGTTAGAGCTGCAAAGGGTGGGCCTACGGACTAAGACTGGGATGCCATTAAAGTTCATGTGTGTGTACAGGCAGGTGTCCCAATACTTTTCTTAAAATAGCTTATATAGGATTAACTGGATGGAACTGTGTCTATATTCAACCTCACCAACTATGTAACTAGGTACCATATAATGGTGATGCCAACACTGAATTTTCTCCCTTCCCTCATTAAAATACTTTCCTTTCCTTACCATCGTCACATACCTGGTAGAAGCCGAGTTGAAAAGAGGGCTTCCCTTACACCTCCTGTCCCATTCCCCCTGGAGTTGATAACAGGGTATACCAGGGCAGCAGTGCCTGTAGGAGATCCTGGCCAGGAGACACTCTAGCAAGTGCAGGACTGAAGACTATGCAGCAGACAAACTGTCAGCTGGTAGATGCAGTATCTCTGATGCATGGTCAGGCAGGTAGGGGCCAGCAACAACTGGGTGGCAGAAGTAAAAAATCAGTAAGCAGAGTCAAGGCTGGTGCTGAGGTCAATATCAGACGAGCAGAGAAAGTACCGGTACAGCAGACAGGAGACAAGGTCGGGTCACAAGCTGGAGTCAGCAACGGAGCATCAGGAGCAAGCATCGTCAAACGAAGCCGGATCAGAACAAAGAAGCAAGCAGGGGATCAGGTCACAGGTAATAGGAGCTGACGTCCACTTAGCGATTTTTTGGACTCCAGTACAGCTTGAAATAGGCACCAAAACATCCATACTTACATGCATGCTCCTCCATGCTAAAGTACGTGTGTGTGCACAGGTCCACGATTCACCTGACAACCATGCAATCAACCCTGATTTAAATTTTGCGTGTGACAGAAATAGATTTCTAATAAATAAGATTTCCAATAAATAAACAGTTAAACTGAAAACTTTTTTCGTTTTCTGAAGGAAACTAGAGTTTTTCATGTACACTTTTGTGTACATGAAAAAAAAAAAAAACATTTTACATAACTATATCCAATCAAGAGTCAAATTCTCTGGAGAGTTATGAAAACTACTTTTCCAGTGACTAACTTTTTACGTGAAAAAACTTTTAATTTTTAGCCTAAATGTCAGCAGCCAAAGGCACATTTGACAGAATTAGAGCACAGAGAAGCCACTAAAATCTCTGTACTGTGAGAGTTTTCCAGTCAAGCAGATCTGATAAAAAACAAACATAATTAAATCTGAATAAATCAACAAGCATCTCCTTTTGTATGTGTATATATAAAGATAGAACAGAGAAAAGTTCCAGGTGTGTATACAACTGTGGAATTATTATTAATACCACCATATTTTTTATGTTTTATTGTTCGTATCTCAATGATATAAAAGAAGAAAGTGGATTTACAAGCTTATTCAAGCATGAATACTATACAATATTCATCCTGAAGAGGCATAAAACAATAAAACAACAAAACAAAAGCAAAATGGAGTACCTCATCTTATACTTATTTTCAAACAGTATAATGGGACTAATGTTATCACATTGCAATCGTTAACCAGTCTTTACCCATATCTCTCTGCCCAGAACGTACTAATTTAATACCAGAACCACTCAAAGTGGTTGTAAAGGTTCAAGGGTTTTTTACCTTTATGCATCCTATGCATGAAGGTAAAAAATCTCCTGTATGCAGCTTCCCCCTCAGCCCCCTTAATACTTTATCTGAGCCCCATCTCCATCCAGGGATGTGCATGAGAGCAGAGGCTCACCCGGGTCTCTTCCTCCTCCTTGGCTGAGACAGCAGCAGGAGCCATTGGCTCCCACTACTTTCAATCACAGCCAGTGAGCCAGTGAGATGAAACTAAAATTGAATTATCTGGCCTCAACACCAAACGATATGTCTGGCGGAAATCCATTACAGCTCACCATCCAAATAAAACCATTCTTACAGTAAGGCAGGTGGTAATATCCTGTTATGGGGGTGTTTCTCTGTAGCAGGGATTGAAGCAGTTGTCAGGATAGAAGGAAAATGGATAGGGCAAAATACCGTCAAATTCTTGAGGAAAATCTGCTACCCTCTACCAGAAAGTTGTCAATGGGAAGAAGGTTCACCTTCCAACATGACAATGACCCAAAGCACACAGCAAAAATGATTACACAGTGGTTGAAGGAGAAAAGGGGGGATGTCTTTGCATGGCCTAGTCAGAGCCCAGACTTAAACCCCATTGAAAATCTGTGGAATGACTTGAAGACTGCAGTCAACAATCAAACAGTCACCATCAAATTTAACTCAACTTAAGCAGTTCTGCAAAGAAGAGTGGGCAAATATTGCAAAGTCTAGATGTGCAAAGTTAGTAGAGACATATCCCTAAAGGCTGTAATTAAAGCAAAAGGTGGTCCAACAAAATACTGACATGGGGTGTGATCCTTTATCCAACTCAGTGATTTCTTTTTTTTTTTCTAAAATGTTGGGTTCATATTTTTCACTTGGATGTTATAAGTTGCACTAATAAATACAGCTGGATAAAACAAAAAACTGTGTCTGT
Organism: Lithobates clamitans; assembly: GCA_037952925.1. Classification (NCBI taxonomy): domain Eukaryota; kingdom Metazoa; phylum Chordata; class Amphibia; order Anura; family Ranidae; genus Lithobates; species Lithobates clamitans. The sequence continues at coordinate 2,190,712 of JBBGZY010000125.1, read as the reverse complement.
CTTTATTTCAGACTGCAAAGCAACAAAATGTGATTATTTCGAAGGGGGATAGTGATTCTTTTCTATACCTATTAAGATTGAGAGCATATTCTCTATTTTTCGGTCGGAAAAAGTTCCAATCGGAAATTCCGATCGTCTGTACCAATTCCGAAGCGCAAAATTCCTACGCATGCTTGGAAACAATTCGACGCATGCTCGGAAGCATTGAACTTCATTTTCTCGGCTCGTCGTAGTGTTGTACGTCACCGCATTCTTGACGGTCGAAAGTTCAGAGAACGTTTGTGTGACCGTGTGTATGCAAGGCAAGCTTGAGTGGAATTCCGTCGGAAGAACCATCCAAGATTTTTCTGACGGAAATTCTGTGTACGGGGCATTAGATATGATGGTTGCATTGGTTTTTAGTTTTAAAAACATGAGTTTTGCAGCATTTTTTAGCAAAACTATACCACTCCCACAAAACCGTGAGGCTCATAAATGCCAGATAGCCAAAGTTACCACTTTTTATCACATTTGTCAGTGTAATGCCGCGTACACACGATCGGAATTTTGGTCGGAAAAAGGTATGATGGCTTTTCCGACGGGATTCCGCTCAAGCTTGCCTTGCATTCACAGGGTCACACAAAAATTCTCTGAACTTTCGACCGTCAAGACGTACAACACTACGATGAGCCGAGGAAATTAAGTTTAATGCTTCTGAGCATACATCAAATTGTTTCCGAGCATGCGTGATTTTTTGCACGTCCGAATTGCATACAGACGAACGCATTTTCGGATAGGAACTTTTTCCAACAGAAAAATAGAGAACATGCTCTCAATCTTTTGCTGGCTGGAATTCCGCCAGCAAAAGTCCGATGGAGCATACACATGGTTGCATTTTCCAACCAAAACCTCTCATTGGAGTTTTGCTGGCGGCATTTCCGATCTTGTGTAGGGCATTAGACTCTTTTTTCAGCTGCAAAACTCCTATTTAAATGCAGTAATTCTGGGTTTTTTTCCAGCCACAAAATACCCCTGCCAAAAAACGCTGATAAAAAAACCTATGTGTGCATCGACACATAGGGTAACATGCTGGGGAGTTTACTGGCTATAGAAAAAACGCCTAACACTGAAAACAGCAGCTGTAAAAATGCACAGTGTGCATGGGGCCTTGGGCTTTCTTTCCCTTATTTTTTCCTGGTGATCTAGCCAGTAAGTCTGTTTTAAACACAACAAACTATCCTGCAGATGTAGCAGTTAGTGGTTTGAGACAAACCATTTAACACTGACAGGGGTGCTTATAAAGGTCTGCTTTTATTTATTTATGTTAAATCTTTATCCCAAAAGTTAAAAAAACTGTTACCATTACCCCCAGACTGACATTACTGTTGTCCAAAGGTGCCCCCTGTGCTCCTTCATCCTCTAATACAGGAGGTGTGTTACTGGCCAGATCACTAGGTGAAAACATAGGGAAAAAGGCTAAAAAAAGAAAATAAATGCAGCCACCACATATATAGATCGGTAAGCTGAAATATATTACATTTTTGCTTCTGGGTTTAATACCGCTTTAAATTAGGTGGCAGAATTCTGTTTTCTTTTTCAGTTCTTTTTTCTCTTTTTTTGTCACCTGGTAGTCCTGCAAATAAAACTCTTCCTGTCTAGGCTGGACTTCAAACATTATCACATGTGTTTGTTTGAGCACACAATTATTTGATGACACCTTTTCACTCCTGAAAAGGCCCTTTATTCAGAGTGAAACATGTTGAATTTTGGGAGTTTTGGTTTACTTGAGTGATTTAATTGTAATTTATCAGGTTGTGCTAAGATTTGAATTTAGAATGGGTATTGAGGCATAGAATGCGTACAGAGTCACAGTTTGGACCTTTTCGAGTCAACATTTGTTAAAAGGTAGTTACCTCATTAGGAAGCATTTTACAGCTCACTCTTATTTTCCCAGCACACAATGCAGGAGAAGTATTACACAGCTTAATTTACTTCACCAAATTTTTTAAATTTATTTTTCTTTTGTTATAATAAAAGTGAAGTTTTAGGCCCCAGTGGGCTTCATGCATGGTGAAATACATGCAATGTTCTCACATATGTATCAGAGGACTTCAAATATGTACACTTTTTGTTACATAAAGGATGGAGGGATTACTAGCTTACAAAAGAAAGATCAGATTGTTTTGCTTTCTGTCCAGCTCACAGTAAGTGATAAGATCACAGCATTTCTGTCAAAGTCAACAGGTATTTTTCTGTAACTGGTAAAAATGTACTTAGTCTGAAAAACGACCACATCCATGTACTGGAAAGCTGCAATGTAATAAACCTTTGTCCTTCGGTTTAGCTACCCCTAAACCTCTTGCTACCCGTGTAAGGGATATGCATGCCAGCAAAGGGGATAGGCTTTAATGCCCACACGCCACACATATGCATCCATGGGCAGCATAGGTTCTTGTTCACTGCAAATGTGCAAAGACAGCTCTTGGCTTCTAGTAATGATCGAGAGCTGGTTCCACCAATTGCAGTGCTTACATGAGCAGGCAGACTTCCCCATCCCCTGGGCATAATAACCCAGTTAAAAGGATGCCAGTGAGCCCATGTACTTTTTGCTGCTAGACTTACTGGGGAAGATTTACTAAAACTGGAAAGTACAAAATTTGGTGCAGCTCTGCATATAAACCAATCAGCTTCCAGGTTTTATTGTCAAAGCTTCACTGAACAAGCTGAAGTTAGAAGCTGATTGGCTACCATGCACAGCTGCACCACATTCTGAGTGCACCAGATCTTGTAAATCTCCACCACTATTACTACTGGCTGGAAATCCCGGTTGGCTTCTAATTTATCTACAGCAATAGGTTGAATACCCAATGTCAATATTAAAAGATGCTGGCCTTTAAAGAATGCAGAGTTGATTAATTTTAAAAATATTGGAATGTATGGTTATCAGAGCCAAAGGCCTCAGTGATTATGTGATGGGGTAATAACCTCTTGTTGCTTTACTCAATGAGATTTCTCACTTTAGAGAGGCTTGCAACTCCTAGATATAGTTGATCTGTTTTTGTTCTTGTTTTTATATTTTTATTTTTATTCTATGTCTATGCATAGCCTGTCCACGGCTTGATCCCAAATGGGGTGGCAGGCACTGTTTGTGACCAATCAAATGTAAGCTTTAATACTTCTTATGCCCCATACACACGGTCAGATTTTTCAACATAAAAAGTCCGGTGGGAGCTTTTCATCGTATATTTCAACCATGTGTATGCCCTATCAGACTTTTTACATCGAAAATTCAGACGAACTTAGATAGAGAACATGTTCTATATTTTTCCGACGGAACAAATTCTATTGGGAAAACCGCTCGTCTGTATGCTGTTCCGATGTACCAAAAATGACTCATGCTCTGAAGCAAGTACGAGACCTCGTACGTATTGTCCCGTCGTACGTGTTGTCCCGTCATATGTGTTGAACGTCACCGCGTTCTTGACGGTCAGAATTTGGTGTGACCGTGTGTATGCAAGACAGCTTGAGCAGAATTCCGTCCGAACAACCTTCAGATTTTATTCCAACGGCAAAACCGGTGTACAGGGCATTACATTTCCTATCACTTGGAATGTAAGACTTGTGATGTAAAGAGATCTTTTTCTCCTATAAGTACATTTGGTTGTACTTGTTTTGAGAATATATATATATATATATATATATATATATATATATATATTTCCCCTTTTTTCCCTTTTATTGGTTGAAATAGATGGACTTTTTTAAACCTGACTATGTAACTATGTAACTATGATTCTAAATAATAATAAAAACCTATTGTTTAAAAAAAAGGATGTCAGTGCTGGGTGGGAAGTGATTAAAGTGGTTGTAAATTCAGAAGGTTTTTTATCTTGATGCATTCTATGCATTTAGATAAAAATTCTTCTGTGTGCAGCAGCTCCCTCAGCCCCCCTAATACTTACCTGAGCCCATCTCTATCCAGCGATGTTTGGCTGCCCGGGAGTCTCTCTCCTCATTGGCGGAGCACCATTGGCTCCCACTGCTGTCAATCAAAGTCAGTGAACCAATGAGGAGAAGGAGGGGGCAGGGCCTATCTGTGGCTCTATGTCTGAATGGACACATGGAGCTGCGGCTTGGCTTGGGTGCCCCCATAACTAGCTGCTTGCTGTGGGGACATTCGGCAGGAGGGAGGGGCCAGGAGCACCAAAGAGGGGCCCTCTAGCAGCAGTTTGCAGAGACTGACAGTTACCTTTCCTGAACTCAGACAGGGGCAGATCTGCAGAAAATACAAGGAAATAACAGTACACACACCTATCCCTGAGATTTAAGACTGCATTATTATAACAGCCAAAGAAAAGACATTTGATTTATTCCAAATTCTCTTTTCTGACTGGTTCTTTTAGCTGGTGTCCAAACTTTTTTCAAGGAGGGCCAGATTTGATGAAGTGAACATGCGTGAGGGCCGACCATTTTGCCTGACATTCTTTGAACCATTAAAATTCGGTCTAATGTTCGGACTAGGATTTTATCCGACGGATGTTGGCTCAAACTTGTCTTGCATACACACGGTCACACAAAGTTGTTGGAAAATCCGTTCGTTCTAAACGCGGTGACGTAAAACACGTACGTCGGGACTATAAACGGGGCAGTGGCCAATAGCTTTCATCCCTTTATTTATTCTGAGCATGCGTGGCACTTTGTCCGTCGGGTTTATGTACACACGATCTGAATTTCCGACAACGGATTTTGTTGTCGGAAAATTTTATATCCTGCTCTCAAATTTTGTGGGTCGGAAAATCCGATGGAAAATGTGTGATGGAGTCTACACACGGTCGGAATTTCCGACAACAAGGTCCTATCACACATTTTCCGTCGGAAAATCCGACCGTGAGTGTGTTCAATCCGAGCACTAATACACTGCCCAACAAGAATTCTCTTGCCTTTGTGGCTGTGTGTGGTGAAGAGATGAGCTCAGGCGTGTTATTTGGATATACCGTATTTATTGGCATATAACACGCACCTTCACTTTAAGAGGAAGGTTTCAGGAAAAATCTTAAATTTTAAATAAAGAACTGTGAATCAAAATAAGGGTCAGTGCCCATCAATGCAGCCTAATCAGTGCCCATCAATGCAGCCTCACAAGTGCCATGAATGCAGCACCCCATTTCCATGAATGCAGCACCCCCGTTGCCATGAATGCAGCACCCAGATTGCCATGAATGCAGACTCACCATTGCCATGAATGCAGCACCCCCCGTTGCCATGAATGCAGCACCTCCCGTTGCCACGAATGCAGAACCCACGTTGGCATGAATGCAGCACCCACATTGCCATGAGTGCAGCACCCACCAGCGTCACAAGTGCCATGAATGCAGCACCCCCTGTTGCCATGAATGCAGCACCCACGTTGACATAAATGCAGCACCCACATTGCCATGAATGAAGCACCCCCATTGGCATTGAATGCAGCACCCCCCGTTGCCATGAATGCAGCACCCACGTTGACATTATTGCAGCACCCACGTTGCCATGAATGCAGCACCCACCTTGACATGAATGCAGCACCCCCGTTGCCATGAATGCAGTACCCCCGTTGCCATGAATGCAGACTCACCATTGCCAGGAATGCAGACTCCCCATTGTCATCAGTGCAGCCTTTGAGGAGACAGGGAGGGGCGGGACAAGCGGCAACACATTACATACAGGAGGAAACTTCTTGTTTTCTCTGCGCCTCTTTAACCACTTCAGCCCCGGAAGGTTTTACCCCCTTCCTGACCAGAGCACTTTTTACAATTCGGCACTGCGTCGCTTTAACTGCTAATTGCGCGGTCATGCAATGCTGTACCCAAACGAAATTTGCGTCCTTTTCTTCCCACAAATAGAGCTTTCTTTTGATGGTATTTGATCACCTCTGCCGTTTTTATTTTTTGCGCTATACGCGGAAAAAGACCGAAAATTTTGAAAAAAAATGATATTTTCTACTTTTTGTTCTAAAAAAAATCCAATAAACTCAATTTTAGTCATACATTTAGGCCAAAATGTATTCGGCCACATGTCTTTGGTAAAAAAAATGTCAATAAGTGTATATTTATTGGTTTGCGCAAAAGTTATAGCGTCTACAAACTAGGGTACATTTTCTGGAATTTACACAGCCTTTAATTTATGACTGCCTATGTCGTTTCTTGAGGTGCTAAAATGGCAGGGCAGTACAAAACCCCCACAAATGACCCCATTTTGGAAAGTAGACACCCCAAGGAATTTGCTGAGAGGCATGTTGAGCCCATTGAATATTCATTTTTTTTGTCCCAAGTGATTGAATAATGACAAAAAAAAAAAAAAAATTACAAAAAGTTGTCACTAAATGATATATTGCTCACACAGGCCATGGGCATATGTGGAATTGCACCCCAAAATACATTTAGCTGCTTCTCCTGAGTACGGGGATACCACATGTGTGGGACTTTTTGGGAGCCTAGCCGCGTACGGGGCCCCGAAAACCAAGCACCGCCTTCAGGATTTCTAAGGGCGTACATTTTTGATTTTACTCCTCACTACCTATCACAGTTTTGAAGGCCATAAAATGCCCAGATGACATAAAACCCCCCCAAATGACCCCATTTTGGAAAGTAGACACCCCAAGCTATTTGCTTTGAGGCATGTTGAGTCCATGGAATGTTTTATATTTTGACACAAGTTGCGGGAAAGTGACAAATTTTTTTTTTTTTTTTTTTTTTTTTCACAAAGTTGTCACTAAATGATATATTGCTCACACAGGCCATGGGCATATGTGGAATTGCACCCCAAAATACATTTAGCTGCTTCTCCTGAGTACGGGGATACCACATGTGTGGGACTTTTTAGGAGCCTAGCCGCGTACGGGACCCCGAAAACCAAGCACCGCCTTCAGGATTTCTAAGGGCGTACATTTTTGATTTTACTCCTCACTGCCTATCACAGTTTCGGAGGCCATGGAATGCCCAGGTGGCACAAACCCCCCCCAAATGACCCCATTTTGGAAAGTAGACACCCCAAGCTATTTGCTGAGAGGCATGGTGAGTATTTTGCAGCTCTCATTTGTTTTTGAAAATAAAGAAAGACGAGAAAAAAAATTTTTTTTTTTCTTTTTTCAATTTTCAAAACTTTGTGACAAAAAGTGAGGTCTGCAAAATACTCACTATACCTCTCATCAAATAGCTTGGGGTGTCTACTTTCCAAAATGGGGTCATTTGGGGGGGTTTTGTGCCACCTGGGCATTCCATGGCCTCCGAAACTGTGATAGGCAGTGAAGAGTGAAATCAAAAATTTACGGCCTTAGAAAGCCTGAAGGCGGTGCTTGGTTTTCGGGGTCCCGTACGCGGCTAGGCTCCCAAAAAGTCCCACACATGTGGTATCCCCGTACTCAGGAGAAGCAACAGAATGTATTTTGGGGTGTAATTTCACATATTCCCATGGCATGTTTGAGCAATATATCATTTAGTGACAACTTTGCGCAAAAAAAAATAAAAAAAATAAAAAATTGTCTCTTTCCCGCAACTTGTGTCACAATATAAATTATTCCATGGACTCAACATGACTCTCAGCAAATAGCTTGGGGTGTCTACTTTCCAAAATGGGGTCATTTGGGGGGGGGTTGAACTGTCCTGGCATTTTATGCACAACATCTAGAAGCTTATGTCACACATCACCCACTCTTCTAACCACTTGAAGACAAAGCCCTTTCTGACACTTATTGTTTACATAAAAAAATAATTTTTTTTGCAAGAAAATTACTTTGAACCCCCAAACATTATATATTTTTTTTAAAGCAAATGCCCTACAGATTAAAATGGTGGGTGTTTCATTTTTTTTTTTCACACAGTATTTGCGCAGCGATTTTTCAAACGCATTTTTTGGGGAAAAAACACACTTTTTTACATTTTAATGCACTAAAACACACTATATTGCCCAAATGTTTGATGAGATAAAAAAGATGATCTTAGGCCGAGTACATGGATACCAAACATGACATGCTTTAAAATTGCGCACAAACGTGCAGTGGCGACAAACTAAATACATTTTTAAAAGACTTTAAAAGTCTTTACAGGTTACCACTTTAGATTTACAGAGGAGGTCTACTGCTAAACTTACTGCCCTCGATCTGACCTTCGCGGCGATACCTCACATGCATGGTGCAATTGCTGTTTACATTTGACGCCAGACCAACGCTTGCGTTCACCTTAGCGCGAGAGCAGGGGGGACAGGGGTGCTTTTTTTTTTTTTTTTTTTTTTTTCTTTATTATTATTATTTTTTTATCTTATTTTTAAACTGTTCCTTTCATTTTTTTTTTTTTAAATCATTTTTATTGTTATCTCAGGGAATGTAAATATCCCCTATGATAGCAATAGGTAGTGACAGGTACTCTTTTTTGCAAAAATTGGGGTCTATTAGACCCTAGATTTCTCCTCTGCCCTCAAAGCATCTGATCACACCAAGATCGGTGTGATAAAATGCTTTCCCAATTTCCCAATGGCGCTGTTTACATCCGGCGAAATCTACGTCATAAAATGCTCGTAGCTTCCGGTTTCTTAGGTCATAGAGATGTTTGGAGCCACTCTGGTCTCTGATCAGCTCTATGGTTAGCTGGCTGAATCACCGGCTGCATTTTCAGGTTCCCTGTTGAGACAGGAGAGCCAGAGAAAAACACGGAAGATGTTGGGGGGGGGTCATTCCCTCCCACTGCTTGTAAAAGCAGTCTAGAGGCTAATTAGCCACTAGGATTGCTTTTACATGAAAGCCGACCGCTGGCTGAAAAGAATGATACCAAGATGATACCTAAACCTGCAGGCATCATTCTGGTATAACCACTCAAAGTCGTGAATGGCATACCTGAAGACAAAAAAATGGTTAACAATAAAGCACAGTAAACGGTAAGGTATAAAAAATTGCATACCTGAAAAGCAAACATGATAAAACATAATAACAATAAAACATTGCAGAATAGAATACAGTAAAAAAGAGCAGAACAATAGAGAGAGAATAGAGAGAGAGAGAACAATAAAACGACAACTATTTTTATTTTATATTTTTGTTTGTGTTTTTTTTTTTTTACACTTTTTTTTGTAACTAACTTTTATAACTGTAACCGGTTCCAGGTTCGGGTCTCTCAAAATGCGATGGCATCTTGGGAGACCCTGTGAAAGTGCGCCTAGTCTGTGCAATGCTGTACCCTACGCTAATACTCAACTAGTGCATGGTAGCGTTCAAAACATTCACCAATGCAAAGACCAGGATTGTCAGGACAGGAGGGACAATAATAGCGGGTGTCACGCCTATATCCGCGTTTGCTGCAGACACAACATCTTTTTGGGGGGGTTCGTTGGGTAGGGGTACTCGGGAGGACATAAAGAAAATGCCTCTCATGCAGCCGACTGCATTTGGTTGGGGATGTGAATGGGGGAAGTACGGGCGCTGCAGAAGTGGTGGGTTCCCAATTAGGATTGGCGAATGCAGCAGGAAGGGCACTATGGGCACGACGGGCCTGTGTTTGTCTTTTTGGTGGCAGCGGGACACTACTTGTGCTTGCCACCTCACCAGCTTGAACTGCACTTATGTGACTCGCCACGTCACCAAGTGTTACTGCAGTGCTGGTTTGACTACGACCAGGGTGTACTAGGCTGCTGGCGCTTGCCAGTTCACCAAAACGCTACCAAAAAAACTGTTAGCGATCACAGGGATCCGGCCTGACTCTGCGAACGCTGCAGTTATGCGTTTAGTGTTTTGTAAGTGACAGTGATCGATCGATACTGCACTTGGGTGGGCTGGGCCGGGCCGGGCGGAGGGGCAAAACGCAGGTGCTAGCAGGTATCTGGGCTGATCCCGCTAACACTGCGTTTTTGGGAAACCTAAACTGCTGGGGACACTAGTATAGATCTAATCGGATCAGATATTGATCCGATCAGATACTATACCACTAAGGGAGGCGTATGCTGCGTGCGTGGGTGTTAGCGGTACTGGCGCTAATCTGACGCTGCCTGGGGCTGGTGCTTGCCAGTTCACCAAAACGCTACCAAAAAAACTGTTAGCGATCGCAGGGATCAGGCCTGACTCTGCGAACGCTGCAGTTATGCGTTTAGTGTTTTGTAAGTGACAGTGATCGATCGATACTGCACTTGGGTGGGCTGGGCCGGGCGGAGGGGCAAAACGCAGGTGCTAGCAGGTATCTGGGCTGATCCCGCTAACACTGCGTTTTTGGGAACCCTAAACTGCTGGGGACGCTAGTATAGATCTGATCGGATCAGATATTGATCCGATCAGATACTATACCACTAAGGGAGGTATACGGTGCGTGCGTGGGTGTTAGCGGTACTGGCGCTAACCTGACGCTGCCTGGGGCTGGTGCTTGCCAGTTCACCAAAACGCTACCAAAAAAACTGTTAGCGATCGCAGGGATCAGGCCTGACTCTGCGAACGCTGCAGTTATGCGTTTAGTGTTTTGTAAGTGACAGTGATCGATCGATACTGCACTTGGGTGGGCTGGGCTGGGCGGAGGGGCAAAACGCAGGTGCTAGCAGGTATCTGGGCTGATCCCGCTAACACTGCGTTTTCGGGAACCCTAAACTGCTGGGGACGCTAGTATAGATTTGATCGGATCAGATATTGATCCGATCAGATACTATACCACTAAGGGAGGCATATGCTGCGTGCGTGGGTGTTCGCGGTACTGGCGCTAATCTGACGCTGCCTGGGGCGACGCATATCACCGCCGGGCGATCAGGGGGCTAAACCTTTATTCGGTAATAAACGGCGGGTGCCCTGACACTATAAAAAATAAACGAACTAACCAGCGTCACCCGTAACAGTTATACGGTGATCAGTGGTGAAAGGGTTAACTAGGGGGCAATCAAGGGGTTAAAACATTTATTCGGTAGTATATGGGGGTCCCTGTCGCTATAAAACGCTGACGGCGAACCTAAATATTTACGTTCCTAACTACCGTCACCAGCGACACTAATACAGCGATCAGAAAAATGATCGCTTAGCGACACTGGTGAGGGGGGGTGATCAAGGGGTTAAAACTTTATTAGGGGGGGTTAGGGGGGTATCCTAGACCTAAAGGGGGGTAATACTCACTGCCCTAACACTAACTGTCACAAACTGACACCATGCAGTAATCAGAAAAAAAAAAAAAAAAAAAAAAAATACTGCTAATGTCAGTTTGTGACGGGGGGGGGGGGGGTGATGGGGGGGGATCGGGGGGCGATCGGGGGGGGGATCGGGGTGTAAAGTATGCCTGGCATGTTCTACTGTGTGTGTGTGTTGTGCACTCACTTGTCTTCTCTCCTCGGCGCTGGAACGGAAACTGCCAGACCGAGGAGAGATGACATCACATCCTCTGCCTGTGTGAAACGACACACAGGCAGAGGAGGATTCCCATTGGCTGGGAGCGATCGCGAGGGGGGGGCCACGATCGGATGGTCTCCCCCTCGCCTCCCGACGCTCCCAGTCAAATGCCGACCGCCGATGGCACCGGGGGGGGGGTCCGATCGGACTCCCCGCCCGCGGGAGGCAGATCACGTACGGGTACGTGATTTTGCCTGCCCGTGCCATTCTGCCGCAGTATATATGCGGTAGGCGGTCGGCAAGTGGTTAATACAAAGTCCCGCCTCCTTTGATGGACAGAACAGTCATCCAATGGCAGTGCAGGGGACAGGACTTCCTTTTACAGAGGCCGCCGTGTAAACAGGAACGTGGGCCGGACTTTTGACATGCCTCTTTTAGCTAGAATTTACACCTGGCTGTATATTACTAATCTAGCCAAAGCTAATAATAGAAAAGAAATGATAAAGATGAATTCTTTAACCAGAAAAAGTTTAGTAGATGTGTGGTGGCACTTAGCCAATCCAAGGGTTTGTTTTATGTAATCCCACAAAGTCACTGTTTCTTTGAGGAGGTTGACCTACAATGATAGCACTGTAAAAGGTAACAGTTGTTAGGCTGCTGGCTCTCTGATCATGGTCAATGAACCAATCAATAAATATTCTGCTTTTATGATTAAAGTTAGAAGCGCTTCAAACAAATATTCATAAAGCCCTAAACTTTGAAAAGTTTAGTCAATAAAATAAACTTTTCATATTAACCCAAAGGAGAAGTACAGCTGAGTGCAATTCGCTCTGCAGTCCTGTGACCCATTTCGTAAAGATCGTAAAAATGGAGTCGGGATCTGCCCACATGCCTGGAGCGGCACCAGGCTCAGCCTCTCAGCAAGCCTCCCAGAGCCTGAGCCAGCCGCTTTCACCCCCTACACAGCACTCCAGTGGACTAACAGTCACCAGCTCTCTACTCACGGAGCTCTAAAAACCGAGCAATTGGCGGTGTTTGATCACTTTGTTTTTAGTGTTAGAGGTGCCAGGGGACAGATGCAGTATCGGACCGATGCTGCATCCACCTAGGTAAGTACGATTCTTTAAAAAAAACAAAAAACCCATACATCTCTTTCAAAACTGTTTGTACCAACTGCTTCTACCTTTAACCAGAAATGGTGACAACACTACTACATCACAAACACCGATATTAGCACTAGGTTTGGGTAAAAGACATTTACCCTTTCAACGAATTTTTGAAATGTGGAAGGAAGACCCCACCCACACATATTGTATATGAGGAGAACATAAAAGTTTTATGCCACAAAAATTCCTGTTCATAAATACACTCAAAAGCTCATTGATGCAAGACCACAGTGTGAAACACAAAGCCGCCAAGCCCCCCACTGTCTTCTCACCCAATGTCAGGCTTCCTTGATAATTGCATCAAGGCTTTATGATAAAAGATCACCAGCAGATTTATCAAAAAACTTGTCCACAGGCTGCACTACAACTGCAGATTTGAAAAGCAGATGGCAGCTGATAATTGTGCCATGCCCATGAGCATCAACAGAAGCTTTTCCATATGACAAAACACTAGGGTTACATTTGGCACCTTCATTTAAAATGGATATATATATGGACTGGATGATTTTTTTGTCAAGTAGAAAGCTCATGCCACAGTTCTGCCAGCATTAGATTCCCATAATTGCTGCCAAAGCATATACTGATAAAGCATAACGACAAGTTGGCATACTTGTAAATGAAGCTCAGTTAACAGAAGGTGCATAAATATTGATTATAAATGAGACACTGTCCTGGAAATGTTATGTGTCCTAAATAGATAAGAGAAAGCTTAGCAAGCTGATAGTTTAACATTCTTAAAATAGATCATAAAACGCATACAAAGTGACATTTATATTAAGGCCTGGTTCACACCTATGTAGGTTGCAGTTTGCAAATTCCAGGTGCATTTTGCAGTTTTCAAAACCAGAAAAAAGTCCCTGGCCCTTTCCATAAAATGCACAGATGTGAGCACGACTCATAGGAAAGCATGTTAAATGGACTGTAGTGTGGTTCTGCAAAACGGAAAACGCACTAAAAAATGCATAGGTGGGAACCAGGCCTTAAAGCACACCTCTTTCCTATCAGTACTGGATAACACATTTCGTTTTTGGGGTATATGGGTTTTTGCCATAATTGCACAGCATATTTGCACTTTATGGCATACTTACCCTAAAGCGCCCTTGTCCAGCGACGTGAAATCTTTGCTCCCTCTCCTTTCTCTGTTCCCGCTGTTACAGACACCTTCCAGGTCCAGGGTCTTTCGGCTTTGCCATTGGGCAGCCACTGATGATGTAACTCTTGCGAAAGTGTGCTATTTTTACATAGTCTTGGCAATTGGCTCTAATATCTGCTTCTTACATCTATTCTGGAGGTGTACAGTGCATTGCGCATGCACCATAGACAGTGAACATTAAATTATTATTTTTTTTAAAAATGCTAGCAGCCAGAATAAGAAGCTTTTGAGCAGAGATGAAAAGTAATTTACCTGACTGTCATTCTGATTCAATGAATTTAAAGTGGAACTAAACCCATTGATTTAACATTTTAAAGTGTAACTTTAGTCAAAATATTAAGTCCTTCAGACTGGCCCCTTTTGCAGGTATAGCTATGTAAAACATTAAAAAGAAGTGCCTATACTGTTTAAAATCCAGTAATACACTGGGGGTCATTTACTATAGCGCCGGGAAGTACTGGGCGCTGTTACATGTATTAGCGCCCATTTTAGGCAATTAAGATTTCAACAGGCGAACGTGCGAATGAAAAAGAACGCTATTAGCGTTGAACATACGTTAGTAAATTTGGAAATCAGCGCTAATTAGCGATTCCGCGGAAATGCAAATGCCAATTTCTACTAAGGTATTATATACCACTGCACTGCAGCCATGATCCATGTATGTGAAATAAACATTTTTATGTGAGATGTGCTCTTCCTCGTGTGCATCTATTGATGTATATTGCAATTAGTATTCCTAGTTTTTTTCTTTCCTTTGCGAACGAATGCAGTTATATATTATTATTACAGAGTAATGTCTGCTATTCTGTAAAGTTACATGTATTGAACATTTAGGTTACCTATTTGTTTTATGTTGTTTTTTTCATGTTTTTTTATTTTTTTTTAGGTGACTACCGTGTTTCCCAGAAAATAAGCCCGGGTCTTATATTAATTTTTGCCACCAAAAACACAGTAGGGCTTTTTTTCGGGGTAGGGCTTGCCATGCAATGTGCACAGTGTGAATAATAGCAAAAAGTGCTTGTAAACTGCCAGAATTCTCGCCACTACCGCAATATACAATGCAAAAGGTGTATGTCTCACCTTCCTATAGCATCGCTCGGCGCTTCATGACTTGCCTGAGCTGTCTTCCTTGCACCGAGCACTGCAGAAAGGGGGGCCGAGAGTCGCCCCTGACAGCCAGGAGAAGAGAAGGGGAGAGCAGTGAAGATCAGCTGAGCGGTGCTTCCATGGCCCGCTCCGAGCAATGCAAAGGGGGGGTCGAGATCCCCCACTGACAATCAGGAGAAGGGGAGATCAGCGGAGATCAGCTGAGCAGCGCTTCCATGGCCCGCTCCGATCAATGCAGAGGGAAGAGGGGGGGAGGGGGAGTCGAGATCCCCCACCACTGACAGCCAGAAAAAGAGAAGAGGAGAGCAGCTGGAGATCATATAGCGGCACAATAAGAAGGCACCTGATTAAACCAGACCACAGAAAACACACACCTTCCACACTATACAACACCGCAATAGTGAGTATTCTAGCAGTTTACAACCACTTTAAACTAGAGCTTATATTACAGCCCTTCCCAAAAATCTAGGTAGGTCTTATTATCGGTGTAGGTCTTATTTTCGGGGAAACACGGTATAAAGCGGTAATTATTTATGTTCATTCTTTAATCATACTACACTATTATGCAGGTCTCAGCGTACTTAGCCCAATGGCTTGGTGGTCTGCTCAGATGTCTCCACAGCACTCAAGGAATGAGTTCAAATCCCAGCCAACCTTCCATCCACCAGCTGTGTTTATTTATTTCAGTGCACAAGCGAATTAAAATAAACAAAGAAATGTAAACTGCCAGTTAGCTAGTGTGTGATTTTTGGAATTCCACACCATAATATTATTGAATACTTACATACCATTGCATGAATTTGAAGAGTTAATATAATAGAATTAGCCAAACTAAAGTTAATTGGCATTCACCTATTTTCAGCAAATGCTGCTTTGGCTAATTGGCTAATAGTCATTCACCATTTTTTTACCAATGCAATGTTTTAGTATCCCTCTGTGGAATTTGAACCCATGAGTCCTTCAAGGCCTGAGTTTTTCAAGGTAGAAGCACTGACCACTAGCCTATTGGGCTTAGCACAATCATACATAGAAAATATATTTACTAATGTTTGATTTTTCTTCTCCCTGAGCTGTCTTGTCCCCGAGCCGTCTCTCCTGTCACTGCTGTCTTCTCCCGCTGCTGTGTACTTTCGTGCAAGCGGTCACCGGCTAATAAAAAAAAAGTCACTCTTCTTCTGTGACGGTCTTCGGGGCCATCCGATGGTGTCACCCGGAAAGCCCACCCCATGCCTATGTCAGAGATGCCACACAGTGGGTGACAACACAGTGGAGGAAGAGCGCCACAGAAGAATAGCGACTTTTTTTATTAGTGGGTAACCGGTGGCACGGAAGAACACAGCAGATGAAGAAGACGGCGGCGGCAGGATGGACGGCTCGGGGAGAAGACAGCTCGGGGAGAAGATGGCGGTGAGAGAGACAGTAGCAGGAGAAGACGGCTTAGGGAAGGGGACAGCTCGGAGCTATTTTACAATAAAGGACAATAAAGGTTTTTGTTTTTTTACATTTCACTGCATTTTTTGGTGAACGGGTAGGGGTATGATGTAGTTTTAAGATGCTCTCGCGCTACTCTGGAATAGTGAATTCAATAAATATGTGATATAAACAAAAGTGCAGCAAAATCTATAAGTGTAACACATAACACTAAACAATCTAGATCAACTTTCTTTACACTTAAGGATTAATTTATTTTGAATTGTTTATCACTATTTGCGCGAAATCACTTTATTGATCAGGGGTATGATGTACCCCCTACCCATTTACGTAGGGGCAGGATCTGGGGGCCCTCCTTGTTAAAGGAGGCTTCCAGATTCTGATAAGACCCCCCGCCCGCAGACCCTGACAACCACCGGCCAAGGTTGTCGGGAAGAGGCCCCTGTCCCGTGGCCCTTGTCCACATCAACATGGGGACAAGGTGCTTTGGGGGGGCCCCAAAGCACACTCCCCATGTTGAGGGCATGTGGCCTGGTACAGTTCAGGAGGGGGATGCTCGCTCATCCCCCCTAATCCTGACCTCCAGGCTGCATGCTCGGGTAAGGGTCTGGTATAGATTTTGGGGGGCCCCAAGTCAATTATTTTTTACATTTTGGTGTGGGGTTCCCCTTAAAGTCCATACCAGACGCGAGTGGCCTGGTATGTACAGGGGTGGGGGACCCTACAATGTTTTTTTCCTGTTTTGTGGAATTCCACACTATAATATTATTGAATAATTAAATACCATTGCATGCATTTGAAGCGTTACAACTATGGAATAAATCAAACTGATGTGCATTGGCTAATTATGCTGCTGAGTACAATGCACATTTTCAGGAGGTAATACAGTTGGTGGGATTCAAACTCATGGCTTGAACCTTTGAAGGTAGCAGGGCATAACCCTATGCTACAGAGCTAAGCTCAAACCTACATAGAAAATACATTTACTAATGTTTGATTCTATACAATAATTTTTGCATTTCAGGCATTAATATTATAGTAACAACCATGCTCATGCTGATGTGGCAATGCCTAATAGGCATTCGCCTCTTTTCAGCATATGCTGCTGAGTACAATGCAAGCTTTCAGTAGGTAATACCATCTGTGTGATTTTCAGACATTTGAGCACATTTATATTGAGAATAGGGATAAGCTTCGTGTTCGAATCGAACGCATGTTCGACTCGAACATTGACTGTTCGGTCGTTCGCCGAATTACGAACGTTATGGGCCGTTCGCGCCAAATTTGAGTGGCGCGTCACGGCCCATAATTCACTGCGGCATCGCAGTGCATTGCTGGCTGATGATTGGCCAAGCATGCACTATGACCCGCATGCTTGCCCATTCAAAGCGCTCTCTATACAGAGAGCCGTAATTGGCCAAAGCCAGGGTGGCTTTGGCCAATTATGGCTCAGGGGGGTTTAGTACACGCCCCACACTATATAAGGCCACCTGCACGGCTTCCAGCCTGGGCTTCTGTTGGTGCAGCCCCCAGCTGGAACAGTTCATGTGGGGGTTGTTTTGTGTTATCACTGTATCTTGATATGTATATCGCTGTTGTTGTCGGCATCCTCTTTTTTATTCAAACTATTCAATTTTTTGTGATGTTTTAATCTTTGATAAATAAAATTATATATATATTTTTTGATACATTGTTTGAAGACTCCTGCCTTTTAAAGTCCCACTAGAGGAAAACAACGTTTTACTGTATAGTCTTACAGGGATGTGGGCAGGTTGTCTTCCACAAGGCTCTCGTCACTACTTTTGTGTGTAGTGTGTTCCGACATTGAGAGAGACATAGATAGACAGAGAGACAGTGTCATTTGATTTAAGCAGGCTAGTCAGTTAGCTGCACTTACAGTGTACTGTGTATATATATACATCCTAGGTGTTGTGTATATATATATATATATATATATATATATATATATATATATATACACTGTATTCAGTTTAGCTAGATCCGTTCCTGTTATTCTCTTCCTACTACTGACAGGCAGGCAGGTGTTTTTACAGTATTTACAGCTACCTGAAGAAAATTGCTGGTGTTCTTCTGATCCTATTAGTCCTATTAGCTACAGTATTTACAGTTAGTGTAGTGCGTCCTCTGCACAGTGTGCACCTAAAGCTACCTGAAGAAAATTAGTGGTGTTCTTCTGATCCTATTAGTACAGTACCACAGGCAGCTGCAGTATTTACAAGTTAGTGTAGTGCGTCCTCTGCACAGTGTGCACCTAAAGCTACCTGAAGAAATTAGTGGTGTTCTTCTGATCCTATTAGTACTGTACCGCAGGCAGCTGCAGTATTTACAAGTTAGTTTAGTGCGTCCTCTGCACAGTGTGCACCTAAAGCTACCTAAACAAAATTAGTGGTGTTCTTCTGGTCCTATTAGTACAGTACCGAAGGCAGCTGCAGTATTTACAAGTTAGTGTAGTGCGTTCTCTGAACAGTGTGCACCTAAAGCTACCTGAAGAAAATTAGTGGTGTTCTTCTGATCCTATTAGTACAGTACCGCAGGCAGCTGCAGTGTTTACAAGTTAGTGTAGTGCGTCCTCTGCACAGTGTGCACCTAAAGCTACCTGAAGAAAATTAGTGGTGTTCTTCTGATCCTATTAGTACAGTACCACAGGCAGCTGCTGTATTTACAAGTTAGTTTGGTGTGTCCTCTGCACAGTGTGCACCTAAAGCTACCTAAACAAAATTAGTGGTGTTCTTCTGATCCTATTAGTACAGTACCGCAGGCAGCTGCAGTATTTACAAGTTAGTGTAGTGCGTTCTCTGCACAGTGTGCACCTAAAGCTACCTGAAGAAAATTAGTGGTGTTCTTCTGATCCTATTAGTACAGTACCGCAGGCAGCTGCAGTATTTACAAGTTAGTGTAGTGCGTTCTCTGCACAGTGTGCACCTAAAGCTACCTGGAGACAATTGCTGTTGTTCTGCTCCTATTAATACCACAGGCAGGCAGCTACAGTGTTTACAGTTAGTGCACTGTGTCCTCTGCACAGTGTGCACCTAAAGCTACCTGAAGAAAATTAGTGGTGTTCTTCTGATCCTATTAATACCACAGGCAGGCAGCTACAGTATTTACAGTTAGTGCACTGTGCCCTCTGCACAGTGTGCACCTAAAGCTACCTGAAGAAAATTAGTGGTGTTCTTCTGATCCTATTAATACCACAGGCAGGCAGCTACAGTATTTACAGTTAGTGTAGTGTGTCCTCTGCACAGGGGCGGATCCAGTGGGGGGGGGGCAACAGGGCAATTGCCCCCCCGAAATAATAGCAATGATATGTCATTGTAATAACAGTCACTCATTTGCTTGCCGCTGCCTCTGCCCGACTCCGAGTCTCTCTCTCACATCAGCGGCGCCGAGAGAGAGACTCGCGTCTAATGTTACGTTACGGTCACTCACTGCCTGACAAGGAGGAAGTAGGTGGAGCCTCTTCCCTGCACTGGTTGCTAGACGCCAGGCGGCCCAGGCGTTAGCAACGTGTGACGTCAGTGAGTCACGTCGGACTCGAGTCTCAGAGCCGACGTGACACTGACAGTGAGAGGAGCTGCTGGAGCCTCAAATATGGCCCAGTTGCACTTTAGTCTGTTGAAAGTTTTTTCCGTTCACCACTGACCCACAATAACTGCACTAACATGTCCAGGCCAGCCAGCGTCCACAGTCAGTGGCGGCAGAGCGCCAGCATTCTTCTTTCTCCGCCCCTGACTGTGTTGGCCCCACCCACCGGCACCCTCCTCCCTCCATGTTGTCCACACTACAGGCCTTGGCTCCGCCTCCCCTGAGTTAGTGTTGACTCCACCCACCCAAAGGCGGATCCAGAGTCTAATCTCGGGAGGGGAACTGCCAGAAAAAAAGGTGTTGCTTACAGAACTCTATTTACCGTATCATGCAGTCCTAACCTTGTTTAAAACAGTGACACTTTTATCATTTCAGAATAAATTATTACATTACAAACAGACAGGATTAGTTTAACCACATATAACTTTATTATTGCAAAGATCATAAGCAGTTTGTATACTTATAACAGAATATTCCCAGACAAGATATTCACAAACAATATAAAATTATGTGTAAAAAAACAAACAGTAGAACCCAAACATTATCACTCTCCTCTGTCTCCAAACACACAACAACAGAAACATTTTATTTGTAAGTTACATAACATGAAAAATTCAGAGAATTAGCTAAAGTCTTCGTTTTCCTTCTTTGGCAAACAGCTTGATAACTCGGTCAGTATTCACAGGAATATGTCTATGAATGTAAAGTAAACACAAGCCATTTAACCGGTCCTTCACCATTCGTGACCGAAGCCATGTTTTAACACGACAGTGGGTTGAGAAAGATCTCTCTGCTGTGGCCACACTTACAGGGAGAGTTGCTAAGATCAGAAGTAAACTTCTGATGGTTGGGAAGAGGTCCTGGTCACACAAGTCCAACACTTCAAGAACTGTTTTTGGAAGTTCCTTATGTTGTGATAACTCTCGTTTCCACTTTGTAAGCCATAGACTTAGTTCTCCCTGCAGCAATGTCTCCATTATCTTCTGCTTACCATCAGCTAGAAGAGGGTGGAAACGCTTTGATAATGATTGCACAGCCACAGGAACCATGGTTTCCATTTTTTTTCCAAAAAGTACTGTTGGCGTCAAAATTTGAATCTGGAAACACTGCATCGAATTCTCTGGAAAACGAGTTTTTAAATCATTAATAATGTTGTCCAGCAAGGTAATATACAACAATTTCCTGTAGTATTCTTCAGTTGATTCTACATTGTATTTGAATCTGTGCACTTGCCTGCCTACAAGACGTGGCAATTTTAGTTCCACTCCAAGTTCTGAAGCCAATTCTGTAGCCTCCATATGCAAAGTGGAAAAAGTGCTATCAGCGTTACATCGCATATTCTCTATGGTTGCCATGGTATCAGTCAAACAGTCAGATGAACTTGTTAATTCGATTGTTGGGGATTGAAGGAAGCGACTCAGAGGAAGGGTTACTTTCAGAACACTGATGAGTGAAACCAAGGAAAATATGAATTCTGCACTGCACAGAGAATGGATGAGAGTAGATGCTGTTGAGCTAGTGCTTGAGCATTTCCATTGAGATATTGCAGATAGTGCACTCACCACTTTTACAAGTCCATCTCGAAATCTTATGAGAGAATCATCCATCTAGTTTCACAAAGACTGGTAAGCTGAGAGCCTAACTCCTGCTTTAAAATAAAATGACGCTTTGCTGATTGGTAAAAGAATGAAATGGTTGATTTGACCACTGCTACTGCATTGCGAACTGCTGACACTTGTGAGAACTTTAAAAATTTAATTGTTCAAACAATGATTGTAGCAAGGACATCTGCAACTGTTGGGTGCTACACGGAGAATCTCTGACACAGAACCAGCCACCTCTGAAGACATAACACTGCAACTGTCTGTTCCAATGCCAACACAATGAGTGATGTCCAGGGATAGGTATTTAATTAGTTGGATAACCATCTGGCCTAAAACCTTTCCTGTAAGCCTTGGTTCTGAACCTGAACTATCAATTCAAATTCCTTCTGGTTTGCAAATTCATAAGCATCTACAAATTTTATAAAATCCTCACGAATCGATCCATTGTGGACATATCTAAAGTTGAGTGTAAGTTGTTCGTTATGGGAAATGTCTGTAGTTTCATCAAATATTATACTAAAATAGCAAGCCTCTTTAATTCTAGCTACAATGACATTGCTGATTTCATCACCACAACACCCGATTAAATCATTTTGTGTGGATTTTGAAATGTATGTAGCACGAGAAGATGCATTAAGGAGGTGCTTCTCTAATATTTTGTCTCCAGATGCAACACGGTACCTCTGCAATTCCCGAAAGTTGCCTTCATTCACCTCCGGGGTGGAGTGATCCATTAAAGCACCATCATCTCGGTGGCCACGCAGAGGTATATTTTGTCTACCCAAAAATATAATTGACTCAACGATAGGACGAATTCGCTCTCGGTTCTCTTTCACTTTCTGAAGACGATGCATGTTTATTTGATTAACAATTTCATTTTCCTGTGCATGGTAGGTTTTTAAAAATGCATTTCCTTCAAATAGACTCTCCTGGTGATAAACAAGCCTTGCATGGACTTCCAAATCTCCATCCTTGCCTTAAGCTTTTTTAAAATTAGTAAGGGGCTCCATTACCAATTTTCAAAGGGCCATGCCTTTGTTATGACCACATTTCCGATGTTGCGCAAACAATGCACAGTACTTGCAAAACAATCCCTTTTTGGCAGGGGAATACACTAGCCAAGGAAAACTGTCAATATGTTGTTTTGACAAGCATCTCTTTATTTCCCGAGTTTCTCCATTCTTGGAAGTCATGTTCTGAACAGAGAAAGGTAATTCATATCCAGGAGGAGGTTGCCATGGATTTTCCAATAGCAAGCATTTGGTGTAATCATCTATTTTTTTTCCAAGATGTGTGCCAATGTCATTAATTAAGATACTGCTGGTTTGAGGTGGGGTATCAACAGACAGTGGCGACACATTACGATCTGTTTCACCAGATATTGGCTCTACAAATGTACCAGAACAGGATGGGAGGGTAGTGTCAATTTCCATACTTGAAGTGCTTTCTACTATTGGCTTTTCTCCTGATGACTTTTTTGCACTGATACTGAAGAAAGAATCTATATTTCTGCAGTTCACTCTTTTCTGACTCATTTTGCTGTTTCTATAATTAAAGTACAAAAGTGCACCCTAAATAAAGTAATTGGCTTTATAGAACAGCACTGCACACACATTGTTGACATGTACATGTACCATAACTGAACCGACCCCTGTTTAAATATTGCAAGAATACATTGCAGACATGATACAGGAGATGGTCAGAGACTGCAGACATGATACAAGAGATGACCATAGACTGCAGACATGA
This sequence comes from Lithobates clamitans, assembly GCA_037952925.1. Taxonomy (NCBI): domain Eukaryota; kingdom Metazoa; phylum Chordata; class Amphibia; order Anura; family Ranidae; genus Lithobates; species Lithobates clamitans. Next base: position 2,167,600 of record JBBGZY010000125.1, on the reverse strand, counting down.
TACAAGAGATGACCATAGACTTCAGACATGATACATGAGCTGATCAGAGACTGCAGACATGATACATGAGCTGATCAAAGACTGCAGACACCATACAAGAGATGATCAGAGACTGCAGACATGATACAGGAGTTGATCAGAGACTGCAGACATGATACAAGAGATGATCAGAGACTGCAGACATGATACAAGAGATGATCAGAGACTGCAGACATGATACAAGAGATGATCAGAGACTGCAGACATGATACAAGAGATGATCAGAGACTGCAGACATGATACAAGAGATGATCAGAGACTGCAGACATGATACAAGAGATGATCAGAGACTGCAGACGTGATACATGAGCTGATCAGAGACTGCAGACGTGATACAGGAGATGATCAGAGACTGCACACATGAATAAAGAGATGATCAGAGACTGCAGACATGATGCAGGAGTTGATCAGAGACTGCAGACATGATACAGGAGTTGATCAGAGACTGCAGACACGATACAAGAGATGATCAGAGACTGCAGACATGATACAAGAGATGATCAGAGACTGCAGACATGATACAAGAGATGATCAGAGACTGCAGACATGACACAGGAGTTGATCAGAGACTGCAGACATGATACAAGAGATGGCCATAGACTGCAGACATGATACAAGAGATGGTCAGACACTGCAGACATGATACAAGAAATCAATGCATCAATGCAGCCTCACCAGTGCCCATTAAATGCAGCCTTGTCAGTGCCCAACAGCAATAAAAAAAAAATGTCAGGATGAATGATCAAGTCTGCCGGTCAGTTTTTCAGGAGGACCTGACTGGAAAGGTCAATGCATTCCTATAGACAGGCAGGTGTAAATGGTCCATTTATACCTGCCTACCTCCTCTCTGATTTGCTCTAAAAAAAATGGAAGGGGATCTGTCCTCTTCTGTGTAGGGAAATCGGATCAGAAGTAGTTGGTTGTAAACAGACAGCGGAGTCTGTTTACACCCAGTCGCTCATAGAGTAGAGCAGGCTTAGTCTGTGTTTGCTCTTCAGAAACTTGGAGGATACAGATGTGTCATCTGCCCGCTCTGGTCCAATCAACATGGGATCTGTCAGCCAATCCCCTGCTGAATGAAACAGAATCCGCCCTGTGTGAAAGGGGCCTAAGGTTCTTCCTAAAATAACAGCAACATTGGTTACATTATTTTCCTTATAAACTCATCTGTTCTGTTCCCTTTAAACTTTTGTACCATGAAATACCACAAATATTGCACGGAAACCCTGAAAAGTTTTGCTCAATTGCCATGTCAGTGTTTAAAATTCAGTGTTTGATTTATTGATGTAACCTCCCTGACGGTATTCCAGAGTGTGGCTCGGGGTTAAATTTCAGCACCATTAGCGGTAACCCCGAGCCACACTCGGGATTACATCTCAGGATCCTGGTGCAGGTTACTTACCTTGTCCCCAGGATCCTGCGATGTCCCCCCCCCCGCGGTGTCTGCAGGCTCCTTCCTCTGCCCGAAGCCTCTCTGTGCTAGGCTCCGTTCCCTGCGAGCGTCGCGATGCACGGGGGCGGAGCCTGGCGGCAAATTCAAAAAAATTTAAAAATCATAACACATACAGTACTGTAATCTTACAGATTACAGTACTGTATGAAATCATTTTACATCCCTTTTGTCCCCAGTGCTTTGTCCAGTGCCCTGCATGCAGTTTTATATTATATATACTGTTCTTTCTGCCTGGAAACTTGAGATTGTCCATAGCAACCAAAAAGTTTCCCTTTACGTTAAAAGTGGCTTTAGACCAGCTAGAAAACAGCGATAGTAAATTAGAACACTTGTAGAATTGAGCGATAGTGAATCGTGGGGAAATTTATTTTATTATTATTATATTATTATTTTTTTAAATTATTTATATTTATTTATTATATTATAATTTATGATTTTGTGTTTCAAACTTCATCATACCCGGGATATCTACTAGACGCTTGGTGGACAGATATAAGTGTGTTATTGCTAAGAATTACAGACCTACAATATAAAACGCCAAATTTCTATGCAAAATAATTGTACCGCTTTGAGACGCAAAAATCTGAAATAATCATACCGCTAGGGAGGTTAACAAATGTTTCAAAAATGTAAATATAAGACCTCATACGAAGCACTTTTGAATTTCTTTTTTTAGAGGGATGGTGCCTACTCAAGACGGGGTAACTGTACTTCAATCAGCTAAGCGGGTACTTGAGATTTCTATAAAACATATACAAGACGGACCTCCACGCCTATCACCAAATACACCACTATGGTTCAATCCTCGTTTAAAGGACCTTTCTCGCTTGGAGGATGGATATAGGTGGGCCAAATTTGGTCTTACGTATGTGCATCAACTATTTGAGAGGGGTGAATTTAAAACATTTGCACAATTGAAGAGGGAAATGGGTGTCCCTGACACATGGGCGTTCCATTATTCCAGGCTGCGGCATGCTGCGCATGCACAATTTGGAACGGGGATGGTTCTGTTAGAAAACACAAAACTTGAATCAATGCTTGCAGAACCTGACCACACGAAACGTATTTCCACTTATTATGCGGTACTTATGGAAAAAGCACAGCCGAGGGAGAAGAAAATGAGAGAGAGATGGACAGACATTATCCCAGAGTTGACTGAGGCTCATTGGAATGAGGTTTTAACCTCCTATATGTCCACGGTCATCTCTGCGAGGGATAAACTGATCCAACTAAGATACCTACATCAAATGTATTACACCCCATACAGACTATATAAGATGGGCAGGAGAGCAGACCCTATTTGTCATAAATGCCTGGTGGCAGAATGTACTTTTATGCACATGGTTTGGGACTGTAGTAGGGTACGACCTTTATGATCACAGGTAACCCAGTTTGTTGCAGAAACCTTTGATCTTCCGAATATATGTAGCCCACTGCTGGGTATCTTGGGGGTGATAGAGGACGATGTAATGAGCAACAATACTAGAATGTTTTTGAGATTATTGTTTTACTATGTCAGGAAGCTGATTGTCTTGAATTGGATAAAGAGGGATCATCTTACCTTAGGAGCTTGGAAAAGATTAATTAATGCAAACATTACACTGTATAAATTGACATATGAAGCAAGAGGAAGTAAGAAAAAATTTAATAGAGTATGGGGCAGATGGATAAACACAAAAGAAACTACACCATGTGACAGCTAAAATTATTTTATTATAAAATATAGCCAAATGATAGACTGGGTAGGATGATATTGTGAGAACATGTTCCAGGGGACTGGAGAGATGACAGCGCACAGCACAATTGGTTTAGGAGGTATATACCTCTTTGGTTTAGTTCTTTAACTTTATATATATATACTTTTATATTTTTTTACTTTATTTTATGTTTTATACCAGATATTGGATTGCTGATAATTAGCATTACGATTACAGAAAATAACTGGTATTTTAGAGTTAAAAAAATTGCTACCTGTGCTGATATATCCTTTATCACAGGATGTTTATCCGAAACTACCCTTGAATGTTAATTATATTTTGACGGTTGCAACCGACAATATACCTTACATGCAATGTGTTATTCTATGTATGTACATCTGGCAAATAAAAACCTTTTAAAAAAAAAAAAATGTAAATATAAAAATAAATTCAGGTGGCCAGATTAAAGCACTGTTTGCTCTTCTGCAGCTCCACATTTAAATCAATATCCTGCATTATAATTTGATTAACCACTTGCTGACCAGCTGCAGTACATATACTGCAGCAGGTTGGCTCTATTGCACGAAACTACATACCTGTAGGCCATTTCGTGCAATAGCCAGCAAAGGCGCACACGCTGATTGGCCAGAGGGGGAGCCAATCAGCGGGTCTGGCGGAAGCGATGTCTGCCAGCCACCCGTGATTGCTCCCCACAGAGATAGAACAGCGGTCTGCAGATGTAAACAAGGCAGACTGCCGTTCTGTCAGAGATGAACAGAGTGATCTTGTGTTCCCGCTAACCAGGAACATGGATCACTCTGTTCATTTAGTGAGTCCACCCCCCCACACAGTTAGCAAACACCCCCTTGGGACACAGTTAACCCTTTGATCAACCCCCGATATTAACCCCTTCCCAGCCAGTGTCATTAGTACAGTGACAGTACATATTTTTAGCACTGATCACTTTATTAGTGTCACTGGTCCCCAAAAAGTGTCAAAAGTGTCAGTTAGGTGTCCGATCTGTCCGCTGCAATGTTGCAGTACCGCTAAAAATCACTGATGACCGCCATTACTAGTAAAAAATAATAAATATAAATGCCATAATTCTATCCCATAGTTTGTAGACGCTATAAATTTTGTGCAAACCAATCAATATACGCTTATTGGAATTTTTTTAACCAAAAATATGTAGAAGAATACGTATCGGCCTAAACTGTGGAAGAAGTTGTCGCTCTTTATCGGTTTATATCGCAAAAACCACAGAGGTGATCAAATATCACCAAAAGAAAGCTCTATTTGTGGGAAAAAAGGACATCAATTTTATTTGGGTACAACGTCGCATGACCGCGCAATTGTCAGCCAGTCAAAGTAACACAGCGCAGTATCACAAAAAATGGCCTGGTCATAAGGAGGGGTAAAACTTTTTGGAGCTGAAGGGGTTAAGATCAAGACTAAAAGGGCATTTTTTGTTTCATACATAATGGCACACATGTATTTTGCGATTTGACTCATGACATTCATTCATTCTTTTACTCACGTTTAGTCAATTGGTGCTCTGGTGAGGGTACGGGTTCCCAATTCCCATGCAGGAGCAATGGTGGAGTGGAGTCTGTGGAGATGGATCGGATGGATCCAGTAATCTTCTCAATAAGTCTTCTTGACCTATTTTCAATTCACTCCTCTCTGCAGACTGCCCAAGGTGGAGAAGATGGAGGAGGTGGTTGCAGGGGCGGATCCAGGGAGGGCAACAGGGCAATTGCCCCCCCGGAATAATAGCACTGATATGTCATTGTAATAACAGTCACTCATTTGCTTGCCGCTGCCTCTGTTTGGGTTCTGCTATTGTTTTTTTTACACATAATTTTATATTGTTTGTGAATATTTTGTCTGGGAATATTCTGTTATGAGTATACAAACTATTATCATTATGTGGGGGAGGGTTTGAATGGGGTGGGGTTGTGGTTTTCTTGTGTTTTTCCTTCCCCCCAAGATTTTTTTTTTTTCTCGAGATAACATGACGTGTAAAGGGTAAGAACACTTAAGAACACTCCTAGGATTTTGTTGTCAGAATGTCCGAACAAAGTCCGACCGTGTGTACGCCCTATTAGAATAGTTTGGCCAATGAGGGCCTTGTACACAAATTATAAATTGATAAACACGTACACTTCTTATCCAATTATGTACACTTCATACACTTTTATATCCCCCTCCCTCTTTTTTTTTTTTTTTTTGTGGGTAAGGAATAATCACAAGATTATCAAGTGGTAGGGAAGGGGGGGGGGGGGATAAGTAGATATGATTTAAGTGAATGTGGTAGTAGAGATGTAATGTAACAAGGGTTTGGGGTGGGTGATGAGGGGATTTTGTAACAATGTATGAAGATTGTTGTATTTATAAAATTGAAATAAAAAAAATTTGATTATTATAAGTATACAAACTGCTTATGATCTTTGTAATAATAAAGTTATATGTGGTTAAACTTATCCTGTCTGTTTGTAATGTAATATTTTAATCTGGAATGATAAAAGTGTCACTGTTTTAAACAAGGTTAGGACTGTATGATACGTTAAATAGAGTTCTGTAAGCAACACCTTATTTTCTGGCAGTGCCCCTCCCGAGACTAGACTCTGGATCCGCCTTTGCCTCTCAAGCTGTGGATCTGACTGATTAGCCCCGCCCCTTCCTCGTATTAAATAAACCTGAGTACCGCCCTTAGCACCACAGCCAACAACTCCCCTTCCTGCCCACGACTTCCTGTTGTACCTAACAGCGTCCCCCCCAGTCATGCGGCCCCTCCACTCAGTTTCTCTGCTCTGGGGCTTATCTTGAACTGTGTATAATATTTTTTTTGCAGAAGTTCCCTGCTACCTGTACCTTAAAATTTTTTCAACTGTTCTTTGGGGGTTAAAAAGCTAAGCCAATACTTTTACCTTTGGTTAAGATATGGATTTAAGATTTTTTTTCCCTCGCTTCCTGTCGTGTGAAGAGATCTCTCTACAGTAAGGAAAGCCCTCTCTTAGACAAATGGCACCAAAACATCTGTCCCCATTGTAAGATTTTCTATCACCTCCTGTTCCAACTGTAATTCAAATTTTGGATAGAGACGAGATCTTTCTACAGTAAGGGAAGCCCTTTCTTAGACAGATGGTACCAGAACATGTCACCATTGTAAGATTTTCCATCATCTCCTGTTCCAGCAGAAATTCAAATTATGGATAGAGGTGAGATCTTTCTACAGTAAGGGAAGCCTTTTTTTAGACAGATGGTACCAGAACATGTCACCATTGTAAGATTTTTCATCATCTCCTGTTCCAGCAACAACTCTAAAATTTGAAATATTCCATAAATTACTGTTCCCAGTGACAACGACACCAGGACAAATGGGGAGGGTGATTTTATCCAAGTGAAGTAAATGGTACAATAAATATTATTGTACCTATATATTAATTAGTCTATCCCTATAATTAGCTAGTCTATTAAAACTCTGACCACAAGTTACTGTTGATATCACAATAATACAAGGTTAGCTATGAAACCAAACACACGGTTTATACGTAATAAAGTCTTATTTATTTCCCAAGCAAATAAGAAAGCTAACATGAAATACTAGAGAAAGATATTGCAATATTACAAATCATATGATCAGCACATAAAATACAAGAATATCAAGGATACTTATCACAAGGCCCTCCACGAGGCTTGTTTCTTCCAGCTATGCTCAGATGTTGAAGAGAGGGCCAGAGCCATGAGGCTTAGGCCCAAACCATGATCCAAAGGGACAAATTGCCTGTGTGTGCTCTTTTTACCCAAACATACAAGCCCACTCATAGCCACCCTCATTTGCCTTCTATCCCATAGATATTGCCAAGAGGTAGTCCTTTAAATATCTGCCCATTCTCCAGGACGTATGCTGTATTGTCCACTAGGGGGCAGCGTTTGTCCATGAATTGTCATTGTCCGACCTGAGTCAAATCTTCATAGACATCTTTATCACATCAGGTGTCCTGGAGTCAGGCTCTACTCCCCTGCCAGGGGGCATAAATCAACACTCTCCTGAGTCAACTTGCAACTTCCAACTTAGGGCACCTGGCTGTATCAACCAGGAAATAACTTCCAACACCAAGGGAGAGACATTTAACAATAAACACCAAGACAAAGCAAAGAAAAAATGGCTTTTTTACTTTTTCATAGTTACATTTTTTACACGTGCATAGGAAAGTGTCTTTTGTATATGAAGTAATAAGCTAATTTCACATTTGCATTGTAAAAATGTCCTTAATAAACACAGCTGTCAATCATTTTTCCTAATCTGTCAGATCGAATTGAAATTGTTATAGTGTACACTATCATAACTGTATAAGGCAGTGATGGCGAACCTTGGCACCCCAGATGTTTTGGAACTACAATTCCCATGATGCTCAACTACTACAGCGTGCATAAGCATCATGGGAAATGTAGTTCCAAAACATCTGGGGTGCGAAGGTTTGCCATCACTGTTATAAAGTCTTATACATAGGTACAAAATGCCAAGATCATGCCTGAATCAAAGCAACAAAGTTGGTCTAGTCCATGCAGAAGTTCCTGTCTTATAAATTATTACTTGCTAACATATGCTGTGTGGCTCCCTGTTAATATATTCCTCCAGTGTTGCTCATTACATATTCCATCTACCCGTGGTGCTATCAGAGCTTATGAAAATCAAGATGAGGCTATTCTGTAGATTTATTAAACAAATTCATAAACAAGTTTCACCTGTGTTTGTTTGCTGAGCACAGTCACTTCTTTCATCCTGCTGCAGAAAAAAAGAAAAAATCTCTTGTCATAGTTTAATGGTTTTCAAACAATTTTTCTCTATAACCCTGTTTACCTGCAGTACTCTCAATTTTCGACCTGGTTTACCATCACTGGGAAAGACGAAGTCAACTAATCTGACTGAAAGAATTTTGGGGCAATCTCTTCTGCATGTATTATCTTCAACTAGCACCCACCATATACACCTCTTTTACAATGTCAAACTTCAAGGGCTTCTCTTTCCTCTGTGATGCACGGAGCTCCGATCACTCAGAAAGCTGTCCACACTTTGCTCTCTAGGGCTCAACCACAGGTGAAATCTGCAAATGCTTAGTTGCTTGAGATCAATCCCACGCAGGCAGTTGTCTTATTTGCAATTCATTAATGTCATTAATAAAGGACAAAGGGTTACATTGGATTTATGGGCAAAATAAAAAATGATGTATAGGATGCAGTCTGCCACTAGAAACACAACAGTTAGGGGTGTATTTATGAAAACAAAAATTGCATAGCTGTTCATCCATTGAAACCTGCATGTAAATTCATTCTGTGTAAATGGGGCTATTTTCTCTTCAGATCGAATGTTATTCATATAACATGGGGGGTACCATATGAGGAAAAGGATTTATTGTAAGGATAAGGTTAGGGGTTTTATTTAAAGCTAGTATTTATTTAAAGCTAGTATTGTAACATGTTGTGCGCAATGTTAATTAATGCCAAACACAAGGCAGCTACACTCTCAATGCAAACTTATTGACTATAGGATACAAATAATAAAAAAGTGCGCTACACTTTAAAGGCTGGATTCACACCTATGCATTTTAGTGCTTTTTGCAGATTTGCACTACAGTCCATTTAACATAGTTTCCTATGGAACACATTCTGTAGTGCAAATCTGCCAAATGCAAAAAGCACTAAAACTGCATAGGTGTGAATACAGCCTAAATCTGCATGTGCTGCTCACAGAGATAATGGTATCATGTATGGCCAACCTTAGTAAAACAAACCGTTGTGAATGCTTTCTTCTACCTCCGCTCTCTATACATCACTGGCGACGCTCATTAATGCTAAGATCAAACATGAAAACTATGATTTTTTGGGGGGAAAATATAAATCCCTGAGTGGGGGAGGGGAGTACACATCCACCCACCCCAGGAGGTGATGATTCCCTTCATTCAGAGTCTTATATGTGCCTCTTTATAGAGGACCTGTCATTTCAATAATGCTATTCCATAAAATCTCTCCCTTGCGCTTGCGTTACACATATTAGGTTTCATCATGCAGACTGGAGTAAAATCCAGGGCCAACATTCACTTATAACTCTAAATTGAACACCTGTAAAGGCTTTTAAAGTGGTTGTAAACCCTTACACACCACTTTTACCTATTTTCACCATTTAGGAGATATCCACTGCATCAGCATGTGCGGACGTCATCGACACATGCACACTGAAGAAACAGCTCGCTCGTGCCGTTAATTCAGCTGCTGTGCCATTATTGGCGGCTCCGGTAATGGCACATAATGCGCGGAAGTGACGTCATTGCGGCTCCGGCCAATCACAGCGCCGGAGCCTGCTATACCCGGAAATAACTCCGGGAGACATGTCGCCGGCCACAGCGGGTGCTTCGATCTAAGGTAAGTATTTCATAATGAGCTAGTATGCTATGCATATTAGCTCATTATGCCTTTGTCTTGCAGTTTTTTTTTTTGTAGGTTTACAACCACTTTAAAGCATTCATATAACATTGGAGGTACCATATGAGGAAAATGATTTATTTTAAGGCTAAGGTTAGGTTTTTTTTTTATTAAAGCTAGTTTTGTAACACATGCACAATGTTAATTAATACCAATCACAAGGCAGCTTCACTCTCTCAAGGCAAACACATTAACTATAAAATATAAATAATAAAAACTTGCGCTACTCTAGAGCTGCATGATTAATCATAAAAAAAAGATATATATATATATATATATATATATATATATATATATATATATATATATATATATATATAGCAATTCAACCCCCCTAACGATCTTTATGCAGAATTTCCAGATTCATTCATGTAACAAGTGTAGAGAGTTCTCTGCTCACTCAGCTGTCAAAAGAAAACAGGAGGAGGAGGACTGTCGCTGGCCACTGCTAAAGACAATCGCAGTCCCGCCCATCATCTGGAGGAAGCTGACTCGATTAGTTGCCACTACCAATCTCAGAAAGAAAGAATTTCACTTTGATTGAGAAAACTACAATCAGGTGACAGTTTGTGGAATTACTGTTTGTTGAGCTTCTGGGAACTTTGTTGAATTTATTCCTGAACCTTTGCGTCACTTACTACTGAACCCCGGCACTCTGTCCCCTGACCTGAGCTCATCATTGCGCATCAATTTCAGATGCTTGTATGTGACATCACATACAAGCATGTGGGCTGGATGCGAGGATGAGTGTGCCAGGACAGGTAGATGTGTCTCATCTCTGCTTCCTTTCACCACTTCCTTTCACCACTCTGCATATCATAGATGAGAAGAGGGTACAGAGGTGGGGCAGATGTGCAGGGACGTACAGTGGTGAGGTACCGTGGTGGAAGAGATGAGAAGTGGGTTCAGCAGTGTGACAGAAGAGCAGGAGGGTTCAGTGCTGGGGCAGAAAAGCAGGGGATAGAGCAGTGGGGCAGATGTGAAAGGAGGTGTATTGGTGGGAATGATGAGCAGGGGATTACAGAGGTGGGGCAGGAGAGTAGGGGGTACAGAGGTGAGACAGATATGCAGGAGGTACATTGGTGGGTCAGATGAGAAAGAGGGTTACATTGGTGGGTCAGATGAGAAAGAGGGTTACAGTGGTGGGAGGGATGAGAAGGGGGTTCAGCGGTGGGACAGAAAAGCAGCAGGGGTGTACAGTGATGGGGCAGATGAGCGGGGGGGGGGGTTCAGTGTTGGGCCACATCAGAAAGGGGGTTATAGTGGTGGGAAAGATGAGAGGTGGGGGGTTCAGCGTTGAGGCAGAAGACCAGGGAGGTAGAGCAGATGTGAAAGGAGTTGCATTGGTGGGACAGATGAGCAGGGGGTTACAGTGGTTGGGCAGAAGAGCAGGGGGTACAGAGGTGGGGCAGATGTGCAAAGGAGAAAGGAGGTACATCAGTGGAACACATGAGCAGAGGGTTACAGTGGTGGGGCAGAAGAGCAGGGGGTACAGAGGTGGGGCAGATGTACAGGGGGGGTACAGTGGCGGGGCAGAGGAGAAATGAGGTACATCAGTGGAACACATGAGCAGGGGATTACAGTGGTGGGGCAAAATAGCAGGGGGAACAGAGGTGGGACAAATGTACAGGAGGTACAGTGGTGGGGCAGATGAGAAGATAAGTTCAGTGTTAGGACAGATTAGAAGATGGTTCAGTGGTAAGACAGAAGAGCATGGGGGTACGGCGGTGGAGCAGATGTGCAGGGAGGTACAGTGGTGGGGCAGATGAGAAAGGGGGAACACTGGTGGGGCAGATGAGTAGGGGGTTACAATGGTGGGACAGAAGACCAGGGTGGTACAGTGGTGGGGCGGATGTACAGGGAGTTACAGTGGTGGGACAGATGTGCAGGGTAGTACAGTGGTTGGGCAGATGTACAGGGGGTTACAGAGCTGGGGCAGATGTGCAGAGTATTACAGTGGTGGGGCAGATGAGCAGGGGGTACAGAGGTGAGGCAGATTTGCAGGGTAGTACAGTGGTGGGGTGTGGGGCAAATGTGCAGGGGGTACAGAGGTGGGGCAGATGAGTAGGGGGGTACAGTAGTGGGGCAGATGAGCAGGGGGTTACAGTAGTGGGGCAGATGAGCAGGGGGTTACAGTGGTGGGGCAGATGTGCAGGGGATTATCTGAAGTGTGTAGTTGTATGAATTGGGGCTGATCTGAGGCGTGAGAGTGCAGGATGTTAATTTCTCACTACTCAAGTAGTTTACAGCATTTACTTTATAAAAAAAATTATTTTCGTGATTGAGAGTGTAAAGTTGACATTTTTTTGTTACAAAAGCGGCACGCTCAATTTTTTGGAAAACATTTCAAACACTGTGCTCAAAAGGTTGCCTACCTCTGCCCTTGGGAATAAAATGGTAATTGTTGTAATATTTTGTCACACTGTATTTGCGCAGCGGTCTTTTAAATGCAATTTTTTGGGAAAAATGCATTTCAATTCATTAATAAATAAACAGTAAAGTTAGCCCAATTTTTTTGTATAATGTGAAAGATGTTACGCTGCGAGAATCGTGATCTTTATTCTAAGCAAAAAAAAAAAATGGTAATTCTCATTTTAGCCAGAATCGTGGAGCTCTACGCTACTCTCTTTAAATCTGCATGTGCTGGATATATCCAAACATTATTTACTTGAATGATAATTTGACAATATTTGTATTTTTAACATTTTATTTAAACATTTTTATTACTTATTTAGTTTTCTGGTTTGGATAAATACAGCACATGCAGATTGAGGCTAGGTTCACACTGCTGCAGTGCGAATTTAGCGCGATTTTGATCCGATTGCGTTGCGAATTTGCATTGCGAATTCTTTGTGTGTTCTTGCGATTCTACTGCAAATTTTGCAATCTATGGAGCTGATTTCCCATCGCACACGGATCAAACTCGGACAGGACCCTTTTTTTACGCAGGTTAAATTTGCAACGCATTGATGTGAACAGCACTCATGGAAAACAATGTTATTAAAATGACTTGCGAATTTGAGCGATCGCAGCGGCTCAAATTCGCAATAATATAGTGTGAACCTAGCCTTAAAGAGAGTAGCGCACTTTTTTTAATATTTGTATCTTCTAGGTGTTTTATTTGTAAGGATAATGAGGATGAAATTAGGTGTTATAGGGTAATTTTTCAGAATTAGCTTACTGGTTACTTTAAGACCCCTTTCACACTGCTAGCGCGGTCGCGTTAGCGGTAAAGCGCCGCTAGTTTTAGTGGTGCTTTCCCATCTTTTTGGCTGCGCTTTTCGTCCGCTAGTGGGGTGCATTTAACCCCCGCTAGCGGCTGAGGAAAGGGTTAATAGCGCCCGAAAAGCGCAGCTGCGCCTGCAAAGCAGTGCCCATTTTTAATGGGGCAGGGACGGTGGAGGAGCGGCACTACTTGCAGGACTTTTTTTAACATCCTGCAAGTGCAGCGCTCCAGTGTGAAAGCACTCCTGCTCTAACACTGGGGCGTTTTTTAGGCGCTTTACAGGTGCTATTTTTAGCCCAAAAGTGCCTGAAAAACGCCTCAGTGAGAAAGGCGTCTTAAAGTTAGGTTCAGGGTTAACTGTAAAGGTAGAATTAGTGTAGAGGGTTAGTTTTTAAAATTAGGTAAAGAGGTAAGTTTCAGCGTTAGGGGAAGGTTCATTTTAGATGGTAGATTAAAAAAGCTCGTTTGGCTGTACTTTTCCTGTGGATCACAGTTCGTTCTGAACTCCTTTGACCCGTTTTTAGCAGTAAGTCCGCTGTCAGCTGATGTTACAGAGCCAATCCAGGCTGGTGCAAGCTTGCGACAATATAGTTAGGATCTGCCCAAAATCCTGGACTGCCACCTAGCTCAGCCTCTCAGCGAGCCACTGAGAGGCTGAGTCAGTCATTCACTCCCACCCCCCTTCAAAGTCCAGCGCTCAGTTACCAGTTTTTGGCTCATAGAGCTCTGAGAAGTGAGCAATTAGCGGCATTTGATCGCTCGGTTCTCAGTCTTAGGGGGAAAAAAAATGCTGAACTTCTCTTTTAAAGTTAGTGGGAGGGACACCTTCAGTATTAGGAAATGTTCAGGTGACTTCTGACAAGTGTTTGGGATAGGGGACCATAGGTGGTAACACAGAAATTCAGGTTGGCTTGTTGTGCCAAAAAAAAAAAACTGCACGGTTAACACCAGGTTTCTTGTGCCTACAGATAACATACAAAAGAGTCAGGCTCAGGCAATCTTATTAAAAGCCTGATAGGAGGTCAGCTAAAAAGCTTTTATAGGTAGGCCTACACAGGTCTAATAAATGTAGACTGAACATTCAGTTTCTTGCATTAACCCAATTGTGACCGATTCTCTTCAAGGGATCCTGTAGACAGATTTATATATTTTTTTCTTGATTGATTATGTTGTGTTCTTTGGTCATTTAAGAATTCTACATGAGACTGACCTAGTACCTATTGCTGTGGGCTCTACCATGCTTCAGTCTGTTCTTGCCTTTCCTGTTGATTTAACTAGTTGCCGCCTGCCCGCCGTCAAATGACAGCGGGGCAGTGCAGCTCTCATCCTGGGACAACGTCATATGACTGCGTCCCAGAACGGGCGCGCAGGACCCGTTCTGGTCCTGCGCACATTAGTGCACGTTAGTAATGGCAGTCAGTGCTGCTATCAGTGCCGCCTATAAGTGCTGCCCATCAATGCCCATCACTGCTGCCTATCAATGCCCATCAGTGTCACCCATCAGTGCCACCCATCAATGCCCATCAGTGCCCATCGGTACCCACCAGTGCCGCCTATCAGTGCCCATCAGTGTCGCACATCAGTGCTCATCAGTGCCACCTATCGGTGCCCATAAGTGCGGCATATTAGTGCCTCCTCATCAGTGCTACCTAATCAGTGCTCATAAGTGCCGCCTCAGTGCCCATAAATGCCACCTCATCAATGCCCACCAGTTCAGCCTATCAATGCCCATTAGTGCCGCCTCATCAGCGCACATCAGTGAAGGAGAAAAAATTACAAAATTTACTGACAAAAACATTTTTTTTAAATTTTTTTTTTTGGTGTAAAAAATAAAAATCCCAGCAGTGATTAAATACCACCAAAAGAAAGCTCTATTTGTGTGAAGAAAATTATAAAAAATTCATCTGGGTACAGTGTAGCATGACCGTGCAATTGTCATTCAAAATGCGAGAGCGCTGAAAGCTGAAAAATGGCCTGGACAGGAAGGGGGTGTAAGTGCCCTGTAGGCAAGTGGTTAAGGTACTTTGGTAACTCACTTCAAAGCAAAGAAATAATCATTGTAATTGGTAAGATCTATCCACGGAATGACTCTATAATACTGGCTCGAAGATTTTACTTCGTAATACCATATAAAAAGTAGACTTTAGAAACAAATCGTTAGTATCCACATTTTTTACAACATGCCAAAGAATCCAGCATTTTAAAAGGTACCCCTTGAAGTCAAAATTAAACAAAAGTGAACAGTCATTCACTTTAAAGGCTTTTAATGACTCAGAAATAGACCAGACCCCAAACCAAGATCAGTTTACAGAGCGACGCTATAAATAAATATCTAACCTGGATTGATTTGTCCTCACATAAAATCTTGTTATAGAATAACATCTAGTGACTCACTACAACTGGGAATGGACTAGGGTAACAGCCTTTCCAGATCTATAATGTTTTGTAAAGCTTAAGATGCAGAGCCAATCTCAAAATACTATATATGAGCTGTCCAGACATGTTGACAAAACGTATCAAAAAAAAAAACTATGCAAAAAAACCCGCGACGCATCGCAAAGGTGTGAATGTAGCCTGAGATAATATGTGCGTTAGTATAACAAACCAGTGTGATTGGGCCCTTCTACCTCCACTCTCTATACATCACTGGCAACGCCTATTAGTGCTAAGATCAAGCATGGAAACTATGAATTTTTGGGGGAATATAAATCCCAGAGCTGAGGAACACATCCACCCACCCCAGGAGGTGACGATTTCTTTAATTCAGAGTCATATAAATGTCTCTTTGAAGAGGACCTGTCATTTCAATAATGCTATTACATAAAATCCCTCCCCCACGCACATGCGCATAAATGAGCGTCAGATGCGCCCACATATGAAAATGGCGGCTGCATTACACAGATTAGGATTCATCGTGCAGACTGGAGTAAAATCCAGGGCCAACATTCACTTATAACTCTAGATTAAAGACCCGTAAAGGCTTTTAAAGCATCACCTATGGACAATTTTGGGGAGCAAAGTTTATTGCCATTTCAAGGGCTTGGCAGTTTTAAGGCTTCATGTGTTTGGTATCTATTTACTTAACAAAATCTCATCTTTTATATATGTGCATACTTACGTAAATCAGATAAATACATTCCAGGATCATCAAGACATAAGCTGTGTAAAGTATTACAGTTTGCTTTCCTTAGAAATTAGCCACTGCCTGAGTAATAAAGCCTGTCCCATCCTATAGACTGTCCTATAATTAGCTAAACTCTGATTCATTAGAGGGTGTACATGACCTTGGCAGAAAGACAACTGCTTCCACACAGTGAGCAAGGGTCCTCTGCAAAAAAAAAAGAGGATTGTAAGACTTTGGAGGCAATATTAGGCTAAAGAAAAAGAGAGGAAGAGTGAGAGGATGAGAAGATTAGTGAGGAGGAGAGAGAAGAGGAGCAGCTAGAAGAGGAGGAGAGAAAGGTGAACCACATAGGAGAAGAGAAGAGAAAAAAGGAGAAAATAGAGGAAGAGGAGAAAAAAAAAAGGTGAGAGAAAAGAGAAGCAGATAGGAGAGGCGGGGAGAGAAGAGAAGCAGATAGGAGAGGAGGGGAGAGAGAAGAGAAGCAGATAGGAGAAAGCAGATGCGCAGATAGAAGAGGAAAAGAAAGAAGAGGAGATAGGAGCAGATAAGAGGAGCAGATATAGAAGGATGAAAAGAACAAGGAAAGGATGAGAGAACAGAGGAGCAGATAGGAGAGAGTAGAGGAGCAGATACGAGAGGAGGAGAGAGAAGAGGAGGAGATAGAAGAGGATGGGGAATAAGAGGATCAGATAGGAGAAGAGGAGAGGGGCAGATGAGGGAGGAGGAGAGAAATGAGAAGCAGACTAGGGAGGGGGACAGAGAAGAAGAGAAGAGAGAAGAGGGGCAGACAGGAGGGGAAGAGAGAGAGAGGAGAAGCAGATATGAGAAGGGGAGAAAGAAGAGAAGCAAATAGAAGAGGAGGAGGAGAAAGATGAGAAGCAGATGAGATGAGATGAGAAATGAGGAGAGAGAAGAGAAGCAAATAAGCAAAGGTGGATAGAGAAAAGGAGCAGATAGGAGAGGAGAAGGGAGAAGAGGAGAAGATAGGAGAGGAAAAGAGAAGCAGATAGGAGAGAGAAGAGGAGCAGATATGAGAGGAGGAGGGATAAGAGGAGCAGATAGAAGAGAAATAAGAGGTGCAGTTAGGAGAGGAGGAGAGAGTAGAGGAGCAAATGGAAGAGGAGGAGAAAGATGAGAAGCCGATAAGAATGGAGAGAAAAGAGGAGCAAATAAGAAATGAGAAGATAAAAAAGAGGAGGATATAGAAAAGTAGGAGAGAAAAGAGGATTGGATAAGAGAGGAGGGGAGAGAAGAGGAGCAGATTTGAGAGTAGAAGAGAGAATAGAAGGAGATAGGAGAGGGAAGAATAGCAGATTAGAGAGGAGAGAGAGAGAAGAGAAGCAGAAAAGGGAGGAGGATAAAGAAGAGGAGCAGATAGGAAAGATGGAGAGAGAAGCAGATAGGTAAGGAGGACAGAGAAGAGAACAGAAAAGAGGAGAGGAGAGGAAGGGAGAAGAGAGGGGAGGGAAGAGGAGAAAACAGGTGAGGGAAGAGGAGAGGAGAGGGGAGGAGAAGGGAGGAGAAGGGAGGAGAGGGAAATCCAGGAACAGCTGTCTCAAATTCCGCAATTTAGTGATGTAATCTGCATAAAAAAAAAGGATTTGGTGCAGGAGGGAGCAAAAAGTATCCAGAAGTACCTAATAAAAGGTATGTACATAGAAGTAACAGTGTCTGCAAATCATCTGCAACAATGTAGCACAGACTAATTGCCATCTACAGTGTTATTACCTGTGTTGGATAGGATTAAAGGATTACAGCACTTTACCGAAGTAAGTCATTTATATCTGTACAGTAATCATGTCCTGGAATCCCATTCCATTGCTGTGGAGGATGCCACCTGCTTGTGGCCAGTGAAGGAGGAGGAGAGAGAGGATGAGCAGATTCCGGAGGAGGAGAGAGAAGAGGAGAAGATATGAGAGAAGGAGAAAGAATAGAAGCAGATAGGAGAGGGAAGAAGAGCAGATTAAAAAGGGGGAGAGAGAAGAGAAGCAGAAAAGGGAGGAGGATTAAGAGGAGAAGATAGGAGAGGAGGTGAGAGAAGACGAGCAGAAAAGAGAGGTGGACAGAGAAGAGGAGCAAATAGGAAAGATGGAGAGAGAAGCAGATAGGTGAGGTGGACAGTTAAGAGAAGAGAAAAGAGGAGAGGAGGGGGGAGAGGAGAGGTGAGGGAAATCCAGGAACAGCTGGACCAGCTGTCTCAAATTCCGCAATTTAGTGATATAATCTACAGTATTTCACATTTTTGTAAATATTTTATTACATCTTTTCATGTGACAACACTGAAGAAATGACACTATGCTACAATGTAAAGTAGTGAGTGTACAGCTTGTATAACAGTGTAAATGTGCTGTCCCCTCAAAATAACTCAACACACAGCCATTAATGTCTAAACCGCTGGCAACAAAATTGAGTACACTCCTAAGTGAAAATGTCCAAATTGGGCCCAAAGTGTCAATATTTTGTGTGACTGCCATTATTTTCCAGCACTGCATTAACCCTCTTGGGCATATTTTAGAATTGCTGGATTTACTAATGCTGAGCCAGTATTTAAACCTGCATCAAATCATGACTAGCATTTACAGTATCTCACAAAAGTGAATACATCCCTCACATTTTTGTAAATATTTTATTATATCTTTTCATGTGACAACACTGAAGAAATGACACTTTACTAAAAAGTGAGTACACCTGTAAGTGAAAATGTCCAAATTGGGCCCAAAGTTTCAATATTTTGTGTGGATACAATTATTCTCTAGCACTGCCTTAACCCTCTTGGGCATGGAGTTTACCAGAGCTTCACAGGTTGCCACTGGAGTCCTCTTCCACTCCTCCATGACGACATCACAGAGCTGGTGGATGTTAGAGACCTTGCACTCCTCCACCTTCTGTTTGAGGATGCCCCACAGATGCTCAATAGGGTTTAGGTCTTGAGACATGCTTGGCCAGTTCATCACCTTTACCCTCAGCTTTCTTAGCAAGGCAGTGGTCATCTTGGAGGTGTGTTTGGGGTCGTTATGTTGGACTAATGCCCTGTGGCCCAGTCTCCGAAGGGAGGGGATGATGCTCTGCTTCAGTATGTCACAGTACATGTTGGCATTCATGGTTCCCTCAATGAACTGTAGCTCTCCAGTACTGGCAGCCCTCATGCAGCCCCAGACCATGACACTCCCACCACCATGCTTCACTGTAGGCAAGACATGCTTTTCTTTGTACTCCTCACCTGGTTGTCGCCACACACGCTTGACACCATCTGAACCAAATAAGTTTATCTTGGTCTCATCAGACCACAGGACATGGTTCCAGTAATCCATGTCCTTAGTCTGCTTGTTTTCAACAAACTGTTTGCAAATGGCTTACTTGTGCATCATCTTTAGAAGAGGCTTCCTTCTGGGATGACAGCCATGCAGACCAATTTGATGCAGTGTACGGCGTATGATTTGAGCACTGACAGGCTGACCCCCCACCCCTTCAACCTCTGCAGCAATGCTGGCAGCACTCATATGTCTATTTTCTAAAGACAACCTCTGGACATGACCCTGAGTACGTGCACTCAACTTTGGTGGACCATGGCGAGGCCTGTTCTTAGTGGAACCTGGGTCCCCAGAGAGCCTCCCCTTGGGGAACCCTGCAGAGACTCAGGGCTATGGGCCCCAGATTCGGGCCACTCCCTAGCGACGCCACTGCCTACTACCCAGATTAGAAGCCCTGTGGCCACTAGGAAGTTGTCCTGCAATTTCCACTCAACTGGTGCGGTTTTCCTTTCAGCCTGGGTACACTTTCAGCCTGCCTGGCTCCCTTCATGTGTCTCCACTGCACCTCTCCCAACATGGGGTCACCTCACACAGTGGAGAGCTTATGCCCTTCACTCTACTGGCCTGTGCCCGTCAGCTGACTTTCTCCTCCAGACAGTTTCAGCCTCCTGACATGTCATCTGTCTCTCTGTAGCTGAGAACTCAGGTGAGAGGTCTTCTGTGATGATAGGACAGTCAAAACTAGAAATGACCCCCCACAGTTGTGGAATGCGGGCCGCCCGCAGCAGTGCTGCTGCGTTATGGGGGCTCCAGACTGATTTGCCTCATGGCCTAGTCCACCCAATGAGACTGGCGCTACACTAAAAGCGTAGCGCAAGCAGACAGGGACTATTTTCGTGCTACCCCCCTGCAAAGTACTGCCCTAGGCCTGGGCCTTATTGGCCTAGGCCAAAATACAGCGTTGGGCTGACCCCCAACCCCTTCAACCTCTGCAGCAATGCTGGCAGCACTCATACATCTATATTCCAAAGACAACCTCTGGATTTGACGCTGAGAACGTGCACTCAACTTCTTTGGTTGACCATGGTGAGGCCTTTGCTGAGTGGAACCTGTCCTGTTAAACCGCTGCATAGTCTTGGCCACCATGCTGCAGCTCAGTTTCATGGTCTTGGCAATCTTCCAATAGCCTAAGCCTTCTTTATGTAGAGCAACAATTCTTTTTTTCCAGATCCTCAGAGAGTTCTTTGCCATGAGGTGCCATATTGAATTTCCAGTGACCAGTATGAGAGAGTGAGAGCGATAACACAAAATTTAACCCACCTGCTCCCCATTCCTACCTGAGACCTTGTAACACTAACGAGTCACAAGACACTGGTGAGGGAAAATGGTTAATTAGGCCCAATCTGGACATTTTCACATAGGGGTGTACTCTCTTTTGTTGCCAGAGGTTTAGACATTTAATGGCTGTGTGTTGAGTTATTTTGTGGAGACAGCAAATTTACACTGTTATACAAGCTATATACTCAGTACTTTACATTGTAGCAAAGTGTCATTTCTTCAGTGTTGTCACATGAAAAGATATAATAAAATATTTACAAAAATGTGAGGGGTGTATTCACTTTTGTGAGATACTGTACATCAAAAAAGGATGTGGTGCAGGAGGGAGCAAAAAGTATCCAGAAGTACCCAATAAAGGTATGTACATAGAGGTAACAGTGTCTACAAATCATCTGCAACAATGTAGCATAGACTAATTGCCATCTACAGTGTTATTACCTGTGTTGGGTAGGAGTAAAGGATTAGACCACTTTACCGAGGTAAGTCATTCATATCTGTATGGTAATCATGTCCTGGAATCCAATTCTATTGCTGTGTGTTTCCTGCCAGGATGCCACCCGCTTGTGGCCAGTGATGTTGTGGGTCTGGAAGGATGTTGTGGGTCTGGAAGGATGTTCTGCACATGTGCACGGGTTTTGGTAACAGAGAACTGAGCTGTCCATCAAGCAGTTCTCTTCCTCAGGATTCAGCTTATCATAGTTCACAGTCCTCCCATAGGGTTCATGCACACAGCCATATGAAAATACAGCAACTAGTATGCAGGATCTTGCTGGCAGAAGCTGGCAGCGAGATACTGTGTAGAAAGTGCTCTGTATGCTCTATTCATGTAACATTTCAGCAGCGTTTAAATGCATACAGTGTCACAGAGTAATGTTCAATGTAGATGGATTTAAATGCATCCATTTCAGCAGGGACTTGCTGAACTTTGATCCATGTGAGGTTGCTCCCCCTTGACAAAAGTCAATCTAATGATCGACTTTTTTTGAACAGGAATGCTGGGCAGCATCCGCTGATCAGTGTATTCTTATGCCCCGTACACACGGTCGGACTTTGTTCGGACATTCCGACAACAAAATCCTAGGATTTTTTCCAACGGATGTTGGCTCAAACTTGTCTTGCATACACACGGTCACACAAAGTTGTCGGAAAATCCGATCGTTCTAAACGCGGTGACGTAAAACACGTACGTCGGGACTATAAACGGGGCAGTGGCCAATAGCTTTCATCTCTTTATTTATTCTGAGCATGCGTGGCACTTTGTCCGTCGGATTTGTGTACACACGATCGGAATTTCCGACAACGGATTTTGTTGTTGGAAAATTTTATATCCTGCTCTCAAACTTTGTGTGTCAGAAAATCTGATGAAAAATGTCCGATGGAGCCCACACACGGTCGGAATTTCCGACAACACGCTCCGATCGGACATTTTCCATCGGAAAATCCGACCGTGTGTACGGGGCATTACAGTGGAGAGTCCTTGCTGTCAGAATACGAAAGTCTCAGTGGTAAGGGGAAAGAATCCTCCATCCACCTCAATTTTGTGGATGGAGGAATCCATTTCATTTGTTTTTTTCGTTCAGTTTTTTTATTGTATTTTTTGTTTTGTTTTTGTTTTTTCCATCTGTTTTCTTTTTTGCCCTTTTCTTTTTGTTGTTGAGATACAGGTGGCTTTTTAAGGTACTTAGCATATTTCATTTCTAGCAAGCAGGCGTAGTTATTTCTTCTAGCGTCCAATACAGCACATTTGCGCTGTATGCCTGTAAATGTTACCACAAACATTTACAGGCATACAGCCTCAAATAAGGTCCGTATGCAAGAATTTAGACGCAGACTTTTTTTGTGACTTTTTGCATTTTTTGCAGCTTATGAGACCTTAAAGGGTTAGTTCACCTTTACAGAAAAAATGTAAAGGTGAACTAATCCTGGACACCCTCCCCACCCCCCGGTCCCTGCTGCACTTACATCTGGGGTTGCAGAGCTGGCCCTAAAATGTCAGGATAGTACACATAACCCCACCCCCAAGAGGCATGGCATTTAAAAAAAAAAAAAATTCTAAAAAAAAATTCTACATGCTCTCTAAACCTGGACATTACATTGCTGGAGTGAAGACAAGTATTGGCAGAGAAAAAGGGAGAGTTCCGCTTTAAGGCCTCCTCCTCCACTCTTCTTTGTCATTTAGGAGGGGAGGGGAGCGGGTGCTTGGTTAGACAGGTACCGGCTCCCACTTCCGTTGGCATTGCCTAGGCCAGTGTTTCTCAACTCCAGTCCTCAAGGCGCACCAACAGGTCATGTTTTCAGGATTTCCCTCAGATGAAACAGCTGTGGTAATTACTAAGGCAGTGAAACTGATCAAATCACCTGTGCAAAATAGTGGAAATCCTGAAAACATGACCTGTTGGTGCGCCTTGAGGACTGGAGTTGAGAAACACTGGCCTAGGCTATCGCAGCAGAAGCTCTCCTTCTCCATTTCTCCCCGCACATATCACAGGTCCTAGAAGACTGTGGGACCATTTACAATGCGCAGCATGGCTCACGCATGTGCAGCGGGTGCCCAACTGTGAAGCCACAAGATGCCACATCCAGTTGCACGCAGTTAATAGGACGCGCCACGGTCCCTGGTGCCCCCACAGGTGAGCACAGTGCTGGATCCTGGAGGGGTGAGTGTCTGTTTATTAAAAGTCAACAGTTATGCCCCGTACACACGGTCGGATTTTCTGACGGAAAATGTGTGATAGGACCCTGTTGTCGGAAATTCCGACCATGTGTGGGCTCCATCACACATTTTCCATCGGATTTTCCGACACACAAAGGCTATAAAATTTTCCAACAACAAAATCCGTTGTTGGAAATTTCCGATCGTGTGTACACAAATCCGACGCACAAAGTGCCACGCATGCTCAGAATAAATAAAGAGATGAAAGCTATTGGCTATTGCCCCGTTTATAGTCCCGACGTACGTGTTTTACGTCACCGCGTTCAGAATGATCGGATTTTCAGACAACTTTGTGTGACCGTGTGTATGCAAGACAAGTTTGAGCCAGCATCCGTCGGAAGAAATCCTAGGATTTTGTTGTCGGAATGTCCGATCAATGTCCGACCGTGTGAACGGGGCATAACAGTTTTTGTAGCTGCTGAATTTTAATTTTTAGACTGGAGCTCCTCTTTAATTACAACAGAGAAAACTCAGATCTTCTGCCTTTCTGGACAGGGCTGCATTTTGTGGAAGAGCTGTGTAACTCTCAGAACTGGATGGACAGTAATACGAAACCAGCTCCCATATGTGTCAAGCAATTCCTAGTGAGGAAGCTGTAGACTCACACCACCGCAGGACAGTTGGACTTATTCCCATCAACTTCCTCCTGGCTCTCTCCAGTTAGCCTCCTCCTGACCCAGCTTGATCAATGGACTAAGGATCTTCGGTAGGCCCCCCAGCTAGGGTGCCCACGTGTCCCGGATTGCCCGGGACATTCCCGCAATCAGCAGGTCTGTCCCGGGTCCCGGGCACCTCCATTCCGGGACCATACAGTGTCCCGGAATGAATATGATGCAGCCGTTCGCGATTATCAATTGACTGCCGAATGTCAATGATGTCATCCGGCCGGGCCAGCCCAGTGGTGTAGCGTGGGGGTGGGCAGCCCAAGTGACTTCTTCCAGGCTCCAGCCCCTATAATCATCATACACCAGCAACGAGGCAGACACTCCTCAGCACCCAGGTCTCCCCCCGTCCAGGGACTCCAGTGGTCCAGCCTGCCCTGTCCCCCATGATTCCTCAGGTATGTGCCGCCCACAGGCAGCCCGTGTGTGTGAGGGGGAGGGGCGATGCTCGATGCAGACGAGCGTATGGCGGCTGCTGGCAGAGTTCCTGGCCTGCGGGGGATAAAGAGGTCTGAGGAATTCCGGCTCCCTCATTCCCTCTCTCTGCATGCAGAGCAAAGCAGCGGCCGCCCTGACCCCCTCGCCCCTGTCAATGCAGAACTCGTGCAGGAGCCCAGAAGAAGGAGGAGCCAGTGTGCAGGGAGCAAGTGCAACCCACAGCTTACATAACGGGACAGCAGGAGAGAGGTATGTACAGTCCATCCCACTGTCCCCCTGTCCATCCCACTGCCCCCTGTCCATCCCACAGTCCCCCTGTCCATCCCACTGTCCCCCTGTCCATCCCACTGTCCCCCTGTCCATCCCACTGTCCCCCTGTCCATTCCACTGCCCCCCTGTCCATCCCACTGCCCCCCTGTCCATCCCACTGTCCCCCTGTCCATCCCAAGGTCCCTCTGTCCATCCCAAGGTCCCTCTGTCCATCTCGCTGTCCCTCTGTCCATCCCAAGGTCCCTCTGTCCATCTCACTGTCCCCCTGTCCATCCCAAGGTCCCTCTGTTCATCTCACTGTCCCTCTGTCCATCTCACTGTCCCTCTGTCCATCCCAAGGTCCCTCTGTTCATCTCACTGTCCCTCTGTCCATCCCAAGGTCCCTCTGTTCATCTCACTGTCCCTCTGTCCATCTCACTGTCCCCCTGTCCATCCCAAGGTCCCTCTGTTCATCTCACTGTCCCTCTGTTCATCCCAAGGTCCCTCTGTCCATCTCACTGTCCCCCTGTCCATCCCAAGGTCCCTCTGTTCATCTCACTGTCCCTCTGTCCATCTCACTGTCCCCCTGTCCATCCCAAGGTCCCTCTGTTCATCTCACTGTCCCTCTGTCCATCCCAAGGTCCCTCTGTTCATCTCACTGTCCCTCTGTCCATCTCACTGTCCCCCTGTCCATCCCAAGGTCCCTCTGTTCATCTCACTGTCCCTCTGTCCATCTCACTGTCCCTCTGTCCATCCCAAGGTCCCTCTGTTCATCTCACTGTCCCTCTGTCCATCCCAAGGTCCCTCTGTTCATCTCACTGTCCCTCCGTCCATCTCACTGTCCCTCTGTCCATCCCAAGGTCCCTCTGTTCATCTCACTGTCCCTCTGTCCATCCCAAGGTCCCTCTGTTCATCTCACTGTCCCTCTGTCCATCTCACTGTCCCCCTGTCCATCCCAAGGTCCCTCTGTTCATCTCACTGTCCCTCTGTTCATCCCAAGGTCCCTCTGTCCATCTCACTGTCCCCCTGTCCATCCCAAGGTCCCTCTGTTCATCTCACTGTCCCTCTGTCCATCTCACTGTCCCCCTGTCCATCCCAAGGTCCCTCTGTTCATCTCACTGTCCCTCTGTCCATCCCAAGGTCCCTCTGTTCATCTCACTGTCCCTCTGTCCATCTCACTGTCCCCCTGTCCATCCCAAGGTCCCTCTGTTCATCTCACTGTCCCTCTGTCCATCTCACTGTCCCTCTGTCCATCCCAAGGTCCCTCTGTTCATCTCACTGTCCCTCTGTCCATCCCAAGGTCCCTCTGTTCATCTCACTGTCCCTCCGTCCATCTCACTGTCCCCCTGTCCATCCCAAGGTCCCTCTGTTCATCTCACTGTCCCTCTGTCCATCCCAAGGTCCCTCTGTCCATCTCACTGTCCCCCTGTCCATCTCACTGTCCCCCTGTCCATCTCACTGTCCCCCTATCCATCCCAAGGTCCCTCTGTCCATCTCACTGTCCCTCTGTCCATCCCACTGTCCCTCTGTCCATCCCACTGTCCCTCTGTCCATCCCACAGTCCCCCTGTCCATCCCACAGTCCCCCTGTCCATCCCTCTGTCCCCCTGTCCATCGCTCTGTCCCCCTGTCCATCCCTCTGTCTCCCTGTCCATCCCTCTGTCTCCCTGTCCATCCCACAGTCCCCCTGTCCATCCCACAGTCCCCCTGTCCATCCCACTGTCTCCCTGTCCATCCCACTGTCTCCCTGTCCATCCCACTGTCCCCCTGTCCATCCCACAGTCCCCCTGTCCATCCCACAGTCCCCCTGTCCATCCCACAGTCCCCCTGTCCATCCCACAGTCCCTCTGTCCATCCCACAGTCCCCCTGTCCATCCTACAGTCCCCCTGTCTTTCCCACTGTCCCTCTGTCCATCCCACAGTCCCCCTGTCCATCCCACAGTCCCCCTGTCCATCCTACAGTCCCCCTGTCTTTCCCACTGTCCATCCCACTGTCCCTCTGTCCATCCCACTGTCCCTCTGTCCATCCCACTGTCCCTCTGTCCATCCCACAGTCCCCCTGTCCATCCCACAGACCCCCTGTCCATCCCTCTGTCCCCCTGTCCATCCCTCTGTCCCCCTGTCCATCCCACAGTCCCCCTGTCCATCCCACAGTCCCCCTGTCCATCCCACTGTCTCCCTGTCCATCCCACTGTCTCCCTGTTCATCCCACTGTCTCCCTGTCCATCCCACTGGCCCCAGCTAAGCCTAGATGGGACCTTGATGTCTTCACTCTGGCTTCTCTAGCTCTCCTGCCCCAGGGCAGAGCCCCTGCACAGGGGTCTCCTCTTGCACAACTTGACCTAGAAACACTGTACCATGCTGCCCAGTCCTCAGACAACTTATGGGTTCTCCTTCCACCTTCTGGGCACACCACCCAGGGATTGGTTGGAGTCCTATAAATATTCAGGCTGCCTGTCCTGCTTTCCCTCCTAATATGCTTCTAGAAGCCTGTAGAAGATTGGGGAGTAGCAGAACAGCAGCCTGTGAAACACTGAGCAGCCCTGCGCAATCCACCCATGCTCCACTGTTTACAGAGGAGCCAAACTAAATGTTCCTAGCTAGCAGCTTACTCCAAACTAGGAGGGTGCTAGCAACCTCCTGTGCTCACTAAGTAGCAGGGCAGACACTCAGCACAGAACCCTGAAGCTAGCAGCAATCACTATAGTAGTGGTGCTTACTACAGTGACTTCCACCTTATATGAGGACCAGCCCGGTATGGCACATTCATAGCTACATTGGTCCAAACTGGTTGGGTAAGTGGGAGGGGGGCCCTGGTTATACAGTTGGGTTGGCAGGCAAGTACTGCAATAACCCTTCATATGACTTTACATTATAGGGCCTGAGGGGAAGAAGCATGGTTTTGTCAGGCAGGGGGGATTTTAAAACGAGTGGTTATTGGATATGAATTATTCAGACTTTGAATCATTGGTATTTGTTGAAATCTAGATACAAACATAAGTAATCTGGATTGAGCCAGATCTGACCAATTAAATTTCTTTACCTCTAATCCACTGACATTTGTCTGAAACACAATATTGCAGACAGTGGGGATATAGAAAATTCTGTCTGCGTTCCTACCTCTTGACTTCTCTGTGTTCTGCAGGCATTATGACAAGATACCTGGTAATGAGCTTACAATTTCTGCTGAGCATTTAGCTGACTCTAATCCCACCAGTGTAACCTCATGGCACTCATCACAGCCTTGTTCTGTGTAGCCTCATGATTTTCTTCAGATGGTTGGATAATAAAGGTGTGTGGTCACACATTTTGATGAAAGGGTTTGTAGAGTCATCAATGACTGCACTATTATAATTAGAAGACAAATTAACGCTTTACTTTTAGACATAGTCATCACTTAAATATAAAATATGAATGCAATCTATACACTGGGGGGAGAACCTCTGGGGGAATCTAGGATAGAAAAGGACCTGGGGGTCCTAGTAGATGATAGGCTCAGCAATGGCATGCAATGCCAAGCTGCTGCTAATAAGGCAAACAGAATATTGGCATGTATTAAAAGGGGGATCAACTCCAGAGATAAAACGATAATTCTCCCACTCTACAAGACTCTGGTCCGGCCGCACCTGGAGTATGCTGTCCAGTTCTGGGCACCAGTCCTCAGGAAGGATGTACTGGAAATGGAGCGAGTACAAAGAAGGGCAACAAAGCTAATAAAGGGTCTGGAGGATCTTAGTTATGAGGAAAGGTTGCGAGCGTTTAACTTATTCTCTCTGGAGAAGCGACCCTTGAGAGGGGATATGATTTCAATTTACAAATACTGTACTGGTGACCCCACAATAGGGATAAAACTTTTTCGCAGAAGAGAGTTTAATAAGACTCGGGGCCACTCATTACAATTAGAAGAAAAGAGGTTTAACCTTAAACTACGTAGAGGGTTCTTTACTGTAAGAGCAGTAAGGATGTGGAATTCCCTTCCACAGGCGGTGGTCTCAGCTGGGAGCATTGATAGCTTCAAGAAACTATTAGATAATCACCTGAATGACCGCAACATACAGGGATATGTAAGGTAATACTGACACATAATCACACACATAGGTTGGACTTGATGGACGTGTGTCTTTTTTCAACCTCACCTACTATGTAACTATATGTTAAAAGGCACCTGTCCGGAAAGAAATAGTGGATAGAAACTACAGTTGCTGATTCCTTCTCCAAGGTGCAAGTTCCAAAACTGTCCTATTTAATGGTGAAACTATCATGGATTTGGGTTATTCCTATTTTTTTTTCTAAAGTTTATATCTTTTTGCACTGTTAAGCTGCTAATAATATATAAATAAAAATCAGCGCTCACTATTATCAAACCTAATATACTCTTAAAGTCCAAAAATGTCCTTCCAAAGAATTTTTCTCTCAAACTTTTCCAAGTCCAATGAAGACCAGGCAACTCCGGTAATGTCCCCTCTGGTTGTAGCTGTGGTTTGTAGTATTTCCCCCATGACAGTAAAAAAACTTTATACTGTGCTTACATAAAACAAATCTCCACTGAATCCAAATGTGTTCATATATTATATACCCTTACCCTCATATATCTCAAATAGAGCCTTCCATAATATTCCCATGTGGCTGTCACTCTGTATCTCAATCACAACTCCAGAAGGATTCCTCCTTCCCTCTCATCAATTCGATATTTGGAAGCTCCGAAAAATGAAATATACTCACATAGTGTAAGGCTTGATTCACACCAATGCGTTTTTGATGCTTTTTGCATTTTTCAGAAATGCAGGGAATTTTTTTAACATGGGTTTCTATTGAACATGTTAACATCAATGCATTTTTGTGCCTCTGCGTTTTTGGAAACATTGGGACTTTTTTTCCTGCAAAATGCAGCATTTTGCATGTAATAGATGTAGCGCTGGTAGATTTGCAATCTACCGCATGTTAGGTAAATTTAGTAAATTGTGTGTTAGGAAGGTTAAAAGTTCGCCTCTGTTCCAGCTTGGCTGACGTTGCGGGTGTTTCAGTGCTGACCGGTGGGTGTCGCTGTTGCCACTGGTCAGGGTTGGAAAGGCAACGTGTTGAAGCGTATGGATGCTCCTCTGTCCCGGAGGCAAGCTCGGTGGAGGTGGTTCTCCGAGTTGCATTCTGAGCGAGGGTATTTATGGGACAGACGCCATATTTTGGGGTTTCGTTTTACAGCCACCTGCTGGCCCTCCTGGCCGACAGGTATGCGTTAAGGAGCTACCTCGTGGTCCTCCGTCCGGGAGGCCCACGATACTGCGGCACAGGGGTGGGTCCAGAAGCTTGTCTGAAGCCTGCCACCGCGGCCGAGGAATGGTCCTGAGCTGTCGGTCCTGTGTGACGAAGCTGGACAACCGAGGAGATCCCAGAGGAGGACCCGTCTTGGAGAGATCACACAGCATGCTGGTCTAGAGAGGGGCCTGGTGACTCGGTTGGAGGACGTATCCAAAAGTAACTATACAGCATAGTGTTGCCGGCTCGGCTTAAAGGTTCAAGCACTGTGACTGACTTTCACTACCGCAAATCTATACATCCTGTGGCAGAGGATTGTACAGATTTTTATTCCCAAGCAAGTCTGTGGCAGAGACTTTGATTTGTGCTGCGTACTGGCTGCTAGACTGGTGAGAGAGGCCTATCCAGACGAGTGTGTGCCATGAGGGGAGCACATTTCAAATAGTATTTGAATTATACCAAGATCTTTCGCCAAAAGAACCCTTTCTGAGAATATTTGAGTTTCTTTCCTTTCTACCTCTTTCCTGCTACTTCCTAAGTTGTTCGTTTAATAAAGCATTGAAAACGTACTCCAGTGTTGGTGCGTGTGTCGTCCAGAAGTAAACTAAACGGAACCCCTAGACCCGGTGCTGGTGAAACAGAGGGAAGCAAAGTGAAGGTAACAGACCCGCTTAAACCAGCAGCTCCACCGTGAGTTAGTGCTACATAGACTTCAATGGACCAGCATACAAAACGCAAGTACTGCGTTTTTACTGTGATTTTGCAGAAATTTGCGTTTTTCATTTGTGTGTTTTTTTTTTTACCTCCTCCGTTGTGATGTCCCCCGCTGTCTGACATCTCTTATGTAGCAATGGGGCGTGGCCTTCCAATGATACCACTCTGAAGCCCACCCCCTTGTGACATCACAAGGGCGGGCTCTTCAGGTGACGTCATCGGATGGCCATGACCCAAAGAAAAAAAAGACACAAATCGCAAATCGCGACAAAATCGCTGTAAAAATGTGGTTACAAAAACTGATCAACTGATGACACCATTGGTCGTTAGCAGCTAGAAGGATGTAATGGTGCACAATGACAACCTGGGACTGAAGCCCCATACACACTATTAGATTTTCTGCAGATTTGTGTCTTCAGATTTACCCAAACCATATAATATGAGGTCAAACCTTAAGGCTAGGTTTAAACTATTGCGACGCCAAAGTCGTGCAATTTACAGTGCGACTTTGCAATGCGATTTTGGATGTTATGTCATGCGACTGGTTAAAACCATGTGAGAACAAGTCCCACCGAAGTCAGGACAAAGTAGTGCAAAAACTTTTTTTGGAGTCGTTGCGACTTGAGTCGCACCAATTAGAACGAGGACCATTGAAATACATGGGTTTTGACTTGTCATGCGACTTGACATGTGTCAAGTCGCACAACAACTCGCAGTAGTGGAAACAGAGCATAAGAGTTTCAATTTGTATGCAATCAGGCAGGCCCTTGCACTACATGGTTTTGGTAAATTTGAAGACAAAAATCTGCAGAAAATCTAATAGTGTGTATGGGGTTTTAAGCCCCATACACACTATTAGATTTTCTGCATATTTTTGTCTTCAGACTTACCAAAACCATATAATATGTGGTCAAACCTTAAGGCCTTGTACAACCCCTGGCAAAAATTATGGAATCACCAGTCCCTGAGGATGTTCCTTCAGTTGTTTATTGTTGTAGAAAAAAAGCAGATCACAGACATGGCCAAACACTAAAGGCATTTCAAATGGCAACTTTCTGGCTTTAAGAAACACTAAAAGAAATCAAGAAAAATAATTGTGGTGGCCAGTAACAGTTCGATTCAGAGAACAAGCACAGGGAATAAATTATGGAATCACTCAATTCTGAGTAAAAAATTATGGAATCACCCTGTAAATTTTCATTACAAACATTAACACCTGCATCAGATTAAATCTGCTTGTTAGCATGTAGGTAAAGAGGGTAAATCATCACGCAAGATGAAGATCATTGCACAAGATGTTGGTTGTTCACAGTCGGCTGTGTCTAAAACATGGACCAAATACAAACAACATGGGAAGGTGGTTAAAGGCAAGCATACTGGTAGACCAAGGAAGACATCAAAGCGTCAAGACAGAAAACTTAAAGCAATATGCCTTGAAAACAGAAAATGTACAACAAAACAAATGAGGAACAAATGGGAGGAAACTGGAGACAACATCTGTGACCGAACTATAAGAAACCGCCTAAAGGAAATGGGATTTACATACAGAAAAGCTAAAAGAAAGCCACCTCTAACACCTAAACACAAAAAAACAAGGTTACAATGGGCTAAGGAAAGGCAATCGTGGACTGTCGATGATTGGATAAAAGTCATATTCATTGATGAATTTCGAATCTGCATTGGGCAAGGTGATGATGCTGGAACTTTTGTTTGGTGCCGTTCCAATGAGATTTATGTAGACGACTGTCTGAAGAAAACATGCAAATTTCCACAGTCAATTATAATATGGGGCTGCATGTCAGGTAAAGGCACTGGGGAGATGGCTGTCATTAAATCTTCAATAAATGCACAGGTTTACATTGAAATTTTGGACACTTTTCTTATCCCATCTATTGAAAGGATGTTTGGGGATGATGAAATCATTTATCAAGATTATAATGCATCTTGCCATAGAGCAAAAACTGTGAAAAAATTCCTTGAAGAAAGATACATAAGGTCAATGTCATGGCATGCAAACAGTCCGGATCTCAACCCAATTGAAAATCTGTGGTGGAAGTTAAAAAAAATGGTCCATGACAAGGCTCCAACCTGCAAAGATGATTTGGCAACAGCAATCAGAGAAGGCTGGAGCCAGATTGATGAAGAGTTCTGTTTATCACTCATTAAGTCAATTCCTCAGAGACTGCAAGCAGTTATAAAAGCCAGAGGTGGTGCAACAAAGTACTAGTGATGTGTTGGAGTGTTATTTTGTTTGTTTGTTTTTCATGATTCCATATTTTTTTCCTCCAGAATTGAGTGATTCCATAATTTATTCCCTGTGCTTGTTCTATAAATCTAACTGTTACTGGCCACCACAATTATTTTTCTTGATTTCTTTTAGTGTTTCTTAAAGCCAGAAAGTTTCCATTTGAAATGCCTTTAGTTTTTGGCCATGTCTGTGATCTGCTTTTTTTCTACAACAATAAACAACTGAAGGAACATCCTCAGGGACTGGTGATTCCATAATTTTTGCCAGGGGTTGTACACACATTCAGATTTTCGGCAATTCATTGTTTGATGACAGACTGTTTGCCTAAAATCCAACCATTAGTACGCTCCTTCAGACAATTGTTGTCCAACTTTCCGCCAACAAATGTTGGATGGCAGGCTAGTAAATTTTCGGCAGACAGCAGTCTGTTGTCCGATTTTCGTATCGTGTATACACAAGTCTGTCACCCAACTGAGGCAACATAGTTCATTGAATTTCTCCTTAACGAATTGTGGAGAATGCAGCATGCAAGGATTATATGGTTAAGTTTATATTCTGCCATGTTGATTGCCATAAGGAATAGGCGGAACCGGCTGGCCATTATCCTGAAAGCGTTATCCACCACTCTTCTGGCTCTGGCCAGCCAGTAGTTAAAAACCCTCTGATCCGGGGTGAGGGTCCTCATGGCTTCAAAACGGTCGGCTAGTCAGAACGAACTAACAGAAAGCACTGAAAAACAGAAAGGCCTGAGAAGAGCGAGCTGAAAATCAGAAACAAGCTGACAAGAATGCACTGCAAAATCAAATACGTACTATAAAATACGCACTGAAAAACAAATGTGAAATGACTACATGCACTGAAAACCAGATACAAACCCACAAACACAAACTGAAGAGCAGTAACGATCGGAAAAGCACGAGGCTGAAAAGCGTGTATCGTCTCTCACCAAACTTCTACTAACACGAGATTAGCAGAAGGAGCCCACAGGGTGGCGCACTTGGTATTGAACTTTTCTTTTCTAGTGCCGTCATACGTGTTGTACGTTAACGGGTTCTTGACGTTCGGAATTTCCGACAAGATTTGTGT
This sequence comes from Lithobates clamitans, assembly GCA_037952925.1. NCBI lineage: Eukaryota > Metazoa > Chordata > Amphibia > Anura > Ranidae > Lithobates > Lithobates clamitans. Next base: position 2,133,624 of record JBBGZY010000125.1, on the reverse strand, counting down.
GACCGTGTGTGTGCAAGACAAGTTTGAGCCAACCTCCGTCGGAAAAAATCCATGGATTTTGTTGTCGGAATGTCCGATCGTGTGTACAGGGCATAATTGCCTTTGTGGGTGTGTGTGGTGAAGAGATGAGCTCAGGCGTGTTATTTGGATATACTTATTTGGATTATCGGCGCACCTTCACTTTAAGAGGGAAGTTTCAGGAAAAAATCTTACATTTTAAATAAAGAACTGTGAGCAAAATAAGGGTCAGTGCTCATCAATGCAGCCTAATCAGTGCCCATCTGCAGCCTCACAAGTGCCATGAATGCAGCCCCACCATTGCCATGAATGCAGTCTCACCACTGCCATGAATGCAGCACCCACATTGACATGAATGCAGCACCCCCATTGACATGAATGCAGCACCTCCATTGACATGAATGCAGCACCCCCATTGACATGAATGCAGACTCACTGTTGCCATGAATGCAGCACCCACATTGCCATGAATGCAGCACCCACATTGCCATGAATGCAGCACCCCCATTGACATGAATGCAAGACCACCGTTGCCATGAATACATCACCCCCCTTGACATGAATGCAGCACTCCCATTGACATGAATGCAGCACCCACATTGCCATGAATGAAGCATCCACATTGGCATGAATGCAGCACCCCCATTGCCATGAATGCAGACTCACCATTGCCATCAGTGCAGCTTGATTCCCGTCTGCAGCCTTGGAGGAGACAGGGAGGGGGCAGGACGAGCGGCAACACATTACATATAGGAGAAACTCCTGTTTTCTCGGCGGCTTCTTTAATACAAAGTCCAGCTTGCTTTGATGGACAGAACAGTCGTCCAATGGCAGCGCAGGAGACTGGACTTCCTTTTACAGAGGCCGCCGTGTAAACAGGAAATTCTCCTGTATGTACGCCACTCATCCTGTCCCCTCCAAGGCAGCCAGCATATATATCTTTTGTGGTCCCCGGCGCTCGGTGATTCGTTGGGGGCCACAAAAGATATACATGTCTAAATTACCAGGGGGGCCATTCAAAACCGGAACACAGGCTGCACTTGGCCCGCGGGCCGGATTTTGGAAATGCCTGCTATTATCCAGTCTCTGACAGGGATAAAACTTGTAAAGATAATCAAACGAGAAACTCTCTCCGGACTTTGCCATCCCTCTGATTAAATTTCTTCCATAAACGGAGAAGGGATTGCCATTTTGAAGAAAGGGTAAATATGAGTTTGTGTCCTTACCCATGTAATGGCCTGCATGGCCACCTGAATACACTGTTCCACGAAGGAAAAAAAACTGAAACCCAGCAGCTCTGGGTCTTCCTCTGATGAAGAGGAGCTACTATTATCTGCAGGTTACCCACTCACCAAAACTGAGTGGTTGAGCGCCACATGCCAAGGTGTCAGGTTACTCTTCTAGTAGCAACTAGGAGGGGGCTGCCTGGCCGGGATAGTTGAACTGAGTTCAAAATAGAATCTCGCACCATAAATAATAAAGATATTTGGTGTTACCTGTTAACTGCAAACTCCTCTGGGCAGTCTTTACTCAACAACCTATTGGGTACAGGTGCTGTGCCACAGGCCATGCAGGACTCTTGCAGGGGTGCTGTAGTTGCTCTGGGGAAGAAGCCATAAGACGTCTTCCTTGGAACTTTTTCCCTTGAGCGGGTGCGGCATCTAGGACTACGCTTTTCCGAAGATCGTTCGCCTTCCCCTGGCTCTTGTTCTTTGAGAGCATGAGCATGCGGGGCTGAAAAAAACCAAGGCAATCCGCAGAAGGAGGCACTCTTTTCCTGCAAACTTACAAACATGATGGTCCCGTACCTTTGAATTTGAAGGTCTTTTTGCATAAGCGGTGAGTGACTCATGGCTTGAGGACAAATAGGACGGCCAGCTGAAATGAGGATAGCCAGAATGGAAAATAGCACTAGAGAGAGAAGGGCCTTTGACATGAAGATATGAGGGAAGTAAACAAGTGGCTGAGGAGCTGGTGTAGTAAGGAGGGGTTTGGGTTCCTGGAGGACTGGGCTGACTTCTCATTTGGTCACCAGTACTATAGAAGGGATGGCCAAATAGTTAGAGTGCTTTTTAAACTAGGCGAGGGGGGGAGGGTCCAGAGATAGAGATAGTCAGCGCGGAGCATAGTCCAGAGGGTAGTATTGGGGGCATAAGTGGTAGGTTGACTAAAGCACATAAGCCCAAGGTAAGTATAGTAACGAGTCCTAGTTGCAATCTCGGAACACCCAACAAGAGGATAGTATGCAACTGGTCTAAACTATGTGGCATGTTCACCAATGCCAGGAGCCTGGAGGACAAGATGGGTGAACTAGAGAAAATGTTGGACCAGGAGGATTTGGATTTTGTGGGAATTTCAGAGATTCATGATTGGCTGGCAACCATTCAAGGGATAGAGAGGGTAAAAAGGGGGTGAGGGGTATGCCTGTATATCAAGAATAATGTACAAGTAAATGTGAGAGATTACATCACTAAGGGAGCTAGGGAGGAGGGGGAATCCTTATGGGTAGAGCTCCAATGGGATATAGCTAAGGGGAAAATAATACTGGGAGTATGCTATAGACCCCTTAACCTGAAGGAGGATGGAGAGGCAGACCTCCTATCACAATTTGGATTAGCAGCAGTGTTATCATAATGGGGGATTTTAATTATCCAGACTGGGCGGAGGGAACCACGCACTCGTCTAAGGCTCGACAGTTCCTAAATGTCTTGCAGGACAATTTCAGGACAATTTCATGGATCAGATGGCGGACACACCAACTAGAAATAAAGCGTTACTAGATCTACTGATTACCACCAATACAGACCTGATCACAGATGTGGAAATACAGGGAAATTTAGGAAACAGCGATCACAGATCAATTGGCTTCAGTATAAATCACACAAATAGGAAACGTAAGGGAAATACAAAGACACTGAATTTCAAAAGAACCAGCTTCCCTAAACTACGAACCTTGCTAGAGGATATAAATTGGGATAAAATCTTAGGAACAAAGAACATGGAAGAGAGATGGGTTCACTTTAATAGCATATTAAATAAGGGCATTAGCCAGTGCATTCCATTGGGTAATAAATTTAACAGAGCGAACAAAAGTCCTGGATGGCTTAACGCCAATGTAAAAATGCATATAAAAGCAAAAGAGAAGGCCTTCAAAAAATACAAGCTTGAGGGATCATCATCAGCATTCAAACTTTATAAAGAATGCAACAAGAAATGTAAGGGTGCAATTAAGGCAGCTAAGATAGAACACGAAAGACACATAGCGGAGGAGAGCAAAGAAAAGTCCAAGAAATTCAAGACATTTTTTAAGTATGTAAACAGTAAAAAAAAGGAGGACAGACCATATTATCCCCATAAAGAATGAGGAAAGACATCTGTTTACAAAGGATGGGGAGATGGCGAAGGTATTGAATTTATTCTTCTCCTCAGTCTTCACGAGGGAATCAGGGGGCTTCAGTAACCAAAATGCAGTGTTTATCCTCGTGACACATCACATGAAGCACCCTCATGGCTAACAGAGGACAGAATTAGAATTAGACTTGGCAAACTTAACATTAATAAATCTCCGGGAACGGATGGCTTGCACGTGAGGGTACTTAGGGAACTCAGTCAAGTAATTGCCAGACCATTGTTCTTAATTTTTACTGACAGTCTACTGACTGGAATGGTACCAGCAGTTTGGAGAAAAGCCAATGTAGCACCAATATTTAAAAAGGTCCCAAAATACATCCCTGGGAATTACAGACCAGTTAGCCTAACATCAATAGTACGCAAGGTCTTGGAGGGGATGATAAGGGACTATATACAAGATTTTAGTAACGAAAATGGTATCATTAGTAGTAATCAGCATGGATTCATGAAGAATCGTTCTTGCCAAACCAATTTATTAACCTTCTATGAGGAGGTGAGTTCCCATCTAGATAAAGGAAGTCTGTAGACGTGGTGTATCATAGACATGGTGTATCTGGATTTTGCAAAAGCATTTGACACAGTTCCCCATAAACGTTTACTGTACAAAATAAAGTCCGTTGGCAAGGACCATAGGGTGAGTACATGGATTGAAAACTGGCTACAAGGGCAAGTTCAGAGGGTGGTGATAAATGGGGAATAGTCAGAATGGTCAGGGGTGGGTAGTGGGGTCCCACAGGGTTCTGTGCTGGGACCAATCCTATTTAATTTGTACATAAACGACCTGGAGGATGGGGTAAACAGTTCAATCTTTGTATTTGCGGATGATACTAAGCTAAGCAGGGCAATAACTTCTCCACAGGATGTGGAAACCTTGCAAGAAGATTGAAAAAATGAATGGGGTGGGCAACTACATGGCAAATGAGGTTTAATGTAGAAAAATATAAAATAATGCATTTGGGTAACAAAAATATGAATGCAATCTATACACTGGGGGGAGAACCTCTGGGGGAATCTAGGATTGAAAAGGACCTGGGGGCCCTAGTAGATGATAGGCTCAGCAATGGCATTCAATGCTAAACTGCTGCTAACAAAGCAAACAGAATATTGGCATGCATTAAAAAAGGGAGTAACTCCAGGGATAAAGCGATAATTCTCCCACTCTACAAGACTCTGGTCCTGCCGCACCTGGAGTATGTTGTCCAGTTCTGGGCACCATTCCTCAGGAAGGATGTACTGGAAATGGAGCGAGTACAAAGAAGGGCAACAAAGCTAATAAAGGGTCTGAAGGACATTAGTTATGAAGAAAGGTTGCGAGTACTGAACTTATTCTCTCTGGAGAAGAGACGCTTGAGAGGGGATATGATTTCAATTTACAAATATCATACCACAATAGGGATAAAACTTTTTTTGTGGAAGGGAGTTTAACAAGACACGTGGCCGATCATTACAATTAGAAGAAAAGAGGTTTAACCTTAAACTACGTAGAGGGTTCTTTACTGTAAGAGCTGCAAGGATGTGGAATTCCCTTCCACAGGCGCTGGTCTCGACGGGGGCATCGATAATTGAAAAAAAACTATTAGATAAGCATCTGAACGACCACAACATACAGGAATATACAATGTAATTCTGACATATAATCACACAGATAGGTTGGACTTGATGGACTTGTGTCTTTTTTCAACCTCACCTACTATGTAACTATGAAAGAGAGAGGAGAAAAAATAAAATATGCCTTCACAAAAAACAGAAAAAAAAAAATGTTTTAATTTTTTTATTTTTCCTTTAAACCAGAAATAAATACATTAATATATATACACATTTCTCTCTTTTTTTTTTTTTAAACCAAAATAAATAAATAGATTTATATATATATATGCATTTCTCTTTTTTTTTTGTTGCTGTCCTACCTGTTTAAAAGCAGTAGAGGGCGCCGAGAAAGCTCTTGCTGGCAAGAGGGAGCTTTTGCCCATAAACAAGATGGCTGTCGGAACTCCCAATGACTGGCACAGCCAGATGATGGCATCAAGGGCGCCCTAGCCAAAGAAAAACAGCACTGGTCAGCCATTCCTTCCCTATAGGGAGGCCTGGAACGCCCCAAGCAGCGTGGTCTAGATCCCCACATGGGCAAACAAGAGGGGAACAGAACACTAACAAAAATGGAGACATGGGAGGCACTCAAAAGAGAAACAGACCAAGGTAAGGGAGAACACATATGCGGAGACAGAAAGAATAAAAGGGATAGACAGCCCTGTATGGTGCAAGGAACTAAAAAAAAAAGGAAAGGGCCCCCCAAGCCTCAGCCCACAGACACTTAGATGGTGGTTTAATCGTTCCTAATGACTAAACAGTGCTGGGCCCCATCAAGACCCACAGAAGGGGTTCCCAGGCTATTGGCGCATTTAGCACCCCGAGCGCTGGGACTTCGCACTGGGAGAGGCAAAACCCAGACGGCTACTGCACTGAGGCAGAGGTGGGGACATAGAACTGCTTACTCTTCACTGGTGCGTGGAGGTATGAGGAAAAAAAGAAGAACTAGTCCTTTTTTATGCTATTCACTGATCCTGAGGGAGTGGTCAAGATGTGGAGCTCTATTGCTAGTATGCTGCCATGTTGGCATCAGGAAATTAACTTTAGGAGTACCTGGACTGTCTGTAGTCTCCCTACAGCTGATCTGTTTTCCATAACTAATTTACCATGTCCTCTTCTGCACTGTGTTTTTGTGTGGAGGGGACCATCCTGGTAGAAGAGCAGGACTTTGCTTCCTCTTGCCAGAGCTGCCCCCCCAATGACTGGTGATCTGATGTTATGTGGGTAAATATTCAAAAAGACACAGGAGAGGTAGATAAAACATAGGAATAAAGCAGAAGCATCAGGGAGTTCCTTGCACTGCAGGTTCTCAGGTACCACCTCCTTTCTTCTACCTTAAGCAGCATAGTAGTGACATCTCCAAATCTCACTGCAGATCTTGTGTGACTAGTAGTCAGAAATACAGTGCCTTAGTTAATCTCACACTTCAGATACATATCTCTGAGGCTTAAAGTAGATGTAAACCCTCACATATACCCAATGAAGTGAACAGCCTCAGATGACACCCAGAGATTAAACAAATCTCCCTATATACGTTTTACATGTATATCTTCTGTCTTCACCTTGATATACTGTATAGAAAGTGCTTGTTCTGTTAGATATAGATAGGTAGGTCCGCGCTTAGGACAATATGAGAGCTGCTGCCTATTCCTGATTGGTACCCCAAAGGGTCCAATTAGAATAAGTGAATGGTATGGGAATAAAAACGGCGCTGCCCTCTAATTGATTGGGTGCTATAAACTAGTGTAGTGAGTGAGCCCTGATATTAAAATTATGTGTCAATAGTGCAATCTCACAGAAATTTCAGAAATAACCAAAAAGCAAAAAACATAAAATCAAAAAATCAAAAAACCAAAGAAAAACCGTAACCTCAGTATATGAGACACTAATAAATAAAAATAATCCCCCCGGTGGGGTAGATACGTATATCAGAATAGTGTGTGTAAAGATAATAGTGAACTCTGTGATTAAATAGAATAAATATCAAATATTATATTTCCTCAAAACTCAAAAATTTTGGGACAAAATGACGCAAAGAGTGATGTGAATTGTGTGATGGAAAAGGTTAATTATGTGTGTATGTAATGCTACTGTGGTATCCGTGTTGCCGTTACCAGTGTATATACAAATAAATATCTAGGGTCACGAATTGCTCCAATATTCAAAAGTGTTGGGACACCATGGCGTTTGTGAACCAAGAAAAAAAACTAAATTGTGAACCATGAAAAAAACTTATTTATGACACCCTATTAGCAAACTCCCTATGAGTTAAATCCAAATATATATAAAAGCATATAGCAACCATAAAATCCAGTTCTATATATGCATGATAAGCAATTATTAGCTTCTAAAAAGTCCAAGCAAGGGGTCATATATTAGTGACCAGGTGGAGAAGACAAAGTTCAAGTATAATTGCTGTTTATTGCATCCTTGAGGACACACTAGCAGTGACTTCTGTGCCTTTCAATCAAGATGGTGACTTTGAGGTGCTCGCCCCCCAATGATACCCCACTCACCAGAGATGATCACCCCTGCAGGGGTACCGAGCGACAGAGTGGGTGTCCCAGGACAGGTGATGTTCATTCCTAGTGTGCTTCCATTCCTCTACTGCATGCGGTCCTCACAGCTACTCCAGGGAAAAGATGTGCTCTAGTATGATCAGGTTATTCTAACGATTTGCCACCTTCAACTCTCCAGTATACCGGAGAAAAAGAAACACAGGGGGGCCTCCTTGGTGAAGTACGTTTTATAAATTTATTGCACATAAGCGTTACAAGAAAGTCCCATTGAAGTGTCCACAGTTTACAAGCCAAAAATGAAATAAAAGTTTAAACAAGCACCGCTGTGTGCAGGGATGGAACCGGCAGCGAACTGCGAGCGTGCGTTCCCCCTGTGCGTTCCAGCCAGCACTTCCGGGTATGACGTGTGAGCGTGACTCCGCCTTACGCGTTTCGTCATAGGACGTTTTCAAAGACGTCTTTGAAAACGTCCTATGACGAAACGCGTAAGGCGGAGTCACGCTCACACGTCATACCCGGAAGTGCTGGGTGGAACGCACGCTCGCAGTTCGCTGCCGGTTCCATCCCTGCACACAGCGGTGCTTGTTTAAACTTTTATTTCATTTTTGGCTTGTAAACTGTGGACACTTCAATGGGACTTTCTTGTAACGCTTATGTGCAATAAATTTATAAAACGTACTTCACCAAGGAGGCCCCCCTGTGTTTCTTTTTCTCCGGTATACTGGAGAGTTGAAGGTGGCAAATCGTTAGAATAACCTGATCATACTAGAGCACATCTTTTCCCTGGAGTAGCTGTGAGGACCGCATGCAGTAGAGGAATGGAAGCACACTAGGAATGAACATCACCTGTCCTGGGACACCCACTCTGTCGCTCGGTACCCCTGCAGGGGTGATCATCTCTGGTGAGTGGGGTATCATTGGGGGGCGAGCACCTCAAAGTCACCATCTTGATTGAAAGGCACAGAAGTCACTGCTAGTGTGTCCTCAAGGATGCAATAAACAGCAATTATACTTGAACTTTGTCTTTTCCACCTGGTCACTAATATATGACCCCTTGCTTGGACTTTTTAGAAGCTAATAATTGCTTATCATGCATATATAGAACTGGATTTTATGGTTACTATATGCTTTTATATATATTTGGATTTAACTCATAGGGAGTTTGCTAATAGGGTGTCATAAATAAGTTTTTTTCATGGTTCACAATTTAGTTTTTTTTTCTTGGTTCACAAACGGCATGGTGTCCCAACACTTTTGAATATTGGAGCAATTCATGACCCTAGATATTTATTTGTATATACACTGGTAACGGCAACACGGATACCACAGTAGCATTACATACACACATAATTAACCTTTTCCATCACACAATTCACATCACTCTTTGCGTCATTTTGTCCCAAAATTTTTGAGTTTTGAAGAAATATAATATTTGATATTTATTCTATTTAATCACAGATTTCATTATTATCTTTACACACACTATTCTGATATACGTATCTACCCCACCGGGGGGATTATATTTATTTATTAGTGTCTCATATACTGAGGTTACGGTTTTTCTTTGATTTTTTGATTTTATGTTTTTTGCTTTTTGGTTATTTCTGAAATTTCTGTGAGATTGCACTATTGACACATAATTTTAATATCAGGGCTCACTCACTACACTAGTTTATAGCACCCAATCAATTAGAGGGCAGCGCCGTTTTTATTCCCATACCATTCGCTTGTTCTGTTAGAATTTTCACTTCCTGATTCCCCTGTAGGAGGAGATCATTGCTAGGCACTGTGAGACACTGTGAGACAGCTGATTGGAGGAAAGGCACCCCCTCCCCCCACACACACACACACACACATGCAGAGGTTGTCTGTGTATAGTTTAGCAGTCTGCTAATATATTTATAGCAACCTCCTCCGGCACACACTTCTATCTCCGGGCCTCAGAGAGCTTGTCAAAAGTTCTCAGGCTGATAACAGAGGAACGGAGGAGGACTAAGCTACAATTTTGGATAAAGCAAGGGAGGGTTATAACCCCTGTCAAATTTTGTTTGCCATCTGTCTCCCATTGCAGAGATTTCCCTTCACTTCCTGTCCCATAGCCAGACAGGAAGTGATAAGAAATCCCTGCAAATCAGGGGAATTCCTTGGGGACCCCCAGGTCACCAGGACTAGTGTTCTCTTTGGAAGATTTCCCCTCTATTACTTTTCTGGGGACAACCCAAAATGTGGGATTTTCTTTTACTTTCACTTTTTTAATGATAATGGTAAACAAGACAAATAGAGCGTGTGACTGTCCCTAATGAGGGCACAGACAGCAATAAAACCTGACAGGTGTTCTAATCTGGATAAAAAGAAAAAAAGAAAGAAAACCTGTGCTACCAAGCAAAAATTTGTGTGACTGCAGCTGCAACAAAAACCACAAATATCAATGAGGTGAAAAATTTAAATAGAAAGAAAAAAATTTGTGCGCTTGCATTAGATACTTAAATCTATATTCCTGTGTGATTGTCATAAATATATGAATAAATGAATAAACACCATCAGAGTTAATTTTAAGTGTAAGTGAATAAAAAATCGATATGCGACACAGCAAATAGCGATATGTAAATCAAATACTAATATTAGCCATTCCATACAGATAAATATAGAAAACTTGTGTGCAAAAAACAAGGTTATTCCACCCAAGTGCAAAGTCATAAGTGAAAGAGTTCAAAATTGCATCATGAGTCGCAAAAAAAACCGCATATCCAAAGTTCATAAGTTGCATTCCTTAGTGTGTATAAAGGAATAAGGGGACGTGAAGGGACCTCCAACCACCAGTGGATACAAAGGTTGATAACAGATGTATCCTTACCAGACGCGTTGGACCTCCTTTATAGCAAGGTCTTAGAAGCATACAGATTTAGCCCTCTGCAGGGACAGGAGATGACAGCTCACCACACGACCGGAGATAATTCCGACACTTCCGCGTTGATGTAAATACTCCCTCAATTTAAACTCGTGAATAAAGAAGGGGAGGAAAAGAAACTCCAATAGTGTAGTAGATAAAAAAAGGGAATTTTATTGCCTCAGACAACTAGGCATCATACAAAAACATCCAAAATATAAAAGCCGGCAAAATATAAAAACAGCAGAGACGCCTGTGCTAAATTACATGGGGCTCTATGGCGATCTGGCATACACTGCGTAGCCACGCCCTACATGTTTCGTGTAAGGTCACATCTTCAAAGGTGTTCTAATCTACTCCTATTTAAAACTTAACAAATAAATAAAAAGAATTTGCCAGGAGTGTCTAGCCACAGGAAGCACATTAATATTGTTCAAACTAGATTCAAGGTAAAGTAGGGTAAATTTCAGGGTACTGTTTAGATACAAATAACATTTATAGATGTGTAGCAGAGTGGCCATATATTTACAATGCTCAGATACAGGCACCTTTAACTCTTTTCCCCACAACTTCCTGGTTTCCTGAACAAAATATACATGTCTCTGCTTCCTTCCTTCAGCAGTTCAGACCAGATAAGGCAGAGGTAGCTGGACAAATGATCTGCAGCCAAGGTTGGAGACCCTCCACTGCAGGGCTGGACTGGGACAAAAATTTGGCCCTGGACTTCCTCATGACCGGCCCACTTTAATTTTGAGTGTCCCCAACAGTGTCCCCCTTACATCAGGGTGTCCCCAACAGCGTCCCCTTTACATCAGAGAGTCCCAATCCGCAGCTCTCTTCACAGAGAGTTGCAATCAGCAGCCCACTTCACATCAGAGTCCCCATCAGAGAGTACCCACCAGCAGCTCCCTTCACATCAGTGTGTGTCCATCAGAAGCCCTTCACATCAGAGTCCCCACCAGCAGCCCACTTCACATCAGAGTCCCCACCAGCAGCTCCCTTCACATCAGTGTGTCCCCATCAGAAGCCCTTCACATCAGAGAGCCCCCAACAGCAGTCCCCTTCACATCAGAGTGTCCTCCCCCTCCCACATGTACTCACAGTTTTGAAGGCAGCTTCTCATTCCTCTCTCCAGTCATGTGATAACAAACGATAAGGGGAGAGAGGAAGGAAAGCCTGCCATTGGTCTATCTCCCCCTGCAGGCTGGAGGGAGCATAACGCCTAATGCTCTCTCCAGCATATGACGGAAGCTGCTCCTCCTGACAGGAGTGAAATTGCAATTACTCACTGTCAGAGAGGAGCGGCTCCAGGACCGCACCTGACTGGCCCACTGAGCCATCGGCCCACCGGGAATCTCCCGGTAGTCCCGATGGCCAGTACATGCCTGCTCCACTGTCAGAACGGACGAGCAGACAGCCAGGCCAGGGCCTAAGGTGTAATAGCATATAGCTTCTCCACAAAACCCAGCTACTGTGAGGAGGCCCTCCCCAATTGCTACCACAGTACTGCAGTTTCATTAGAGTTGTGCTGGGCCTTGGATCTCTCCAGCTGTTTGCCTGGGTTTCCAGAGCTATCCTGAACTTCACTGAGAGTGGCATTGTTTATTATGACAATCACAAGTTGCTGTGTCCTGTACTGTTTTACTAGTAGTGGCTGCTGCTATAGAGTCTTAAAGAGACTATACTATGCAGCCACATGTTGCCCTAATTGAGTCACAGAGACATTGCTAAGAAGAGTCCATGTTTGTACAGGTTTCATTATCTGTTTTGAAAATTTTGCAGTGCATTCATGCTGTTTGTCATTCAGACCCTGTTGTGCATATTTGTATCTAATGTTAAACCTTAGTAAACTGCAAATTGCAGTTACTCTCTGCCTGATCATTCAGCTGATTACTCATCCTGTTAAATTGTTACAGATGTTCCCCCATTCCAAATCTTCATTTTTTGAGTTGAGATGCACCTTAAAAAGGATCTTCACCCTGTAAAAATAAAAATGTAAAAGTCAGTAGCTAGAAATACTGTAGCTGCTGACTTAAAAAAACAAAAACACACAGGATCGTGCAATGTGCTCACCCGACCCAGCTCTTTGTCGGTCTTTGGGTGCAGGCGCCGGAATCTTAAAGAGGAACTGCAGTCACCTTACACAATCTGTAATAGAAACATCTTTGCCATTCTGAAGCTTCCCTCCAACCACTTCGCATATTATTTTATATATACTGTGATTCTGTACTTGCCAAATATGCTGCAGAAATCTCCCTCCAATAAGTCTGGTTGCATCCATTTTAACTGTGGGCAGCTAAAGCTGCTGCCTGTTCACTTCCTGGATTTACACAGACACACAGAGGCACGCCTCCAGCTCTGCAGCTTTCATTGGCCCTCTTATGACTCATCCCCCCTCCCTTCCTGGCAAACTCTCACAAGAGTGAGATAGAGAGCTGTGCATGACGTCATAAGCCTAGACTTTTTACCAGACAAGAAACAGGAAGTGGGCTGTATAAGGTATTTACTGGCAGAAAAAAAATGTTTTGCTATCAAAGTTAAAACAACAAGGGCAGAAGATTTAATAGATGGAAAGATAAAAAATTACTGTTCCGCTTTAACTGTGGGCAGCTGATTGTGGCTCCTTGCAGTTTCATAGCCAGCTGCCTACTGCACATGTGTGAACTGCGCTGTGCCTCATGAATGGTCCCGCAGTCTCCCGATACCTGTGGAATATCCCAAGAGGCTGTGGGAAAAAGAGGGGGGCTGAACCTCCACTCCAGTTGCCGTGGCAATCAAACTGAAAGTGGGAGTGGGTACCTGTCAAAATCAGGTACCCGCTATACCCCTGCAAAAAAATAAAAAAAAGATTCCAAACGTTGGAGAGGAGGGGGGAGGAGGAGGAAAAGCAGAGCTTTTCCTTTTGAGGGGGAGTTCTGGTTTAAATCCCACAACGCTTGCAAGTATATAAATCCTAAGAGAAAATTACTACATCTTATTTTCTTTAACACCTTTTTTAATTGTGAAAATTCCACAAGTTGGGGTAATGTTGTACAATTAAAGAGGGGTACAAAAAAAAACTAGAACTTCAAAGCTATGAACCAGTAGATCAACAACAGGGAGGCAGTATAATATGAGTATATGAAAGGTAGACTATATGACTAATATGTAAAAACAAATAAAGATATTATAAGGAAGTAAGTTCAAATCAGGATGCTGCAAACGCTATTGATTACTCATAAAAACACAACAAAGAAACTGAGGATGGAAGGACTAAGGGCTTATGCACACTACAGCTCAAATGAGCTCAAAAAAGCGGCCCCTACAGGCCTTTGAGCTCTTATTTTTTCTGCCTGGAAACTCCCCTCCATGTTAGCCAATTTGTCCATGCACACTATGGCTTTTTCAGGCATTTTCAGGCATATTCTCCTACAGGCAGAAAGGACCCCCCACCAAACGCACGTGTTTGAGAGGAACTAGTGCCCCAAAGATCTCAAAACAGCTCAAAAAAGCTTGAAAACACACGAAAACATTTGTTCCAGCTTTTTGTTTTGTTTATACAGTGGTTAAGAAAATACTTTCTAGGAGGGTTTGTGAAAAAAAAGCACTTGCTCAAAGAAGCTCAAAGGAGCTCAAAGGAGCTTGAAGAAGCTCAATTGAAACAATTAAAATTAAAATCAATTAAAATTAAAACAATTGCACAAAAAAGCACAAGCTTCTTCAAGCGGAAATAAAAGCTCAAATACCTGTAAAAGCAGCTTTCCTGACAGACTCCATGGCAGCCTACGTGTGGGTTAACCCCGCCTCCTCTCCAATGCTATAGGACCCCATTCCCATAAGTTTGAGATCACAGCCAGAGACTGTGTTCCTTTTTTGTCCTCCTCACATGGACCTACAAGATATGCAATTAAGTTCACTATGGCGTCCGATTGAAGATGTCTTGAGGCATCTCCAGGGCCCAGCCATGGGCGGGCGAGTAGCTTTAGGCATAGATGCCCCAGTGCCTGCGTATGCCCAGGATGGGACGTGTAGCAGGTGCAGTCGGCTGCAAGGTGTGGAACCAACAAGTATTCTTCCAATGGGAGCAACTTATGTTTTTTTGTTGTTTGTTTTGTCTTTTCCATCTTTTTTTTCCTCGCTATTCCCAGGCTCTAGTGGAACGGCCTCTCATGGCTTCCGGAATGCTCCTGCGTTCAAGGACGCCGCTTACTTCCGGGTCACGAGCGTGACAAGCGTCTGCGCATGTGCAGAGCCACGAGTGAAATCAAGGCTTACAGTGCAGGCACAGGGGATGAAGGGGACGTCAGTCCGGTGTGGATTTTTAAAGCTGGCCAGCCCCTGTCTCTATGGGAATCCCTGCAGGCACTGTGTGGCAGCTTCCCCAAGCTTTGGACTTCCAGCACTAGGTGAGCCTCCAGCCTGGGACTGTGGCCATGGATGAGTGACCCTTCTTAAAGGGGAAGTACCAACTTATTTTTCTCATTTCTGAGTATCATTGTCTGCTTGTCTCTTACCTGGCTGTGTCTTAGGTTACTGGGTGCTACCTGTAGGCTGCAAGTTGCTTGAATTACCTTTCTCCAAGGTACCATGGACAGATCACTGCCCCCATGCGGCCAGCCCTCACGCTTAAGGTACATGGGGGTGAGGGGCAGGTATAGCTCATGTTTGGACAATATGTGCTAACACCAGCCTCTGTGCTTTCTTCCTACCCCTTTCTTTTTTTTTTAGCCCTTCCAGGTTAGACTGCCAAAATATGGTTCGTGATGACAGAGACCCTGCCAGGCCACAACATCAGCATTCTTCGTCTAGGTCCAGACATGACTCCCCGTATAGGACCCACCAGCAGGGGAGACGCTCTCATTCCTCCTCCAGACACCCACCGCTGCAACAGCCGCTCTGATCACAGACCCTGCTGGGGATGTGGGACATGAGTCCCGAAGGAAAAATCTTTATGCGATCCATGCTATGCCTGGGCAGTTGGGGAAAAAGAGACTGAAAACCAACAAATGGAGTCTCTAGTTAAGCGTGTGATGCAGCAGTCCCCAAAGGAATGGGGGTACGACTGGCACACGGAGCCACATCACCACCATATCAGGCTCCCTGGCTAATGAGGCCCAAGAGGATCCAGGCCTATTCCAGCCTTATGATGCATCTCTCGGGTCTTCAGACAGTGAAGTGGAGGGTTTATTGGAGGCTTCAACTTCGCCCTAGTCTCACCACTAATTTAAAGCAATCAAAGAGGCCCTCAAATGGGAAGACCCTTCCACTCCCCCAGCTAAGCAAAGGAAATTCTTTAAGCACTTGGGGAAGGAGCGCTCTAATTTCCCACTCCTCTCAGAGTTGAAAGACATCATTGACGTGGAATGGAGTAAAGTGGACAAGAAGACCTCTTTTCAAGTAAAACCTCCAGATTATACCCCTTCAAGGCAGAGGAAGTGAAGCATCTGGAAAACACTCCCTTGGTAGACACAGCACTGATGCGACTGGCTAAGCACATCACTCTTCCTCTAGAGAACTCTGTATCCTTCAAGGATGGGCTTGAGAGGAGAATGGATCAGGAACTCAAGAGGATATACGGGCTAGCCGGTATGGCCTGCAAACCCGCCTTGGCCCTCGCGGCCATGTCCAAGGCAATGGAAGCCTGGACAGAAAATGTGGATTCCGTGCTCAAGGGTGTTTCAGAAGAACTGGCCAGGGGCTCGGCTGTCCAATAAATAAAGCTGGCAGCAGCCTTCCTCGGGGAATCTTCCATCTACCTGATCCGCCTGCTGGCCTGGACCATGCTATCCTCGGTCACGGCTAAGCGGCCTTATGGTTACGCCCTTGGCTTGCTGATCCAGCATCTAAACAAGCCTGGTGTAGGATACCCTCTGAAGGGCCCTCATTGTTTGGCAATAGGCTGAATAGCGCTATAGCCCGGGCCACGGGCGGGAAGTCTGGTTTATTGCCCCAGGATAGGCATCTGTTCGGCCAGAAGAGGCCTTAGTGGAGAAGACGCAGTACGTCCAAGGGAAGCACGTTCCTACAGGCCCGGCCGGGATTTCAGAAGGAATTGGAGCAGGGGTCAGACATCCTTACAATCTCGATCTCGGACTACTGGACCATCAGGGTGGTCTCCGTAGGCCACACATTGTCTTTCACCAGTACTCCTCCCCTCAAGTTTCTTCCTACCCTGCTACCGTGGTCAGAAGAAAAGAAGCAGTTGCTGCTGTCCTATGTGGATTCGCTGATAGCGCAGGGAGCCGTGGTGCCTGTCCCGAAGGGCGAAGAATTCCAAGAGGTGTACTCCCCTCTTTGCTTAGTGTTAAAGAAAAATGGTTTATGGCACCCGTGATAGAAATAACATACCTAAACAAGTTTATAAAACACAAAAGATTCAAAATGGAGACTCTGTCTACCATCTAGCAGGCCGTGCAGCCAGGCAACTGGCTAGTCTTAATTGACTTAAAAGAAGCCTATTTCCACATGCCTGTAGCGGAAGAATTTCGCAAATACCTTCAGTTTGTGGTCGGTCAAGAACATCGACAGTTCACCTGCCTCCCTTTCCGGCTGCAACCTCATCTCAAGTTTTCTCTAAAATTCTTCTGGCCGTGCTGGCCCTCAGCAGAACAAAAGACAGTGGAGAAGATCCTGGTCATACGGGAAAGAGTGTCACAGGCTCTAACCCCCTCATGTCTGAGGGCTTCACAGTGCCTAAAAATCATCGGCACGATGGTCTCTACGATCCCCATGGTCAAATGGTCTCTGTTTAGGCTACGCCCTTTCCAGACATGGTTTCTCCACTAATAGAACTCAGAAGACATCAACCAATTAATTCACATAACAACAGTGATAAGGAACAGCCTCTTCTGATGGCTACAATGCAGGAACTTACTCACATGCCACTCTATCTCCCCCGCCACATGGGTCACGGTCATGACCAATACCAGTGGTGCTGGATGAGGAGCCCTTTGCAGGTCAGAGATAGCAGGCTCGAGTGTCCTGGAACTGCGGGCAGTAGTGGGTAGCACTCTCACCTAGCAATAAAAAGGGTCACTGGTTCAAATCCCAAATACGACACTACCTGCCTGGAGTTTGCATGTTCTCCCTGTGCCTGCGTGGGTTTCCTCCGGGTACTCCGGCTTCCTCCCACACTCCAAAGACATGCTGGTAGGTTAATTGGCTTCTGTCCAAAAATTGGCCCTAGTATATGAATGTTAGTTGGGCACCTTGGATTGTGGACTCCTTGAGAGTAGGGACCGATGTGAGTGTGTACTCTGGTTGAACAGGGTGGACTGGTGTCTTTATTCAACCTTACTAACTATGTAACTATGTAACTATCTCCTACAAGTGGAATCAGTTTTATTGAGAATAGACAACACCACAGCAGTCTCCTATGTGAAGAGACGAGGGGGGACTGGGAGCTCCACCTTGCTCCAAGAAGTCAAGCCTATCATGTCATGGGCCCAGAAAAACCTGGCCAATATCTTGGTGGTCTTCGTTCCCGGAGCTCGGAACGTCCAGGCAGACTTCCTGTCCCGCACGCAACTAGACAACAACGAATGGTCCCTTCACGCAGAGACGTTCAGGTGGATCCTGTCCTTGGGTGTCGATCCCGAAGTAGACCTATTTGCATCCCCCTGCAACTTCAAGATCAGGAAGTATTACACTCAGAGCCGGTGCAGCCAGGCCTTCGGAGTAGATGCTCTGACAGATCGGTGGAGCTTCAGCAGGACATATGCCTTTCCCCCATTCCCGGGCATCCTCAAGTTCCTGCAGAGACTTGGAGCAGAGGCAATCGAGATGGTGGTAATAGCTCCTTACTGGCGAAACAGATCATTGATTCCCCTCCTGACCCAGCTCAGTTTTTGAGACCCCCCTTCCTCTTCCCTTTGGGTCGGACCTTCTTTCTCAGGGGGCAGTCCTGCACCCTTGCCTGGCGCTGCTGAGACTGATGGTCTGGTTCTTGAGAGGGAGAGGCTGGAAACCCTCGGATGTGCATCAGGTGTAATTTCCACTCTCATGAGCTCGAGAAGGGCAAGCACAAATAAGGTCTACACAAGAATATGGGCCAAGTTCGTTGAGTTCTCATCCTCTTCGGGAAGATCATTCAGAGATTTGGGAATCCAAGACATCCAAGACATCCTGGAATCCTGGTCTAGATCTGTCTTTGTCCATCAGCTCCCTCAGGGTCCAAGTCTCTACCCTGCCGGCCTTCTCCAGAACATCATGGACCGTTCATTCTCTAATCCGACAGTTCTTCCGAGGGGCAGCAAGGCTTAGGCCCCAAAGGAGGCCAAGATTCCCCAAGTGGGATCTCCCCCTTGTTCTCAACTCACTGGCTGGACTTAGTATCATGGGACCTGTTTCGGTTTAGATCAAAGATCTTTCCACAAAAGTTGCTTTCCTTGTGGCCATCACATTGGCCAAGAGGGTCTCAGAGATCGGGTCCTTAGGTCATAAAGAACCATTTCTTGTCCTACCTACATTCACGGCTCCAGGGACCGCAGAGACAGAAATACTAAAGGAATAGCTGCAAGCTACTTCTTCCTTTAGCCGCTCAGAGCATCTGTTTATCCTACACTCTGGGAGTAACAAGGGGAAACGGGCTTCGACCAGAACGATTGCGGCCTGGATGGTCCAAACCATCCAGCAAGCTTATAAGGCCAGGGGATCGTCCACACTCAACCAGGGGCATGGCGACTTTCTGGGCGGTGGCCAGACATGTGGCTCCAGATGTCACCTGAAAAGTGGCCTCGTGGGCCTCCATTACTACTTTCATAACACCCTATTGCATAGAACCTGCATCTTTATTGTCTGTAAACTTTGGCTTAAGAATCCTGTCAGTTGACGGGGAAAATTAAACGTTTTTTTATGATTTTTGATGATCAGCATACCCGCCCGTGTGGTTTGGCTAGTTATTTCCCACACGTAGGCTGCCATGGAGTATGTCAGGATAATTGATGGACTCCATGGCAGACGGAGTTCCCACCCATGGGTTGGCTAGTTACGGAACGCAGTCTCTGGCTGTGAGCTCAAACTTATGGGAATGGGGTCCTATAGCATTGGAGAGGAGGCGGGGTTAACCCACAGGTAGGCTGCTATGGAGTCCATCAGAAAAGCAAAATTATGATAAGTATTTGATAGAAAATTTTCCGGTTTTGAGTAAATATTTGTACATGGTTTTAAGATTGAAAACCTTCTCTAATGAAATTTTGGAGGCTGTAATTGCTGTTATTCTTTCCTACTAAACTTGATCCTTTAATTATTTTTACCCGAAACAGAAATTAATTTTGACTTCACTTTATCTTCACTGGCTGCATACTTGTTCTAGAATTAATCAGATAAATTTAAGCCACAGAGTCAACAATTAGGCAATTAGTTTCATGATGTCAGATCAATTAAAGATCAGTTGCTATAGGTTATTGTACTTTCTATGTGTGTGTGTGTGTGTGTGTGTTATTATGTTCATTTTTATTAGACCCACAGTGGACAGAAGGCTTTATTATTCTGAACATTTCATTATTATTATTACATGTTTTCACACAAAATACGCAGTTGATCTTTTCACCAAGTCTTGAGGCAACCGTTAAAATTGGATTTAATGAAATGAATTTATGTAATTTTTTTTTTTTTTTTGAGGAGTAGTAATCAAATTTTTAAAGAATGTAGTTAACTTATTGCCTGAAGGTATTAAAGCCATTATGATTTGTTCTTTCAGGGAAATATCAATTAAAAAGACCTAGATGTATATAAATGTTTTGGTTACTTATTTAATGATCTTTTAGTTTGAAATAATAGCTGGAAGACATTGTATGTGTATTGTCAACATTAATCATGTACCTTGTTATTTCAATGAATAAAACATATGTTAATACAAAATAAATATGCTTTACTTTTAAATTTATTGCAGAAATTAAGATCTGTATCCTCCGGGGCATTATTAAAGACATACTGAACATAAACAATAGAGATGCTTCTTTATAGATGTATAATTTTGTCCAATGTGCATTATAGCCTGGGTTTATGTCCTATGCCAAACAAGTAAATACAGTCAGTAAGCAAAATTAAATATCAATGTTACAGTATCTATGGTACTAGGTAAAAGCGTGCATCCACAGCTCTTTTTTTTTGTGTGTAGTAGGTCAATGAAGTCAACAAATAAAAATGGGAGCACTTAGTTTAATTTTTTCATATAGTGAGATTTTAATTGTTTTGCACGCTGCAAGTTTATTTGAAAGACAGTTCAATGGACATTGAAATAGTAAATACCTGTTTTCTGAATATATTCATTTAAGAAGATAATAAAACAAGCATCAAACCAATTCTTCCCTGATTTTTGTATAATAGATTTTGGCAAATATGACATTTTCACTAATCTTGGCCTAGGAATTACAAAAACTATATATTTTGCAAACTTACAGCTGATTATGTGTGCACTTATATGTTTATGAGCGCTCATATAATTTATCTTTCTCCTTTTTTTTTCTTTTTTTTTTATTAGCATTGGATAATACAATGTATTAGTCATTTGTAAAGCTTCATTTGTAGCCAAGAAACAGTGAAATGTGTCTTTATCAGTTGTAAGTTTGCAAAATTTGTGCTATAATTTCTGATCACAGGTTCTGGATTTTTTTTTCAGGCACCTTTAACACAAGAAAATAATGTGTGTATTTATTCCCTTTATTTGTATATAAGTGCTCATATAATTTCTCTTCCTCACTTTATTTAACCACTTGCTTACTGGGCACTTATTCCGCCTTCCTGACCAGGCCAATGTTCAGCTTTCCATACTGATGCACTTTGAATGACAATTGCGCGGACATGCAACGCTGTACCCATATGAAAGTCAATTTTTCACACAAATAGAGCTTTCTTTTGGTAGTATTTAATCACCACTAGGTTTTTTTTTTCTTTTGCTAAAGAAACAAAACAAGACCAGGAAAAAAAAGACTGTTTGTTATAAAAGGCGAACCTGCAAAGGGGAGGACGTCAATAGACGTACTCCCGGAAAAGCAGATCCACACTGTAGCTGTCATTTTGCTATAGCGCGGATCTGAAGCAGTTAAGGTGCCTGAAAATAATAACAATTAAAAAAAAATACAGAACTTGTCATCAGAAATAATATAACACACCAGTGGCGGTGCGTCCATTAAGGGCACACAGGCACCGCCCCCTCTGTCACGCCACCCCCCTATATGTAAAATGGATAGATTCATGCATAGCATGAATCTATCCATGGCCGCTGTAGCCACCCCCTGTTGAAGGCGTTCGGCCCCTTTTCGGACGCCGGGAGCCTGAATTACAGCGGCATTTTTTTTTTAAAGTACCTGATTAGAGCCATAGGCTTAAAAAAAGGTGGACTCAGAGCGCAGAGTTCTGTGCTCCGAGTCCACCCAAGTGTGTTAGAAAAGCAAATTAATATTTGCTTTTCTAACACTGAACTGCCTCTTCACCAATCAGGAAGCGTGGGTCTAATACCCGTCACCTGATTGGCTGAAGGCACAGGCATCCCTATTGGACACCTAGCGGAATGGAAGAAGAGATGCACGGGAACCATGGAGGACACAGGAGCCGCTGCCTTACCCGATGCGTGTCCCACAGCTCACCGCCATCACCCACTGCCTGACCCGCCACCAAGATGGGGTAAGTGCCGGACAGACAGCGAGTGGGCGAGCAGGTGGGGGGGCCACAGTTGCTGAATATGATGGGTACAGTGGCTGTATTTTATGGGCACAGTGGCTGCATTTGATGGGCACAGTGGCTGCATTTTATGAGCACAGTGGCTGCATATGATGGGCACAGTGGCTGATTTTGAAGGGCACAGTGGCTGCATATGATGGGCACAGTGGCTGCATATGATGGGCACAGACTCTGCATAGGATGGGCACAGTGGCTGCATTTGATGGGCACAGTGGCTGCATTTGATGGGCACAGTGGCTGCATTTTATGAGCACAGTGGCTACATATGATGGGCACAGTGACTGATTTTGATGGGCACAGTGGCTGCACATGATTGGCACAGTGGCTGCATTTGATGGGCACAGTGGCTGCATTTGATGGGCACAGTGGCTGCATTTTATGTGCAAAGTGGCTGCATATGATGGGCACAGTGGCTGCATATGATGGGCACAGTGGCTGCATATGATGGGCACAATGGCTGATTTTGAAGGGTACAGTGGCTGCATTTTATGGGCACAGTGGCTGCATTTTATGAGCACAGTGGCTGCATATGATGGGCACAGTGGATAATTTTGATGGGCACAGTGGATAATTTTGATGGGCACAGTGGTTGCATATGATGTGCACAGTGGCTGCATATGATGGGCACAGTGGCTGCATAGGATGGGCACAGTGGCTGCATTTTATGGGCACACTGGCTGCATTTGATGGGCACAGTGGCTGCATTTTATGAGCACAGTGGCTGCATATGATGGGCACAGTGGCTGAATTTGATGGGAACAGTGGCTGCATATGATGGGCACAGTGGCTGCATTTTATGGGTACAGTGGCTGCATTTTATGGGCACGGTAGCTGCATTTGATGGGCACAGTGGCTGCATATGATGAGCACAGTGGCTGCTTTTGATGGGCACAGTGGCTGCATTTTATGGGGCACAGTGTCTGCATTTTATGGGCACACTGGCTGCATTTGGTGGGCACAGTGGCTGCATATGATGGGCACAGTGGCTGCATTTTATGGGCACAGTGGCTGCATATAATCGGTATAGTGGCTGCATTTTATGGGTACAGTAGCTGCATTTTATGGGCACAGTGGCTGCATATGATGGGCACAGTGGCTGCATTTGATGGGCACAGTGGCTGCATTTTATGGGGCACAGTGACTGCATTTTATGGGGCACAGTGGCTGCATTTTATGGGGCACAGTGGCTGCATTTTAAGGGGACACTGGCTGCATATGGTGGACACAGTGGCTGCATATGATGGGCACAGTGAGGCTGCAATTGATGTTTTTTTCCAGAATTTTATTCATTTGTTTGCACCCCCTCAAAAAATTTTGAGCACCAGCCGCCGCTGTAACAAACATATACATTTAGTTTCATAAATGATGGAATAAACAGATATATGATAAATGTAATGTCTTTTAATGTGAAAGTTTTGAAGAAATAATTGATGGGAAAAGCAGAAAATCTGTAAAAAAAAAACCAGTGCCAATCTTGTGAACCTGAGTTTTGGAATGTAATAAATGAGACTCAAAATACTGAATCTCTGGTTCTCATACTTTAGTCCCTAAATCGGGGTGGCCCAATAATCAAATATTGACTTTAGCAGAGAAGTCGTAATTTTGCCCCACCCATCCATTCTATTCTCCCCAAGCTCGCAGTGGTGGGCTGAGAGTGAGGTGGTGGTGGGGATGGGAACGTAAAGCCTCGTACACACAATTGGATTTTTGGAATTGCGTCGTCCAGGGGCCTATTACGTAACCTATTACTAAATGCGTAGGGCTTGCGATGTGCTTGCGTCACCTCGCATCATCGTGGTTGTCTCAGCAGGACGGGTTTGTCTGCGTGCTCACCGGCCGGAGCACCGGACACTATAGGCGCTTTTATCCACTGTTTACATGTGAGTGCAATACATGTCTGTTTTAATCTTTAATAAATCAAAGCATTTTACACTATTGGAACTTTCTATTTTTCATGTTATATCTATCATAATGAGCTGGGGATACATGATGGGATCTGAGTTCCAATAACCCCATTTGGTATTTTCGGATGTCCAATTACCACCTATGAACCTTGGATCCAAGTCCATTCGTTAAGCTCTGGAGGGCTTATTTATACAGGCTTCCCCTGATCCTCTGTAGTTGGGGGTCATGGGGCTCTGGTAAGCGGCCAATTTTTTTCACTGGTGGCGGATTGAACACAGCATTTCCCACGTTACAGAAGATTTCATATGTTATATCAGTTGATGGACTTTTTTTTAATATTCATTTGCTCACGGGTGTCGGATTTAATTTATGGTTGATTATGATATCATATGTCTTGACATTCTGCATATATTTGTTTATTTTTTTGTTTTTATTTTTGGCGCTACATTATTCTGTTGAATCTGATCATGCCACATATATTTATGTTTCACAGGTATTAATATTGTCATTTCACACACTACTGAGCTAATGTGGTAGCGCATTTCTTATATTTTTCTTTACTATAAAAAGGAAGTTCAATACCAAATGCGCCACCCTTTGGGCTCCTTCTGCTAATCTCGTGTTAGTAGAAGTTTGGTGAGAGACGATTCGCGCTTTTCAGCCTCGTGATTTTCAGTTCGTTACTGCTCTTCAGTTTGTGCTTGTGGGTTCGTATCTGTTTTTCATTGCGTGTAGTCAGTTCGTATCTGTTTTTCAGTGCGTTCTTGTCTACTCATTTCTGATTTTCAGCTCGCTCTTCTCAGGCCTTTCTAATTTTCAGTGCGTTCTTGTCCACTCGTTTCTGATTTTCAGCTCGCTCTTCTCAGGCCTTTCTAATTTTCAGTGCGTTCTGTTAGTTTGTTCTGACCAGCCGACCGCTTTGAAGCCATGTTGTGGTTACGTACTCGTCATCAAGTTCGTGCTGTGCAAGGGCTTGGTGGTGGGGTTCTTACTTTCACCCAAGTTCAGTCCATGAACAGGGGGAGAAGGAGTTCATAGACCAAGAATTGGTTGCTCCAGCGTGACCAATTCTCGCATATGTCTTTGTTGCGGGAGATCCAGGAAAAAAAACCTGATGATTTCAGGAATTATCTCCGGAGGACGGACCCCGTTTTTTACCGTCTATTGGCTTTACTTACTTTACTTGGCGATGGGGAGAAGTCTGCTGGACATCAAGTTCTCGACAGGCATCACCCCCCAGGCTCTGAGAATCATTATTCCAGAGACCTATATTGCCATCATACAGGTCCTGCAGAAGGACTATATTAAGGTAAGTTTTACCCTTTAACATCAAATTCTATGTTTTTAATGTTTGCTAATGTATTGGATTTATTTCATCTATTCCCTAATTACCATGATTGTAATATGCGGTGAATGTCCTCTTTGTTCTCATGCATGCTGGAAGCTTTTAATGCTCCTTTTTTGTCCTTCATGCATATTTGCCTTCACTAACCTCCCCAGCATGCTATCCTGGGCCCATACACACCTAGCCTAGTCACTTAACAATGTATTTTGTCAGCTCCATAGTAGTGTTTTACCCTAAACACCCCCTAAAAAGTGTTTACAAATGTTATTTGTGTCCTTAAATTCAGGCAGAGTGCAAGAGGCTTTTTTTGGGGGGCCCAAACTTATTTGGAACCCTCCCCCCCACCCGCTAAGTCAGCCGATACCAATACTCTATCTGCTGACAAACCCATACACACTGTACCTACCTCGTTTGTGTTCAGATTAATGGATGAATTCACGAAAGCATGTAGTGCAACGGCCTGCCTGAATACTTTCAAATGTTTAAAGTTTTGTTCTCCTATTATCTTGATAGGTAATTGTAGAATGTAAAAATGTGCTTCAATTTGTACAGTGTGTGTTCCTATTTTTGTATTATGACACTTCTAACCTGTCCAGTGGGCTGCCAATAGTGTAAGTAAGGAGGGGCTGGCCAAAGTAGCACACATTATGCATTCAGCTCTCAATGAAGTGGAGAGGGTTATCTGTCCAAAACATCTTCCCCCCCTAAAATTATTACAATGAACCATCAGAGGGGGTGAGGAATCTGATAAGTGGACCTTATACTTTTGTCTATAAATACTCTTTAAAATAAATGTTATAATGATGTTGGCCTAGAATGTTTGTGTCTAATCTGCTTGCAATGTTATGTGCAAAAGTACTATTTTTTTTTCTTGTTTGACTCCAAAGTTTCCTTCAACCCCACAGGAATGGCATACTGTGGCTTCCCACTTTGCTCAGTGGTGGGACTTTCCTAACTGCGGAGGGACAATCGATGGGAAACACGCCCACGTCATCCCACCCCCCAACTCGGGGTCATACTATTATAATTACAAGGGGTTTAATAGTATAGTGATGTTGGTGGTCGTGTCGGCGACATACAAGTTTTTGTATGTGGACGTATGGAAGAATGGCTGGATGTTGGATGGTGGAGTCATCGCCCAGACGGAGTTCTACAGACGGCTCCAGAATGGTGGCTTGGGCTTGCCACCTGCGGAAGACAATGTGGGTGGTCTTCTATTTGTTTTCATCGCTGATGAAGTGTTTGGGCTAGGAGAACATCTGATGTGGCCGTTCCCCATGAGGACCCTCACCCCGGACCAGAAGTTTTTCAATTACTCTTCTTGCCAGAGCCAGAAGAGTGGTGGAGAATGCTTTCGGCATAATGGCCAGCCGGTTCCGCTTATTTCTAACACCAATCCACATGGCGGAATATAAACCGTATTGTGCTTGCCTGCTGCATTATGCACAATTTCCTATGTAAAAATGCTATGACCTATGTGGCCTCAGTTGGGACTGAGGCTGTATTTCCTGATCAATCAACCGTGGCGGCACTTGAAGCTGGCCGTCCTGGCTTGCCCCTCCAAAGCGCCCGCAAAGTCAGACAAAAATATTTGGAGTACTTTGCGGTTAGAGGGGCCATTGATATGCCAGCAAATGTGTACAAAAAATTTTAATATTTTTTTTTTAAATGAACTAATATTTCATTGGATTTACTGCTTGTGTTTCTTTTAGCTGTCTCCTAATTTGTTTTAAACATAAGGTAACAATCTCTTCTTCAGCCAACTATTATGTTATGGGTCTGCAATACCGGCATTGTTTTTGTTGTTAATGTATGTAATGCATTAATGATAAAAATAATCATCCTTTTCAGCACCATGAATTAATTGTTTAGAGTCCCTAAAATGGCCTGATTGGGGCCAATTTTAGAGCACTGTGGGGGTTATTTACTAAAGGAAAATCCACTTTGCACTACAAGTGCACTGCAAGTGCACTTGTAGTGCAAAGTGGATTTGCCTTTAGTAAATAACACCCATTGTCACTGTAAACTAAACACTAAATTACTCCAAAAACTGGTATTGAGCATTGAAAGAAGAAGCCACACATTGTTGAGTATAAAAACATTTTACTCTGTGCACATTCTCATGTGCGTTAGAAAAGGGTTTTTGAACAAACCAACATCTTTGGTGTATAACATTTTTATGTTTGACATTATAAATATGCTTTTTTTGGTTAAACAGACATGTTTAAAACCATAACATACACAACTCAGGAACTTACAAAGTTCAACTTAGAAAAAGTTGCACCCCCAAAACACGTACCTTGATATCCAGTGATGGCAGATAGCACATATTGACACACTGTGTGCGTCTTCAAAATTTGTTTTTTAAAATACTTTAAAACTTAAAAAAAATTTTTAAATAAAAAAGTCCTCGACAAAACGGTACATTTTTTGTGTGTTTTAGATTCTGCCTAAAACATCAATGGCGTTCATTTTTTGTTGAACATAATTGATGTTTTCCTTTATCTTTTCTAAATCACAATGGCACTCCATGATCTCCCCGATGATGTGTGCACTTGCACTGGTGAAATGAGTTTCTTCTTCCACAACATCCACATCACATAAAAAGAATAAAACACACAATGTATTATAAATATGCAGGCATACATCTATTAGCTGAAGCTGTGGTCTCAGACACTCACCTGTTGTGGTCACTATTTCAACCACGTGATGAATCTCTCCCCCCTCCACATCCTCAGGTTGTGGTGTGGTGACTTCCCCTTCTTTAGGAGGTTGGAGGTCCCTGATGTCCTCAGATGTCCCGAGTCTTTTCTCCCCTATGTGAATGCAAAAAAGGTATACTTAGCACACAGATATTGGAGTCAAGAAATAGGAATATGAAACATTGCTTGGAAGTGTCATACAATTGTCTGTTTTGGCAGAGTTCCAAGCTGAAGACATGCTTTTTTTTTCTTAAACCTGGAATACTTACCTTTTTTGGTAAAGTATTACACATAGAGAGACCCCTAGTATCCACTGGAGCACCTGTGTGGGACACCCTAAAAATGGTGTTCTGGTGTCCCACACTAGTGCTCCTGCGTCCAGATGTGTAAACAACTGCTGAGTGTCCTCTCCTTACACTTGAATCAAGTTTGCATTTCATTCTAGTTACAAACTCATCTAGATAACAAACGTATTTTAATACAAATAGGCATGAACAATATAGTTAACTTGCATCTGCCAAAAACATTGTTTAGTGAGCGAACGAACGATGTTTACTACGAATGATTACTGTGCCCATGAACCTGAAACTTGCCATTTTAAACGCCATTTTAGACTGTACAACAGTAAAAAAAAGCACATGGAGCAGCACAAAAGTAATAATATTAGTAGGAACACACAACAAAATGCTTACTTTTTTGCAGCACTCTCTTGATTCTTCTGTACTGATCGTGCTCCCTCAATTTGAGGTCTGACCATCGTTTCCCCAGCTGATCCTTGGATCGCCGTACCCCAAAATTCTTCTGCAGACTTTTCACAACTTTACTCATGATTTTGGCCTTTCTCACATTTGGGTTTCTGTACGGTCCATATTTCCCTTCAAAGTCGGCCCTCTTCAAGATGTCCACCATCTCCACCAACTCTACAAAGGACATATTTGAGGCCTTAAATCTCCTGGATCGGGACGTTTGTGGCTCCGGGCTTTCCTCGTCGTTGCTGCTCTACTCTGCATGCACCTGCTCTGTCTCCGCCATGTGCTCTCCCACTGCGCCGAAAGAGAAGGGGCAGGGAATATACTAGAAAGAAGGTCAGGGGCGGGCGGAGTTTCATGCATGCACAGTGTATATAAAGCGTAACATGCGTGCGTCGTATTTTCGATCTGTGTGCGGAGGACGATGTAG
The DNA here is from genome assembly GCA_037952925.1 of Lithobates clamitans. Classification (NCBI taxonomy): domain Eukaryota; kingdom Metazoa; phylum Chordata; class Amphibia; order Anura; family Ranidae; genus Lithobates; species Lithobates clamitans. The sequence continues at coordinate 2,104,410 of JBBGZY010000125.1, read as the reverse complement.
CGTAAGTGCTGATCGTGCTAGAAGGTACAATTTTAACTTGGGGCATCATTGGCCTATACCGCTTATAGATTGAGGCCTATATTGGGACAAGATTAGGAGAGTTTAGCCTGACATTAGGGTTTGTCTTGTGTTGTGTCTTGCAGATAAAATGGATAGATTCAAGACCCCTTTTATAATAATAAAATAAAGAGGAAGGTAGCACTCGATCAATTGCTGGAATTGGTGAAGCCGGTGATTCCCACGGCAACCATTCCCTATTGGAAGTGCAAAATTGGTGGCCTGAGGAGCACATATAATAGGGAGCACAAAAAGGTCCAGGATTCCATGAGATCAGGAGCAGCAGCAGATGACGTTTATGTACCCAGGCTCTGGTACTATGACAGACTGCGTTTTTTTTTCAGACCAGACTGAAATCAGGGCATCACTCTCAACCCTTCCTTCCACTCTTCCTTCCACATCAGATGAGGCTTCCGACGTACAACCTGGGCCTTCCACCCAGGAAGATGTGGAGGAGCCCAGCGTCAGGTATAGCATTGTTCAAGAATTTTTTTGTCACAAAATTCATGATGTTAACTAGATGTTATCGTTGATCACTAATTTCTGATTTAACAAAGTGGTTTACATATCAATAGACAGTAGTAGCCAAAAATGATTGGGACAAGAATGAAAAATGCTGGGGTCAGAGTGATAGTCTTTTCTATTTGTTAACATTGAATTTGCAACAGTCATGAGCTCAAAATTGTGTGTGATTGATGACCAAAAAACTAAAACTATGCGCAGTCCGCCGGCGAGGTATTTCATGTCGGTGGGTCGGGTGTGCGTGACGCTTCCCCTACGTGCTGACGTTCACGCATGCGTGGCAGGGGGTGCGCCGCGCACACTCAGCCCAGGGGGCAGTCTCAGGTCTCCCTGACAACCACCTCCAGCTTCAGCTGAATGCAATTTACTGCACCAGCTGACTGGAATTTCTTCCCTATTTAAAACCAGACAAGCTAACTCCCAGATCAGGCACTAGACAGCCTGATGCTGGGACGTGTGGCAGATCTCTCCAAGTACTTGTGTTCAAAGTAACCTTATTTTATATACTTTTTCCTGTATATTATCTTACACCCCAATACTAACTTATACAACCACTTACTGGCCTTCTACCTATATTATATACTTCTATACTCTTGTTTGAAGACAAAACCTCCGAATGTAAAAACAAATGCAGACCAACTATAACATTATCTGTTACTTTTCTGATTACTTAATTTATCTATACCTAATTTGATACTTACTTCCAAAATAAGTCCCATAACATCTACCGTATGCCATCAGCTAGTGGTAATATACAACTATCTCCTCATGTCCTAGCAATATATAACCTATACAATAATATTTTGCTAGTCATCTCTGTATTTAAAATTTAGATTTAAATACACCTCTGAGTATTTTTTAATCATACGTATAACCTCAACTAAATAGACTTTTGATGGTAGTATTGTATATATATGTTTTATTTTCAGCTACCAAATTCACCTCTCCTTTTCTTTGACCCAATATTGCTTCTTATCAACTTATCAATTAATTACAGGTATATACATACTTTATTAATTACTTTAATGTTTAGACTATATGTCCAGCAAGATTCTGGATTTATACTCTTGATATACTTTTTTACATCCAGGGACATCATTTGCCCTAGTATATCGCTCCGGCCGCCATCTTGCCGTGGAACGCCCCCAGGGGGGAGCCTCCTTCATTTTAAGGACAATACTTTGTGGTATATATTCACAGATTTCTCTGATGCCCACATTTGTTGCTAGACAGCAAGCTTACCAGTATCAATACCCAGTGCTATGTTGATTCTAAGCTTTTAAATGTGATCCAACGAAACATTATAAATAACTACTTCATCACTTTATATCATGTAAGTGTTAAGAATTATACCATTTTAAATATACAGCACCATGCTCTCAGATGTTATGGCAAATTCACTAATTACATGTCTTAATTATACCTTAGATAAACCCCTCTCTTCTCCTTCTCTGCACGTCTGAAGAAGGACTATACTATATCCCGAAATGCGTTGGATGTGAGAAGAGTTGTTATTATTATTATTATTATTATTATTATTTTTTCATTTAGTTATCCTACGATTTTTTTTGTATATTCATTTTGTATGATGACACAAATGAACTACCCAGATATGTCTATGTTTCGTTGTACTGTTTTTAATGTTGTTTCCTTATAAAACTTGTTTTTTACTATTATACTGTTGTACACTTCGACAAACTTCCATCTAAGTTAAATACCAATGCCTTTAAAGTCCGCCTAGGGGAACCCCTCTTTTATATTTATCTAGTATATTGGATGTGGCACTGCTTCAATTACTTAGGTTAGCCTCTTGCCCCTTCTCTTTTCATTATAATAATCAGTAGTAAATACCATTCCCCGTCTGAGAGGCAACCTGATCTTCCAAATATTTGCAAAACCCAGAATACCGCTTTTCCATTTCTCTCTTTTTTCCTCTACATCATAACTAAATACAGTTAGTAGAACATTAGTGACAAATCGCAAAAAGTTTTATAATATTTCCAATTTTCTTTTTTGCAATCATCAAGCTTTGAAACAAACAGCATGGATATTGAGAACAACTTTGTAGGTGAAGATTGGGAATCCCTCATGCAGGGATACCTAAAAAAATTTGGTGACAATGAACAAATTGAATCATCCCTCTTTTTCAAATTATCAAAAATTTTAGCGAAAAAATCCCTTATGTTTTGGCACGTAAAATCTTTTCAGGACTATATTAACAATAACATTAACCCACTTGGACTCCGTGTCCAGATCTTCCCAACATTAGATGATCTGGACAGTGGGTTCAAACAAACATGGGAAAACGTACTGCAAACATGCTCACGCAATCTCATGGAAACCCTAATAGGTGAATACATTAAAAGATCTAAGACCCTAGACACAGAGATCATTAAGTTGTGTGAGCAACTACAAAAATTTAAGATGCATAAATCAGCAATAGCTAAGGAGAAAAAACTTAAGACACACTTGGAATCTTTCAATAAAGAAATCCTTATCAAAAAAGGCCAAAAATTAATACGAGATAAAAACGCGTTCGAGGCCAGCAAAGCCTATAAGTGGAACCAGAATAAATATGGCACTCACAGTAACCCCAAGGGTGGACCAAACCCCAATTCAAACCAATCAACCCTGCACACTAATTTCCCAACCTGAAATCGAAACCCACATCAGGTATGAAACGCCAATTCCATGGCGATTCAACACAAGACCAAAAAGCTAAAAAACAAATATCAGAAAATATACCCAAATCCCTTCACCCCAGTTCAGCACTTTCTGAAAAGTCCCCTAATCACCCCCCCACGACCAAATTACCATCACAGGATGCCACACCCTCTATCACCACAGAAATTACCACCCCACTTGAATTGGGCCTAAATGACCCGTCTTTTTTAGACCGAATCTTAGCGGGCGTCAAGCCCATACCCCCCCAACCTCAACACTTACACACAACTGACACTTTAATTTCCCAACAAGGAGTCCCAGCACAGGCAAACCCTGATCTAAGTGTAATTAATTTATCGTCACATTTCTATCTGAAGATGAAATATCAGTCTCTGGTAAAAGGATTAAACTTTTGTCCCACTCAGAAGCTAAATAAATTTTGAAGTCTACAAGGATTTGCAACTATTTGCTCGCAAATTAAATCGAAAAAAAAACCTTATCACAAACAGGGCAACACAGACCGTACCCCACAAGAAAATCAAGCTCTAGACCAGCTAATCGCTCTCCTTGAGGAGAACGATACAGCAGATCTCATTGACTCCATAGACTTACCTCGAATTTTACACTCTATCGACGAACATGATTTGTATACTAAAGCTAATCCATCCAAATCCAAATTAAAGAAAAAATCCGATTTCTGTCCACCCCCTAGTAATAGTCCAAATGTGGCAGCATTTTTGAAACTAGTAAATAACGACCTAGAAAAATTAAAAATAAAATCCAAGAGTCCTTCAAATCTAAATCAAAAAGAGATAGATGCACTAAAATCTCCTACTGAGAATAGACAAATTACTATTAAACCTTCAGATAAAGGTGGGAATGTTGTCGTCCTTAATAATGAAGACTATGTCAACATGTGTAATAAGATCCTTAACAATGTTGACTGGTATCGCTGAATTCCGGCAACCACTATTCAAAAATATAATAAAGACTTCTACGCACTAGTAGACTCCTGTTTTCTAAATAACACAATCAACAAACAAACATGGAATTTCATTAGGAACGACTTTCCCAAAGTACCTACATTTTATGCACTCCCCAAGATCCACAAAAATCCTACAAACCCACCCGGAAGGCCCATCTCTCAGGAATCGGTTCAATTAGTGACAATGCCAGTAAACTGGTGGACGAATTCCTAAGACCTTATGTATCCTCACTGCCATCATATGTAAGAGACACAGCTCACCTTTTTCAAATTGTAGATGAACTTAATATCTCGGATGAAGCCTTACTAGTAACAATAGATGTAGCGATGCTGTATATCTCGATTCCACATGAAAGAGGCCTGGCACCCATCAAACATATCTTACAACAAAACACTGCTACTGAACATGTCTACAATGAATTCATTCTGGCGCTGCTTGAGTTCATCCTTACACATAATGTGTTTACTTTTAATGGCTCCCACTACCTCCAGGTGCAGGGGGTTGCGATGGGGACATGCTGTGCCCCATCATATGCCAACCTGTACCTGGGGGAGTGGGAGAAAATGTTCCTGACTAATGACAATTTAACCCTGTATACCAACCACATTGTGGGGTGGTATCGCTATATAGATGACATTCTTGTCATCTGGAACGGCCCCTGTGATGCACTCGAGCAGTGCCTCCTAAGAATGAGTCACGTGTCAGTGATGCAACGCGTGGGAGGAGCTTAGGACGTTTAGTGCTGCAATACACCTGAAGGTTAACAGCAGCTGTTTCTCTATGGGAAACCTCGTCCACAGCGGCTGACTGCAATCTGCATATTTGAATGCTTCTAATAGACCGGGAGTTTGTGAGTGTATCTCTTGTCCCTGTTTTGCTTGTGCACTATCTAGTAAGTTCACTGCACAATGATCTATTTTTTCTTTGCTTGCTTTGCATAAAACCTTTATCCTGAGAGCCGAATCATCAGCAGTATTATGGCTAAAGTGGGATGCAAGAAAAACTAAATATCCTGATAGAAACGATCTAACCCAATGAGTCAATCAATCTGGATTAAGGGAAGGAACTGTTTAATTATTTTTACTTTCCCCCACTATTTATCTCTATCTGGACATTGTACTCAGAGTGTCATTATTATTTTATTTATATTCACCGTCACATCACCAATTTGAAGATTTATTTTGGCTATTTTAACACATGTATTAGCACCATAATTATTTATCTATTTTATTCACATGTATGCATTTTTTATTCCTGGATTTAAGCTTAGTTGCAGCAGCATATTGTGCACTATTTATTTAAAGCGCATCAATTTTATACTTAGTACTATTTGTTTGGTTATCTGATCACCCTATATTAATAGCAGCTTTAATTTACTGATTTTATTATAGCACTAGCTATTGGTTTATATATTTTTTGGCACAATTTATTTATATCACACATATCTATCCACATCAGCGCTTGGTTTTTATTCATTTTTTTTCCCAAAAGTTAAATTCCTTATTCTCGATCGGGTACACCCCAATCTCCGGGGTGGGGGGGGACTGGAACAAGACCCTCCTCCAAAGGGAACTGAAATGGATTTATTTACTGAAAGCCACTCTGTCCCCAGACCTAAACAAAGTCATATGTTTTAAACCATTCCTCGAAGGATTTAGTTCTGGTGGAATGGAAAAATAAGAATAAAAATTCTACCCCCTTTGCTATATCCTAGGGATGCCCCCTCTTTTCTATCCATTCATCTGTTAAAACATGTTGCATTATTGTCCTTATGCGTTCCAGTTTCCACCCAAAATATAGGGTTTTGTTGCATTCTCCTGAATACACTCAGAAACAGGTTTAGTAACACTATATTCCATTGCCAGTCTTCTCACAACTTTTGTTATGTATATCCCCCTTACAAATTCTATATTCTCCCTTTGGGTATTCTGGCACCGATTCATGGACTGGTCTGTGTGCCGTGCATGCGTGACCAGGCTCGTGCACGTGTGGATACACACCCCAGCCCTATTTCCAGATGCTAACTAACTACGAGTACACCATACTATAGATACATATGTTTAGCCCGTGTACTAAATGGAGAAGCTGTTAAACTCACCATTCATCTATGTCTGTGTATTTCCCTACTTTCTCTTCTATTATTGATGCATATACATTATGCTATACAATTAAATCTGTTTGATTAAAACTACTATTTATAGAATAATGTTATGTTTTTTAATGTTTCTGTAATTACTTTGTTGTCAACTGTAAACTGGTGTTGCTGTTCTCGCGCCAATAATAGACATCAGATAATACAATTCCCCACAATATGAATGGATTATCCTTTGCTCCATCCACATCTAAAACACTGTCTCTGTTTTGAGAAAGTTGTTTTTTTATCCCCACTGGCCGTCCCGGCGTTGTGGCCATCCGTAGTGATTGCCCGGCAAGGAAAGCCGCCCAGAGCCTCTTCTGGGCGGCGTCTATGGAGGATGTCTGGGCGTTTCACAACACCGCCCACAACCTCCATCTTACCACTCCGGCGAACATGCGCAGTCCCCCGGCGAGGTATTTCGTGTCGGTGGGTCGGGTGTGCGTGACGCTTCCCCTACGTGCTGATGTACACGCATGCACGGCAGGGGGTGCGCAGCGCACACTCAGCCCAGGGGGCAGTCTCAGGTCTCCCTGTCAACCACCTCCAGCTTCAGCTGAATGCAATTTACTGCACCAGCTGACTGGAATTTCTTCCCTATTTAAAACCAGACTAGCTCACTCCCAGATCAGGCACTGGACAGCCTGATGCTGGGACGTGTGGCAGATCTCTCCAACTCCTTGTGTTCAAGGTAACCTTATTTCATATACTTTTTTTCCTGTATATTATCTTACACCCCAATACTAACTTATGCAACCACTTACCGGCCTTCTACCTATATTATATACTTCTATACTCCTGTTTGAAGACAAAACTTCCGAATGTAAAAACAAATGCAGACCAACTAAAACCAAATGTTATTATCATTATCTGTTACTTTTCTGAATACCTAATTTATATATACCTACCGTAATTTGATACTTACTTCCAAAATAAGTCCCATGACATCTACCGTATGCAATCAGCTAGCGGTAATATACAGCTATCTCCTCATGTCCTAGCAATATTTAACCTATACAATAATATTTTGCTAGTCATCTCTGTATTTAAAATTCAGATTTAAATACACCTCTGAGTATTTTTTAATCATACGTATAACCTCAACTAAATAGACTTTTGATGGTAGTATTGTATATATATATGTTTTATTTTCAGCTACCAAATCCACCTCTCCTTTTCTTTGACCCAATATTGCTTCTTATCATCTTATCAATAATTACAGGTATATACATACTTTATTAATTACTTTAATGTTTAGACTATATACCCAGCAAGATTCTGGATTTATACTCTTGATATACTTTTTTACATGCAGGGACACCATTTGCCCCAGTATATCGCTCCGGGCGCCATCTTGCCGTGGAACGCCCCCAGGGGGGAGCCTTCTTCATTTTAAGGACAATACTTTGTGGTATATATTCACAGATTTCTCTGATGCCCATGTTTGTCGCTAGACAGCAAGCTTATCAGTATCAATACCCAGTGCTATGTTGATTGTAAGCTTTTAGATGTGATCCAGCAAACCCTTATAAATAACTACCGTATTTATCGGCGTATAACACGCACTTTTTTCCCCTAAAACCAGGGGAAAATCGCAGGTGCGTGTTATACGCCGATCCCCTGCGATCCTGACCTGTCACATTTTCAAAATCGCCGATCACGATTTGAAAATGGCGCCGCCGGCGCCGAAATACACAAAGGCGGTCCTCGGCTCTTTCCGGCGGCTGTCGTTCATTTTCGGCTCCACTCGTAGTCCTGAGCGGAGCTATCCGAACCTACTCGGCTAGGTTCGGATAGCTCCGCTCGGGACTACGAGTGGAGCCGAAAATGAACGACAGCCGCCGGAAAGAGCCGAGGACCGGCACTTTGTATTTCGGCGCCGGCGGCGCCATTTTCAAATCGCGATCAGCGATTTTGAAGCCCAGAATGGCTGGGATCACTGGGGCAAGGCTGCACTGGGGAATTCTGCACTGGGGAAGTCTGCACTGGGGAAGTCTGCACTGGGGAAGTCTGCACTGGGGAAGTCTGCACTGGGGAAGTCTGCACTGACATGGCTGCACTGACATGGCTGCAATGATGGGCGTTTAAATGTAAGTTTTTTTTTCCCTTCAACTTCCCTCCTAAAAGTTTTTTTTTCCTTAAAATTCCCGCCTAAATTGGGGTGCGTGTTATACGCCGGTGCGTGTTATACGCCGATAAATACGGTACTTCATCACTTTATATTATGTAAGTGTTAGAATTATACCATTTTAAATATACAGCACCATGCTCTCAGATGTTATGGCAAATTCACTAATTACATGTCTTAATTATACCTTAGATAAACCCCTCTCTACTCCTTTTCTGCACCCCTGAAGGAGGACTATACTATATCCCAAAATGCATTGGATGTGAGAAGAGTTGTTATTATTATTATTATTATTCCCCCCCCCCCCTTTTTCATTTAGTTATCTTACGATTTTTTTCATATATTCATTTTGTATGATGACACAAATTAACTACCCAGATATGTCTATGTTTCGTTGTACTGTTTTTAATGTTGTTTCTCAATAAAACTTGTTTTTTGCTATTATACTGTTGTACACTTCGACAAACTTCGATCTAAGTTAAATACCAATGCCTTTAAAGTCCGCCTAGGGGAACCCCTCTTTTATATTTATCTTGTATATTGGATGTGGCACTGCTTCAATGACTTAGGTTAGCCTCTCGCCCCTTCTCTTTTCAAAAACTAAAACTATGTCCCATTTTCATACACAGGAAAGTCTCAGCCAGGAGGAGGCCATGGAGTTTCAGCCAGGAGGAGGCGGGGGAAAGTGGCAGCCAGGAGGTGGCCATGGAAAGTGGCAGCCAGGAGGTGGCTGTGCCCAGTAGCCTAACCGAATTGCAGGTTCCTCCCCTCCACCTTCCAACAAAACTTTCTTTGAGTCGGCAGGCTACTGCGGCCCTCAGAACCACCCCCAATCTTCAAGAGGCCTATGCCTGCATGGCAGCCAGCAAAATGCAGGAAATGGAGGTAGGACAACCCTTTATTTGTGAGGAAGTCATCTATCAGGCCATAAATGAGGAGGGGATGGGCGAACGTATGTGAATTGGACCATACTCCTCCTCCACCTCCTGTCACAACTCCAACACCACAGCCACAGCCTGGATGGAAACGTGGAAGGAAGTCTTGAGAGTGATGGCTTGGGTTCAGTCTGATCTGGCAAAAGACGCAGGCTGTTGTAAGACCACAGCCTCAGATATGTCATCTGCTGCTGCTCCCGATCTCTCAGAGTCCTGGACCGGATTGTGCTCCCTATTAAATGGACTCCTCAGGCTACCAATTTTGCCTGTCAAATAATTGATGTCCTGGAGTACAAAGGCTTCGCTAATTTCAACAGTTTATCCAACATTGCCTTCCTCTTTATTTTGTTATGACCCCTAATAAATGTCTTTTTTTTTCACAAATACTTGGCTTTGTGTTTTACTTCAAAAAGGACAGTTTGTTTGTGAGTAGGCCTAAACCGCCCATTCAGGGCCCATTGGTATGGGTAGACAGCTTCAAATATTTGGGGATCCGTATGGGTGGGCCGCTAGCTAGGTATATGGATCTTAATCTGACACCCCTCCTGGAGTCGTTCTCGAAATGATGCATGGAATGGAAGCCATTCCCCCTGACCCCTGTAGGTAGGGTTAAACTGATAAAAATGATCTATCTCCCTAAATTCTTGTATTTCTTCAGAAATAGTCCGCTCTTGATCCCGCCATCATTTTTTAAAAAACTACAATCATTGGTCACTTCCTTCATTTGGCTTGGCAAGGTAACTAGACTAGCATTGAGCACGCTGCAGCTGTTGGTAGGACAAGGCGGGCTGGCCCTTCCCAACTTCCAACAATACTACTGGGTGTCTGTCCTGGTGACGGTTCGCTGGTGGTTTTCGCAACCTAATCCGGCAGTGACCTTGAAGGCAGCGCTCCTTGGATCATATGCTGCATTTAGCAACCTAGTGTTCCGCAGAGTCAAAGCCCACCCGGAATTGACAACACTGATGCGCACGACATTCATGGTTTGGCACAGGGATAGGGCGGTTTATCATTCCCCTGATACCTTCTCCCCCCACACACCTCTATGGGGCAACCCTAATCTCCTTCACATGCGTAGTGTGCCTGATCCACAGGTATGGGCAGCTAGGGGCATAGTGGGGCTGAAGCGCCTAGTGACAGGACGCAGGTTACACACATTCCCAGAACTCAAGGCAGCACATAACCTCCTTAATTGGATGTTTTTTAGGTTCCTGCAGGTGAGACATGCATTCCAGCATCAATTCCCCATTGGCATCACTCTCAGGTCGGACCCAGTGGAGAGTCTGCTTTCCTCTAGGGTCCTGATAGGCCCCCTGTCCACATTGTACTTTCGCCTCTCAGCATCCTCAGCTGCTAAGCTAACTAAAACCTTTACAAAATGGAAACAGGACATCCCATCCCTCACGGAGGAGGCCTGGGAGGAATGTGTCTCCTGATACGTGTCTAATATGATATCTGCTAGAGATCGTTTTATACAATTGAAATTCTTGCACCGGGCGTACTATACGCCAAACAGGTTGGCTGCCATTTACCCGGAGAAGTCCTCCTCCTGCCCTAGATTCGAGTCCTCTTTTCTGCACATGACTTGGTCATGTCCACTTCTTCAGGGTTTCTGGGGCCAGGTCTTGGCGGATATCAACCAGGCAGCAGGGACCTCACTCCCCCTGGCCCCAGAGATTATGCTGCTAAACGTACTAGCTGACCCCACGGTGAGAAAATATACTAAATTGTTTATAGCATATTCCACCTTCTATGCTCGCAGGGAAATCTTGCTGCGTTGGAAGAGTGGGGCCCCACCCACCGTCACTGATTGGAGGAATACCCTGAATACTGTATTACCCCTGTACAAAATAACATACATCAACAGGAATTGCCCAAGTAAGTTTGACAAGATCTGGTCCTCCTGGATAGATTTCTGGGGATCCTTACAATTGGACGTGGCTCCACCTGATCCAGACGGGGATCCTTAGTTGGGTCCTGCCTAGGGCTGGGTGGACCATGATCTGTGAGCCACTTGTGTATCTCCCCTCCCCGCCTGCTCCCCTTACAGATCTCCTGTCTCTGTTCCCTCTTCTCCTTCCCTGCCTCCCTCCCCCCCCCCCAAGTTTATCCAAGACTCACAGGTTCAGGTGAGTGTATACCCCTGGCTGGATCGGTTAATCTAGTTCGCTATTGTTATGTTTTACATCATATGGGATATAATTGCAGGCCTAATACTGTACAGATGTATGTAATGCAATGCACACTACTAATACTTGTACTTCTTTGTTTATTATGCAATAAGTTGTGAACTGACATGTGATCATTGAATTTAAATAAAGTTTTACATTTGTAAAAAAAAAAATATAAGATAATAATGGTGTTGTGGTAACTTGACACACAAAACAACAAAAAAATAAATTATAGCGATCACTAGAAAAAAAACATTAAGGGCCAGTTCACACCACATGCAGTCGAGTGCATTTTTTTCTGCATCAAAAACACATAGAAAGTAGGTTATATGATTTTCAATGGCATAGTTCACACCAATGCTAGCAGTTCCAGTGCGTTCCAGTTCCAGAAAAAAAAGTAGAACATGCTGCATTTTTCCTGCACTGGACTGTACTGGAATGCTGTAAAAAGCATCAAAAACTCACAAGAACGCACCGGAACGCACATAAAGGCACCAAAAATGCGCTGGAACACCCATGTTCTTATTTAAAGTTAAGGGAAAAAAAGGGGGGAAAATGCACTGGACTGCATCAAAAACGCACTGGAACGCATCAAAAACGCGCATGCAAAAAAGCATCTGGGCCCATCCGGACTGCGTTTCTATGGTGTGAACTAGGGGTGCAACGGTTCAAAAAACTCACGGTTCGGATCGTTCCTCGGATCGGCAATCACGGTTCGGATCATTTTCGGATCAACAAAAAAAAAATCTCCCCCACTGTAATATACACAATCTCCCTATTGGCAGGGTGTGGCAGAGTATTGGCAGGGTATTGACGGGTATATTGGCAGGGTATATTGGCGGGTATATTGGCAGAGTATTGTCAGGGTATTGGCAGAGTATTGGCAGAGTATTGGCAGGGTATTGGCGGGTATATTGGCAGAGTATTGGCAGGGTATTGGCAGAGTATTGGCAGAGTATTGGCGGGTATATTGGCAGAGTATTGGCAGGGTATTGGCAGAGTATTGGCAGGGTATTGGCAGACTATTGGCAGGGTATGGCAGACTATTGGCAGGGTATGGCAGAGTATTGGCAGGGTATTGACGGGTATATTGGCAGGGTATATTGGCGGGTATATTGGCAGAGTATTGTCAGGGTATTGGCAGAGTATTGGCAGAGTATTGGCAGGGTATTGGCGGATATATTGGCAGAGTATTGGCAGGGTATTGGCAGAGTATTGGCAGAGTATTGGCGGGTATATTGGCAGAGTATTGGCAGGGTATTGGCAGAGTATTGGCAGGGTATTGGCAGACTATTGGCAGGGTATGGCAGACTATTGGCAGGGTATGGCAGAGTATTGCAGAGTATTTCAGCAGGGCATTGCAGAGTATTGCATCAGGGCATTGCAGAGTATTGGCAGGGCATTGCTGCCATCCGATCTCTCCCCTCCACTGTACAGATCAGTACACAGAGGGGAGAGAGGAACCGGCATCATGACATGACGCCGGTTTGTTACAAGTGATCGCTCCGTCATTTGACGGAGCGATCACGTGCTAAACGGCCGCCGGGTGGACCAAGATGGCCGCCGCTCCCGGAGCTAGGTCGAAGCCGTGGCCTTTCCTATGGCCGAGGCCACAGAGCGCTCCGCGGATTGCGGGTGTCCCGATCCGCGGAGGTTGATCCGTACGGGTCACGGATCGATGACGATCCGTTGCACCCCTAGTGTGAACTGTCCCTAAAAAAAAAATATTGGGAGATCTTCATAAAAAAAAAAATAGATCACTATAAAACAAAAAATTCTAAACATTATTCTGGAGATCTGGCGAAAAAAATATAAAGATTATTCAGGAGATCACGAGAAATAGTAAAGAAATAAGTTTGTGAGAACTCTTTGTGAATATCAGCAGCAAAACAACTTCATTATTCTAGCATTATAAAGAAGAAGAGAATGTGCTGCATTAAAACATTAAAAACTTTGCAGCGTGACGAATGTGCTATCTCCATTACGAATGCTAGTTTTACCTGACCAAGCGATGCTGTCTCGTACTTGATTCAGAGCATGCGTGGAATTTTGTGTGTTGGAATTGTCTACACACGCTCGGAAGTTACGACAACGGATTTTGTTGTCGGAAAATTTGAGATCCAGCTTTCAAACATCTGTTGTTGGAAATTCTGACACAAAATGTCCGATGGAGCCTACACACGGTTGGAACTTCAGATAACAATCTCACATCGAACATTTGTTGTCGGAAACGTCTGTACGCAGCATTAGGCATTGCATCTCAGGTTTAGAGCTTCCAATGGTCTCTGGATTTAAAAGTGTAAGCAATCACTATAGGGCTGATTCACTAAAACTGCAAAGTGTAAAATCTGGTTCAGCTGTGCATAGTAGCCAATCAGCTTCTAACTTCAGCTTGTGCAATTAACCTTTGACAAAAAACCTGGAAGCTGATTGGTTTCTATACAGAGCTGAACCAGATTTTGCACTCTCTCTTGCACTCTCGGTTTTAGTAAATCGCCCCCTATTTGTCCATTGCCTTGAATTTAATATGCATTTCAATTGAAGTTTTGTTACAAGAAAAATGCTAGTTTTTTTTTTTTTCTTTAGCAGAAGAGAATTTGTGGGTATCTTCTGCTAAAACCCTTTGCTTTGTCTCCTAGCATTTTAATAGTTGGCGATGCCTGTGGAGTGCCTTGTAGCCCATCCTAGCAACTGGAGAATCCCAAGAATAGACCCAAGTGCTGGAACAATGCAACTCCTTCTCCCAATGTTCTTCCGGGCTCTCAATGCTTCTGATTAGTTATTGGCCAGCCAATGATGATGTAAATCCTTCGTATGGAGGGAACAGCATGATTGGATGCCCGATGGTCAAAAAGGATTGTCAGGAACCAAGAGGAAGACCAGGAAAAGATGATGGTGGTAGCAGACAGAGAAAAAAGGGACAGGTCTGATCTGTCTTTGTTGGAGGAGGGCAAATAGGCAGGTGAATCTCCAGGATGTGTTTATTCTTCCCTTTGTATATGACTGTTGGGGCCACGTAAGTGAAAAGTTTTTTTTTTCTCCTAAACTGCAATATGGTTATGTCCTGTTGTGTAGTTCTTGTTTAATTTAGTCAGACACTAACCCTCCCTGTGTACTAAATAGAAACATCAATATTCCATATGTTAAGAAACTATCCCAACTGTAGTGTGAAATTCACCTTGAGAACTTATGAGCTACATTCTGACTGACCTTCATTGCTGGCTTTATATATATGAATAGTCCTCATACCCCCTTAACTAAAATCTACTTAGATATAAAATGCACTTTAGAGGTTGTTAATTAATAGTCCTCATACCCCCTTTACTAAAATCTACTTAGATATAAAATGCACTTTAGAGGTTGTTAATTGTAAAAAAGCAGCTAAGAATACATCTGAAAAGATAAAAGCATGTGACTAAAGCACTGATGCCCTCAAAATACCTTGCACAATCTGATTAGTTATTTGCGATAAGACAGGTAGTGTGTCACCAGTACATCTTTTTTTGTTCCTAGTGAAACAAAAGTACTAAAGAACAAGATAAGGCCATTTACTCCACAAAATAGCTGCTTATATGTCTTTCGGGAACATTTTCTCCTGCCTCTTCCCTTGATAAAAGCCGCAACTGCCTTTATGTTGTCCAGAAATAATTACAAGATAAAAAGGGTTTCTTAAACAATCCTGTGACCTTGTAAAGGTGCCACTGCACAATAATAATGAAAAAGGATGTTTGCTAAAAGTAAAATCACCAAAAACAAAACTGGAATCAGCAAACCCATTACCTCCAGAGAGAGCTCTGGAGACAATTAGGAGGAACTGCTAACATTAACTCTTTTGAGATATAACCTGTTTTAAACAATTTTATTTTACATTTTTATTATAGTGTTTATGAATCAATGTTACATATTATTTAAGGGAAGCTTTTCTTAGTCATAGTAATGTGATTGTGGTTGTCTAAATAATAAAAAAGTAAAATGTATATAAATATTTGTTTATTTTTCTAAATTCAGGTGCATATGAAATAATACAGTTTAAACAAGCTTACACAATGACTGAACAACTTAACTACTGAAAAGTTTTACCCCCTTAATGACCACTGCATTTTTTGCTATTCAGCACTGTACTACTTTAACTGGCAATTGTTCAGTTATACAACACTGTACACAAATTACATTTATATAATTTTTTTTCACACTAATAGAGCTTTCTTTTGGTAGTATTTAATCACTTTAATACAGGGCACTTTTACCCCCATCCTAACCAGGCCAATTTTCAGCTTTCATTGCTGTTGAATGACAATTGCGCAGTCATGCAGCACAGAAATTATAACAGAAACTAAGAAAAACTTGTTTTTTATCAAAACTTTTGGCCTTTTTTTGTTTATTTAGCAAAAAAAAAACAAAAAACGATGGTGATTAAATACCACCAAAAGAAAACAGAACGTTTCTATCAAATACCGAAATTTTCCTTTCCTGATCGACTCCATGGCAGCCCTACATGTGGGTTAATCCCGTCCCCTCATACCTCATAGGACCCTTCTCCCATAAATCTTTGTTCTGGGCCAGAGGCCATGTTCCATAATTTAGCCTACTCCAACCACTGGGAGGGAACTCCTGCTGCCATGAGTCCATCAGGAAAGGAAAATTATGGTAAGTACTTGATAGAAATGTTCTATTTTCTTGAGAGACTCCATGGCAGCCTACATGTGGGAAATAACTAGCCATACACACCTGGGTGGGCAAAGTGCTGGACAAAAGAAAAAAGCTTTAATTGGCACCATCAACAGACAAGATACGTAAACCAAATTTAACAGAAGATAACGAGGCTGGCTCTACGCAGTAGTGTGCCATGAACGTGTTAATTGAAGACCACGAGGCTGCTTTGCAAATAACTTCTGGAGCCACGTGAAACAGCCTATGATGTAGACATGCTTCTGGTTGAGTGAGTGGTCACCGCTTCTGGAGGCGCCAAGCCCTTAGCTTTGTAGGCTTACTGAATGGACTGAACAAACCATGCTGCGATAGATCTGGAAGAGGCAGGCATTCCCTTATTCTTTCAATGAAAAAGAACAAACAGGTGGTCAGACTGACGGAACGGAGCTGTAGCTTCTAGATACTGACTCAGAGATTTCCTGACATCTAGGGGATGAACACTGGAATCTCCGGTAGATCTAAACATTGGAAGAGCAATCTCCTGATTGTCGTGAAACATCTCCTGATTGTCGAGAAACACAGATGAAACTTTGAGGTTTGAACCCAACATAGGAATCAAAACTACCCGATCAAGAAAAAAGTTAGAAATGGCTCCTTGCATCCCAGCAAGCTGATTTCAGAAACCCTCTTGGCCAATGTTATAGCCACCAGGAAGGCAACTTTTAGAGAAAGTTCCTTAATAGAGGACTGATCTGTATATTCCAATTCTCTTCCTGAGAAGAAATCCAGGACAAGGGGAAGATCCCACTTGCCGAGTAAGAGGGTGTCTAGCCCAGAAAATGCCCGTAAAGGCAGAAATTGCAGAGACTTGAACCTGCAGCGAGCTGACTGACAAGGAGAGTTTCAAGCCCGATTGTAGGACGCCCAGGATATCATGTATCTTTAGATTTTTGCAAGACCCTGCAGTGGTAGATGTGTAGTCTGCAAATGTTTTCCAAATCCTCTGGTAGAGCCTGTTGGTACCTGCTGTTATGGCATTCAATAACATGGAGATGGCCCCACTTGGACAGCTTAGGGCCTCCAGCCTTCCCCAGACCATCAGATGTAGATGAGCCAGGCATGGATGTAGAGTTGCCCCTTGTGATAGGAGATCTGGTCTGGAGGGCATAGGAACTGGGTCCCGGAAGTTGAGTTACATCAGCAGGGGAAACCATGGCCTGTTAGGCCAGTATGGGACTATTGCCACTATCTCTGCTTCTTCCATCCTGAGCCTTGACAGAAACCGGAGAATGACTGGAACCAGGGGGAAAGGCATAGGCCCTGTGGAATCGCCAATGGTCTATCAGAGCATCCACCATGAAAGTCTGGGGACAACGAGACCTTGTGTAGTATCTCTCTAGTCTGAAGTTGCACAGGGAGGCGAACAACCAGGGGCAAGGAGATGGTGCTCTTGAGAGTATCGAATTGAGCCTCGAGAAATACCAGGGACTGCGTAGGACCTAGGTGGCTCTTTTCCAGGTTCAATAGCCAATTGAATTTGTGTAGAGTGGAGATGACCTAGGATCTGTGGATTAGCAACTGCTCCCTGTCCCGAGAAAACAACAGCAGGTCATCCAGATAATGATACAGAAGGATACCTCTGGTCCTGATCAGTGCCACGACAGCCAACAAGAATTTTGAAAGCACACAAGGCGATGTTGTAAGCCCGAAGGGGAGACAGGTGAACTGCAGATGGACTTGATCGACTGCAAAACGAAGGTATTTCTGGAACTCTGACACCTTCGGGACATGGAAGAGGGCGTCCTTCCGGTCTATAGACATGAGCAAATCGTCTGGCTGGATTGCCTGACGGATCGTAAGTAGTGTCTCCATCTTGAATTTCTCCTTCTTCATGAAAGAATTCAAGTGGGTTAAATCTATAACTGGTCTCCAGGAGCTGTTCTTCTTCAAAACCTTAAAGAGGGGCGAATAGACCCCTTGAAACCTTTTGTCGGCTGGAACTGGTGTTGCAGCGCCCTGAGCCACAAGAGAGTATGTATAGGACAGGAGAATTTGCTTTTTCTCTTACGAGAAAGGCAAGGATGTTGGTATGAATAGAAGAATGAGTGGGCTGCTGAATGTCCAGGCATGGCCTGATGAGACTGTTTTGATGACCCAATAATCTTTGATCGAGGCTGCCCAGACGTGTTGTAAACGAAGTAAGCGAGCTCCGACTCCCTCTGTCTGGGCAGGCGCAATATCGAAAAGTCGTAGGGGCTTCCCGTCCACCGGAAGATGCCCCTTTTAAAAAATTCTGGCCTGAAGGCTGATTTTTCTTCCTGAACTCACAGGCCTATAGCGGCGAGCATCCCTCGCTCGATCCGATCCTTGCCTAGGCTGTGTTCTCTTCTGGTTTAGCAGAAGACGATCCTGGGGAAGGAATCCCGACTTGCCCCATGTGGAACGGGTGATGGCACTGTCCAATTTGTTCCCAAAGAGGGACGAACCCTCAAAGGGAATCCTGCACCATGCCTTCTTGGAGGTAGGGTCAGCTACCCACAGGCGCAGCCACAAGGCACGTTTAACCGTGACAGACGACAGCATGATCCGAGCCACCAGGTGAATTATGTCCAGGGAAGCCTCCCCTAGAAAGACCGCCACCAACCTTAGTTCATGATAAAGTGAGCTCCTGGCCATTTCTACCGAGATGCTCCTCAGGGATGCATCTACGTTGTCCGTCCAGAACGCAGCTGCGTTCCAGCTGCCATGGCCACAATTACCGGAGCTTGAGAGCAATGAGGAGACACAAAACACAGAGATACGGCTGACATATAAAATGAATATCTTTGTACATTACCACCACCATGGCACGATCAAGACCAGACCTGGGACTGGGAGCTGCTGCTCGACCCGCTGCACGACCAGGGAGTTTACAAGGCCTCCCGCTAATAGCTGGGACGTTTGACCATATTGCCGCTTGCCTGCCAATGGCTAGGTTAGTAAGTGCTTCATGGCATCGTATAATATTGCCCATGTCCACCTGCTAATAGCTAGGATTGCTGGACTTTCAGAGAGGATGACCGTTAACCACCACAGTATCGCCGTACACACCGCCAGGCATGGATTACGGAAAACTTCATAAAAGGTAAGACTTCATCTTGGTCCTAGGAGGAGGACAAAAAAGGAACACGGCCTCTGGCCCGGGAACAAAGATTTATGGGAGAAGGGTCCTATGAAGTATGAGGGGGCGGGATTAACCCACACGTATGCTGCCATGGAGTCTGTCAGGAAAGCTCTATTTGTGTGAAAAATATGATAGAAATTTCATATGGCTACTATATGAAATTTCTATCATTTTGTTCATACAAATAGAGCTTTCTTTTGGTGGTATTTAACACTGTTTTTTTAAAAACTGCTAAATAAACAAAAAACGGCCAAAAGTTTTGAAAAAATAACACATTTTTCTTAGTTTATGTTATAAAATTTTGCAAACAATTAATCTTTCTTCATAAATGTAAGTCAAAATGTATTCTGCTACATTTGTTTGGTAAAAATAACCAAACTCAGTGTATATTATTTAGTCTGTGTGAAAGTTATAGACTCTACTAACTATGGCATATATATCTGAAAATGTATCAGTCCCGATGTACTGACTGCATATCTCTTTCTTGAGGCCCTAAAATGCCAGGACAGTAAAAATACCTCCAAATGACCCCTTTTTGGAAAGTAGACAGTCCATTGGAATTTATTAAAAGGCATGGTGAGTTTTTTAAAGTTGTAATTTTTGTCACAATTTTTTTGGACAATGAAGAAACTAAAATAGTGTCACCAGTGCAATACAGCATCATCATATGACTGCTGTGGCGGTGATCGGAGATACTGACTGGTGACAGTATGCAGAAAAATAATTAAATATAATTTTAAAATTATTTAATTATTTTAATTTGTAAACATTTTTTTTTTCTTTCTTTCTTTCTTTTTTTTTAATTTGTCTTTTTTTTGTTTACATATTCACATATAGTGACACTGTATTACTCTGGGGGGTGGTGATCGGGGAATTGTTCTTTCTTTACAATGTGATTTGCTTGTTACGGTGATGATCACTGTAACAGCAATAGTTTGACTTGTCATGAATGGCTTCCTTTCATAACTCACTGTATACTATTGTGATGCTGTGATTGGCCCACAGCTATCATATGGTACAGGGCACTGTGATCACTGGTGACCAATCACAGATCACACACAGTAGTAAGCAATGATGTTACGAATGGATTCCAGGTGTTATGTGATTGCACAGTGATTACTTGGTATCCGGGCCGCTCACAGCAGCCCGATACCAAGCACCACAATCTGCTCTGTCAGATGCACACAGTGGGTTGCAGATTCTGCTGCTGCGTGTATATATGCATGTAGGAGGCAGTGCCTGGGGGAGCTGCCCGCCAGCAGTACATTTATTTGGCAAGTGGTTAATAGTGAGCAGAGCACCAAGACGCAGGATGGTCTTTCAACATTAACAAGGTCATTCACAGGAAAAGATTTAAAGGAAGACAGATGTTTTCAGATGAGCTGCTCCTTCGAGGCTGGCTGGGCTAGGAGAGCCTTCAGTGGGTCATGGAGCCGACCTCTACTCGGACACTGTGTACTCCATCCATGTTGGAGGAGCAGTTTGCGCTCTGTTCTCATCCTCAGTCGCACTCGGTAGGACACTGATGGGGACTTTTTATTCCTCTTCATGAGGAAACCTTTAGGCATGTCTGCAGTGGAAGCAGTGAAAACAAAGCTCTAATTGTTAATGGCTCATCCACGCACCTAGCAAATGCAGGTGTGTTTGCAGCCACCAAAATTCATGGTTTTGCAATTCCATGCAATTTTTGCGGGATTTTAAAGATTGTACTTGCCATACTTTTTGCACATTTGTGCTTGATTGGCAGCCCGTTGAAATGAATGGGCTGCCAGAAATGCACCACATGGAAACATGCAGGAACACCTATATGGTGCAAACAAGCTCTAAGGGCCCAATAACTAACTAATAACTACAACTATTCTGTAGCCCAAAATGCTGCTGCCCGCACATTCGTTCTGGGCTGCAGAGCTGTGCGCAGGGGGCGATGTGTTGTGTGTTTTATTGCATCATAAAGCTCCTTTTTTTTTGTGACCCATCCCTTAACAGTTACCTGAATCCTCCACTGATCCAACTCTGTCCCATCTGCAGCACTGCTGCTCCTTCTTACTAGTCTCACAGGAGTTACATAGTTGCATAGTTAGTCTGGTTTTTAAAATACACAAGTTCATCTAGTTCAACCAATAAATCTCTGAGAGTGATTGGCTCCTGCTGATGTCAGTCAAATCCTGTGAGGAGAAAGCAGGCTGTTTGTGTCTATGGATGCACATAGCCAAGCTTGGGAGCATGCTCGCACGGGTGCCCCCCCAGCACACAGCTTGGTCAAGGGGCACTCAGAGGGGAGGAGAAGCAGACAGTACTGGCGGGAGACTCCAGAAGAGGAGGTAAGGGACTGCTTTGTGCAGTAACATTAAACAGAGCAGGTAATTATAACATCTATAACATTTTAATTTGAAAAAAATGATGCCTTCACAATCACTTGAAGCAGTGGATGTGTATGGATTATTTTTGGGGAATAAGGATATTGTTTAGTGTCAATTTATTAGTACAAAATTACAAAATGACCCACGCAGCAATTAAACGCCTTGCATCAGTGTTTAAAATATTATAGACCTTTCACAAACCTGGGTAATTAAAATTGCACATTATTTATGTAGCGATGACAACTTTTGTTTTTAGTCATCTGTATGTTATAAAAGAATATAAGCTAATCTAGTGCCATCTAGTGGACAATTGAAAAGGTACAACACTTTTATGTTTCATGATTAAGAGAAGTGACATGGAAGTGATTGATTGTTTACTTCTGAACATTAACTATGACCTACCCACAATGCTCCTGGACAAGAGAAGAACTGAACTGCATTGTGGGAGGATATAAAAGGGCTGGGAGCGGCCATCTTAGGTCTCTTGTTCCTGGGACGCGTGGCCTGCCAGCAGGACTCTGTGAGTGTGTGTGTCCCACGGGGTTGCGGCCTACCTTGTGAAGGAGCGAAGCAGCGGCAAGGATCCTGCCATCGTATCACAGTGTGCTGAAGCAGCAGAAGTGATTGTTCCGGAGACCCGTGGGGGAGGTAACCGAAGACTTCTGGTTGTTAGTAAACGGAACAGTGTGACGGCATGGTGGTGGCTCCATACGGACTGAGGACTGCTGAAACGGAGACATCCCGTGTGGTGAGGGGGTTAACACCCGGAACTTTGTTTAATACTACACACACTTAGGACGGTTACAGAGTATTGCTGGGACTGATAGTCCCATGGAACAAGTTAAGTTGGAGAACATTACATTTGCATAGATTTCAGTATTCAAGAACTGATGCTAGATGTTTGTCTTCTTCGTATAAGAACACTTAATTATTCTTCTGGATTATAATTGTCTTAGTGTATTACCTTACACTGCGCAATGCCCAAGAAGAACCCTCTGTGGATTACAATTACAAATTTGTAGCTAGCGAAGATTGAAGACATCAAGACTATCTCTTTTATTGCAGGGCCCTGCATCTAGTTACAAAGGGTAGTGACTTTACGGTTTAGAGCAGGGGGAGCTCCCTGGTAGAGATATATATATATATATATATATATATATATATATATATATATATATATATAGTTGTGTATATTTGTGATTGTTACCAAGATTGTCATAATTGTCTACTATACCGTTGCACTATGTTGGTGTGATAGTGTAGTCACTGTAATAATTCTTTATATAAATATATCTGTAGCAATAACTCTCGGTGGAGCTGCTGGTTTAAAACGCGCTGTTACCTTCAGTCTTGATACCTCTGTTTCACCGGCACCGGGTCTAGGGTTCTGTTGAGTTTACCTCTGGGCGATGTAAGCACTGAACACTCAAGTATATTTTCCAAAGCTTTAATGAACAAATAAAGGAAGTAGCAGGAAAGAGGCAGAAGGAAAGCTGAAGGGAAGCTCAAATACCTTTCTGTAGTATTCTTCAGAATTTTCTTTGCAATTGAACACTTGTAGCTGAATAGTCTCCCCTTTTATAGGATTTAATCTTTTCCCGCCTGGATAGACATCTCTCACTTGCCTAGCAGCCAGTACGCAGCACAAACAAAAGTCTCTGCCACAGACTTGTTTGAAGTGAAACCCGTACGATCCTCTGCCACAGGATGTATTCGTTTGCGATGAATGTCAGACACAGTACTTGAACCTTTAAGCCAACCCGGCAGTATTATGCAGTAAGACTACTTCAGGATACGTCCTCCAACCGAGTCACCAGGCCCTTCTCCAGACCAGTACTCTGCATGATCCTTCCATGACGGGTCCTCCCCTGGGATCTTCTCAGTTGTCCAGCTTCTTCACTCAGGATAGACAGCTCAGGACCGTTCCTCTGCTGCTGAGGTAGGCCCCAGACAGGCTTCTGGGCCCACCCACACGCCGCAGCGACGTCGGCCTCCGAAACACTTTTAACACATACCTGTTGGCCAGCAGGTGGCTGAAAACAAACTCCAAAATATGGTGTCTGTCCCATAAATACCCTCTCCCACAATGCAACTCGGAGGACCACCTCCACCGAGTTGTCCCAGGGACAGAGGCAAATCTAACTTCCTCTAACAAGTGACCCACTAGATTTACCTATCAGCGGTAGATCAAAAATCTACCAGCGCTACATTTATTCAAACAAAGAGGTTATCTTGGTTATTGCAGAAATTTGTGTGCAGTGTGGTTATTTCTCCTGCAGGTGAAGCTACAAGCAGCCAGGTAGAGGTAAATATAAATAAAAGTGTATATTTTGGGTTAAATCTGGTACTAATATCATTACAACACTGCACTACAGCTGTGTCAAGGAGATTGCACAATTTAAGAGGGGTGAAGAGAATAGAGGACAGGCCCAATAATAAACCAGCAGCTTACCTTCTATGCAATCCTCATGTCAAAACAACGGGTAGATAACCCCCAATAACAGTCTCAACCCCCTCTGGCACACCTGGCAATAGTGTAAGTGCAATGACCAATGAGAAACACACATGTTATGATAAAACACAGAAATTGTCTTTACTGCAATATTTCTATGGAAGAATAACAAACAATAACAATATATATATATAGATATGAGTAATCAACATAGAGAGCAATAACTGAGATTTAAGAGCAATATAGCTCTCAAGCTGCTATCAGGGGATTCCAAACACTAGAATGTCCCCAAGAGCAGAGGCACACTTAAATAGTAAACAAAACACAATATGGCACTTCAAATTAGATTGGTTACCTTTACTCAGATTGGCTCTATGAGTCCAGGCAGGAGGAGAGCAGAGGAATGACTCCCTGTTTGTCAGACCTCTCTCTACTGTCTGCTGACACCACAAGCTCAACTTTACACACCTATTCAAGTCAGCAAGTAATGACTTAACTTTATAGATAAACTGTCCCACACACCCAATACATATGCAGAGCCCTAAATATGTGTGTGCGGATCCGTAAGGCCCTAACAGCTTCAGTCCTTTTTAAAGCAAAGATAAGCTTTGGTGTGTTCAGCTAGCCACTTTCGTTGGTGCACTTTAAAGCCTCGTACACATGATCGGATTTTCCGCCAACAAAACCGTGGACTTTTGTCCGAAGGGCGTTGGCCCAAACTTGTCTTGCATACAAACGGCACACAATTGTCGGCCAACAATCCCAAACGTAGTGACGTACTACATGGTTTTTCAGCTCTTTAGCGTCACCCTTTGGGCTCCTTCTGCTAATTTCGAGTTAGTAGAAGTTTAGTGAGTGTTGATTCGCGCTTTTTGGTTCGAGCTTTTCATTTCGTGCTTTTCAGTTTGTTTCTGAATGGCCAGTCGTCAACCAGACATGTTGCGGAATCAGAGGAGATAACGTGTTATTTATTATTGGCCTTGGAGTTATTGCTTTGACATTATTTTTTTGGTTGAATAATGATTTGATTTGGTATATTTTCTATATTTTTGGATGCATAGAATGTACTTTTTGGTTGCGTTCTATTGGCAGATAGCATGTCTAAATTTATTTGTTTTCTTTTTTAATGCACAATAAAAAAATTGTGGAGAATATGTGTTTTACTTCAAATGACATTTTGGGAGTAGGCAGTTACATTTTAAAAAAATAAAATGTAAAATTAACAAGGGACACCAACATAGTTGTATCTTTGATCTTAAAAACTATGGGATGATGGTGTTGTGGTAACTAAACTTAATTTTAACTTAACTCATAAAAACTTAAATAATAAAAAAAAAAAACATAATAATATTATTCTTGATATCATTAGAAGAAAAAAGCCTTTGAAAATTTGTTTGCAATAACTCCATCAGTATCACCAGCAAATCAGCTTCATTATTATCCCATTAAAGAAGAGAATTGTGCGCTACATTTCGAGATTTCATAATTTGCCACGTTACGAATGTTAATTCTCCATTACGAACGCTAGTTTACAAGACCGACTGCTTCTGGCTCGTCCTTGCTTTCGAGCATGCGTGTTTGTACTTTGGACTTGTGTACACACGCTTGGAAAATCCGGAAACAGACATTTGTCTGCGGAAAATTTTAAAACCTGCTATCCAACATTTGTCCATGGAAAATCTGACAACAATTGTCCGATGGAGCAAGCACACGGTCAGATTTTCCACCAACAGCCTGTCATCACACATTTCCCTTTGGAAAATCCGATCGTGTGTACGAGGTTTAACTCCTGGGTAGCAGGGCAAATAATTTAACTGGCCCAGAATGTCAAGTGAAACAGACAGGATTTTGTTCAATAAGGTGAGAGTACAATGTTGTCTGTATACAATGTCCCAGAAATTGATAGCCTTATCCTTTATCCCTGTAGTACTACAAGTGTCAGCAAGATGACTACCGGCAATGATGTTTGCATACAGTGTTCAAATAACTCTTCCTGTATTGCAGTGTCTCTGTTCCCTGCAGATGGGCTGAAATGCCCTCTCACCAAATCCTGCAATCATGGCCCAAACGAACGTCCTGGAACAGGCAGGCTTTCATGACGATCTGACCGGTCCCCTCATACTGGAACGGTACACCGTTAGTGGAGATGTGCCTCAATATTCACCTGGGATCCCACTCTCTCAGGCTGGAGATCCCAACTCATGGTGGAGGCCTGAATCATGCTGGGAGATCATCTGAGAGACAGCACCTCTCTCTCAAGTCTGGTCTCTTCCCTCCCTCAAAGCTAGCTGAACTTTACCTCAGGACACAAAATGGAGTGTTTTACTTTCCTGTCAGCAAAGCATCATGGGGTTGTAGTTATACCAGTCTATGGGTCCGTTGTGTGGGAACTGCATGTCCCAGAATACATTGCTGCTCTCTCTGCAGTTCAGTACAATCGCTTTCATTGGCTGTTGTAACTGTGCTCTTGATTGTGTTTCCTCTTCCGGCCAATAGGGGCACAAGAGAGGCCACTGGATGCAGAGCTCTGTGTGTGTCAGCTCATAATACATTAACTCAGTCAGTAAAAACAGGAAGACGGAGGGGGGTGAAAAATCCTTCCTACAACTGCTAGCAGGCAGGTCTCCCTACCTCAAGCTAGAAAGCCTATGTACATCGTTCCGGCTAGCTTGGCGGGATTGCGGGTTATAGAGTGAGACACCCGCTACACATGTTTGCAACAGTACCAAGCATTCCTGATTGGCTCAGATTGGTGACATTCCCCTCTAACAATGTATTGCCAACTGCTTGGAAGACACATTTATTGATTTTCTAGCAAATATTAAATTGAATTGCATTTTTTTTATTTTTTTAGTGGAATTTCGTTGTTATATAACATGTTCTGAGAAAAATTGGCTGGGGTGGACTTCATAACATTATTAGCCCACCTCTCTGCTTCAGCCAATCAAAGTAAGCATTGTATTCATTTATGGAATACAAAGCTTCCTCTGATTGGCTGAGCAACGCTCAGCCTGTCTTGATTTTGTTCTGAAAGCAGGAGATTAAGGTCTCATCCCTCTTCCGGAACACAGCGCTGTACACTATATGTAGCTGAGGCTACATACCATTTATATAGCGCTCACAGCTGTTGCAACTGTAAGCCAAGGTTCACACTGATGCATTCCAGAATTAATGGAATTGCATGACAATTAAATTGACATGACTTTCTATACAGACCGTTCACATATATGCAGTGCGAGGGTCCTGTGTGAGTTTAGAGAGGTACGATTTTACCGCCTTAGACTCGAGTGGTAACTATCTTAAAGTAACACGATTCCAGGAGAGAGAGAGACCAGAATTCACAGCTGTATCCAAATCGCATAAAAAGCGCTTCAGAATTGCCTCTTAACTTTTTGGTCCAAAAAAACTTTTTATAGTTAGATGAAACCTGGAGATCAGCTTTAACCACTTGCCTACTGCGCACTTTTACCCCTTCCTGCCAAGGCCAATTCTCAGCTTTCAGTGCTGTTGCACTTTGAATGACAATTGCGCGGCCATGCAGCACTGTACTCATGACATTTTTATCATTTTTTCATACAAATAGAGCTTTCTTCTTGTAGTATTTAATCACCACTGGGTTTTTTTTAATTTTTTTGCTAAACAAATAAGAAATAAAGACTACAAATGTTGAAAAAAAAAATGTTTTTCTTTGTTTCTGTTATAAGACTTTGCAAACAGGTAATTTTCTACTTCACTGATGTGCGCTGATAAGGCTGCACTGATGGACACTGATTGGCAGCACTGATGGGCACTGATGAGGGGGCACTGACGAGGCTGCTCTGATATGCTGCACTGATGAGCACTGATAGGTGGCACTGATGGACACTAATAGGCAGCACTGAAGGACAGTGATAGACAGCAATGATGGGCACTAATTAGCAGCACTGATGAGGAAGCACTGATGGGCACTGATTGGCAGCACTGATTGGCATTAATTGTCATTAATTATCAGTGTAGATGCCCCCCCCTTTTTTTTTTTTGAATCATATATAATGAATAATCATACAGTACATCAGATAGGTGTTACATCAGCATTATTGAGCAGCAAATGCACATCAGTGTCAATCAAATTGCAAATATCAATCTTCCCTAACTGAGCCATTCGAATCTCCGACCCTATCCTGCAATGCAGTATATTTGCTTTTTTTTCTTTTTTGACATTAAACAGCCAGTAATTAAAAAAAGGAACCAGTAGAAAACTCCCACCCCACCCACCCATTGCCCCCCGGGATTGAAACAACAGTGCCTCTCTACTCCAAGGGGACAGGCTCTCATTTGTACAAAGAACAAACCCCCCCTCCTCCCCCCTCCCCGGGGATGTCTGCATTCAGTGTTGCGGTTAATAGGACAAGAGAAACCGAACCCAGCCACATTGTGAAAGTATGTTCACTATCTTCCCTCTTAACTGGGTACCGTGGATTTTAAAGTAAAAACACTCTTAACCATCTAATGGTCTATGACCCCTCCTCCTCGAGCGTGTTCGTAGAGTCCACCCACCTGAAACATACCTTCCTAAACTTCTTGGGAGCCCCTCTAGCTTCGTATGTCATCCTTTACCTCATCACATCCGCATTTACTATTTTTATCCACATCCCCAGATTCAGCTGCTCAACATGAATCCATCGTCTGCCAATGAGGTTCCTTCCTCCAAAAAATAGGATCCTAAGCAACAACTTGATCAAAAACCCAGAGGAGGCAACGTAGGAGAGAGCAGATGTTAGGCAGACCAAATTTCTCCCACACCAAAGTGCCTTCCGCTCCCATACATTTATGGCAGATGGCAGATTCCCCCCTGTGCATTCGGTAAAGTCTAGCTGGTGTATAATACTGCTGGTGAAGGTAGCAAAATTGGATCATTTTATCCGTGGAGGAGATAACAGACACCAAATATGTGTCCAGTACCTCCTGCCACAGTTCTTCCGACAACTCCAGAACAATCGCCACCCACCGAGCCCTGGCCTTAGAGGTTGAGCTCATTGCCCCCGGACCAACTGCCCCATAGTATCTAGAGACCCGTTTAGATGGATCTGGATCAATCAGAGCCTTCACTAAGTCCATATACTGTACCCAAATTTTTCTGCCCCCAAACTGCTTGATCGCTGCATGACACAGCTGCGCATAGCGAAAAAAAACAGGTCTTAGGTACCCCAAATTGTTCTCTTAATAGGGCAAAAGTACAGAGATAATCATCCTGACAAATGTGGTGTAGGTACTTTATTCCATATTTTGCCCACGTCTTCAGCCCATCAGATAGTTTCAAAAACTCCCCTAAAGATCTATTACACCATAAGGGGCTATTTGGAGACAGCCACATGGGTTCATCCCTCCGCCGTTGGGAGCACAGATGAAATACTTTCCCAGGAAGTGCCATGACTGATCCCACCTTCCTCCCGGGAATCCCCTTCCTGTACAAGATATTTTGCAGGGTTTCTTGTGAGGTGGCAACTGCTGACTCCAACAAGGTAGTGGCATTGGGCGTCTGCGGGAAAAGTCGCCAGTGCAAAAAGGATAGCTGTGAGGCCATAAAATAGAAACGCAAATCAGGAAGGGCCATCCGTCCCATTGTAACGAAAAGTGCAATACCTTTACCATACCGTTTGGAGGGGAGGCCATCTAAACTGTGAGACTTCCTAGGAGGAAAGGAGGCAATCGCTTTCTCCACCTCCTCCACCGTAATGCCGGACTCTAGAGCAGCACTGTCATCTTCCGACAGCTTAGGTATGTCAATGTCCATCAGGTAAGTCGCCAATGCCTCCGTCCCCAGAGGAGCACAAGACCTATATAGTTCTTCATAAAATTGAGCAAAAGTTTTCAAGATATCGGTCGAGTCAGACTTCCACCCTGCATTTGTCATAGACTGACTTAATATACACCGGAACATATTCCGGACTCGCCAAGTATGCCAGGAGTCTGCTGTTTTTGTCCCCAATTTCAAAAATTCGCCTGCATTGAGCAAGGCTGAGTTTCGTGGTACGGTCTGTTAGCACTGTCTGGTAATCCCTGGTAGTGATGAGCCGAACACCCCCCGTTTCGGTTCGCATCCAGAACATGCGAACAGGCAAAAAATTTGTTCGAACACGTGAACACCGTTAAAGTCTATGGAACACGAACATGAATAATCAAAAGTGCTCATTTTAAAGGCTTATATGCAAGTTATTGTCATAAAAAATGTTTGGGGACCTGGGTCCTGCCCCAGGGGACATGTATCAATGCAAAAAAAGTTTTAAAAACGGACGTTTTTCGGGAACAGTGATTTTAATAATGTTCAAAGTGAAACAATAAAAGTGTAATATTCCTTTATATTTCGTACCTGGGAGGTGTCTATAGTATGCCTGTAAAGGGGCGCATGTTTTCAGTATTTAGAACAGTCTAACAGCAAAATGACATTTCTAAAGAAAAAAAAGTCATGTAAAACAACTATCGCTAGCGCCGGCTATAATGAATTGTCTGTCTGGCAATACACATAAGAGTTCATTGATAAAAACGGCATGGAATTTCCCCACAGGGGAACCCCAAACCAAAATAAAAAAAAAAATGCGTGGGGTCCCCCTAAATTCCATACCAGGCCCTTCAGGTCTGGTATGGATATTAAGGGGAACCCCGTGCCAAAATATAAAAAAAAATGGCGTGGGGGTCCCCCTCAAAATCCATACCAGACCCTTCAGGTCTGGTATGGGTTTTAAGGGGAACCATGCGCCAAATTTTTTTTTTAAATGGCGTGGGGTCCTCCTAAAAATCCATACCAGACCCTTATCCGAGCACGCAACCTGGCAGGCCGCAGGAAAAGAGGGGGGACGAGAGAGCACCCCCCTCCTGAACCATACCAGGCCACATGCCCTCAACATTGGGAGGGTGCTTTGGGGTAGCCCCCCAAAGCACCTTGTCCCCATCTTGATGGGGAGAAGGGCCTCATCCCCACAACCCTTGCCCGGTGGTTGTGGGGGTCTGCGGGCGAGGGGCTTATCGGAATCTGGAAGATCCCGCCCCCCCCATGTGAATTGGTAATGGGGTACAAATGTACCCCTACCATTTCTCAAAAAAGTGTCAAAAAGGTTAAAAAGCACAAGAGACGGTTTTTGACAAGTCCTTTATTAATTTCTTCTTCTTTCATCTTCTTTCTTCTGGTCTTCCTTCGGTGTTCTTCTTCTTCTCTATCTTCTTCATCTTCATCTTCTTCTTCCTTCGCTCTTCTCGTCCTGCATCTTCCTCAGAAAACAGAAAAAAAATACAAAAAAAGTCCTTGGTAGTCCTGAAAAAAAACAACTACTTTGATTTTTGCAGTGCCGTGAGCAGTCTGCAGACTCAACATATAGTACAGGTACATGTCAGCGGCAATCGCAATAGTACCTCCCGTGTCAGCACCTCCAGGAAAAGAGTTGCATGTCAGTACAACATTGGCCATATAATCCAGGGAGAAGGTCTCCCAAAGGTGGAAAAACAACAACTCAAAAATTCTCTTCCCATAAAAAATAGACAGGGGGAAAATTATTATTTTTGGGAGGCAGAGGTATCCAAGGAAGTCAGCCACATAGGCCATCACCATCATTTCCAGTACACTCTCACCCAATGTTTTCTCCACACAACTGTATCAGGGTGGGCGGGGAGAGGCTCTATTCCTCTGATAGCCACAAGTATCCAGCCACTCCGAGGCTTCGGTAGGATTAGTGGAAAAATATGTTTTCCCATTTTTCACTGTACGCAGTTTGGCAGGATAGAGCATACTGTAAATCAGGTTGAGATCCCTCGATCTTTTCTTTATGGGTTGAAAAGACGCCCTCTGTTTCTGGGTGGCCGCTGAAAAGTCAGGATAGATCGATATTCGATAGCCATCGATTGTCAACTCAGGGCCCATTCTAGCTCCTCGCAGGATATTCTCCTGGTCATGGAAGTGTAATACTTTTGCTATCATAGACCGGGGGGGGCTCCCTTTGGTGGCGCCCGTCCTGGGATACGGTGTGCCCTTTCAATGGCAAACATTTTTGTGAAAGTGTCAGGAGCCATATGTTCAATCAGCTATTTCTCTAGAAATTCCTCTGGGTGCCTCCCCTCCACTCCCTCAGCGAACCCCACCAGCCTTATATTGTTTGCTCTAATGCAGTCCTCCATGTCAGCCATCTTTAAAGTGTGTTCAGACAGAGTCTTTTTTGTCACCTGCGCAGTCATGTCCAAAGGCCTGACAGCAGTGGCGTTGCTAGGGGGTGGCTTTTGGGGCTATAGCCCTGAATCTAGGGCCCATAGCCCCGGGTCTCTGCAGGGGTCCCCAAAGGGAGGGGAGGCTCTCTGGGGACCCTGATGTAAGTGGGGGTCTCTCTGGGGACCCTGGTGCAAGGGGGAGGCTCTCTGGGGACCCTGATTTAAGGAGTTTTCTCTGGGAATCCTGATGTAAGTGGGGGGCTCTCTGGGGACCCCGATGCAAGGGAGAGGCTCTCTGGGGACTCTGATGTAAGGAGGAGGCTCTCTGGGGACCCTGATGTAAGTGGGGGGCTCTCTAGTGACCCAGATGCAAGGGGGAGGCTCTCTGGGGACTCTGATGTAAGGAGGAGGCTCTCTGGGGACCCTGATGTAGGTGGGGGGCTCTCTGGGGACCCTGATGTAGGTGGGGGGCTCTCTGGGGACCCTGATGTAAGTGGGGGGCCCTCTGGGATATACACACATGTATATTACTGTATATACATGTGTATGCCCACCAAAGCGTATGACTTTCTTTACTACGCTCCTATGGGCTCTAGCCCCAGATCTTTTGTAGACCTAGCAACGCCCCTGCCTGACAGTATCCTCTAGGGAAGCAATGCGGTGATCAGTGGTCTGTGCCTTCTCCCTCAGTTTCTGCATGTCATGTTTCATGAAGGAGAACTCCATTCTGAGCTCCTCAAAGTGATCAGTCGGTTTATTCTGGCATACCTGTATGGCAGCCATGATCTGGGTCAGGGATGGCTCATCCTTCCCCTCCACCCCCCTGTCAGCTCTAGAATTGCGGTCTCTCAGCCTGTCAAGCGATCTCCCCCTCCTCAGCACTTCTTTCATTTGGGGTTTAGGACTAGCCCTATCCGGGGGGGAGACGCCTGCTGTGGTGCCTCCACGGATCTCTGGAGTGGTGGCCATTCCTCCTCCTCCTGTGCTCCAGCACCATTTGGAGAGCCCCATGTGAATTGCGCCAGCCGTTCTCTCTGCGTTTTTGGCCAGGCGGGTCCGTACTTCACCATCCCCAGAGGTTCCCAAGGGGTCCCTGCACACATCCCCTGCAGTTCTGTGCGAAAATCGGGTGCCGCTGGCCCAGGATCACAGCAGGATTACTGGTCTGCAGACGGAGCCCCGGTCCTGCACTCCTCACATGCCGTGCGCTGGCTCC
Source organism: Lithobates clamitans (assembly GCA_037952925.1). NCBI lineage: Eukaryota > Metazoa > Chordata > Amphibia > Anura > Ranidae > Lithobates > Lithobates clamitans. The sequence goes on along the minus strand of JBBGZY010000125.1, from coordinate 2,070,800 downwards.
GCCCCCCGTAGATGCCCCCTTTAACACTTACTGGTTACCGTCCCTCCTCTCACAGGGTGTGTTTACATCATAATCAGCTGTGATTGGACACAACTAATAATGTGGTAAAGGGCTGCTGTAATTGGCTCTGTACCCCAATCTGTGATCAGCTGTGTCCAAAGAAGACAGCGATCACAGAGCGTGATGGTTGCGCACCGCAGCGGGCAGCGTTCTGGGAGGACATCAATCTATGCCCTCCCAGAACTAGATGTCAATGCTGTAGCCATCATTAGGCTACAGCGCGGCCCGCAAGTGGTAAAGTGAACCTGAACACGAAAACTGACAATTTGCTATGTCATAGGGAACATGTAGAAAAACTAGAGTGACACTAAACTCTAATAAAAAAAATTATATTCAAGTATATATTCTTAATTCAAAAAAGTACCTTCTATTGGTCTCAGCTTCCTCCAGATCTTCAAATTCCTTTATTTTGCTGCTGTGATTTGACGTCTTGTTAGAGAGTGGCTATATTCATTTTCCATGGTCCACTGTTTGTAGAAATGTAGCCATGTTTGTAGCTCATGCGCAAGATGGGCTATGGACTACAGGATTTGCAGTGTGCATGGAGTACAGTACCTGTACATCGTTTTGCAGAAGTGGTTGTACTGGGGGGGAAGCCTGCAGCTGCAGGCTTCCCCCGGTACAGTGTTTGAAAGCTGGCAGTCAGCTTTCTGGTGATAACAACCAATGTGGCTCAGCAACCCCTCAGCCGTTATCACAAGGAGTGGGAGGGAACATCTTCCCCTCTCGCCACCTTCAGGCGCTCCGCTCGGGTCTTCCGTCCCACCGAAAGAGTCGAGCAACCAGCTGGCACGTCCACCGGCTGGCCGGAGTCTCGAACAAAGGCGGAATCGGCTTTGATTGGGTCTCCTATGTAGTAACCTAAAAGCGATGTCACAACGTCACTTCTGGTTTACTCGGCTGCCAATGGCGCTGACTTGAAAAATCCAAGGCATTCCAAAATGCAGGTCAGACCCCAGATCCCTCCATAAAGAGTACCTGTCACCACCTATTACTGTCACAAGGGATGTTTACATTCCTTGTGACAGCAATAAAAATGATCAGATTTTTTTTTTTTTATTTAAAACCTCACAAATGAGCTTTTGGAAGAATGGTCAAATATTCCCATAGACACACTCCTAAGCCTTGTGGACAGCCTTCCCAGAAGAGATGAAGCTAGTATAGCTGCAAAGGGTGGGCCAACTCAATATTGAACCCTACGGGCTAAGACTGGGAGGCCATTCACCACTTTGCGCCCGTGTTATAGCCGAATGATGGCTACAGCGTGGGCCTTAATTGCCGGGATGCTGTCATATGACGTCCTCCCCTTTTGTACGCTCCCGCGCGCCCTCTCGAGCGCGCATCAGGGAAAATTTGTAATGGCCGTGTCCCTTAGACACAGCCAATCACAGATCGCGGTAAATGGCCAATCACAGCGCCCATTTACCACATGATCAGCGTGTCCAATGAGAGATGATTTCAAATGTAAACATATGAGATCATCTCTCATTGACAGCTCTCCCTCCTCACACAGAGACCGAGTGCTGGAAACATGCTATGTGTTGGAAATATCTTATAAATTGCCAACTATGTGTAAAATAAATGCGTCTTCATTTTTTTCCCACTTTTTCCTAAAACTTCTGGAAAAAAATGAACCATTCAAAAGACTCTTAGCTATGAGTAAGCACTTGGATAAGTGCGAAACGCGTTAGCCTATGATCTGTACATTTTGCCTATGATGTCCTGTATCTGATGTGTTCCTGATCTTAAAATAAAGAAATTTGGATTATCATTTCCTGGAGTGTGGCTTATCCGGATTTTCTCGTTTGCATATAGCATTCAAAAGACTTATTATGCCTCATAGATTATACGTTGGGGTGTTTGCTTTCCAAAATGGGGTCAATTTGTGGGTGTTTCCATTATCCTGGTGCTCCAGGACCTTCAAAAGTGTATATATAATATATATATTGCCATACTCAGGAGGAGTAGCAGAATGTATTTTGGGGTGTCATTTGTGGTATGCACATGCAAAGTGAGAGAAATAACCTATTACAATGACAATTTTGTGGAAAAAAAAAATCTTCATTTTGCAAAGAATTGTGGGAAAAAATGACAACTTCAAAAAACTCACCATGCCTCTTACTAAACACATTGGAATGTCTACTTTCCAAAAAGGGGTCATTCGGGGGGTATTTGTACTTTACTGGCTTGTTAGTTTCTCAAAGGCCACCAGTACATCAGGTGTGATCAATTTTTTATAATTTGCACCATAGCTTGTAGTCTCTCTAACTTTCACACAGACCAAATAAAATACACTAATTTGGGTTATTTTTACCAAAGATATGTAGCAGTATAAATTGTGGCCAAAATGTTTGAAGAAAAAATACTAATTTGCAAAATTTTATCACAGAAACAAAGAAAAATGTGTCTTTTTCAAACTTTTCGGTCTTTTTTCATTTATAGCGCAAAAAATAAAAAACCCAGAGGTGCTGAAATACCACCAAAAGAAACCTCTATCTGTATGAAAAAAAATGACAAAATGTATTTGGTTGCAGTGTTGTATGACTGAGTAATTGTCTTTCAAAGTGTGAGAGCACTGAAAGCTGAAAATTGGTCTGGGCAGGAGGAGGGTTTAAGTGCTCAGTAGGCAAGTGGTTAAAGTTCATGTGTGTGTAAAGTGTCCCAATACTTTTGACAATATAGTGTATGTCTGACTCTACAGACTGCTGCAGCACACTGTAGAAATAGCAAATCTTCTAAAGCGCTTTCATCAGTTTGTATAATTGTCCAACCTGTTTTGAAATTCAATGCTTAGTGTGAGGCATTCCAATAATAGATAATATCATCAAAGATTTGTTTTAAATTATGGCTCCGGTAGGAGCCATTTGGTCAGATACCTTATACTTTATGGGGAGCACAATAGAAAAGATATCAATTTCCTTTATAATTACAACTAAATGTCATTTTCTAAGAATCTGCAGATTTAGAAGACATATTACATTTAACCCTCATTCCCTAAAGTGAGTTTCAAAGGTTAATATGGTTACTGATGTAAAAACCAGGATGTCAGGCAATATCTGTTCTGTTATACAAATAAAATTATATAGATCACGTCCTCTTAAAACACACCACACGTATTTATATGTATACATACATACAGTGTCAAGAAAATGTATGTGAGCCCCTTGGAATTTCCTGTTTTTTGCAGGAATTCACCTTTTAATGTGATCTGATCCTCATCAAGTCAAAACAATAGACAAAATGAAGACATACAATCAAGAGTAGTTGATCTGCATAAGGCTGGAAAGGGATACAAAGCAATCTCACAGTGTTTCAGCATCCATCAGTTGAAAGACAAATTGTCTATACATGGAGACAGTTTAACATTGAGGCTACTCTTCCTGGAAGTGGGTGCCCGGTCAAGTTGACTCCCAAGGCACAATGAGATAAAGAAGAACCCATGAGTAACAGCTAAAGGCTTGAAGACATCATTGGAACTGGGAAACATTCCTGTTTATGAGTCTACCCTATTAAGGTCTTTAAACAGGTGGGTGTCTATGGCAGAACAACATGGAGGAGGCTGCTGCTCTCCAAAAAAACTCTGCAGTGCTCCTGAAGTTTGCCAAAGAGCACCTTGGCAAACCGCAATGCTAATGGGAAAATGTTTTGTGGACTGATGCACCAAAAGTTGAATTGGAAGAATACTCAGCACTGTGTATGGCGCAAAAAGGGCACAACTTACCATCATCAAAATATCATCCCAAAGGTGAAGTATGGTGAAGGAAACTTCATAATTTGGGCTTGTTTCGCTGTCTCAGGGCCTGGACAACTTGCCATCATTGAGGGAAAAATGAATTCCCAAGTTTACCAAAACATCCTACAAGATAATGTCAGGGTGGCTATCAACCAACTGAAGCTTAATAGAAGTTGGGTGATGCAGCCGGAAAAAAACCCTGAGCATCAAAGTAAATTCACCACAGATTGGCTTCAGAATTTTTTTTTTTTTGAGTGGTATGGTCAGAGCCCAGACCTTAACCTCACAGATATGCTGTGGGATAAGACACACACCAGACATCCTACAATGTCTGAGCTGAGGCAAATTTGTAAAAGCGGAATGGTCAAAAATTCCTCCAGAAAGCTGTGCAGGTTTGATCCAGAGCTACCAAAAGCACATGCTGGAAGTCATTGCTGGCCATGAGGAATTGCTTATGTGTTATCAGCTTAAAGGGGTTGTTAAAGCAGTGCACACAAGCACTGCCAGCCCCACTGCTAGTATAACCTGTAGTATATACTGTATGCCGTTTTTTAAAATTCATCTTTTAAATACCTTATTCTTTCTGCCCGATCAGCGGTCACGTGACCAAGCGTCGCTCTCTCCCTCCGCTGTATGTACTGGGGAAGGAGGGGCCTAGATCCCCCTCTGATGTTTGCTGGGCAGTCACGTGACCTCCCTCTGTAGTGTAAACATCAGAGGAAGACAGCAATGGGCGGTCACGTGACCGCTGATTGGGGAGAAAGAATAAGGTATTTAGAAGATGAATTTTAAAAAACGGCATACAGTATATACTACAGGTTATACTAGCAGTGGGGCTGGCAGTGCTTGTGAGCAGTAATGTTTGCACTGCTCAGAATGGTGCTTGAAGGGGAGGGAAGGGGCGGCTCACGCACAGACTAGCTGAAAGGCAGGGAGGAGAGGGGGGAGGAGGACACAGGAGACACAGGAGACACAGGAGAGCAGAGAGTAGACTGCTGATAACGGAGGCACGTAAATTGACCACGGTGTCAGGGCTCAGCAGCCACATGCCATAAACTGGTTATACAAGGGGCCAAATTACACAGCACAAGCACTGTTCTGCTATTCATGTTTTAAAGGAACAGGATCCTTTTTTTTTTTTTTTTTCTAGGCTAACAAATGCTTTAAGCACATTGTGTCTGCCTATTGTTGTGACTAATATTAGTAATAATTGCAATACAAAATGTTGTTAACTAGCACTTACTTTTAACAAATGTTTGAATATCTGATTTGACTCTTGTTCTGGATTTGGACTTCATTTTAACATCGCACATACACAGCAAATGATTTTCTCTTTTCTCTGCGGGCTGATTCCCAACATTTTGTCCACAATAATGAGCCCTTCTGACAGTTGCAAGTGAGCTCACCTACAAACAGTCCCTCAACACTGCCTTATTATTGTAAATGATGCTGGCATATGTTGCATTGCTTGCAAAAATCTTACTCTGAGGGAGAGATACTGAAGGAAGATGATAATTAGAGTTTCTTGTTTGTTTAAAAAAATGAATACAAATGAAACATACTTTTTGTAATACAAATTAACAGAAATTAGGCAGCAACCTACTTTGAAGTCATCGACAATCATTTTTAATTTTACTGATAAATATGTTGTAGAACGCTGCAAATTGTCAAAATGTCAAATTGTCATGCAACAAATATGGAGAGGTCTGTTATCAAAAAGGGATTCTGATTTTGAACTAATAACATTAAAAGCTTTTGGTACAGTCCAGTATTTCCTTTTACATGGATTATGGAAATCTATTTTCAAATACTTAATGTAGTTTTCATTTCCAGGTTTATCTTCATATTGGCATACTATGGGTCATTTTCTCTTCCTCTGAACTCATTCAACCACTCATAGCTAGTCTATAAAAAAGACAGACAATTCCCCCCTGTGTTCCATTACAAGAATCCTCAGGACAGAAGAACATGGAAACGTATGACAATCGGCCAGCAAAATCATTTCATGTTAGCATACTACGGGACAAAGCAAGCAATGGTTATAGAGGGAGAAAAGAAATAAACCACTCTACACCAAGTTTTTTTCAAAAGGTACACTAAATAAGTAACAAGGGGCAAGGCTTAAACAGAGTTTCTGAGAAAAAAGCAATCTTCAAAAACGTCTGCAGGGAGGTCACTAGGCAAAAGGTGGAGATTATTGATAATGGTTGGTCTTTAACACAATGTTTGGTGAGATGCAACCACTGGCACATGAACGTAGTCCTTGGAGAGATCTATCAAACACATCCAATCTTTCTCCCCAACTATCAAAATTATTGTCTCTAGGGACTCCACTCTGAAATGTCTGAATTGTATACAGCGATTTTGTGTTTTAATTCCAGGATTGGTCTGAATGTGCTGTTTGACTTAGAACCAGGAACAAAAGACCTTTCTCTTTCGCAAGAACTAGTGAATGGCTCGCACTGCCATCAATTATTTTAATAAGCGAAGATATTTTTTTAATTTTAACATTTTGGAATATGAGCTTGTATACAGAAGGCAATCTGGAAAACTATATCCAATATCCTTTGTTAACTGCATTGACAATCCAACTGTCTGCAGTCTTTTCTTCCCAGATCCTGTGAAAGTGGGCCAATCTGCAGGACTAAGGAAATCTAGGTGGGCAAAAGATCAGAACAATTTTTGTTGTGACTTTGTGGCTTGCGCTGACTTCTTGTTAGCTGTTCACGTGAACAAAGACTGATTCCATTCCTAAATGCACTGCCTCTTTCACATTCTCCATCCTAGTCCGCAAAGCTCTAGTAATGAATGCGAGGGCTACTGCAGGTCTACATGCCGACTCCACATTGTCCTTCCATGGCCCGAGTGATGTACCTTATCAGTGCTTGAAGGCATCTACCCCAGGTGAAGAATCTCACAGTTAAGGATTTTCAGCCTTCAAGGGATAACATTTTAGGAATCTGTTTTGGAGTTTCGATTTCTTCTTCAGTATTTCCAACTGCCACAATGATTTCCACCATCAGTTTAAAAGAAGAAATCAGTTTCTTTAAATTAGTACTAAAGGCATTTTTTTTATTTTGGATAGATTAAGAGTGGGGTCTAGCTGCTGTCTTTTTTTTTTTTTTACCATCTGTGTCCCTTAGTGGAGATTTTCCCTCACTTCTCACCCCATAGCCAAAACAGGAAATAAGGGGAAACCCCCCCAAAATGAAGAATCCCTGGGTATCACCAGGGTAACCAGAACTAGTTCCCCTCGATTACTGTTCTGGTGTCAACACAAAATTTAGGATTTTCTTTTGCATTCACTTTAACTGACAGGTTTTCTAATCCCTCTCCAATCTATCAAATGCTAAAAAAAGTTTTGCCTTTATTACATTTTATGTCTGGAAGATACGTATGAATTTTCACTTACAGAGGAATCCAATTCCCAATCAATGATTTTGCTTTTCCCAAATTTGATTTTGTTTTCATGAACTCCATGCTCCCTTCTTCTATGCACATGGGATGAGGAACTTTTTCCGTACACTTAATATTGGCTGTCCACCATCGAGATCCTCCCAGGACCCAGAAGAGAGTGCACAGGTGATGACAATAGAGCAAGGTGGCCTTCAGGGACTGGCCTAGAATGTGCTCATCTGCAGCACTGGGCTGCTGGTCCTCCATGTTCAGAAACTGTATTTGCAAGGGTCCCAGCCAGTGGACTTAGGTGAGGTTCAAACACTCCACAAGGCATTTTAAAGAATAAAACATGCTGAATATGTTCTGCCCTGAAGTGGCCTTTAAAGTAGTAAAGGCTTTTTTGTATTTATACCTACAGGTAAGCCTATAATAAGGCTTACCTGTAGGTACAGTAAATATCTCCTACACATGCACAGTTTAGGAGATATTTACCTTAGCAGCACCGGTGATGTCACCGGCCATTGAGAGAGCCTCAATAGCCGCAGCTCACGAACCCGGAAGGAAGAGCGGGTGAAGATGGAAGCGCCTTTAGCGGTGACAGCATGCCACTGGAGGGTTTCGTTGTCAGGTAAGTCTTTCAAGTCTTTCATAATGCGCTAGTATGCGATGCATACTAACACAACATGACATGAACTGGCAGGGAGATTATTTTTTTGTTTACTACCGCTTTAAATTTTTTTAGCAATCAAGAGTTTCTTAAAGTAGAACTGTGCTAAGACTTTTAAATATCTATATTTTTTTAGCGAGCAATAATATCGTTTTAAAACAACTTGCTGCTATAGCTGCAGGCACTGTGGAGAGGTTTATCCAGTATGTTTACAGCAGAGAGCTCTTACACTTACATTTCAGCAGTTTAGGAAATGGGGAACAGCAGAGTGCACAGACCAGGCTTAAAGTAGTTCACTGCTTCTTTTGTGAACTTTGGGGCTGAATTGCTCCAGATTGTCTGCAGCTACAGAGGTCAGTAAAGGCTTGTTTTAAGCATTTTTACTGCTTGTTAAGAAAAAGGCACATTTTGGAATGTTCCTAGCCTGAGTTTTGGCAGGGCTTAAGGCGCCCTAAAGGGGAATTCTGGAACCTTTGCTTGCTAATGTACATCTAAGCAGGCGGAGGCCATGGTCATGAGAAATCTGCATTAAGGCATCACTCCAACTTAGAAGCGAGCACATGTCGTGGCATAATGTCTCTTCGACTTCACAGCGGCCTTACACTTGACTAACCGAACACAGTCTTCCTTACGCGGTGCAGCACTTGTGAGGGGATACCGCAGAGCCTGAATCCTGCTCTCTAGCCTAGCTCTGATATCCTCTCACTCCCAGTGAAATGTTTGTAACCTTATATTATCGTGAGAAGTTTGCTGAGGTTCTGTACTTTTGAGAATCCTCCCTTCTAAATTCTTCCCGTGACTTGCAGACAAAAATCATAGGCGCTCTGTGCCACGGTTCCAGCCCTGGATTTGGGGATCCGGTTGCTAGGGAGGGGGTTACATTCAAGACCCTGCTCGCTGCCAGAGCACTCTGTCACCCCTGCCAAGTCACTCCACACTCTTTCCATCTGAAAGCTCTAGCAACAAAACTCCCCTGGTTATTCATGGCAAGGACAAGGCGATCCTTCTCCCTCTGCAGCATTCACCACTTGTTACCCTTAGTAGTGTCCATCCCCTGAAACGAGCCGTGCCTTTAATACACCCTGTATGCATCCCATTGCCGAAACCTCAGACCAGGCATTTTGTAGCTCAAAGAACACTTACTGAACTTGGGCAGCATAGGCGTACTCAGGGGGTGTGCCAGATGTGCCTGGGAACACCCTAATCACCCGTGCTATCTCCCGAGATCTGCCCAAAAATGTTGTGTGTAACCCCCGCTGCCCTACCCCAGCCCTACCCCTGCTAAGTCCAATCATTGGCTGGTGTTGATAGTCCCACTCATCCCCAGCATCACGGCTGAGTTGTGATCTCTCTCCCTGCAAGTAATTACATTGGCTGCTGACGGTTTCATACACCGAGCGACTCTGGCAAGCCTCACTGTCTGTTGCATGTGAAATACCCCCTCTCCCCTGCCAGTTCCAATCCATGCTGCCTAACCTATCAATGCAAATCACTGGTGCCTATCAGTGCCAACCAATGCTGCCTGTCAGTGCCCATCAGTGCTGTCTATCAGTGCCAATCAGTGCCCATAAGTGATGCCAATCAGAACCCATCAGTGCTGCCTATCAGTGCCCATAAGTGCTGCCAATCAGAGCCCATCAGTGCTCCCTATCAGTGCCCATTAGTGCTGCCTATTAGTGTTGATAATCAGTGCCCATCGGTGCTGCCTATCAGTGCCCATCAGTGCTGCCTATCAGTGCCAATCAGTGCTGCCAGTCAGTGCCGCCAATTAGTGCTGCCAATCAGTGCCACCTATCAATGCCAATCAGTGCCCAACAGTGCGGCCTATCAGTGCTGCCAATCAGTGTCCATCAGTGCTGCAAATCAGTGCCAATCAGTGCTGCCTAACAGTGCCACCAATCAGTGTCTATAAGTGCCCATCAGTGCTGCCTATCAGTGGACATCAGTGCTGCCTATCAGTGCCAATTAATGCTGCCAATCAGTGCCCATCAGTGCTGCCAATCATTGCCACCAATCAGTGTCAACCAGGGGCAGCTATTAGTGCCCATCATTACTGCCAATCAGTGCTGCCAACCAGTGCCTATCAGTGCCAATCAGTGCCCATCAGTGCTGCTAATCAGTGCCCATCAGTGCACCGAGTTCAGGGATGAGGAGACGAACTCAGCAGCCAGGCACATTATCCATGGGGGGGGCACAACTGAAATCCGTTGATTTTGATTAATGCCACATGCCGATCTTTAGTATAATAGGTAATCACCACACTACTATTTACAAAAAACTACTGGAGGTAAAATAAAGAAGTGTCAGTAAAAGGCTTGCTGCTAAGCACTGTTATGTGTTCCCACACGAGAAAAAAAAAAGTGCAGCGCTAACTTACTAATCAATAACTTAACAATAATGGTGCAACCCTATAATGTATATAAATCTAAATAAACTTCAATATTACCACAATACCGCTCTCTGTGATATATACTGTAATTTCACATATAATACACATCAAACTGAAAACAAGACATAACAAATTAAACTTAGCAGGGATGGTGGAAAGTGCTCTACAGATAATTGCAATACAAACTATCTAATTTCAACGTTTTAGTTGGGAGGTTTACTTCATTATAGCACTTTGTAATAATTTTTTTGGCATTTTTTTACATTTAATTTTATATGTTTTAGTAAACTATTATAATGTGAATTATTGCAATTGAAGTTAATTCTCCCCCACCCCTGCTAAGTCCATGTCTTTATGGACCTTGCTTTGTGCACTGGTGCGCAGTCATGTTGGAACAGGAAGGGGCCATCCCCAAACTATTCCCACAAAGTTGGGAGCATGAAATTTTCCAAATGTCTTGGTATGCTGACACCTTAAGAGTTTCCTTCGCTGGAACCAAGGGGCACATGTTACTGTTAAAGTAGAATTATGGCCTGTACACATGATAGGATTTTCCGATGGAAAATGTGTGATAGGACCTTGTTGTCGGAATTTCCGACCGTGTGTAGGCTCCATCACACATTTTCCATAGGAATTTCCGACATACAAAGTTTGAGAGCATGCTATAAAATTTTCCGACAACAAAATCCGTTGTCGGAAATTCTAATCTAATCGTCACCGCGTTCAGAACGATCGGATTTTCCAACAACTTTGTGTGACCGTGTGTATGCAAGACAAGTTTGACCCAACTTCCGTCGGAAAAAATCCTAGGATTTTGTTGTCGGAATGTCCGATCAGTGTCCAACCATGTGTACAGGGCATTATAAGCAAAACTTGTTTTTTCCATTTTGGATAGAGCAAAGGAGGGTTATCAATTTTTTTTCGTCTCATAGCCAAACAGGAAGTGAGAGGAAATCCCTGCAAATTAAGGTAATTCCTTGGGGACCCCAGGTCACCAGAGTTATGCCCTGTACACACGGTCGGATTTTCCGATGGAAAACGTGTGATAGGACCTTGTTGTTGGAAATTCCGACCGTGTGTGGGCTCCATCTCACATTTTTCCATCGGAATTTCCCACACACAAAGTTTGAGAGCTTGCTATAAAATTTTCCGACAGCAAAATCCGTTGTCGGAATTTCCGATCGTGTGTACACAAATCCGACGCACAAAGTGCCACGCATGCTCAGAATAAATTAAGAGACGAAAGCTATTGGCTACTTCCCTGTTTATAGTCCCAACATACGTGTTTTACGTCACCGCGTTCAGAACGATCGGATTTTCCCGACAACTTTGTGTGACCATGTGTATGCAATTCAAGTTTGAGCCAACAATCTTCGAAAAAAAAAACCATTGATTTTGTTGTATCGGAATGTCCGATCAATGTCCGACCGTGTGTACAGGGCATAAGTGTCACAATTGGAAGCATTTCCCTCTATTACTTTTCTGGGGACAACCAAAAATTTTGGATTACCTACTACTTTTATTTTCAATGATAATGGTAAACAGGACAAACAAAGAGGGCGAATCTCCTTAACGAGGGCACAGACAGCAATAAGCACTGGCAGTTCTAATCCATTTCCACTCTATCCAAAACTTTAAAAAAAGGTTTGCCTTTAGTTACACTTTAAGAACCCCCTTCAACCACGCAAACCACCATAACAGAAGGCAGCGTGTTCCCCACCCCGCATCCGCTTGCACATTTTTAAAATGGCACAGCTGTGTGGGGCTCTGCCAACATTCACAGAGATCTGTGAATGAAAAAACTACATGTCCCATCTTCCTCCATGGAAGACAGATGTGTAGTTTCAATGAACTGGGATGGGACATGTAGGATACCTTGTAGACAAAATGCTGCGTGATTTTGGTAAGAGGGATGGTTTGGGTTTTAGGTATGGTGTATGTGACCATGCTTCATATTCCACCCTGAATATGGGTGTGACATAAAACATGGACTGTTATATTTTAATGACTTGATATATTAATACTTTATATGTGGACTAGACAGTGGTATTAGCAATGCTGATATAGTATCATACAGTAAAACTGGGATAATATTTACAGAGAATGTGCTAATACTGTGATGACAATGCACGCGCCTTCTCTTTCTTCTTGTTGGATAGGTTGTCTATATCCTACAGTCTGACACTGGGCAGAAATTTTAGTTTTTCAAGGAGCAAATACAACTAAATAACAGCATACATTCTCATCCCTAAGAAGTAGTTCTATATTATCATAACAACTTACGGCCCACTCACACTGATGCGCTTTTGATGTGTTCCCATTGACTTTCAATGGAAGGTGCCTTTTCGGGTTGCTTTTGAATAACTGCACCAAAGATGCAGCATGCAGGACTTTTCAAAGTGCAACGCACTTGCAGTGTGAACAGTTACATAGTTTTCATTTGCTTTATTGCTCTGGAAAAGCAACCAAAGCGCACCAATGTGAAAGGGGCCTTAAGAATAAAGTTTCAGATGTTTATAAATGCCCATTACTGATTGGTTCATTTAAATTTATAAAAAAATGACAAACTGTATATATTTACATTTATTTTTACAGTATGTAGCACAGACAATTAAAACATTTAACATGATATTTATACATTGGTGGAGATTGTCAAAGGCACAGGATTAAGATCCATTGCAAGGCGTAAAGTACTGAGGAACACTATGAGGAAAGTGTTTCATTTATCACACCAGTAGCATCAAGGGATGGCGCTGTCAAATATTACTATGGTTAGTGTGCTTTTCTGAACACTTTGTAACTGGCAGCTGGATTTAAAGGTTACAATTTGAAAAAGAAATGATCATCATAATTCATTGTCAAGGGATCTATTAACCAGAATACCTTATTTTACTGAAACGCTCATGTATGCATGTTGATATCCATTCTGTCTGGAATTTTCATCATTTTGATTCACATTATCAAGCACTGCTTAAAGTGGACCTGAACTCAAGGAGTGAAGATTTACTATATAACAGGGAACATCTAGACATATTTAGTTGTGCTTAAGTTTTACACTGAGGCTGGGTTCACCTTATTGCACTGCAGTAACACGCACATTACCACATCATGCATAAACACACATGTTGCTGCACCGTGGTGTCTCATTGGTAACGGCAGCCCAATAACTTACCAAATGCATTGCAGCACATCAGAATGCATGGTATAACACTACTATGCATTTTTGTGAAGTCTGTTAGAAAGAATAGGGCATGCACCTTTTTTGGTGCATTAGGCAGCCTGTTCAAGTGAATGCAGCATAAAACATGTTAAAGCACTGCAACAGTGCAAATCCAGCCTCAAGGATCTACCGTTTGCCCTGAATTACTCCTGAAAAATAGCCATGCACTCCCTGACATATGTGCCTAGTCCTTAAGCACTCTTGTCCTGTACCCTCACAGATCATCTAAGGCAAAGGTCTCCAAACTTTCTAAACAAAGGACTGGTTTACTGTCCTTCACACTTTAGGGGGGCCGGACTGTGGCCATCGGGAGTATAAAATGTCCCATCGTCAGTAGGAGTATACAATCCCCCATCATTGGTGTCAGTGGGAGGAATTGTACCCCATCATTGGTTTCATTGGGCCCCATTGTTGGTATCATTGGGAGGAATTGTGCCCCATCGTTGATGTCATTGGTAGGAAGTGTGTCCCATCGTTGATGTCATTAGGAGGAATTGTGCCCTTCATTGGTGTCAGCAAATAAAATAGCATCCCAAGGGCCAGCTAAAAGCAAGCTAAGGGCCGCATCTGGCTCCTGGGCCACAGTTTGGATACCACCACTAATCTAAGGCACTGCTGACGGCCCACAGTGCAAAGATCTTGCTGCTTCTGCTTCATGAATTTTCTGGATGTGTGCATTCTGCACTTCAACACCTGCTTCTCTGAAATTTCGCCATCAGTCATCAGATTATCAGTCATCGAAGGGGGAGGGGAGGGGATGGGGGCTTCCCTGCTCCTTATCCAAGATGGTTGCCAGGGACACAGTATGGAGCAAACCATGTAAGTTAGTACTGTGGAAAAGATCAGTTGTTGGAAGCCTACAGACAATACTGATTTAAATAGTTATTTTCCCTATGTTTGCATTTTTGGGCACAACTTCCATTATACAGGTTCTCTTGTCCAAACAAAAACATTTTTATAGTTTACATATGAAGAGCTATGTTAATCTTTACTTATAACATTTTAACAATTTTGTCTTCATTTGTGGAACTGGAAAGGCAGTCGATACATAAATACACACTTTAAGATCATTGGTAGCCAGTGTGAGCCCAGATGTGTCTGTGATGGCCCTCATCATTGACAGCTGTTTTAGGAACATTAACTGAACTGGTCTATAATTTTAATTTAATTTAATTTTTTAATTTTAAAACAAAGAGCACATTTGCACAATGTTCGTTGCCTTTTTATCATAAAGGTCATGATGTTTGTTAAGCATTTCACATATTTATGGATGATTCCCGATAAGCCGTTTTGTTGCTCTATATGGTAGGTAAGTGTCATGCTTCTGGAATGAATGTTTTGAGAGGTTTTGTGAGGTTTGCTTTGTTACAGAATTGCGCTGTTTTTGGCCCACTCACACGATAGCTCCCTTTGGTCAACAACCTTGCAAGATAATTATTATAGGAAAAAAAGTGCTATTGATGACAGGGCTTGTTTGAGCTTTGGAGCATCCTATGACTTCTCTGTTGTTTGAGCATTTGGAGAATCTTCACTGACTTCATGCATGCTCTAATTATTTACTGATTTACCCACAAGGGCAAGAGTTGGCCAGAAAAGAGCAGATTTAAAAAAGTAATTAAAAACTGTAATTATTGTGCTTGTGTGCTGCCAACTCTTGCCAATGGGTGCCTTAAAGAGAATACAGTTCTGACTAGAGCCATTATTTTATTCACAACCTTAACTGAATGGTCCAGTCAACCAAAAACTGATACTTTGGTTATGGATGTGTTGTGTGTGTAGACTGATTTATAAACTGGCTTCAAATAGTGATCAGGTACTCTGCAAAAGGACTTACTAGAAGTTTTGAGCATTGCCCTCCATTCAAGTAAGAAGTGAACAACCCAGTAGATTAAAGCAATACCTTCAACCCAGATAGCAAGGATAACTTGCCACAAATTTGTGGCAGTGTTGAATTGTAAGTCTTTCAACATGCTGCACATTTACACTGGCCAGTTGTACACTCGCAGAGCACTTGAAGCACAAGTTCTAGTTGACCTTTAGAACTTGCAGAATGTTTGCAAAGAAAGTTGATCTGGAATCATGGAATGCAGGCTTGCCTCAATTCTGCAACAAACTTGTGAAGCTTGGCAAGTCTAGCAATAGCTTAGCAAGTCGTTTTCAAACTTGCAGCTCAATTGCTTGCTATCTGGAAATTAGGGCTGATAAACAGGTTCAAAAGGCTAAGCCCAACAGCATCCATTTTGGCCGGACTGTCCTTTTAAGGGGAAAGATCATTTGGTTTGGTGATACACTATTGTGTTGCTTATGTTTAACAGCTTTTTGTACAGCCCATAGTAAATAAACCAAATTTCATCTCTCAAAGTGAAGTAAATAAATGTCATGCTCAAGTACATATACTACTCTTAAACCATTGCAACATATTGTTTTCATAGCTATACCACAGGTAAGATGTAATACTTCAGTACACATATATATTATCCCTCCTTTTACCTAAAAGTATGTTAAACTTGTGCTAGTTTGGCCCTTAAATATTGTGCATGCCAAAAAGAAAAAATATAATTAGAAATATTTATCTCAAAATAATCTCTTTAAAAGTAACAAATTTACAGATGACTAGTAAATGCAAGTATAGTTGCCAAGTATGATAGACGTACAACGTGTGGCAGTTTATGCGCAGGAGAAAAAGCACAGGTTGGTGTTTAGATCAAGAGTTCTATAATATGAAGGACTTTGATCTCCCAGAGGGTCCTGATTAGAGACAGTACATTTGCTTGATAAGTTCATTTAACATGAGAAACATTCACGTTGACTGAAACTGGGCACAGAGCAGACGAAACGAATAAATGACAAAAGCAAAATTGAGATAAAAAGCAGCATCATATCAAACAGAATAAGGGATGTATGTTCAGATTCAAAGGTGTTATCCACATGCAAGAATTTCAGATTTCCTGTCTTTAAGAATTCAGTTTAATCTCTTTTTATGAAGAAAGGTTAGAAAAAGAAGACCTCTGGGAAGAAATACTACAAACTTCTAAGTTAGTGAAGGAGCTCCCTGCGTCACTTGTGTATTCAGGATAAGATGACGTTGAGGATATGATATTTTTTAGTCTCTGAAGAGCTATAATTAGCAGCAAAAGAAGAAAGGCCAATAGGCTAAGAAAGATGGACACATAGACGTAAACGTTTGATAAACGGTTGGGTGTTGATGATGAGGAATCCACTGAGGTTGAGAGAGAGGTAGGGAACAATTCCAAGAATGTTCCATTCCCGATGTCTTCTGGTAGAACTGCTGAAGGACCAAATCCAGACATGGTGGCATGGGCAATGTGTTGACTTTTCAAAAAGATTCAAGTCAGGACATCTTTGAAAGACACCAGTGAAGTTATAATTCAATCATCCACTTTAGTATGGAAGATCAACCTGAAATATATAAGGCATTTTAATTGTATAATATATGCAGTGCTAAAGAAAACCTTTTGACATTTCACTATGTTGCTTTGATAAATGCTAAACGATAGGTACATTTTACCCAGAAGCTGTTGAATTGTTAATGAAAGATACACTGCAGGGCAAAGAGATAGTGTCTCTGCAAAGTGCCTCTCTGATCTCCTTACAGTATGTTCACGTTGCTGTTGCTTCCTTACTTATCCTTCCTCAGTCATTACTGACACTTAAATCAATAATATCAGCAACCAGGGGGTATAGTGATATCATTCCATCCATCATGTGACAGTGCTCAGCTCTAGCGATTGGCTTCTAAGCCCAAGCACTGTCACAGGGCAGGAAGTCATATGCTCCCCCATACCAAGGAGCACCAACAGAGAAAGAACCAGCAAGGTGATGCTGGTAGGTGAGTATAAGGGGGTCATTAGGGGCATTTGCGAAGCCCCTCCCACTTTGCTCTACATGAACATGGTGACAGTTTCTCTTTACCTGCTTGAGCTTTCATCCAGTATACCTCATATTGCCCACAGGAATTTTTACATTTCTGTTATAGTCTCAATATTTTGGCAATAACTTGGAATAGCAGGGTAATACATATATCTTTTTTGGTGGGCAAAAATAGTGTTACTGTATATAAAACGTGTACATTTTATTCTATAGTTTGTCCCCTTTAAAATGACACATAAATTATGTTTCTGGTCCAAAGCATGTTGTTATTCACAAATGAAATAATGTCTTTTTTTTTTTTAAATGTTGTGTATTTTTGGAAATTTGTTGCTACAAAAATAAATTAACAGTGCAAACAATGCAAAAAACATTAACAAAACAAATAAAAATGAAACATATTAATGGTAAATAAATGAATAAAAATCAGCAAAAAAATAATAGCTCAAGGAAGATGGGACTGGGGTAGTTAATCAGGTGTATACTAGGCACACCAAAGATATTTGGTTGAAATTATCTTGGGCTTACCAGGTGCTGGTCCATAATTAGTTGATGCATAGTTGGTTTCTTAATGTGAACCTGTCAAGTCCCAGAAAGAATCTAAACTAACAATATAGCAGGAAGCATGTAGGGCTTTGAAGTATCTATAGTGGACTTCAAATCAATTTGTGTGGACTTTTACTTGGACAGTATTCAAAGCCCAGTGTATTAAAGAAAGTGCATATTACTAATCGTTTACAGCTCTTGCCAAATAGGTTACATTTAAAAAATTGTATCACCATTTCTTTTTTAGGCGAGTGTTTGAGGTTAGTTTTTTATGTTCTTTTGAGTTTGAGCTTCATTTTATTTGAGTTTTATTTTGTTAGGGTCTTGTATTTATTTCATTTTTTTAGGGGGTCAGCAGCATCAGTAGCATGAATCTGTTGGTGTTAACATAAGAGTTGGCCGTTGTTTCTAGCATAACACTGCAGATCATTGAGGTGCTGTTTACTGCACCAAAACACCACAATTTACAAGGAACCCAAACTACATAGTTTACATCACACCAAAGCACCACTTATACCCCATACAACTCTTCTGATAGCTACAAATAAAAATAGGGAATAAACTCCACACTATCAGCAACATCTGGCAGGCCTACAAAGAGGCAGAAGTTCCCATTCAGCAATAAGAAAGGAAAGTAGCTTCTGTGTCCACAGGCCAAAACCGCGGTCGTGGATGTGGTCCATCATCTATATCCTTACTGACTCCAATCATAGGACCACTTTAGTTGGCTCCAAAAATGTTTCAGCAAGATGAATTCCGAAAACTAGTGCTGGAAACCACAGCCTTGGAAAATGTTTGCATATATGGCTGAACTGTGTTTACAAGGGAGGCAATTTTATGTGATGTCACACTGCTGCTTGTTAACTTCAATGCCTTTCAAAATGGTTGCATGCTTTCTCTTGGAATACTATAAGATTTGCTCCTTCTCCTTATTTTGCTTGTGTTCATTTAAGTACCGTATGTTTAGAGCCAAAATTTTTATTTTTTTATCATATTGGATAGAATAGGAAATGGTTAAAATCACTGCCGGGTTCTTTTTTGCCATTTGGGGTGGTTTTACTTTATTGTCTGCGCCAAGTGGGCCAAGGATCCCCAATGGAACATTTCTAAGCAGTAGTGATATTTGACATTCTTTGTCAAACAAAAAATTAATTGGATCATGATTAACGATAAGATGACCTGAACTTTACATAACCACAAAATGTAATTTGATAATACTAAAATTGATAACTAAAATTGACTTCCCTTATTGTAACGACCCCCCTCTTTTTTATCATTTCTTTATTTTTATTTTTATTTTTATTTTAGTTACATTTTATTATAACTGGACTTTGAAAAAACAAAATCTAAACTCATGATCATTTGAAGAAACCTTGATTTATAACTTCAAGATTGTTTTGTATGATGTTCCTCTTACAATATTGCCAAACAAGATATTAGCTCAATTATATATTTTATCATTTCTATATTTGCATTGGTCTCCTCAATAATGGTTATGTCCCTACAATTAATAGGGATATTACTCATCTATGGTCATATTAATGAATAATTTATCTTTGTTTGTTGTATATCCTGGATATGTTTTTTTGAATATGTTTTATTATTAATAATATGTTAATTATTTCCATATCTGTTATCATTTTTATATCTTTGTCCTATGACATGAAAACCAATAAAAAGATTAAATACGGAAGATTTCCCCGTTATTCCAGTTGTAGGGACAACTTGAAATTCTGTATTTTTCCCTTACTTTCTGTCTCTGTGTCAATGGTCACCAGGATAAACTATAATATAGATAATAAAGTGAACTTTCCCAGCAGGGACAGAGGCAGCAATAAACATCTAACAAGAGTTCTTTCTCTTCCCAACTCTATCCAGAATTAAAAAGAAAACCTTTGGCTTTAGATATTCTTTAAATCCTTCATCATAACATTCTATCAGCTCCTCCGTATATTGAACTCTAATTACCAGTGCCTTACTAATACTAAAAAAATAATAACCATAATCATCATCACCATCATCATATCAAAGGTTATTATCAGTATAAACATAAATGATAACTAAAAAATGTTAAATGCTGTACTATAAAACCACAACGGCAAAAAAAACCTCCCTAAAGCCGGGTACACATAGGCCGAATGTCAGGAGACATTGGCAGGTTAAATAAAAACTGTCCGACATTCGGCCTGTGTGTATGTCAGTCTGTCCGGCCGGCCAACTTCTCTCGGATGTGCATGCCAACCAGCTCCCGATTAGCGCTCTCAGCCAATCGCAGAGAGTGCTGATCGGAGTGTTCTGGCAGGGGGGCTATTCCCCTGTCAGAACACAACAGCTCAGCAGAGGGGAGATCGCTTTATTATTGTTGGATGGTTAGTACAGCATCTCCGACCAGAGCTGACAGTTTTTTTTCATGGTGTATATACTGTATGCTTATATCATTAGGTTATATCTTTTATGTGTCTAGCAATTGTGAAGGCTTGTCCAGAAAAAATAAGGAGTGTTAAATTAAAGATTTATTCATTAGAGAGGTATGTAGGAGGGTAGTCCTGTCCATTGGCTCTTGTAGACCGGTTTATTAGTTGACCCATCTACTTTTGTAGATAAAGATAAAACTGAAACAAATGGAACTGTCAGAAATGGTTTCAACCTAATTAGTGAAAAATGATAAACATTTACAAAGAGATTGCAAACATTACACATTTTGAGCATTTTTCTTTAATACAATCTTATTTAAAAAATCATTAAGCTATCATATTTTAGTTTTGTTTTTGGTCTAAGCTGCATTTTTTCAGCCAAGGAACAAAAAAATAAAAGTCAGCAGTTGCGAATACTATAAAAGGACACCTACCTATCCAAGGATCCAACGCCGTTTTCACTCGTGCCGGTTCTTCACTGGTCTTTGGGTCCCTGGAGCAAGGATGTTTACTGTGGGAAGCTGGCTTTGACTCTTTGCACAGGTGCCCATTGAGCATGTGTGAGTCGCACTGCGCTTTGTGAATGGTCCCGTAGTCTTCTGTGATCTGTGATATGTCCCAGAGGGTTGCAGGCAGGGGATAGGGTTAGGGGAACATTTGGTGGATCCACAACAGCAATCCAACCCAAAGTGGGAGCGGGTACCTGTCAAAACCAGATACCCGCTCCTCCCCAACTAAAAAAAGTTCCAAAAATGGTAGGGGGGATAGGTGGCGGAAAAGCAAAACTTCCCCTTTTGGATATGTCAAAATATATACATTTATTAAAGCACTTTCAGCACTTAAAGTCCATTTCCAGTTCTGTAAAAGAGACTCCCTGGCCACACGCAGAGCCTTTAAAGTATAAAAAAAAGGCAAAACTTTTTTTTTGTTTTGGATAGAGTGAAGAGGGATTTGAACACCTGTCAGTTTTTCTTGCTGTCTGTGCCCCCCGTTAAGGAGATCCCAAATATTGGGTTGTCCCCAGAAAAGTAATAGAGGGGAAATCTTCCAATGGGGGCACTCTTTTTGGTGACCTGGGGGTCCCTAAATAATTCCCTTAAATTGCAAGGATTTCCTCTCACTTCCTGTTTGGCTATGGGACAGGAAGTTAAGGGAAATCTCTCCAACAGGACACAGATGGCGAAAAAGTTTTGCCTATAGTTCTACTTTAAATCCAGCAGTCTGAGTGTCTGATGACAATTCATGTTCCTCATCTTCTGCTTCAGCAGTATATTGTCTTAACTGCTGCACAAAACTCACATAATGACATCTAAATTATGTTCTGTGCTGCAATTGATATGATGATGCACCATCAGGGTGTGCAGGTGGCAGCCTGGGCTCACAGGAAACATGAATGATGCTGGCCATCATTCGGTCTAAAAGAGGAGGGACATCTAGTGGCAGAGGGGGGTTTCTGCAGGGGCAGAGGGATAAAAGAAGGACTCCTTTATTTAAAACTGTTCAGTCACTGAACCTTTTTGCTGTGCATCTAATCAGAAATCTTTAACTGAAGGCAAAGGCTGCTATATCCCACCTTCTGTAAACCTATTTGAAATGTATACATTTGTTATTGGTTTTGCAAGCCCTGAAATTCTCAGATGCAATTCCACAGCTATTTGTCTTTCACTCTGCAGGTCTCTGTGAGTTCATGGACTGCAGAATTTCCTCATTACGGCAGTCCTATCACATTGCTCACTTCATGTTCTGGCAGCCTAAAGGCCAAACTCATCTTTTGTAGCAGTTGTCACTAGAACAAATTAAGTATTCATTGTGATGAGTCTGCATTCTATGGATGTGCTTCGAATTACAACTTCTATCTTTAGGGCTTCTAATGAAATTTTAGCAGGCTCCACATTCACTGCTACACATTGTTTTTAGAATATCAATAAATAAAAATCTGAGTTGTTATTTACACTATTTCAAAATTCAAAATGTAGCCAAACGGTAAATGAAAATGGAACTTTTAGTAACAGCAAATGTTTGAATTATTAACTTCCTCAAAACACAATTTACAGCAACAGTGTTTTTTTGTCTGTTTTTTTTTTAGTTGCAGTTTTTTCAATAAAACACAATCCTTGAGCTCTTTCCAAATTACTTTTAAGCTGAGATGATGGCATCAGTCTGCTGCAGACAAGGGGAAGCGTTTCCTCAGTCTCCTTTTTCCCAGTGGTCAGACTATATGGGCCGATTCACAACTGTTTGGTGCATTCGCACTTTTTAAAAAAAAAAAATTCACTTTTTTGAATAAAAAAATTAGAAAACAGTAAAGTTAGCCCAATATATCTTAAGCTCCTAATACCACGGACTATCACAGGTGGTTTTACATCCGCCCAGGCCCGGATGGTTTTACACCACATTTAAAGACGTCTTAATCCCTATTATTAAAAGAACGTTTAACTCTGTATCTACCTCTCAACCGTTTGTCCCGCATAGCCTACAGGCCTATATCTCACTCATACCTAAACCAGAAAAGGATCCCTCTTTCTGTGGTAATTATAGGCCAATATCCTTGACTAATATTGATATTAGATTGTATTCAAAGATTATCGCTAACAGACTTACCCCAATAATACCGGCACATATACATCTAAACCAGGTGGGATTTATAAAGGGGCGAGAGGCGAGAGATAATACGCTTAAAACATTAACACTGGTGGAATATGCCCGGAGACGCTCCATCCCATCCTGCTTGTTGGCAGTGGACGCCGAAAAAGCATTTGACAGGGTGGAATGGAGCTTTTTAAGGGAGACATTAAAGCAGTGGGGGATTGGTCCCCTACTGCAGGATAAAATAATGGCCCTTTATCATAATCCAATGGCCAGAATACGGGCAAATGGGGAGTTATCGGATACAGTAAATATCACCAATGGAACTCGTCAAGGATGTCCATTGTCCCCAATTTTATTTGTATTAGTTATGGAACACCTTTTAATAGCGATTCGGAAGAATAATGACATTAAAGGCATCAAGGTAGGGCAGATTGACTATAAAATGTCAATATATGCAGATGACTTGTTATTGTACATCACAAATCCGGTGGTGACAATACCAAATCTAATAGCAGAATTTAAAAGATTTGGAGATTTGAGTAATTTTAAGGTGAATTATAATAAATCTGAGGCCTTAAATATTTCTCTGTCTAACTCTTTGGTTGAGCTCCTAAAAAAAAACTTTTCATTTAAATGGCAGGAGGAGGCAATTAAATACCTCGGAATTTTTATCCCTAGAGAGATGAATAAGATACAGGAACTTAACTATCTTCCACTAATACGTAAAATAACAAAGACACTACAACTTTATGATAGAGGGACCTTTTCCTGGATGGGAAGGATAAACATTGTAAAAATGGATATACTGCCTAAAATCATTTATATACTCCAAACGATACCTATATATCCCTTAAGAACCGTAATGAATCAAATCCGTAAGGGTATAGGAAGTTTCATTTGGGCAAAAAAGAGCGCCAGAATAAATAGGAAAACATTATATAGACTAAAAAAGGATGGTGGACTGGCTCTCCCAGACATTTCGTTGTACCTCAGATCAATATTTATAACCAGGATTGTGGATTGGTTCCATAATATGGACAACAAACAATGGGTGAAACTGGAGGAAGAAGTCACAGACATAAAACTGAAATCATTACCTTGGATTAAGAGGGAATATAGACCCCGGGAAGGGGATATGCCCTCCTTGGTCGTATCAACCTTGAAAGTGTGGGACGATTTGATAAAAAGGGGGATAGGATCTACATTGAGAGGTCCAATGACCCCCCTCTTTAGCAACCCGGAATTCCCACTTGCTTTTAAAGCCAAGACCTTCCTAAAGTGGCAAAGGAGGGATGATACGAGGATAGTGGAAATAATGGAAGAAAATAAACTCCCCCCATTGGAGGCCCTTGTTACCGAATATAGAAAGAAATGGTTTCAGCATGGACAACTCCAGCAATACATTTCATCTTTGACGAAGGAGTCCATAATGAATAGACCATTGTTAGGGTTAGAAAAAATACTGTTACAGAAACATAGACCTACACATATCTTATCTGTTGTGTATAAATATTTAATTTCAGAAAACAAGGAGGAAGGGTTACAATACATAAAAAAATGGGAGGAGGAACTAGGGATGGTTATCCCTAGAGCTAAATGGGAAAAAGCAATTACAGTAACTCATAAATTATCAATCTCTACTAGGCATCAAGAAAGAAATGACAAAATACTAGCCAGGTGGTATAAATGCCCAGTTGATATGAACAAAATAAATTCAGATAATACAGACAGATGTTGGAGATGTGAAATAGCAAAAGGCTCAATGTCGCATATCTGATATTTTTGTCCAGAAATTCAATCATTTTGGGAAAAGGTATTTAAAATATACAGGGCTACAACCGGGGTAAAGATACAATCAAATATATATGTGGCGATATTGTCAATGATCCCTGGATCAATAAAAAATATAAAAAAGGGAACTTTGAAGTACTATATAACTGCGGCACGTACCGTCATAGCTAGAAATTGGAAAAATAAAAAAGCCCCCTCCATAAAAGAATGGGAATGTGAAATGGGAGTGATGCGATCCTTACAGGAGAGGATGATATTAGAGCGGTGGTTCTCAACCTGGGGGTCGGGACCCCTTTGGGGGTCGAATGACAATTTGCCAGGGGTCACCGAATCCTTGGCTGTTCCTGAAGCCTGCGCTGCTCTCCCAGCCTTTTCGCGGGCGCCCAGCTGGGCTGTTCCTGGAGCCTGTGGTGGCCCACTCAGCCTCTTCGCAGCCGCCCATTTAGTTCACGGCATGGCTGGGGGGCAGAGACTAGAGGTCAGCTGACTGGTGAGGAATGTGAATTGGGAGGGGCTGGTGGTGACCCCATCTCCTGATTTCAGCATAGGTGTCACTGCTACGAGACACTACAAAGTCAGAGACATAGGGAAGCCGGAGACACAGTGAGTAACACTACCTGTGATTAGAGTTGCCATTAAAAGTCCCCACTACAGTTCTCAGATCAGCAGATGACCTTGATCAAGAGCAACTAAGTTGACTGATCAGAACTCCCCCTAGCACTGCCACTTATCCCATTCCCCCCACCAAGGAGTAAGAGAAGGAATAAAAATAGAGAATACATGGAAGGGAGAGGAAAAGAGGGGGAGGAACAAAGAAAAAGGGAGAGAAAGAATAAAAAAAGAACGAGAAAATGACTAGAGAGAGGGGTGGGGAAAACAAAACAATAAATTAGGATAGAGAGAGATAAAAGGGAAAGAAAGGAGAACAAAGAGAGAGTGGTACATCCTAAAATGTACCATAAGGGGTTTTAATACTGTACGAGTGGAAGGGAGCACTAAATGTCTGTGGGTTAGGGGTGCAAATTACTTGTCTTGCGTGCTGACAACCCACGCTATGAAAATAATTTTACTGTTGGGGGTCCCCACAACTTAGGAAATTTTATCAAGGGGTCACGGCACTAGCAGGTTGAGAACCACTGTATTAGAGGGAAGGAGATGAGTATGTACAGGAAGAGCGTGGGAAGAGTCTAGAACCTCGCCGCGATAGGGGAACGAGAAAAAGGGGATAAAGATAGAGCAAATACTGTGATGAAAAGTTGGAGAAGGGGGGAGAGTTCTTCTGAATTGGAGAATTTTTTTTTTTTTGTTTGCTTTTCGGTTAGCTGAGTGGTGTTGTGTAAGAGGATTGGTTGAGGGTGTATGATGGGTATGGATGGGGGGTGCTGGGATAGTATTGTGTTGCAGATATAGGGGCCGTGCAAAGATAGAGTAACGAATTATATCCAGAAATGTATACAGATGATGCTAGTATAGATCATGGGGATATATAAAATGATCTGAATATTAATTGTGAATGCCCCTATACACCATGATTTATTTTTTTTCTGTGTAGATGTATGTATGTGTATATGTTTTATATAAAAATTTTGTAAAAATGTTTGATAAATAAAGATTGTAAAAAAAAAAAAAAGTTAGCCCAATTTTTTTTATATTGTGAAATATAATGTTACACCGAGTAAATTGATACCCAACATGTCACGCTTCAAAATTGCGCCCACTCGTGGAATGGCGTCAAACTTTTACCCTTAAAAATCTCCATAGGCGACGTTTGAAAAATTCTATAGGTTGCATGTTTTGCGTTACAGAGGAGCTCTAGGGCTAGTATTATTGCTCTCGCTCTACCGATCGCGGCGACACCTCACATGTGTGGTTTGACCACCGTTTTCATATGCGGGTGCTACTCACGTATGCGTTCTCTTCTCGGGACAGGGCGCTTTAAAAAAAAAATTTTTTTCTTATTTATTTTACTTTTATTTTATTTCTTTTTTCACTGTTTTTTAAAAAAAAAAAAATGGATCACTTTTATTCCTATTACAAGGAATGTAAACATCCCTTGTAATAGAAAAAAGCATGACAGGTCCTCTTAAATATGAGATCTGGGGACAAAAAGTCCTCAGATCTCATATTTGGACTTTAATGCAAAAAAAAAAAAAAAGTCGTTTAAAAAAATGACAAAAAAAAAAAAGTGCCTTTAAGACAAATGGGCCGAGCTGACGTTATGACGTCACTTCCGCCCTCCTATGGTATGGAGACGGGTGGGGGCCATCTTAGCCTCACTCGTCTCCGTACCTAGGAAGTGAGAGGACCCGATCACCTCCGCTGCTACCGACGGCTCCGGTAAGCGACGGAGGGCGCGGGAGAGCGGCGGGAGGGGGGTGGCACCTCTCCCGCCGCCAATAACGGTGTTCTCGCGGTGAACCGGCCGCAGAGACCACCATTATCGTGTACAGAACCGCCGCCCCTAAAGATGGATACCTCGGTTGTGGCAGCAGCTGCTGCGTTACCGAGATATCCATCTTCAAAGTAATGACGTATATATACAGTGGCCGGTCAAAGGCAAGCAGAAGTCAATATTTGGTGAAAAAAGTTTTATGATTTTCTTTTTTACATTTAAAGAACTCATTTTGTTCTTTTATTTGCTCCATTTATTTTGTCAGCAGGTCCTGGCAACTTCACTTGAGGTGACAGGTACAGCAGAAAAAGCCTTCAGGACTTTTAATTTATGTCCTTGGTCATTAAAGTGGTTCTAAATTTGAAATTGAATAAACTGTATCATTACAGGGTTGCACTGTGGATACACAAATAAACGTGTGCCACGTCCTGACTACTCGGAAACATTTGTACATATATTGAAAATTGACTTTATAGGCACACCCATACACATCAAGTTTCTTAAAATATAGTGTATACAGTCAGGTCCATAAATATTGGGACATTGACACAATTCTAATCTTTTTGGCTCTATACACCACCACAATGGATTTGAAATGAAACAAATAAGATGTGCTTTAACTGCATACTTTCAGCTTTAAGTTTAGGGTATTTACATCCAAATCAGGTCAACGGTGTAGGAATTACAACAGTTTGTGCCTTCCACTTTTTAAGAGACCAAAAGTAATGGGACAATTGGCTGCTCAGCTGTTCCATGGCCAGGTGTGTGTTATTCCTTCATTATCCCATTTGCAAGGAGCAGATAAAAGGTCCAGAGTTAATTTCAAGTGTTCTATTTGCATTTGGAATCTGTTGCTGTCAACTCTCAATATGAGATCCAAAGAGCTGTCACTATCAGTGAAGCAAGCCATCATTAGGCTGAAAAAACAAAACAAACCCATCAGAGAGATAGCAAAAACATTAG
Source organism: Lithobates clamitans (assembly GCA_037952925.1). Taxonomy (NCBI): domain Eukaryota; kingdom Metazoa; phylum Chordata; class Amphibia; order Anura; family Ranidae; genus Lithobates; species Lithobates clamitans. The sequence continues at coordinate 2,042,749 of JBBGZY010000125.1, read as the reverse complement.
GTGTGGCCAAATCAACTGTTTGGAACATGCTTAAAAAGAAAGAATACACCGGTGAGCTCAGAAACACCAAAAGACCCGGAAGACCACGGAAAACAACTGTGGTGGATGACCGAAGAATTATTTCCCTGGTGAAGAAAACACCCTTCACAACAGTTGGCCAGATCAAGAACACTCTCCAGGAGGTAGGTGTATGTGTGTCAAAGTCAACAATCAAGAGAAGACTTCACCAGAGTAAATACAGAGGGTCCACCACAAGATGTAAACCATTGGTGAGCCTCAAAACAGAAAGGCCAGATTAAAGTTTGCCAAACAACATCTGAAAAAGCCTTCACAGTTCTGGAACAACATCCTATGGATAGATGAGACCAAGATCAACTTGTACAAGAGTGATGGGAAGAGAAGAGTATGGATAAGGAAAGGAACCGCTCATGATCCAAAGCATACCACCTCATCAGTGAAGCATGGTGGTGGTAGTGTCATGGTGTGGGCATGTATGGCTACCAATAGAACTGATTCTCTCATATTTACTGATGATGTGATGGCTGACAAAAGCGGCAGGATGAATTCTGAAGTGTTTCGGGCAATATTATCTGCTCATATTCAGCAAAATGCTTCAGAACTCATTGGACGGCGCTTCACAGTGCAGATGGACAATGACCCGAAGCATACTGCGAAAGCAACCAAAGGGTTTTTTAAGGGAAAGAAGTGGAATGTTATGCAATGGCCAAGTCAATTACCTGACCTGTATCCGATTGTGCATGCATTTCACTTGCTGAAGACAAAACTGAAGGGAAAATGCCCCAAGAACAAGCAGGAACTGAAGACAGTTGCAGTAGAGGCCTGGCAGAGCATCACGAGGGATGAAACCCAGCGTCTGGTGATGTCTATGCGTTCCAGACTTCAGGCTGTAATTGACTGCAAAGGATTTGCAACCAAGTATTAAAAAGTGAAAGTTTGATGGATGATTGTTAATCGGTCCCATTACTTTTGGTCCCTTAAAAAGTGGGAGGCACATATACAAACTGTTATAATTCCTACACCGTTCACCTTATTTGGATGTAAATACCCTCAAATTAAAGCTGAAAGTCTGCAATTAAAGCACATCTTGTTTGTTTCATTTCAAATCCATTGTGGTGGTGTATAGAGCCAAAAATATTAGAATTGTGTCGATGTCCCAATATTTATGGACCTGACTGTATATAGGCCTCATTTACATATCCTTGCACAGCAGTGTGTGTTGTCAAGCACACACAAGATTCACATGTTTGTGATATGGTCGCCTGGTCTTTACCTGGCTGCTGACCCCGGTTTGGATGGGATTCCTCACCTCAGCCCCGGGGGAGATCTTCATCCCTGTCTTCCCTTGTATATAGGTTGGGCGTCGCTATTGGACCATTTTGTAAGTTATAGACCCCCCCCTTTTTTGAGAGGTGGTTCTCTTTTTAAAGGCTATCCTATATTTATAGATATGTTATTGATTTAATTTCAGAACATTTTACTCCTGATGAGTGGCGTGAGCCATGAAATGTGTGTTGAGAAAACTTTGAACTGATTCCCAGACAAGTTTGGCTCACTAAGAGCAAGTGCTTATGTTTATTATTGATGGATGAATGATCTATGAAATTGTACTGCTAATCATGTTGTATTTTACTTTGTATAATAATTGTATGTGTATACAAGTGAACTGTTATTTACAGTATATCATGTCTTTTACCAAAGATTATTGATACTTTTTAACTTGATTTGGAATTAATAAACAATTTAATGATCAATATAAACTAGATATTTATTCAGTGACATGCCTCATATAAAGTCCCATTCTTTCCGCTTCCTTTTTTGTTAAAAACATTTTTTCCCAACATCTTGAACTAAGAAACATAATGACCAATCACTGACATTTTTTACAGGAAGATCCTACTGTAAGAAAATATATTGGCCAACGCCCAGAGATTATATTTAGGCGAGCAAGATAACTGCGTGATTAAACTCGTGTCTAGTCACTATAGTGGCACTTCCAACTCTTCTAGGCTTCCCAAAGGTATACACAGATGTGGCAAATGTACTTTTTGCCCCTGGATTAACCCAGGTACTAATTTTATACTCCCTAATGGAGAACGGTTCACCCAGGGGTGGAACTAACGCCATAGCGACCCACGCGGGCGCTATGGGGCACGCAGTCGAGTGGGGCCCGGTGAGGATGAGAGCACCACCGGCACAGTCTCCCAGCCAGGGGAAGAGAGAGGAGAGAAAGAGGCGAGCTGTCCGTATCAGCAGAGAGCAGAATTGCCCACTATAATAGCTTTCATTAGAACTTCCAGTGTTCCCGGGGTTAACGTCACATAGCTCCACCTCTTGGCCCGGCGCCTTTGATAGACAGAACGCCGGTCCAATGCGGGACGTGTGACGTCATCAAAAGCGTCGGGCCAAGAGGTGGGGCTTTGTGACGATGAGCCCCGGGAAGGCAGGAAATTCAAATGAAAGCTATTACAGCGGGCAATCTGCTGATCCAGGCGACTTGCCTCTTCCTCTGCACAGGTGAGGCTGTATGGGGCACAGGCAGGCCAGGCTGTATTGGGCACAGGCAACGCTGTATTGGGCACAGGTCATGCTGCATTGGGCACAGGCAGGCCATGCTGTATTGGGCACAGGTCACGCTGTATGAGGCACAGGTCACGCTGTATGGGGCACAGATTACACTGTATGGGGCACAGGTCACGCTGTATGGGGCACAGGTCATGCTGCATTGGGCATAGGTCATGCTGTATTGGGCACAGGTCACACTGTATGGGGCACAGGTCACGCTGCATTGGGCACAGGTCATGCTGTATGGGGCACAGGTCACACTGCATTGTGTGCAGGTCACGCTGTATGGGGCACAGGTCACGCTGCATTGGGCAGTGGTCACGCTGTATGGGACACAGGCCATGCTGTATGGGGCAAAGGTCACGCTGTGTGGGGCACAGGTCACGCTGTGTGGGGCACAGGTCACACTGCATTGTGCACAGGTCACGCTGTATGGGGCACAGGTCACGCTGCATTGGGCACAGGTCACGCTGCATTGTGCACAGGTCACGCTGTATGGGACATAGGTCACGCTGCATTGGGCACAGGTCACGCTGTATGGGGCACATGTCACACTATATGGGTCACAGGTCACTCTGTATGGGGCACAGGTTACACTGCATAGGGCACAGGTCATGCTGCATTGGGCATAGGTCACGCTGCATTGTGCACAGGTCACGCTGTATGGGGCACAGGTCATGCTGTATGGGGCACAGGTTACACTGTATGGGGCACAGGTCACGCTGTATGGGGCACAGGTCATGCTGTACTGGGCACAGGTCACGCTGTATGGGACACAGGTCATGCTGTATGGGGCACAGGTCACGCTGTATGGGGCACAGGTTACGCTGCATTGGGCACAGGTTACGCTGCATTAGGCACAGGTCACGCTGTATTGGGCACAGGTCACGCTGTATGGGGCACAGATCACGCTGTGTGGGGCACAGGTTACACTGTATGGGGCATAGGTCACGCTGTATGGGGCACAGGTCACGCTGCATTGGGCATAGGTCACGCTGTATTGGGCACAGGTCACACTGTATGGGGCACAGGTCGCGCTGCATTGGGCACAGGTCACGCCGTATGGGGCACAGGTCACACTGTATGGGGCACAGGTCACGTTGTATGGGGCACAGGTCACGCTGTATGGAGCACAGGTCACACTGTATGGGGCACAGGTCACACTGTATGGGGCACAGGTCACACTGTATGGGGCACAGGTCACGCTGTATGGAGCACAGGTTACGCTGCATTGGGCACATGTCACGCTGTATGGAGCACAGGTCACGCTGTATGGGGCACAGGTCACGCTGCATTGGGCACAGGTCATGCTGCATTGTGCACAGGTCACGCTGTATGGGGCACAGGTCACGCTGCATTGGGCACAGGTCACGCTGTATGGGGCACAGGTCACGCTATATGGGTCACAAGTCACACTGTATGGGGCACAGGTCACGCTGCATTGTGCGCAGGGGCACAGGTCATGCTGCATTGGGCACAGGTCATGCTGTATGGGACACAGGTCACGCTGTATGGAGCACAGGTCACGCTGTATGGGGCACAGGTCACGCTGTATGGGGCACAGGTTACGCTGCATTGGGCACAGGTCACGTTGCATTAGGCACAGGTCACGCTGCATTGTGACAGGTCACACTGTATGGGGCACAGGTCACGCTATATGGGGCACAGGTCACACTGTATGGGGCACAGGTCACGCTGCATTGTGCACAGGTCACGCTGTATGGGGCACAGGTCATGCTGCATTGGGCACAGGTCAGGCTGTATGGGACACAGGTCACGCTGTATGGAGCACAGGTCACACTGTATGGGGCACAAGTCACGTTGTATGGGGCACAGGTCATGCTGTATGGAGCGCAGGTTACGCTGCATTGGGCACAGGTCACGCTGTATTGGGCACAGGTCACGATGCATTGACACTAGGGCGGCTGTGGGGGGAGGCTGTTTGCAGGGGGAGCCCCATACAACATTTTGCTATGGGGCCCTGTGATTTTGATTTCTAGTTACGCCCCTGGGTTCACCCTTAACTTTTTTGCTAACTGCGCAACACAAGATATTGTTTGTTTAATGCTCTGAAAACGCGGGGATAAATGATCATATATATTATCCGGCCAATAGGAAAATGCTTACCCCGGTAAGCCACCATTCGGACCTTTATCCCAAATCGGTATATCCTTTGTTTAATTTATTGCTCTGGCTGTCATCCCCAAAAATCCAAGAGGTGGTGAATGGGATTAAATACCATTTATATTGGCTTCAATTAATTTTAATTTCCTTTCTTTCCTTGCTATCAGCATTTCTAAAAGTTTCCTTTCTACCCCATTAAAAAAGGAAAACCATTCATCCTCAAGATCTTTATCTGTGAGCCCATCATTAGGGGCTAAGTCCCATCTAAGCCGCCTGGGGGTCATTCTGTCCTTTACATATTTTCTCAGAGAAAAGATGTCCCACCAAGTTCTTACTTGCTTATCAAGGGCACCCCTAAGCTGTTTAAAATCTGAGTTGATGTCAGATTGTTCATTGCTGGATGAGAAGAAATCATCCGCATTAAGGCTTCTATTATTAATAAAAGTGAAAATCTCCATAGTGATCTAATAGATTTGCAGCTGCTGTGATCAAGTGCTCTTACTTGTGAAACATGTCAGATTGTTCATTGCTGGATGAGAAGAAATCATCCGCATTATGACTAGAGTCTTTGATAACGCCCTGGGGGAGGGGCGAAACGCGTCGACGCAACATCCTGCCTACGCTATACTAGAAACCAGTGACCAGTGACATCACTTCCTGGAGCGGGTGGAACGCACGCTGGTTAGCTGCGAACCGACCTAGCATCTGATTGCCTGTTTTATATCGTGGTCCCGTGAGTAGCGCATGATATGCACAGGTGACCCTTGGTACCCTAAGGTTTTACACCATATACTTTTCTTTTCTCTCTTTCTGTGCGGAACGCAAGCTTCTGAGGTCCTCCAAAGGTTTCTTCCGGGTTTTTCCAGCATCAGCTCATCGTTTGCTCTGCATACTATACGGAGTGGTTGGCTGGGAGTGAGCTTACTGTTCCTGCTATGGAAGTTTTCCACCCAACTTAATACCTCTAGCTTACAACCTTTGTTATTGGTGACTTTTTTTATTAATTCATACAGCATCTTCTCATGAGATCCCATCAGTGTCATTTATATTGGTGTTTGTAAAAATAGGAGAGCACTTACACCTATATAAAAATTTTTGGTTTTTGTGCAGTGATAGGCAAATCCTTTTCACTTCACTGTTGCACATGTATGCTATGTACACTTGATATATGCTGTTGTAAGTCATGTTTTATTATATGCATAGTGTGGTGTGCTAGGTATATATCCTACTTTTCTTTTATATTTTCAATTTTCACACATGTTGGACCCTCATTTGGCTTGACATTTTTATCATATAATTTTCTATTGCCAGCGCAGTTTTTTTTGGTCATATATATCACTAAAAGTTTAGCACTTTTTGTTTCTGCTGCTGCAATAGGCTAGTCCAATCAACATTTTACTATTCACTAATTGCGAGCGCTGGTTTTTATGTACACAGGTGAATGGGATTAGTTGATCCTCCAAAGGGAAACGCTATGGATTGAACACCTTGATGCCACACATGCTCCTGGCATAAATGAAATACAGTCCTATAAACCCTTTTTATAAGAACGGTAACAGTACTTCAAATTATATACTATATACATTGACTTGGGTTCTCAGTCTATGTGTCAGGGCTGGCTCAGCCCTTCCTTCTCTGAGCTGGCCACTCAGCTGTCTGCTAATTGCCAGCTCTCATCTCTCACCACAGTTAACCAGCTGTTGTGGATCTGCTCGTCAGTCCCACCTACTTAAAGATCTCCAGCTCACTTCATTCCTGTCTTCGCCTTGGTCACATCACAGGAAACCATCTCCTGCGTTCCTGTTTAAAGACTGGCTTTGCTGACATCCCTTCTGGCTCCTTATCCTGCTTGCTGTTCCTCTACTTGGATCCCTGACTTCTGGCCTGGCTGATTACCCTATCTGGTTACTGAACTCTGGCTTGGCTGACTACCCGATCCGGTTACTGGACTCTGGCTATGTTTTGACTACGCTTACTCTATTTACCTTTTTATTTTTTTTCTGTCTCGGTCTGGTTCATGGTTTCTGACAGTAGGCGAAGGCCATGAATTCAGAAGATACAGTCAATCCACTGGTAATATTTTTTCCAGATTGGATCAGCAAGATCACCGCATGGATTCGTTTGCCATGGCGTTACAAACTCTCCTGAGTCGCACGGCTCACCTGGAATCCCCCACTGTGGCTGCTCCGGTACAACCTGAGTTGCAGTCCGTTCCTGCTGCTGCACCAGTTTCTGTGCAGGCACCCGCCTTGAGTATTGCCTCTATAAGAGGTATGTCTGGTTCCGCCCGTGCCTCCCCAGCAATTTGGGGGTGATCCAATTCAATGCAGAGGGTTTATCAACCAAGTTGAGATATACTTTGTGATGCTGCCCCAGGCGTTTCCCACGGACAGAAGCAAAGTAGGGTTTGTGATATCTTTGCTTTCTGAGAGAGCCTTAGCCTGGGCTATCCCTCTATGGGAGACACAAAAACCTGTTGTCTTGAGTTACCCTGAGTTTGTGGCCTCCTTTAAAAGGGTATTTGACGTTCCCGCACGCTCCGCTTCTGCTGCCAAGTGCCTCATGTCCATCAAACAGTACGAGAACTGTTGCCGACTACGCGATTGAGTTCCGTACTCTGGCAGCAGAGGTTGCTTGGAACAATGAGGCCCTCGTGGCTGCTTTTTTCTCATGGTCTCTCAGATTCCATCAAGGATGAGATAGCAGCCCAAGATATACCCACTGAGCTGGAGAGCTTGATCTTGTTTGCCATCCTCATTGACTCCAGACTCAGAGAAAGACTTTCATTTAAGGAGCGCTTGCGGAAGCCATCTGTACATTTGCCTCCGAGCTTTGCAGTCCCACCCATGCCTCCCTCACCTCCCATGCCTCCTGGTACTGAGTCGGTCAGGTCATTCAGTCACCCTTTCTTGGGCTAAGCCGTCTATCGAGATACAGGCTCTAATCGACTCTGGGGCTGCAGGCCTGTTCATTGATGCTGCCTTTGTATCAAAGCACTTGATTTCACTGCAGCTGCGTGACACTCCACTTGCCATTGTGGCTCTTGACGGGAGACCTCTACAGCCTGCCAATGTGACTCATGAGATGGTTCCGTTGTCCATGGCTGTAGGGGCTCTTCACCATGAGATAATCCAATTCCAAGTGATTTCCTCTCTTAAGTTTCCGCTGGTTATTGGTTATCCTTGGTTACAGAGGCACAACCCCTCTTTTGATTGGCTCCGTGCTGAGGTTCTCTCCTGGTCACCACAATGCAGTGAAACATGCTTCAGGAAGGTAGCCAAGGTTCTGTGTACCTCTTCACTCTCCTCCCTGCCAGAGGAGTACCGTGATTTTAGCGATGTCTTTGACAGAGGTCAAGCCGGTAGTTTGCCTCCACACTGGCCGTATGGTTGCGCAATTGACCTTCAACCTAGTGCCACTCCCCCTCATGGCCGGGTTTACCCTTTGTCGGTCTTGGAGGATAAAGCCATGGAGGAGTATGTTGCAGACGCACTTTCTCAGGGTTTCATCTGCAAATCCTCGTCTCCTTCTGGTGCTGGTTTCTTCTTTGTGAAGAAGAGGAGCGGTGAACTGAGACCTTGTATTGATTATAGGGGTCTCAATCGTTTCACGATTAAGAATGCCTACCCGATCCTGTTGATTACAGAGTTATTTGACCGCCTCAAGGGAGCAACGGTTTTCATTAAGCTTGATCTGAGAGGGGCTTACAATCTCGGGAGGATTAAGGAGGGCGACGAGTGGAAAACTGAGTTTAATTTTAGAACAGACCATTATGAGTATCTCCTAATGCCTTTTGGCCTTTGTAACGCCCCGGCAGTTTTCCAGAAATGTATTAACGATGTCCTCCGAGATTTGTTGCAGTTATGTGTGGTGGTTTATCTCGATGATATCCTCATATTTTCCAACTCCCTGGAGAGTCATCACACAGATGTCTGTCGTGTGCTTCAGATATGAAGAGAGAACAATCTCTATTGTAAACTGGAGAAGTGTGAGTTCCATCGGGAACAGGATAAATTCCTGGGCTGTCATTTCCACTGCTGGTTTTTCGATGGACCCAGATAAACTTTCATCAGTCCTACAGTGGCCTCGACCCATGGGGTTACGTCCTCTGCAGCGTTTCCTGGGTTTTGCCAATTATTATCGGAAGTTTATTCATAACTTCTCGTCTCTGGTCAAGCCCCTGACCGATATGACCAGAGAGAACGGTAACCCACAGAGTTGGTCTCCGGAGTCCATTAAGGCCTTTGAACGTCTCAAGGCTGCCTTTCTTTCTGCTCCTGTGTTGGCACATCCTGATCCTACGTTACCTTTTATCCTGCAGGTTGATGCTTCTGAGACTGGTGTTTGCACCCTACTGTCTCAATGTCCTACCTCTGAGAGTGCCATGCATCCTTGTGGTTACTTTTCCAAGAATTGTCACCTGCCGAGTGCAATTACGAGATTGGTGACAGAGAGCTGTTGGCAATCATTTTAGCCCTGAAAGAATGGAGACATCTCCTCGAAGGTACCACTGTGCTGGTTCTCATTCTTACTGACCATAAGAATCTCACATTCTTGTCTGAGGCTAAACGCCTCTCTACCAGAAGGGCGCGATGGGCTCTTTTCTTGTCAAGTTTCAATTACATTGTCTCATTCTTACCCGGTACTAAGAATGTAAGGGCTGACGCCTTGTCACAACAATTTTCCTCCACTTCCCAGTTGGAGTCGGCTCCGGTTCCTATGATTCCTCCTGATCGCATTCTGGCTACGGTGCGCACCAGTCTTACTTCTCCTTTGGGTGAAAAAATTCTTGCTGCTCAGGTCGATGCTCCTCCTGAGAAACCTTGTGACCGCTGCTTTGTCCCAGAGTGTCTCCGTATTGCCGTGCTCCAGATTTACCTTTCTCCCAAGGCAGCTGGCCACCCTGGTAAGTATCAACTTGTTTGGGCCATTTCCCAACAATACTGGTGGTCTAGTCTAGGTGCTGATGTAACTGCCTTCGTAGCTGCCTCTTCCGTGTGTGCTCAGAGTAAGACTCCACGACACCTTCCAGTGGGCCTCCTACAACCCATACACAATGGAGAGAGGCCCTGGACCCACCTGTCTATGGATTTCATTGTGGTGTTGCCCAACTCCCAAGGCAACACAGTTATTCTTATGGTGGTTGACCAGTTCTCAAAGATGTGCCATTGTATTCCACTTAAGAAGTTGCCCACTTCTAAGGAACTGGCTTCCATTTTTGCTCGGGAGATCTTTCACTTACATGGGCTACCCAAAGTGATTGTCTCAGACAGGGGTAGTCAGTTTGTGTCCCGGTTCTGGCGAGCCTTTTGTGCACAGTTGGGAATTCAGCTTGCTTTCTCCTCTGCGTATCACCCGCAGTCTAATGGGGCCGCAGAATGAGCCAATCAGCCCTTGGAGCAATTCCTACGTTGCTATATTTCTGACCATCACAACAACCGGTCAGACCTATTACCATTGGCAGAGTTTGCTTACAACAGTGACTTGAATTCTGCTTCCCGATTGTCTCCGTTTATGGCGAATTATGGTTTCCAACCTTCCATGTTGCCTGACTCGTTTGTTCTGCAGAGTATTCTTGCACTAGAGGAGCATCTTCGTTCCACTTGGGCACATGTCCAGGAGGCTTTGCGTCATGCTAATGATAGGTACAGACTCCATGCTGACCGTAGACGCCTGCCTGCTCCTTCCTACCAGGTTGGGGACAGGGTCTGGCTGTCATCTCGCAACCTCCAACTTCATGTTCCCTCACTGAAGTTCGCACCTTGGTTTATTGGGCCTTTCTGTATCCTTTGCAGGATTAACCCAGTGGCTCATGCGTTGGACCTTCCTCCTAGTATGCGCAGCTCATATGTCATTGGCAATGTCTCCTTATTGAAACCATTGGTCTGCAACCACTTTACCACCTCAGTGCCACGTCCTCACCCTAAACAGCTTGAGAACCATGAGGAGTATGAGGTACAATCCATTATTGACTCCTGTAGGTTCCATGGGCGCATACAGTACCTGGTGCATTGGAAGGGGTACTGTCCGGAGGAACGTTCCTGGGTCTCATCCTCGGGATGCTCCTGCCCTCCTCTGTGATTTCCATAGACGTTTTCCCCTCAAGCCCGGTGGTCCTCCGAGGGGGAGGGGTCATTGAGGAGGGGGGTACTGTCAGGGCTGGCTCAGCCCTTCCTTCTCTGAGCTGGCCGCTCAGCTGTCAGCTAATTGCTAGCTCTCATCTCTCTCCACAGTTAACCAGCTGTTTTGGATCTGCTCATCAGTCCCGCCTACTTAAAGATGTCCAGCTCACTTCACTTCATTCCTGCCTTCGCCTTGGTCACATCACAAGAAATCATCTCCTGCATTCCTGTTTAAAGACTGGCTTTGCTGACATCCCTTCTGGCTCCTTATCCTGCTTGCTGCTCTTCTACTTGGATCCCTGACTGCTGGCCTGGCTGATTACCCGATCTGGTTACTTAACTCTGGCTTGGCTGATTACCCGATCCAGTTACTGGACTCTGGCTATGCTTTGACTACGCTTACTCTATTTACCTTTTTATTTTTATAAATAAACAAGTGTGATTTTACGGTACTTCTGTCTCGGTGTTGTTCATGGTTTCTGACACTATGTCAGTATCTGCGATATTTCCCTTTTGTTTTCTTTTCCATTTTTGTCATCTGTCATTATTTTTTTCTTGGCTCAATTTACACTTTTTAAAGTTTTCTATATTTAGCTGAAAGGTCTAGAGGAATATGCTTGGTACTGTTGGTTTCCTATACAAGAAAGGGACCCCAGTTCATGGACTGTATCTTTAAAAGTCCAATATAAAGATATCATGTAATTTGTAAATTGAAGCTATTCTTGTTTTGGACATTTGTTTTGTTTATATAACATTATTGTTACTGTTGCTTATGTTGTTTATTATAACGCTGTTGTACATGATGATGGTGATTGTCCTTTCTCTACGTGTTGGTTTTGCAGTATGGTTCACAACTCCAGCAGAGGCTATATCCCCCAGCTATGTGGCCACCTAGCGCCACTGTCTCTAATCACTTCCCATGCTTGGAGCTGCGGCGATTGGAGGATCAGTTGCTGCGTTGGCCTGGGGCCTCCGCGTCCGGCGCATTAGCAGCAGCCTGTGGCCAGTCTGGACCACATAATTTCTAGGCATCCAGTATGAAGTATGTCCGGTCGGATGTGTATACAAATAGATGCATTGGTGTGCAGTATATCTGTCATTACCACATGGAGGTTCCACAAACGATGAAGCTATAGCCAAACATTCTTTTTTTTATCCTTTCTTCTTATTCCCACCAGCTTTAAACAACAAATTCTTTATAGGCTATACTGCAGCCATACTAGCTACTTGATAACCTGTTATTTCTATATATTGGCGTTTCCGGGTGGTCATGCGTTCCCTCGCCGTCCCAAAGGCTTAACATGTGGGTTGTATATATTCTTAACACTAATGTGTGAGTTTCTTGGTAAGTATATACATTCTTCACTTTTTGAGATATGACCAATGGTTTGGTGTACTTATTATTGAAATTTTGAGTGCACTTTATCCGTACATATACATTGAGAGTCACTTTATCTCATTTATAGATATACTTTTCAACCTTCTTCTATTAAGATATTGATACAGCCGTGGGACCATGGGTATGTGCTATCTGCTTTTATCCTCTATCTTTGATGTTTGTTGCAATGTGTGCAATGTAAATGTTACCCTCCACAAGAACACAAAATGTATGCTACTACCCATAGTATTTATAGACTAAATTAGAAGTACAATGTTATATACGCCCCATAGCTGGGTTGTGCTTCTCTGTAGTTGGGCTGTGCTGTTTATGGACCATCTACGCATTGAGTCATGGACAATCACTATATAACTTACCATATATTGTTTACTGTTTGTTTTTGTTTTTTTGTTTTGTTTTAATATAAGTTAAGCTTATTACCTGTTTTTCATGTATGATAGATTTTCAAGCTCCTGACACACAACATGTAGAGCAAACCTACAATACGCCTCAACCATAAACTGCATCTAAGTATCTGGAACATTATTTGTCCATCCTAGGACACTTTATATTTCTGTATATGGCACAATTGATACAATTAGTGTGGGAGTGCTATGTAGGCATTTTGTCATAATGTGCTTTTTCATTTGATTATATATGTATACATAATGTTTTTAACAACATTTAAATAAACTACACTATATTTGAAGAACCTTGATGTGTATGGGTGTGCCTATAAAGTCCATTTTAAATATATATACAAATATTTGAAAGTGATTCTAAAGCCCAAACATTTTTTTAACTTAATGCATTCCTTGCATTAAGGTAAAAAATGTATAGGCATCAGTATCCTCCTTCACCCCCCCCTTTACTTACCAGAGCCTTCATTCGATCCAGCGCTGTGCACATCTGCTGTCAATCAAAACCATTGATGAGGGGGTGGGGCTGAGTCCCGCTGTCTGTGTCTAAAGACGCAGACAGCGAGGCTCAGGAGAAAGCTGCTTTCTAAGGGGGCACTCACCGAAGCCAGAATTGCCAGAGGGGGACTCGAGAAGAGGAGATTTGGGCCACTTTTTAGAATTCCATTGCACAGAGCAGGTAAGTATAAACCTGTTTGGTATTAAAAAAAAAAAAAAAAAACAATCACTTTAACTTGTTAAACTGGCACACAAAGGGGCATTGTTATGCTCTGGCACTAGGGCTAACCATGCCACGTGTATAAGAGTTTGGATTGTTGCCTGCTTTGGGATATTTTTCTGTTTACTGTATTAATGGCTCCACAAAGTCAGAATTTGTTTCCAATGGGATCTATCAATTTTTAAACTGGTATTGTCAATGTGATAATAATTTGTAAAAAAATAGTCTCCTGTTAATACTGAACCCAAACTAGTTTTTATTCACTCCATTATACTAACTTCATTCCCTAACATTTTTGTTCTGCTGATATTTTTTTTTGTATGCAAAATCTTAAATTACATTTTGTTATGTTTTGTTATCTCAGGTTTGTTGCATCACATTTTTAAAAATACTTTGTATCAGAATTCTAATGCCTTAATAAAATGGACAAATTACTGAAAAAAATTGAAGTTGATCCTAATTTTAAAGTTCTGTAACAAAAAAATTAAAAAGCACTTTGGCACCCTTGCCTTGGGCGCCAGAGAACCTTGTCCCAGGTCTAACCTATGTTCACCTTGAATAGGATGTCTTGTGCCAGCAAAAAACAGTTTCTTTTATTTCCTTCACACTAGATTGGGTATTCAAATTAAACATTGGCTCACCTCTTTTTCCACCATTGACTCTACAAAGTGAACGTCAAGTTTGCTAATTAAACAGCCTTTACCTCTATGGTAAAGCAAAGCCTTTCACTTTCAGCTTCATTGCAGAAAGCCATGCACATAAAACAAAACTATTATGAATAATGTCTTTCAGGCCTCTGGCACACTGAATGTTTGCTCAGCTCCTTTAAATGCCTTTTCCTTTGGCAAGAGAAAAGCTGCTTAAGAAAATGTTTAGGCACATCAAGCATTTGAGCATTTATGGATTTCATTGACCATATTATTGGCAATATTAGTTGGCCATTGGAATGAACGAACGCTGAAGCATCAACTGCGCCTAGTGTTTAGATGCATTTACATTTGTTTACATGCATTTAGGCATGTTCTGCATTTTTTCTGCTCTTCAGTTCCGCTCCTGAACGTGCTGGTGATGCATTTTTTTTCTGCCTGTAAACTCTTCTTTTCTAATATGCTTGCAAATGTGTGCATGTCTATGTGTGCATGGACACATAAGTTAATATAGAGGTGCAATTGCAGGCAGAAAAAATAAAAGCAGAGTTTTTTTAAGCCTTTTGTACATGAGGCCTATTATTTAGACCAGTGTTTCTCAACTCCAGTCTTCAAGACACTCCAACAGGTCATGTTTTCAGGATTTCTCTCAGATTATAGAGCTGTGGTAATTACTAAGGCAGTGAAACAGATCAAATCACCTGTGCAAAATAATGGAAAGCCTGAAAATATGACCTGTTGGGGTGCCTTGTGGACTCGAGTTGAGAAACACTGATTTAGGCAATACACAACGTGTGATGGTGTGGTATACAACTGATCACACTTTGGGAAATACTGCATAGCATAGGTAGTATGTATTTCATGTCATGAAAATCTGATATGCAACAAGGAAACATAGAAAAGTGTTGGCAGAAAAAAGACCAAGTGGTCCATCAACATTGCCCCCTTTATTCTGTAATAATTTTTTTTGTTACATTTTTGTATAGATCTATGTTTGTCCCAGGCATGTTTTAAGCCATTTACTGATGACTGTCTCACTATCTCTGCTGGAAGTTTATTCCAAGCATCAACTACCCTTTCAGTAAAATAACACTTTCTAAGATTAGTTTTGAACTTTCCTCCAGTTTGTTTCAGCTCATGTCCCCGTATTCTTGATTTTGATTTCATATTGAAAAAACTGCCCTCTTGAACCTTATTCACCCCTTGATGTATTTGGAGGTTTCAATCGTGTCTCCTCTTTCACTACTTTCCTTCAGACTGTACATATTAAAATCCTGAAGTCTCTCTTGATATGTGTTATCCCTCAGACCTTTCACCGTTTTTTTTACCCGTCTCTGGACTCGTATTATCTCTATCTTGATCTTGTCAATATCTTTCTGAAAATGAGGTCTCCAGAACTGGACAAAATATTCTAAATGAGGTCTCACTAAAGATCTATATAGAGGAATCAGGACCTCCTTCCTCCTACTGGTGATCCCTCTAGTGATGCATCCTAGAATTCTATTGGCTTTTCCCACTGCCTGGTCACAATGTTTGCTCATTTTGTAATCATCTGAAATAAGTACCCCCAAATCTTTTTCCTCTGTAGCCAACACTGTATCCCCCATGTTGTACTCTTTCAAGGGATTCTTTTTCCCTATTTTACATTTAGGGAAATTGGTTGCACTTCAATATTTTGTGATCTTGTGAGAACACACTCTGTATTTCTGGAAACGAATACATCTTACGCCTTCATTTTCATTTACTAAAATGTATTGTATTTTTCCATGTATAAAACACTACTTTTTTCTAAAATCATTAGACTGAAAATCGAGGGGCGTCTTATACACAGAAGTCAGCCGAGGAGAGAGTTGCGTGGATGCATAGCTGCCCATAACTTGTCAAACAGGCTTCCTCCAATCACGAGCCATATGTTACTGACGTCAGCTGATGCCGTAATTGGAGGTGGATAGTGCGCAGATGCAATCCTATTGGAGGTGGAGAGTGCGCAGATGTAACAGGGACCGGAGCGTTCTGAGCCCATAAAGATGTCAGAAAATAACTAAATAAAAACCGGTAAGCAATAGTCTTACTCAGCAAAATTCAAACTGAATGTAATCAGCTATGCAAAAGAGCATGGAAATAGAGCTGCAGAGAGACAGTTTGGACCTCCTCCCACTGAGTGTATGATCAGACAGTGGAGAAAAAAGGAAGAACAACTCCTTAAGATGCCAAAAAAGAAGAAGGCCTTAAGAGGAAAACCAGCAAAATGGCCAATCTTGGAGCAGAGGTTTAAGACTTGGGATATTGAGCAGCCCCCGAGGGGGTTTGTGTGCCAACCAAGCGTATTCAATGTCAGGCAAGAAGGTTTGCAAGCCAAATGAACATTGTTGACTTTACAGAAAAGGGTTGGCTATGAGAGCAAGAGCAAAGTTAGCTCAGAAAATGCCATCAGTTTATGAGGATGAAATCCAACAGTTTCACTCCTATGTCATACAACTTTGGAACAAATATGATTTTGAACCGAATTGGATTGAAAACATGGATGAGATGCCTCTCAATTTTGATGTGCCTTCCAACAGAACTGTTGATGGAAAAGGCATCAAAACAGTGGCAATCAAAACAAGTGGCCATGAAAAGACAAACTAAATTGCTGTGCTTTCATGCTGTGCAGATGGTACTAAACTGTCTCCTATGTTTATTTTTAAGAGGAAAACATATCCTAAAGAGACCATACCACCTAGCATTTCTGTGCAAGTTTAAGAGAAGGGATGGATGGATGAATGAAGACATTATGGCCATTTGGTTTTCAAAGGTTTGGTCCAGAAGACCTGGAGGGCTCTTAAAGAAGACAGCTCTGCTTGTCTTTGGTCAGTTCCGAGCAGTGGCGTCACTAGGGTCGGTGTCACCCAGTGCGATAAAACATGGTGTCACCCCCCCACTCCAACTATAGGCGCCCCCCAGTACAGACCCCCCTCCACTAAGTAAAGACCCCACCCATCAGTGCAGACCCTCTACGAAGTATAAACCCCCTCCATCAGTATAGACCACCCCCCTCGGTACAGACCCCCCTCCCACAGTATAGACCTCCCCCTTCCTCAACAAACCACGCCCCTCCATTAGTACAGAACACCCCCCCTCCATTAGTACAGACCCCCCCAGAACAAACCACCTCCCTCCATTAGTACAGACCACCCCCCTCTATTAGTACAGAACCCCCCAAAACAAACCATCCCCCCTCCATTAGTACAGACCCCCCCAGAACAAACCACCTCCCTCCATTAGTACAGACCACCCCCCTCCATTAGTACAGAACCCCCCAAAACAAACCATCCCCCCTCCATTAGTACAGACCCGCCAGAACAAACCCCCCCTCCATTAGAACAGACCACCCGCCCTCCATTAGTACAGACCCCCCCAGAACAAACCACCCCCCCTCCATTAGTACAGACCCCCCCCAGAACAAACCACCCACCCTCCATTAGTACAGACCCCCCCAGAACAAACCACCTCCCTCCATTAGTACAGACCCCCCCAGAACAAACCACCCCCCCTCCATTAGTACAGCCCCCCAGAACAAACCACCCCCCTCTATAAGTACAGACCCCCCAGAACAAACCACCCCCCTCTATAAGTACAGACCCCCCCAGAAGAAACCACCCCCTTCCATATGATATAGCTGTAACCAGCAGCATAAACCAACCTCATCAGCAAGCCCCCCCCACCCCACAGCATCTCACCTCAGGCAGCGGAGGACATCCCCCCCATCTCAAGCCGACACCCCCCGCCCGTTACCGCTCCAGCTTGGGCGGCTCAGGTGCACAGAACACCCGGGCGGCTGCTGAAGAGGAGAGGACAGTGTGCAGCCGCGCCGCCCGGGTGGAGAGCAGCTGCAGATCGATAAAGGCTTGGGCGGGAGTCAGAGCGAGACAGAGGAGGAGGAGAACACATGGCAGGCACGGCCGCGGCGCTGGAGGTGTGTCCCGGCTGAAGAAAAAAAAAACTGCCAAAGGGAGCCAGGGCTTTCATTACCCTCGGGATGGTGTCACCCCTCTAGTGGGTGGCACCCGGTGCGGACCGCACCCCCCGCCCCCGTCTAGCAACGCCACTGGTTCCGAGTACATTCAACAGAAAAGACAAAAAGGGTTGCATCAGATTTGCAAACACACCTATTCCTTGTGAACTTACAAGTCAGCTAAAGTCACTAGATGTTTCAATCAACAAGCCATTTAAAGCCCAGAGAATAGAATGGAGTAGATGGATGCAAAAAGCAGGTGATAACTTGATACTGACAGGAAGAGTGAAAAACCAACCATTACTGAGGTCTGCAATTGGGTCCTAAACTCATGGTATGGCATCAAACAAAAGATGATTGTGAAGTACTTCAAGAAATGTGGAATCAGCAATGCCATGGACGGAACTGAGGATGATCTCACATATATAGACAGTGACTCAGAAGATAGCAGTAATGCAATAGAAGTTGAAGAAATTGATATGTCTGGAACTAATAGTGCTGATGAAGAGAGCAGTGATGCAACAGAGCCTGAATAAAGTGATATGCTGCATAATATCATAGTACTGGTATGTAAAAATTACCTGCGGTAATTAGTAAATAAAAATGTGTTTCGTTTTATGTTTAAAATATTGATTTCTTAATTTTGGGTTGGAAAAGTGGAGGTTGTCTTATACATGGGGGCATCTTATAAAGGGAAAAATATAGTATTATTCTATAATCTCAGTTTTACTATCTATGCACAATTATTCCAGTGCACTATTTCTTAGTCTATAAAAAATACATTTATAGCATTTCCATCAAACATAACCTTGCTACTGTGGTAAATAATAAGAGATTACAATTTGCAATCCGCTCTGTTCTATAACAAGTTAATATTTTATGCATACACTTTTGGGGTTATGAAATTCCAAGCCATTTTGAATTACAACTGTAGTTATCAATAAATTCCAAATAAATGATGTTGTGCCATTTGCTGGCGTTTTGTAAATTTAATTCTGTACTAATTTTATCTTTTATGATATATTGTTATAGGAAGATTATTCTGGGGGGGGGGGGGGGGGGGAATAGGAGATATTGATCTTTCTATACACACTCTCAATAATGCTTCTGACCAATCTGACAGGTCAGGGCAAAGATCACATCTGTCAACTCCTGTCCATGAAACGCGCAATAGCTTACTATCATAGCATTTTACTATTTACTATTTTATCATAAAGCAAAACATTTGTATATATATATATATATATATATATATATATATGCATACACACGTGAGTACACCCCTCCCTTTTTTGTAAATATTTTATTATAACTTTTCATGTGACAACACTGAAGAAATTACACTTTGCTACAATGTAATGTAGTGAGTGTACAGCTTGTATATAACAGTGTAAATTTGCTGTCCCCTCTAAATAGCTTAACATACACCCATTAATGTCTAAACCGCTGGCAACAAAAGTGAGTACACCACTAAGTGAAAATGTCCAAATTGGGCCCAATTAGCCATTTTCCCTCCCCAATGTCATGTGACAAGTTTGTGTTACAAGGTCTCAGGTGTAATTGGGGAGCAGTTGTGTTAAATTTGGTGTTATCGCTCTCAGTTTCTCATACTGGTCACTGGAAGTTCAACATGGCACCTCATGGCAAAGAACTCTCTGAGGATCTAAAAAAAAAAATTGTTGCTCTACATAAAGGGATATGCAAGTAGCGGACCTCCAGCTGTTGCAAAACTACAAGTCCCATCATGCCTTTGCCTCTGGGTGTCATACTTGTGGCTGTCAGAGTCTTGCTATGCCTCATGGGAATTGTAGCTCTGCAACAGCTGGAGGTCCGCTAATTGCATATCCCTGGATTAGGCTATAAGAAGATCGCCAAGACCCTAAAACTGAGCTGCAGCATGGTGGCCAAGACCATACAGCAGTTTAACAGGACAGGTTCCACTCAGAACAGGCCTCGCCATGGTAGACCAAAGAAGTTGAGTGCACTTGCTCAGCATCATATCCAGAGGTTGTCTTTGGGAAATAGACCTATAAATGCTGCCAGCATTGCTGCAGAGGTTAAAGGGGTGGGGGATCAGCCTGTCAGTGCCCAGACCATACGCCGCACACTGCATCAAATTGATCTGCATGGCTGTCGTCCCAGAAAGAAGCCTCTTCTAAAGATGATGCACAAGAAAGCCTGCAAACAGTTTGCTGAAAACAAGCAGACTAAGGACATGGATTACTGGAACCAAGATAGATGTATTTGGTTCAGATGGTATCAAGTGTATGTGGCGGCAACCAGGTGAGGAGTACAAAGACAAGTGTGTCTTGCCTACAGTCAAGCATGGTGTTGGGAGTATCATGGTCTGGGGCTGCATGATTGCTGCCGACACGGGGGGAGCTACAGTTCGTTGAGGGAACCATGAATGCAAACATATACTGTGACATACTGAAGCAGAGCATGATCCCCTCCCTTCAGAGACTGGGCCCCAGGACAGTATTCTAACATGATAATGACCCCAAACACACCTCCAAGACGACCAATGCCTCGCTAAAGATGCTGAGGGTAAAGGTGATGGACTTTCCAAGTGTGTCTCCAGACCTAAACCCTATTGAGCATCTGTGGGACATCCTCAAATGGAAGGTGGAGGAGCGGCATGTCTCTAACATCCACCAGCTCCGTGATGTCATCATGGAGGAGTGGCAACCTGTGAAGTTCTGTGAACTCCATGTTCAACAGGGTTAAGGCAGTGCTGAAAAATAATGGTGGCCACACAAAATATTGACACATTGGGGCCTAATTTGGAAATTTTCACTTAGGGGTGTACTCACTTTTGTTGCCAGCGGTTTAGACCTTAATGGCTGTGTGTTGAGTTATTTTGAGGGAACAGTAAATTTACACTGTTATACAAGCTGTACACTCACTACTTTACATTGTAGCAGTACACATGAAAAGATATAATGAAATATTTACAAAAATGTGAGGTGTGTACTCACTTTTGTGAGATACTGTATACACACTTTTTTTTACGTATAAGTGATTACATGACCTCTGTTCTCAGCTGCATAAACAGTTTAGAGTGGTAGGGGTGGAGACTGCAAGGTAGCATGTCAGCTGGAGGCAGAGAAACAGCAGAACACTGATCGTTTTAGTGATTAGTTGTACAAGGGGTGTGTCAGCACAAGTCTGACAATTGGATTTACAGACAGGCTGTGCTCCCAAGTATAATACAATGGATGAATGTGCTTTCTTGCCAGAAATAGGAAAGCAGGGGGCAGTGGTGTATTTAGATTTTGTGCTGCCCTAGGCCTGACTAAACTCATGCACCCACCTAATTTAAATACGGCCCACCCCTTCCTGTCGAGGCCACACCCCTTCCTGTTTAAGACCGACTCAATCATCTGTAAACCACACCCCTTCCTCTTTAGGCTCATTTGGCACCTTTCAGGGGGGAGGGGGGAACGGGTACCTGTTTTTGACAGGCACCCTTCCCGACTCCCGGGAGACTGAGCTGCCCCCTCTGAAGTTCGGCCCCCCTCCTTCTTCCTCCACTGGGCCATTCAGAAAGTGCAACGCGCTTCGCACATGTGCAGTAGGGAACCGGCCATTTTCCCTTACCATGAATGATGGTGGCAAAACCCAAGAGCCAATCCGAAAATCGACTGAGGTGTCGACATCGCAGGATCCCTGGACAGGTAAGTGTCGTAATATTAAAAATCAGCAGCTACAGTATTTGTAGCTGCTGAGTTTGCATGTTTTCAGGGGTGGGGGCGGAACTCCTCTTTAATGAGTTTGCATTGATTTCAGCATTGATGGAGCACTTTATTGCAATATCATGATCTGCATATTAATGCAATTTCACTAAATGTGGACAGTTTAATGGGTTTGCATTGATTTTAGCATGCATGGAACACTTTGCATGTGCCAGTGGTGCCTGGTGCTCAAAATTTTTGGGGGGCAACAAACAAACTAAAAAATGTCATCAAATGCAGCCACTGTGCCCCATCAAACCCAACCACTGTGCCCTCAAACACAGCCACTGTGCCCTCCACTGTGCCCTCAAACGCAACCACTGTACCCTCAAACGCTGCCACTGTGCCCATCAATTGTAGCCATTGTGCCATCAAATGTCACCATTGTACCCATCAAATGCTGCTACTGTGCCCATAACACTGATATAATTTATTCAATAAATTTTACCTGCTGCTGTCTTGGGGGTTTCCCTCATGCTCCTCTCTCTCTCCACCTCCTGACGTCACAGCCAGACCCCGCCCCGAGGTGCGGAGGAGAAGGAAAGTAGTGCAGAGGAGGGTAGGTGGAGCATAAGGCTCCACCTCCGCCAGTCATCGGCTGCTTATGGGGGGCGTGTGACTCACTCCCCCCCACACTCTGCCAAACACGCCCATACACAGCGATGCCGCTACAGCAAGCGGCCCGCCGTGGGCTGCATGTGTGCCTTGTCGGCCTAGGCCAAAAGACAGCCCTGACAGGGGGACTGGAAGGATCGCTAGGTGTTTCACACATGGGAAGCAATGCAAAGAAAACTGGATAGTTTTCATACAAGTACATGGTACAACAGACACGTATCAGGAATATGAAATGTTGGGATACATTTTAAGGATAAAGTTTCAGCCTCTATTTAACAGATCTGTCTGTACTGCTTTCTGTAATATTTATAAATACAAATAAATTGTCAAAGTCGTGTTAAAGTCTCATATCTTTTTATGTCTTTTCAGTCCAGTACCCCTGCATGTTATAATTTATAACTGATTTTGGCTAGGTAATAGAAAATCTTTTCTTCCAGTGGTAATGTTGCTTCCTGCACTCTCACATCAGTGAAAGAAAGCTCTATGTCTTAATATCAGAGCATGTGTGTATGCAACACTGAACGCTTGTGTACAGCATTGCATAACCGTGCAATCGCCCGTTAAAATAGCACAGTGCCAAATAGCAAAAAATGGCCTGGTCATGAAGGGTGTGAACTCTTCCAGAGCTGAAGTGGATATCTATTTTTGTGACTTCAAATGACCTAACTCGTCCACCAGTTAACCTGCTAGAGCTGCCATTGTAACAAGTAAATGGTATGGAGGAACACCAGACTTTAAAATGTTACTAAACCCAAGACCCTGCATTCACTATATTTGGTCTCCCACAGTACACAGAACATGGACATGCAATTATTTTAGTAAATATAAACTGCTAAATACCTTTTCTCATCAGCAGTATCAGCAGGCTTCTATCAGTGTCTAGTTAAAGGTTGTAGGAGGAGTTTTCATTCTGCTCTCACTGTCCTATAAGACTGCAGGACCCCTGATACTCGGTCTGGACAGTGCTGATTGGCCCTGTGCTGATCACATGCACCCTCCCAAGAAAAAAGATCTCTCTAACAATACACACCAAACTGAGCATGTGCAGCTTGTCCCCTTCTGTCTATAATATCCAGAGATGAGTTGGAGACACTGGAAGAAGGAGAGGATCAGAGAAGACAGGATAAAACAGTCTTTTTACACAATGAAGAGGATTAACCCCTTAGGTTCCACAGTGAATATAACAAGCATGCTTTACTGCATATACAGACACTTTAATTGGCCTTAGACTTGGAAGTTAGTTAAAATATATCTAATGTCAAATATTTGATGTGTTTCTCCAGACAAGATCAGGCTCCGCACTCCACAATCATATCTCAGGTGCTGGCTCAGCTTGTTTCCACCGAAGCAATCGATTGTACCAGTGGCGGCTGGTGCTCCATCAGTCTGGGAGGCAGCAGACAGACCTTACCATGGACCCCCATCGCTCCAGCCCACCAGCATGCACCCCCCCTCACTTACCATATGACTGTGGTGGTCATGGCTCAGCAGACAGATTGCTGGTGTGATCAGTGCAGGGAGCTCCCCTCCATCAGTGCACAGCGCAGAATGACAGCATGCAGCACTTCGACTACAATGACAGATGTGTGATCCTCACACCTACTGCAGAGGACTGCATTGAGGACAGGATCCCAGCAGAGGGTGGGCCTGGGGAGGACAGATCCACAGAACAGTGTGGGAATGCCTGCTGCTGAAAGGACCCGGGCAGAGCCGGGAGAGGGAAATCGGCTCTCCCCCATGTTTGAATCCATCCAGCAGCGGCTTGCCTCCTCTACGTCCCGGCTTCCCTCCTCCATGGCCCCATATCAAACCAGTCAAATTACTTGCTATGGGCATTGTCGATATTCCATACTGTGTTTATACTGTTTAAATATGGATTTTCTTCATTTTAATCTAATTTTTCAGGTTGTCAGTAAAAATGCTGCGGGAGGTTGGCAACACTGCATAGTACTTGTGCATTTTATTTGACTGCTTAGCATGCAGTGACTACTCAATCGATATAAGATCATATTAGGGTGAAATGAGCCGCTGTATATGCAGAGAAACAAATGACGCAAGTCTTTGTTCTTTCTTTGGAACACTAAATCAAAAATAAATTAAACATGGAAACGAAGGTGTGAATGTCTTCCAAATGTGCTTCAGATTCCCGCACACTCAGATGCACCCATGTACAGAGTATAGGGGAGTGATGATGTATGATGGTGTTTATTGTCTTGACAAGTCATGTCTCTTTGGTAATAATAGTAAATGATTAATTAAAAGACTTGCACCAAGGCAAACTAGTTTTAGACTGAAGCAGGGAACAGCAGAGCTAGCAAAAGTCTGACAATATTTCAGTGGGCTGAGGACTCTGTTGACTATGTAGATATTTCAGGAGTTACAGAAGGAAGGTTAGTAATAGAAGGAGAAATAGATCTTTCTTAATGTTGGTGGTGTTCAATCACCACTGGGGGTTTTTTATTATATAAAACGAAAAAAGACCAAAATGATTGAAAAAAAAACAAACAATATTTTTTACTTTCTGTTATAAAAAATAACCAATAAAAAAATCTAGAAAATCAAATTTATTCACGAATCACAATAAGTGTATATTAATTGGTTTGCTTGAAAGTTAGATCGTCTACATATACTGGAATTTTTTTTTTATTATTTCTTTTTTAAAATAGTAATGACAGTGATCAGCAACTTATAGTCAGACTGTGATCGTGCGGTGGGCAATCTGACACTAACTGATACTTTGTGGGAACTGACTGACACTGACATCACCAGTGACACTAATACAGTAATCAGTGCTAATAATATACACTGCCACTGTACAAATGACACTGGCTGGAGAGGGGTTAACATTTAGGGGAGATCAAAGAGTTAACTGTGTATCTAACAATACTGCTCAACCCTCCCTATCTTCCAAATCCTATATCAGACTTTCTTCACCTTTTTAACACAGAGGAACCTTTGAAATAACTTTCTGGGATCGGGAACCCCTGCTAAAAATTACTAGATTTACAAGTCATATTCAGTGGAAGAATGCTGCTTAAACTTGTGGTTATTGGGAAGAATTGCCCTTTTACAGAAAGCTAAAAAAGATCAATAGTGGCAGTGGGAACATATGTGAGAAATTTCTAATTGCTCAAGAAACCCCTACCAACCTCTGGAGGAACCTCAGGGTTTCTGGAACCCTGGTTGAGAAACCCTGTCTTATATTCAGCCTTCTTTACTCTGCTGAGAAAAGCAATATGTATAATTATTTCATAGACATGATTTTCCTATTTCATAGACATGATTTCCTATCATATACCTAAAACATGTTGTTTACAGAAACTAGAATATAACAGTACTACTTATCTTTGGATAACATCAAACAGAAAGAACTCTCTGCTCTAAGTAGCTTTTCCCTGCTGCCGAACCCCAGGTACTAGAGGCCACCTGAGCTGTCTACGCACATTAACCAAAAGAAAAAAATGCTGCAGACTGGATGTGTCACAAAAGTCTTCATTTGTTGTATAAATTATGCACCACAAGCATGGCAATAACAGTCTCCACCCTATGACCGTCCCTCTGATGCATTTCACCCAATCAGGGCTTAATCATAGAGATCATCTATGATTAAGCCCTGATTGGGTGAAACACGTCAGCTTTATTTGCTTCTACTACTATCTTTATTATAATATTTACAGGAAAACAAACCTCTACTACTATAACATAACTTCATGAATGCTGTTTTTAGCACTAGCAGATAGAAAATTCACCACCATTGCACTCCTGCCACAGAATAGGTTCTTGTTTATGTTGCCTGATATCAGGTTCGATCTTTTTGCATGTAACTTTGAACTGGCTACTAGCACTCCAACACAATTACATTTTTTGGGGTTTGTATTTAGCAGTGAGCTTTATCATGCTGGTCTGGCCTTTTCCTTCAACACAAAAAAGCTTACAGTCAAGAGAGCAGTTAAAAGGCAAGAGGTAGGACTACCACCACTGACCACTTAAATGAGCTGGTCTTGAGTCTCACTGCAATACATGCTTCATTATGGAAGAATCAATAACAGCCAGTTAGGTACACTAGTGGTGCTTGTGCCCTTCTCTATTTGAGTCATTTTCTAGTGGAAGGATAAGAAAGACCAGGCCAGGGCAATATATCACTATTCATCTACCCTTAATCCTGCAGGCCACTGTACAAGTGAGTCCCCTACTAACTTACTAGGGTACTATCAATGAAAAGTTTTGTGCATGTTTTATATGTATTGTTACATAGTTACATAGTAGGTGAGGTTGAAAAAAGACATAAGTCCATCAAGTCCAACCTATGTGTGTGATTATGTGTCAGTATTACATTACATATCCCTGTATGTTGCGGTCATTCAGGTGATTATTTAATAGTTTCTTGAAGCTATCAATGCTCCCTGCTGAGACCACTGCCCGTGGAAGGGAATTCCACATCCTTGCCGCTCTTACAGTAAAGAACCCTCTACGTAGTTTAAGGTTAAACCTCTTTTCTTCTAATTGTAATGAGTGGCCATGAGTCTTATTAAACTCTCTTCTGCAAAAAAGTTTTATCCCTATTGTGGGGTCACCAGTACAGTATTTGTAAATTGAAATCATATCCCCTCTCAAGCGTCTCTTCTCCAGAGAGAATAAGTTCAGTGCTCGCAACCTTTCCTCATAACTAAGATCCTCCAGACCCTTTATTAGCTTTGTTGCCCTTCTTTGTACTCGCTCCATTTCCAGTACGTCCCTCCTGAGGACTGGTGCCCAGAACTGGACAGCATACTCCAGGTGCGGCCGGACCAGAGTCTTGTAGAGCGGGAGAATTATCCTTTTATCTCTGGAGTTGATCTCCCTTTTAATGCATGCCAATATTCTGTTTGCTTTATTAGCAGCAGCTTGGCATTGCATGCCATTGCTGAGCCTATCATCTACTAGGACCCCCAGGTCCTTTTCCATCCTAGATTCCCCCAGAGGTTCTCCCCCCAGTGTATAGATTGCATTCATATTTTTGCCACCCAAATGCATTATTTTACATTTTTCTACATTGAACCTCATTTGCCATGTAGTCGCCCACCTCATTAATTTGTTCAGGTCTTTTTGCAAGATTTCCACATCCTGCGGAGAAGTTATTGCCCTGCTTAGCTTAGTATCGTCTGCAAATACAGAGATTGAACTGTTTATCCCATCCTCCAGGTCGTTTATGAACAAATTAAATAGGATTGGTCCCAGCACAGAACCCTGGGGAACCCCACTACCCACCCCTGACCATTCTGAGTACTCCCCATTTATCACCACCCTCTGAACACGCCCTTGTTCATGTAAATATTTTTAAAACTATTTTTATGGTACATTTGCAGCCAGCAGAAAACCTGCCCTAGTGTCTACAACAATATACATAGTTACATAGTTGGTAATATTAAATAAAGACACCAGTCCATCCAGCTCAACTTGTGTATGTGTGCGTGTTCATAATCATTTCCCATATCCCTGTATACTGTGCTCACTAACATACACATCCAAGAGTTTTTTTTTAAATTATCAATACTTGCTGCTGAATTCAATATCCTTACCGCCCTGACAGTGAAAAACCTTCTACATAGTTTAGTCTTAAACCGTTTCCCCTACAGTTTAATTAAATGGCCCGTGTCTCCTTACAATCCCCGAGACTGAATAGTTTATTCACTATGCCAGAATCGCCATTGAGGTATTTGTATATTGCTATCATATCTCCTCTCAAGCGTCTCTTCTCCAGGGAGAAATAGTTTAGTGCTTGTAGTCGAACCCCGTAGCTGAGGTCCTCCAGTCTCCTTATTAACTTTGTTGCCCTTCTCTGGACTCTCTCCAGTTCCCGCACCTCTGTTCTAAAGATTGGTGACCAGAACTGGACAGAATATTACAGATGTGGTTGAACCATAGTTTTATAAAGTGGCATGATTATAGTTTTATCTCTGGAGCAAATTCCCTTTTTATGCATACTAATATTCTGCTAGCTTTGCTTGCTGCAGCTTGACATTACATGCCATTGCTGAGTCTGTCATCTACTAGGACCCCCAGATCTTTTTCTGTCCTGGAATCCCTCAGAGGTTCTGTAATATAACAATTTTAAAGATGATTTATGAAAACTAGAGAAAACAGAGTTCCTAATAGACATGTGCATTCGTTTTCGTCCGAATGCATTTTCGTCCGAATTTCGGGCATTTTCGTTATCGTCCTAACAAACGATAACGAACGCGCAGAATCCGAAAACCGAAAGATCCGACATAAACAAATGCTTTATTTTCGTTTTCGTTGCGTCAACAGTTCGATATGGATAGAAGATTCGACATGACGCTGACAATAGTGATCTGTGTCCATCGAACCTGTGGTCAAATGTGCCTAACCTTAGCCCTATTAGTCCAAGATTATTCAACATAGAGAGAAAAGATTCGACATAGAGAGAAAAGATTCAATATTATAGAGACAATAGCAAAAAAGGTCGAATGTGCCTAACCTAACTCTATTAGTCCAAGATTATTCGACATAGAGAGAAAAGATTCAACATGAAGATTCGACGAAGCATTCGCCGTGAGCAGACATTTATGGTCAAATAAATTAAAATTAGTAATATTGCGCCAGTCCCAAAGAAAAATGCGAAGAGCTGCCAACACAACAATCAGACCAATTGTAAATCACGAATAAGAAATATATAAAGTGTGGCGCTAAAATGAACTTGTTCCTCATTTGGGTCAGCCCCACTGAAATAAAATTCGGAGGGTCAAAAACTCCCTTATGAGGTATTTAATCAAATAAAATCTTTTAAGATCTTATAAAAAAAAGAAAATAATGAGTACTATAAGTAAACTGTCCTATAGTCTGCCCCATATAGTGTACTGTATCCAATCAAGTGTACCTAACTACAAATCAGCATCAATATCTTAAGGGGGATATCTGTATGGGGTTTAGTAAATGTGCTACCTAAAACAAGGAGGAAAGATCCCCATCAAGGGGAAAAGAAAAATGTGTGGTGTTTGAATCTCGTGAGTAAACACAAAATATAATCTTGATTGGATACAGTACACTATATGGGGCAGACTATAGGATAGTTTACTTATAGTACTCATTATTTTCTTTTTTTTATAAGATCTTAAAAGATTTTATTTGATTAAATACCTCATAGGGGAGTTTTTGACCCTCCGAATTTTATTTCAGTGGGGCTGACCCAAATGAGGAACAAGTTCATTTTAGCGCCACACTTTATATATTTCTTATTTATGGTCAAATGCTCCGCCCATAGGCTATAGAAGAATTCTAATGTTGGTTGACTAGTAATAATAATTAATAAATATAATTATTACTAGTGTCATACAACATTAGAATTCTACTATAACTTGTAGGCGGGACATTCGACCGGAAATGTACGATTGCGACGTCGTACAGTTTAGCTGCTCCGTCGACTCTTCTTAGAACATTCGACAGACACCATAAGCCTTCAAAGACAGAATCAACCTTAATTATTTCAGATTTTTGGACGAATACATGTTTTACCGAAACAAAATAAATAAAAACAAATTTCGGGAGTAACTAAATAAATTAATTTTTCGGACGAAAACGAAATTCCGAAACAAAATATTTCAGTGTGCACATGTCTAGTTCCTAATACAATTAAAGAAATTTGTCTTTTTTATTTTTTTCATGGATTAACATGTACAGTACAGTACATAAAATCAGTATGATGTCTAAAAATCTTATTAGTATGAAAACATATTTCAATTATGTATTAATGATCTTTCTGTGTACTAAAATGAAGTCTCAAACAATCTAAACAGCCTCCACAGCTATTATCTGTGAATTACAAGGCACCTTTCCCCAAATTATAGAGAAGAGCAGAAGATAGGAGGTTTGTAGTCCAAATGGGGAAAACGGCCCAATATGACAATGCTATTCCTCCATAGATACAGTACGGTAAGTGAGTGTTGACACCATAGGACAGTAAGTGTGTTGCTGGCAGGATCAGCGCATGAAAATAAAATTAAAACCCTGAAAAAATTCAGCCACCACATCCAAAAACTACAACATATTACATTTTTGGAATTAGGTACACATTAAACATAGCTGTTCCCCCTTGCTATAGCTTTATACATATACCTCTCTGAATTGGACTTTGAGTAGATTTACAAAAGTTCTCTGTACTTCAAATATAATCAAATCTAAACATCCAGACTGTAGCAGAAATCAGATAGTCACTACTCAAATGCTTAGGAATCAGGGACAGAGCAGAATTATAACAAGTTCTCACATAGATACGCATAATAAATGACTGCTATAACGTCAGTGCTGATGATATAACAATGAATTTTAAAACTGCTGAAGAAAAATGATTCAGCTTCCATTTTTAAACACTCCTTCTGGAATATCTATGCTGAAACGTATATAAGGGACTTAATACTAGAATAAAAGCATTATTACTATTTTCGCAGTCATTAAAGAGAATCTTCTCTGTATCTGTAGCATTTTATATAACATAATACCGTTCATAGCATCTTTCTTTGAAAAACCGTCTACAGTCAAATACTTCCAGAAGCTCAAAGCAATATAATTCCTCTTCAAAACTCGCTAGCCAAGTAGGGAAGGATTAGACTCTTTATTAAGTTGTTATTGCCGCCTGTGTTGGAGGCGGCAATAACAACTTCTTTTTGGACCTTTAACAGAAACTGAGGGCAATTTTAAAAAAATGTAGGTTGTCACACGCAAAAGCAAAAGTCCTCCATTGGAGACACCTGTTTATATGAAAACCTTCTAGGATGGGAATTCTATATACTTTGGAGAGATTTCCTCTAATTTATTGTTGCATCTCCAGGACGGGGAGTGAACGAGAATCTCTCCAGTGGGAATGTGATAGAGGTTTTAAATCTTCCTCACTCTATAAAAAAAACTACAAAAAAATGATTTGATATAGCAATGTGCTGCTGGGTCACTAGATAACATGTAATCATAACCTCTAACTTTATAACAGTACAAAATAGAGGGCTAAGGCCCCATTCACACCTGAGCATTTTGTAGTTGGAAGCTCCAAAATGTTCAACATCCAAAATCCCAATGATGTCTGTTCACACCTGAGAAGCTTGTAGCTCAAAAATGTACATGAGCTTCTTTTGAGCTACAAAGTTCAAGCTGCAAGCTCTTTTGGCCCCAACAGACTTCAATGGGAGCATCTAAAGAACCCAAATCATAGAAAATAAACAAATTAGGCAAATTACAGGGATAATTCATGATAGCTGTACGAATTCTTGAGACATTTGCACAGCGCCTTTTTTATTTATAAATCCACTTGGATATATACAGTATCTCACAAATTGGGTACACCCCTCACATTTTTGTAAATATTTTATTCTATCTTTTCATGTGACAACACTGAAGAAATGACACTTTGATACAATGTGAAGTAGTGAGTGTACAGATTGTATAACAGTGAAAATTTGCTGTCCCCTCAAAATAACTCAACACACAGCCATTAATGTCTAAACCGCTGGCAACAAAAGTGAGTACACCCCTAAGTGAAAATCTCCAAATTGGGCCCAAACTTTCAAAATTTTGCGTGGTCACCATTATTTTCCAGCACTGCCTTAACCCTCTTGGACATGGAGTTCACCAGAGCTTCACAGGTTGCCACTGGAGTCCTCTTCCACTCCTCCATGACGACATCACGGAGCTGGTGGATGTTAGAGACATGCCGCTTCTCCACCTTCCCTTTGAGGATGCCCCACAGATGCTCAATATGGTTTAGGTCTGGAGACATGCTTGGCCGGTCCATCACCTTTACCCTCAGCTTCTTTAGCAAGGCAGTGGTTGTCTTGGAGGTGTGTTTGGGGTCGTTATCATGTTGGAACTCTGCCATGCAGCCTAGTCTCCAAGGAAGGGGATCATGCTCTGCTTTAGTATGTCACAGTACATGTTGGCATTCATGGTTCCCTCAACGAACTGTAGCTCCCCAGTGCCAGCAGCACTCATGCAGCCCCAGACCATGACACTCCCAACAGTATGCTTGACTATAGGCAAGACACAATGGTCTTTGTACTCCTCACCTTGTTGCCGCCACACACGCTTGACACCATCTGAACCAAATAAGTTTATCTTTGTCTCATCAGACCATAGGACATAGTTGCAGTAATCCATGTCCTTAGTCAGCTTGTCTTCAGAAAACTGTTTGCAGGCTTTCTTGTGCATCATCGTTAGAAGATGTTAGACCTCTGGATATGACGCTGAGCACGTGCACTCAACTTATTTGGTTGACCATGGCGAGGCCTGTTCTGAGTGGAACCTGTCCTGTTAAGCTGCTGTATGGTCTTGGCCACTGTGCTGCAGCTCAGTTTCAGGGTCTTGGCACTCTTCTTATAGCCTAGGTCATTTTTAAGTAGAGCAACAATTCTTTTTTTCACATCCTCAGAGAGTTCTTTGCCATGAGGTGCCATGTTGAACTTCCAGTAACCAGTGAGAGAGAGTGAGAGTGATAACACCAAATTTAACACACTTGCTCCCCAGTCACACCTGAGACCTTGTAACACTAATGAGTCACATAACACCGGGGAGGGAAAATGGCTAATCGGGCCCAATTTGGACATTTTCACTTAGGGGTGTACTCACTTTTGTTGCCAGCAGTTTAGACATTAATGGCTGTGTGTTAAGTTATTTTGAGGGGACAGCAAATTTACATTGTTATACAAGCTGTACACGCACTACTTTACATTGTCGCAAAGTATAATTTCTTTAGTGTTGTCACATGAAAAGATAGAATAAAATATCTACAAAAATGTGAGGGGTGTACTCACTTTTGTGAGATACTGTATATCTATATACCTATATCTATATCTATATCTATCTATATATATATATATATATCTATCTATAGATATATATATATATATATATATATATATATATATATATCTATCTATATATATATATATATATATATCTATATATATCTATATATATATATATCTATATATAGATATACTGTATATATATATCCTCTAGGGTCTAGCCAGAAAGGCTTTGTAAATGTATGTTTTGGATTATTTCAATTTTAGCTATTATTTTGGATAAATCAGTACCAGCACTATCATATAACCATACGAATCATTAAGATTGTTCAAACTAAGGTTTATAAACTATACTTCAAAGGCACATTTAAAAAGCTACCAGCACATTCAGGAACATTTGCTGGTCTGCTTTCAGTGGCATTCATTGCACATCTGTCAACAGTAAACAAATTACTGTCACCAAAAGTTCAACCCGGCAAATGTCAATGAATGTTTTAAGTACAGTAACTACCAGCACTCTCCACAGTGCTGAACCTGTGTTTTACTTGAATTTTTGCCTGACTATAGCTCTGAATAGGAGATGTGCTATAAGACTAGCTGAAAAGTTGCTGGATAGTTTGCTAAATGTAAAACATTTAATTGTGTGCTGAATGCATGTGCTTTTGCTTTACACCCCAACCTGATGACACCATCCCTAGACAGCTGGAGGTCCCAAAGAGTCCATTGCCAATCAGCATTGGCTACTGATGCTTTGGGAGGGACACTTTTTTAGGACCCCTTTCAAGCCATCCTGAATGCTAACCAAAATTGTGGGCTGGAATTCCCATGCAAAAGGGGACCTCCCCTAGGGGTAAAAGCCCACATAACTGGTCTGTTGGGCTGGAAGTTATATCAGAGGTACTGTATTTCTCTTCATATGCAAAATTATGTCCTGAAACAAATGATATATGTGTGTGTATATATATATATATATATATATATATATATATATATATATATATATATATATATACAGTGTCTCACAAAAGTGAGTACACCCCTCACATTTTTGTAAATATTTGACTATATCTTTTCATGTGACAACACTGAAGAAATGACACAGTGTAAATTTGCTGACCCCTCAAAATAACTCAAGACACAGCCATTAATGTCCAAACCGCTGGCAACAAAAGTAAGTAAATCCCTAAGTGAAATTGTCCAAATTGGGCCCAATTAGCCATTTTCCCTCCCCGGTGTTATGTGATTCGTTAGTGTTACAAGATCTCAGGTGTGAATGGGGAACAGGTGTGTTAAATTTGGTGTTATCACTCTCACTCTCTCATACTGGTCACTGAAAGTTCAAAATGGCACCTCATGGCAAAGAACTCTCTGAGGATCTGAAAAAAAGAATTGTTGCTCTACTAGGTTATAAGAAGATTTACAAGACCCTGAAAGTGAGCTTCAGCACGGTGACTAAGACCATACAGTGGTTTAACAGGACAGGTTCCACTCAGAACAGGCCTTGCCATGGTCGACCAAAATAGCTGAGTGCACATGCTCAGAGTCATATGCAGAGGTTGTCTTTGGGAAATAAACGTATGAGTGCTGCCAGCATTGCTGCAGAGGTTGAAGGGGTGGGGTGTCAGCCTGTCAGTGCTCAGACCATACGCCGCACACTGTATCAAATTGGTCTGCATAGCTGTCATCCCAGAAGGAAGCCTCTTGTAAGGATGATGCACAAGAAAGCCCGAAAACAGTTTGCTGAAGACAAGCAGACTAAGGACATGGGTTACTGGAACCATGTCCAGTGGTCTGATGAGACAAAGATAAACTTATTTGGTTCAGATGGTGTCAAGCATGTGTGGTGGCAACCAGGTGAGGAGTACAAAGACAAGTGTGTCTTGCCTACAGTCAAGTATGGTGGTGGGAGTGTCATGGTCTGGGACTGCAGGAATGCTGCCAGCACTGGGGAGCTACAGTTCATTGAGGGAACCATGAATGGCAACATGTACTGTGACATACTAAAGCAGAGCATGATCCCCTCCCTTCGGAGACTGGGCTACAAGGCAGTATTCCAACATGATAACAACCCCAAACACACCTCTAAGACGACCACTGCCTTGCTAAAGAAGCTGAGGGTAAAGGTGATGGACTGGCCAAGCATTTCTCTGTGGGGCATCCTCAAACGGAAGGTGGAGGAGTGCAAGGTCTCTAACATCCACCAGCTCCGTGATGTCGTCATGAATGAGTAGAAGAGGACTCCAGTGGTAACCTGTGAAGCTCTGGTGAACTCCATGCTCAAGAGGGTTAGGGGAGTGCTGGAAAATAATGGTGGCCACACAAAATATTGACAATTTGGATATTTTCACTTAGGGGTGTACTCAATTTTGTTGCCAGCGGTTTAGACATTAATGGCTGTGTGTTGAGTTATCTTGAGGGAACAGCAAATTTACACTGTTATACAAGCTGTACACTCACTACCTTACATTGTAGCAAAGTGTCATTTCTTCAGTGTTGTCACATCAAAAAGATAATAAAATATTTACAAAAATGTGAGGGGTGTACTCATATAAAAATGCGAGGGGTGTATATATATATATATATATATATATATAAATATATATATATATATATATATATATATATATATATATATATATATATATATATATATATATATATATATATATATATATATATATATATACACATACACACATAGTACTGTGCAAACGTTTTAGGCAGGTGTGAAAAAATGCTGTAAATTGAGAGTAAGAGTAAGTAAGAATGCTTTCAGAAATAGAAGTGTTAATAGTTTATTTTATGAATTAACAAAATGGAAAGTTAATGAACAGAAGAGAAATCCAAATCAAATCAATATACCACGGTTTGCCTTGCCCATTGATCAACCTGTGTACCCAACCAGCCTGTCGGGTTTTTTCCTGAACGATCATTGCCACCAGCTATAGTTGGCAGCACTGATCATTGTATTCTGTTGGCAGGAAGGCTCCCTGCCATCAGAATACAATAACACAGTGGGTATGATCCTTCCATCCACATTGAATGTGTGGTTGGGGGAATCAGTTAATTTTCTTTGTTTATCCCTCTGGTTGAATGAAGAAAAACAATGAATCGTGTATGGCCAGTCTTAGTAGCCTTCTTACTTACTTGGTGATTTTAATGACAAGTGGCCTTACTCTTGTCTTGCCAAGTTGTTGCTTGACTTCCTGTCAGGGCACTCCTTGTAGTTATATATATTATTTCTATGGTAATATGGGTTCTTACTGCTGTTTTGGCTTCTTCTTACAAACCAAAAACATAATTAGGTTAACTAGCTTCCACCTAAACTTACTCTAGTAGCACTGTAGGGACATCAAATTGCTGACTTCTCTGAGGCAGTGAATAATGTGAAAGAGTCCAGTTATGAAATGAAAAAACATTTTTTAGTCTCTTTACAGAGCATTGTTTTTTCCCACCTATTTATTAAAAACTAAAAGATGGAATTCATATCTACTAAAATGTTAAAAATCAAGTTTTGTAACAAGAAGAACCATACCCCAAGTAGACATTATATACAACCATTTCCAATCACCCCCTGTAATTTAGAAACTCTGCAATCAGTTTCAAGTCTGAGAAATTCAGAATTATTGACAAGCATACACTTCGGGCTCTAAGTCCACTAGAAAAGGTCAAAAAGATTTCGGTGTATCAAGTCATATACGGTATGGATCAGGACCCTCCAGAGGCATTCTTAGGAAGTTGTAACCAGTGTAAAGGAAGTAAAGGAAATAATAATACTTGCTGCACAGAACCCAGACATAATTATGTAAGTATTCCAACTCACAAGAAAGACTGTCAATATTCAAAATGGGATACTCTGTTTACTGCCTGCTAGAAGTTAAAAAATATTTTAAACTGATAAATGAGCAGTGTATTTTTGTTTTAGTATAAACATGTACAGTACACTTCCAAAGTATTTAAATCACAAAATAATTGTGCATAAAAAGGGGCCTTTAATTTGAAAACCCAGACATTTTTTAAAAATACATTATT
Source organism: Lithobates clamitans (assembly GCA_037952925.1). NCBI lineage: Eukaryota > Metazoa > Chordata > Amphibia > Anura > Ranidae > Lithobates > Lithobates clamitans. Next base: position 2,005,596 of record JBBGZY010000125.1, on the reverse strand, counting down.
GCAGAATTTTCCTAGCTTCCAGTCCATACTAATTTGTATAACCATCCAATAATATATATTTTATATAGAAACATGTAAATGCCTGTGGATCTGCCAAGATTTTTGAACAGCTTCACCATAAATCTATATTCTATATGCTATTGTTTTTTTGCTCCCAAAATACTATAGGAGCAAGCTTTACCTTTGATTGAAGTACATTACATGAAGGAGGTGACACTGGGATTATCAGTAGTATGTAACTTGTATATTTCTGTTTCACGGTTTATGATATTAAAGAGTGCCATGTAGGCTGCTGGAAAATTTCTCAGACATTCAGAGCAACCTTGATAGAAACTGCAGTAATGAATTACTGACTACAAGACCTTGATGTTGGTCAACAGCTGCCCATAAAGCTTTTGATTTTCATGGCCTGTAATCACTGTGATTGGAATGTTTGGCTCCTCACTGTACTGTGTCAGACTTTAAATTCTTGAGAACATTGAATTGGAAACTGAGAATAGATCTCAGGGGAGCCTGCGTCAGCTGATACAAGTTAAAGTGTCTTGCCTGAAGGGGTTTCCTGCTTTTTTCTGTTAATTACCAGATATTGATGGTGCTTTGTCATTGTCATTTGTTCCTACAGCCTAGACCTAATGATATTTGACAATTTTTCACATACCTCTTGGCTGGGCCTACTCTTATGAATTAAAGGAAGGCCAATTTTTAGAAAGTGAAACATAAAAAACAGTCGGCTCTAGGATAAATAGTGAACTAACAAAAACTTTAATCAGCAGCTGTTTCAATCTAGTGATAAAGGTGAAAACGGTGAAAACGGTGTCTTAGGAAAATCCTACAAACAAAACAGTGCTAGCAAGGTGCCTAATATTATATAAAAGTAAATAGTGAAACAATCCTCTAAAAAAAAAAAAAAAGAATTGAAATTTAACAATCCAAACACAATTGTATATACAATGGGTATATAATATGTGCATAACAAATGTGCAGACCCACATTGCAAAGACAAGTCGTAGCCTAGTCTAATGCTGGAGTAATGCTGAGAAGAGGAAGAAGTGAAAAAGCCACTGGGAAGGAGAGAGCTGAGATGCACCGTAAAAGATGGTATTATTGGCGTGATTTCAAATATTCCGGTAACTACAACAGTTACGTGTCCTCTGCGCTTCCTTATATCAGTGACTGAGCGTCAATAGAGATGCTGGAGTGGCTTGTGTGGGTCACGACGTGGTGGACTGGCCTCTAGTATCCCTGCTATATTATATATATATATATATTATATATATATACTGTGTATATATATATATATATATATATATATATATATATATATATATATAGTTCACCTTTACAAAAAACCTGTAGATTAAAACAAACTGTGCAGCTCTGACTAAAGATGAATAATACCCTTGCTATAGGTGTAGGCCATTTACATACCTTGTGAAGCCTGACTGGAATACTCCCAGGACATTGCTAATTACTCCCAGGACGTTGCTAAGGGAGGCCTAGTCATTACTGATCACCTCCTCTATCACAGGAGTGAGCTCTTTCTCTGATTCAACCCCCCCCCCACCCCACATACTCTCTTTCTTCCCTGATGCAGTAGCTCTGAGCTCAGCATTTGAGGGCTCACTCCTGTGATGGAGGAGGTGAGCAGTGATGACTAGGCCTCATTTAGCAACGTCCTGGAAGTACCTAGCAATGTCCTGGGAGTAATCCAGTCAGTTTCATAATCTCTATAAATGGACTACACCTAAATCAAGGACTTTATTCAACTTTAGTCAGAGCTGCATAGTTTTTTTTAATCTATAGATGCTCCTTATCTGCATAGGCAGTTTTGTAGTAAAGGTGAACTATCCCTTTAACTACTTCTGGGCTGCACACCGCACATATACTGCAGCAGGGCAGCCTGGCTGCATAGAACAATGTATCTGTACATTGTTTGCGCTTCCTGGTCTCGGAAGAGCGCGCCACTGGCGACCCTCTCCCGCTCTGATTGGACACAGTGGGAGCCAATCAGCCGTGATCGTTTGTGTAAACAAGGCAGACCGTCCTTCTGTCACAGAGGAAGAGAGAGATCTGTGATTCCTACTAATCAGGAACACCAATCTCTCTCTTTGTCTAGTGTCAGCATCCCCCACATAGTTATAAAGCACACATAGGGAACACATTTAACCCTTTGATTGCCCCTGATGTTAACCCCTTCCCTGCTAGTGTCATTCATACAGTGTCGATGCATTTTTTTTAGCACTGATCACTGTATTGGTGTCACTGGTCCCCAAAAAGTGTCACTTAGTGTCCAATTTGTCCGCCGCAATGTCACAGTCCCGCTAAAAAAACACTGATCGCCGCCATTACTAATAAAAAATAGAAAATAAATAAAAAGTCTCTACATCTATCCCATAGTTTGTAGACGCGATACCTTTTGCGCAAACCAATCAATATACGCTAATTGGGAATTTTTTTTACCAAAAAATATGTAGCTGAATACAAATTGGCCTAAATTGATAAAGAAATTACATTTTTTTACATATTTTTATTGGATATGTTTTATAGCAGAAAGTAAAAAATATTGGGTTTTTTTTCAAAATTTTTGCTTTTTTTGTGCTTATAGCACACAAAAAAAAAATGCAGAGGTGATCAAATACCACCAAAAGAAAGCTCTATTTGTGGGCAAAAAAGAAAAAGAGAATTTTGTTTGGGTACAACCCTACATGGTCGCACAACTGCGCAATTGTCAGTTAAAATAACACAGTGCCATATCGTAAAAAAATAGCCTGGTCTTTAACGGGGTAAATCATTCTGGGGCTGAAGTGGTTAATATGATAAATCTTCCTGTATATACAGTATTTTCAAATGAAAATGTACAGCAGATTTACAATATGCCTCTTGTAGAACCCACCCATAATTAAAGCACATTAAAAAAGTTTGATTAACACAAGGTGTGGCGCTATTTGTCCTCGAGTGTCAAATCAAACCAATATTACATTAATCATATACAGGATAGATAAATGCATATGAAAATAAAAAAAAATATTTTCATATGTATTCATGTGTATATGATTAATGTAATATTGTGATTTTACACTAAAGAACAAACAGCACCACACCTTGGCAACCCTCTGACTGGGCATTTCTCCCCCTCCATTCTGTTGATGCTGGCTCTTTGCTGCTTCTCACTGCTGCTTACTCAACCAACAACATAGACCTACAGTATGTTCCCCATTATAACACACCAATTATGTCAAATCTTTGCTGTACTGCTTAAATAAATAAATTCCACCGCTCTCCTAAAAATGACCAAATACAATAACTAGTGACAATACTATTTGTGCTGCTACATAATATATAAAGCACATAAAAGAAGGAGAAATAATCATCAGTGACACACTAATAATAATCCACAGTAGTGAAAAAATCTTTCAAAATGTAAACATAAATAAAAAAAATTAAAAAAATGAATCCTTTAAGTAAAAGTCCATACAAGTGTCATACACACATGTTACATCTTGCTAAAGACGATGCCCCTTGAATCCACCACCAAAGTGACAAAAATGTGTCCTATTATGCCCCGTACACACGGTCGGATTTTCCGAGGGAAAATGTGCGATTGGAGCGTGTTGTCTGAAATTCCGACCGTGTGGGGGCTCCATCGGACATTTTCCATCGGATTTTCCGACACACAAAGTTTGAGAGCAGGCTATAAAATTTTCTGACAACAAAATCCGATCGCGTCAATTCCGACCGTGTGCCACGCATGCTCAGAAGAAATTCCGAGACGGAACAGCTCGGTCTGGTAAAATTAGCGTTCGGAATGGATACAGCACTTTCGTCACGCTGCAATGTTTTAAATAGTTTAATACGCACTCTCTTCATCTTTATAATGTGAGAAGAATGAAGTAGTTTTGCTGCTCATATTCACACAGACTTCTCACAAACTTCTTTCTTTATTATTTATCGGGATTCCCTCAATATATTTTGATTTGTCACAACTGACAAAATTTCTTTATTGTTGTTTTTGGTTTTTTTTTGGAAGGCTGTTTTTTAAATTTTTTTTGGGTTTGTATTTTTTCCAAGGCTGTTTTTTTTTGTTTTTTTTTGTGTTTTACTCCATAATATTTTTGTGTGTATTTTGTGTGTCAAGTTACCACAACACCATTGATATCTTGTATTATTTAATTTCAAGGAGATTGTTTGGTGTTGGTGTCTCTTGTTAATTTCACATTGTATTTTTGAAATGTACCTGCCTCCTCACAAACAAACTGTCCTTTTTGAAGGAAAACACACATAGGCAAGTATACTTGAAACAAAAATTCATTTATTAAGGGCTCAGAACCAAACAAAGAGGGAGGCAACGCTGGAGAAACAGCAGAAATTGGCGAAGCCTTTGACCCCCAGGGCACACATCAATTCTTTTACAGCAAAATTGGTGGCCTGAGGAGTCCATATCTAAAGGAGTGCAGTCTGGTCCAGAAGTCCCAGAGATCTGGAAAGCAGCAGATGACATCTATGTCCCCAGGCTGTGGTACTACAAGAGGCTGCATATTTTGCCAGACCAGACTAAACCCAGGGTCATCACTCTCTGGTCTTCCTTACACGCTTCCTTCCACACTGTGGCTCTGGTATTGGAGATGTGGCAGGAGGAGGAGTAGGACCTAGAGGAGGAGGAGGAGGAGTAGGACCTGGAGGAGGAGGAGGAGTAGTAGGACCTGGAGGAGGAGGAGGAGGACCATGTGTGAGGTCACAAATGTGGGTAGCACATGTTATTTGGCCCCTCAACCCCTTATTGAGAGCTTCCAAAATTAAGAACTCACACAGGAGTCGTTGGCCCTCCTCCATCTGCATCATTTTGCAGGCAGTTATGGCAGTAAAGTCCTCCTCCACACTGTGGGGGGTTCTCAGGGCCTCTGTAGCCTTCCAAAATAGGCCTATGGCAGCCTCCTCCAGGTTACTCCTCTTCCTGCCACTTTGTCTTTGAAGGTGTTGGGGGGGGGGGGCCTGGGTATCAGGCAGCCTGCTTGGCCCGGCCGCCTCCTGGCTGAGACTTCCCTGTGTACGAAAAAGGGACATGGTTTTAGTTTTTGCTTCATCAATCACAATCATAAATTAGTACTCCAAACTAACATCTATTTCACATCATTGATTGAACAACCAGAAATATTTAGAGGAATGCTATACCTGGTTCAAGCTGGGCTCCTTCACATGTTGCTGCCTGGAAGACCCAGGTTGGGCGTCAGAAGCCTCAGCTGGGGGGGAAGGAAGCGTGGAAGGAAGAGTGGAGAGTGCTGGCCTGGGTTCAGTCTGACCTGCCAGAAAATGCAGCCTGTCATAGTACCACAGCCTGGGGACATAAATGTCATCTGTTGCTCCTGATCTCTGGGAATCCTGGACCTTCTTGTGCTCCCTTAGATAAGTGCTCCTCAGGCCACCAATTAGAACCTTCAAATAGGTGATGTCTGGAGTGGGGATCACGGACTTCACAAATTCCCACAAATTATCCAGGGCTGCCTTCCTCTTTGTTTGGTTCTAATATTCAGGGTGGTTTATCTGCCATAGACAAGGCAGCTCCCTGAACATATCAATGAAGATTGGCATAAAGTCCTTATCTTTCAAGATATCCATTTTCACTGCAAGACACAACACAAGACAAACCCTAATGTCAGCCTAAAGTCTCCTAAACTTGTGCAAATACAGGCCTCAATCTAGAAGCAGTATAGGCCTAATGTTAAATCTTACCTTTGCTTTCACGATCGGCGCCTCCGTTACTCCTTCCTCCACTCACAGATCATACGTACTACGCACGCGTGTTACGCTTTATAGACACTGTGCATGCGTGAAACTCCGCCCGCCCCTGACGTTCTTTCTAGTCTATTCCCCGCCCCTTCTTGTCCGTCGCAGTGGGGAAGAGCACATGGCGGAGACACAGCAGGTGTCTGATAATTTCACCAACGAGGAGGAGGAGGAGGAAAGCCCAGAGGCAGAAAAATCCTGATCCAGAAGGAGACGATATAAGGCATCAAATATGTCCTTTGGGGAGATGTTGGAGATGGTCGACATAATGGAGAGGGCCGACTATGACGGGAAGTATGGACCTTACACCAACCCCAATGTCAGAAAGGCCAAGATCATGGAGAAAGTGGTCAAAAGTCTGCACCGGAATTTTGGGGTACGACGATCGAAAGATCAGCTCAGGAATCGGTGGTCGGACCTGAAATTAAGAGAGCATGAGCAGTACCGAAAGATCCGGAGAGTGCTGCAAAAAAGTAAGTAGTTGTCCTGTGTTCCTATTCTTTATGTTTATTACGTTCGTGCTGCTCCATGTGCTTTTCTTAACTGTTATCCAATTTCAAAAGGCAACTTTCATGTTCATTGGGCACATTATTCATTCGTATAAAACATTGTTCATTCGGCCTAGAAAACACCATTGTTTTGGCCATATGCATTTGCCCACATTTTTTAGGGCCTACTTGTCTGAAACTAATTTGGTTGTGTAGATGTGTTTGTTACTAGAATGAAATGCAAACTAGATAGTGTAAGGAGAGGACAGCTGGTTACACATCTGGACGCTGGAGCACTAGTGTGGGACACAAGAACACCCTTTTTATTAGGGGGCCCACACAGGTGCTCCAGTGTACACTATAGGGGTGTCTCCATCTGTGAAGCTTGTACAAAACAGGTAAAGTATTGAAGCTTGACAAAGGATACTAAAAATTCTACATCTTGGATGCCAAAATAGACAATTGTACCCCACTTCCAAGCAATGTTTCATATTTATAGTTCTGCCATCAAATATCTGTGTGCTAAGTATACCAATTTTTTTTTTATAGGGGAGAAAAGACTCGGAGGACACCCCTCATCCGAGGAGACCACAGACCCCCCACCTCTGGAAGAAGGGGAAATCCACCCAAGACAAGCAGAGCAGGAGGAGGAAGACGTGGTGGAAATTGGCACCACAACAGGTGAGTGTCTGCGACCACAGGCTCAGGTGAGAGATGGATGCCGGCATATTTATAATACATGGTGTTTTTTGGTTTCTATCTTTTTAGGTGATCGTGATGTTGTGGATCCAGATCCTTTTACCTTGGAAAGTGCACAGATCCTGATCGGGGAGATCATGGGGTGTAATAGGGACTTTGAAAACATCAAGAAAAACATCAATGATGTTCTTCAAAAAATGAAGAACATCATTGATGTTTTAGGGAGATTTTAAAACCCCTCCAAATCCCTTTGTTTTTTGTGTGCTACAAATTTTTTACATTTTTTGACAAATTTGAGAAAAACCAAATTTTGAAGAGGCACACAGTGTGTCAACATGTGCTATCTGCCATCACGGGAGATCAATGGACGCGTTTGGGGGAGCAACCCCTTCCTCAATAATAAAGTAGCTGCAAGGAAGGGTTGCACCCCCCAAACACGTCCCTTGATCCCCCGTGATTGCATGTAGCACATGTTGACATTCCTAAATTTGTGTGCATCTTCAAAATTTGGCTTTTCCTGGGGTGACTTCACCCCATCTGAACGCAATATCAAACACAGTTTGTAAATACTCATGTCTGATATTGCCTTCAAGTTCTACCAAATGTGAACTTTGTAAGTTCAAGATTTGTGTCTTTCTTGTTGGTTTTAAACATGCCTGTTTTATCTTAAATGGACATTTCTACTTTTTCCAATGTGACCCCAAAAATTGTTATACAACATGTTGGTTTGTTTTAAAAAACCTTTTCTAAATGCACATGTGATTGTGCTGGAATTAAAAAGATTGTTAATCAAGAATGTGTGGATTATTGTCTTAACGCTACAACACTTTTGTGGTGCTCTAATTGGTGTTTTCTGTTACAATGGGTGTTATTTCCTAAGGGCAAATCCACTTTGCACTACACATGCAGTTTCAGTGCAGTTTCAAGTGCACTTGTAGTGCAAAGTGTCTTTGCCTTTAGTAAATAACACCCAACAGTGCTTTTTAAGGTTACACAATCACGCCATTTTCAGGACTCACCACATTTCTGTCAGGGTCAGCTAAAACAAACACAAGCAGTAAATGTCACCAAAGATTTGAGTATTTTTTTTTTTTTATTTGAAAAAGGTTTTAGACATTGTCTGGCATATTGAGAGCCCCCCTACCCTCAAGGTATCTTAGCCGGACATCACGGGCACTCAGGGGGGGCGCACCAGGACGGCCACTTTCAAGGGTCAGGGTTGGTTCATTTGGAATTCCAGCCTCAGGCCCAACTGAGCCAGCATAGTTGGCAGAATGTTGCCGTAAAAAGTTGTGTAGAACACAGCACGCCAGGATAATATGATTCAGTTTGTACTCCGCCATGTGTATGGGTGTAAGAAATAGGCGGAACCGGCTGGCCATGGTTCCAAACGTGTTCTCCACCACTCTTCTGGCTCTGGCCAGCCGGTAATAAAAAACCCTCTGGCCCGGGGTGAGGGTCCTCATCGGGAATGGCCGCATAAGATGGTCCCCCAATGCAAATGCTTCATCCGCAATGAAGACGAATGGGAGTCCTTCCACATTGTCTTCTGGAGGTGGCAAGTCAAAGCTGCCATTCTGGAGACGCCTGTAGAACTATCGGACATCGGCCATTCTTCCCCACGTCCACATACAGGAACATATAAGTAGCCGACACCACCGCCAACATCATAGTACTATTGAACCCCTTATAATTATAATAGTACGACCCCGAGTTGGGTGGTGGGACGATGTGGACGTGTTTCCCATCAATTGCCCCTCCGCAGTTAGGAAAGTCCCACTGCTGGGCAAAGTGGGAGGCCACGGTCTGCCATTCCTGTGGCGTGGAAGGAAACTGTGGAGTCAAACCAAAAAAAACAATTATTCATTTTGCATATAAACAGGGAAAGCAGATCAGACACAAACATTCTTGGCCAACATCAAGATAACATTTATTTGAGGGAGTTTTTAAAGACCAAAGTATAAGGTACACCTATCAGACCCCCCCCCCCCCATGGGCCATTTCTAACATTATAGGGGGGGAGCTCTTGGACAGGTAACCCTCTCCACTTCATTGAGAGATGAATGCCTAAATAATGGGTATTGCTTTGAACAGCCGCTCCTTAGTTACACTATTGGCAGCCCACTGGACAGGTAAGAAGTGTCATAATACAAAGATATAAATACACATTGTACACATTTGAACACATTTGGACATTCTGCTATTACCTATCAAGATAATAATAGGATACGAAAACTTTAAACAGTACCATTTGAAAGTATACAGGCAGGCCCTTGCACTACATGCTTTGGGGAATTCATCCATAAATTTGACCACAAAAGAGATGGGTATAGTGTGTATGGGTTTGCCAAAGTCAGCAGATAGATGAATGAGGATAGATAGAGAATTGGTATCAGCTGACTTAGCAGTTGGGGGGGGAGGTTAAAAATCATTTGGGGACACCCAAAAAAGCCTCTGGCACTCTGCCTGAATTTAAAGCACAAATCACATTTATAAACATTTTAGGGGGTATTTAGGGTAAAGCACTACTATGGAGCTGAGAAAATACATTGTTAAGTGACTACATGAGGTGAATATAGGGCCATGCAGCATGCTGGGGAGGTAAGTGAAGGCAAATATGTATGAAGGACAAAAAAATAATTACATAAAAATCCAGTATGCATGAGGACAAAGGGGGCATTCACAGCATATTACAATCATGGTAATTAGGGAATGTGGAAAGAAATACAATATATTATCAAACATTATATACAATAAAATGTGATGTTAAAGGATAAAAATCTTACCTTAATATACTCCTTCTGCAGGACCTGGATGATGGCAGAACAGGTCTCTGGGATAATGATCCCCAGAGCCTGGGGGGAGATGCCTGTCGAGAACTTGAGGTCCTGCAGGCTTCTCCCGGTCGCCAAGTACCGCAGGGTGGCGACAAGCCTCTGCTCCGGAGTGATGGCTTGCCTCATGCAGGTATCCTGCCTGCTGATATAGAGGGTCAGCAAAGCCAACAAACGGTGAAATACGGGGTCCGTCATCCGGAGAAAGTTCCTGAAATCATCAGGATTATTCTCACGGATCTCACGGAGCAAAGGCATGTGACAGAACTGATCACGCTGAAGCAACCAATTCTTGGTCCATGAACTCCTCCCCACCCTGTTCATGGACTGGACTTGTGTCAAGGTAAGGACCCCAACACCAAGCCCCCGCACAGCACGAACTCTACGAGGAGTATGTATACGCAACATGGCTAGAAAACAGTCGGCTGCTCAGAACGAAGTAACAGAATGCACTGAAGAACAGCAAGGCCTTTGAATAGCGACCTGAAAAACAGTAACGAACAAACAAGAACACAATGACAGAGTCACGCGTAGCTTGCTGCACGCACTGAAGAGCAGATACAAACCCACAAGCACAAACTGAACAGCAGAAAACGATCTGAAAACCACGAGTCTGAAAAAGCGCGAATCATCTCTCACCAAACTTTTACTAAGACGAGATTAGCAAAAGGAGCCCAAAGGGTGCCGCGCTTGGTTCTGAACTGCCCTTTTCTAGTCTCGTCGTACGTGGTGTACGGCACCGCGTTCTTGGCGAGCGGAAATTCCGACAACTTTGTGCGACCGTGTGTACGCAAAACAAGTTTAAGCCAACATCCGTCGAAAAAAATCCACGGATTTTGTTGTCAGAATGTCCGATCAATGTCCGATCGTGTGTACGGGGCATTAGAGTAATGCTGCGTACAGACAATCGGACATTCCGACAACCAAACCGTGGATTTTTTTCCACCAGATGTTGGCTCAAACTTGTCTTGCATACACACGGTCACACAAATGTTCTCGGAAATTCCGAACGTCAAGAGCGTGGTGACGTACAACACGTACGATGAGCCGAGAAAAGTGAAATTCAATAGCCAGTGAGGCTCTTCTGCTTGATTCCGAGCATGCATGGACTTTTGTGCGTCGGAATTGTGTACACACAATCGGAATTTCCGATAACAAGTCGGAATTTCTGACAACAAACTCACATCGAACTTTTGTTGTTGGAAATTCCGATCGTCTGTACGTGGCATAACACTTACCAAACCCAATTCCCCTCGTTCTCATGAGTGACAATAGTGCTTTAACAGTTGTTCAACTCCACTTTGAAAATTCCAAATTGACTCTCTTAATTCCTTATTTCATTAGTTCTCATCTCACCAAACATATGCAGACAAAAGAGACAAAATAGCCTCCAACAGTGTATTACTTCCAACCACAGGCTTTTTTTATTAAAAAAAAAAATCCACTCACATTTAAAACCAAAATGACAAGCATTAAGCATAAAAGGCAGTTTGGTAACGATCCTGCAGCAATCTCACCACCTCCACGCTGGTTGCTGTAGCTGCTAGAGTCCTCCTGATGTTACAATGTCATATCTGGTTGCCGCATAACCAAGTCTGACGCGATTCGTCACATCCGACTTTGTCACAGGGGGTGGTTACATGGCGTGCCAGTCCAGCTTTTCTATCCTCCTCCTCCACATGCTTAACCCTCCTTAACTGCTCTGACATGGCTGCAATATAATACTCACTTGAGCATTTATCCATCTAGGCCATTAACCCTTAATCATCTGACCATATCGGGTTTACACATTGTCCCATTAGCCACCTATACTATTAACACCTTAAGTGCAAATTCTAATAAGTGTGTCCAACATAACCAGTACAAATGACACAAATTAATGACAATCCGGTCGCTTTTACCATTACCATAAATACGCCAATTAGAAAAGCCTAGCGCATCCAAATTTACTTAATTTACAGGACACAACTCAAAAAGGGGTATACCCAAATACACTATATTGTCAAATGTATTGGGACTCCTGCCTTTACACGTACATGAACTTTAATGGCATCACAGTCTTAATCCGTAGGGTTCAATATTGAGTTGGCCCACCCTTTGCAGCTATAACAGCTTCAACTCTTCTGGGAGGGCTGTCCACAAGGTTTAGGAGTGTGTCTGTGGGAATGTTTGACCATTCTTCCAGAAGCACATTTGTGAAGTCAGGCACTGAAGTGAATGAGAAGACCTGGCTCACAGTCTCTGCTTTGTGCACTTGTGTGCAGTCATGTTGGAACAGGTAGGGGGCATCCCCAAACTGTTCCCACAAAGTTGGGAGCATGAAATTGTCAAAAATGTCTTGGTATGCTGATGCCTTAAGAGTTACCTTCACTGGAACTAAGGGACCAAGTCCAACCCCTAAAAAAGCAACACTACACCATAATACCCCTCCACGAAATAATTTGGACCCGTGCACAAAGCAAGGTTCACAATGATATGGATGAGCAAGTTGGGGGTGGAGGAAATTTACTGGCCTGCACAGAGTCCTGGCCTCAACCCGATACCTTTGGGATGAATTAGAGCGGAGACTGCGAGCCAGGTCTTCTCGTCCACATCGGTGCCTGACCTCACAAATGCACTTCTGAAAAAATGGTCATACATTCACATAAACCTTGTGGACAGCCTTCCCAGAAGAGTTGAAGCTGTTATAGCTGCAAAGGGTGGGCCAACTCAATATTGAACCCTACGGACTAAAAGACTAATGCCCTGTGCACACAGTCAGACTTTCCAATGGAAAATGTGCGATCGGAGCTTGTTGTTTGAAATTCCGACCGTGTGTGGGCTCCATCTGAATTTCCGACACAAAAACTTTGAGAGCTGGCTCTAAAATTTTCCGACAACAAAATCCATTCATTGTCATAAAAAGTGTTTGGGGACCCTGGTCCTGCCCCAGGGGACATGTATCAATGCAAAAAAATGTTTTAAAAATGTCAGTTTTTTCGGGAGCAGTGATTTTTTTATTGCTTAAAGTGAAACAGTAAAAATGAAATATTCCTTTAAATGTCATGCCTGGGGGGTGTCTAGAGTATGCCTGTAAATTGGCGCAAATTTCCAGTGTTTAGAACAGTACCACAGCAAAATGACATTTCTAAAGGAAAAATTGTAATTTAAAATTGATCGCGGCTGTAATGAACTGTCGAGTCTCGGCAATATTGATAAAACTCATTGAAAAAAAGAGCATGGGATCCCCCCCAGTCCATTACCAGGCCCTATGGGTCTGGTATGAATTTTAAGGAGAACCCCGAACCAAAATTAAAAAAAAAATTGCATGGGGGTCCCCCTCAAAATCCATAGCAGGCCCTTCGGGTCTGATATGGAAATTAAGGGGAACCCTGCGCCAATTTAAAAAAAAAAATTCATACCAGACCCTTATCCGAGCACGCAACCTGGCAGGCCGCAGGAAAAGAGGGGGCGAGAAAGCGCCCCCCCTGAACCATATCAGGCCTCATGCCCTCAACATAAGGAGCACCTTGTCCCCATGTTGATGGGGACAAGGGCCTCATCCCCACAACCCTTGCCCGGTGTTTGTGGGGGTCTGCGGGCAGGGAGCTTATTGAAATTTGGAAGCCCCCTTTAACAAGGGGACCCCCAGATCCTCGCCTCCTCCCCGTGTGAAATGGTAACGGGGTACATATGTTACATAGTTACATATAGTTACATAGTAGGTGAGGTTGAAAAAAGACACAAGTCCATCAAGTCCAACCTATGTGTGTGATTATGTGTCAGTATTACATTACATATCCCTGTATATTGCGGTCATTCAGGTGATTATCTAATAGTTTCTTGAAGCTATCAATGCTCCCCGCTGAGACCACCGCCTGTGGAAGGGAATTCCACATCCTTGCCGCTCTTACAGTAAAGAACCCTCTACGTAGTTTAAGGTTAAACCTCTTTTCTTCTAATTGTAATGAGTGGCCACGAGTCTTATTAAACTCTCTTCTGCGAAAAAGTTTTATCCCTATTGTGGGGTCACCAGTACAGTATTTGTAATTTGAAATCATATCCCCTCTCAAGCGTCTCTTCTCCAGAGAGAATAAGTTCAGTGCTCGCAACCTTTCCTCATAACTAAGATCCTCCAGACCCTTTATTAGCTTTGTTGCCCTTCTTTGTACTCGCTCCATTTCCAGTACGTCCCTCCTGAGGACTGGTGCCCAGAACTGGACAGCATACTCCAGGTGCGGGCGGACCAGAGTCTTGTAGAGCGGGAGAATTATCGTTTTATCTCTGCAGTTGATCCCCCTTTTAATGCATGCCAATATTCTGTTTGCTTTATTAGCAGCAGCTTGGCATTGCATGCCATTGCTGAGCCTATCATCCACTAGGACCCCCAAGTCCTTTTCCATCCTAGATTCCCCCAGAGGTTTTCCCCCCAGTGTATAGATTGCATTCATATTTTTGCCACCCAAATGCATTATTTTACATTTTTCTACATTGAACCTCATTTGCCATGTAGTCGCCCACCCCATTAATTTGTTCAGGTCTTTTTGCAAGATTTCCACATCCTGCGGAGAAGTTATTGCCCTGCTTAGCTTAGTATCGTCTGCAAATACAGAGATGGAACTGTTTATCCCATCCTCCAGGTCGTTTATGAACAAATTAAATAGGATTGGTCCCAGCACAGAACCCTGGGGGACCCCACTACCCACCCCTGACCATTCTGAGTACTCCCCATTTATCACCACCCTCTGAACACGCCCTTGTAGCCAGTTTTCAATCCATGTACTCACCCTATGGTCCATGCCAACGCACCTTATTTTGTACAGTAAACGTTTATGAGGAACTGTGTCAAATGCTTTTGCAAAATCCAGATACACCACGTCTACGGGCCTTCCTTTATCTAGATGGCAACTCACCTCCTCATAGAAGGTTAATAGATTGGTTTGGCAAGAACGATTCTTCATGAATCCATGCTGATTACTGCTAATGATATCATTCTTATTACTAAAATCTTGTATATAGTCCCTTATCATCCCCTCCAAGAGTTTACATACTATTGATGTTAGGCTAACTGGTCTGTAATTCCCAGGGATGTTTTTTGGGCCCTTTTTAAATTATGGTGCTACATTGGCTTTTCTCCAATCAGCTGGTACCATTCCAGTCAATAGACTGTCTGTAAAAATTAGGAACAATGGTCTGGCAATCACCTGACTGAGTTCCCTAAGTACCCTCGGATGCAAGCCATCTGGTCCCGGTGATTTATTAATGTTAAGTTTCTCAAGTCTAATTTTAATTCCGTCCTCTGTTAACCATGGAGGTGCCTCCTGTGTTGTGTCATGAGGATAAACACTGCAGTTTTGGTTACTGAAGCCCCCCGATTCACTCGTGAAGACTGAGGAGAAGAATACATTCAATACCTCTGCCATCTCCCCATCCTTTGTAACCAGATGTCCTTCCTCATTCTTTATGGGGCCAATATGGTCTGTCCTCCCTTTTTTACTGTTTACATACTTAAAGAATTTCTTGGGATTTTTTTTGCTCTCCTCCGCTATGTGTCTTTCATGTTCTATCTTAGCCATCCTAATTGCACCCTTACATTTCTTATTGCATTCTTTATAAATTCTGAATGCTGTGGATGATCCCTCAACCTTGTATTTTTTTGAAGGCCTTCTCCTTTGCTTTTATATGCATTTTTACATTGGAGTTAAACCAACCAGGATGTTTGTTCGCTCTTTTAAATTTATTACCCAATGGGATACATTGGCTAATGCCCTTATTTAATATGCTCTTAAAGCAAACCCATCTCTCCTCTGTATTCTTTGTTCCTAATATTTTATCCCAATTTATGCCTTTTAGCAAGGTTTGTAGTTTAGGGAAGTTGGCTCTTTTGAAATTCAGTGTCTTTGTGTTCCCTTCATGTCTCCTATTTGTGTGATTTATACTGAAACTAATTGACCTGTGATCGCTGTTACCTAAATTGCCCCGTATTTCCACATCTGTTATCAGGTCTGTATTGTTGGTAATCATTAGATCTAGTAATGTTTTATTTCTAGTTGGTGCGTCTACCATCTGACCCATAAAATTGTCCTGCAAGACATTAAGGAACTGGCGAGCCTTAAATGAATGCGCGGTTCCCTCCGCCCAGTCTATGTCTGGATAATTAAAATCCCCCATAATGATAACACTTCCCATCCTTGCTGCTAATCCAATTTGTGATAGGAGATCCGTCTCCACTTCCTCCCTCAGGTTAGGGGGCCTATAGCATACTCCCAGTATTATTTTCCCCTTAGCTTCATCCCTTTGGAGCTCTACCCATAAAGATTCCACCTCCTCCCTAGCCCCCTCAGTGATGTCATCTCTCACATTCACTTGTACATTATTCTTGATATATAGGCATACCCCTCCCCCTTTTTTACCCTCTCTATCCTTGCGGTATAGGGTATACCCTTGAATGTTTGCCAGCCAATCATGAGAGCTGTTGAACCAGGTTTCTGAAATTCCCACAAAATCCAAATCCTCCTTGTACAACAGTATCTCTAGTTCACCCATCTTGTCCGCCAGGCTCCTGGCATTGGTGAACATTCCACATAGTTTAGACCGGTCGCATATTGTCCTCGTATTGGGTGTTTCAAGATTGCAACTTGGACTTGCTACTATACTCACCTTGCGTTTTTGTGCTTTGGTTAACCTACCACTAATGCCCCCAATACTACCCTCTGGAATATCTTCCGCGCTGGCTATCACTGTCTCTGGACCCTCCCCCCCATCGCCTAGTTTAAAAACCCCTCTAACTTTTTGGCCATCTTCATTCCCAGCAGATCTGCACCCTCCTCATTTAGGTGCAGTCCGTCCCTTCTATAGTACCGGTTACCGACTGAGAAGTCGGCCCAGTCCTCCAGGAACCCAAACCCCTCCTTACTACACCAGCTCTTCAGCCACTTGTTTACTTCCCTAATCTCCTTTGCCTCTCTGGTGTGGCTCGATGTACCGGTAGTATTCCTGAGAACACTACCTTGGAGGTCCTTTTCCTCAATTTAGCTCCTAAGTCCCTAAAATCGTTCTTTAGGACACTCCATCTGCCTCTGACTTTGTCATTGGTGCCAACGTGTACCATGACAGCCGGGTCTTCCCCAGCCCCTCCCAGTAATCTGTCCACAAGATCCGTGATGTGCCGAACCCGAGCGCCCGGTAGACAACATACTGTTCGGCGCTTCAGGTCTTGGTTACAGATTGCCCTCTCTGTCCTTCTAAGAATTGAGTCCCCTACCACCAGAATCTGTCTTTCCTTTCCCTTTGCTGCCCCCCCACTCTCACTGGAGGAGTTCTTCCCCTGGCAGCTAGGAGAGTCCCTCATCTCCAGCAGTGCTGGTCCCTGACTGGTTACACCAATGTCACTCAATTGAGCGTACTTATTGGGATGCTCCAGTCCTGGATCGGCCTCCCTGGCACTTCCCCCTCTACCCCTCCTGACTGTCACCCATCTACTCTTTGCTAGTGCCTGCACCTCTTTGTCTCCACCCGCCTCTGTGCTGGCCCCTGCCGGCACCTGCCGTGTACGTTCCTGGCTCACCTTTAGTATGGAGGGACTTCTCAGTGCTGACAGTTGATACCCCTACCATTTCACAAAAAAGTATCAAAATGTTAAAAACGACAAAACACAGCTTGGGACAAGTCCTTTATTAAAAAATAAAAAAGTAAAAATGTCCCACGATGTCCATTCATCTTCTTCTATCACGCCGCCTGGACCGAAAAAAAAAACCCGACACCGATCCGCCTCCATGGGAGGCTCCTGCCATCTGGCGCTTCTTGGCTTGTGACAGCTCTTATATAACTGAGGGCTGGGCCACCCGGTGATGTTAGTGGGTGACCCCGCCCACTCTGAAGCATAGGGACTTCCCCCATGGCTTCCCTGTGGCATCAGAGAGGGGCAGGGCAACCCAGTTACGTCAACGGGTGACCCTGCCCCCCTCTGATGCCACGGGGAAGCCATGGAGAAGTCCTGTGGTGTCAGAGGGGGGCGGGTTCACTGGGGGGCCCCGCTCTCAGTTATATAAGAGCTGTCACAAGCCAAGACGCGTCAGACAAAGGGAGCCTCCCATGGTGGCGAATCGGTGGCGGATTTTTTTTCTTTTTCGGTCCGGGCGGCATGATAGAAGAAGATGAATGGACATTGTGGGACATTTTTATTTTTCCCCTTTGTTAAAGGGGACTTCCAGATTCCAATAAGCCCCATGCCCGCAGACCCCCATAACCACCGGGCAAGGGTTGTGGGGATGAGGCCCTTGTCCCCATCAACATGGGGACAAGGTGCTTTGGAGGGCTACCCCAAAGCATCCTCCCCATGTGGAGGGCACGTGGGCTGGTACGGTTCAGGAAGGGGGGCGCTCACTTGTCTCCCCCTCTTTTCCTGCAGCCTGCCAGGTTGTGTGCTTGCATAAGGATCTGGTATGGATTTTGGGGGGACCCCTACGCCATTTTTTTAAAATTGTGGCGCAGGGTTCCCCTTAATTTCCATATCAGACCTGAACGGCCTGGTATGGATTTTAGGGGGACCCCCACGCATTTTTTTTTTTAAATTTTGGTTCGGGTTTTCCCTTAATATTCGTATCAGAGCCAAAGGGCCTGGTAATGGACTGGAGGAGGTCCCATGCTCTTTTTTCAATGAGTTTTATCTATATTGCCGAGACCCGACAATTCATTACAGCCGCAATCAGTTTTGAATGACAATTTTTCCTTTAGAAATGTAATTTTGCTGTGGTACCGTTCTAAACACGGGAAAAATTAGCCACTTTACAGGCATACTATAGACACCCCCCAGGCACTATATTTAAAGGAATATTTCATTTTTATCGTTTCACTTTAAGCATTAAAAAAATCACTGCTCCCATAAAAACGACTGTTTAAAAAAAAAAATTTGCATAGATACCCCCTGGGGCAGGACCCGGGTCCCCAAACGCTTTTTATGACAATAACTTGCATACAAGCCTTTAAAATGAGCACTTTTGATTATTCATGTTCGTGTCCCATAGACTTTAACAATGTTCGTGTGTTCTGCGGAATTTTTTGCCTGTTTGCATGTTCTGCTGCGAACCGAACCAGGGGTTGTTTGGCTCATCTTTTGTCTTGATGACAGTCTGTGTTCCAAATCTTTCCTGTGCCACTATTGTGCTGTATCTTTCCCTGCATCAATTTTGTTGTCCAGAACATGTTCGTTAATCCAGTATCCCAGCCAAATCATTTTATCATTTCCTTGTACAGTTTCCAGGCATGTGGCATAGTCTTACAAGTCTTTTCCATTTAAAAATCTTGAGTCTAGATTCTGTAGTTAGTGAGCAAAGGAGTATACAAACAAACCAATAGAAAACTAAATGACTCATTAACACATAAAAAATGTCAGTTTTATGAATAAAAGTAATTGCTATATAGTTTTGCCACCATTACATAACATATAAAGGAAGGATAATTCAAGTCACAGCTGTCTTTATTCCAAGCTCAGTTACCAAGCTGTACCCCCAACACTGAAATGTGCTATTCCCCGCAGTAACTCATTGGAGGGCATTTATATAAGACAAATGCAGGCTGATAAGTGGGTGGTAGCTTTGGCTCAGAAAAAAAAGCACAACTTGCTAATTATTTACCCAGCAAAGTAAAATGTCTTATCAAAAGCCTTCAATTCAGAAAAATATACACTAAAGAGAGAATTTGCCCAGCAGCACAGAATTTGCTTCCAACCTGCGCTAGTTTAATAAATGTCCCCTAATATATATTTTATGCACACAGATCCTGTGGGAAAATGAGCATGGATCTGTCAAGATTTGACAACTGCTGCTACGTGAGAGTTTCGTTTTTCACCAATTCATGCTCTTCCTTTTTTATTCAAATATCACAAGGGCAAGCTACATTTTTCTTGACATAAATTATACGAATTAGATGACACTGGGATTGTCCATAAGGCATACGTATTGTATATTCCAGTATTTGTATTACAATGTCTGAAATTGAAGGGCTTGTGTCAGGCTGATACACACATGCTAGTGCCCACAAATCTATTTATCTATCTATCATATGTCTATTTATCTGGATTTTGGCTCTCATATGCCCTAGGGCACATGCGTCAAACATAAGGCCCAGGGGGGGCATTTCATGTGGCCCTCTCCTGCAGCTGAGGAAACCCCCTCATTGCTGTCCTCACCTTGTCTTAGAAGTTGACGGCAGAGAGGAGGACAGAACTCCTTGATCAGATCCTGCATTCCTCCATGCAGTCACGGAGAGGCTCGTATCTGCCCTCCCCCTCCTCATCTTAGCAGTTGGTAGCAGAAAGGAAGATAGAACTCCTCCTACAGAACCTGCGCCTCTCTGTGCAGCCGCAGCACCCTCTCCTCTACACCTTCCCTGGTCTCAGCATTCAGCAGACTCCCGCCCTCCTCTGGTCCTCCTCCAGACTCCGAACTTTCTGCTTCCCAGCTCTGCCCCTAGCTTCTTTCCTGCATCAGAACAAGGTAAGGTGGTACACTGTGATGTAAAGGAGGATGAGGGACTCTATACTTCTGATGGGGGGGGGGGCTATGACACCTGTTGTAAGGGGAATGGGGTGCTCTGAACATCTAGTTTTACAGATACAACTGGCCATTTGAGGGCAACCATAATGCTGACGCTGCCCACAATGAAATTGAGTTTGACTCCCCTGCCCTAGGCCATAGGCATTTAAATAGTGAGTATTACATTTTGTTTTCCCTGCCTCTTTTTTAGTGTATTTTCATGTGTTTGTTATTTATCTGTTTTCATTTTTAGGATGTCCTTGATCATTGCCATCCTAAGTGCAATTCCCACCAAGTAATTGCAAATGCGTTGGTTTGATTGTAAAGTGGCAGGCCATAGTTCAGGCAGTGTTTTGGGCTGTGGACCTTGGCAGCTCATTTGATATTCCCTATGCCTCATATTTTTCCAGCATAACTGTTAGCACGATTCTTTGCAGAAAACACAAAAAAATGTCCATCTTTACAAATTTTGTGTGAATTTTTTTATTTGTCAGCATCTTGATAGAACATAGTAGCCTTAAAGTAGGTAGGGGGAGACAAGGGTGGCTCTGGGATGAGGTGAACAATTGGGAGAGAGTTAAAAAGGCATTTATGATCCCTAAGTACGGCTTCACACATGTGCGGTGCGAATTAAAGCTCAGGTTTCACTGCGTAGATAAAAATCAGTTGTTCAGAGGTTCCTCTGCGTTTTAGCTTTGGATCAGTGAGCAGGGAGAGGGGGGGAGAAGGGGGAGGTGTAGTGAGGAGAAAGGAGAGAATTCATGTTCAGAACGGAATGCATCTGCAAATCAAATGCGTTCCAATAGAAGATAATGGCTTGTAATTCGCACCGCAATGCCCAGAAAACACACACTTTTTTTGTGCAATGCGCAGTGCGAATGCAATGCACGTATGTGAACCAGATACATTCAAATGAATGTATTTTAAAATGTCCTGCAAATTGGATGCGGTGTAGGCCGCATCTAATTCGCATAGGTGTGAACGGGGGCTAAATGTTTGTTTGTCCTGAGCAAAGGAATATAAAATCCATAGCTTTCTAATATCTGTGGGTGAACACACCATTGGTGAACACTGTACAGCCGTACAAGGGTCTTTTGAGACTCATTGGCCCATTAATTCTGAGACCACCTGGACACTGCTCAGTTTTAGGTAATGTAAAAAGTGGGTCACATTTTTTAATGCTCTAACCATGATTCTGGTCTGTAATATCGTATGCAATTACTGGACTCTGTTTTTAATTATTATATTATTATGCATACTTAGAAGCTGGGAAACAGCATGTAATGTCATGTTATCAGAATAGCATTTGTCAGACTTGTATCCTTTTACTATAAGAATTAAAAGACCATGGACGACACAACAGTATGAAACTGGCCAACAGCAGAACAATTTTAAAAAGGTAAGCTAGACATAAATTTATTACAGACAAAGGGCTATACTACAAGAATTAAGATACTGCAGAGGATAGAGCAATGCAAAACTGGCCAGCAGCAGGACAGTTGTAATCATGGATACTAGGCCTAACTGGTGTATGCCTAACTTTTATTTTATCTATTGGGATAGGGGTTCTGTGAATGTTAGTGACATCATTTGAGGTAGTTTAGGTGCACACTGTTCTTGCACTTAGTTTTTTTCTTTCAAAAGATGCAGTGACATGCTACAAGCAAAAAGGCAGCTCAAAGAACAGACGGTTATAAACAAGTAAATACTCCACATTAGGCAGCCTAAATGAAAAAAAAAGCCTTATCAGAACAAAATAAAAAATGAAAACCCCAAAGCAAAAGCACAATGTTTTTTAAAACAGTTTAACCCAAAAAGGACCTATCAACAAGAATACCAATATACCCCCAAAAAAACCAAAAAAAACAAACAAATAATACCCCTTGAAACAAAAGCACAATTTCTTTTAAGCAATGCATTGGCAGAAAAAAAGTAATTTAAACCAAAATAAAGGCCCTACCAACATAGAATAATAAACAATATATCCCTAAGCAAATAAAAAAACACAAAATACCACCACCCGAAAAAAAATGCATTTTTTAAAGAAAAGCATTGCAGCAAAAAAAAAAATAATGAACAAGACAGCAGGTAAAAGTAAACACTGATCTCAAATGAACTATAAAATAAAATAAAAGAAAGCCTCCAAAAAATAATTGAAAAAAAAAAAAAAAAAAGGTGTTGATTGCCCGAAGAGCTAGCAATCAGATTTTAAGTAGTTTCCTAACTGACCCCACTTTCTCCCTATGCAGTTTGCCAGCTTTCCCTATTCTTCTCTACAACAGCTTCCAATTCACTGACACCACAGCCCCTTTAATCATGAAGACCATGCAGTGCATTATGGTTTAAGAAGTTCTTCCAGACAAATCTTCACAGATCTTGAAACCACAGAATTCTACTTAAACTCATGGTAGCAACAACCCTGAGCCTGGTCCCTATTCACTGCCTGCCTAACAACTTCCAATAAAACATGCAGAACACTTCTCCTTTTTCCTTTGACACCATTAAACTAGAAGTGAAAGGATGTTTCCAGCCTGATTCCAGTTGTATATTGTGATCTATGAGTGATTTAAAGGTATCACAAATGCTATTCTTCATCTGCATCAATCTACTTATCAATTTGTCTACCAGAATGAGTTCAGGATGTCATCTGCATCAATCCATTTGACTATCTGTCTAGCTGAGCGAGTTCAGGATGTCATCCACATCTATCTATCTGTCTACTAGAGCAAGTTCAGAGTGTCATCTGCATCTAATTACTTATTTATCTCCCTATCTTTCTAAATGCATTAAACACACATTTGTATTTCAGCAGTACGGAGGGTCCATTTGGTGACTTTGTATACCACCCCACCTTCTAAACTGAGGAGCATATCATGTATGGATTAAAAAATCTTACCATATCCAGACACTTATAATAATAAGAATAATCTGATTTGCTGATCAGTTATAAATGCACAAGCGAATCCTCCATCTAGTACCATAGGAAGGAACTTGCAAACCTCACCCCTACCTATACTGTAAACAGATGTGTCTTTTTTGTTCACAACCCCTTATTAATGCCAGTTTAAAGTAGGGAAAGATAAACTCTTGTTTTTCTGTAAAAATAGCACCCCTTTATTGTGGCCCCTGACAAATGCTGACATGCATGCAGACACCTACAATGTCATTTAGGCAAGAGTGGAGTGCAGTCCAAAAACAAGCAGTGATCAGGACATGGAGTGTTTAGCCAGAGTAATAACACAGGAACAGATCAGAGCAGGAAAACAGAAGAATACAGTACACAGATCAGGGTCATAGCCAAACTAGCAGTAATAATCTCAAGACAGAATTCCAAGGTGTGAAAGTAAACCACCAGGAACCTTAACACTGTCTTAGCACACTACAACAGCCTTTTTCAACCAGGGTGCCCAGGCATCCTGGAGTGCCTTCAAGTTTCTTCAGGGGTTACTTGGCAAAATGCCTAAAAAAAGTTCAAAAATTGTATACAAGCCATCAGATTGATCCAGCCATAGTTTTTCATTGTGCACCATTACAACCTTCCAGCTGCTGGCGTCATAACAGCCAGTGAGGTTGTCATGGTTATGCAGTAGTGTTTGTCTGTCAGCTTACCTCTCCATGTGTTCAGATTAAGAGGACAGCCACTCTCACCTAGCTGCTTAAGTAATCTCTTCTCAAATCATGGCTTCACTCCAGCCCCTATCAGGGAACTCTATATTAATCTGTGCACTGCAAGCCAGCGCTGCTGATCAACATTGTGTGTTTAGCTTTCGTGTACGACTTGCTGTGTTTTCTACGTCTGATTCCAGTTACCACTCTTGGCTTGTTCTTGACTATCCTTACCTGCTTCTTACCCCGATCTTTGGCTATCTCCTGACTATCCTTTGTTGTCGCAGTCTGCTGCTTCCTCTCTACCTCCCTGTAGTCTACCATGAGCGTGAGCTGGGAGGCCCTAGGGGTGGCAACCTGGAGCCAGACTGCAGCTAAATCCATCCCCACCACTAGGGGCTTCTGGTGAACACCCGCTGCCTCTTATGCCATTTACACACGAGCGGAATGTCCGACAGAAAAAATCCAAAGGGAGCTTTTCATCATATATTCCGATTGTGTGTATGCCCCATCAGACTTTCTACGTCGAAAATTCTGACGGACCTAGAAAGAGAACATGTTCTAAATTTTTCAGACGGAACCAATTCCTATCGGGAAAACCGATCATCTGTATGCTGTTCTGACGTACCAAAAATGATGCATTCTCTGAAGCAAATACGAGACGGAAGCTATTGGCTACTGGCTATTGAACTTCCATCTTCTAGTCCCATTGTACATGTTGTACGTCACCGCGTTCTGGAAGGTCAGAATTTAGTGTGACCGTGTGTATGCAAGACAGCTTGAGCGGAATTCCATTGGAACTCCGTCAGAAAAACCTTCAGAGTTTATTCCGACGGGAAAACTGGTGGTGTGTACAGGGCATTAGACTCCACGCCCTGGGAAATCTCATGCTTTCCCTCCCAGTGTCATCTGTGTAGGTACTACAGAGTACCTGCTCCCCTGTATATCCTAGAGCTCCATCTGCAGCAGTCAGCCGTAGGGTCCACTACCTTACGGTGCACTCCATTCTCCAATGGGGTGCATCTGTCACCTGGACTCAGGTGACCTGACAGAGGTCATCGTTTGATATAAAGGGCATTGGGCTACTACACAGCATCCTTGTGTTCCCCTTCCCTGTCCCCCTCTGTCAGCACTTGGGTCATATAAGCTAAATTAGGAAGAGAAACTGAGGGAGAAAAGGAACATTGGAATACTAGTCAGTACCAGTGTGCAAAGCTGTGTTTGCTTTGAAAGGATAAATCACCTCTAATGTTGAGTGTCCTATGTATGTGGATGTTGCTGCATTCTGTAAAACCATTAGTTTATTGTTTTGCATTTTTTGATGGGGTGGCTCAAGATTGTGCAGGATTTTAAAGTGTGACTTGACTGAAGAAAGTTTGTGAAACACTGCACTACAATATGTCGTCCACTGACTTCACAATTACACTTGATTGTACTTATGCTGCATTCTGCATTTCAGCCTGCAGATGGCACCGACACATGCCGGGGAACTGTACACCACTGAGAAATCTGCCAGGGCCATGGTTGACCGCAAGAAGAAAATAGACATGGTTTAGACAATAGTTTATCATATTTATATTAAAGGGTTTTATAACGGTAAAAAACATGAATTTTAGTCACACTCAATTTCCCATGCTTGGATAAAACAGGAAAAAATTATCCTATGATTTAATTAGTGTTCTTGCAATATTTTCATCTTTTCACAGAAATAAAATCTCTAGTGATTACAGGTGCCTATTGAAGTTCCAGGTATCTGATTAATAATTCAAAGGTTGAAAGAGGTAAGCTAGCCCCTGAGACCTATGGTGAGCTCATCCAGAGTTGACGTATTGCTGACCTCCTATACCCTGACAAAATAAGGCAAACTCCAAAGCAGATGTCTCTGCTCCAAGTCTTGTTCTCTATGGCTCTGTGGGAAGCCCAACGAATCCTATAAAACAAATCTATTCCAACTCAAACTGCTGAGGATGCTAATTAGACTTAACACAGCCTGACAATTATATCAAATCTTATCTCCAAAACAAAGCACATGTATTTTGTGCCAGAGAACATTTTCTGGGGTCTAATCGAGCTGAGTATGCTAAAATAACAATTGCTGCAAAATATATGTATGGACGCATATAAGCACTGACACTTCCGCTGCCTAGCCCAGTACACTCTATTTATACGTATAGATGTTTAATATCCCACCAGGCTTTCTTCTCTAATTATAGTAATTCTCTTCTAAAGAGATTGCCATTGATACAAAAGATATGCTTTGAGTGATTTCACCAAAGGTAGACAAAACAGGGAACATGGGGTGGCTATTATACTGAACAGTGAGAACATTCAAAAACCTCTTCTCTTCTCCTTCTTAGCAGAAAGAACATGTCTATTCAGCAAGGTGTAATGTGTTTGGAACCATTGAGGTTAGCAGGAAGGAACTCAGTTCCCCAGACACAGAAACATGATCTGATACATTGAGGCTCTCCAGTTCTTTCTTGTCATTTAAGGGTCATTTCTAAAGGCTGAGTTGACCATCAGCTGGTGATACAGTTTTCAGATGCCAGCTTGCTGAATCACACACCTGACATACTTCCCATCTCCAGACACAGTCATGGTCAGAGAATCATTCATGGACGGACTTATGCAAAAATTGGAATATTCTTTCCTAAAATAAAGCTTAACTCCGGACACATATTTAAAAAACCTCAAAATGAGGCAATTATGTATTCTTTTTGGAATAAAGTATTTTTTTTTGAATGCAGCTTGTGTAATTTCATGATGTCAGGCTCCTGTAATCCTTTGTACAGCAGAACGTAGACTGGTAGAGGAACCAGCATCTCTAGGAGATCAGGTGTGCTGCATTCACATGTGCTGACAGGAAGAAAATACAGAGGGAACAGAGGGGCTAGCCTGATGCTGCTCCTCCACTGTGTTCACATGCTGGAACAGAGGTGACATAGCCAAAATCCCAAACGTGGTAAGGTTGTGTGCATCCCAGGACTGGGTGGACATAAATACAAATCCTTTGGCAAGTAAACCCGATTGCATATACTATTTATTTCAAATATATATATTTAGCTTTTTTTGCTGGAGTTCAGCTTTAATAACTGTACAAGCGTACCTATAAACGATGTATACTTGCCCCTTTATTAACTTTACTTACCTTACCTGAGCCTGAGGCTTGCAGAGAGTTAGGGGTCAAAGGTTGCTTGAAGTTTGACAGCTGCTGCCCACTAAACCTACAAACAAATGGCCACTTCCCCAACCTATAACTGGACTTTGCAGCAAGGAGCACATGGGAGGGTGACGCATTTCAAACAAAACCAAAGAAAATTCCCAGCTCAACTTACCGACCAGTCTGCAACCAAACATATTATTCTGTCTAACAGCATGCTTTAAAAACAGAGGTTTAGTTTGCACAGATTTGCAAATACATGCATAAGCTGCAGAGCCACTTCACCGCACCCTGTATTACCTGCAGTCCTAACTCTAAATTTTAAGAGCCTCCACAGTGATAGAGGGCAGGTGAGCCTGTAGGGGGCCCGCCCCTCCTTAAAGGCACAGGAGCACGCTGGACATCCAGCATATAGCACAATGGCTGAGAAGTTATTCAGTGCGTCCCCTCACTAGTATTCCAAAAGTACAAACAAATTTGTTTGTACTGTGCAAACTTAACCCCTGTTTTAACGTATACTGTTAGACAGGATAATTTGGTTGGTTGCAGACTAGTCGGTAAGTTGAGCTGGAAATTTTCTTTGGTTTTGCCCAGTCAACTTGCCTGCTTTCCGACTCACAATTTACAAGTATGGATATTAGCCTCCGACAACAGAACCAATTCAGAGTAGTGTTAGCAATTACCGGACTCTGTTATTTGTGATTAGAATCTGGAAGACAGTATGTGATGTTATCAGAACATCACCTATCACAATCTCATCCCTAAAACTTTAGTCCCCTTTAGCTTCGAGCTCTGCCCCATCTTTTTCAGACTGGCACATATACAAATGTGTCGAAGTACTCTGACCGGTCTTTGGGTCCTGGCAGAGCCCTGTGGCACATCTGCGCATGCGCGGGAGTTTAAGGCTCTGACCAGGAGAGCACAAAGCTCTAACTGGCCTTTGGGTCCTGGCAGAGCCCTGCAGCACATTTTCGCACATGGGAGGGTAGATTTTTGTGCATGCACAGAAAAGCAGAGCACGCACAGAATCGAGGGACAAATGTCATTCTTCATTTAGGTAAGAAAGATGGAAATGCTGCATTGCAGCAAAAGGGCAATATAAAGTTAAAAAACAATATCCAAATGTGGGAGAGAAAAGGGGGAGAAGGCAGGGAAAGATACGTTTTTAACTTAAGGTCTGCTTTAAGCAGGAAAAGTCAGACATAGGCAAGATAAAGTAAGATAAATAAGAGAGCAAATATAAATCTATTGTAAGGTACACCTATACAATTTTATTAAAAGACTGCGTGCAGAAACCCTATCATGACCGGTTGTCTTCGAAGAGTAGCTCAGTCCTAAAACCAAGCGTTTTAGTTGGATGATATTGCAGGGATTGAGACTCAAGAAGCACAAGAGGAAAGAGACTTGATGCCAAGGGTTGGCAGAGCTGGAATTTTAGCACCACAGTCTTAGAATAATATAAAAAGCCAAATAATTCACCCTGCCATCTATTTGACCTTTTATCCAAAAAGTTTCTTGTAGGACATCTATTTTCCTCTATAGTTCTCAGATGGAATGGCTAAACTAAAAAAAACCTACACTATACGCTGTAAAATGGCACTATTTTTTTTTTCTTATAATATATCTGGTCAGTTTTTCTGGACTATTAACAAGTCATCTTCTACAGAATGGAAAGAAGTTGTTTAAAGTGTACATAAAATGTGGCAAACTTGAAGTGCTGCCTGCATTCTGATTGTCACCAAGGAATACACTCTCCTTTTAAAAGCTTGTAATTGATTCACAGAGTCTAACATTAAACCCATTAGGAGGATGAAGAAGATCAGACAGTAAAATCACATCAACAAGCTTCCTGGAGGCATCCATTTCAACTGACAAGTGTTTGTAAATAATTCACAAATCTATCTGGAAAGTAGTACCATGGCCGATAATACCCTTCCTCCCCCATGTTTCCCCCTTAATAACCCTGAAAATATGAATAAAATCAAACCAAACTGTAAAAGATTGCATCTCCCCTCAAGAACGCTTCTACAAATCCATCCACTCAAGAGGCATTCCACGCTGTCAATCCGAGTTCTGCATTTTACAGGTGCGGAGGGTATATTTATCCCTCAGAGGAAGTCTTGGAGGCAATATACTGCACATAAAGGCATTTCAATCCCATACAAAACATGAAAAATAACTGTGATTGACTAATATTAATCATAATAAAAATCATAATGAAAAAAAAGAATAAAACAAGAAATAAAGATAATAATAATGGTTATACCGGTGATAATATTAATACTATTGGGCCTGGGAAAAATCCCAAGAGCAAGGTTACAACTTAAAAATGATAGCTGTCACCTAACTTTTTAGTGCCTTTTTTATTGTTGTTAGTAGCATACGGGGCCAAAAAAATGCACAATGGCCCCAATGCGCAGAATGATCCGTGAATTCTAGATTCATTTTGACACTCATAATAATATGAAAATAATACAAATTTTGCTTCTAAAGATATTATATATCAGATGATATTATTATGTCATTTATTTGCATATTTGATACAACTTAAAAGATAAAATATAATATATAAATATTCAATTCTAATACAATTTGTGCAATGTGTAAAAAAAAAAAAAAAAAAAAAAAAGGTTATATTGCACATTGTAGATATGATCAAAGATATTATAGATAAGAAAAAAAAATGAAGTAATAACTCAATCATTGTTATACTAATACTCAAAGAAGGCTATAATGTAGAAATGAGTTAATAGCCAAGAAAAATAGGAGAGGATGAGCAGTTGTTTACAAAGAATGACTGTACCTGTCCTTTTCTTGTTTTCCTGCAGTTCCTCAATATGATGGTTGGGTTGGAGCATGAGACAAAAGGCAGCATTGATCTGCGCTAGCTCTCTCCCTGCAACTAACAGCCCAGTATGAGCAGATCCAGAGTGGAAGGGGAGAGGGTGGGTTATACCTAGCAGAACACGTGGAGCAGAAGGAGGAGGCAGATGCTGATGCAGGGGTTCAGTGAGGGACTGCTGCAGTATTTCTATCCGCTATCTGTGTGTGAAGAAGAGACGCTGCTTTATAATGAACTTGCATGTGGGCTTCTGCTGCTGTCATTGTTGGATGGACAGGCAGTGCTCCTGCTGTGCATCTGTACAGTGACAGAGAAAAGCACAGATTGCAAGAAGTTCTCCTTGTAAGTAGGCTCAGAATTTGAGTGGCAAAGGAAAAGTGACCGCTGGGGATCAGTCTGTGTTGTGTGTTTTTTTTTTTTTTACAGGGAAAACAAATTTATACATACAGGTATACTCCAATCTCATATAGAAATACATATTCCAAACCACATATCATATATACAAAAAAAAGAGTGGAAACCAAAAGGAAAGTTCTCATTCATTGGTATCTTGTGCAAAATATAAGTGCAGCGCATTTACATATTAAATACAACATAAATGAAACAATAAAGCTAAAATAGCCAATGTAGCAAATACAGTGTCTGAGTCCCATGTGTTAGAACTCCATCGCTATATAAACATAAAGTGACAGTTCATATTGTAATGTCCAATGTGTTCATTGCCCACCACCGAATAAAGTGCCTGCCCACCACCTCTGAATAAAGTGCCTGCCCACCTCCAATATCTGACCCCACTACAGAGTCATTGTAGCCTTAGTTAACTCCACTCTAGATCAGTGGCGGCTGGTGCGATATTTTTTTTTGGGGTGGGGGGGCGGCAAACAATCCCCCCGGTCAGTCGGATCACCCATACTTACCCCATCTAGGTCGCGGGCAGCGCTTCCTCCCTGCCAGTGGCGTAGCGTGGGGGGTGCGGGGGGTGCCGTGGCCCCGGGTGCGACATTTAGGGGGGCGCAATTTCGTGCCAGTAGTGTCACTACTGGCTGCCTTCTCCTAATTTAATTTCCTGTTTCCCCCTCGCTCCGCCGCCATGTCCAGTGTTTGGCGCCCTGTGATTGGGCATATGGGGGTCATGTGCGGCGTGGGGCTGGCCTATCCGCGATCACGGTTGCTCCTGAAGTCCCGCCTCCGCACATGACCCCCATACGCTTAATCACAGTGCGCCGGGAAACAATGAATATGGCGGCCGGAGCGCAGGGGGAGACGAGCACTGGAGAGTGTGAGCCGCCGGGGCAGCTGTCTTCTCCTCCTCCTCCTATCCTCCAGGCCGATGCAAGACACCGATACAAGAAGGTGAGGAATGGATAAACACGGCGGGGGGGGCTAGAGAAGAGACAGGCGCCGTATATGTAGTGTCAGTATAGGAAGACTAGTGTAGTGGACAGTGTAGTGTAGTGGACAGTGTAGTGTAGTGGTCAGTGTAGTGGACAGTGTAGTGTAGTATAGTGGAAGTGTAGTATTGTAGTGGACAGTGTAGTGTAGTGGTCAGTATAGTGTAGTGGACAGTGTAGTGGTCAGTGTAGTATTGTAGTCAGTGTAGTGGACAGTGTAGTGGTCAGTGTAGTGTAGTGGACAGTGTAGTATTGTGGTCAGTATAGTGTAGTGGTCAGTATAATGTAGTGGTCAGTGTAGTGTAGTGGACAGTGTAGTATTGTGGTCTGTATAGTGGTCAGTGTAGTAGACAGTGTAGTATAGTGGTCGGTGTAGTGTAGTGGACAGTATAGTGGTCAGTGTAGTGTAGTTCTCTGTGTAGTGGTCAGTATAGTGGTTAGTGTAGTGGTCATTGTAGTATAGTGGTCAGTGTAGTGTAGTGGACAGTGTAATGGTGACTGTAGTGTAGTTCTCAGTGTAGTATAGTGGTCAGTATAGTATAGTGTAGTGGACAGTGTAGTTCTCAGTGTAGTGGTCAGTATAGTGGTCAGTGTAGTATAGTGGTCAGTGTAGTGGACAGTATAGTGGTCAGTATAGTTCTTAGTGTAGTGGATAGTATAGTGGTCAGTGTAGTGGACAGTATAGTGGTCAGTGTAGTGGACAGTATAGTATAGTGGTCAGTGTAGTGTAGTGGTCAGTGTAGTTCTTAGTGTAGTGGACAGTATAGTGGTCAGTGTAGTATAGTGGTCAGTGTAGTTCTTAGTGTAGTGGACAGTATAGTATAGTGGTCAGTGTAGTGTAGTGGTCAGTGTAGTTCTTAGTGTAGTGGACAGTATAGTGTAGTGGTCAGTGTAGTGTGTAGTGGTCAGTATAGGAATCAGGTAGGTCAGTACTATTGTATTTGAAGGGACTCGGGGAGTGATAAAAGTCCGCAGGTTGGGGGGGGGGTGCAAATTACTTGCCTTGCCCCGGGTGCTGACAACCCACGCTACGCCACTGCTCCCTGCAACTCCTTCTCTTTGGCTTCACAGCGGCTTCCCCTGCGTTTCCTCCTCCTCCTCAGCGGCAAAAAGGATCGCTTCCCCTTTCAGCCAATCAGGTCTCAGGTCCTGCTTCCTGATTGGCCAAGAGGAGATCAGGAAGACATTAGCGAATATTAATTCACTATTGTCACACAACTGGGTGGGCTAAGGGTGCAGTGATCTGCGCCCCGAGCGCACCATTTTTTTATGCCAATCAGATCCTCAGGCTCTAATCACGTGCTTCTAAAAAAAAAATTAAAAATGAAAAAAAAACCCATTGGAATCCATGCGTCCGGCACTCTGCATGTAAATTAGGGGCCGGGCGCATGGTTTAGGGGGGCTGCGATCCTGTGCCCTGTATGGATGGCCCGCCACTGCTCTACTGTACTGGAACACTCCTCCTACTATCGTCCCTGAATCACGCTACTCCACTTCTTGGTTCCCGATTAACAATAACACATGTCATAGAATAGAAATGGAGAAACCATAATGCTCTCTGCTTCCAAATATTTATTAAAACTAAATCAAGGGATTAAAAACACTCATGTAGATGTGTAAAAATACAAGCATATAATCAGCTCACCATGCTGACACAAATGGTTAGTTGTGATGTCACAGGCTACGGCTCCTCCCACCGTGGACACATTTCGTGCACACGCATGTCTTCAGGGATATTTTGTTTTAAATTATAGACAGTATATCTGTTTAGAAGCTCAATTTACTAAATCCTGTGCACCCAAATGTGTGCACCATAAACAGCTAATCTGACCATTGCTACAGTGAACACCAGTGCCTTTTGTTGTTAATCTGGAAGATAATACAGTAAGAAGAAAAGGTTGAAGGTAAAATGTATCTTTAGGTAAAACTTTTTTCTCTTTTAGTTTTGAATAGAGTGGGGATAAGATAGGCTGGCCTTTTTCAACCAGGTTGCCCAGGCAGACAGAAACAAATCTCTCCTGCACTTGTGCGGAGGGCCTAAGAAAAAAGGTGTTAGTATTTCTATTTGTGTTATTGATCATGCACACCCCGCTGCCTCGGCCGACTGGGGGAAGTCCAAAATGCTAAGCAGAAAAAAGAAATGAAAGGCGCGTAGCCTGATGCATATAGTCTTTAAAAAGTTTATATAAAGCAGGATAGTATTTTTTCTTTTTTACTTTTACTATCTTGTTTTAAATAAACTTTTAAAAGGATATATGCATCAGGCCAGGCGCCTTCCATTTCTTTTTTCTGCTTAGCAGGTTGCCCCGGCACCCTGGGGTGCCTTCAGGTTTCCTCAATGGTGCCTCAGAAAAATGCCTAAAAATAGCCAAATAAAATATTTACAAGCCACAAAGACACAGTCGTGGCCATTGAAGAGAATCAGTCACAGGTTTTCCATGTGCAGCCTGCTAGCTGCCCATGTCCTAACAACCAATTATGTCATTGGTTGATAAGGAGGACATCGGGCGCCTGCCTGTTTGCCCCTCCCCATCCCTCTCCATCAGCACTGGGGCCACATTAGCTGAGTGAGGGAAAGAAACTGAGGGAGTAGAGAAACATTGGAATACTAGTCAGTAGCAGTATGCAGAGGTGAGTTTGCTTTGGAAGAATAAATCACCTCTAACGTTGGGTGTCCTGTGCGTGTGAATGATGCTGCATTATGTAAAACTGTAATGCCCCGTACACATGGTCGGATTTTCCGACAGAAAATGTGTGATAGGATCTTGTTGTCGGAAATTCTTTGTCTCTGTTGGGGAGTTTCACCCCTCTGGTTTTACTGGAGATCATCGTTGCCAAAGAATGAATGTGAAGTGAATTCCAAAATTTTAGATTTTTCCCAGAACAAAAGGCAAGAAGATATCTTTCAATTGAGATACCTGTTCCAGAAACAGCTGTCTAGGAAGGGAATTCCTCTCACTTTGGGAGATTTCCTCTAACTTGCTGTGTCTCTGGGACAGAGTATTAAGAAAATCTCCCCATTAGGATACATACAGCAAAAATGAACTGGCAGGCGTTTTAACGCTTATTCTACCTAAATTAAAGCCGGCCATACATGGATCAAAATTCAGCCAGTTCAGCATGGACTGGCGAGTTTTTATTCATGTAGGGGCACTGAGATTATACAGATGATCTGCCGATCGACACTGCAGGCTATAGTCTGCATTTCTGATCAGTGTATTCTGATGGTGGGGAAGGGTGTTGTACTGTGTTAGTAATTGACATCTCCACTCCCTCTAAACCACCAGTCAACA
This sequence comes from Lithobates clamitans, assembly GCA_037952925.1. Lineage (NCBI taxonomy): Eukaryota > Metazoa > Chordata > Amphibia > Anura > Ranidae > Lithobates > Lithobates clamitans. The sequence goes on along the minus strand of JBBGZY010000125.1, from coordinate 1,970,988 downwards.
CCATGTATTTTTTAAATGGCTTGGACACAGAAAGGCTTTGCTTTGAATGGTGATAGTATACTTTTAGCGCTGCTCCAGTGTTTGCTGGATAGCATTAGTAGATCACTGATTATTTTCACTTGTTGTCCTTACCATTCATTCAGGAGCATTGCTAGACACTGACACCCTGGCACGTTTACCGAGTGTGCAGTAATTGTTGCCATGATGCCAAGTATGACGAACACACTTTGATCTGCACTCAGTCTTTGCTTGTGAGATTTGGTTTTTACATCCATTCTCACACCCCCACCATTCACTGCATTTTTCTCACAGTTATTTGGAATTATGTTGAGTAGATAATTCAGTGAAATGTAGATTGGCTTGTTTCATTAAGCACTAGGTTTTCTTACTTACCAGGACTATGCATTGCATGTTTCTTTTGCAAAAAAAGTTAACCTGTGCTCTGCCCATTTTGAGTTTAGCCTAATTGCTGTACTGGTTAGTGTGCATTGCTATGACACAACACAAGGTAGTTGTTTAACTTACTTCTTGCATATCATCTACCTCATATACAAATGGCAATGCTGGAATGGAGGCTAGGTTCGGAAGTGATGGCAAGTAAACTATCAGCAGTAACCCAAAAGTTCTTTTCACAATGTATCTATTATGCAAAGATTGTCATCTGTTTTTTTATCTTCTTAGAAGTTATTGCAAACAACCAGCAGGCATGATAGCCCCAAATGGCCACCTAAATATATATGGGTTGCTTGCTTGCTCCCTTTGCAGTCTTAGCACACAGGTGACACTGCTGGACAATAATGTTCATCAGATTAGGGCGAGAGTTAGCGTGAGCAGGGAGCACTAGATGCACAACAAATTCTGCATTCGATACATCAGTTGATGGTGAGGGGGGAACACAACTGATGATGGAATGGTAGTTTTCAGGATGAGGGAGCCATATCAGGGGTATCAGGAGAAGGATAATTCAACAAAGGAGAAGGGCAAAAGTAAATTTCCACACTTTTCTTTTTTAATACCATTACCAATGGCATTGGCCACAATCATTTTGCCTTCCTTGGTCTGAACTATCCGGTACACACCACTGTTGTCAGACAATCAAAACCACCACATACACAACACACCTCTACTGCATCTGTCTAAGGAAGTAAATTCCTCTTAACTTTGTTTCTGTTGGTGAAATAATTAGCTAATAGTTGTGTTAGTTCTCTTTCTCCATAACATATAAAAAGGACCTACACCTTTCTAGAGAAGTTCACAGAGTAGGTCATACCAGGCTAGAGAAGCAAGTCAAGTCAAGAGAAGCAAGGAAGGCAAGTGTTTCTCTAGCCTACTGGAAAGGTATTAGTGCTTTAGAGCCCCGACTTGGAGCTTTATCTTGAAATGTCCACTTTGCAAACGTCTCTGGAAAGGTGTCAGTCCTTTATGGTAGCTGGATTGGAAGGCCATGGTTTATCTACACTACTCTATGCATAATTAAGAAATCCATGAATTATTGAACCTGGTGACAGGAATAGTGGCCAGAACAATTCTATATGCTTTTTCTCGAACCTCCAGTCCCTGCTAGCATCTCTTTATAAAAACAAATCACCACACCCTCCCCCAGCTGATGAAGAATATAATGCCCATTTTGTTTAGATGATAATCTAAAATAGAGGATTGCTCACCTCACTGCTCAGCCCTATGACAGCCAACACTCCAGTGCCAGAATGTGGGTGTGAACGCTTACATCATCATGTACTATGTAGGACCAGCTAGGGTTGCCACCTCATCCCTTTAGACCCAGTTCACAATGGAGGGGTTTTTCAGGAATTTTAGTGCTAAAAATAGTGCCTGTAAAGCGCCTGAAAAATGTCTCTCAATGCTCCCCAGTGTGAAAGCCTGCGTGCTTTCACACTGGGGCGCTGCGCTGGCAGGACGTTAAAAAAGTCCTGCAAGCGGCATCTTTGGGGCACTTTAGGAGTGGTGTATACACTGTTCCTAAAGCACCCCTGCCCATTGAAATCTTGGCATCGGTGCTTTGCGGGCGCTCTTACCCTTTATTCGGCCTCTTCGAGGTACTAGTTGTCACAATCAAAGCCATTGGAGATAAAGATTACTGGACCATAAAAAGTAAGTCATATTCTGTTTTTAGATTATCCCCTAAAAAGATAAGCATTTTATTCTTTATCAGTTGAGGGATGGGGCAGTTTTGTTTGATTCTTACCAGTAGTTAGGTTGATTAAAAAAAACAAAAAATAACCACAAAGACTAATTCTGGCATTTTGCTCATTTATAAAACAGATATTCATTGGTGACCAAAGTTTTGAGTCAAGTTCCTTTAATTGGAGGCAGAGCAAATTTTGATGAATTCATGCACCTTTAAGCCACGTACACACGAGCAGAATGCCAGACAGAAAAAGTCAGATGGAAGCTTTTCATTGTCTATTCCGATCGTGTGTATGCCTCATTTGACTTTTTTTTTCGAAAATTCTGACAGACCTAGAAATGGAACATGTTCTAAATATTTCTGACGGAACCAATTCCTATCGGGAAAACCACTCGTCTGTATGCTGTTCCGACGGACCAAAAACGACGCATGCTCTGAAGCAAGTACGAGACGGAAGCTATTGGCTACTGGCTATTGAACTACCTTTTTCTAGTCCTGTCATACGTGTTGTACGTCACCGCGTTCTGGACGGTCGGACTTTGGTGTTACCGTTTGTATGCAAGACCGCTTGAGCGGAATTCCGCCGGAGTTCTGTCAGAGAAACCTTCGGAGTTTATTCCGACGGCAAAACCGGTCGTGTGTACGCGGCATTCCTTGCTAGTATGGAGTTTCTAACTGCTAGCACCATGTTTGCATTTACAACATACAAATAAAAAAGACATAAAAATAAAAAAGGATACTTTCAAACCTTTAAAAGCTCCCATGGGCAATAGAGAGGTATAGGAAAAGTGAGCACAAGTTAATAAACTTTTTTAGAAAACATTATAAAGAAAGTTTAGCGTTGATTTGAGAAAGATAGGTCTATTTGATGGAAGACTAGAAGTAGGAAATGAAAATGAAATAATAATAGCTTTGCTAGTAATGTGACAGCAGCAGCAGCAGATAAGAAGAGTATAGGCTGTAGGGCTTTATAGTGGAAAGGTAATGTTGCAGAATACTCTTTCTTATACAGTGTCTGGTCTCGGAGAGCAATTTGGGATGCCGCCAAAATCTATCTCCCCCTTTGATATAGCAGCAGCACCTTTTCTAGAAAATGGCCTGTATCTCTTTCTGCAGTGCTCGACTCACTCTTATTACTGTATTATCTCGGTGATAAAAGAGGTGAGGTGAATATATGAAAGAGCACCTGTCATGCAGCTTTCAAATTCTAACAGCTCATAGCAAATATTACAACTTTTTTTTTATTACAACATATACCCATATCAAGTGATTAGTCTCATGTGATTCAAGGAGATGAACAAAAATCCTCTTACATAAGTCGGACCTGTCTATCTGCAGGCTTCTCTTCTCTACAGCCAAAGTGCAGAATTTATGCAGCTTGTTTGAGATTTCAGAAAGCAGGGGTCAGGGAACTGAAGTTCCACATTGCAGCGCTCAGTTAGGAGAGCTGATTGGAGCGAAGGGACACCCCTCTCCCCCATTGATGTCAGAAAACCGTGCCAGAAGCGACACATGCAGATAGCAAAGGAATAAGGCAGCAGAAAGAAATCACACTTAGTGCTGTGGATTCAGACAAGTATACACTATAGAGGGATATGCTTTGTTAATATTTCATGTCTGTGGTTTACAACCACTTTAAAGTATAATTAAAAGCAAACATTTTTTTAATTTTGGATAGAGTGGGGAGGGATTAGATCACCTGTCAGGTTTTATTGCTGTCTGTGTCCCCGTTAGGGAGATTCACCCTCTCTATTGGTCCTGTTTATCACTGAAAGTGAAAGTTAAATATAATCACAAATTTTGGGTTGACATCAAAACAGTAATAGAGGGGAAATCTTCCAATGGGGACAATAATTCTGGTGACCCTGGTGGCACCCCAGGATTTCCTCACTTTAGAGGGATTTTCTCTCACGTCCTCTTTGTCTATGGGAAAGACTTTAAAGGGAAATCTACCCTATGGGACACAGATGGCAAAAAAGAAAACTGACAGGGGTTATAACCCTCCCTTACTCTATCCAAAATTTAAAAAATAATGTAAATTCCCATTGGCACATCTGCATCAGTTTACAACTCAAATTAAAGTGACACTTATTTTCTTAAAATAATTCATACACATCCACTATTTAATGGCCCTGTAATCTATTTTTAATAAAATGGTTTCTTACTGTGTTTTTCTGCCTCCTTATAAAGCCCTGTGTGAGCTCCCACACCTCTCCAGTTGGAATTAACCCATAGTCCCTAGTCCATCTTTCGAGTGAGCAAGAAAAGGAAATTGCATTCCTACATATGGTGGCACCATGGAGAATAAACATAGCCATGCTTTACGAATTTGGGGATTAGGAAGAGGCTAAAAGCAATAGAAGAGATTTTTTGAGTTGAGAACACATAGAACATATAGAATGCTTTTTTTTATCACAGGATTCTTTTTCTTGTCTTTGGTGATCCTAGTTGTGGGCGTGGCTTAGGGCATCCTAGCAGGGACACTCTGAACTGCGCTAACGAATTGCCTAAACCTAGGCAGGGAGCCATGGTCATGTGAAATCAACATCAAGGCATGGCTCCCAACTTAAGAAGCTAATGGTGGTTGCTCAGTTGACTCTTTGTAATCCGTAGCAGACTTCATTACCCTGAGAACATTTGAGCATTTCAAACACACTCTCTGTCAGAGAACACCATTTCCCAGGTGTGCAGCATTTAGAGACTGGTACCGATGAGCCCGGACAAGTGTCCACAAATCCAGCATTAGCCTCACCTCTCTCCCAGTCTTCCTCTAACTCAGTCCCCTTGTTGTTTTGCAAGCCCCATTATTTCAATAAGCTATGCATGCACCCCCTTTAAGACACAGACCAGGTAAAGCAAGTAAACAAACAATATCCTTTACTGAGACAGATGGTAACAGAACAGTTCTCAAAAGACGACACAGTTGACAACACAGCAACACAGTTCCTATACAAAACTCTCTCAAGTGCCCCATAAAGAGTGCATACCTTATGCAGAAGGCAAGCCATTAAAGCAATCTTCCTTAAGGCAGTCTATTTAGGCAAATAATCCACATAAGGTAGTGCAAGTTTTTAGAGTCCATGATTGGTAATACCCCACAAAGACAGTAAATCCACTACTGGCAGCTATGAGTCCATGAGTCCATGAAGGTCTCTAGGCTCAAGACCCCATCAGGAACCCCGACTGGGCTCCTATCACACCTCCAAAGGGGTTGATCACTCCAGCAGGGTAACAGGCTACATTTAGGTAATATTTCCTGCCAGCTCCTATCTGGAACTCAACCCAGGAGATTAGAGCCAGCCCCTTTTATGAGGGTTGACACAGACAGGAAAAACAAGAAATTACACAGGAAAACACGTTAACCCTCCTGTAGGCACTTGCCTGCTTGCAAGTACAGCCCACCAGTGGAACTTCTAGGGTGACAACACAGTCTTACTGTGAAATTAAAGAGGTCCAGACTTGTCATCCTAGGATGCTGTAGTAAAATCAGCTTTTTTAATAGATTTGGCTCCTTTTCATTTTGGCAGAACAATGGCATCTGGATTGCCCAGCTTCTCTAAGGTGCACATCCCACATCATCATGAATGGCTGTGCATCAACTTAGGCAAGTGCACAAACTGAAGAGCCAGCCTTAGGAGCTGTAGTGACATAATTGTCGCAATCATTTTAACCATTTCCCCCTATATAACTCTAAAGTAACAGAAGACACTGACAAGTTTATTTAAACCTCTGCAGGCCACATCTCCAGCCAACTGCCACAGTCTGAATCTTTTCCTCTTAGAGGCCAAACGTATCTGCTGTCTTGCAGCCTTGAGCCCTGTTTGGATACTTACTCTAAATTTCACAATATCTTACCTCCAGCACAAGTAATGAGGACCCTTTACCCTGACCTTTTGGACTCTATTTTAAAGTCTCCATCTAGTGTTCTTCCCAATTTACCCACTGGAAGCTGTTGGTTTCCCTCCACCTTCAAAGTGGAGGGAAACCAAAAAGTCAAGCCCTCTGGATTACCCCTACCTGTCCCTAAACGCCCTTGAACGCACATCCAAGCTAACTTGTCTTCAAGTTCATCTGCCTCTTCACCAGTTATTCCTGTCCCGCCCATGCCAATTGAGCCTCCTGCTTTTTTATATTCAGGACTTTCAGTACCCTGGCCTCAACTTACTTCAACTATATCTGTTCAAACTTGTCTAAGAAGTTCCATCCATCCTTTACTCTAACTATTCTGAAACTTCCCTGCCTTGTAACTGGACTGTCATTGAACCGCTCTGCCTGTCTGCCAACCGCAAGTACCTGTTTCCTGTGCTCAGTTTCTGCCTGCTCTGGCATGGTAGCCAGACACTATAGCATTGTGTATAAGTCCTGGGGGCAACCGAGTACTGGTAGGCCTGCTTTCCCTATGGGAAAGGGGACTGCTATAGGTGAATAACACAGAAGCCAGCTATCGTGTCTAGCCACCTGTGTTAGGGGTAAGCGTGACAAGGCAACAGAGAAGCATGGTGGAGGTTCCTTGCAAGTTTGGGGCTGCATTCCTGCAAATAAAGTTGGAGATTTGGTCAGGATCAGTGGCATCTCCAATGATGAGAAATACAGGCAGATACTTATGCATCATGGCATACCATCAGAGGGGAGTGTGATTAGTGAAAAAATGGAAAAATGCAGCGCTCAACAAATATATGTATAATGTATAATCGCCCAAGGTAAACCTTGGGGCAAAACATTCACTAAAGAAAACTTGTGAGTAATAATTGTACATACTTTTTAGTGAAGTGCTAAAAAGTGCTCCTTACATGTGAAACAATGTATATGCAAATATAATCGCATGGACGCATAATCCGTCTATAAACTACACATAAAGTGTTAATCAGACCAAAATGCTCAGATGAAATAATCAAGGTGTAAGAGAATGTTCACAAAAGTTCATAAAGGCAAACAGTATAGTATTTCTGAAGAAAATAGTATGATCCTTCTTATATGCCAAAATGTCAGGTGAACATTATGTAGGTGAATTCACACATAGCACTCTGGAATATACATAATAAGGGTGACTTCACACATAACACTCTGGGATGTGCATCCAACATCAAAGAAGGGGGGTGGGTACTCCTACCCCAAAGAGTGGACACACATGCCGTACGGCGGTGGATAAATTAGGCATGGATTATCCTCCAAAGTAGATCCTCCAAACCGAACCTCCACAAGCCGAGCAGTGCTCACCAACATCCACATCCAAGGGGTCTGTGATGAGAAATCCCAATAGAAACTCCAGAGGGAAGATGTTTGTAGTCGTCACACCAGCAGCATGGATCATGGGAGAAAAAATAAAACAAAAAAAGGCCTCAACATAGAGCAGATAAATCTAATAAAAAAAGATTTATTCAGATAAAAAATAGATAAAAAACGTACAAGACATCACTCAAAATGTGTACAGACATAATCGCACAATAAGATAAAAAAAAGCGTGGTATATTGAGCCTAGCTGGCTATGTACCCGACATGTTTCGTACTAGAGGTACTTCTACTGGGGCATAAAACTGCTAATGGAAACTACGCTAATATATAGTACTCCTTGTGGATAGTGTAATTAGCTTAAATTGTAACAGCTGGTGTTTGCACTCTGTTTCAAATGCTTCATCCAATAGGAAGCATAAAGAGGTGGGCGCCCCATCATACACGTCCTGTGGGTCTGGCAATACAGTCCCCAGCCAATCACAGCTATGGAGCGTCCCATGGGTCTGGCACTATAGTCCTCAGCCAATCCCTACCGCGGAGCAACGATGTCGCGTCATCGCATAACAGCGGTGTATATCGCAAACATCACACTCCATAAGTCTGGCATCATGTACCTATTGGCTATCACCACCTAGCCAATCCACAGCGTGGAGCGTCATTGCCATATCATCACATTGCCGCCTGATGATGTCATCACGCACCGCTGAAGTCAGCGCTTGCATTTCAAGCCTCCTTGTGACACTGAATAACCGGAAACTCACACAGAGAACAGACATGGCATCCGACTGCTCAACGGCTAAGACGTCCACATTGTTGACACATCTTTAATAACACAAGATCATCAAGATCATCAAATAGCTATATGCAGTGCAGAAACATATTGTTGATATAAGCATAGGTGTCGCCTAAAAAATAGCCAAATACTGTACAATCACTACGTGATATGACAAAGCATCACTACACCCATGATCACTACAAAGCAGGGCTAAAATATACAGCTGAAAGCAATATAATAGAATTAGACATGCACTAACCGAACCAAATATAAAAAAGAAAGGAGATGACATAGCAACGTAGTGATGTAATACACAGGAGGAATATAATAAACCCTGAAGGTCTATACTGTATCTATATTAATACCTCCAATTAAATATGCATATGAATAAACACTAATCTATAAGGTGCACCATAATGATAAAAGAGGCTGAATACCCTCCCAAAACAGTAAAGGCCCTAGAAAAAATATATATACCATAGCACCTCCTAATTGCATCATCACGTATTGCTATGCCTTCAACCATATCACCATATATATAATAAATCCAAAACAATTAAAAAATAATAAAAAAATATTAAAAAGCAAGTGAAAGTCCCAGGTATATAGGAGAACTTATACCATATTTAATGACTTATTGATAAAGGAATTGATATCCCAGTCAATGTTCAACCCGTAAGGGGAGTAACACTTGAGCTGGTATATCCAGAAGGTCTCTAGCTTAGAAACCCCTCTGATACGTGGCTTTCCCCTCCAGTGCGGGATGAATTTATCAATCACCTGAAATTTGGTACCTAAAAGGTTCTTATTATGAAAGCTTAAGTAGTGTCTTGGTACACTGTGATTCGTAAGACCCTGTTTAATGCAAGCAATATGCTTATTCACTCTGACAGAAAATGACCTAATTGTGCGTCCCGCATATTGCTTTTTGCATGGGCATGTGATCAAATAAACAATGAATCGTGTTACGCATGTAGTAAAATACTTCATCTGATAGATCACGGATGTGGTGATAGATTCAAAATTTTCAGATTTCTTGCGTCTGCATACATTATGTATGCAGACGTTACACTTCCTACAGGGGTAGTACCCCTTAAGGTCGTGGAAAAAAGTGGGCCTCGTAGGAGGATTGATCACATTCGGGGCAATTTGATTCCTCAAGGATGGAGCTCCCCTATAAATGACCCCAGCCTTATCGGGGAGGACTGGACCTAAAAGGGGATCACTTTTCAAAATATTGATTTAGGCGTGTGATTGGCCCAAAATTTATGCTGAAGCAGGACAACTACCCAAACACACAGCCAATGTCAATAAGAACTATCTTCAGTGTAAAAGGGAACAAGGAGTCCAGGAAGTAATGATGAGGAATCTCAACATCATCGAGTCTATCTGGGATTACATGAAGAGACAGAAGGATTTCAGGCAGGCTACATCCGTAGAGGATCTGTGGTTAGTTCTTCAAGATGTTTGGAACAACCTACCTGCAGAGTTTCTTCAAAAACTGTGTACAAGTGTAGCTAGAATTGATGCTGTCTTGAAGGCAAAGGGCTGTCACACCAAATATTGATTTGATTTGGATTGCTCTTCTGTTCATTTACATTCCATTTTGTTAATTGATAAAAAAAAACTATTATCACTTCTTTTTCTGAAAGCATTCCTAATTTACAGATTTTTTTAACACCTACCTAAAACTTTTGCACAATACTGTATATTTTATATATTTCTACCAGTCCGTCTATTGCTTTATCTTGATCATGTTCAGAAAATGTAAATATAAATTTTGCATTTGCACCTTTGTATCCAGTGATTCCCACTTGCTCTGATTATTTATACACAATATCTATGAAACAATCATAGAAAGCTTATCTTTATAGTAATCCGTTCTTAGTAACAAAGAAACACTTCTTTGAATACTGAAAATATGTAAATAATTTTATATAAGGGATTTGGATCAAGGATGCTGGTTTTGTAATATAATATGAAATGTACGTTGTATTTATTTTTAAGCATTTGTGTCTGTTATAGGTACAAAATTCTATAAAGCCTTATTTTACATTTCAAGAAATGCATCGAAAAAATCAAACTCTGGTCAATCATCATTAATATACTTCTTACAGATTTTTTGTTATCTCTAGTATTTAGGTTAAAACTAGATGAATTTGTCCTCATTTTTCCCAAGCTGATCTACTGTGCACATACTTGTAAAAATGTTCAATTAAAACAAGCTTTGTCTCTGGGCTTGCTGTGTTTTTCCATTTGAATCAGCTGTGCTATTATTCTTGCATTCAGATGGAACAGGACATGAACACAGCGGGCAATAAGAGACACACCAATTTGCAGGCCCCTCTATATTTCCCTTAATACAGATTTTTAATATTAGATAAACTAATAAGATAATACACTATGCATATTTGCTTACTTAATGGTCATAATAACAACCCTTAAAAATATTTTGTCATTACATCAAAAAAGAAACAGTCTGTAAAAGAAAGGCAATATGTTTTTGTCCTTATGTCCTGCCGCCTGTGCTCTTTGTCTGTGATCTTCGCTCTGTTGCACAACTACACCATGCGAACAATCATCACTATATAACACACCAGGTGTATTGGATGCCTGCATCCCCCCTTGGCATTGTGGTGACACTGATTGGCCCTACATCAATAGTGTACCATGGGTTTGTTTATGACTCTTTAAAGCTGATCTCCATCATTACTCTCACTTTAAGTAGATTGTTTGGGCCAAGCTGGGCCTCAAGAACAATAAATAATCATGAGCAAAAGCCACAAAAGACACCTCTACCAAACACACAAAAACAATAAACAAACAATAGAAAAAAATACTACAAAAAATTGTCAACATCCAATTAACACTTGAAACAAACTAGGTAGTTACTACCTTGTAAGGGCAATAGCAGAAGATAACGTGCTATTGGAGTCTACTTGGGTTCCAACATTCCAGAAAAAGCCAATCCCTCAAATTGTATCATGGGAGTGTGGGACTTTCATTCCTCACCAAATTCTTCCAACAACAGAACTTTAAGCATTGGCATTGTAATGCCCATACAGGCACCTTATTACACATTTTTTATGTTGGTGCTTGATGAGCCTTTCCTGGCAAAAGGTCTCCCAAATCATAACACAACATATGAACATCTCTCTTTCTAACAGCCTGGCGGCTTTTGATCAGACTCTGCTGTCAAGGAAATGTTATAAAAAATCCCAGTGCCTGTAGACAAACAAACCCAACCATGTTGAGTCAATGTTTTGCCAGGGTGCATGGTATAGAGATTATGGAGAAACTCACTTCTGCACTTAGGAACAAGCTAGAGCACATGTCTATTTGGGTCTAAAGGGAACAGTTAGAAGACATCGCTGAGTGTTTGCAATATACTGTACATGAGAAATTACTTCTGTCCCAAAGGCCTGCCGAGGCCATACTGTCTCCTCCTGGTCCCTTGTTCCCCAACCAACCCCCCCCCCCCTTTTTTTTTGCCTTCTTCCTTTTTAAACTCTTTCTTTCTTTTGTCCTTCCTTCTTCCCTACCGTTTCCTCACCCTACCTTACCTACACCCCACCACCCTGTTAATCCTTCCTTCCCTACCCTCACCTTCCATGATTTGCACTTAAAGTGATTTTAAATTTTTTTTTTTTAATAACAAACATATCATACTTACCTGCTCTGTATAACGGTTTTTCACAGAACAGCCCCAATTCTTCTTTTCTCGGGAACCCCGCTGATGCTCCTGGTTCCTGCCCCTGCTCAGTGCCCCCAGAGCAAGTTGCAGTCATGCGTGCCTGCTCCCAAGCCGCCTCTGTGTGTCTATGAGAGCGTGGCTCAGCCCTCCCTCCTTACTGGCTTTGACTGACTGCCAAATGGCTCCTGCTGCTGTGTCTCAGCCAATGAAGAGGGAGAGACTGAGATGGGGATCAGGTAAATATTAGGTTGGCTGAGGGGGGGGGGCTGGACACTGAAGGTTCTTTACCTTTATGCATAGAATGCATGAAGGTAAAGAACCTTCAGCCTTTACAACCCCTTTAAACCTAAAAGCAAACATTTCTTTTATTGCAGCTCACCATTTTGTAGATGTGATGGCTGCATTTATTTTATTTTTTTTCAGTATTGTTTTCTTCTATTTTTATTTGTTGATCCAGCTAGTAAGACAGGCCATAGGCAATTTTTTGTTTCGTTCAACCAGTGGGGCAAAAAAATGATTTGATTCCCTCATCAACACTTTCGATGTTGATGGTGGAATCCCTTCATCAGAACTATTGTATTCTGACAGAGGAGAGAGTTCCCCACAGTCAGAATACAATGATCAGTGTTGCCGGCTATAGCCAACGGCAGTGATGAAGTGAAAAAAAACTGACAGGCTGGTGGTACAGAAGTCCCCCTGTCAGAACACAACAGCTCAGAAGGGGAGATCGTTGTACTAATGTCAGTTTGTTAGTACAGTGGCTACGACCAGAGCTGTCAGTTTCTCAGGTTGAACGAAAAAAAACTATTAGTGTGTACCAGGCTTTAGCTGGAGTTGGGCTTCAATTTGTTAGAATATGTAAGTCTGCTGGTACATCTAACCCTCCCTTTCCCCCAGATTGACAATACTGCTGACCAAATGTGGCCCCTGTGCATATGCATCCAGACTGGGGGCACTCTAATGCTGCATATACACGGTCATAATTTCCGTCAAAAAAAAGCATGATGGGAGCTTTTGGTCGGATATTCCGACCGTGTGTATGCTCCATCCAACTTTTTCTGTCTGAATTTCCACCAGCAAAAGATTGAGAGCTGGTTCTCTATTTTTCCGACAGAGAAGGTTCCTACTGGAAATTCCGTTCGTCTGTATGCAATTCCGATACGCAAAAAAACCATGCATGCTCAGAAACAATTTGACGCATGCTCGGAAGCATTGAACTTCATTTTCTCGGCTCGTCGTAGTGTTGTACGTCACCGCGTTCTTGACAGTCGAAAGTTCAGAGAACTTTTGTGTGACCGTCTGTATGCAAGCCAAGCTTGAGCGGAATTCCGTTGGAAAAACCATCCAAGATTTTTCCGATGGAAATTCCACCTGTGTGTACGGGGCATTATACAGGTGGTGTGTGATGCCGCGTAGACACGATCGGAATTTCGGCCCGCAAAAGACCGATGAGAGTTTTTCATCTGAAAATGCGACCGTGTGTATGCTCCATCGGACTTTTGCTGGCGGAATTCCAGCCAGCAAAAGACTGAGAGCATGCTCTCAATTTTTCGGTCGGGAAAAGTTCCTATCTGAAAATGCGATCGTCTGTGGCAATTCCGACGTGCAAAATCCCTACGCATGCTCGGAAACAATTCGATGCATGCTCGGAAGCATTGAACTTCATTTTCTTGGCTCGCCGCAGTGTTGTAAGTCACCGCGTTCTTGACGGTCGTAATTTCAGCGAACTTTTGCGTAACCGTGTGTATGCAAGGCAAACTTGAGCGGAATCCCGTCGGAAAAACCGTCATATCTTTTTCCGACGAGAAATCCGCTTGTGTGTACACGGCATTACTGGACAGATCAGCTGGTAAAAACAGAGGGAGAAAAACCAAAGAAAAGAAAACTGATGCAACCATCACATCTAATGATTGGCAAGCTGCAATCTATTATATTTTAGATTTAGAGTTTAATACCAGTTTAACACTCTTTAGCACCTCCCCTGAATGTCCCCCAAGTAGCTGCTTGGTTTTCATGCAGACCCTGTATATATTCATATACTGTATATTGCTAGTGAGGAGAAAAAAACATGTATCATTTATATAAAAAAAATACAACATGCACAGAAACACATTTATACACACATACACAATCCTTGCAATAAATTCTAAATCAACAGCTTATAAGGAGAATGTCTGCCCGTGAAGTTTTTTCAGTTGCAAATTAAATGTCAATTAATTACATTTCCTGAAAACTATAATTATCAGCGATGTCTTTTAAAATCCAGGCTGCCTCTAGGGAGCTGTGAAGGTTAATTGACCATGCAAACTGAATTACAATTAAAATCGTGTGATAAGAGTTTTTTAAAATATATTTACGAAAAAGTCTTCATCAAGAAGTGATCGCATGTATTTCACTTGAAATATAAATGTCAAGAACAAAAATCAATTGCATAAATATTGATAGAGTTCTTTATAAAGAAACTGAGGATTAAGTGGAATTTTAAACCTTTCAGTTCTGTGGAAGCTGAATTGTACATTCTGGAACAGTAGCATTAAACCACGATGTCCACCTTCAAGAAAAGAGGTTCAGGAAGAGGTTCTATAGTTTATGGACTTGATGAGAAAACAATATTTGGCAATATGGCTTTGCTTTATTTCAAATGTCAAGAAAAAAAAAAAAACTTTGGACCCTTGCTACCACTAGGCAAACTAGACGGCTGCCTAGGGCGCACTGCTGCCTAGGGCGCCCAGCCACTGGTTTCCCTGCTCTCCATCTCCACACTATGTAAGTTTTCTGTGCTGTATTATAAATACCTCTGTAATAAATGTTATAACCTCTAGTGAGTGCTGCTGGGATAAAGCGTGCACATCTAAGGGGAAGCAGGGGATGCCTCTGCTGCATGTTACTCAGGCAGCCCCTCTGTAGTATCATTATAGAGCTGCAGCACTGGAGGGCAGGTCCTGATGGAACGGAAGCAAATATCCCCTGCATGCCTCTATGATCATTGCTCTCTACTGCAGCCACCCAGACAGCCGACCAGGTGGCACAGAACCCCGATCACTTGACTCCATCCAAAAAAATAGGCTCTCCCAGCAGGCCAAGGGACCCAAGAAAGTCCCTGCCCATTGACTGAGACACCCCATTCATTGCTAATCTGTCCTTGCAATTCCCTTGTCTTATCTAATGCCACCAGATACCCAGCCATCTAGTGACAGAAGAGAGAAGTGCAGCAATTCCAGAATTAGGGTGAAATCAATGAACCTCCTATCAATTGGCCAAAGCAACTATCACTTGGCAGATACATTTAATAGCCACCCTGCCTAAACATCAGGGTGCTACATCCTCCCCCTGCCTACAAAAACTATGTCTCAGAGTTTGCAGAACAGTAATTTGAGCTCTCAAGCCTGAGAGCGAATGTCCTGGCAAAAACTGGGATGGGTGGGGAAACAGGAAAGGGATAATAATAACGATAAATACATGGAGTAAACATGTATAACATATACATGAGCAAATGGCAGTTCACACAGGGCAGATAAATATTAGACATTATATACAATTTACGTGTGGCATACCACCCAAATGGTTGAGAAAAAATATATAAAAGTAGCCTTATATCTTAACTATCTAACTAATATATACAGTGGTAAAGGGCATGAATAGTTAACATTATTATTCATGTCGGGTCAATGTCTCTCCGTGGGCAAGGAAAGCGCAATGGCAAAGGAACACCTGAAAGAGAAATAAACAGCAATGCATACACATCCTGTTCCTATAATAACAGAGTGCAATATATACATAGGTGAACCTTAATGCCGCGTACAAACGATCGGACATTCCGACAACAAAATCCTGGATTTATTTCAGACGGATGTTGGCTCAAACTTGTCTTGCATACACACGGTCGCACAAATGTTGTCGGAAATTCAGATCGCCAAGAACGCGCTGACGTACAACACGTATGACAGGACTAGAAAAAGGAAGTTCAATACCAAGTGCGCCACCTTTTGGGCTCCTTCAGCTAATCTCGTGTTAGTAGAAGTTTGGTGAGAGATGATTCCCGCTTTTCAGCCTCGTGCTTTTCAGTCCGTTACTGCTCTTCAGTTTGTGCTTGTGGGCTCGTATCTTTTCTTCAGTGCGTGTAGTCAGTTCGTATCTGGTTTTCAGTGCGTTCTTGTCTGCTTGTTTCTGATTTTCAGCTCGCTCTTCTCAGGCCTTTCTGATTTTCAGTGCGTTCTGTTAGTTAGTTCTGACCAGCCGACTGTTTTGAAGCCATGTTGCGGGTACGTACTCATCGTAGAATTCATGCTATGCGGGGGCTTGGTGTTGGGGTTCTTACTTTGACCCAAGCCCTGTCCATGAGCAGGGCGAGGAGGAGTTCATGGACCAAGAATTGGTTACTTCAGCGTGACAAATTCTCACACATCCCTTTGTTGCGGGAGATCCAGGAGAATAATCCTGATGATTTCAGGAATTATCTCCGGGTGAAGGACCCCGTTTTTCACTGTCTGTTGGCTTTGCTGTCCCCTTATATTACCAAGCAGGACACCTGCATGCGGCAAGCCATCACACCTAAACAGAGGCTAGTCGCCACGTTGCAGTCTTTGGTGATGGGGAGAAGTCTGCAGGACATCAAGTTCTCGACAGGCATTTCTCCCCGGGCTCTGGGAATCATTATTCCAGAGACCTGTTCTGCCATCATTCAGGTCCTGCAGAAGGACTATATTAAGGTAAGTTTTATCCTTTAACATCACATTCTATGTATTTAATGTTTGCTAATGTATTGTATTTCTTTCATAATTCCCTAATTACCATGATTGTAATATGCTGTGAATGTCCTCTTTATCCTCATGCATGCTGGAAGTTTTTAAAGTTCCTTTTTTGTCCTTCATGCATATTTTCCTTCACTAACCTCCCCAGTATGCTATCCTGGGCCCATACACACCTAGCCTAGTCACTTAGCATTGTATTTTTTCAGCTCCATTGTAGTGCTTACCCTAAACACCCCCCAAAATGTGTTTAAATGTTATTGTTGTCCTTAAATTCAGGCATAGTGCCAGAGGCTTTTTTTTGGGGTCCCAAACTCATTTTGAACCCTCCCTCCCCCCCAACCGCTAAGTCATCCGATAAGTCAACCGATACCAATCCTCTATCTGCTGACTTTTCCAAACCCATGCACACTATACCTACCTGTTTTGTGGTCAGATTTATGGATGAATTCACCAAAGCATGTAGTGAAAGGGCTGCCTGAATACTTTCAAATGGTACTGTTTAAAGTTTTGTTCTCCTATTATCTTAATAGGTAATTGCAGAATGTAAAAATGTGCTTAAATTTGTACAGTGTGTATTCATATTTTTGTATTATGACACTTCTTACCTGTCCAGTGGGCTGCCAATAAGTAAGGAGGGGCTGGCCAAAGTAACACACCTTATGTATGCATTTAGCTCTCAGTGAAGTAGGGACGGTTACCTGTCCAAAACATAACCCCCCCTAAAATTTTTACAATGTGCCATCAGAGGGGGTGAGGAATCGGATAAGTGGACCTCATATTTTTGAATTGAAATACTCCTTAAAATCAATGTTATATTGATGTTGGCCAAGAATGTTTGTGTCTAATCTGCTTGCAATGTTATGTGCAAAAGTACTATTTTTTTTTCTTGTTTCACTCCAAAGTTTCCTTTAACGCCACAGGAATGTCAGACTGTGGCTTCCCAATGTGCCCAGCGATGGGACTTTCCCAACTGTGGAGGGGCAATTGATGGGAAACACGTCCCACCCCCCAACTCGGGGTCATACTATTATAATTACAAGGGGTTTAATAGTATAGTGACGTTGCCGGTGGTGTCGGTGACATACGAGTTTTTGTATGTGGATGTGGGAAAGAATGGACGGATGTCGGATGGTGGAGTCATCGCCCAGACCGAGTTCTATGGATGCCTCCAGAGTGGTGGCTTGGGATTGCCAGCCCCGGAAGACAACGTGGCTGGTCTACCGTTCGTCTTTGTTGCTGATGAAGCGTTTGGGCTTGGTGAACATCTGATGCGGCCATTACCCATGAGGACTCTCACCCCGGACCAGAGGGTTTTTAACTACCGGCTGGCCAGAGCCAAAAGAGTGGTGGAGAATGCTTTCGGGATAATGGCCGGCCGGTTCTGCCTATTCCTGACTCCAATCAACATGGCGGAATATAAACTGAACCATATAATACTTTCATGCTGTTTTCTACACAACTTTCTAAGGAGAAATGCTATGAACTATGTGGCTTCAGTTGGGCCTGAGGCTGGATTTCAAGAACAAAGAACCCTGATGGCACTTGAAGCTGGCCATCCTGGCTTGCCCCCCCAAAGCGCCCGCGAGGTCTGTCAAAAATATATGAAATATTTTGCGGGTAGGGGGGGCCATTGATATGCCAGCAAATGTTTGATAAACATTTTTAAAATAAATTATTTATTTAAACTGAAATAATATTTCATTTGATTTACTGCTTGTGTTTCTTTTAGCTGTCTCCTCGGTTCTCCGATGGGCTTTTCTTTTTTGACTTTTTCTTCAATAGTGCAAATGTAATTTATTTGATACATGAGGTGACAATCTCTTCTTCAGCTAACTATTATGTTGTGGGTCTGCTACACACACACCTTGTTTTTGTTTTAATGTATGTAATGCATTAACGCTAAAAAAAACACATCCTTTTCAGCAACATGAATTATTAATTTTTTTGAGTCCCGATAATGGCCTGATTGGTGCAAATTTTAGAGCACTGTGGGGGTTATTTACTAAAATCCACTTTGCACTACAAGTGCACTTGAAAGAGCACTAAAACTGCACTGAAAGTGCACTTGTAGTGCAAAGTCGATTTGCCTTTAGTAAATAACCCCCATTGTCACTGTAAACACCAACTTACTCCAAAAACTGGTATTGTGCATTGAAAGAAGAAGCCACACATTGTTGAGTAGAAAACATTTTACTCAAAGCACATTCACACGTGCGTTAGAAAAGGGTTGAACAAACCAACATATTTGTTGCATAACATATTTAGGTTTGACAGTACAAATACCCTTTTTTGGGTTAAACTGGCATGTTTAAAACCATAAAACATACACAACTTAGGAACTTACAAAGTTCAACTTTGACAAAGTGAAGGCAATATCAGATATTAGTATGTCCAAACTGCGTTGATCTTGCTTTCATCAGATGGGGTGATGTCACCCCTGTAAAAGCCAAATTTTGAAGATGCACACAAATTGGGAGTGAAAATGTGGATTTCCCTCCTGATCCCATGCCTAATGTCAACATGTGCTAGCTCCCATCATGGGGATCAATGGACGTGTTTTAGGGTGCAACCCCTTCCTGTCATCTACTTTAGTTACGAGGAAGGGTTTGCACCCCCAAAATGCATACCTTGATATCCCGTGATGGCAGATAGCACATGTTGACACACTGTGTGCATCTTCAAAATTTAGCTTTTAAAATACTTAAAAACTTGATTTAAAAGAAAAATTTTATATTCTGCCTAAAACATCAATGATGTTCTTCATTTTTTGTTGAACATCATTGATGTTTTCCTTTATCTTTTCTAAATCACGATTGCACACCATGATCTCCCCGATGAGGACTTGTGCACTTGCACTGGTGAAATGAGATTCTTCTTCCACAACATCCACATCATCTAAAAATAAAAAAACACCATGTATTATAAATATGCAGGCATACATCTATTACCTGAAGCTGTGGTCTCAGACACTCAACTGTTGTGGTCACTATTTCGCCCACTTCATAAACCTCTCCAACCTCCACATCCTGAGGTTGTCTTGTGGGGACTTCCCCTTCTTTATAAGGTTGGGGGTCCCTGGTGTCCTCTGATGTCCCGAGTCTTTTCTCCCCTATGTGAATTAAAAAATAGGTATACTTAGCACACAGACATTTGAGGACAGAATTAGGAATATGAAACATTGCTTGGAAGTGATGTACAATTGCCTTGTGACTTCCCCTTCTTTATGAGGTTGGGGGTCCCTGGTGTCCTCTGATGTCCCAAGTCTTTTCTCCCCTATGTGAATTAAAAAATAGGTATACTTAGCACACAGATTTTTGAGGACAGAATTAGGAATATGAAACATTGCTTGGAAGTGACGTACAATTGTCTGTTTTGGCAGAGTTCCAAGCTGAAGACATTATTTTTTTCCCTTTCAAAAGCTAGAATACTTACCTGTTTTGTGCAAGTTTCACACATGGAGACACCCCTAGTATCCACTGAAGCACCTGTGTGGGACACCCTAAAAAGGGTGTTCTTGTGTCCCACACTAGTGCTCCTGCGTCCAGGTGTGTAAATAGCTGCTGAGTGTCCTCTGCTTACACTAAATCAAGTTTGCATTTCATTCTGGTTACAAACCCATCTAGACAACAAACTTCTTTTAAGACAAACAGGCATGAACAAATGTAGTTAATCTGCCAAAAACATCGTATTAGTGAGCGAGCGAACTATGTTTACTACGAACGATTACTGTGCCCACGAACCTGAAACTTGCCATTTTAAACTGTACAACAGTAAAGAAAAGCACATGGAGCAGCACAAAGGTAATAATAATAATAGGAACACACGACAAAATACTTTCTTTTTTGCAGCACTCTCTTGATTCTTCTGTACTGATCCTGCTCTCTCAATTTGAGATCTGACCATCGTTTCCTCAGTTGATCCTTGGATCGCCATACTCCAAAATTCTTCTGCAGACTTTAGCCATGATCTTGGCCTTTCTCACATTTGGGTTTGGGTAAGGTCCATGCTTCCCATTATAGTCGGCCCTCTTCAAGATGTCCACCATCTCCACCTGCTGCTCTCCTCTGCATGCACTTGCTCTTTCTTCGCCATGTGCTCTCCCACTGGGCGGGGAATATACTTGAAAGAAGGTCAGGGGCGGCCGGAGTTTCACACATGCGCAGTGTATATAAAGTCTCGCCAATATCGCTGCCTTCCTTCGAACATGTGTGGTAGAGCGACACTCCGGCGCATCCCTGGGCACAATACAGCGAAACGGCTAATGTGCATGCGCAATTCAGCTAAATGGCTAATGTGTGTGTGCAATTCAGCGAAATGGCTAACGCGCGTGCGCGATTCAGCGGAGCAGCGAAGGCGCGTACGCAATAGCGCGCGCACAACATGAGCCTCCCACTGGCCTATAAAGCCACTCTGTGCCATGACCAGATTGCTGGTTTGTCTTTCAGCTCCCCATGTGGTACCTTCTTGTATCCTGATTCTTGATTACCTGTTGTGACTCGGATTGACCTTGACCTACTCTGATCTCTTCCTGTATCTGACCCTCAGCTTGCCTCTCAGACTTCTCCACTTGCTTCCTGTGTTTGACCCTCGGCCTGTCTACGGATATTGCTTCCTGTCTCCAGTGATTGACCCTCAGCCTGCTCCTGGACTTTGCTATTGTCTTCAGTGCTCGACCCCTGGCTTGCTCACAGACTTTGCCTCCAGTTACCTGTGTTTGACCCTTGGCCTGTTTACGGACTTTGCTATCAATCTTCAGTACTAAGTCATCAGCCTGCTGACAAACCTGTTAACAGTCCTTTGCACTAGACTGATTTGCCTATCTAAAAGACTCTTACCAGTCATCGGTGCTTGACCCCCGGCCTGTTGTTGGATTAGCTGTTCATCTTCCTTCTTGAGCTTCAGCACCTTCCAGTCCTGCACAGCTGTCTCCCTGCCGGTGACCTTCACGCAAGACCTGCCCTGCCTGCTGGTGACTCGTGCCTCTTTGTGCCCTTCACCCCCTATACCATCTCCAGGAGTGGAGTCCGCTTAGTCGCAAGAGGTTACCGCTCTCAGCATCTCGGCCTCGGTGAGTACCCTTATCTGACACCTATATTGGGACAAGATTAGGAGAGTTTAGCCTGACATTAGTGTTTGTCTTGTGTTGTGTCTTGCAGATAAAATGGATCGATTCAATGATCACGACTTCCTCCCCCAATTCATTGATATGTACAGAGAGCTGCCCTGTCTGTGGCAAACAAAACACCCCTTTTATACTAATAGAATAAAGAAGCAGGCAGCGCTGGATCAACTGTTGGAATTTGTGAAGCTGCAGAACCCCACGGCAAACATCAACTATTTGAAGTGCAAAATTGGTGGCCTGAGGAGCACATATAATAGGGAGCGCAAGAAGGACCATGATTCCCAGAGATCAGGAGCAGCAGCAGATGATATTTATGTCTCCAGGCTGTGCTACTATGACAGACTGCGATTTCTGTCAGACCAGACTGAAATCAGACAATCACTCTCAACCTTTCCTTCCACTCTTCTTTCCACGCTTCCTTACACCCCAGCTGAGGCTTCCGACATCCAACCTGGGCCTTCCACCCAGAAAGAAGTGGAGGAGCCCAGCTTGAGTCAGGTATAGCATTGTTCAACATATTTCTCAAAATTGTGTGTGATTGATGAACAATAAACTAAAACTATGCTCTATTTTTATACACAGGAAAGCCTCAGCCAGGAGGAGGCTGTGGAAAGTGGCAGCCAGGAGGTGGCCGGGCCCAGTAGACTGACCGAATCACAGGTTCCTCCCCTACACCTTCCAACAAAAAGGACCAGGAAGGGGAGGAACCTGCAGAAGTCAGCGCTTTCTTTGATTCGGGAGACTACTGCGGCCCTCAGAACCACCCCCAATATTCAAGAGGCCTATGCCTGCATGGCTGCCAGCAAAATGCAGGAAATGGAGGTGGGCCAACACCTCATTTCCGAGGAAGTGATGTATCTGGCCCTAAATGAGGGGTTGAGGGGCGAACTCACAAGCAAAACCCACCTGTGTGAGTTGAACCATCCTCCTCCTCCTCCACCTCCTCCACCTCCTGCCACAACTCCAACACCAGAGCCACAGCCTGGAAGCAAGCGTGGAAGCAAGCGTGGAAGGAAGACAAGAGTGTGGTGGCCTAGGTTCGGTCTGGTCTGACAAAAGACGCAGGCTGTTGTATGACCACAGCCTGGGGACATATATGTCATCTGCTGCTGTTCCTGAACTCTCGGGGGCCTGGACCGGATTGTGCTCCCTATTAAATGGAGTCCTCAGGCTACCAATTTTGCCTGCCAAATAATTGATGTGTGCCCTGGGGTACAAAGGCTTCACCAATTTCACTAGCTTTGCCTTCCTCTTTATTTTGTTATGACCCTTAATAAATGTCTATTTTTTATCAGAAATACTTGGCTATGTGTTTTAGTTCAAAAGAGACAGTTTGTTTGTGAGGCAGGTATGTTTCAAAAACACTATGTCAAATTAACAAGGGACACCAACACCAACCAATCTCCTTGAGGTTAAAAAATATAAGATAATAATGGTGTTGTGGTAACTTGAAACACAAAACGAAAAAAAAAAAAATATTATGGAGATCAGTATAAAAATAAATAAATATATAAAATCAAGAGATCTTGATAAAAAAAATAAAAAAAAAATAGATCACTATAAAAAAAATATAAACATTATTCTGGAGATCTGGCAAAAAAAATAATAAAGATTATTCATGAGATCACGAGAAATAATAAAGAAATCAGTTTGTCAGAACTCTGTGTGAATATCAGCAGCAAAACAACTTCATTATTCTAGCATTATAAAGCAGTGTTGCCAACCGCCCGTGTTTTTACGGGCAGCCCGTAAAAACGGGGCTATTTTTTCATGCCCGCGGAAATCCGTGAAAAAAAAAACATGCCCGTAAAATATGACGGTCCCGGGCCGGCTCGGAACTGCGCATGCGCAGTTCCGAAGCACGCCGAGAGTCTCCGATCATTCCCGATGATCTCTCTGACACTCCTCACTGCTGCGCCTGCTTACTTGTGTGTCCTGTACCCTCCCCCTTCCTTCCACAGCGCGCCTTATTCGATTCTGCACAGGAGATGCTGGGAGGGGGAGGGGTGAAGTCAGCCTGCAGTTGAATAGGACAGACTGTAGTGTCTTCGGCTTAGCAGAGGAGGGTAAGCTACTGATTAGCTAAATCAATGTCTCTCATTGCCTTGTGGTCTTAGTGGGCAGGAGGAGGGGGGCAGAGAATGGGCTGTGTACAGTAGATCGTTTTTTGTGTCAGATATTTTAGAGCTTTGTTTCTAAAACTGATTAGGGAGGATTTTTTCTGAGATCTCCCCCAATCTCTAAGTATTACCTGCACTGCTCACCAGTCCAGCCCAGGCACAGCCTCTGCAGTCATCTCCAGAGTTACCACCTCATGTGTCTCCGGCACTACAAATCCCAGCATGCCAGGAGGGGAGGCAGCAGCAGCAATATGATTTAGCTAATTTTCTGATGAATAGTGCTGCTGTATATTGTGTCTGTAATAGTGTGTGTACTGTTTGCTCATAATACAATTGATTATGTATTGTGCTTGATGGTCTTGAGGTGTTTATTCCTATATTTTTTATCTGTATAAGTAGTAGTGAGCACATTTGGTCTTCTGTATTATATCCGCAGCATCTGACCCTCTCCTGTATTATATTCGCAGTCTCTGACCGTCTCCTGTATTATATTCGCAGTCTCTGACCGTCTCCTGTATTATATTCGCAGTCTCTGACCCTCTCCTGTATTATATTCGCAGTCTCTGACCGTCTCCTGTATTATATTCGCAGTCTCTGACCGTCTCCTGTATTATATTCGCAGTCTCTGACCGTCTCCTGTATTATATCCGCAGCCTCTGACCGTCTCCTGTATTATATCCGCAGCCTCTGACCATCTCCTGTAGTATATCCGCAGTCTCTGACCGTCTCCTGTATTATATCCGCAGCCTCTGACCGTCTCCTGTAGTATATCCGCAGTCTCTGACCGTCTCCTGTAGTATATCCGCAGTCTCTGACCGTCTCCTGTATTATATCCGCAGCCTCTGACCGTCTCCTGTAGTATATCCGCAGTCTCTGACCGTCTCCTGTAGTATATCCGCAGTCTCTGACCGTCTCCTGTAGTATATCCGCAGTCTCTGACCGTCTCCTGTAGTATATCCGCAGTCTCTGACCGTCTCCTGTATTATATCCGCAGCCTCTGACCGTCTCCTGTATTATATCCGCAGCCTCTGACCGTCTCCTGTATTATATCCGCAGCCTCTGACCGTCTCCTGTATTATATCCGCAGCCTCTGACCGTCTCCTGTAGTATATCCGCAGTCTCTGACCGTCTCCTGTAGTATATCCGCAGTCTCTGACCGTCTCCTGTAGTATATCCGCAGTCTCTGACCGTCTCCTGTATTATATCCGCAGCCTCTGACCGTCTCCTGTAGTATATCCGCAGTCTCTGACCGTCTCCTGTAGTATATCCGCAGTCTCTGACCGTCTCCTGTAGTATATCCGCAGTCTCTGACCGTCTCCTGTAGTATATCCGCAGTCTCTGACCGTCTCCTGTAGTATATCCGCAGCATCTGACCGTCTCCTGTAGGATAAAACCCACCCAGAGCCACCAAGCTGGAGCCTTTTGACTGATTCCTACACGGTGCAACTGAGAGGAGGTCAGTGACAGCGCTGTCAGGCCAGTCTGAGGGGGGATCACTGATGTAAGGGGGGAGTGAATACAATAATGTAAGGGGGCACTGATATAAAGGTTTCCACCTATATTAGTAACTCCCCTTACCTTCACTCTATTCACTCTACGGAAGGTGGTCTCTGGTCACCAGAGTGCACCCACATCAGCGTTCCTGGCATTCCCTTTTACATCAGTCAGCAGGATTCCCCCTTACAGTGCAAGGGGGAACTCAATCTGCGGACCCTGATGTAATTGGGAACTCTGATATAAGGTGGTCTCTGGTCACCAGAGCCCCCCCCCTCTACATCAGAGTTCCACCTTAGATCATGATTTGCAGCGTTCCCCTTTACATAAGAGTTTTGTTTCACTGTAAGGGGGAATCCTGCAGACTCTGATGTAAGGGGGAACTCTGTGCTGACTGGGTTCTAGTACCCTAACTTAAACACATTACTAATAGCACTAGATATGTATTCATAGTTTAAATATTGATATTTGCACTGTTTAGCACTGAAAACTGCAATTTTAGGTACTTTTTTGCAATGCCAGTAAAAAAATGCGGCTGCCAGTAAATTTCATGATTATTTGTCAGTAAAAAATTGGTGCTGTTTGTAAATTTTGGTATCCTGCCAGTAAATTTTGCTTCGTAGGGTTGGCAACACTGTTATAAAGAAGAAGAGAATGCGCTGCATTAAAAGATTAAAAACTTTGCAGCGTGACGAATGTGCTATCTCCATTGCGAACGCTAGTTTTACCAGACCGAACGCTTCCGTCTCGTACTTGATTCAGAGCATGCGTGGAATTTTGTGTGTCGGAGTTGTCTATACACGCTCGGAATTTACGACAATGGATTTTGTTCCGACAAAAAATGTCCGATGGAGCCTACACACGGTCAAAATTTCCGACAACAAGCTCACATTGAACATTTGTTGTCGGAAATTTTGACCGTGTGTACGCGGCATAAGAAGTTAATTGTCCTCAGCCGAGAACAGCATAGCAGTGTAAATACATACTATAATGTGTCTAAACTACACACATGTAAATGAAAGTGTGCCCCATCCTTGTCCGAAGATGCCACCCCCTTCCATAACTAGTCTACAGAAACTTTCCTTAACATGCTCTATCAGATATTCACATAATATGATTAAAGGCTCACTCAGGTTGGCACCACTCACGCCACCTGTTGACCAGCATAGGAAACAATCCTGGTACATTGAATAGTCCATCATTCAAAGGTAAAGTGATATTTTGCCCCTTTGCCACAGCTCATTCTTTGCCTCATCCTGCTTAGCGGGAATCACGTTAGGGACCCAATGCACCCAACGACTCTCTTCAAAAGATTTCTTCAAAAGATTTGGTAATACGCACAGTTGGTGCGGTATTGGCAGACAGTTCTATCTTTACACTTGTATTAGGCCCGGAGGAATCTTATCCTCTTCCAAGTCACACAACTGCTCCTCTTCACTTTCACTCCCACTCCCCTTTCCAGTCCAGGACAAAGTATCTGAAAACAGTTCAGAGATCCAGTCGGAGAGGATGTCTCAATCGGAAATGGTGGAGCATTCTTCGGCTGGGAGACAGCTGCGCTTGTCACTGGCTTTAACTGGCTCACTGTGCTGTCTCCCTTAATAGCCACAGGTATCACCTCCCCTACTGGCACACTGCTTTCACTCCTTGCAGGCTTACCCAACTCTGGTACCCTTTTTCTCAGTGACTCTGACATCAAAGTGAGCAGATGGGCCCAACCGCGGCCTCGAGGAGCGACTGAAGTGCTGGATCCTGGGGCAGCCGTCGAGACAGGAGGAGCAGCTTCCCATATGATTCGGGTGATGGCAGGTGGGCTCTTGATATTACTCCCAGCTGGTATAGTGACATTCTTATCCCACTCCACTTGCAGTGTCCTAGGAGGTTGGGCTGGTGAGACTACCTCGAGGAGGGGTTCCCCGCAGCATCTACATACGATCCAAGGCCTTAGAGGTGTGGCCAAGCCAGAACACTTCCCACAGATCAGTCTCAAAGCCTCATAGCCTCCAGCGGTGTACAGGGAAAAACTACCCTTAGGTGTATACGGCACTCTGGTGTCAGTCAGATCGTTTTTTGACTCGCTCAGACCAAAGCCAAAACCCGGAGCATATATCTTCCAATCCGCCATTGCACTTCCAAACTGCGCCATCTTCTCCAACCCACAACTAGGCTCACGTGGCAGCATTTCCTTATCCTCTTCTGCAGAGTGGGGACTCCTCCCCCTGCCAACGGATTGGTGCAGATACATTCTGGAAACTTCATCGCCCACCCTTTTCCTTCTGGAGCGTGCCAAATCTGTAATGGAGTCCATTTTAACCCTAGCAGCGCTGGCGGGAAGTGTCAAAAGACAAGGCTGGTACTCTTCCATAAGCAATGAGACTTGCTGGTTCTTCCCCACATTGTCGGAATGCAAAATAACAGTCTATAAGAAGATGTTACCTGCCACCTTCCCTCTGAGCCAGACAAAATCCCGATGTAGCTGTAGTCGGTTGCCATGGGCGACTGCTGCAAGGATAACGCCTTTGTCCAAATGGGCACCAAATATAGCCAAGTCCTGTGGCCCCTGAGGCCTAATGGTGACATCCAGGTTTAGGGACAGCTGACATCCTTCTGTGTAGAGTGGGTTAAAAGGCATGGTGGGTGTAATGCAAAGTAGATTGAAGGGCGCCAGGCACTTCTTGAATGCAAAGAGATTTATTGTCTCTTAAACAGAACTGTGGGAGAGAGGGTTGGGGCCAGGACACCCTTAAGTAGATGCAATGTTAATTGGCAGACTCTGAGACTTCTATAGGTAGACAGCCATGCAGGGAAAGGTATCTAGCCAGACACCACATCTGCATGAGTAGGAATGCTGTCTCCTATGGCAACAGTCTTGTAACAGTTTCTAACAAAGTTTGCAATGAAATCTTTCACTTCTTCTACAATCTCCTATTGTAGAACTCTACTCCACTGAACTCTTAGTCTTTCACTAAACTTACTGATCCACTGCCACTGGATCCCCTGAGCTCTTTCAATCTAGTACTCAGTATTTTCCTCAAGCGCCACCCCCCCCCCCCTTTACCGCTGGGTCCCTGGCTTGGCACTCACAGATAATCCTCAAGCTTCATCCTTGCTGACACATTAGATCCCTGGCCTGGCACTCCACAAGCGTCACCTCTGCTGTCCCGCTGGGTCCCTGACTTGGCACTTGCTAAAGTTTTCCCACTTCTTCACCGTTCCCAGCTGTCGAGAAGTCTGCTGTCATACTGGCCTCAGCTTACTCACAGTGGTCTTCAGTAGTAAGGTGGATGGTCCCTTAGTGGTGACAGCTTTCCTTCTAAATCAGAGCACAACTGGTTCCCCGGTCAGCGAAACCGTTACTTCTGGTTGGACTGCAAGCTGCAGTCCCAACACTGTGCTACTCTTTTGCTTCTGGATAGGCCCTCAGACAGCCTAGCAGCCAAATGTCCCTGGGATAGGCCCAAGGCTTATGGCCTAGCAGCCCGGGGCATTACAACATGCGTCCACCCAGACAGCCAACCAGGTGGCACAGAACCCTGATTACCTGACTCTACCCAAATAAATAGGCTCTCCCAGCAGGCCAAGGGACCCAAAAAAATCCCTGCCCTTTGGCTGAGACACCACATTCATTCCTAATCTGTCTTTGCAATGCACTTGTCTTATCTAATGCCACCAGATACCTGGCCATCTAGTGACAGAAAAGAGAAGTGCAACAATTCCACAATTAGGGTGAAATCAATTGCCCTTCTATCAATTGGCCAAGGCAACTATCACTTGGCAGATAAATTTAATAGCCACCCTGCCTAAACATCGGGTGCTACATTAATAAAGAAGAAACTTAGACCTGACAAAGCTCATGTGTATGGCACACACTTAATCAAAGATAGAAAAATAGCTTAACTCCTCCATGCCGACTGTACGCAAATATGCGGCCTCTCGTCTGTGGGCCTTGGTGCCAAGTGCCCACATATTTGGGTACCACACTGCAGACACAGATGTGCCAAAAGTGTGCCCTGCACGCTCCAGCCACGGTTACTGGCAGCTACAGGAAAGTTTCAGATCGCTGCTTGCGATCAGGAGCTTTTTCGATCATGTAACCACCATGACAGCCAATCACAGCAGTCACATGATCATAAACCCCACCCTGCCGGCATCAGAAACCCCTTAAAGGGCCCGGAGGAACCAGGTTAAAGTATATCAAAAACCTAAATAGGGAAGTATTAAATTCCCTTTCAGTTTTTTTGTCATCTGTTTCCCATTGGGGAGATTTCCCCTTACGTGTAAGACACAAAATGAGGGAAATTACCTCTTAGATAGTTAACACACAAAATAAGAGCTCACATTGGAAGATTTCCCTTTTATTCATATTATGGTGACCAATAGAAAGAGTGAATCTACTTTCTACAATATAACCCTGACAAGGGTTCTAACAAAACTGTACTGTGCCTTGTACCTGTTACATTGATTGAACTTGCATGCAAAGACCATTCCTACCACAAAGAGCAGCCAGGAAAAATTCTTGACTTTCCACATTCCTTTTCTGCAGGCAACAATCATTGACATTACACCAAAGCCAGTGTTATCATAATGGATATACAGTGGGGACAGAAAGTTTTCAGACCCCCTTAAAATTTTCACTCTTTGTTATATTGCAGCCATTTACTAAAATCATTTAAGTTCATTTTTTTCCTCATTAATGTACACACAGCACCCCATATTGACAGAAAAACACAGAATTGTTGACATTTTTGCAGATTTATTAAAAAAGAAAAAGTTAAATATCACTTGGTCCTAAGTATTCAGACCCTTTGCTCAGTATTTAGTATAAGCACCCTTTTGATCTAATACAGCCATGAGTCTTTTTAGTCAAGATGCAACAAGTTTTTCACACCTGGATTTGGGGATCCTCTGCCATTCCTCCTTGTAGATCCTCTCCAGTTCTGTCAAGTTGGATGGTAAACGTTGGTGGACAGCCATTTTTAGGTCTCTCCAAAGATGCTCAATTGGGTTTAAGTCAGGGCTCTGGCTGGGCCATTCAAGAACAGTCACAGAGTTGTTGTGAATCCACTCCTTCATTATTTTAGCTGTGTGCTTAGGGTCATTGTCTTGTTGGAAGGTAAACCTTCGGCCCAGTCTGAGGTCCTGAGCACTCTGGAGAAGGTTTTCGTCCAGGATATCCTTGTACTTGGCCGCAATCATCTTTCCCTCGATTGCAACCAGTCATCCTGTCTCTGCAGCTGAAAAACACCCCCACAGTATGATGCTGCCACCACCATGCTTCACTGTTGGGACTGTATTGGACAGGTGATGAGCAGTGCCTGGTTTTCTCCAAACATACCGCTTAGAATTAAGGCCAAAAGTTCTATCTTGGTCTCATCAGACCAGAAAATCTTATTTCTCACCATCTTGGAGTCCTTCAGGTGTTTTTTTAGCAAACTCCATGCGGGCTTTCATGTGTCTTGCACTGAGGAGAGGCTTCCGTCAGGCCACTCTGCCATAAAGCCCCGACTGGTGGAGGGCTGCAGTGATGGTTGACTTTCTACAACTTTCTCCCATCTCCCGACTGCATCTCGAGCTCAGCCACAGTGATCTTTGGGTTCTTTTTTACCTCTCTCACCAAGGCTCTTCTCCCCCGATAGCTCAGTTTGGCCGGACGGCCAGCTCTAGGAAGAGTTCTGGTCGTCCCAAACGTCTTCCATTTAAGGATTATGGAGGCCACTGTGCTCTTAGGAACCTTAAGTGCAGCAGAAATTTTTTGTAACCTTGGCCAGATCTGTGCCTTGCCACAATTCTGTCTCTGAGCTCTTCAGGCAGTTCCTTTGACCTCATGATTCTCATTTGCTCTGACATGCACTGTGTGCTGTAAGGTCTTATATAGACAGGTGTGTGGCTTTCCTAATCAAGTCCAATCAGTATAATCAAACACAGCTGGACTCAAATGAAGGTGTAGAACCATCACAAGCATGATCAGAAGAAATGGACAGCACCTGAGTTAAATATATGAGTGTCACAGCAAAGGGTCTGAATACTTAGTACCATGTGATATTTAAATTTTTCTTTTTTAATAAATCTGCAAAAATGTCAACAATTCTGTGTTTTTCTGTCAATATGGGGTGCTGTGTGTACATTAATGAGGAAAAAAATGAACTTAAATGGTTTTAGCAAATGGCTGCAATATAACAAAGAGTGAAAATTTTAAGGGGGTATGAATACTTTCTGTCCCCACTGTATAAAGATTCTTTGTACTCGCTGTGAGGCTCACTTCAGAGAGCAAACACAGCCAGAGGTCTTAGGATCTTAATCTTGTACACCAATCATGTCAAACTTTCATTTTTAAATTGCATACAACTCTCTCATCTCTTCCGTATAGCCCTTGGCCATATCAACAATTCAAGTTGAAAGAAGCCCCAAATGGTTCAGTGGCTTCTTAATGTTAAGATTTCATATATCATTTTGCACTTTTGGTAAGACGTTCAAAAACCTTTTCTTTTTATTTCACCAAAATGTAGTGTTAAAATCTGCATATTGTTCCTAATAATATCACACATACAATCCGTTGGTAAATAATTTATATGTGTATGTGGTGGGTGACCTAACACTTATATACTGTATGAATGTGTGCATAACATAATTATATATTGCGATGTAAATTTCTGTAGTGCCATAGTGGATTATTCATTAGAGTAAGTTTCCAATCCAAAGGTAATTGCTGAACTATCACACTAAATAATCCTGTTCATTTCAGGTTGTTTATTTTTTCCAAGCTGGCCTGCCTGGTGTATGCATTACACTAGGATAGACATACAGACAATTGTGTATATTGAGCTTGCAGCTCAATTTACAAAGGAACTCCTATGGGTCTGTCCAGCAAATATACAGTGTTTTTTGGTCAACAGATTTTATTGATTTTTAGAGAAAAGGAAGGAAAATAGAAAAGTGACAAGCCGGGGAAAGCAAATCTATGTTTTTCTCCAGGATTTGGATTTAAAGTAAACCTGCTATGAGAAAAATACAATGTCTGATATTCCTGACCTACATGTGAAAATACTTGTTGCCTACTGTGCTGATCCTCTGGCTTCAGTGCTTTCTGGGTCACTGACCTGGAACAAGTAGACAACAAAGGAAAGTCATGGAGAAGTCAAGGGTCCTGATATACAGTATCTCACAAAAGTGAGTACACCCCTCACATTTTTGTAAATATTTTATTATATCTTTTCATGTGACAACACTGAAGAAATGACACTTTGCTGCAATGTAAAGTAGTGAGTGTACAGCTTGTATAACAGTGTAAATTTGCTGTCAAAATAACTCAACACACAGCCATTAATGTCTAAACCGCTGGCAACAAAAGTGAGTACACCCTAAGTAAAAATGTCCAAACTGGACCCAAAGTGTCAATATTTTGTGTGGCCACCATTATTTCCCAGCACTGCCTTAACCCTCTTGGGCATAGAGTTCACCACCAGTTCACAGGTTGCCACTCTTTCACTCCTCCATGACGACATCACAGAGCTGGTGGATGTTAGAGACCTTGCACTCAGTTTTATGGTCCTGGCAATCTTCTTATAGCTTAGGCTATCTTTATGTGAGCAACAATTCTTTTTTTCAGATCCTTAGAGAGTTCTTTGCCATGAGGTGCCATGTTGAACTTCCAGTAACCAGTATGAGAGAGTGAGAGTGATAACACCAAATTTAACACACCTTCACACCTGAGGCCTTTTAATACTAATGAGTCACATGACACCGGGAAGGGAAAATGGCTAATTGGGCCCAATTTGGACATTTTCACTTAGAGGTGTACTCACTTTTGTTGCCAGCGGTTTAGACATTAATGGCTGTGTGTTGAGTTATTTTGAGGGTACAGAAACTTTACACTGTTATACAAGCTGTACACTCACTACTTTCCATTGTAGCAAAGTGTCATTTCTTCAGTGTTGTCACATGAAAAGATATGATCAAAAAATTTACAAATAGCTGTGGTAAAGTGGTATTAAAGCTTAATTAATTAATTTTTTTAAACAAACATGTTATACTTACTTGCTCTGTGCAGTGGTTTTGCACAGAGCAGCTCCAATCCAATTCTTTACGGGTCCCCTGCAGACACTCTTCCCCCTTGAGCAGTGCACCAAGAAAAGCCACTCCTGTTCCGCTGCTCTATGTGTCTATACACCCCCCCATGTTCTCTCCTCATTGGCTCACTGGCTGTGATTGACAGCAGTGGGAGCCAATGGGCTCCCACGGCTGTCTCAGCCAATGAGGAGGCAGAGCCCCGGTATAGCCAAAGCTATCGTGACCATTGCTGAATCAGAGGGAGCTCAGGTAAGGATTGGGGGGCTAGGGGAGGTCACTGCACATAGAAGGTTTTTTACCATTAGAACCACTTTAAGTATTGTTGGAGATAGAGGGGCAAGCCAATAACTCTGAGACTCTATAAAAGCAGTCACAGTCTTGTAGCAACCTCTGGCATTATACCCTACTGGCATCCTTGAAGAAGTAGGTAAAAAGTCCTGTCTTCCAGCAACTTCCTTTAAATCCAAGTTCCTCCAAGGTCCTCAGCCAAGAACATGCTGAGGCCTAATAGCTCTTCTGTAACACACAGGCTGCCTCCCAGGGAGGAGTCCCCAGGAGAGAAAGCTCTGATCAGATTCTCCCAAACATTTATCATCTCCCCAGCCATACCATCTGGGCCTCCCTCCCAGGGATTGGCTGGGGTCAGATAAATATTCATAATACAGTGGCTAACCTTCCGACTCTATTTCTGGAAGCTTCTTCTGGAGGCAGACAGGATCAATAAACCTCCGGGCTTAGGGTTAGACCTTACTAGACCTGGAAAAAAAATTGCTGCTCAACTGAGTATAACAGAGCCAAAAAACTAAATTGAGCTAGCCTAGGGCAGGGGCACTACATTAGCTCCATAGGCAGCTAGAGTACCGTTTTAAACTTGGCCGACTGAGTTTGAAGATTTAGAGAGCTATGGCCCCTTTAGAAGTTTACAGAGCCCCCCCCTTACCTGTCATCTGGAGTTGTCCTCAATTCACGCACTCACCTGCCTCGCAGTTCCAGTGCTGACCTACTATGATCCACCATACCTTTGCCACACGTCTTGTCCAACACCACCATCTTTGTTCATGATGCCATTAGGTGCCAGGTGCCTCTTCCTAGTTCAATCAACATGGCCCTTTTCTAATGAAGCAATTCTCTATACTATCAACTGTAAAGAGATTAATATTTGTAAATGAAGCTTCCCAAAGTCTTTGCAATATTTCCACTGCATGTAAGCTTATAAGCTTAGTCCAAAGTAATAACAAGCACTAACACACACTGGATTCCCTTTTAAGTGCTTTAATTAAGAGCTAGTTGACCATTTGTTTGACAAGTGATGAGTGTATAATGTAAAATTTCCTCCACCAGTATAATGTGGGATCCTTACCACTTGGATTTTAGGAGATTTTAAAGAGTTTTTCTCTGTATATGCAGCCTGCCTTCTCCCATCTTACTCATGACCTCTGTCGTGTCCACTGCAGATCATGTTTAAAGAATTCTTGTTTGCTGAAAAGCATGCATCTTACTCCCTTTTTTATTGCATCATGCTTGGCACTTGAGTCTGTAATGTCTCCATAAAAGGTACAGATGAAAAGATAAAAAAAAAGGGGGGGGGGGGGGTTATCCAGCAAGCCTTGTATAGGAAAAAAAAATACAAAAAAAAAAAGATCGACAGATAGCTATATAAGTGCACTGGAAAGAGCCACAGGGAAGTAACTCTGCTTAAAGCGGAGTTCCACCCAAAAGTGGAACTTCCGTTCATTTGTCTCCACACCCCTTCTGGTGCCACATTTGGCACCTTTTTGGGGGGAGCGGATAACTGTCTTTGACAGGTACCCTGTCCCCACTTCCGGGAGACTGGGCCGCAGCGAATTACATCAGCAGCTTGGCTCCCTCCTCCTCCCTCCTCCTCCCTCCTCCTCCCTCCTCCTTCCTCCTCCTCCCTCCTCCTTCCTCCTCCTTCCCCAGCCGCTGGGCCAGTAGGAGAAGTCAGCAGCTGCAGTATGTGTAGCTGCTGGCTTTTAATTTTTGCAGGGGTGGGTGGACCTCCGATTTAAAGTGTGACTAAGCTCAATATCAAAAATGTAATATATTGCATCTTATCAGTTCTTAGATGCTGTGGCTGCATTTGTATTTCCAGGCTTTTTTTCTTTATTTTCACCTGGTGATCCTGCCATGGCATGGCAAACTGTTATTAGGTATATTAAAATAGTGTTCTCATACAAATAAAAATAGCAGACAATAATAAGCTGAAGCAATTTCATAGTTTTACAAGCTGACATAAACTGAATAAATCCTAATTTAAACTGACCTCCTGTCTGGAGTAGTAGGGCATGTCATTTGTCCTACTGGCTATAATACAGGCATGTCACAGAATCCTTGCAGACTTGTTGAGCTCAGAGCAGTTACCAGAGAGTTGTGCTGGGTGGAAATACAATCAGGAAGGAATTTTATAATCAGCTACTGAAAATTATTCTGTAAAAATAGGATTTTATGTACAGGACAGAGCATGAGTCACAGAGCTCAGCCCAGAGGCTGCTGGGAAGTAAGATTAAGAGTATATGATAAAATAATTTGCATGCCTTGGGGGGGTTATGTACTCCCTGCATGCGTTAATAAAAGAATGCATTAAAAAAAAAAAAAAAAAAATATATATATATATATATATATATATATATATTTAGTGTAACATTACATGCACCATTAATTTAGTTATTTGAATGTTTGCTATATGATATTACCTGTGATATTTTGTGTTTTTAAAAAAAAAACTATGGTTTATTTGCAGGGCAAGTCGCGCTGTGCAAGGAATTTTCCCCAAAGCTTAATGAGTGTGGTGACATTTCATTTTTCAAAGAATACCAAATCAAGTGCATGGAGAAAAAAAAACCTGCATTTTTGCTTGCATGTGATTGGATGATGGAGGTCAGCTGAGCTTCACCTCATTCACTAAGCTCTGGGAAAACTTCATTACAAAGTGCAACTTCCCTTGCAAAGTGAATGGTCTATTAGCCTTTAGTAACTACACTGTCACTTGCCCTTTCAGGATAAAGTGACAGTGGGGTTGATTTACAAAAATTTTGAGTGCAAAATCTGGTGCAACTCTGCATAAAAACCAATCAGCTTCTAGGTTTTAGGGTACGTTCACACTGAACGCTGGTTTGAAATCCTGCAAGTTCAGCTGAACTCGCACAATTTCAAACCCGCATTTCAGTGTGAATTCGGAGGCGATTTAAACTACATCTGTGCAGGTTCATGCACAGATGTCTATTGAAATCGCCCCCCCCCCCCAAGTCGCCAAAAGTAGTGCAGGAACTACTTTTGGAAATCTGTGCGACCCCGCAAAATCTCATTGAGACAAAGTCTTTGCCGGCAATAGGCTGCGATTTGGCATGCGATTTGACAAGTCAAATCGCATGTCAAATCATGACGATGTGAATTAAGCTTAATTGAACAAGCTGAAGTTAAAAGCTGGCTACAATGCACAGCTGCACCAGATTCCAAGTGCACCGGTTTAGTAAATCTCCCCCAGTGTCTGCTAACAGCCCACTTCCCAAGCAAAGCAAATTCCACAATCCACACTCATTCTTTGCCTCCCTCCTGCAAAAGTAAATCGTGAATAAGCTCTGGTGTCAGATGATGTTGGAACTTGCCCAGGTAGATGGTGTCACTGCACCCCTATAATCTGAAGTGTTCAGGCCTTGTGATTGGTGAGACAGCTTTCCTACTAATTGTAGCGAGGTCCCAGGGCCCCTGAGGCCTAACGGTGATTTCCAGAGTTAGGGACAGCTGACATCCTTCTATGTAGAATGGGTTACGAGGCATGGTGGGTGTAGTGCAAGGTAGATTTATGGGCGCCAGAAACTTCTTGAATGCAAAGAGATTTATTTTCTCTTGAACAGAACTGTGGGAGAGAGGGTTAGGGCCAGGACACACTTTAGTAGTTGCAATATTAATTATTAGACTCCGAGACTTCTATAGGTGGACAGACATGCAGGGGAAGGCACCCAGCTGGACACCATGTGTAAACACGCTGTCTCCTATGGCAATCTTGAACAGTTTCTAACACAATTTGTAATGAACTCTTTCACTTCTTCCACAATCTCCCTTTTAGCTCTTTACTCAACTGAGCTCCCAGTCTATCACTTAGACTTGCTGATCCACTGCCACTGGATCTCCTGAGCTCTTCCAATCTTCTCACTGCGTATCTTCCTCAAGCGTCACCCCCGTGTCCCTGCTCGGTCCCTGGCTTGGCACATAAGGCTGCTCTGCAAGCAGAACCCTGATCACCTGACCTCACCTAAATAGATAGGCTCTCCCAGCAGGCCAAGGGACCCATGGAGATCCCTGCCCATAGGCTGAGATACCCCATCTATTCCTAATCTGTCCTTGCAATGCCCTTGTCTTATCTAGTGCCACTAGATACCCAAGCATCTAGTGATAGAGAGAGAAGTGCAGCAATTAGGGTGGAATCAATTGATCTCCTACTAGCAACCCTGCCTAAACAACAGGGTGCTACATTTCATTTCAATCTTGGCATTCATTTATTGCACCAGGCTTCCCTGCTGCCTAAATACTTGTAGGAACATTTATCAATTGCATATTTGGTCATAAAAATGGTAAGGCCTCTTTCCTCCTCATTTTGGTCTGATCTATATAGTTATATATAAAATGCCCTTTTTATCTTTCGAGTGCTAAACCTTTCATCAAATTTATAAATTGCTGCATTTGTAAGTTTCAAAAGCCAATATAAAGGAATAGTAGTGGCAAAAAAGCACTTGTGGGTTCAAGTAATAATATTTTTTTTTGTATAATTCTTCTTTAAAGGGTTGTGGCAGGGTGTGTGTCCCATACCTACATACCTTTGCTAATAGGTGTCCCTCGTTCTCATCTCAAAAAGTTGGGAGGTATGGACTTGTAGTTCTGCAACAGCTGGAGGGCCACAGGTTTCACCCATGCTGTAAGCTCTATCAATAGAAAATGAAATTCTGTTCTGGAACTCCATGACAATCTCACTAAAGATATGTGGATAGGGACTTCTGATTCTGCATTGTTATTTTGGAACAGTGAATCTGAAAGCATTAAAAATCAGAAGGTCAACATAACAGCCAGTAAATTAGCATTTTCAAGAGAAAGTCAGCAAAGACAGCCCCATATATCACTCCAGACAGGTTTACTTTAAAGCAGAACTTTTGCACCCTGACCATTACCCTTCTCCCTGAACACCCGACCATAGATATATTTTAAAACTTTCCTTTAGTTTAGGTTTAAATCTGTGCAGTTTTTTCCATGGGCACAGCAGCCTATATATTTGAATGGGCTGCTGTACCAGCAGGACATATGGAAAAAAAAGTCCCTGACCCTTTTTAACCACTTCAATACCAGGCACTTATACACCTTCCTGTCCAAGCCAATTTTCACCTTTCAGCCCTGTCGCAATTTGAATGACAATTGCGCGGTCATGCTACACTGTACCCAAACAAATTTTTTAGTATTTTGTTCCAACAAATAGAGCTTTCTTTTGGTGGTATTTTATCACCTCTGTAATTTTTATTTTTTGTGCAACGAATAAAAAAAGACCAGAAATTTTGAAAAAAAAAAAGTTTTTCTTTGTTTCTGTGAAGTTTCCTTCTTCAGTGATGGGCACTGATATGGCTGCACTGACGGGCACTGATAAGGCGGCACTGATGGGCACCGATGAGATGGCACTGATGATGGGCAATGATAGGTGGCACTGATGGGCACTGATAGGTGGCACTGGTATGCGGCACTGATGGGCACTCATAGGTGGCACTGATGGGCACTCAAAGGGCAGCAATGATGGGTACTTATGGGTGGCACTGATGGGTACTTATAGGTGGCACTGATAGGTGGAACAGATGGGCACTGATGGGCACTGATAGGTTGGCACTGATGGGCATGGATGGGCACTCATAGGTGGCACTGATGACATTGATGGGTGGCATTGCTGGGCATCACTGATTTTTTTTTCATATAGCTGCCAGTCAGTGCCCATTTGTGGGCACTGATTGACATTGATTGGGCATATGTTGGCACATGTGGATAGCCATGGGGGATGTACCTGGCCATCCACATATTAAGTGCTTCCCTGGTGGTCCTGGCGGCTTCCCTGGTGGTCTGAAGTGGGCATCCGAGGGGGGGCTGTGCTGATAAACAATCAGCACAGACACCCCCTGTCAGGAGAACCGCCAATCGGCACTCCTCTACTCATGTCTGTCAGACGTGAGTGAGGAAAAGCCGATCAACAGCTCTTCCTATTTACATCGTGATCAGCCGTGATTGGATGTGGCTGATCACACGGTAAAGAGCCTCTGCCAGAGGCTCTTTACTGAGATCGGTGCAGCGATGTGTCAGACTGACACACCGCACCACCGATCGCCGCAATGCGCGCCCCCATGGGCACGCGGCGGCTGTTATCCTGCAGGACATCATATGACGCTCAGTCAGGATAACTGAACCACCGCCCAGCCGTCGCTCTGCTATAGGCCGGGCAGGAAGTGGTTAAAAATGTGGTTGCATGGAACTACATGATGCAGTGGCACTATGTGGTTTTGTGCACTTGAAATCTTGATGCATTTTCCGTGCATGGGGGTGCTATTAGGAATTCATGGCACTCCTGCGCAACTGCAAAAGAAATGTGCATGTGGGTTAGGAACATGGGTGATTATGCATGTATTTGCAACTCACATACTTGTGAACTTAGTTTCATGTATAGCTTGTTCCTGATGTCCTCTGGCCAATCATGTGATGTGTTCATGTCTTCTTCCTCTTCTTCTTGTGGGGGTGGTAGGCAGTCCTAAATACTGCAGAGACCAGCTTTCTCAGCATTAT
Organism: Lithobates clamitans; assembly: GCA_037952925.1. Lineage (NCBI taxonomy): Eukaryota > Metazoa > Chordata > Amphibia > Anura > Ranidae > Lithobates > Lithobates clamitans. Next base: position 1,930,762 of record JBBGZY010000125.1, on the reverse strand, counting down.
TGTAGTGTGAACCCAGGCCTATGTGGTGATGTACCCCTAGGGGGTGATTCTTTGACTACCTGGGCTCGCAAGAAGTGGGTTTAATGGTGCTGTCCTACACTAAGCCTGAAGGAGGACTGACAGTTGGTGGCTGTCAGGGCTAGACTACTGTTACTTAACAAGCAGTTTTTTTCTTCCAGTGCTTATAAGCTGCTCAGCTGTTGATTAATTACCAGCCTCTAGTTGTTACCTTGACACACCTGGTTATCATTAGTCCAGCCTACAGCCAGCCCCTTTTTGTTATTTAAGCAGCTTAGCTCATTTCCTCCCTGCCCTTGCGTGGTCTATGATCTCTAACTGCTTCCTTCCTATGCTCCTCTGTATGACTTGGCCTGGCTGACTTCCCTTTGATTCCTGTTTTTTTATCCTGACTATGCTGACTTCTGGTTTCCTGACCCCGAATCGTCTGATTACCCACTCTGGCATCCAAAGCCTGGCTTCAGTTTTTTTACTACATTTCTGAACTGTGTTATTTTTGCAATTTCATTAAAGGTGTGATTTTAACTGCACTTTATGTCTCTGTCTGGTTAATGGTTCCTCCGAGTAGCAGAGGAGGAGTTCCCTTGAGTATCATTGCTGGAGAGAAGGGGAGTATTGCAGAGCAAGCTGCAATTTTCTTTTTAAATAAAAATTATTTTGCAAGCTATCATTTTTTTAAGAAGTAATAAAGTGTAGTTCTGCTTCATATATCTCTAGTGAATTTTATCACAGTTTGAATGTCTGCTGGATAGCAATAGCCATTCTTACTGGTTGACTTGTTACTTGTAGCTGCTTTTTAACTGTGTGCTAAAAAAGCTACAAAGCTGCATTATTTATGGCACATAGAATTTCCCAGTACAAAGAAAACACAAGTAGTATTTTTACGGTAATGAGAAACAAATAACTGCTCATCTTAAAAGGTGCTCTAAATTGAGAGGGTAATTACAAAGTGGATCCACAATGAACTCTTCTGAGGTTTTCATGTCTGCAAATGTATTCAAATAATTAATCTTCTGGAGTTTGGTTTATTCTGACGGCCTGATATGTAATATATGCCCAATCTAGTAGCTGAAGGTTAAAGAGGTGTATTCTTAGAATGCCATCATATTTCTTCCAGTCAAGATTTAAATGCCACTTAAAGAAAAACAAATCTACAAACAGTCTGGGAGAAAAGCCAGGTCACCAGCACAGCTACATGACAGGAAGTCTAGTAATTCAGATATAAAACACTGTCAGATTAATTTCCTTGACATAACTTTTAATAGGTAATATTTCAAACTGGAAAAAATTACTTTATGTTATTCTATTCTTCTGAGAGCTACACACCACCATTACTGTTGAAAAATGACCTTTCTGATGGCATATAAAAATGGATGTTGTTTTATAGGGCCGATATAAAGTTATCTCTTCTGCCTGTTTGTTTTTATGGCATGTTAATATGATTTTTTTTTCTTCACATTACAATGTTTATAGAAAGGACACAAATCACATGGAAAAGGAAAGTTACTGTAGAGGTTGGTTACCATTAGTTACTAACATCCACCAAATCACCCTGCAGCCAGATCCCCATCTATCACCTCTGAGACAATGAGCAGTCATTTGCATAGTTTTGTTGCGTTTATTGCGGGATACAACTTGGTTGGGGTAAAGGAAGATATAGGATGCCCATAGCACTTATAGAATTGTCATCACATTTGTAGAACATTGATTAGCAGCTTTAGCCCTGAAAATGATGCATTTCTAACATTCACAGTCTATTTCCTATGCATATCTCCACTGCAGACTATTGCTCCTCTTCCTCTGCACCCAGTCCTGCAGTTTATCACTCCTCTAGATTCCTCTCTTCTTGTACAAATCCTCTACTGCAAAACTGTTAGATTCCTGTTGCTTCACTTTCCAATAAGACAAGAAGGGATCACTCTGAATAACCCCAGCTTGCTGGCTGTAAATTTGTTACTGTAATAAAGTCTCTGAATGGTGTTGCTTGAGCAAATCAATAAGCCAGAGGCATACAATACCTCTCCCCGGCGGCTCAGTGAATTTGGTAGCTACACAGTCTTTTGGATGGTATTATCAGAGTGCTTTACCAGGCCAGAGATACTCGGTTAAATTCAAAAACATGTAGTGCTGTCAAACCATGACCTTAATGATCAAACTGCAAAAAAACATCTACTATAATGAAAATGAAAGATGAAAAATGGGAAAAATAATTTAAAAAAATATTATTAATAGTAGCCCAAATGTCCCAATTCCACATCCATAAAGTGAACTCAAAATATGTGCTGCTCCAATGTTCAATTGATGAAGACACCCAGTGCTCCCCACAGGATAGACAGGGTAAGTATATCTGCTTACCAGATTTTTAGACCCTCCAGTACTCTGTACCTCTCCCCGGCGGCCTTACACACGGTATTAAGTGGACTACTGCTTCCAGCCAGTCCATAACTGCAAACGCCGCATTCCCCAGCCACAGCATTCTGCACTACTCTCAACAATCCTCCTTTGGCTTCTTCCACACTGATCTTCTCCAAAACGCAAGTCCTGTGTTCCCCGGTCACAGGACTTTGTTCTATTCTCAACAGTAGGGATGGGCCGAACCCCCCCCCACCCCACCCCCCCCCGTTCGGTTCGCACCAGAACATGCAAACAGGCAAAAAATTTGTTTGAACACGCGAACACCTTTAAAGTCTATGGGACACGAACATAAAAAATCAAAAGTGCTAATTTTAAAGTTTTATATGCACGGTATTGTCCTAAAAAGTGTTTGGGGACCTGGGTCCTGCCCCAAAGGACATGGATCAATGCAAAAAAAAGTTTTAAAAACAGCCGTTTTTTTGGAAGCAGTGATTTTAATAATGCTTGAAGTGAAACAATAAAAGTGTAATATTCCTTTAAATTTCGTACCTGGGGGTGTCTATAGTATGCCTGTAAAGTGGCGCATGTTTCCCGTGTTTAAAACAGTCTGACAGCAAAATTACATTTATAAAGGAAAAAAAGTCATTCAAAATTACTTGAATTGTCGTTCCGGCAATACACATAAGTTCATTGATAAAAACAGCATGAGATTCCCCCCCACAGGGTAACCCCAAACCAAAATTTAAAAAAAAAAATGTGTGGGGGTCCCCCCAAATTTCATACCAGGCCCTTCAGGTCTGGTATGGGTATTAAGGGGAATGGATATTTGGGGGGCCCCATGCCAAAATTTAAAAAAAAATGACGTGGGGTTCCCCCTCGAAATCCATACCAGACCCTTCAGGTCTGGTATGGATTTTAAGGGGAACCCCGCGCCAATTTTTTTTAAAAAAATGGCGTGGGGCCCCCCAAACATCCATACCAGACCCTTATCCGAGGACGCAACCTGGCAGGTATATATATATATATATATATATATATATATACACACACTATATTTTCAAAAGTATTGGGATGTCTGCTTTTACATGCACATTATCTTTAATGGTATGCCTGTCTTAGTAGGGTTCAATATTGAGTTGGTCCACCCTTTGCAGCTATAACAGCTTCAATTCTTCTGGGAAGGCTTTCCACAAGGTTTAGGAGTGTGTCTATGGGAATATTTGACCATTCTTCCAGAAGCACATTTGTGAGGTCAGGCACTAATGTTGGACGAGAAGTCCTGGTTCGCAGTCTCCCCTCTAATTCATCCTAATGGTGTTCTATCGTGTTGAGGTCAGGACTCTGTGCAGGTCTGTCCAGTTCCTTCACCCCAAACTCGCATATCGATGTCTTTATGGACCTTACTTTGTGCACTGGTCCAAATCATTTGGTGGAGGGGGGATTATGGTGTGGGGTTGTTTTTCAGGGATTGGGCTTGGCCCCTTAGTTCCATTGAAGGGAACTCTTAAGGCGTCAGCATACCAAGACATTTTGGACAATTTCATGTTCCCAACTTTGTGGTAATAGTTTGGGGATGGCCCCTTCCTGTTCCAAAATGATGCGCACTAGTACACAAAGCAAGGTTCATAAAGACATTGATAAACGAGGCAACAGACAGCCAATTAGCTATGGAGAATTCAGTACCCTCTCCAGTGGAGGGTGCTGAACTGAGTCTTTGCCCAGGGTGAAAGAATGTCTAGCTTTGCCACTGACCACCAATATGTATTTTATGCAGATTCCCTGTAAGCCATTTGATGTGCTGCTAGTAGTAAGTAACACAGATAATAAAGATAGTAATAATACATAAAGATCACTCAGCGTATATAATTTGATTACAGAAGTTAGAAGATGATGTAGCATAAAGCAGCAATTCAGCACCAGTCCAATCATGAAGCCCCATACACACACACTGCCAACCCTTGAATATCAACGAGGCTAACCAAAAGAACTGTAGCTTATTTATAGTACTTAAACAAAGAGCTCTAAATCAAACAATAATGAACACTACCATTAGTTGAAGCAGTGGTAATTCACTACTTATGAGCTAGTGTAGAGAAGTTAATATAGATGATCTACAATACAATACTTTTTATAAATCGTATTTCACATTTCAGAATGTGAACATCACTCTGTTACGTAATGAATTTGCATTTGTGTAATAGTATCTGTGTTTAGCTGAGCTACTGTATTATATTACTAGAAAGAGTTCATAAATTAGTATTAATTTAAATGATGCGTATAAATTGAACCCTTGCATCCGCTACAATAGAATTGTTTTAAGGGAAATTTAAAAAGAGAACTTGAAATGAAATTGTTAATTCTCTTGATTATGTTATATAATGACACCCACATTTTCCTATGACTACCTCTTTTCTTTCAGTGCTTCACATGCCAAGAAGAAACAATGATGGGACAGGAACAGAACAGACACAGATTGCTCCCAATCAGCAATCAACAAAAAATTCTAGGTGTCAATTTTGGAAATTCACTAGTTTACATATTACCAGTCCTCTCAGCTTCACAAACTAGGAGAAAAATGTTATAATGTTACATGTAGAGATCTCAACAGCTTTGTCATCTAAAACAATGTAATAGGATTTTTTCTAGATTGGAGTTCTTCTTTAACAACAAAAAAGTGAAATTCTTCTAAATAAAGGTTCAGCCATCCAACTTTTAAGAGGTCAACCCCGCTGTCTGGTCACACAAGCATTCACTGAAAGACTTACTTTTTATTCTGCTTGAGACGGTGAACTCAGGTAACTGCTATCTTTGGCCACAGGGGTTTTATGTAAGAGGTTGTTAAAGTGTTTGCACAGGCTTTTAATATTAGCAGTAAAACTTGTCATGTCCTCCTGGAGTATTAAACATCAAAGGGAAGGCTATGGCTGCAGTAGGCACTGTATAAAATCAATGACCAGCAAGTGACATCCTTTTTTTTATGACAGCAGCATAATGGACATTTTGACAAGTATATTACAAACTCATTACATTCAGGAGGGCTACAGATAACATTTTTAAAGTATATTCTGTGTGTTTTGTGCATTTTTTTATTTTTATTTTTTGCTTTTTTCTGCTACTTTTACTGGGCAGTTTATTGAAAGGAATTCAAGCTTATTCCACGAGGCATTTAAATATAACACATAAAAATTGTCACACTGACCACTTTTGCTTGTATCTGTATTTGAATTGCGCTAATTAATACTACTAATAAGTGATAGATAAACCAAAAAACAAATGGACCAATCAAATATTAATAAATACAGAAATTGCAAATGAATGTGATAAATTAGAAAATTTCAAAATATTGCAGCAAAATCGTGAAATGTCCACAATAATATGATGTGTTTAAAAACACCATCGAATTTCAATACTGTCCAACATCCATCACCAAACCGCTTGTGAATCCACCACCAGCTGTAGAGAACCCTTACCAGCTCCAGGGGACCCCTTGTTATAGGGGGTCGGGATGGACCTGTGGCTTAACACCCAGCCAGGGGCCTTTTCCAGGTCTCAACAAAATTTCACAAGAGCAGGAGAAGAAGACGGATGGCACCTGGCATGTTTGTGGAGCTCAGCCCGCACTGCACAGGAGGAGAACGCTCCGACACACAGCATCCCAGCAGTATTAAGGGTTTTATTCACCATTTTTTATTTGTATCTGTATATACAAAGCATCATGCCATCTGTTACCAAACTGAAAGTTTGGGAGGTCACTTTGCTTTACTTTAATACATGAATACTATGTGGTGGATGGAGCCTTAAAGGGACCACAATAAGGGAATTACCTAACATCTCTAAATGCACCAGAAAGACCAGAAACTGAGCCAGGACTGGAGGAACATTGTCCTAAGCATCAATAGGATTGGTGAAACATCACCCAGAGATTCATAGTAATCAAAAAGCGCAATTGATTACTCACTAAGGTGAGAGTTCTGTGACCACAGAGGTGTCACCTGGAGGGAAAACACACCACTGCATTTATCTATGTTGACTTGATAAGCACGGATTTGGGAATTAGTGATCATCCAGCCATATCTTCACTGGAATATGAACTGTCACATATTTTGAAAGTTATTCACTTGCACGTATAGATGGACTGCACTATTATGCACTTTATATGTTTATACCACAGTGAATGATATTATATATTATTTCATATTACACACTACAGTTTACAGTGTGCGCAACTTCATTTTTTACTATAACGTTGCTCATACTGGTGGGAACACAGTGGGAGGTTGCAGCAACTTGCTTATATATTTATATATATTTTTATGTTTATTGTGATTTTATTTGATATCTTATCCTTTATTTACATGAGGACTCGTTATTTGGATCATTATATTAGCACATAGGTAGCGCAGTGGTACACATTCACCTTTTATAATTAGCTTACACATAATAGTGTTAAAATTATATATACTGTAATTTTAAATTAATTTCTGTGTATGCCTTTACCTGAATGTATATTCTTTGATTTCGTGTCAAGGTTTAAACAGATCAGTTTATTTCAAGCATTAATCTTTACATAGGTCTGCGTAGATGAAAACATGCATGCTATGCATTTCACACTTTTTTATGATATTCATGATGAAATTGGTTTATTTAAGATGATTATTTTCGATAACACTAAAGTTACAAATAGGGTAATAGATTTTTGGCATAAAAGTTTTTGATAATAGATTCTGTGCTACACACGATTTCTGCCCCACATAGAGGACAAGCACAAACAAGCCACTAATTGCATAGCTCTGTTGCTACAACTTCCACTTTTGCTCCAAAGCTATTGATCCTACCTAGTTCCTGCTTGTCATTAATGTTAAAACAACGTTGTGGGCCCTATTTACTAAAGCATGAAGTGAAGTGAAGTGCAGCAAAACTGATAGAGACTAGCTAGACAAACAAGCTCTTAATTTCATAATTCTCTCCCTACAACATCCAATTATACTACATAACTGCTACAAGTCCTCATACAGACCTTACCTAGCTCTTGCTTGCCTGTGTGTATGAAGTAGTGTTATAATAATCATATTGGTCTTCAAACATAACCATTGAGTGTAGTTAAAGGAAATCTGCCAAGAGAGAAAGATGAAGGTGGCTATTGCCTTCCTCAGCATCTGAAAATGCTAGATGCCTGACTGTCATACTCACCATACTTTGAGAAATTGCCCCAAGACAGCAGTGTTGACATCTGTATATTTAACGACAGTTTTTTTTTTAAAAAAAGGGGGGCTTTTCTCCTGTTCATAAATGTCTGTAAACAAAAGTAAAAAATAATTTGCTAGCTTCTCTCTGGCAGAGCCAGCAGATTATTAGACAGCTGAGCTTGGCCTGGCTCAGGCAGCGAGGTGAGTCTGGGAGGGTGTGTGGTGACATCAAGGTGATTGGCACCTGTTTCCAATAGTTTGAAGAATACAGGAAGAAGGGGGGGGGGGGGGAGGATCAACAGCCTACCTGAGCCTTCTTGCTGCCTAGAGACAGTGTCCTACAGCCCGTCTGAGCCTGAGCCCACTGCTGCCCTTGATTGTAAGCAGAGTTTGTGGGTGACTTTAAGTTAGGAAAAAACCTGTGAACTCTGATGTAAAGGGGAATGCTGAGGAATCTGATGTAAAGGGGGACTCTGATGTAAGGGGGGCTCTAAGAACCTTGATATGAAGGGGAAGGTTGGGGAACACATTTGTAAGGAGGGAATGCTGGGGACTTTGAATTGGGGGGGGGGGGGGATCTGTGCACTCTGATGTAAAGGAGAACTCTGGTGTAAAGGTGGACTCTGATGTAAGGGGGGTGTCACATACCTTGGTTGGAGGCCGAGTTGACGAGAAGGCTTCCCTTGTGACTCTGGTCCGAGCACTACTGAACATAGTACATGGCTCAAAAAAGCATGGGTGCTGGTAGCTTGATAGCAGGTGGCTGCCACAGTCAGTGATGTAGCCAAGGTGGGTCATATACCAGGTCATACACTGTGAGACAGCAGCATGGTCAGGAGGCAGGCCAGGGCAATACCAGGGAAGAAGGCAGAGCAAGGTGCTGTAGCAAGTCAAGGTCAGCACCATGAGACCAGGCAGAGAATAGTCAGAATCCACAGAGGAGGTCAGGAACAAACTGGTTGAACAATGGAAGATCAGTCAGCACAAGTAGGAACACAGGAACACGGTTCAGGGGAAACTGATGAACATTCAACAATTAGAATCCAGCAGTTTAAATAGGCTGTTTACGTGTCAGTAGACACTAGACATTAGCCTGAGCTCGCCTGTGTGCTGGTAAATGTGCACGAGCATTAGCTGCACTGGAATGAGCATTAGCTGCATGGGAATGAGCAGTAGCTGCAGGAGAATGAGCGTTAGCTGCATAAGAATCAGCGTTAGCTGTATGAGGATTAGCATTAGCTGAACTAGCTTCCTGACAGGGGGATGCTGATGTTAGAAGGGAATGCTGGGGATTTTGATTTAGGGGGAACTCTGTAGACCCTAATATACAGGGTGCTCTGGAAACTCTGATGTAAGGGGGAATGTTTGAGACTCTAATTTAAGGGGGAACTCTGTGGGCACTGATGTAAGAGGGGGGCTCTGGTGTTCACAAAGGGGAACACTAGTGACTCTGGGGATACTGACGTAGGGAAACTGGGCAACCTGATGTAAAAGTTATTGTGGGGACTTTGATGTAAGGTACGAGTGTGACGTAAGAAGGGATTGTGATGTACGTGGGAATCTGCAGACTATGGTGTAAGGAGAGACTCTGGTAACTCTGATGTATAGGGGAGTGCTGGGTACTCTGGCTTAAGGGGGGGACTCTGACGTAAGGAGGGACTCTGAGAACCCTGATGTAAGGAGGGATTCTGAGACTTTGATGTGATGGAAGGCTTTGATGTGAGAAGAAGGTTCTTCCTCACTGCTGCCCACTAAACACTATGTTGTACATTACATACTCCTGACCAAGCTGTACATTGTCTCAACAGTTGCTGGTTTTAATAAAGTTCCTTTTAAAGCAGGCTCAGACAGACAAAATTATATACTTAGTGTGTGCATAAAAGCATAGCTAATAGAAATGTTTACTTTAATTAAAAAAAAGAAAAAGATCTTTTGTCCTGAGGTTTATTCGTGTCTGCGAGGCTGTCAGCTTTGGTACAGTAATTAGGGTTATTTTGTGGGTAGAAGGACTGTGTTATATGTGTGCAGTGTATAAACCGACTAGGCAAAATTTGGCTATACATAGAGTTTGCCGCGGTGTGCTTTGCACGCCGCAGAACTATTTTTTTTTTATCTTATCCCACGGTGCTCCAGACCTTTCATAATCCTAGTCTTGTTCACACTTTGTCACTGTTTTGAATTTTTAATTGTAAAGCCAGGCAAATTACTTGGTATGAGTATTGGTAATATTTAACCCAAATCCTAGTATCTTGAAGGAGGCAAACAATGGCAGCTACCTTGATTCTCTAATGTCTGTATATCTATAAACATTCAATCCTGGGCAAAAAAAGCTTTATTTTTAAATTCCCATGCCTGTGTTTGGATGCTTGTGTGCACTTGATCTTATCACAGTGCACTTTATCATACATCATATTTAAAGCTGAAATTTAGCAAAATTACAATCCCCACAGCTTTAGTAACAACACTTAAATGTAATGACGTGTATACCATGTTGTGAAGGCAGCTGGATCCTGAAGAAATCTTCACTGCAGGGATGCCCAGTCCTCTTCCTGTCTCTGAACTTCCAATGCTGCGATGAACAGGGTCTTCAGGCAGAACAGCAGTACAAATGGTCCCACTGGGACACACCCTCTCATTCCTCCTCCAATGAAAAAAGTTAATTTATTAATTACACTGCCTGTAACACAATCTTTGAATGAAGGAGAGAATCATGTTACTAAACAGACTCTCCTCCCTCTGACATAAGAATGACAATAAGAAATAGAAATCATGTACAACTAGTAGAAAGCATGGTAACTTTAAGTTACATGTAATTATTTGCTTGTTTTATTATGCAAAATTTCCCCTTGTACTGCTGAGTGTGACTCTAGATACTTGTGCTATAAACCTCTTCTCTCCCTCTCTGTATATGCACATGCCCAAGTGTTCCCAGATCATCACCATATTATTGGCAACAGTAAGTTTGTAAACAGTGGTATGTCCTGGAAAACCACAATCAGCTACCATGTTGCTTCTTTGCGAAAAGTTTGAGGATGCCTCCTCCGATAGAAGTTAAATAAAACTTTTAGCAGAACCATAAATCCTGCTTATCCAGGATCTACACAGCTTGTCAATGAGCCCAGTCATAAATATCCAACTGGATGCCATAAAACTGGTTAGCTGGATGTCTTTTAATCCATGCCTGATAATAGGGGTCGTAAAAATCTGGTATGTGATTCCACAATGCACATCTAATAGACTAGGGTTAGTGACCTGTACTAACCTACAGATGAGCTGGCCAGAGTTAAGTTGGATATTACGGTATTTCCATAACTGAGACTATTGATAACAAATGTTACACAAATGTATAAGAGTTCAAGGCCAAACACAACAGTTCTATAATAATGAAAGCTAAAGCATTAAAGGTCCTAATATATACATACATGCAATGTACATCTTGTTTAGTCTCTCTTAAATAGTAATTTCATTCTATTCAATAATACATTAGTTGTCCAATTTTAAAACTGCATAATCTAAAAAACTGATATGATTAGAAAAGTGCCATTAAAGTAGGGTCCGCTGAAGTATGATCAAAGACTTTAACCTTCTTTTCTCCCACGCCTATACTACAGTGAACTGGACTCTGATGGGACCAAAGACCAGGCGATTTCCAGCTTAACTCTAACTACTCTGAAAACTGTCCTCTCCTAACACCTTATACTTACTATTATGTGTAAGAAAGATGTGTCAGCCAGCATGGCTGTAGGGGTGAGGATGAAATGTCAACAGTGGACGGGCTATTGAAGACTATGGTAGATGTCTCTGCTCCGGGTTTTACTAGCCATTGTTGGAGTGCTCTCTCTTCCCCCATGCAGCCGGAGCTGGCTGTCACAGAGATGATCATGTGACCTGACCAGAACAAACGGAAAATAGGTAAGTAATGTAAATACAGCCTTCTTACTAGGGTTTCACCAATACCAGTTTTTTAAGACCTATTTAAAAAAAAATTTTATTTACATTTTTTTCTTTTTTACATGTTAATTCTTAATTAGACGAATCATACATGTCTAACTGCAACCATGGAATTCCCCACCTCACTACCGCAAGTAACAAAGGGACGGGATGCTGGTGACATCATTAGCCAAATATGACCATATGGGAGAATATAAACTGCTAGGGAAATATACTGCACTCAGTTCTACTGTTTCCTATTGTTCAGGTCAACATACTAAAATCAGTGATAGGTATATTCTCTGCTGCCTCTGCAACCAGTACATTGATATTGTGAGGTTAATAGGATAGAGGGCATCAGGGACGGGGGCAAGTAGAGAGCCCCCACCAAGAATTATGCTAGGCGCCCTATCATTTCTAGCTATGCTCTGACTGGAGCTAAACATCTAAAACTTAGAGACCCTAGGCAAAAATGACAAGTCAGATTTTTTTTTTTTTAACCAAATGTAAATTTAACATGCAGACAACAAAACAAGTCAGTTAAATATAAAGCTTCCATATCCTGCAGGTTGTGTGGTTTAATGAATCTGCTCAGGTTAATTGCAGTCTTGGGTAATAACACTCTCTGGGTTTCATTAAATTACCTTCAAACAAATGACAACTAAGGTACATCCTCTGCATTTACTAATTTCATTCTGTTAAATAAAAACAAATTAACAACTGTTCATTATAGTGTCAAAAGATTAGTGTTGCAATTAAGGCTGAAGTTTAATCTGCTTATATTTTGTCTTCCCTTGTTCCTACTTCCCTCCTATAAAAAATGAATACCATTTTTCTGTTTAGACCCTAGTACTTCCTAACTGGATGCCTGTGCTTCTCTACGCAATGCAGAAAGAGCATGGCTGGTCGGAGGAGACAGTAGGACACTGTACATGGCTTCCTGAAATGATTATAGCACCATATCTCAGTACTCCTCTCATGAGTTTTCAGCCAGGGGACTGGCTCTTGAGAAGAGTTATTCAAATGTCAAAAAGCCTTAAAGTAGAACTATGATATTATGTTGTTGTTTTTTTTTTTGGATAGAGTAAGGGAGCGTCGTTTTTTTTTTGCCAACTGTATCCCATTGGGGAGATTTACCTTCACTTCCTGTGCCAAAGCCAAAAAAGAGAAAATCCCTGCAAATGAAGGGTATTCCTTGGAGACTCCCCCTTGGAGACTCCCCCTTGGAAGATTCCACATCTATTACTTTTCTGGGGACACCCCACAATTTGGAAATTTCTTTTACTTTCAATGATAATGGTAAACAGGCCAACTAGAGAGGGTAAATCTCCATAACGGAGGCGCAGACAGCAATAAAAACCTAATAGGTGTTCTAATCCCTCTCCACTCTATCCAAAACTAAAAAAAAACGTTTTGCCTTTAGTTCTAACTTAATGAGTGGATGTCAGTCTCGAGGAGTAAAGCCCCGTACACACGATCGGACTTTCCGACAGGAAATGTTGGATGTCAGGCTGTTGGCGGAAAATCTGACTGTGTGCATGCTCCATCTGACAATTGTTGTCGGACTTTCCGCCAACAAATGTTGGCTAGCATGTTTTCAAATTTTCCTCCAACAAATGTCTGTTGTCGGATTTTCTGAGCATGTGTACACAAGTCCGTCAGACAAAAGTCCAAAGTACAAACACGCATGCTCGGAAGCAGGAGCGGTTGGTCTTGTAAACTAGCGTTTGTAATAGAGAATTAACATTCGTGACGCGGCAAATTATGAAATCTCCAAATGCAGCGCACATTTCTCGTCTTCTTTAATGGGATAATAACGAAGCTGCTTTGCTGGTGATACTGATGGAGTCATTGCAAACGAATTTTAAAAGGCTTTTTTTTCTAGTGATATCAAGAATAATATAATTATGTTTTTTTTTTATATTTGGGCAAGTTACCACAACACTATTATCCTGTAGTTTTTAAGATCAAAAACACAATTATGTTGGTATCTCTAGTCAATTTTACCTTGTAATTTTTTTAATGTAACCGCCTACTCCCAAACTCTCATTTGAAGTAAAACACATAGCCAAGTATTATTCACCACAATTTTTTTATTGTGCATTAAAAAAGAAAAAAAATAAAATTAGACATGCTATCTGCCAATAGAACTTAACCAAAAAGTGCATTCTATGCATTCAAAAATATAGAAAATATACCAAATCAAATCATTATTATTCAACCAAAAAAATAATGTCAAAGCAATAACTCCATGGCCAATGATAAATAACACCTTATCTCCTCCGATTCCGCAACATGTCTGGTTGACGAACAGCCGTTCAGAAACGAACTGAAAAGCACGAAATGAAAAGCACGAACTGAAAAGCGCTAAATGAAATATGCAAAAAGAAAAGCGCAAATCAACACTCACCGAACTTCTACTAACATGAAATTAGCAGAAGGAGCCCAGAGGGTGGCGATAAAGAGCTGAAAAAACGCGTAGTACGTCTAGTACGTCTAAGTAATTGTTGGCCAAAATTTGTGTGACTATGTGTATGCAAGACAAGTTTGAGCCAACACCCTTCGGACAAAATTCCACGGTTTTGTTGGCCAACAATCCGATCGTGTGTATGAGGCATAAGTGTTCTCATCGGCATGCACACTGCGAAAGGTAATGCCCACATGATGTGATGCTGAGCCTCTATTAATAAAAGAACTGAAATCCAATGAATGAAAGGAATGGGCCAGGGACAGTAAGGCTAGATGGTGCTGGACATCCTCAAGCTCACAGTGTGCTCACAGCGTGCAGCGAAATTAGAGTAAGCAATTTCAGGACAGAAGAGGAGCTGGTACTACTTAGCATGTTCCCCAAAAAATTCAGAACAGGCCCTTCACCAGGCCGCATGTCCTCAACATGGGGTGGGCTGTTCTCTGCCAGGGAAATCCCCCTGGCAAAGAACCTTTACTAAAAAACACCTCCTGTGCATGAGTGTGGTGGTCTAGTAGCAATTCTTTATATGTAACTGCTTTTCTATGCAGTACAGGGTTACTACCTTGCTGCCCTCTAAAGGACCGGGGTATTCCCAATTAGCTACTGCGAAAACACAAACATAAGAGGGTGCACCAACTTAGTGCATTACCTATAAAACATTTATTATTAATAATCTGCATAAAATATACTCACAAACCAGAAGAAATAATTAATATTCACTATTGTTTTCCTGCTTCCCGTCCCAGCCAATCAGGAAGCCACAGAGGAGGTGATGCATTTTGACTGACGGACCGACCGAACGGGGGGAAGGGGGGAGCCAGGTGCCCCCCCCCCAAAAAAAAATAATGGAGCACCAGCCGTAACTGCTATGTTCACCTTTCTGAACATGTTACATATTACACCTGTAATTAGGGTTTAACATGTAACATGTTCAACATCATCAGCAAAACTTGAAAGCAGCGTGGCCGTGCGGGGCTCCACCCACACAGCTGTGTCATTTATTCACCATTTTCTGTGAATGAATAGACTACAATTCCCTTCTTTCACCACGCACGGCAGATGACTTGTTCATTGATCTTCCTGCTCTCAAGTAACTGTCTGCCCGTACGAGATATACAGGAAGACAACTATCCTGATTCTGCAGGAGCCTGACATTGCACTCCAAAGAAATATAATAAATGCACTTTTTTTTTTACCTGCAAAAAAATCTCCATTTATTATTTTTCTTAAAATGTGAACTTATTCTTTAAATATTCTAAATTATTATTGCTCACAGCGTTATTACAGCTATAATTACAGTATCTCACAAAAGTGAGTACACCCCTCACATTTTTGTAAATATTTTAATATATCTTTTCATGTGACAACACTGAAGAAATGACACTTTGCTACAATGTAAAGTAGTGAGTGTACAGCT
The DNA here is from genome assembly GCA_037952925.1 of Lithobates clamitans. NCBI lineage: Eukaryota > Metazoa > Chordata > Amphibia > Anura > Ranidae > Lithobates > Lithobates clamitans. Next base: position 1,915,386 of record JBBGZY010000125.1, on the reverse strand, counting down.
TGTATAACAGTACAAATTTTCTGTCCCCTCAAAATAACTCAACACAGCCATTAATGTCTAAACAACTGGCAACAAAAGTGAGTACATCCCTAAGTGAAAATGTCCAAATTGGGCCCAAAGTGTCAATATTTTGTGTGGCCACCATTATTTTCCAGCACTGTCTTAACCCTCTTGGGCATGGAGTTCACCAGAGCTCCACAGGTTGCCACTGGAGTTCTCTTCCACTGCTGCATAGTGACATCACAAAAGCTGGTGGATGTTGCGCTCCTCCACCTTCATTTTGAGGATGCCCCACAGATGCTCAATAGGGTTTAGGTCTGGAGACATGCTTGGCCAGTCCATCACCTTTACCCTAAGCTTCTTTAGCAAGTGGTCGTCTTGGAGGTGTGTTTGGGGTCGTTATCATGTTAGAATACTGCCCTGTGGCCCAGTCTCCGAAGGGAGGGGATCATGCTCTGTTTCAGCATGTCACAGTGCATGTTGGCATTCATGGTTCCCTCAATCAACTGTAGCTCCCTAGTGCTGGCAGCACTCATGCAACCCCAGACCATGACACTCCCACCTTCATGCTTGACTGTAGGCAAGACATACTTGTCTTTGTACTCCTCACCTGGTTGCCACCACACATGCGTGACACCATCTGAACCAAATAAGTTTATTTTGGTCTCATCAGACAACAGGACATGGTTCCAGTAATTCACGTCTTTAGTCTACTTGTCTTCAGCAAACTGATTGCGGGCTTTCTTGTGCATCATCTTTAAAAGAGGCTTCCTTCTGGGACAACAACCATGCAGACCAATTTGATGCAGTGTGCGATGTATGGTCTGAGCTCTGACAGGCTGACCCCCCACTCCTTCAACCTCTGCAGCAATGGTGGCAGCACACATACGTCTATTTCCCAAAGACAACTGCTGTATGGTCTTGGCCACCATGCTGCAGCTCAGTTTCAGGGTCTTGGCAATCTTCTTATAGCCTAGGCCATCTTTATGTATAGTAACAAATGTTTTTTTAAGATCCTCAAAGAGTTCTTTGCCATGAGGTACCATGTTAAACTTCCAGTGACCAGCATGAGAGAGTGAGAGTGATAACACCAAATTTAACACACCTGCTCCCCAATCACACCTTAGACCTTGTAACATTAACAAATCACATGACACCGGAGAGTGAAAATGGCTAATTTGGCCCAATTTGGACATTTTCACTTAGGGGTGTACTCACTTTTGTTGCCAGCGGTTTAGATATTAATGGCTGTGTGTTGAGTTATTTTGAGGGGACAGCAAATTTACACTATTATATAAGCTGTACACTATCTTCAGTGTTGTCACATGAAAAGTTATACTAAAATATAAATATTTTACTTTTGTGAGATACTGTAGATATGGAGTAAAAAGAGCTTTTTCTATTGGCTAATTAAAAAAAAAAAGGAATATTATACATTTATTGGTAACAGTCTAAGGTTTCCATGGTGGAGTTCCTAACATTAAATTTTATTCACGGACTGTCACTAAATCTTTGCATCAATGTTTAGAGAATAGAGCTCTCATCCTACTTTCTTCTTACTTCCTCTGATGCACAACATTTATCTTGACACTTGAAATGTAGCAATATAAATTGTTCTTACACCACAACCTTGTGTGAACAATATGCTTGCAGTCAGAGTTGTACAAAGGGATATCTGCCAGTAGTTATATTTTCACAATACAGATCATAGTACAACAAAAAACTACATCTGTGTGGTCTACACAGATAAAAGCAAGGCAGTATTGAGACATAATGCTGCCCTAGGAACACATAATTGATGATAACCTTCTGCACAAACTCTGCAACTTTCGTCATGTGATTATTTTAATAAAAGTTGATACTATAAAGTGCTATTAAAGGAAGCATACTGTCTCCTTTACATCCAAAGCTACCTTTGAACTATACTGGCCACCAAACAAGACAAAAGAGTGATGATTTAATTTTTTTTTTCTTTAGTGAGTCTTGTGATTCCTCTCAACATCCCTTACACACACTTCTCTCTGTAGTTTATTACCAGAATTTAGCCACCAATGTCCAGAGGTGACCAGAATAGGGAAACAAAATAAAGGATTGAAAGCGGTATTAAACCTAAAAAACAAACATTTGTTATAGTGCAGCTTACCAATTCTTAGATGTGATGCAGTGGCAGAACTACCAGAGTCGCAAAGGTCACACCTGCAACCGGGCTCTGGTGTTCCGATACTGTGGGCTCAGCCCCCCCCCTGCAGTATCTTTCAAAGTCACCTAACCAGCGGACTCTGGTGTAAAAGGGAAATCTAAAATGAGGGGGACACTGGTCTCCAGAGCTCCCCCACATTAGAGTTCCCACCATTCACCCTTAAATCAGAGTCAGGAGAGTTCATCCTTACAGCACAAGGGGAAACTTTACAGGCTCTGAGCTAAAGAGGAACTCTGCAAACTCTGATGTATGGGAAAGGCTATAGAGGCCAGAAAACCTCTTACATCAGAGTTTGCCTTTACACCAGAGCCCGTAGCATTCCCCATACATTACGGTCCACAGTGTTCCTCTTTACATCAGGATCCACAGAGTTGCCCTTTAAATCTAGGTCCGCAGAGTTCCCCCATTGCACTGTAAAGGGGAATCCTGCAGACTCTGATGTACTTTGAGGCTCCATGCACACTAGGAGCAGAAAAAACATCAACGTTTTTAGCTTAAAAACGTGGCATAAAAGACTCAAATTGAAAGCATATTGTACAAAGTTTAGGCGGGTCTATGAGAGTTTAATTTATAGGCGTTTTTGCACTACACACCCCTCTGCAAAAGCCAGGAAATGATGTACAGTGACAACACACCTTTTTTTTAACAAAAAAAAACGTTGAAACTTGACGTTCAGAAGAGATAAGAGGATTTTAGGAGAGACTGACGTTTTTACAGCTCCTAAACTTCTCCAGAAAACGTGATAGAGAAGGGTTTTTTTTCCTGCCTCTGAACGTCCCTGACAGAAAACGCCTGTACTAGTCATAATGTGCAAAGACACACAGAACACAATAGAAGTGCTTCTAGAGGCAGTGTGCATGGAGCCTAAAGGGGGACTCTGAACGCTTGAAACTCTGATGTAAGGGGGAACTCTGTGGACTCTGATGTAAAGGAGAACTCTGTAAGGAGCATTGGGATCAGTGGGAAGGCCCTGGGCTTGGATCAGGGTGGCCCTTCATGGTTTCTTGCACCGTGGCCCTGAAGGTTCTAGTTATGCCTTTGATGTGATGACTGTATTAGTTTTATTTTATTTATTTAGATTTTCTCTCCTTTATTTTCACCCGGTGATCCTGCCAGTAAGTCAGTTTGTTTTTCAACAAAACAAGCTGTCCTGCAGTTAAATAACTAAGACAAATCATTTACCACTGACAGGGTTGCTTACAATGATCAGTTTTGTTTTTAATTTTATGTAAACCGTTATTTCAAAAGGAACAGACTGTTGCTGTAACTGCTTATAAAGTGTTAGGTGGAGTTTGGCTTCAATTTGTTAATATATGTAAATCTGCTGGTACATCTAATGCCCTGTACGCACGGTTGGATTTTCTGACGGAAAATGTGCGATCGGAGCTTGTTGACGGAAATTCCGACCGTGTGTGGGCTCCATCAGACTTTTTCCATCGGATTTTACGACACACAATGTTTGAGAGCAGGCTATAAAATTTTCCGACAACAAAATCCAATCGCATCAATTCCGACCGTGTGTGGACAATTCCGACGCACAAAGTGCCACGCATGCTCGGAACTGCTCGGTCTGGTAAAATTAGCGTTCGGAATGGATATAGCACTTTTGTCACGCTGCAATGTTTTAAATAGTTTAATGCAGCGCACTCTCTTCTTCTTTATAATGCTCAAAGAATGAAGTTGTTTTGCTGCTCATATTCACACAGACTTCTCACAAACTTCTTTCTTTATTATTTATTGTGATTTCATCACTATATTTTGATTTGTCACATCTGACTAAAAAAATTTTTTTTTTTTTTGTTTGTATTTTTTTCAAGCCTGATCTTGTTTGTTTTTGTTCTTTTTTTTAACGCCTGAATATTTTTGTGTGTGTTTTGTGTGTCAAGTTACCACATCACGATTATTATCTTGTATTATTTAATCTCAAGGAGGTTGCTTGGTGTTGGTGTCTCTTGTTAATTTCACATTGTATTTTTGAAATGTACCTGCCTCCTCACAAACAAACTTTGAAGTAAAACACACATAGGCGAGTATATTTGAAACAAAAATTCCTTTATTAAAGGGGTCCTTACCAAACAAAGAGGGAGGCAACGCTGGAGAAACAGCAGAAATTGGCGAAGCCTTTGGCCCCCAGGGCACACATCAATTATTTCCAGGCAAAATTGGTGGCCTGAGGAGTCCATATCTAAGGGAGTTCAATCTGGTCCAGAAGTTCAAGAGAATCATGAACAGCAGCAGATGACACATGTCCCCAGGCTGTGGTCATACAAGAGCCTGCATCTTTTGTCAGACCAGACTGAACCCAGGTCATCACTCTCTGGTCTTCCTTCTACTCTGTGTCTGTGGTGGTGGAGTTGTGGCAGGAGGAGGAGGAGGAGGATGGTCCAACTCACACAGGTGGGTATTGGGTGTGATTTTGCCCCTCACCCCCTTAGTTAAGGTTTTATAAAGAAGGTCCTCACACATGAGGCGTTGGCCCTCCTGCATGTCCTTCAGTTTTGTGGCAGCCATGCAGGCAAAGGCCTCTTCGCGAGTGGGGAAGGCTCTGAGGGACCCAGAAGCCTCCTGAATCAGCCTGAGCGCTGAATCCTGCACGTTACTCCCCTTCCTGGGTCTTTTGTTTGGAAGGCGGAGGGGAGGGACCTGCGATTCTGTCAGGCTCCTACTGGGCCCGCCCTTCTCCTGACTGCCACTTAGCCCCGCCTTCTCCTGGCTGCCACTAACCCCTGCCTCCTCCTAGCTGCCAAATTCCACAGCCTCCTCCTGGCCGAGGTCTTCCTGTGTATGAAAAAGGGACATAGTTTTAGTTTTTTCTTCATCAATCACACACAATTTTCATCTCATGACTGTTGCAAATTGAATGTTAACAAATATGACAGACTATCATTCTGAGCCCAGCATTTTTCATTCTTGCCCCAATTATTTTTGCCCACTATTGTCTATTGATATGTAAAACACTTTATTTAATCTGCAATTAGTGATCAATAATAACATCTAGTAAACATAATTTATTTATTGACCAGAAATCTGTAGAAGAATGCTATACCTGGCTCCAGCTGGGCTCCTCCACTTCTTCCTGGCTGGAAGTTCCAGGTTGGACATCGGAAGCCTCAGCTGGGGTGAAAGGAAGAGTGGAAGGAAGAGTGGAGAGGGATTCCCTGACTTCAGTCTGGTCTGACAGAAATTGCAGTCTTTCATAGTACCAGAGCCTGGGCACATAAACGTCATCTGCTGCAGCTCTTGATCTCTGGGAATCCTGGACCTTCTTGCGCTCCTTAAGATAAGTGCTCCCCAGGCCACCAATTTTGGCTTTTAAATAGGGGATGGTTGCCGTGGGGACCACCGGCTTCACCAACTCCAGCAGTTCCTCCAGCGCTACCTGCCTCTTTTGTTTATTATTGTATTGGGGGTGTTTGACCTGCCACAGACAGGGCAGCTCCCTGTATTTGTCTATGAACAGGGGGAGGAAGTTGTGGTCATTGAAGCCATCCATTTTCTCTGCAAGACACAACACAAGCCAAACCCTAATGTCAGGCTAAACTCTCCTAATCTTTTCACAATATAGGCCTCAATCTAGAAGCAGTATAGGCCCAAGTTTTAAATCTTACCTTCGTTATTGCGATCGGCGCCTCCGATACTCCTTCCTCTGCTACAGATCGTATGTACTACTCTTGCTACCTTCAGGCAATCCCTGAAAACTCATCTCTTCAGGAAAGACTATCACATCTCCAACTAATCTCCTACCACTTTCACCAGCTCATTCCCCACAGTTACAACCTTTTGTACCACCTGCCCTACACTATTAGATTGTAAGCTCTTCTGAGCAGGGCCCTCTTAATCCTATTGTATTGTATTGTATTATAACTGTATTGTCTCCCTTTTATATTGTAAAGCGCTGCGTAAACTGTTGGCGCTATATAAATCCTGAATAATAATAATGTACTACGCATGCGTGTTACGCTTTATATACACTGCGCATGCGTGAATCTCCGCCTGCCCCTGACGTTCTTTCTAGTCTATTACCCGCCCCTTCTCATTCGGCGCAGTGGGGGAAGAGCATATGGCGGAGACAGAGCAGGTGCGTGCTAATTACAGCAACGAGGAGGAGGAGGAGGAAAGCCCGGAGCCAGAAATGTCCTGATCCCGCAGGAGACAATTTAAGGCCTCAAATATATCTTTTAGGGAGATGTTGGAGATGGTCAACATCCTGAAGAGGACCGACTATGACGGAAAGTATGGACCTTACCCCAACCCAAATGTCAGAAAGGCCAAGATCATGGCGAAAGTTGTCAAGAGTCTGCACAGAAATGGGGTACGACGATCGAAAGATCAACTGAGGAAGCAGTGGTCGGACCACAAATTAAGGGAGCACGAGCAGTATAGAAGGATCAGGAGAGTGCTGCAAAAAAGTAAGTAGTTGTCTTTATTTTTCTAATGTTCGTGCTGCTCCATGTTCTTTTCTTAACTGTTGTACAGTTAAAAATGGCAACTTTCATGTTCATGGGCACATTATTCGTTCGTATGAAACATTGTTCGCTTGGCAGAGAAAACACCATGTTTTGGACATATGCATTTGAATACATTTTTGCTAGCCTACTTCTCTTCAAATAATTTTGGTGTCTAGATGGGTTGGTAACTAGAATGAAATGCAAACTAGATTCTGTGTAAGGAGAGGACACTCAGCAGCTGTTTACACATTGGACGCTGGAGCACTAGTGTGGGACACGAGAACACCCTTTTTATTAGGGGGCCCACACAGGTGCTCCAGTATACACTATAGGGGTGTCTCCATCTGTGAAGCTTGTACAAAACAGGTAAGTATTTAAGCTTGATTATTCTCACGGATCTCACGGAGCAAAGGCATGTGACAGAACTGGTCACGCTGGAGCAACCATTTCTTGGTCCATGAACTCCTCCCCACCCTGTTCATGGACTGGACTTGTGTCAAGGTCAGGACCCCAACAACAAAGCCCCAGCACAGCACGAACTCTACGAGGAGTACGTATACACAACATGGCTAGAAAACGGTCGGCTGCTCAGAACGAAGTAACAGAACGCACTGAAGAACAGCAAGGCCTGTGAAGAGCGACCTGAAAAACAGTAACGAATGAACAAGAACACAATGACAGAGTCAAGGGGAACTCGCTGCACGCACTGAAGAACAGATACAAAACACAAAAGCACAAACTGAACAGCAGAAAACGATCTGAAAACCACGAGTCTAAAAAAGCGTGAAACGTCTCTCACCAAACTTTTACTAACACGAGATTAGCAAAAGGAGCCCAAAGGGTGCCATGCTTGGTTCTGAACTGCCCTTTTATAGTCTTGTCGTATGTGGTGTACGTGACCGCGTTCTTGGCGATTGGAAATTCCGACAACTTTGTGCCACAGTGTGTAGACAAAACAAGTTTGACCCAACATCCATCGGAAAAAATCCATGGATTTTGTTGTCGATTACTGTCCGACCGTGTGTACGGGGCATGTAACTCCCTTCCCTCCAGACTGACAATGCTGCTGGCCAAAGATGCCACTTGTGCTTCTTCATCCGGAGTGCATGCATGTAGACAGAAAGCCTCTACAAAGAGGCTACAGGAGATCAGCAGTGCCAGATGGGGAAAAAAAGATGAAAACAGATATTGTATTAAAAATAGCAACTGCTTATATAACACAGAGATTTAACAAATGCAGTGTCATTGAGTTATGGTTTACATCTACTTTTACTATTATTTTATAAAAATATAGAATGCATCTGATAATATTTTATTGCCACTTGGACCATCTTCAAACTACTCACTATACCTTTGGGATTCCCAAAGTATGCCTGCCCTTCGCCTTGCTGATGTAATCTCATAACTATTATAAAATATTACCACTTAACTGTTTACATGAGAGCTGCAGACAGCAATGTCTACTATAGATTACTAAAGGGAGGGAGCTGGAGTTGATGACATCCATTTAAGTCTCCAGTGCTATTACTTACATAAATCCAATAAACAACATACAACCCATGAATCATTCCTGTTCCTCTAAATGTATTCTAATTTTAAAGCGAGTAACGGCACACGTTTTAATATTGAAAATATGTGCAATGCTATCTCTTGTTTTATGACCTCTAGTGCATCTAAGCCTTAGTTAGAAATGCAATTTGACGATCCTGCAGGGACAGGAGCACTGAGAAGTGAGGATATGGCTCCGTCATAAATCACGCTGGCAGGACATTGGTGCGCTTAGTCGATATTTCTGTTTGCAAGCAAAATTACTTTAGAAATGTGATGAAAGTTGAGCATTGTTGTGCAGAGGAAGCTCTTTTTCTGTATAACTTTTCATGAATTCCATTCATATAATAAATGAAAGTGCTTCGTATACACATCTATTTTTTTTGAATCACAAGTAATTTGTAGAAGCCATTGATCTTCGAGCTTCTGTAATGAAAGGAATCAAACCAAATACCAAAAGTTACACTCCCATAGTTCATGCGTGTATGTTTAACCATGCCGACTGGTTTTTAATAATGCATAAGTACCATTTCAGCTATGCACAGTCTCTGTGGAGGAACAAACATGTATTCAAGATTGTGTGCGATGTGATTGTGATAAAGGTCGAAATGGGCTTTAGTGAACAAAGTGAAGAATATTTTAAAAAATGTATCTGAAGAAGACCATTTGATGGTCAAGTTAGTCAGTGGCAGCCCATGCACTGTGGGCGCACGGGCACCGCCCCCTCATCCATGTGCCTGGCCCCTTTCAGGACGCCGGACACATGGATTCCTATGGCGGGGGTGGTATATTTTGAAGCACCTGATTAGAGTCAGAGGCTCTAATAAGCTTCAAAATAGGGTGGGCTCGGGGCGCAGAGAGTGCGCCCTGATCCCACCCAATTGTGTGACCATAGCAAATAAATTTTCGCTATTTTCACACTAACCTTCCTCCCTGCCAATCAGGAGGCAGAGTGTCAGACCTATTGGATGCCTGGTGATTAGGAAGAGGAGCAAGGAGACTTGCGCTGGAGCAGAGGTCACCACCACTCTGAGAGGTATGTCCTCTCAGCTGAGTCGGCTGCATCTCCCCCCATGCGCGGATCGCAGGTCTGGCACCTCTCCTTTGGGGCACCGATGGCTGCATTTGATGGGAAAGTGGCTGCATATGATGGGCACAAGCGGCTGCATATGATGGGCACAAGTGGCTGCATGTGATGGCCAAATGGCTGCATTTTATGGGAACAGGTGGCTGCATTTGATGGGCACAAGTGGCTGCATTTTATGGGCATAGGTGGCTGCATATGATGGGCACAGGTGGCTGCATTTGATGGGCAAGTGGCTGCATATGATGGGCACAAGTGGCTGCATTTGATGGGCAAGTGGCTGCATTTGATGGGCACAGGTGGCTGTGTTTGATGGGCACCGATGGCTGCATTTAATGGGTAAGTGGCTGCGTTTGATGGACATAGGTGGCTGCATTTGATGGGCAAGTGGCTGCATATGATGGGCACAAGCGGCTGCATTTGATGGGCAAGTGGCTGCATATGATGGGCACGAGAGGCTGCATATGATGGGCACAAGTGGCTGCATTTGTTTGGCAAGTGGCTGCATTTTATAGGCACAGGTGGTTGCATTTGATGGGCAAGTGGCTGCATTTGATGGGAACAGGTGGCTGCGTTTGATGGGCACAAGTGGCTGCATTTGATGGGCATAGGTGGCTGCATATGATGGGAACAGGTGGCTGCATTTGATGGGCAAGTGGCTGCATATAATGGGCACAAGTGGCTGCATTTGATGGGCAAGTGGCTGCATTTGATGGGCACAGGTGGCTGCGTTTGATGGGCACAAGTGGTTGCATTTGATGGACACAGGTGGCTGCATTTGATGGGCACAAGTGTCTGCATTTGATGGGCAATGGTGGCTGCATATAATGGGCACAAATGGCTGCGTTTTGGGCACAGGTGGCCGCGTTTGATGGGCACAAGTGGCTGCGTTGAATGGGCACAATGGATGCGTTCGATGGGCACAATGGGTGCGTTTTATGGGCACAATGGCTGCATTTGATGGGCACAGGTGGCTGCATTTGATAGGCACAGGTGGCTGCATTTAAAGGGCAAGTGGCTGCGTTTGATTGGCACAAGTGGCTGCGTTTGATGGACACAAGTGGCTGTGTTTGATAGGCACAAGTGGCTGCATATGATGGGCACATGTGGCTGCATTTGATGGGCACAGTGAGGCTGCAATTGATGGGGGGGTTTCAGCATTTTTCAGTTTGTTTGCGCTCCCCCAAAAATGTTGAGAACCAGCCGCCCCTGGTTCTACTGGATGAGGATTGTTATACAGCTGAGGAAAATCTTTAACTAGCAATCACACTATGACAGTCTTTGCAACTGTTTCCACAGTAGCTTCATAAATGGGTCTCTCAAAACCTGGGGCAGTGTGTCCAGCAATACAAGCTTATTTTCCTAACGGCCAGGACCTTGCTAGACCAAAGACTTATAATCATTCCTTTAGTGCAGTCTTTCTCAATCTTCTTACCACAGAGGAACCCTTGAAATCATTTTTAAGTCTCAGGGAACGCCTTCTAAAGTTAATTTGGACGTTAGGTTAATTTGGAAGGTCCCATTGACCTTTGGAGGTCAGTTGGAAAAATGCCCCTCTTACATTAATGGTCAGAATGCCAGCTAAAAAGATCACTGGTTTCATGCCACTGGATCTACCAAGTGACAATGGAGCCAGATCTATGCGGGCACCATCAGACTGGAGGTCAAAAAGCCACTCAAGGAACACCTAGCAACCTCTGGACGAACTCTAGGATTCCACGGTTGGGAAGAATGGCTCGCTGTAATGTGTCTCTGATGTAAATGGCAGGCCACTTATCTCTCTCTCTTGGGGAAGGGGGATTCTAATTCATAACGCTGCACTGTATGGTCAACACCCCCTCGGCCTCTCCAGTTTCTCATGCCCTTGCTGTTTATCTATAGTCCTGACGATTTCTGTGCTATTTCTCTGTAGCCCTCTTTCACTGCTGAAGCACTTATATTAGCTTTAGACGGATGCACCTTTATTTAATGTATTTAGTTATTAGAGTCCACACACAGTTATAGATTAAGGAAACACCACTTTAAAAAAAAGAAAAATTTAAAAATAATCTAACATTTACCATTGCTAGACAAGACATTTTTGTAATTGTTTGTTATTAAAAACGATCTTTTCATTTCAATCTGCAGCTACTGTAATTTAAAAAAAAATGTAACAAAATACACATATATAGCAACTTAGAAGTGCTCTGTACACCCTTGGAGTACAGAATGCCCTATTATGTAGCTGGTAGCAGAGGCTGATATTATGAGAAAGGCCTCACTTACACCTCTGACTTGGGGCTCCCGATAGTGTGAACAGAAGGGGAGGAAGTGCAGAGTGGCACAAGTGCCTGTAAGTCTTGCTAGCAGAGCAGGTGTCCACGCCAGGCAGGGGTAGTCGCCAGAGGTCTTCAGTGAAGCAGGCAAGCTGGGTGGCAGCTGGTGAGCAGCAGACCAAAGCAGGCTAATACTGGCTAAAGGCAGGTGAGGCGTATACTGGTACCAGACAGTGGGTAAGTAGGCACAGGCGCTTGACAGGTACAGTAGGTCCTTGCAACAGCAGGAGGAATAGTAAAGTAAGGCAGGTCGGGTCATACACTGGCAAGACAGATCAGGGGCACTGGCAATAGCGTGGTCAAGGTACAAACCAGGTCAAGAACCGATCAGTGGAACAGTAGCAAATGGAACAGGCAGAAACGGTGGTCAGAAGGCAAACCGAATTCAGTACAGGCATTTCAGGGAGTAAACAGATGAGCCAGGTCTGTAACTGGAGACGGTATACAGGATCACAGGTTTTCAGGACAAAGAAGGCTGAAGACAAAGCAGCATTGAACCTGAGCACAGGCTCAGTTTAAATGGCCCATTTGGTGCCTTTATCTGTCACAGGTGCACATGAGCACGCCAACGCATGTGCCCAATTCCTACCTCCACAGGAAGGAATGTTGATTAGCCTGTGAAGATGCACAGAAGTCCATCTAGAGGAGCCATCTTGTCTACTTGCATGTCCATCTTGACATGCCCCTAGAAATGTAAGACATACAGCTATTTCTTCAGAACAGAAAAATGTAGGACTCTGCAACAAACTTTGATAAAAACCTTGCAATGAACAGTACCTAGATCACCCAGAGGTGATTTTTTTTCTCATCAAAAGTGGAGTTAGGCCATGTATACACGACTGGTTTTTCTGTCGGAATAAACGCTGAAGGTTTTTCCGACGGAGTTCCGCTGAAACTATCTTGCCTACACACGATCACACCAAAGTCCGACCATCTAGAATGCGGTGTTGTACAACACGTACAACGGGACTAGAAAAAGGAAGTTCAATAGCGCGTAGCCAATAGCTGCCATCTCGTACTTGCTTCAGAGCATGCGTCGTTTTTGGTCCGTCGGAACAGCATACAGGCGAGCGGTTTTCCCGATAGGAATTGATTCCGTCGGAAAGATTTAAAACATGTTTTATTTCTAGGTCCGTCAGAATTTTAGAAAAAAAAAAAGTCAGATGAGGCCCACACACGATCGGAATGTCCGATGAAAAATTCCATCCGTGTGTACGCGGCATTATACTTTAAATTTCTACTAGAACGTTCTTCCTCAACAGCATGCTATTTTTAACTTCACAATTTAATTGCCAGTCTCACGTCATTCTCAGGATTTCCAGCAGGACCACTTTTACTCGAGGTCACTCATTTTCCAGGAGGATTATTGACTTTTCCTCTTTGCTTTGACAATGTAGAGGAGACACACTCAAGAACCCCCCACGGGAAGTGAGGCCAACGACACAATATTTCTGTGGGTTGGGGAAAACTGGAACACCGATTACATGATGATTTGTAATACAGTGACTCCTCTAAAAGATCAAAAGAACCTCTCCTGTCTCTTATGAGCTGTGCCACACTACTCCAAACACATTGTTATGTGCTCTCTCTGAAGAGGGAGTTCATCGTTTTTGGAGACAGCAGGTGAGTGCACAGGAAACTCCTTAATGCAAAGAAAATGCAGCTAGCAAAAGATCTTAGTTTTTTTTTTGTCGGGGACGGTGCTGGAGACAGTATTGCAACTATATTTTTTTATCTTTAAAACTGCTTGGCTATGTATTTATTTATTTTTATTTTTTAATTGCAGATCTCCACCCCCCCCCCCACCCTTTATTTAACCCCTGCTTACATGGTTGCTGGTCTTGCACATACTGTATATGATACTTACCCACTCAGCAGATCCAGTGTTATCCTGCTGAAATCCACTTATTTTCTGCCCCCACTCGGTTCTGTGCCACCATCTTCTTCAGTGATGTCATCGGGAAGCTGGCAGCTTACCAATGATGTGCCCCACCCACCTCCTCCTTTCTCATTGAAGGACTATGCCTTCTGGGATATGTCATGTGCATAGGAGGCACACCAGCGTGCACCTCTTTCGCCTAGGCAAATGATGCGCATGGGGGGAGGGGGGTCCAGAGGGTTTTCATTAAAAAAAATGAAAAAAATGAAAAAAAGCCAAATTTGCACAATGGAGGGGAAGGGGGGAGGCAACATCCTGTTGGGGGTGAAGATCCACTTTCATTTTGATTAACCCAGCCCCCTTAAAAGTTGTGAATACTTATGTTAGAGGGTTTAAAACAGCATAAACTCAAAAGCAGAAACCTAATATATTGCAGATTACCAGGTCTTAAGTGTGGTGGCTTCATTCTTTTTCCTTTTCTTTTTTCCTTTATTTTCACCTGGTGATCTGGACAGTAAAAGCCAGCCATAGGCGGTTCGAATCTCGTCCAGTTCAACAGGGACTGGCTGAGATTCGGACCATGTATGGGCAGGCTGATTGCATTCAAGTTGATTCATTGATCAACTTGGGTATAACCACCATGTCAGATTTTCAGAATGTGATTATTGCCAGCGGCTATAGCCACTAGCAATAATCACCGTTCTTTCAAGGCAGAGACGGCTCCCCGTGCCCGTTGTTGCAGAAAAGAAAATCGTATCATCTATGGTTGGCGTAACACACTTCCTTTATTAAGTTGTCTCCACTCTGAATGGAGGAGCAATGAAGACACCTTTGGACAGCAGCATTGTTAATCTGAGAAGAGGGGAGTGTTAGATGTACTAGCAAATTTAGATAGACTTGACCAATGAATTGAAGCCGAACTCCAGCTAACACTTCTTAAACAGCTACAGCAACATTTTATTTCCCTTTTGCGATAAAGATTTTACAAAAATTAATAAAAGTTGATCTTTGTAAGAACACTTGTCAGTGGTAAATGGTTTGTCTCAACCCTCTAACTGCCACTTTTGTTGGACAACTTGGTCTGTTAAAGTAAGTTGAAAAATAACAGACTTAGGGGTTGATTTACTAAAGGTAAATAAACTGTGCACTTTGCACTCTGTGCAATAAACAAGTGCTATTGCACTCTACAAGTGCAGTTGCTCCAGAGCTTAGTAAATGAGCAGAAGTTCTGCTGACTTCCATTATTCAATCGTGTGCAAGCAAAAATGCAGTTCTTTTTTTTTCTTTGCACGTGATTGGGTATTCTTTGCACAGTGAAGCCTTATCTCATTTACTAAGCTCTGGAGCAGGGGTAGGCAACCTGGGGCCCTCCATGCTTCTGGGAGTAATTGTCCCATCATGCCTCTGGGAGTAATTGTAACTGCCAGCCTTACAATGCCTCATGGGAAATGTAGTTCCACAACAGCTGGAGGGCCCCAGGTTGCCTACCCCTGCTCTGGAGCAACTGCAGTTGCAGAGTGCAACTGCACTTTGCAAAGTGCACAGTCTATTTGCCTTTAGTAAATCAACCCCTTAGACTTGGTTAACACTGCTGCGACCTAAAAGTCACGCGACTTAGAGTGTGACTTTGCCAGGCGACATTGAAGCCACTTTGAAGCAACTTTGGAGTGACTTTGAAGCAACTTCGGGGAATGTTTGGGTAATCTTCCTGTAATGTCAGATCCAAATCACATCAATTAAGAAGAGGATCTGACTTGGAGACTTCTATTAAAGTCTATGGGCACAAGTCAGATTGAAGTCGCCTTGAAGTAGTACAAGAACCTTTTCTAAAGTCGGAGCGACTTTAGTAGTGCTAATCAAGACAGCTCTCATTGACTAAAATGGGATTTCACATGTTACGCCACTTGGAGTCTCACAAGTCGGATCCCAAGTCGCGGCAGTGTGAACTGAGCCTTACTGGTCTGATTATTAGGTAAAAATAAAGAAAAAGCCTAAAATAACTAATGTAGCCACCACATCTCAGAATGTTGTGGGTTTAATACTGCTTTTACAAAGAGTGTGCTAATAAAAGAAAGTTTTGATATGTGGGTAGTTATTTTTGACGCACAGAGAAAGTGCATATCTGTTTTTGCAGCCTCT
Organism: Lithobates clamitans; assembly: GCA_037952925.1. Classification (NCBI taxonomy): domain Eukaryota; kingdom Metazoa; phylum Chordata; class Amphibia; order Anura; family Ranidae; genus Lithobates; species Lithobates clamitans. The sequence continues at coordinate 1,899,773 of JBBGZY010000125.1, read as the reverse complement.
GCATATGTGCTAAAATTCTCTATAATGTTGTGTAGATTTGGGTAGACTGAGTGGGCTCACCAGCTGAGCATATCTCCTGAGGATTTAACAGATTAAATGTCAGAACAGATGTGATAGTAGAGAAAAATGTGGATGACCTTGAAATGTGGATGGACTGAGGAACTCTGATGCAGTGATCTCATTATCAGAATCTCTGGGAACTATAGCAAGCCAATAGGCCAAATCAACCTGCTGGTATCTACCCAAAATATCCAAAACTAAAAAATAACTAATAGGTGGAATGACTATTAAAATTTCAGTGAAATAAACCATTGTCACTGTTGTTTTTTATACATCTACATATACTTTTAAACTCCAACCAAACTTAATTTAGAGCCAACCAAGCTAAATTTATCACAATCTTTTGGAACGGAAACTAAGCATTTTATGGAAAATTGCAAAAGCAGGTGCTACTTTCATCAAAAAACCAAATGACATAATAGTAAGCAGAAGAAAATAAACATATGGAGTTATATGCAAATCAAAACATTGAACTTGGCCTTATTTCTTCATCCTCTCTGGCTCTAGCTGGTAATAAAATGTGATGATGCTCACTGACCGATAAGGAAGCAGAAGCCCAGCAACAGAAAAATTTGAGATTAGCATGTGACTGTCTGTCGGTATCTCCGGATGTAATAATTGTTGGATGTGATTTTTCCTAAAGGTAAAAGCATTTCTTTATGATATTGCCAGTTACGTATTGGTGAGCTGAGACAAATGAGATGAGCATGAAGTGCGTTAACACATCTTTAATAGGATATTTCAGGATAAAAAAAGATCAAACCCTTCTGGAGACCCCTTCTTTGTAGCACACTTTACCTACCATCCTGACAATGTGACATTTTACTTGCAGCACCCCCTAAAGGTGCAAAGTGGTATTCCAATCTTACTCATTCACGTGGTTGTCTTTTTTTACCTGCAGCTAAATGAATTGGTAGGGGAGCAAAAGAAAAGTACTGCTGGAAATGGGGTTTAAAGCAAACCTGTTGCTTTACTTTGCATAAGCAAGGCACAAGTTTGCTTTAGCCCTATTGCTGCCAGAGTCAACTGTGTGTTTTTGGTTACACATGCACATAAAAAAATCATTTAGGCCTGATTACTGTAACATTACATATTTTCTGAAAGCAAAGACCATAGAGAATAAAAAAGTGGGAGTTCCAATTTTTTATGTCACGCAATATTAGCGCAACAGTTTATCAACCGTTTATCAACCGTTTATCAAGTGCAGATTTTCAGTAAAAAATACACTAAAGTAAATTTTAAGGCAAACAAATCCAATATGTTACACAATATTTTTGCAATAAAAAAAGGTTGCAATGAGTAGATAGATACTCATCATTTCAAGCCTATGTGCACTTGTGAAATGGTGACAAACTTTGGTACCCTAAATTCTCCATAGGCCACATTTTAAGAACCCTTTTAGGTCATCAGTTTGAACTTCTCGAGTTCTTGCTCTTACTCCAATGTGCGTAGTAATATTTAATATATGTATATATGTAGTGCAAGCAACATTTTTGTATGTAGGCACCTTCATTATGTGCATGTACGTGGGGGTAGGTTCATATATTTTTGGGGGGTTTAGTGCTTATATGTACCTTTAATTTTTTTACACTTTTTTCAATAACTTTTATTTATCACATAGGGGACCAACATTCCCCAATGAAATTAATGTTGTTGTGACAGATTCTCTTTAGTGAGACATCAAGGGTCCTTTAGACCCCTGATGTCTCACCTGCCTTCCATTAATCCTAATGGAACACAGTGGCTGGGGAATGTGACAGCAGAAACCAGAAGTGATGTTATATTCTTCATTTATGGGATCTTATTAGGTAATGGAGGTCAGCAAATTAAGTTTTCCTACTTTTTAATTTCTTATTTGTAAATTATATAGTGAAAAAAACAGCAACCTTCAAGTGAAAATGTCCAAATTGGGCCCAATGTGTCAATATTTTGTGTGGCCACCATTATTTTCAAGCACTGCCTTAACCCTCTTGGGCATGGATTTCACCAGAGCTTGCCACTGGAGTCCTCTTCCACTCCTCCATGACAACATTACGAAGCTGGTGGATGTTAGAGACCTTGCGCTCCTCCACCTTCCATTTGAGGATGCCCCACAGATGCTCAATAGGGTTTAGGTCTGGAGACATGCTTGACCAGTCTATCACCTTAACCCTCAGCTTCTTTAGCAAGGCAGTGGTCGTCTTGCAGGTGTTTGAGGTCGTTATCATGTTGGAAAACTGCCCTGCGGCCCAGTCTCCGAAGATAGGGGATCATGCTTTGCTTCAGCATGTCACAGTACATGTTGGCATTCATGGTTCCCTCAATGAACTGTAGCTCCCCAGTGTCGGCAGCACTCATGCAGCCCCAGATCATGACACTCCCACCACCATGCTTGACTGTAGGCAGGACACACTTGTCTTTGTACTCCTCATCTGGTTGCCACCACACACACTTGACACCATCTGAACCAAATAAGTTTATCTTGGTCTCATCAGACCACAAGGCATGGTTCCAGCAATCCATGCGCTTAGTCTGCTTGTCTTCAGCAAACTATTTGAAGGCTTTCTTGCACATCATCTTTAGAAGAGGCTTCCTTCTGGGATGAAAGCCATGCAGACCAATTTGATGCAGTGTGCGGCGAATGGTCAGAGCACTGACAGGCTGACCCCCCCACCCCTTCAACCTCTGCAGCAATGCTGGCAACACTCATATGTCTATTTCCCAAAGGCAACCTCTGGATATGATGCTGAGCATGTGCACTCAACGTCTTTGGTCAACCATGGCGAGGCCTGTTCTGAGTGGAACCTGTCCTGTTAAACTGCTGTATGGTCTTGGCCACCATGCTGCAGCTCAGTTTCAAGTTCTTGGCAATCTTCTTATAGCCTAGGCCATCTTTATGTAGAGCAACAATTCTTTTTTTCCAGATTCTCAGAGAGTTCTTTGCCATGAGGTGCCATGTTGAACTTCCAGTGAGCAGTACGAGAGAGTGAGAGCGATAACACCAAATTTAACACACCTGCTCCCCATGCACACCTGAGACCTTGTAACACTAACGAGTCACATGACACCGGTGAGGGAAAATGGCTGATTGGGCCCAATTTGGACATTTTCACTTAGGGGTGTATTCACTTTTGTTGCCAGCGGTTTAGACATTAATGGCTGTGTGTTGAGTTATTTTGAGGGGACAGCAAATTTACACTGTTATACAAGCTGTACACTCACTACTTTACATTGTAGCAAAGTGTCATTTCTTAGGTGTTGTCACATGAAAAGATCTAATAAAATATTTACAAACATGTGAGGGGTGTAAGCACTTTTGTGAGATATTGTATATGTATGGTATATTAGAGAGGCAACAATAGGCTGTAGGGGCCCAAGGTGATTAGGAATGCTTGACAGACACCAATGGCACACATTACTAATCTTACTAAAGGTTTTTTCTAAGTTTATTGCAGAGGGTTAAAAATTAAGTTATCATTTAGATGGAAAGAACAACCCTGAAACTCTGAAAGCTTTTGGTTACTTCCTCCAAGATCTCACATAAAGTTATTTTTCTATGACTTATGCCTCTAAGGTTATAATTTATAGCACACTGTTTGACATGCTGCTAAAAGTACATGATGTAAAATATAACTGTTTGGTGCAGAAAGGAATAACACTTTTCAGTTGGATGGCTGCAAATGCTTTTTTTATTAGTGCACTCTGAATTAATTAATGAAACATGCCTATCTGTGACTGCTTACTGAGGCAATGCCACAGTATAAATTATCCAGTATTTTTTATTGGAAGAATCATAAATTGTTGACAGATTTGTCCCAGCATTCAGACCTCATTGGTAGCTTGCCAGGTAAAGAATTGGAGGAGATATAATCTTTTTCTCATTAATTAAGCAAAACTGTGCTTTATCATTAGAGGATTCAGAAGAAAAATGCTGACGCAGTTGGAATGTTAACACCAAAATAGCACTGATACTTGACTGTGAACATTTATGCATGTGCTTAGATTAACTGCTGGACCAGGTCTGCCGCCACATCTGCACAAGCGTGACATACGAAAGTCTATCTCTCTCCTAGATAATACTTACGGACATATTTTTCATCTAATCAGACCAACTGTGAAACATGCTGTCAAAGGCATATACGATATGCTCTCCAAGAGAACCTTTACTTTTCTTTTTCAATACAAGACATTGTATTGATTTTCACAAAAGCAGAGAGCAATCTTGATTCATGTAAAGACATTCTACTTATAGATAAAAAAGAATTGTTATGCAGTTCAACTGATGCTATTGTGTGTCTGGGTATATATATATATATATATATATATATAGTTACATAGTTAGTCAGGTTGAAAAAGACACAAGTCCATCTAGTTCAACCAATATAAGGGGAAATAATGTTTTTATAATCCTTTATACGAGTACACAATCCCATACCCACAGTTGATCCAGTGGAAGGCAAAAAACCTCAACAAAGCATGATCCAATTTGCTCCAGCAGGGGTAAAAAAATTCCTTCATGATCCTCCAAGATGCAAATCGGATATTCCCTGGATCAACTTTACCTATAAATGTAAGTATCCAGTTTTATGTACATTTAAGAAAGAATCCAGGCCTTTTTTTAAAAGCAATTTACTGATCTGGACAAAACCAGCTCTTGAGGGAATCTATTCCACATTTTCACAGCTCTTACTGTGAAGAAACCTTTCCGTATTTGGAGATTAAATCTCTTTTTTACTCCAGACGTAAAGAGTCCCCCTTGTCCTTTGTGATGACCTTAAGGTATAACTCACCACCAAGTTCACTGTATGGACCACTTACAGTCAGGTCCATAAATATTGGGACATTGACACAATTCTAATCTCTTTGGCTCTATACACCACCACAATGGATTTGAAATAAAACAAACAAGATGTGCTTTAACTGCAGACATTCAGCTTTAATTTGAGGATATTTACATCCAAATCAGGTGAATGGTGTAGGAATTACAACAGTTTGTATACGTGCCTCCCACTTTTTAAGAGACCAAAAGTAATGGTACAATTGGCTGCTCAGCTGCTCCATGGCCAGGTGTGTGTTATTCCCTCATTATCCCATTTACAGGGAGCAGATAAAAGGTCCAGAGTTCATTTCAAGTGTGATATTTGCATTTGGAATCTGTTGCTGTCAACTCTCAATATGAGATCCAAAGAGCTGTCACTATCAGTGAAGCAAGCCATCATTAGGCTGAAAAAACAAAACAAACCCATCAGAAAGATAGCAAAAACATTAGGTATGGCCAAATCAACTGTTTGGAACATCCTTAAAAAGAAAGATTGCACCGGTGAGCTCAGCAACACCAAAAGACCCGGAAGACCACAGAAAACAACTGTGGTGGATGACCGAAGAATTCTTTCCCTGGTGACGAAAACACCCTTCACACCAGTTGGCCAGATCAAGAACACTCTCCAGGAGGTAGGTGTTTGTGTGTCAAAGTCAACAATCAAGAGAAGACTTCACCAGAGTGAATACAAAGGGTTCACCACAAAATGTAAACCATTGGTGAGCCTCAAAAACAGGAAGGCCAGATTAGAGTTTGCCAAACAACATCTAAAAAAGCCTTCACAGTTCTGGAACAACATCCTACGGACTGATGAGACCAAGATCAACTTGTACCCGAGTGATGGCAAGAGAAGAGTATGGAGAAGGAAAGGAACTGCTCATGATCCAAAGCATACCACCTCATCAGTGAAGCATGGTGGTGGTAGTGTCATGGCGTGGGCATGTATGGCTGCCAATGGAACTGGTTCTCTTGTATATATTGATGATGTGACTGCTGACAAAAGCAGCAGGATGAATTCTGAATTGTTTCGGGCAATATTATCTGCTCATATTCAGCAAAATGCTTCAGAACTTATTGGAGAGCGCTTCACATTGCAAATGGACAATGACCCGAAGCATACTGTGAAAGCAACCAAAGAGTTTATTAAGGGCAAGAAGTGGAATGTTATGCAATAGCCAAGTCAATCACCTGACCTGAATCCAATTGAGCATGCATTTCACTTGCTGAAGACAAAACTGAAGGGAAAATGCCCCAAGAACAAGCAGGAACTGAAGACAGTTGCAGTAGAGGCCTGGCAGAGCATCACCAGGGATGAAACACAACGCCTGGTGATGTCTATGCGTTCCAGAATTTAGGCTGCAATTGACTGCAAAGGATTTGCAACCAAGTATTAAAAAGTGAAAGTTTGATGGATGATTGTTAATCTGTCCCATTACTTTTGGTCCCTTAAAAAGTGGGAGGCACATATACAAACTGTTGTAATTCCTACACCGTTCACCTGATTTGGATGTAAATACCCTCAAACTAAAGCTGAAAGTCTGCAGTTAAAGCACATCTTGTTTGTTTCATTTCAAATCCATTGTGGTGGTGTATAGAGCCAAAAAGATTAGAATTGTGTCGATGTATGGACCTGACTGTATGTATGGAGAATCCTTCACAGTGATATTTCTAAGAATGGGCCAGTGCTTTTTAAACAACTTTTCTATTTTTTCTAACGCATTCACCATCTCTAGAAAAAGGATATCAAGAAGCTCATATTAAAAATCAACTAGAGATGATGAATGCGTTAGTCAGAACAACCCTGATAAAAGATGAATGAATGAATGAATGAATGATTTATAAAGCGCTACAAATGCGAACTGAATCGCCTCAAGGCGCTGGATGCATTCTCTGATGTCAGCTTCTCAGAAAAGGAAGGTCTTTAGTTTTTTTCTGAAGGCCTGGTGGTTTTCTTCCATGCGGATGTTGGTAGGAAGAGCGTTCCATAGTCGAGGTCCTTGGACTGCGAATCTTCGTTCTCCCTTTGCTTTGTAGCGGTATTTGGGAATGGTAAGGAGGTTTTGGTTAGCTGATCGAAGACTGCGATTCGGTGTATAGTGTTTTATTTTCTCGCGGAGATATGGTGGGGCGTTTCCTTGTACGCATTTGTGGGTGAGGCAGAGGGTCTTGAATGTGATCCGTTTCTTCACGGTTAGCCAGTGTAGGCTCTTTAGGGAGGGGGAGATGGATTCCCAGGGTTTTTTTTCCTGTTAACAGTCTTGCCGCCGTGTTTTGGATGAGTTGTAAGCGCGCAAGCTGATATTGGGGTAGTCCTACGTAGAGCGAATTTGCGTAGTCGAGTCGGGAATTGATGATTGTTCCCACAACTGCCGCTTTGTCCTCTTCTGGGATGAAGGGGATGAGTCTACGTAGTTGGCGGAGGAGATGGTGGGATCCGCTCACCACTGATCCTATTTGTGCATCCATTGTCATTCCTGAGTCAAAAATGACTCCGAGACTCTTGGCTTTGGTGCTTGGGGAGATGGTCTGTCCAAGGATGGTGGGAGGTGTCCATGTAGTCTTTATTTTGGAATTTTTGTTAGCTTGTAGGAGAAGAAGTTCTGTTTTTGATCCGTTGAGTTTGAGGGAGCTAGTGGTCATCCAGTCGTCTATTAAGGAGAGGCATTTCTGTAATTGCTGATGAAGGTCTTTTTGTTCGTTGATACGAAGGTAGAGTTGGGTGTCGTCAGCGTATGAATGGAAACAAAGATCAGTTTTCCTGATGATATTGAGAAGTGGGCGGATGTATATGTTGAATAGTACTGGTGACAAGGGTGATCCTTGAGGGACTCCGCAGGAGACTGCCCGGGTTTCCGAGGTGAATGTACCTAGTTTCACTGTCTGGGAGCGATTCTCTAGGAAGGATGTAAACCACTTTAGAGCAGAACCTGTTGCTCCTGCTACTTCAGCGAGGCGGACGAGTAAAGTGTTGTGGTTTACTGTGTCGAATGCTGCGCTGAGGTCTAACAGTACCAGGAGACTCTGTTCTCCGTCGTCTGCTGCTTCAAGGGCATCATCCCATATTTTGAGAGGTGCTGTTTCTGTGCCATGGCCTGGGCGGAAGCCTGATTGCAGAGGTAAACCAAAGCAGAACATTTTTCAGGACCATATGCCCATCATTCTTAATTATGGAGCACAGCACAAAAAAATAGAAAAGTTGTTTAAAAAGCACTGGCCCATTCTTATTTCAGTCAGGCGCCTCAAACAGATACTACCAGTCAATCCAAAGTTTACATATAGGCGAGCCCCCACTTTAAGGGATAATATTGCTAACAATGTAGTAGACCCCACAAAAGTACCAGATTTTACCTTCTTCTCAGGAAAGGGTTTCTTACGGTGCAAGCAACAGAAAGAACATCAAAAAAGATAAGTTTGTAGCTACTGCAACAGGAATAGAGTACCAGATAAGAGATTGCATCACATGCAGGACGGAGGGTGTTGTTTATTCCCTCCAATGCCCCTGCCAAATTCAGTACATTGGTCATACCAAACAACCATTGTGGATAAGAATCCGGGAACATGTGCAAAACATTATCAAAGGTTACCCTATGCACAGTATTTCTAAACATTATGCTATATATCATAATAAAGACACCCCCTCTCTCCTTTATTGGGGGATAGAAAAATACCATCCACAATGGAGAGGTACTAATAAGGTCAAATCCTTTAGCCAACGTGAGTCCTTCTGGATACATGAGAACACTTTTTATCCCTCAGGACATAATATTGAATTCGATATCAATTGCTTCATAAATTATTTTTAAAGTCATATTTCTATGCATATTTCTATCCTGTATTTTTTTTAATTTTTCACCTATTACACTTTTTAAATATATTTTTTATATATTATTCATATTTTTTATTAATTAATATCGAGAATCATAATAATTTTATCAGGATTGGGATCATATTTGCTAATTGGTTCCTTTCATCTAAGTACCCTATATATTGGTCCCGCCACAGCCGCTTGGCATCTTCTCAAGATGAAGCCACGTGGGAGGTGGCGAAACTAGTAGAGGTGGAGCCTGGCTGTGGATTGATCGACACTGAGTGAGACTGTTCAGATTTGTTTTTTCCTATGCTTTTAATTGTTTTAAAAAATGTGAGTTCATTGCTAGCTGGGTGGAGAGGTTGCATTATTTAACCCCCTGGATACTGCACTATAGGAGGCACTTTTTCTTGTTCTTTCATATGTATTTCCACATCTACTGGTCTTAAACGTGTAAGCAGCACAGTGGATGGAACTTATGCTGGCCATTGATCGTGTTGTTTGAGCAGAATAAAGATTACAGAGGATTCCTTGAAGAGTTTATTGGCACTAAGTGCAAAGGCGTTTTTGACCCCTTGGGGTCGCATAAAGGAGGTGAGCGGCCATTGCATGCGGTGGTGGGAGCACTCAGCATAAAGAGTCTTTTGAGAAGAAATATCACTGTGAAGGATTCTCCATACAAATATTTATTATTGGACTTTTTGCACCTTATACTGTATTATTCTACCTTTCTGCATATCATTCCTCTTGATTGTTTCCCTTAGTAAATAAGGCCCAGAAAACGCATGAGTATTAAACTTTACATTTTGGTCACATATAGGCTGGATGCCATATTTTAGATCACAGGGAGACCAAAAACAGTAAATCGCATCTTGTAGGCCCCAGGGGGGTTTCTCTAGAGCCATCAAACAAGGTAAATGGTGCGAAATTATGTAGCCACACTGATGTAATACATTACGTAAGGTATCTCCAATCTTCTGGTCCTCCTATGCCTGTAGCTATGTTAGCACATGGGTACTGTAATCTTGGATAATATTAACTAAGAATTTCAATTGAAACCAATCAAAAGCAATATAATAGTATGGGGATAAATGTCATTATAAAGGTGTTTACCCTGCAAACCTGAGAGATCTAGAATGTCCTAAAAAAACAAAAACATAATCGAATCACTTAATCAGTTGTAGCGGTGTAGTTGCCACTAGTAACAAACAATCCACCAATTCACTCCGCTGCCAGACTCCCATAGATCACTTGCAGAGACAATGAACAGTCTTTTGCTGGTTTTGTTTTTGTTTTATTGGGGGATACAACTTGGTTGGGGAAAAGGGTATATGGGATGCCCATAGAATAATTCAAGTGCCATCATATTTTAAAGATTGTAAAAGTTAGCCCATAATTAGAGCTAGAAGAGATGATGTGCATTTGTAATTGCTATGATCTTCCTCCTGCATCACCATGCAGACTGTTGCTCCTCCTGTGCTCAACTCCCGCAGAGTATTACTTCCAAGAATTCCCCATCCATTACCGTGTAAAGGATGAGGACATCAATCTTGACCGTGTAAGAGTAATGTTCTCAAAACTTCTCTCCTCCTGCACAAAGCTTACCCCGTAGTTCCCCTCCTGCACAAAACTTATCTTGAAGTAAAGTAATCTCACATCTTCTTCTTTGAGCAAGAAGGACCCACTCTGAATAAGTCCTTAAGCCAGCTCTGGTTGATCGCTGCTACTAGGCCAGAGGCCTGCAGCACCTCTCCCCAGAGGAGTAGTAGTTTAAAAGCATTTGATGGATAGTGGACTACTGTTCCCAACCAGCCCAGCTTGCAAATCCTGTGCCCTGAGGCCACATCGATTTGACACATATCCTCACAGTCTCTCCTCTGATCCAGGACTCCCCATCATTCACCGTGTAAATGATGAAGACTTTGCTAATGACCGTGTAGAAGCAAAATTCCCTCACAGACTTCCTGGCACATCCAGCCCTCCACTGTTATAACACTCACTGACCTCTCTCTGCCCTGAGTCCTTGATGGAGAACTTGACTGGCCCATACGTTCCGACAGCTTCACCTGCCCTTCTGATCCAAGCGTTCTTTATCAACGACCGTGTGATGATAAAGACATTGCCAATGACCGTGTGGAGGCAAAGTTCCCTCACAGATTCTCCCTGGGCCTCCTCCTGCAATCGGTACACCCCCCCCAGATGGGGGTGCCCTCCTGCTGCTGTCTAGTATGGCATCCTCCACTTCACTCAGACGACAATCCTCCCCAGTAGCATGTTACCTCAGCTTATATAAGAAGCCCACCCCCTGCCAATACCAGTTGGGGATTGGTCAGGGCTCCCACACCAGGTAGAAAAGTAGCACTTTCAAGACTTGCAGGTATGAATTTATTGTTAAAGACAGGCAATGCTCATCACTGTGGATCAATGTCTTTAAATATTCATTGCAACAGATGTCATAGGTAGACTAATGTTTAACATTCTTAAATTTTCTACTTATTTTCCCACAAAATAAAAAATTGTCATATCTTCAGCAAAATTTCCTATTCTATAAAAAGTATTGACAACAGCAAAAAAAAGCATTTCAAAAAATGATGCAAATTTCCTTGTTTTTCCATAAATGCAGGAAATCATTCCAGAAACATGTATTGAATACAAAACAAAGGGAATAATGAAGTTGTGCTCAAAAGTTTGCACACCCTGGCAGAAATTATGACATTTTGGCATTAATATTGAAAATATGGCTGATCATGACAAAAAAACTGTCTTTTATTTAAGGATAGTGATCATATGAAGCCATTTATTATCACATAGTTGTTTGTCTCCTTTTTAAATCATAATGATAACAGAAAACACCCAAATGGCCCTGATCAAAAGTTTACATAACCTGGAATGTTTGGCCTTGGTACAGACACATCAGGTGATACACAGGTTAAAGTATCAATTAAAGGTTAATTTCCCACATCTGTGGCTTTTTAAATTGCAATTAGTGGCTGTGTAGAAATAGCCAATGCATTGATAGCTCTAACATGGATGCACTGAGCAGGCTAGTTATTGAGGTATAGGGAGCAGAAAAAACTGTCAAAAGACCTGCATAACAAGGTAATGGAACTTACAACTATAAAGATGGAAAAGGATATAAACAGATATCCAAAACCTTGAATATGACAGTCAGTATTGTTCAATCACTTATTAAGAAGTGGAAAATTTGGGGATCACTTGAAACCAAGCCAAGGTCCAGTAGACTAAGAAAGATTGGCGTCACAATTGCCAGAAAAATTGGTCAGGATACAAAAGAAAACCCCACAGGTAACTTCAGGAGAAATACAGGCTGCTCTGGAAAAAGATGGCATGGTTATTTCGAACTGCCTCCCACCCACACAGTTGATAACATGTAAACAAGCAGATGCCTTTTATCATCTCTCCTCTCCTCACTTTCACAGAGTGTGAGGAGAGCCGATCAGCGGCATCTCCTCACAGGGGAAACATGTATAGTTAATCAGGGCACTGATCATCAGTGCCCTGATTACAGTGCAGCCCCAACAGTGCCCAGCAGTGATGCCACTATGTGCCAATCTGTGATGCCATGCCAATCTGTACCCATCAGTAAAACCAGTCAGTGCCCATCAGTGACACCAGTCAGTGCCCATCAGTAAGGCCAATCTTTGTCCATCAGTGATGCCAATGATTGCTGTCTTTCAGTGCCTGCCCATCAGTACCACCCATTTGTGCTCTGCCCCCCCCCCCCCCGACCCCAGAGCACCTTGCACCTTGTTGATGGGGACGAGGGCCTCTTTCTGACAACCCTGGGCTATGGTTGTCGGGGTCTGTGGGTGGGGGGGCTTATCGGAATATAAAAGGCCCTCAGATCCCGCCCCCCATGTGAATGGGTATCAGGTACATAGTTCACGTACCCATTCACGAAAAAAGTGTCAAAAAATAATAAAAACACAAAGACAGTGGACCAGCACATCCTAAATCCCTAAAGTTTATTTTTGTAATTGCACTGCTTAATTGAGTTGTTTTCCCTGCAGTTATTCACATTTTTTCTGTTTATGGAGGACAATTATTATATCAGACCTTAGTAGACCAGAACTACAAAACATTATTTCAAATGTTCTACTTATCTGTGATGATGAACCGAGTTGACCAGATACAGTACCTCTAAACTCCTCCTGCTAGGCTGCAGCATAGAGATTGCCCAACATATACAGTGTATAGGATGTTCATGTTGAAGGAGAGATGGTTATTCAAGGGTCTTATCCTTCATTTCCCTAAAATACAATCCTAATGTATGAAAAGCTTAGCACATTTTTGTAAAATACTGTGCAGTTTCCCCTGAGCAAGTAACAACAGTATAAAGTAAAATAAGGATAAGAATTCAAGTTGGTAAATTAGGTCAATTAGTGGACAGAAATAACTGTATTCATTATACTGACACCTCCGACATGGATTAAACATGATAATAGAAAAGATTGTGGAATTCAAAAATGTTTTAATTAAAATGGTACAAGCCTATATTAGTGCAGTAATGCAGCTGATTAACTTAGATTTAATTATTCTGCAATATACTGTATGTGATTAAAGTCAAAGCGCTTTCATAAGACCAATGTAAAAGCTTCAAGAAATACTTTTTAATCCTATAATTTAGTACAGAAAAAGGCCAAATAAAACCCTTTTTAAAATGATAATGCATTTAAAGTGGTATTACACTTTTTCAAAAACATTGTCATTGATTTTTAGAGGATTTCTACTTTTCACAGACAAATATTGCTTCTCCTTAACCTTTTTGTCAGTTACTAATATTGTTTAATTACAAAGGGCAGATTGTTGATATCACAAGTTTGCTTTGGCTTAAGTTTAAAAGGGCCGGTGTAGTAGATCCACTGATGAATGAATGAAACCAAATCATCTTCAACATCACTTCTACTGGTGAGCTGATTCTCTTATTTGCTTAGTTAACATGCAGAGCCCCAGTGTGATATGCATCCACCCTGGAAATAGTGGGCCTGCTGAAATGCACACCAAACTTAAAGCTGACTTTTACACAGCTGTCTAGCTGGGGACCCGGATAGCAAGAATAACTTGCCACACATTTGTGGCAGTATTGAATTGTAAGTCTTGTGAACGTGCTGCACATCTTCCCTGGCAAGTAGCAAAATTGCGTGGCAAGTCTCTAGCAAGAGCAAATTTGCAGTGGTAAGTCTACAGCAAGAGCCCTGCAAGTCTACAGCACAAGCCCCGCGAATCTATAGCCAGATTTATGCAAGTCTCCATTTTTGGCAAGAAAAAAAGAAGCAAGCACAACAAATCTATAATCCCACAATCTCCTGATAGTGAACCCATTGCTATCAACCTAATCCCTTACTGTACACGTGTGAAATATATTCAATCCATTGCATAAAATAATTCATCTATCATACAAAAATGATTTGTTTCTATGAAAACAATTAAAGTGCAAATGCTGTTAAAAAAGTGCAAAAGAAAAAATGTTGTGCTGGCACAGTGAACAAAAAAGTGCTTAGTGCAAAAAAATATTATTTATTAGTAAAGTGCATGCATCAAAAATTCATATGTGTTCAAAATATTTGTAGTCCATTTTGCAATCCCAGGAAAAATCCAAGATTATTAATATCACTTTCTTGGAGTTTTCCTGGGATTGCAAAATGGGCTTCAAATATTTAACACATATTAATTTTTAATGCATTAACTTTACTAATGAAAAATATTTTCTTGCACTAAGCACTTTTTGTTCACTGTGTCAGCACACAGTTTTTTCTTTTGCGCTTTTTTTTAACAGCATTTGCACTTTTTTTGTATGATAGATGAATTATTTTATGCAATGACACAGAGTTTATCATTATACATGATTGTTTGATTGAATGCATTTCACATGTGTACAGTAAGGGATTAAGTTAATAGCAGTGGGTTCACTATCACCAGATTGTGGGATTATAGATTTGCACTGCTTGCTTTTTTTTTCCTTGCCAATTAACTAGTGATCATAGGCATGCTCAGGGGGTGTGCCAGGTGTGCCTGGGCACACCCCAATCACCCCAAGCGCATTAGCATTATCGCTCTGTGTGCAGACAGGGAGATAGGAAATATCTCTCTGACCAGTTCTGCCATTCATGAAGTGCTACCGTACTTCTCTTACACTGTACCGGCTCTACCATAAGCACGTGTGTGTGTGTCTGTATGTGTATGCGATTGAATAGTACTGACTGGCATATTCAAGCCATGGGATATCTTTTTATATCCTTTTCTATCTTTGTAAAGTTTCATTACCTTGCTACGCAGGTCTTTTGACTGTTCAGCCTGCTTAGTGCATCCATGTGAGAGCTAACAAACTCATTGACTATTTATACACACACACTAATTGCATATTTAAAAAGCCACAAATGTGGGAAATTTAAAGTATATAAAAAGATATCCAAAGCCTTGAATATGCCAGTCAGTACTGTTCAATCACTTAATAAATGGAAAATTTGGGGATCTCCTGATACCAAGCCAAGGTCAAGTAGATCAAGATTTTTAGCCACAACTGCCACAGTAATTGTTCAGGATACAAAGAAAAAAACAACTGGTAACCTAAGGAAAAATACAGGCTGCTCTGGAAAAAGATGGTGTGGTTGTTTTTAAGGAGCACAATACGATGATACTTGAACAAAAAAGAGCTGCATGGTCAAGTTGCCAGAAACAAGCTTTTACTGCACCACAAGTTCCACAAAAAAGCCTGGTTACAATATGCCCAACAACACCTTGACATGTTTCATTTAGCTTTTTTGTAGCATTGGCGCAGTAAAGGCTTCCTTCTGGCAGCTCAACAATGCAGCTCTTTTTCGTTCAAGTATTGTTGAATTGTGCTCCTTAAAAACAACCACACTGTCTTTTTCGAGAGCAGCCTGTATTTCTCCTGAGGTTACCTGTGGGTTTTTCTTTATATCCCGGGCAATTCTTCTGCCAGCTGTGGCTGCAATCTTTCTTGGTCTACCTGGCCTTGACTTGGTATCAAAAGAGCCCCGAATTTTCCACTTCTTAATAAGGGATTAAACAGTACTGACTGGCATATTCAAGGCTTTGGGTATCTTTTTATATGATTTTCCATCTTTATATAGTTCCGTTACTTTGTTACGCAGATCTTTTGACTGTTCTTTTCTACCTCCTCATGGCTCAGTGTCTAGCCTGCTTAGTGCATCCATGTGAGAGCTAACAAACTTATTGACTATTTATACACAGACACTAATTGTGATTTAAAAAGCCACAAATGCAAGAAATTAACCTTTAATAGACATTTTAAAGAGCCACAGATGTGGGAAATTAACCTTTAATTGATATTTTAACCTGTGTATCACCTGATGTGTCTGTACCCAGGCCAAACATTCCAGGGTATGTAAACTTTTGATCAGGACCATTTGGGTGATTTCTGTTATCATTATGATTTTAAAAGGAGCCAAAAACTATGTGATAATAAATGGCTTCATGTGATCACTATCCTTGAATAAAATACAGTTTTTTGGCATGATTAGTCATATTTTAAATATAAATGCCAACATTTCACAATTGATGCCAGGGTATGTAAACTTTTGAACACAACTGTGTGTGTATATATATATATATATATATATATATATATATATATATATATATATATATATATATATATCACACACACACAGGTGTGTTTGATCTTTGGGGTGCACACCCTAATGCAATAGGCTTTACCCATGGTGGTGATTTACCGGTTTTTAGGTGGCAGCAATCTTATTTAATCCCTCAATCTTCCATTAATATCTTTGGCACTAGTTTTTCTTCTTGCTTGTTCAAGTGTCCATTTTTATCGGGTCTATTCACTAATAAGTGAAGAGAGGTGAATTGTTAGAAAAATCTAAGCCAGAGTGGCTGAAGTCGAAAGAAAAAAAAAAGCTCTCATTGAAATATTTTTAGTTCAGCTTTTTTGGCCTATATTTTACCATTTCCCTAAAAAATGTACCTCAGTTCACTGAATAGTGCATTAAGACAAAACTGATCTTTATAAAAACATTAAAATATTTCGATAAAATCAATACATAACACTGGATTAAATCTAAGTTATTTTTTTTTATTAGGGTGAACATTTAACAAAACAAAAAAAAGAACATTTATAATATGACAAAAATAGACAAATATGCATGAATGCCTATCCCTAATTAAAAAAAAAAAAAAAAGAACACAAAACAAAAATTGCAGTAATATGCGATAATATGCAATACTATGTAAAACAGTGATAAAGTGCAATAATTCAAGAAACTAAACAGCAAAAAGATAAATAGGCATAAATGACTATCCCTAATTAAAAAAAAATACAATAATATGCGATAATAAGTGATAAAAGTGCTTGAATCAAAAGCAGGTATTCATCGTATTTTACATTAAAAAACAATAAACAACATCCAAATAATAAAGTGTATCAAAAAGTGATGGGATGTAAAGATCACGTGCTCAAAAAACAGTTCTTGAAAGTTGTGAACGCAATTGTTCCCACCATCCAGGCATCCATCAGGAGTGTGCCCTAGCAGCTCATCTTAAACAAAGACCACAACATGTCTAGTGGCGCTTTGGTATAAAAATCCTTAATGGCAGTTCACGTTCCACTCTCCTCTCCTCGCCTGCATTAAAATCCACAGCTGGTCTGACAAGGCTTTAATATATGGATCCTTTATGGAAAATCACATTCCACTCCACTCTCCTCTCCTAAAAGTGCCACTAGACCTGTTGTGGTCTTTGTTTAAGGTGAGCTGCTAGCATATAAACAAGGAAAAATAAAACATTCCAAATTGTGCTCCACCAATGGGATATTAGGGTTAATCACTCCTTTATTGCTATCTCTCTGAACTCCATATCAGATCTCATGGATACCACCTCTCTGCACACCACGCCCCAGCACCAATTAAAGAAAAACCTTACACACAGCACAATGATGAAAATTCAGCCACAGTGGTCCCTGTGGTGGGATAACGATTACACAACATAACTGAACCAGAACTTGCAGCAGACTTGCAGAATGTTTGCAAAGAAAGTTGATCTGGAGTCGTGCAAAACAGACTTGCTGCAATTGTGCAACAAACTTGTGAAGCCTGGCAAGTCTATCTGTGGAGAAGACCTGATTGTTCTGTACTTAAGTAACACTTACAGGTACCTTCTCCACCCCCAGCATGTGATTGGACAGTGAAAGGAGAAGTAGCAGACTGATATGCTCATCTCCCTGTCACTCTACCTACTCCTCCTTGCTCATCATGCTCAACTCATTGGCTCCTGGTGCTGCTTCTTTCAGTCTAAGGGTACAGGCACTTCAAGGGGCTGATACCAAGTCAAATTCAAGGGCTTTCTCTTAAAAAAAAAAAATCTGTTCCTACCCACAGAACCATAGCTACTATTCGCATGCACCTGCTATTCCAACAACAATAATCCGCTTGCCGCTGGATTCCGGTGTATGTGGCTAAACAGCCATGTGAAGGAGGCTTTAATGTATTAAAGGTACAGTACATTAAAGTGGTTGTAAACCCTTCCATATACCCAGTGAAGTGACTGGCCTTAGGTGATACACAGAGATTAAATAAATCCTCCTACATAAGTTGTACATGTTTATCTGCAGCACTCTCTTCTCTACATCTGTTCAAAGTCCGGAGATTTGAAAGCTTGTGTGAGCTGTCAGAAAAAAGGTTACACTCTGCAGAGCTCAGTAGGGAGAGCTCTGACAGCTGATTGGAGGGAAGGGACGCAAACAAGAACAGAGCTGAGGCTGTCAATCAGCTGGTGTTCCCTTCCCGTCAGCAGAGGAACGAAGCAGCCGACAGAAATGACAACATTTAGACATCTGTGAAATATTGGGAGAATATAGTCTGGTCAGATGAGACCAAAATTGAACTCTTTGAATGCCATAATACACACCATGTTTGGAGGTCACATGGCACTGCACATCACCCCAAAAACACCCCCCATACCAACAGTGAAGTTTGGAGGGGGAACATCATGGTGTGGGGCTGTTTTTCATCATACGGTACTGGCAAATATCATTGAAGGAAGGATGAGTGGAAAAATGTCCAAGACATTCTTGATAAAAATCTGCTGCCATCTACCAGGATGATGAAGATGAAACGAGGGTGAACATATCTGCAAGACAATGCCAAGCAAACTCTCAATTGGTTTCAAATAAATAAAATAAAGCTGCTAGAATGGTCCAGCCAATCCCCTGACTTGAATCCAATAGAAAATCTATGGAAAGAACCAGAGATCAAAGTTCATAGAAGAGACCCACAGAACCTTCAAGATTTGAAGACTGTGGAAGAATGGGCCAAAATCACACCTGAGCGATGCACGTGACTAGTTTCTCTATACAAGAGGCATCTTGAAGCTGTCATTCCCAACAAAGGATTTTGTAAGAAGTATTAAATAAATTTCAGTTAGCATGTTCATTATTTTTTCCCTGTGTCAATCCATTTTATTACACATGGCTTAATTTCTGAACTTATTTGTTTTGGTTTCTTTGTATGTATGGATTGTATGGGTTGTTACCAACATGTGGTGAAAACTTCACATTTAGAAATATATTTACCTAGAAAAATGGTGACGTGTTCAATACTTATATTATCCGCTGTATGTGTATATCAAGAAAAGTTTCACCAAATAACTTGGTAAGTGTAAATATTACCACGTAGGGATAGAACTTTGGGTCATATATAGTGGCACTGACCTCACCCTCTAGGGATACCTGTTATGGTAACGTACATACCTTTTATGATTTATAATAAAGGTTATGTTTTACATAAGTGGCCTTTGGTGTATAGGGAAGCGCACCCTCCTCTAGTTCTAGTTAAAAAAAAAATTTTTTACAGCAATTGAGTCCTTTGCCATTTATCAATCAGCTGGCTTAAAGTGGTTGTAAACTCTCCCCGACAACTTTGTCCCATGTAAATCAGCATAAAAAACCCTAATGAACACTGCTTGTGGATATCTCCTTACTTGTTTAGTATTGCTGTAATCCTTTTTGTTCTTTACAATGAATTCACTGAGCATGCCCAGATCTCCCCTGATTTACAGCACACTCTGTGTACTTTTTTGTCTATTATCAGATCTTCCTACACAACTCTGAAATCCCAGGAGACTGCATAATCACTCAGAGCTTCATACTACACCCCATGTGACCATGTTACATTACATGCAGTGTAAACTTGGGCATTGGACAGGATTACTGCAGCCTTATCAGCTGAAGCTGATAAGACTGACACAGGCAAACACTAGATAATAGGCACAAGTAAATACTATGAAATAAAACAAGTCAGCTATGAGCAGTGAAACAGGGTGGCCATAGAAACGTTGGATTGAGAAGGAGGTTTGGTTAACAGTACAGGAAGTGTTCAATGTAAGGGTGGAAATACACTCTACTGTGGACTCAGAAAACAATACTTAAGATGGCGCTGCCTAACCCCTGGAAACAAGTTTTTTAAAGTTTCTTTAGGCCCCTTTCACACTTATACGACTTCAAAGTCGCGTGATTTTACCGCGATTTCGCGGCCGCGATTTTACCGCGATTTGCCGCGATTTTACAGCGATTTGGGAGCAGTACGACTTTGCCACGTTTCTTGGCATTAACAAATGAAAACATACAGTGGTTGGTATGAATCATGAGGGGGAACTCCACGCCAAGTTTTAAATAAAAAAACTGGCCTGGGTTCCCCCCCAGGGGCATACCAGGCCCTTAGGTTGTCGGGAAGAGGCCCTTGTCCTCATCAACATGGGGACAAGGTACTTTGGGGTGGGGGGGCCGGCAGGGTGCCCCCCATTCCCTAAAGCATCCACCCCCCATGTTGAGGGCATGCGGCCTGGTACGGTCCAGGAGGGGGGGGGGCGCTCGCTCGTCCCCACCCCCATTCCTGACCGGCCGGGCTGCATGCTCGGATAAGGGTCTGGTATGGATTTTGGGGGGGACCCCACGCCGATTTTTCGGCGTAGGGGGTTCCCCTTACAATCCATACCAGACCTAAGGGCCTGGTATGCCCCTGGGGGGGAACCCACGCCAGTTTTTTTTATTTAAAACTTGGCGTGGAGTTCCCCCTCTGGATTCATACCAGACAGCTGTCAGCACTGCCTGTCGCTCATCGGGAAAGGAAAAAAAAGTTTTCCTTTCCCGATCAGCGAGCCAGGCTTGTGCTTACAAAGTCGTACTGAAGTCGTGTCTATATTATTCAGGCACGACTTGCATGCTACTTCAGGGTTTAACATTGAGGTCTATGGAGTACATCTCGCATAGAAGTTGGACCAAAGTAGTGCAAGGACTACTTTCAAGTCGGCACGACTTAAAGTCGTGCCAATATGAATGGTAGTCATTGAAAATCATGGAGAATGACTTGTCATACGATTTTGCAGTACAAAATCGTGGGACAAGTCGTATAAGTTTGAAAGGGGCCTTAAACAGTAAGTAATATGCGATTTGGGCTGGATTACAGTGGCTATAGTTTGATAATTACTTATTATAATGGACTAAATGAAAAGCAGCATCAGCGTGGGAGAGTTTACTTCCGCTTTAATGGGGAAAAAATAAACATGGAGGTAAAACAGGAAATAAAATTAAGTTATTGAAAACCGCATTTAATCACCATTCATGTTAAGCAGCAATCTTGCTTTTATAACAGAATGAATCATATGCCATAAACAGTAGAAGTATCTTTTTTTCATGGCATCTAGTCATTAAGTAAGGTAAAACAATGATTACTAAACAGCCTCCCGCAATTTATACTTCAAGGTTATGATGCTGATGAATGCATTAATGTGCGGCTGAGCACAGGGCATGGCATTTCGCTTCCTGCGTACCGCTCTCATCAGTCACATTCATAAATAACAAAGAGAGATAGATGATTTGGTTTCTTCTTGATTCAAGAATCCATTTTCTGAAGCAGATATTACATTGCTCTTTGACTATCTGCTGTATTCATATCCCCTGACTTGACCTGAGTATTAATGCATTTGACAGTACATGGAAATTCACTACAGGGAGGAGGATGGGACTTGTGCTTAATTCTTTTTAATGTCCTTTCCTGATTATGCAAAACACCATGAGACCTCTGATGAGCGTAATCATTAAACACTTTCAGAGCTAAATAAAACAAATCAGTGGAGTATGGGGAAGTTTAGACTGCTGATAAGAAAGTCAATGTGGAAAAGCATAGAAGGCTTTTTGAAACCATCAGTTTG
Source organism: Lithobates clamitans (assembly GCA_037952925.1). Classification (NCBI taxonomy): domain Eukaryota; kingdom Metazoa; phylum Chordata; class Amphibia; order Anura; family Ranidae; genus Lithobates; species Lithobates clamitans. The sequence goes on along the minus strand of JBBGZY010000125.1, from coordinate 1,877,880 downwards.
AACTTGGTAGGTTAAAGGATAGCTGTGATCATTAGACAAAGAGAAAGATATCTGTACTGTTAAAGGCACTCTGTCACAAAGATTTTGAGAAAGCATCTATTATTTGACTAGTGCACATACTAGTTTGTGAATCAAGAAAAAGCTAGTAATAGTTTATTTATTTATTTCAGGTATTTATACTGTATAGCAGCATCAATTTATGCTTTGCATTATATATTTATTATACATTCACATCAGTCCCTACTATCAAGGTGCTTACAACCTAAGGTTCCTAACTCACATTCATACACATACTAGGACCAATTTCCCTACCAGCATGTCTTTGGAGTGTGGGAGGAAACTAGAGTGCCCAGAGGAAACCCACTCAGGCACAGGGAGAACAGGCAAACTACAGGCAGGCTCCAGGGGATTTGAACTAATGACCCTAGAGCTGCCAGGCAGAAGTGCTAACCACCTACCCACTGTTATTCACATATAACTGGACTTGTTCTGTAAGGTCCAAGATGTTTAATCCCTAATCAAAGTATCTTCCTCAACTCTAATGAGTGGCAGAAACATACCTCATGTGTGTTTGCGACAGCACTGAACCAGTGGATGACCTGGTATTTATGCGAGCACTGTGGGCTCGATTATCCTTCATGGAGGTTTTTACCCAATGAAGGTGTGGTGTAGGTGACCCTTTTCAAGGTCTTGGGCTGCTGTCCCTCTGAAAGCAACAGAAAAAAAAATGCTCCGCAGAATACTTTGAATTGGTGTAGAGCAGCTCTTGGTATAAAAGTAAAAGTTTGAAGGTATATTTCAGAAGTTTATTGAAGTTGACAATTCACAGGTAATAGGTAAATCCAACACATTTTGGACGAAATGCCCCCCCTTCATCAAAGCTGTAATGGTGGCTGTGGTGGGGACAGACCTGGAACAGAGATGATGCCACAGAATGATGCTGCTATTCTGCAATTTGACAACTGCAAACAGGATTCATTTTTAGCTGCATCTCTGTTTCAGGTATGTGCCCCACCATAGTGTTGAAGTATGTCCTAAAACTTATTGGAACTTAAAGCAGAAATGATGTTGTTTAGTCCGAAAATGCTTTGTTGATCTCATTTTAGCATCAGGTATATCACTGCTGCCAATCCATGCAATATGATGTGGTAGCTAGCAACTTGACTCTCGTAGCCAGTTTGCATTGAAGTTCACACTGTGTTCATTGTTGTACACTATCTTGTATATTATTTTGTATGCGGTCAGCTGTATGTTTCTTTTTAGTTGTAACAGCCACATTCACTTGTACTTGTACTGTGATGTCTTTCGTATTGTTTCCTGCTCATTTTTATGGAAAATCTTCTCTTTCAAAATAAAGATTACATAAAAAAAAAGAACTTAAGCAGAAGTCCAGTCAAATCCTAACTATACTTAAACTTGCTCCCACTCCTGTTATAAGCCTATTCTAACTACCTTGTAAAGGAAAGATGTCTATACTTACCTATGCTAAGGACTTTCCAGGCTGGTAGTTAGGATTTGACTGGACTTCTACTTTCAGTTCTAATACATATCAGGACATTCTTCAGCACTTATGGCTACATAGACTTCACTGGACTGCATATACCAAGTCACTTACTTGAAGACCCAACTCCCAAACATGAGTGTGTGTAGATCAAATCCAGTGTCGTGGGGAATGTAAAAACCTGTATATTGTGGAGACAAAACAACTTTTCAGCAATGGGATGGACCAACATAGAAGGGTGATCTCTATGGTTCATGACTCAGTAATCTTTGTACACTTTAATGACATGGGACATTTGTGAGGACAGTGAGGTGCATTTTTTGAACAGAAAAATCAACTAGTTTGCAGGTGGCTATCTATGCAAACTGGAACAACCACTCCTTAACACGGGTGTCTTTGACACTGTTTGTCACCTACATATGATGCCGTTTTAATATCTCTGTTCTGGCGTTTTAATGACAATTCGCACCTTTAGCCATGTAACTTAAAGGACTAACAGCTGCTGGAAGGGGATTAAATAATCAGAACAGGGTGTTTCCACACAGTTTTTCCTCTCCCATTATGTTCTTGGACACATTCCACTATGGTTAGATTAATGGGACTTAGTTACCTGTTCTGAGGTATGTGCCCAGGGGCGGACTGACCATTCGGGCGCTCTGGCTCTGCCCGAGGGCCCCATGCCACTAAGGGGCCCCATCAGGGTTGCCAGCCTCAATAAAACCAGGGACAGTATGTAAAAATCTGTTTTTTTTTTTAAATCCCAAGATTTATAGCTGCCCCACCTCTCCAGTACCTTTTCAGTGTGTGTATGTGTATTCTGTGTGTGTATACTGTGTGTGTATATTATGACTGTGTGTGTATACTGTATGTGTGTGTGTATACTGTGTGGCCCCATAATCTATTGCCTGGGGGCCCCATAATATCCTATTGCCCGGGGGCCCCATTGGTTGTCAGTCCGCCCCTGTATGCGCCTGATGCTGCGTACACACGAGCGGACTTTACAGCAGACTTTGCCCGGCGGACTTTGACGGACTTTACGATGGACTTTACGACGGACTTTCTGAATGAACGGACTTGCCTACACACAATCAACCAAAGTCCGTCGAATTCATACGTGATGACCTACGACGGGACTAAAATAAGGAAGTTCATAGCCAGTAGCCAATAGCTGCCCTAGCGTGGCTTTTTGTCCGTCGAACTAGCATACAGATGAGCGGACTTTTCAAACGGGCTCGAGTCCGTCGGATAGATTTGAAACATGTTTCAAATCTAAGTCCGTCCAACTTTTGAGAAAACAAAGTCCGCTGGAGCCCACACACGATCGAATTGTCCGACGAAATCCCGTCCGCCGGGCAAAGTCCGCCGTAAAGTCCGCTCGTGTGTGCGCGGCATAACACTTAATAGAACTGAAGAAGTGGCTTGGATATACTGCAAAATGTCTTCAAAATGATTGAACAAGTCAAGTGAATGTGACTATTACTAATTTTCCCATAACCTCTATAAATGAAAACCTTCACAGGATAAGGTTTAATAAAATTGGAAAGTGGGTATGGCATAGCTCTGTAAGATAGGTCATAGGTTAATTGATTGGTACCATGTTTGCAGGATAAAAGTAAAAAAAAACTCAATGTGATACTGTGTAGTTAAAACAGACACTAATTGCCAGTTTAGTACCAAATAAGTGTCAAGTACTATAACCGTAATTCTGTGCTAGAAACAAATTCTTCATTGGAGTATATGCAAACATTAAATAAATACATAAAAATACCAGTTAATATAATGTGATAAAAGAAAAAAAGTTTCGTCAATAGGAAAGTGAATCAAAGGGTTGCCAGCAGCAGTGCGAATGTGAGTTGACTAGCGTCACAGTGAAATAGAAAGGTTAAACACCATGCTGAGCTAATATAAATTTCAAATATAAAAACAACAATGTGAATCAAATTGCAAAAATAAATTCATTCATTAACAGTCCCACTTCTTTGTAAAAATAAAGTGCTCCTGCGCAGATCAAAATTAGAGGTGCTCTGATTCAGTGTGCAGACAGAGCCTTGCGTTTTCACTTCCTGGTTCCCTACCGCGCATGCACGAGTCGCGCTGCACAATTCGAATGGTCCCTGCTGTCTCTGGGACCCATGTGTATACCAGCAGACAGCGGGGGGGGGAGTGGTGCAAATACCTATATTATACAGGTATCTGCACCCCCCCCTGAAAGGTGCCAAATGTGACACCGGATGGGGGGAGGGTTCAGAAAAGCGGAAGTTCCATTTTTGTGTGGAACTCCGCTTTAAATGACTTAACTGATGCCAAACTTAAATTTTTTAAGTTTATCATGAAATTATAGATTTTATTGTAAGCGCCCAGGGGTGCACAGCATGTGTGGACAAATTCAGCATGATTAAACACATTAGAATTAAGGCTGTTGCCCGTATGGGTATATAAGCCCATATCTAAGATGGCAGATTTAGAGCTTCCTGATGACGGCCGTTCCTATTGGTGAAATGCGCCGAGGCTCGATCACGTCATCGCGACCACACATCCACCCGGAAACACGATCACAGGGAACTGAGCCTCACAGCAATTCAGCGGCGTCTTGACGGAGACTGGCCGGACACCCCTGATAAAAATACATGCTGATCACACCAGGTGCCAGGCTTAGGCACCAGAAAATGTGAGTGTGTCCCATTTTTTACCACATCTTTATTTTAAATAAATTACAGTTTTACACTATGGGAGTCCCTCTCTGTCATTTTTTTCCCTATCTATGGAGGACCATTCTAAAATGCAGCTGATCTGGATTAACCATCTAGGGGTCACATATCCCCACAAAGCGCAAGTGACCACTCTAGAGATAGGTGGTCAATTCATAAGGGTGAGTGCGCACCTCTGTCTGCCCACTGAATTGCAGCACCTATAATTTTGATCTACGCACGAGCACTTTATTTTCACAACAAAGTAGGACTGTTAATGAATGAATTTATTTTTGCAATTTGATTCACATTGTTGTTTTTATATTTGGAATTTATATTAGTTGAGCGTGGTGCTTAACCTTTATAATATAATGTGATAAGTTCATAGACATGTACAAAAGTGCTAAAAGATATCCACAGGTTTAGTAATGCCCTGTACACACGATCGGACATTGATCGGACATTCCGACATCAAAATCCATCTGATTTTTTCCGACGGATTTTGGGCCAAACTTGTCTTGCATACACATGGTTGCACAAAGTTGTTGGAAAATCCGATCTTTCTGAACACGGTGACGTAAAACACGTACGTCGGGACTATAAACGGGGCAGTAGCCAATAGCTTTCGTCTCTTAATTTATTCTGAGTATGCGTGGCACTTTGTGCATCGGATTTGTGTGCACACGATCGGAATTTAAACAATGGGATTTTGTTGTCGAAAATTTTATATCCTGCTCTCAAACTTTGTGTGTCGGAAATTCCGATGGAAAAAGTCAGATGGAGCCCACATACGATCGTAATTTCCGACAACACAATCCGATCGCACTTTTTCCATCAGAAAATCCGACCGTGTGTACAGGGCATAATAGTTTAGTAATATAATAAGTCCATAAATGGTTGATTTGCAAATAAAATGACAGGTGCTCTTTAAAGTGCTTCAACAGCAGTGTATATTTAAAAAAACATGCATTGTGCTGGTGCTTCAACTCGTGCTTCAACTCCATGGATGGAGCTGCTTATTGCTGGGGTGCCGAGAGAAATGGTGATGGAGGAATGCTGGCCACAGGGGAGAGCACAGCTGAGCAGGTGAATGAGACGATAGGGCAGAGAAGTTAAAGGAGGAAGGAGAAATACACCAACTGTGAATTTGAGGTCTGCTGTCTCAGCCACCGTGTGCTGTGAATGCTGTCTACCCTCTTGTGAGGAAAGCTTTCTGGTAAGTGCGGCAAAAGAGGGGCAGCATGAATTGAAGCACCAGCACACCGCATTATTGTTTGATTATACACGGCTGTTAAAGCCCCCCTGACCCAAAGAGCACCCCCCATGTTGAGGGCATGTAGCCTGGCATGGCTCAGGAGGGGGGGCTCGCTGGTCCCCCTCCTTTTCTGGCCTGCCAGGCTGCATGCTCAGATAAGGGTCTGGTATGGATTTTTTTTGGGGGGGGGACCTCACACTGTTTCTTCTTTATTTTTTTAAAATAGCCAGGTGCCAGAAATTGCAAACACGAGTCAATTTAACTGTGATTTGACTTGTTTTTTTTTCTTTAGAAATGTCATTTTTGCTGCAGCAGGTTCTATACATGCTACCGATGCACCACTTTACAGGCAGACTAAGAGGACCCCCAGGTACTATATTTAAAGGATTTTTTTATTTTCTTATTGTTTCACATTAAGCATCATTAAAAATCACTGCTCCTATAAAATCTCTCTTTTTTTTTTTTTAAATTGGCATGAATATATGAATATATGTCCCCCAGGGCAGTACCGTACCACCATACCCTTTTTATGGCCAATTACTTGCATATAAGCCTTCTAAATGGGGACTTTTGATTTCTCATGTTTGCGGTTTGGGGCAGAACTTTTCCCCTTTTCCGGAGTTCTGCTGCGAACTGAACAGAGGGTGTTCGGCTCATCCCTACACAGTATCACATTGAGTTTTTTCACTTTTATCCTGCAAACACAGTACCAATCAATTAACCTATGACCTATCTTACAGAGCAGCACCATACCCACTCTCCAATTTTGTTAACTGCTTGCCGACCAGCCACCATCATTATACTGCGACAGGTCGGCACGTTCCCGCGAACCGTCGTAGCTGTACGTCGGCCCTTAAAGCGGGGATAGCAGGCACGCACCCGCTGCACTGCGGGGGTGCCAATGCACGTGGCGCGATGACCGAGAGCCAGAACAGGGACGTGTGTGTGTAAACACACAAATCCCTGTTCTGTGAGGAGAGGAGAGGCAGATCATGTGTTCCTACTAGCTAGGAGCAACGATCTGTCATCTCCTCTTGTCAGTCCCATCCCCTTACAGTTAGAACACACACGAGGGAACACAGTTAACCCCTTGATCGCCCCCTAATGTTAACCCCTTCCCTGACAGTGACATTTACACAGTAATCAGTGAATTTGTATAGCACTGATCACTGTATAAATGTCAATGGTCCCAAAAATGTGTCAAAAGTGTCCGATCTGTCCAACATTACTAGTAAAAAAAAAAATATAATAAAAATGCCATAACATTTTGCGCAAACCAATGAATATACACTTATTGCGATTTTTATTACCAAAAATATGTAGAATACATATCGGCCTAAACTGAGGAAAAAAATTAGCTTTTTTTAAAAAAAATTGGGGATATTTATTATAGCAAAAAGTACAAAATATTGTGTTTTTTCAAAATCGTCGCTCTTTTTTTGTTTATAGCGCAAAAAATAAAAACCACAGAGATGATCAAATACTACCAAGAGAAAGCTCTATTTGTGGGGAAAAAAGGACGTCAATTTTGTTTGGGTACAGCGTTGCACGACGGCTCAATTGTCAGTTAAAGCGACGCAGTGCCGTATCGCAAAAAATGGCCTGATCATTGAGCAGCCAAATCTTCCAGGGCTGAAGTGGTTAAACTGAGACTCTACCCTGGTAGCTCTTTTAGTGGAGGCAGCAACTCTTTACATATTGTGAAAGAACTTGATAGTTCACAGAATAAGGGTTTACAGTTTTGTTTTCCTAGACATCTTAAGTTAAAGCCTAACTCCACTTTTGTCGAGAAAAAACACTCCCCCTGTGTGATCTATGTACATTGCAAGGATTATAACAACCTTTGTTGCAGATTCCTACCTTTTGCTATTCTGAAGAAATCCCTGTTTGTTCCTCTGTGCCTCTGTGCTGAGTGGGTCTAATGGGAGTGGTTTCATAATTATCAGTCAGCTGTGCAGCTGCAGAGCACTAATGCTAAAGCTGCTGGGCATGCATCCCTTTAGACGTGTTCCTATTGGGAGCGTCTCACCAAAAATGACATTTTTGTTGCATGGGATGTCTGAAATCTGATTCTTATCTTAGGCAGACTTCTGGGAAAATTAGTGAGGCAATCGCACAAGCAGGAAATTATGTTTCTGGGGGGTGGTCAGTACACATTCTGTGTACAGAACAACTCCATGTAGCCATATCAGAAAATCACAGTGGCTGCAGATTGAAAAGGAAAGGTAATTTTTAATAACATTAAATTAAAATATGACTTGTGTCACAATTGTATACACTATATTATTTTTTTCTTTATTTGCTATTTTTTTCCCCCACGAAAGGGGAATTTAACCCTTTAAGTGTTTTTTTCCAGTTTTGGATATACTGCCAGGCAGGGTCACTAATAAGCGCTGACCCTTAACAGGGCCTGGGCCCCATCAGTTCAACTCTGATCCACCTGTGTGCCATTACTTCCACCCTCCATACCCACAGCGTTGCTGGCTTCTCCTCTCGCTCCTGCCAGCTGTCAGTTTACCATGTTTACTATGCTTCCGTTTGTTAATGAACAGGAAGTCTCTGTACAAAATGCTTCCTGTACATTCTTTCTGCGGACTGCAGAAAAAGGGATTGAGGAATCTGTGTTCTCAATCACTTTCTCTGTCTCAAAAGTGAGTCATCAGGGGTCTGTTTTCACCTAACAAGACTGTTTAAAAATTTAAAAAATTAAAATTGTAAAAAGTAATTACAAAAAAATAAAAATTAAGGGCACCTCTTCTTGCATTCCCCCTCCCCTCTACCACCCCCCTTCTTTCTTCCCCCCTTTAATAGGACAAGTAGATTATAGTTGCCTATTTTTGGGATAAGGCCTTCTCCACGCCTCCTTGTTTTTTTGTTTTTTGGGGATGGCGTTTTTGTTGAATGTTTATACACATTGTTTCATTTTTATTATTGTTTTTTTTAAATTGTTCATTCAGATGTCTGTTGTTTCTAGGGTCCATCACTTTGCAATGCATTCTGCAATGTAATTCATTAGTTAGGCATTATATTTTTTTCCTTTTAGATGACATCACGTGACCAAGAGGTCTTTTCTATTCTGTCATGAAATGTTCATGGCCTTAATTCAAAATTTAAGAGAGCATTGTTATTTAAGTATTTGAAAAGTTATCTTCCACATATAGTGTTACTTCAAGAAACTCACCTTATGGGAAGCAAACTTTTGGCCCTTAAGAAGCCTTGGGTATAGAAGGCTTACCATGCTACATATTCCACATTCTCTAGATGGGTTTCGATATTGATTAGTAGGGATGGGCCGAACACTCCCCCGTTCAGTTCGCACCAGAACATGCGAACAGGCAAAAAATCTGTTCGAACACGTGAACACCATTAAAGTCTATGGGACACGAACATGAAAAATCAAAAGTGCTAATTTTAAAGGCTTATATGCATGGTATTGTCTTAAAAAGTATTTGGGGACCTGGGTCCTGCCCCAGGGGACACGTATCAATGCAAAAAAAAGTTTTAAAGTTTTTTCAGGAGTAAATTTCGTACCTAGGGGTGTCTATAGTATGCCTGTAAAGTGCGCATGTTTCCCGTGTTTAGAACAGTCTGACAGCAAAATGACATTTCTAAAGTAAAAAAAGTCATTTAAAACTACTCATGGCTATAATGAATTGTCAGTCCGGCAATACACATAAAAGTTCATTGATAAAAACGGCATGGGATTCCCCTACAGGAGAACCCCGAACCAAATTTTTTTTTAAAAATGCGTGGGGGTCCCCCCAAATTCCATACCAGGCCCTTCAGGTCTGGTATGGATATTAAGGGGAACCCTGCCCCAAAATTTAAAAAAAAAATGGTGTGGGTCCCCCCAAAAATCCATACCAGACCCTTATCCGAGCACGCAACCTGGCAGGCTGCAGGAAAAGAGGGGGGGTGAGAGAGCGCCCTCCCTCCTGAACTGTATCAGGCCACATGCCCTCAACATTGGGAGGGTGCTTTGGGGTAGCCCCCCCCAAGCACCTTGTCCCCATGTTGATGGGGAGAAGGGCCTCATCCTCACAACCCTTGCCCAGTGGTTGTGGGGGTCTGCGAATGGGGGGCTTATCAGAATCTGGAAGCCCCCTTTAACAAGGGGACCCCCAGATCCCAGTGGGAGTGGGATCTAGTATTCTGATTTTGGAAATACGCACCTCCTCTGGAGATATGGTCTGTACACAGCCTAAAATTGTGGAGACTTTTTGGCAATTTTATCAGACATTATATACATATCAGTTGCCTTCTGATTTCCAGCCGACTGAATTGGTGGCTTGGCTGGATTCAGTCACACTGGCCTGGTTAACAGATAATAAGAGGGAGATGCTAGTATATCCTATAACATCGGAGGAAGTCCTTTCTGTCATTGGCTTCTTTACATAGCGGAAGTCTCCAGGGCCAGATGGCCATCCTATTGAATTTTATAAGGCTCATGGAGAGCTCTTAGCTGCTGTATTGGCTTCTCTTTACTCTGATTGTCTGAAGGAGGGAGCCTTGCCGGACTCAATGAGTTATGCTCATATAGTTTTAATCTACAAGCATCCAAAAGATCCATCCTCTTGTGCTTCATATAAGCCTATTGCTCTTTTGAATGTAGATTTCAAGATTTTGACTAAGTTAATCTCCCGACGACTACAACCTTTGATGTTGAATATTATCGACTCAGATCAGACGGGGTTCATGCCTGGCAGGGCTACAGATGTGAATTTGAGGAGATTATATACTAATATTTATGCTTCACATCTTAATATATTATCATTGCTTCTCTAGATATCGAAAAGGCTTTTGATACCTTGATACCTTGGAGTGGCCCTTCTTGTGGGAAGTACTCCGCAGAATTTATAAAATGGTTACAAGTTTTATATAGGTCTTATATAGGAATCCCATAGCTGCAGTATAAATGGGTGGAGGGTTGTCCTCCATTCTGTATTTAGGAGTTGTAATTTCCCATCAAGCTTACTAATTTATGTCTTTGAATCTGACTCCGATTCTGGGAGACATTGGGTCAAAATTGAAAGCATGGAACCTACCATTGTACTTATTGGGACACATTAATCTTTAAAAAATGAAAATTATACCAAAATGTATGTATTTATTTAGACATTCTCCACAATGGCTCCCTGTATCCTTTTTTACAAGATTAAATCAGTTGTTTTCATCTTTTTTATGGGGGTCAAAAAACCCCAGGTATAAATGAAGTACCCTGATGTACCCTTGTGAACAGAGGATTATCTTTTCCGGATTTATACAAATACTTATCGGCCACTCAGCTGTATACGACCATATGGTGGATAAGCACAGATTTATATACATCCTCCACTCGGCTGGAAGCAGCAGTAGTAGGTTCCACAGAAGCTCTTAAGGTACTTTTATTTAGGGGTCATAGGGCACCTTACCAGGTGACTATTCTTATGCTTAATACTATTTGAGCCTGGGAGGCTGGTCTTAGATGCGAGTCTTATCCAAAGGGTGCGATTTCTCCAAATGCCCTTTTATGGTTTAACCCTACACTTCCTCAATTTTTTAAAACATCAGAGCCTTGCGCATGGACTAAATATAATATTAAATTACTTTCTCAGATGGTTACTGATCAGAAACTATCTACATTTTCTACACTTACTTCAACTTTTAATTTACCTAGTTCCCATCTATTTAGATACTTCCAGCTTCCTCATACTTTTCATGTACAGTTTCCACAGGATAGTTTAATGATGATAAAATCCACTCTGGAATTAGTACTTAGGTCTGAGTGTTTGGATAAGCCTACCTCGAGACTGTACTCTCATCTTATTTTAATTTCTATTTTGCCACTAGAGGGTCTTCGAGCTAGGTAGATGCAAAATATAACAGATTTAGATATGGAGGATTGGAGTGGTGTGTGGGATTTCCCTCTGAGATCTCTGGTTTCCTTGAGGGACCATATGATCCAATTTAAACTGGTAAACAGAGCATATATCATCCCTTATAGACTTCAATGTCTGTTTGCTTGTTGGGTTTGGTAGAGGCTATTACCCCTACAGTGAATGAGTGAATATTTATTAATACAACATTATTCTATGCAAGAAAAGCCGTTGCTTTACATTGGAAGAAACTCTGTCCTCCTACACTTTTATATTGGAAACAATTGATAAAGAATAATCTTCAATTGTATAGAGACACCTATAGGTATAGGGGTTGCCCTAGTAAGTACAATAAAGTCTGGACAAAATGGTTGTGAAATCGTACACGGCATCTAATATAGATGGGGGTAATGAATCATAATCTGGGTGTTCCTTATAGGGGATACCTGGGGCTATTGGTGATACAAAGGACTAATGTTTATTCGGTATATTCCTTTTTTTTTTCTTTTTTGCTATGCAATGTGATGGGATCTTGATATTCTACTAGTATATTTTAGGTTCAATGTGTATGATGTGTTGTCATGTTTTGTTTGTTTAAGAAATTAAATAAAAAGATTTATTTAAAAAAAAAAAAAATAATTAAGAGATCATTTACACATGCTTCGCTCTCTGAACCTCCTGTGATCCATGTTTTAATTGCTTTTCAGGGAGCATTTGGCAGGCGGCGAGGAGGACCACACTAGCATGCTGCAACACTGTCTGTGTTCAGGGCCATACACCTGCACACACATTCCTGACAAATTAGGGCCTGCGGCTGTGTTCATACAGTTGTTGCATCCCCAAAGCATAACATAAACTGCCTGCACACAGCCAGGCTGCTTCAGCCACATAAACAAACTGATAATTCACACTGCACAGGTCACAGTACCCATGTTTTTTGTAACCTGGCATTGGGATATTTTACCTGCATCTGAAGATTAATACTGGCATGCTGTATACAAACAGTCTGTAAGTGCATAACTTTTTTCAAAAATATTGGTTTTACTTGGTGGACTTCACTATGGTTGATATATGCAAAAATAATCCTGCGCTGCTCATAAGAAAGAAAAAGCAGCTAACACAACCAACAAAGTATATATGCAAAAAACGGCAAAAAGTGTAGCGCTAAACCTTATCATACATAACCCTAGGTGGGTAGGTATACAGTGAAAGGGATCACCAATAGAAAGACCCATACATAGCTGGGAAGTCCCGTTATGGGTGTTTATGGTCAAACAATAAATAACAGTGTTTTAGTCCTTTAGATAAACAATTTATATAGATCCAGTATCCCAAAACAGCAGATCAGCTCACTACCACCGAGAGAAATGAAGGCTTACCAGATGTGGTGGACCCGACAGGGCATACGCCGAATTGGGTCAGATAAGGCTTGGGTGGTAGAAAGCTGTGGATATCTGTTGTGTCGCAGATTGCTGGATTCCTCCAACTGGTATCCGGGTCCTGGAAGGTGTGTGGAGTTCAAAGAATATGGATGGTTCTGTAGGTCCCAGGGGGGAGGGGATGAGGTATTCCGTGGGTGGATCCCCTGCAGGTGCCTGCCCTCCCCTGATGCTCATGAGTTCACAGCTAAGGAGCTTGAATTTGAACTCCGCCAGTATCACTTCAGTGGATGAACCACAATGATGACCTTTGTCTATGTAAGTTTACTCTGTGATCAGTGTTGGACAGCAGCGTTCAGCAGGGATCCCTCCAAAATCATACAACACAGCGGTTTCTTTTCAGGGAAAGACTGAAGACCTTAAAACTGAATTCCAGACGTGGCTGAGCTGCTGCTTACTGAACATAGGAGGAGGATCTGAACCCTTTAGGTCTTAGGGTTCAGATATTCCCTTCTTTTGACAACATTGACCCCACTTTCAAAATAGCCTGGGAGAACATCTTAAAATCCTGTTCTAACCAGATGATGAGTTCACTGACTGAAGAATATAAGAAACGTTTGTTAGACATCGATAGAAATATCGAGGATCTATACTCTAAGTTCAATATATTTAATACCCATCCTTCCTTCTCTGAGCTTAATGAAAAACTAAAGACACATATCGAAAGTTACAATAAAAATATTCTTGCTAAAAAAGAAAGCAAATTTTTACGTGACAAGCAAGCCTTCATGAAGGCCGGGCCTATAAATGGCACCAACAGACAAAAAATAGGACATACCAACACCAACAGGCACAGTATGACTACCAATCAGAATTTTCCGATACTTCTTCTATGGCCTCCAATTCATCACAACCCCCTTTTAAGGGTTCCATGCGTACAAGAAAGACCAAAAGACACAGAGAAGGAGGTAGTTTTGAAGGCAAACCTAAACGCAGAGCAATCGCACACGCAAAACACCAACGAAAACATCAGGCTCCGCTCCACCTTCATTTGAGAACCAACCTACTCCTATACCTACAAACATTATTAGTAAAGATACCACATTACCACCAAATGTAAGGATCCCCAGCTTATTTCAGACAAAAAACGTAGGCACCCCTCCAGCCCCTCTAACATAGAAACTACCACAGGACAATCCTTCCCTCTAAATATAACATCATTAACCTTTCATCTCATTCTCTCACAGTAGACGAAACAGCTGTTTTAACTAGGGGTCTCACTTTTTGCCCTAATCAGAAAATTAACAAATTCGATACAATAAAAGATCTACATCTGTTCACACGCAAACTCCAGCTACAAAGCATGTTTGACAAAGCCGATGTGGACTCAAGTACCTTTCGATCCCTCAAGGAGCGACAGTCATTGAATGATCCAAATACACTGTTAGAGGAAAGCGACACTCGAGACCTCATAGATATAGTAGATTTGGAATCCCTTTTGAATCCACCTACTAGCTCCAATACAAAAGATCAGATATCTTCTAAATTAAAGAAAAAAATCTGACCTGTATCCCTCTCCAGGTACCAACCAAGGCATATCTACTTTCCTAAAACTATCAACCCAGGAAATTAGAGAGATGAACGCAAATAGAAGCCTCCCTGAGAATTTAACAAAGAAAAGCAGGCCTTGAATGCATGAGCAAACAACCCTAATCTGGTTATTAAACCTTCAGATAAGGGCAGGAATATCGTATTAATGAACAATGATAATTATATATCAATGTGTATGTAGATACTTAACAACACCGAATGGTAGAGATCAATTAAGCCTTAAATAATCACTTTATTTAACAAACAATTCTACATTCTCGTAGACAAAGCACTCAATAACAACATTATTTCTAATCAATTATGGAAATTCATCCACACTCCCTTTCCCATTATCCCTACATTCTATTCCCTCCCCAAAATTCACAAGAACAACAAAGATCCCCCAGGTAGACCGATTGTGTCGGGTAATGGTCCATTACCGAGAACCTCTCCAAAATGGTAGATGAACATCCAAGGCCGTTCAAATCATCGATGGCGTCCGGGTAACTAATGAGACTATCCTAGTCTCCATTGATGTTGAAACACTTTATAGTTCAATTCCCCATGATAAAGGGCTAATCTGTATTCAAAGAGTTTTATCACAAACTCCTCCGTCTAAGAAACCATTTAATGAATTTGTATTACTGGCACTTGATTTCATACTCCGCCATAATGTGTTCAGCTTTCATGGCCAGTATTTCCTCCAGGTACAGGGCGTAGCCAGGGGCACTTGTTGTGCCCCTGGCTACGCCAATCTGTACCTGGGGGAATGGGAGAAAACCTTGATGGAGGATGAGGATCTTGCTTTGTACCTGCGCCACATCAGGTTATGGCACAGGTACATTGACGATATCTTCATCCTATGGGAGGGACCTGTGGAACTACTTCATACTTTATTAGATGTTTTGAATAATAACGCATTTAACTTGAAATTCACGATGGTTCATAATCATAATTCCCTAACATTTTTGGATATTGAAATATTTAAGGATCCCAATAATTGTTTAGCCTGCAAACTTCATCGTAAACCTACATCAGGAAATACAATTTTACACTCTAACAGTTTTCATCCAAGACCCCTAATCAATTCAATTCCTTTTAGTCAATTCTTGAGGATTAAACACAATTGTTCCAACAACGATGACTTTCTTAGAGAAGCCAGATCCCTCAAGAGTCGACTCCTAGATAGAGGATATACTCATAAGTGCTTGAAAAAAGCTTTTAATAAAGCCAAGGCTCGCGATAGACAAGATTTGTTACGAACATCTGGCAGATCCACCTCTGCTTCAAATCCTTACACTAGGATTATCACAACCTTTTCAAATGAACACGTGGAACTGAGACAGATTCTTTCCAAATATTGGCACCTCCTCACCAATGACCCGATCGTGGGCCCCTTCGTGTCACCTGACCCCCTGCTCACCTTCCGACGTACTACGTCGGTGGGTGACCGATTGGTCAGAAGTGAATTTAGGGGCCTCACTCGAGGAGACCCCTGTAACACCTTAGGCACCTTCCCTTGTGGCTCCTGTGGATATTGCCGGTATATGAACACTAACAAGAATCCATACCTCCCCAACGGCTGGCTATTTTCTGCGAAACACTATGTCAACTGTCAAACCACATTCGTTGTTTATCTGATACAGTGCGAATGTGGCTGTTATTAGGGGTAAAACCATTCAGAAATTATGCAAACGCCTCTATCGCCACATATTGGCAATGAAAACTAAAAATCCAGATTTCCCCTGGGGACGACACATAGCCACAGTCCTTGGTGAAGCCTTTCCAAAGATATCAGTTTTAGTCCTGGATCGGTTACACCACAACCCTCGAGGAGGTGATCTGAATAAACTACTCCTCCAGCGAGAGATGAGGTGGATTTCTACTTTAAATGCCACCTCACCTCCAGGATTAAACGAGATCTTGAGTTTTAAACCCTTCCTCCAAGGATTCATATCAGGGGGATATGAGGGTAACATGTAGGTGTCCTTACATTTTATCTTGATAATGCCCATGTTTTTCATTTTCTCATTTTTTCATGGTTTCTTTTTTCTTTTTTCATCTGTCTTTGTTTCTCCCTACTCCATCATTTTCGATAAAATATATATATTGCGATGCATTTATTATACGATTTTTTGTTAGAATGTTAAGATGGATATGGAGGTTCAAGATATATTGCCATTTGCTACGTCTATTTTCATTGGATTATGATGAGATTTCAATATATATAAGTGTACTTAATATTCTTCGACTATGTATATGGTATATAAATTGCAGAAATGCAATGTAAAATCATAATACCTCTTGATATCTTCTTTTGTACTATATTTAATACTACATAGAATGATTTTTAATCATGTACATTTTTCTTATGTTTTAGCCATCACCTCTTCTGATCTCCCATAGTTCTAATATTCCAATTAATTGTCAACCATTTATCTCCATTTAGATCAGCATTTATTCAGGCACTGGTCTGGTTGTCCCTCGGCCCTGCGTTGTCCCTCGGCACGGGTAGGCTCCACACACCTGTGTGTGGAGCCTTACTTTGGACGCCTGGGGATCCGTGGTGTTCCGCCGTCCGCGCATGCGCTGTACGGCGGACCCTCGGATTCACCATGATTGCGTCCCTCTCCCCGTGTCAGCGGCTCATGGATGTCTGACGTCATCGTGCCAGCCAGCGCGGTGGTGTCGGACGCCGCTGCGCCGGGGGAATGAGCACTAGGCGACAGCATCACCTCCTTTGCTGACACTTGTCAGCTGTGGGAGGTGTGTCGCCTAGTCCATGCAGTCCTCCTCCTCGTTTTCACTCTTTCACCTATCGGCACCTATGATTGCGAGATTTCCCGCCCCTTTGGGGCGGACCTCGCTCACAATCAGCTGGCTTATATTCTTAAAATATGCCTGTTTCCTTCTCATACACCCTACGTTGATCTTGTGGAGCAGTTGTATCCGGACTCTCATCTACAAAGTAAGCACTGTTGTATTATGCTCTTTTTACTTTTACTCTATTTACATCTCAGCAGCCGCATATACTCTAACTATCACCATATAGTGTTAAACAAACTAGATGAATATGCAATATACTCCCCTATCTACAATTTACTAGCAATTACATATCTATTTAGCCTTTTAAACAATTTATCCCTATACATTATGTATGGGCTTTAGAGCCCAACTCTCGCCATAGCAATTGAATAGGTTGGTTGCATCTAAATCTACGGCCACATTAGAGCGTAATTCTATATATATCTACATATGCTTCTTTACTTTATAGATTTCTCCCTCTTTTTAGAGGCATACTCATTTAAGTTGATCCAGCCCCTATAGTCTCTACATGTGTCATGCTATATATATAGATCAACGGGTTATATTCTATAACAGTATAGTATACCTAACTATACACTATTTTTATATCATAGGACTTGGCATTTATACCTATTTAGCCATTCCTCGTGGACCGCATAAGCCGGGTGTATCCCATGACCCTGCCTGCTTTAATGCTGTTATCCATGTAATTGACATGGAGCAACATTACAAAAAAATGGACTGAGATTCCAAACTACTCCAACTCCTTCTCCTCTGTTTCCTCACAAATTTGGGAGATCAGAACTGGAAGCATCATTTTCCAACATTGTATCTTCTTTGATTCTTAAAAACAACTATAAACGGTGTAACTAGTAAGTTTTTTTCTTTATTGGTGTGTCATTACTATCAGTTGTGCTTTTTTCTCCCATTTTTTCCAAGCCCCCTAACTAACCCATGTATGCCCACTAGACTACATATGCTTAGTACTTTTGTGCCCTGTTTTTTAGTATGTTTCTATTTTTCATACACTTTGCAGATTACATATTATAACTGCACAGGAAATCCCCTGAAGAAGGAATTCACATTTCAAATATTCCGAAACATGTTGGAATCTTCCATATGTATCACTTACGTATGAGTTTTTCACAAGTAGAACCTGTATGTCTAGGATCATTTGCAGTTATTGTATACCTGATTGCTTTTAAATTCTCTATATTCATGTGTAATTTTGAATAAAGTATTATTTTTTATATACTCTGTTATCTTTCACCTTTATACATACTTATATTCTCCATCTCCCTCTCACCCACAAAATCCCTGGGGTCCCCCCCCCCTTTTGGGTTATATATTTTCACAGATGCTCAATAGGGTTTAGGTCTGGAGACATGCTTAGACAGTCCATCACCTTTACCCTCAGCTTCTTTAGCAAGTCAGTGGTCATCTTAGAGGTGTGTTTGGGGTCGTTATCATGTTGGAATATTGCCCTGCGGCCCAGTCTTCGAAGGGAGGCGATCATGCCCTGCTTCAGTATGTCACAGTACATGTTGGCATTCATGGTTCCCTCAATGAACTGTAGCTCCCCAGGGCCGGCAGCACTTATGCAGCCCCAGACCATGACACTCCCACCACCTTGCTTGACTGTAGGCAAGACACACTTGTCTTTGTAATCCTCACCTGGTTGCCGCCACACACGCTTGACACCATCTGAACTAAATAAGTTTATCTTGGTCTCATCAGACCACAGGACATGGTTCCAGTAATCTGTGTCCTTAGTCTGCTTGTCTTCAGCAAACTGTTTGTAGGCTTTCTAGTGCATCACCTTTAGAAGAGACTTCCTTCTGGGATGATAGCCATGCAGACCAATTTGATGCAGTGTGTGGCTTATGGTCAGAGCACTGACAGGCTGACCCCCCACCCCTTCAACCTCTGCAGCAATGCTGGCAGCACTGATATATCTATTTCCCAAAGGCAACCTCTGGATATGATGCTGAGCATGTGCACTCAACCTCTTTGGTGGACCATGGCGAGGCCTGTTTTAAGTGGAACCTGTCTTATAAAATCGCTGTATGGTCTTGGCCACTGTGCTGCAGCTGAGTTTCAGGGTCTTGGTAATCTTCTTATAGCCTAGACCATCTTTATGTAGAGCAACAATTCTTTTTTTCAGATCCTCAGGGAGTTCTTTGTCATGAGTTGCCATTTTGAACTTCCAGTGACCAGTATGAGAGAGTGAAAGCAGTAACACCAAATTTAACACACCTGCTTGACAACGGGGAGGGAAAATGGCTAATTGGGCCCAAGTTGGACATTTTCACTTAGGGGGGTACTTAATTTTGTTGCCAGCTGTTTAGACATTAATGGCTGTGTGTTGAGTTATTTTGAGGGGACAGCAAATTTACACTGTTATACAAGCTGTACACTCACTACTTTGAGTTACATTGTAGCAAAGTTTCATTTCTTCAGTGTTGTCAGATGAAAAGGTATAATAAAATATTTACAAAAATGTGAGGGGTGTACTCACTATTGTGAGATACTGTGTGTGTGTGTATATATATATATATATATATATATATATATATATATATATATATATATATATATATATATATATATATATATATATATATATATATATACACACACACACATTGTATACTTTTTTTCCACATCCATATTGGTATATTTTTTCACAAATGAATTGTAATATTTATGCACAGTCACTTTATTGATCGTATAGTATATACAGGTTTATATGATAATTATGTATATATCCATTTGCACATACTAGCACTCTAGCTGTTTGTCTAGAACCATGTTTTGATCATGATTTTTCATTTAAGCGCTGCACATATTTTTAGTTTTTTTACAATGTGATACTCTGCCGGGGCATTGTGCTAGCAGCTCACTTTACACATTTTGAGGCCTTAGCGTGTGAGTTTTCTCTTCACACAGTACCCATGTGAATGTATCCCAAGTACCCAGTACCCCAAGACCTAATTTACAAACAAAGCTTTATTTTAACTCAAAACTATTTTATCTTTTATAATTAGCAGGAACTTTGCAATTTATGATTTGTTTGTGTCTGCTATAAATTCATTTTTTGTGTCTTTTTAGCAAAAAAAAATATCGATTTGATATTTTTTGGGGGGGTGGCACTGTCAGGTGGGCTGTACAGAGCCCCATGATTTTTAACAGCAGCCTTGGTGGCAGGAACACAAGGAAAAACACATCTCATCCGGAAACATGCTGTAAATATATTAATACAAGATCATGGAACAAGATCATTAAAGGTTAGACCTGCATTATACAATTGCTTTAAATTTACTTTGTGGTTTTCTTTAGAATACTCACATGAAACAAATCTAATTATCCCATCCTAATGATTTCAAACCTCTGTGAACATTCTATGGCTTTTAATCTAATACAGAACTTGCACATGGGGGGGTGTAAAGATAAGAATTCCTGTACATGTTATGTACGGGGGTGGACTAAATAGCAATATTACCATTTAAAGATGAAGGTTAACACTGAAGTAACTCAGTATACAATTATAAGGTACAAAGGTGAGTCATATTAGGTTGATTGCCAGCTTGCAGTACATGTCAGATGTAAAAGAAGTGTTTCAATTAGTACTTGGATATGTCAGTTTTCAAAGCAACGTGCAGCAATCAACGGGATTTCTAATATGCCAAACAGTCATTGCCCAAATTGCAGGTTAATGATGAAAAAGTCCTACACAATTATGTAATGTATCAAGTACAGAAGACAGATGTAATGAAGCATATGCCAAACATAAAAAAACTGTACAGAAACTGGAAACAGAGGTCTCAAAGCTAACTGGGACAGAAGGACAATTAAAGCAGAACTCCATGAAAACATTTTTTCTCCTATACAGTGAGGCAGTGCCCACACTGCATGGGTTAACTGCTTGCTTTGCCTGGGTGCACCGAAAGGCTGAACTTACCTGATCCTTCGATCCTCCGGAAAACAGCACTCCCCCACTTACCCCATCCTTCAATCCTCTAGAAATCGGTGTTCCCCTGCTTACCCAATCTTTCAATCCACTGGAAATCAGCGCTCCCCCACGTCCAGAGGTGGACCGTTCATCCTATCCTCATGTCCAGAGCCAGGCTATGGGTGTGATGACACCAGGAACAGTCCATGCACAAGACCGCTGGCATTGGGGGGGCAGGAGCAGCAGAGACTGGCCTTGCGCTCGGAGGATCGGCAGATAGGTAGCAAATATAAGTAAGTATATCTCCTCTCTTCTCACCCCTAGACAAAAATGAGGCGTTAACCCATGCAGTGTTGGCACAGCCCCACTGCATGGAATTCTTCTTTAAAGCTGAACTCCCAGCAATAGAAATCTTACATGCAGAGCTTCCTTCCGACTTGCAGAGCAAGCAGCTGCTGATTTTTTTTTAAATCTATACATTAGAACCTGAGATATAACTATATATTCCCTATTATGTCATTACTGGGACCCGTACAGCTCACTTGGCAGCTGGGGGGAATTTGCTGGGTGCCCTACGTTTTTTCCTTTGTATTCAAGTGTGCCCCACAAGACTATTGGGTTAATTTACTAAAAGTAAATAAGCTGTTCACTTTGCAAGGGAATGTTCCCTCAGCTTACTAGTGATGAAAATTCGCCTTTCAAAGAATACCTAATTATGTGCAAAGACAATTAAAAACAAAAGTCTTCTTGCTTGCAAATGATTGCATGATGGAAGTCAGCAGAGCGTCACCTTATTCACTAAGCTAAGGGAACATTCCCCCTAAAAAGTGAATATTTATTTGCCGATAGAACACCTTATTTACCTTTAATAAATCACCCTATTGTCTCCCTAAAGCCTTCTCTATGCAGAGAGTCTGTGGGCTGGCCATAGAATGGTAGGATTTCAAACAAAAATCTTGGAAAAAGAAGGTTCTAAGAAAGCTCTTTGTTTTTCTATTCATTAGTAGGAATGGGCTTTATGTTCTAGTCGAACATGAGTTCGACTCGAACATTGGCTGTTCGTCCATTCACTGAACAGCGAACAATTTGGGGTGTTCGTGGCAAATTCGAAAGCCGCTGAACACCCTTTAAAAGTCTATGGGAGAAATCAAAAGTGCTAATTTTAAAGGCTTATATGCATGGTATTGTGATAAAAAGTGTTTGGGGACCTGGGTCCTGCCCCAGGGGACATGTATCAATGCAAAAAAAAGTTTTAAAAACGGACGTTTTTTCGGGAGCAGTGATTTTAATAATGCTTAAAGTGAAACAATTAAAGTGTAATATTCCTTTAAATTTCGTACCTGGAGGGTGTCTATAGTATGCCTGTAAAGGGGCGCATGTTTCCCGTGTTTAGAACAGTCTGACAGCAAAATGACATTTCTAAAGGAAAAAAAGTCATGTAAAACTGCTATCGCTAGCGCCGGCTATAGTGAATTGTCGGTCCGGCAATACACATAAAAGTTCATTGATAAAAACGGCATGGAATTTCCCCACAGGGAAACCCCGAACCAAAATTTAAAAAAAAATGCATATGGGTCCCCCTAAATTCCATATCAGGCCCTTCAGGTCTGGTATGGATATTAAGGGGAACCCCGCGCCAAAATTAAAAAAAAAATGGCGTGGGGTCCCCCCAAAAATCCATACCAGACTCTTATCCGAGCACGCAACCTGGCAGGCCGCAGAAAAAGAGGGAGGGACGAGAGAGCGCCCCCCTCCTGAACCGTACCAGGCCACATGCCCCAAAACACTTTTTATGACAATAACTTGCATATAAGCCTTTAAAATGCGCACTTTTGATTATTCATGTTCGTGTCCCATGGACTTTAACGGTGTTCGCGTGTTCAAACAAATTTTTTGCCTGTTCACATGTTCTGGATGCGAACTGAACCGGGGGGTGTATCGGCTCATCCCTATTCATTAGTAGGGTCAAGTCGATGTACATTTTCAACCACAATGATGAGAAAATTTCAAAGGATCAGGTTGGAAATTTTTTTTCAAACGAACACATTTTTAACATTGTATGTGGTTTTCTTTTAGTAATGTTTCATAAGAATTTTCCTAAGACTTTTCCTAACAATTTTTTGTTTGAAATTCTATCCATCTATGACTTTTCTTATTATGACACTGAGTGTAATTAGGTGGTCATAGCGAAAGCAGATCCTCTTAATCCTGATACAACCGGCTGACATTTGGCCCAAGTGTAAACTAGTCTGTCTCACAGAAGCTGGCTGAATGGCATCCAATCAACCCACTGGGTTGAATGAACAAAAAAATGATAGCGTGTACCAGGCTTAACTTAAAAATGAAGAATTTAGTAGACCTCCATTATGCCACATCCAATTTAATATATGAAAACCATAGAAATTCTATAGGTCTGAAAAAATCAGACTTTGTTGGCACTACATGAGGCAGCTTGATAAATAAAACATATACTTTATTTTCTCTGAAGTTAATGTTTTTGTGCAATAAAAACCAGTTACAGCATTCTACATAACTAGTATGAGGTAACCAATATCATAGTATGCCCAACCCCGAAATGGAAATATATAAATAACCCCAAGTATAATACAACAGTATGTAGCATTACATTCCTGCTAGTGTAGCTGTGATAAACAGGTGTAATGTCCATAATTACTCCATTTTGGCAAGTTAACGGGTTTCGCAAAGATTTTTCGCTTCCTCAGGACTGGTTGGATAGATAGTGGTTCGAACAGCTAAAGGGAGTAAACAACATAAGTCTCGGGGGTCGACACAGGAGCCCCTCAAATGAACGGGGGAACAGCCAGGAGCGCCTGAGGCCCCCAGAGGAATGAGAACCTGGGCACTCTAGATTCCCCTGAATGGATGTTTATATTAGTCTTAAAGGGTCAATGCCGTATAGGGAGGGGTTGATAACAGATGTGTTACAAGAACCTTCCCCTGTATTCAGGTGATCAAAGATTGGATTGCATCCCCATCTCCAGGATGGTTGTCTGTGTACTTCACCCAAGGATCTACTTTTTTGGACCTTCATATTACCAATTGAACATAAATAGCCTACCATCTCATCCCCCCCTCAGGTTCCCCAAGATGCAGTAACGCTGTTATCAACCCCTCCTCGAATTGTTCCCTATACAGCATTGACTCTTTAAGACAAATATATACATCCAGGGAAATCTAGTGAAATTTCGCTCTCTTTCCTCAGGGGGCCTCAGGCGCTCCTGCCTGTTGCCCCTTCCATTTGAGGGGCTCCTGTGTCTGCCCCTGAAACTCATGTTGTTCACTCCCTTTAGCTGTCTGGACCAGCATTTATGCAACGAGTCTTGAGGAAGCGAAAAAACTTCGCAAAATGTGTTGACTTGACATAATGGAATAATTATGGACATTACACCTGTTTGACACAGCTACACTTTTAGGAATGTAATACTACACACTGTTGTATTATACTTGGTGTTATTAATATATTTTCATTTCTGGGTTGGTATAACACAGTACTGGTTACCTCATACTAGTTATGTATAGAGGATGCCGTAACTGGTTTTTAATGCACAAATAATTTTAACTTTGGAGAATATAAAGTATATATTTTATTTATCAAGCTGCCTCATGTAGTGCCAACAAAGTCTGCTTTTTTCAAACCTATAGGATTTCTATGGTTTTCATATATAACTTAAAAAATAGTTTTATATCAATATCTACGGAACCAAACAATAATTGGTGTTTAGACTCCCCAATAAAATGTATTAGCAGAGAACTCCTCTTATGTTCTGGAGGTTCTATTTTTTTTTTTAGCTGAAACTGTTAAAATTCCAGACTTTAGAGTCTAATGAAATCAATTCTCTTCTGAGCACATATTTGCAAGTCTCGTACAGCAGGGAGAAGGGGAATTTACATCAAAATCATTCCCAATCACTGACTAAATCTCCACGATCAGATGGTCCCTGAGCTGAGACTCCATCCATCATCTCATTACTATTATCAACTAACCTTTTTCATTTGCTGCATAGTTTCTAAACTGCAAGGATTGGTAATGGAAAACAAAGCAGAATATATTATTTGTGTATGGGGTGGGAAGTCTGTGAAGCCAAATAAATGTTTTTACATGACAAGAATCTATGCACTGAAGGGGCTATTTTATGGGACACGTTCACATACATCTATGCTTTTTTAAGCCTCTGCGTTTTTGGAAAGGGTCAGTGACTTTTTTACATGCAAAACGGTGCCTTTTTCGCTCTTTTGGTTCCACAGACTTCAATGGAGAAGCTGCAGAAAAGCATGTACTGTGTTTTACCGTGATTTGCAGTTTTATGCTTTTTTTTGGCCAATTTGTTTAAAAAAAAAGCAAATCACAGCAAAATCGTGATCAAATCGTGTCAAAAATTGCTGATTTTGGCTGGTTCTTCCCAAAAAAGTTCAGAGGTAACTAGTCACCCAAGCAACAGTCCATTCATTCTTGTTCCAATAAACACTCTAGGGCACAGGTGTCATACACAGGGCCCACGGGCCAAATCTGGCCCTCCAGGCCAATTTTTATGTGCCCCCCCCCACCTTTCCTGCAGCTGCAGCACTCCCTTCATCTCCACCCCACCTTGTCTCAGCGGTCAGCAACAGAGAAGAGGACAGAACCCCTCTGCCAGATCCTGCACTTTTCCAAGCAGCTGTGGAGAGGTTCGTCTCTGCCACCCCCTCGTCTAAGCAGTCAGCAGCAAAGAGGAAGTCAGAGAGGAAGTCAGAATTCCTCTGGTCCTACTCCAGACCCTGCAGTTTCTACTTCCCAGAACTGTCCCCAGCTTCTTCCCAGCAGCAGCACATGGTAAGGGGGTGCACTGTATGTAAGAGAGGATGGGGGAACTCTTGACTTCTGATGTAAGGGGGGGGGATTCATTGGACATCTAGTCTTAAAGATACAACTGGCCCTTTGAGTGTGACCATAATGCTAATGCGAGATGAGATGAAATTGAGTTTGACACCTCTGGTCTAGGGGATGTCCTTTTATTTATTAAGTTTTATTGCTGAGGAAATTTAACAGGAGAGGGGTGATGGGGTATGGCATACTACAAAACACTTAAGAGCAGTTAGCAGAGGACACTCTTCTCTTGGCAAAGGGGCATAGTCTAGCTCTCACAGCCATGAGGTAGTTTACAGAACAATCTATTTTCTCATAGCTGGGGACCATGAGTTCAGAGGTGCATCAGGGTTAGGCAACCCCCTGAAGCTCACATATCCATCCCTGATGGGGAAAAGACAATCTGCCCAAGGTCTCAGGCTATTTACCACCACCTTTAACACCTTCTGAGCAGGCCTCATCAGGGATTGGCCAAGGCGTAGTAAATATTCAGGCCAGTAATTTGAATTTCCCACCCTAAGCTCTGGAAGCTTCTCCTAGAGACTTCATAGTATTCCCTTTGCTCCATTCCTAACAGCTACATAAAAGGTTATGCAAGGAGGTAATGGGATATGCAGAGAAAATGGCACAAGATCACATTTTGCCTTTGGGCCACAGAGGGGGAGCCTTAATCCACAATTTGCATGCTGTTGAGAGAGAGAGAGAGAGAGAGAGAGAGAGAGAGAGAGAGAGAGAGAGAGAGTAGATGATCTCAACATCAGGAACCATAATGGCCTACACCTGTAGTAAAGGGTCATTGGCTCCCCATGCTCAAATGCCAGTGTGGGCTCCTTTAACTCCTTTCCCACAATCCCTTGAGTTCCTACAATCTACTGGGTTTCCAAAAGTCCCTGGGCTCCTGAACACACCCAGGGAATTAAACTTTCCTTGTTTCCTACCATCCGCAGCTCAGAGAGACCATACCTGATGAGGCAGAGGTGGCTAGTCATGTGCGCAACTCTTGAGACAGCTGACGAGGGTACCTAACTGCACTCTTCCCTGCAACACTAAGCTGCTTTGCATGACTGCAATCCACATCTGCCTTGCTGTAACCATCTGTAACTGTCTGCCCTCTTCCCTGAAACACTAAGCCACTTTGCATGCGTAGCGCCCACCTACTTAGGTGTGTGCTAAATAGTTAGTGAAGGTTAGTGTTAGGTAAAAATTCCAGTGCATTACCATGTTGGTTTAAGCCTGGTTGGGTTTATTTTGGTTGGGAGAAATGACAGAGTAGAATTGGGGGTGTGACCACCTGCATTCTGTAGAGAATGATGCCTTGTCCAGTGAGGGGTGCTGGAGTGAAGGTAAATTGGAAACAGGATACAGTTAGTTGTATGGGCTACCCTGAGCCGATCATTAATTTGAGTGGGCAGGGGCTCATATAAACTGTGGGTCACATGCTCAAAGGGCTCTGGCTGATGGGAAAAGATTTGCAGAGGAAGACATCATGTAGAAGTTGGTGCAGCCTGGGGTTCTCTCCCCTCAGGGGGAGAGGAGTGTGCCATGGAGGAGAGGAGTGTGCCATGGAGGACAGAAGTGTTCCATGTGGGAAAGGAGGTGACTAAAGACATTTAAAGAATCTCCAGTAATCATGGATCAGACATTACCGTATGGGATGGTTCTGAACATGTGGAGCAGAAAGTGACTGTCAAGAGGATGCGGTAGATCGGGGCTATCTCTGACTTTTCCTGAACTGACCAGGGAGGATTGCAGAAGTCAAGATGGGCAGGTGAGGCCTAACACTTTTTAAAATCTGAGACCCAAGGTGTCTTTCAGAGGGGCGCTGTCAGTTCATCAAGGGAAAAGGTTATAACTACCATTACAGGAACCATGTTTATAAAGGCAGCTCATACTTCCTGAGGATCTAGATGGTACATGTTGCACATTTTTTTCAGCTATGCACCAATGAAAAAGAATAAAGTTTCACGTTTATCTGTTTAAGACTGTCTGCTGTGTCATCAGTTCAAGGAAGGGGGGTAATAGAACCACACTAGGGAATAGGAATGAACTACCCAGCAGCTCCTACGGGGGTAGTGCGCTACACATGACTGAAATCAATTTCTGCCTTGCTAATATGTAAATGTTTCCCTTTAAATCCTGTGGGACATTTCACACCACTGAGTTACAGGTGCGAGGAATTGTGAAAAGTCTTGCATGCTGCATCTTTGGTGCGGTTATGAAAACTGCACCAAAAACACAACTTCCCATTGAAATGAATGGAAATTGTGGCAAATTTGCAGTTAAAATGCACAGGTGCAGGTAACCCACAGGAAATGCACCTGAAACACAGCAAAATCACAGTAAAAACACATATGCATTTTTACCTTGCTTTTGCTATAGAGCAGTGTGAAAGGCCCTTATACTTTTCATGGTGCCTTGGCCAAGATAAAAGACCTAGCCTTACCTTGCTGTCTCCATCCTGCTTTGCAAACTGCAGAAAACCTCCACTTTCACAGTGTGTTTTATTAGCTGTTAATCGATTAATTGCCTAACCTCCTCCTACTCCATCCCAGTATATATTCAGTGCAACTCTTGGGATGGCTGGCGAGGGTAGGCTGGCCACTCCTTGAGCATTTCTCTGTGCTAAGTGCATGGCACTTTCAACACGCCACTTTAACTATGGCACATGAACAAAGGCAAGTACATACATTAGTTATCCACTCAAAGTTGTCTGAAAGTTCCCTTTCATCTTTTCTCTCTTTCCCTCAGCCTTCTTTTTGCCCTCTCTACACCCTCCAACATGCTCTCACTAACCTTCCTTTTTGCAATAATGCCCTCTCTTTTCAAACTTTCATTTCTCTACCCCTCCTCTCCACCCCATAACCTGTACATATCGTCATCAGTTCTGCCTTCTTAATATTACTGCACTTATCTCCTGCTCTTTCTGAGCCCACACAATGTCACCACTTCAAATTCACTGTGGCACTTGCTCTTGTATAAATCTCGCTCCCACCTTACTGCCCTCACCCTCCTACTACTCCTAAATTCCAGGGTTTTTGCCCCAAACCCTCGTCACCTAACTGTCACCCCCAGAACTGGCAGTCTCCCTTTTCTGGCAGCAGCTGTAACCCTTAGTCCTTTATCTCAATTCCCCTGCTTCTGCGAGCAGACTCCCTCATATATGCCCTCTGGAATGCCGGCTCAGTCTCTAACAAACTTGCCTCTGTCAATGACCTTTTCCTCTCCAACTCCTTTAATCTACTTGCTATTAGCAAAACCTGGCTCCAGGAATCCGACATTGTCTCTCCAGCTGCCCTCTTCCATGGTATCCTCCTCTGGACTCACTCACAAAGACCCAGCGGATGGAAAGGAGGCGGAATTGGACTTCTCCTTTTCCCACAAAGCACCTTTCAGGTTCTTCCTATGTCTCTCTCTCTTTTCCTATATTCTTTAAAGTGTACTGCTTTCTCAATGACTTCTCCACATGGCTACCCTACTTTCTCTCCTCTGAAGTACCCACCATCATCCTCTGTGACTTTACCATTCCAGTCAATATTAACACCTCAGCCACCTTTCAACTACTCAACCTAACCTCCTCTTTTAACCACAATGGACACAAACCACCACTCATTCCAACGGCCTTTCAACTACTCAACCTAACCTCCTCTTTTAACCACAATGGACACAAACCACCACTCATTCCAATGGCACTCTCAACCTCATATTCTCCCATCGCTGCACTCTCTGCAACCTCTCTCCGATCATACCTCTACATCCCTTTTCCACTCTCCGATCACAACCTTATCAGTTTCACACTCTTGCCGTCTCCTACCTCCCATGCCTCCTACCCATGAACAGTCAGCCATAGGACCCTTCACCCCCTCCTTCGTTCTGCTACTGACTGGCTTTATGATAAAATTGCATCCCTGTCCTCCCCAGACCTGGCCACTTATGTCTACAACATTATTATTATTATATCATACACGATTTATATAGCGCCAAAAGTTTACGCAGCGCTTTACAATGTAGAGTGGGACAGCACAATTACAGTATAGTTCAATACAGAAGGGACAGGAGGGCCCTGCTCGTAGTAGCTTTCATTCTAAAGGGAGGGGGTCGTGGTACAAAAGGTAATAGATGCGGGGAATGATTTGATGGGGGTGGCTCAGGGACAGTTCTTAGGTGGGTGTGAGATAGGCTTCCCTGAATAAGTGAGTTTTCAGGGATCTCCTAAAGGTGGACGGGTTAGGGGCTGATCATATATACAGGGGAAGGGAGTTCCAGAGGATAGGAGAGGCTCTGGAGAAGTCCTGAAGGCAAGCATGAGAGGTGGTAACAAGGGAGCTAGAGAGCAGCAGGTCCTGGTAGGAGGGGAGCAGATGAGGTTGGTGATGTAGTTGGGGGCGATGTTGTGGATGGCCTTGTATGTTGTCGTTAGCATTCTGAATTTTATACGGTGGGGTGGGGTAAGCCAGTGAAGGGATTGGCAGAGAGGGGCAGCAGTCACGGATCTTACTGTCATCTTCCCTAGGCACACTCACTCCTCTCTCTACACATAGAAACAGACCTCGTCTGCTACAACCCTGGCAAACAGACAACACCAGAAGTCTCAAGAGACGCAGATGTGCCCTCAAACAAACATGGTGTAAAACGAAATCCCTGCAAGACTTCACCCTCTTCATATCTGCCCCTCTTTTATACTACTCCTGCCTCCTTACTGCTAAACAAATCTACTACACTACTCTCATCAAAATCATCTCCTTGTCAACTCTTTTCTGTCCTTAATTACTTACTTCACCCCCCCCACTGTCTTTAACCCTCGCCACCTGTCCTCTGGACTCTTTCTCCTCACAATCACTATGACCCCCATCCTGCTCTATCCTAAACTCTCTAACACACATCTTCAACCTCTCCCTCTCCACCGGTACCTTTTCCTCCCCACTCAAACATGCACTGGTCACCCCCATATTAAAAAAAAGCCCCCACTGGACCCCACCTGTTTGAATAACTTAACACCCATCTCCCTGCTTCCATTTGCCTCCAAGCTTCTTGAATGCCTTGTCCACAACCGTATGAGTTGCTATCTCACTGACAACAACCTTATCGATCCCCTACAGTCTAACTTCTGCACACAACATTCCACAGAAGCTGCCATACTAAATATCACTAATGACCTATTAACTACTAAAACCAATGGCCATTACTCCATACTCATATTCTTAGACCTTTCTGTTGCCTTTGGCACAGTTGACCTTCCACTCCTCCTCAGTAAGCTCCACTCCCTTGGCCTCTGTGACTTTGCTCTTTCCTGGTTGTCCTCCTACTTACTGTATCTCAGTGCACTTTCAGTGTGACATACAACACCATCTCCTCCATTCTCTTCTTTCTTGGGCCCCTCCTATTCGCTCTTTACTTCCTCCCTGGGCCAGTTGAAAACCTCATATGACACCCAGATCTATCTCTCCACTCCCCAGCCCACCTCCTTGATCTCCACATGTATCACAAATTTACTGGTAACATATCAGTATGGATGTCACACCACTTTCTCAAACTCAATCTTTCTAAAACTGAGCTTGTAAAATTTTGTTTTCCCCAATCTCTCCCCCCCCACCTTAGGACTTTAACAGTGAAATTAACACAACAAATGGTCCCCTTCACACATGCCAGGGTGTTGGGTGTAATCCTATACTCTGACCTTTCCTTCGGCCCCCACATCCAATTACTGGCTAAATCTTGCTGCCTTAACCTCCGCAACATTTCCAGAATTTGCCCCTTCCTGAGTAATGTCACCACAAAACAAATTAATAACTCCTTGGTTATATCCCGCTTTGACTCACTGGCCTACTGTTACACAGGTTATCCCCCTTCACTCTATTATGAATGCTGCTGCTAGACTAATACACCTTACTAACCGATCTGACTGCTGCCCCTCTCTGCAAATCTCTTCACTGGCTTCCACTAGCCTAACATATAAAATTCAAAATACTAACCACAACGTTCAAAGCCATCTACAACATTACCCCCTTGCTACATCACCAACCTCATCTGCAGATATCACCCAAATTGTCCTCTTCGCTCATCCCAAGACATCTTGCTCTATAGCTCCCTTGTTAGGGGAGCCCCGAGTCTCTGCAGGGGTCCCCAAGGGGAGGGGAGGCTCTCTGGGGACCCTTATGTAAGTGGGGGAGCTCTCTGGGGACCCTGATGTAAGGGAGAGGCTCTCTGGGGACCCTGATGTAAGGGAGAGGCTCTCTGGGGACCCAGATTTAAGGGGGAGGCTCTCTGGGGACCCTAATGTAAGGAGGCCTCTCTGGGAACCCTGATGGCAGTGGGGGGGCCCTCTGGGTACCCGATGGAAGGGGGAGGCTCTCTGAGGACTCTGATGTAAGGAGGAGGCTCTCTGGGGACCCTGATGTAAGGTGATGTAAGGGGGGGCTCTCTGGGGACCCTGATGTAAGCGGGGGGCTCTCTGGGGACATATATACACGCACACGTATATTACTGTATAGACATGTGTATGCCTGCCCAAGCGTATGACTTTCTTACTACGCTGCTATGGGCTCTAGCCCCAGATCTTTTGTAGACCTAGCAACGTCCCTTTCTGTAGCTATTACTTTTTGTAACACCAGCCCCCTTTACATTGTAAGCTCCATGAGCGGGCCCTCCTATTCCTTCTTTTGTGAACTGTAGTGTAATCGTACTGTCCCCCTTTATACTGTATTGTAAAGCGCTGCGCAAACTGTTGGGGCTATATAAATTCTGTATAATAATAATAATCTGCACTAAGGTGTACAGTCCTGCACTGTTAGGGTGTGTAGACATCTGGGCATGAGCCCAATAGCATGCAGCTTCTACGGAAGACCTTGTAACTGTGGGGAGCACTGCCCAAATTCCAAGTTTAAGCACCTGCAGTATTCCAATTTTTTAAAAAACATTTTTGTTCTCCATTTTTCCCTTTCTTAGATTTTTGTGAGCTACTCTGTTTCTTTCCTAATGAGTTTCCGGCTGTTTATGTTGCCTAAGAGAGACACCATATCCTTAGTGCTGCCTATTTACCGTAATCATAATTATCTGTTTGATGCAGGAAGAATCTACTATTAGAGACAAACCTTTTCCACAATGCTGCAAATAAAACTTCATCCATCATTATCAACATAGCATTTGCTATCATTAAGGCTCACAGCTAAGAGCTATAGCTAGTCTGCTGCTACAAAATAAATAGCTGTTGCAGCCTCAAAGGACAATGGAATTGGTTAATTCAGAATATATTTAATAGGGTAATTTGGTACACTTATATATTTATTAACCAATACAGGTTCAGTGGAAAGTAATGATTTTCTAGTTGAAGCCTGAATGGCCTTTGACAATCATCACAAGAACCTATTGATTGCTTTGTGGTTAGGGCAAAGAGTTGCATGGTGCTGCTTTACTCACTGGCTTCCTAATAACATTATAAAGCAAGTTTTTGTTTTTACTATGTTGAAGTCATAAACTTCTGTGTTACAGAATGGAACACATTTTACTTGCACTATTTAGCCTGTTTAGGCTTTGCAACAATTACTGTTGTTTTTACAGGAAGGGTTGGTTAGCTCTATGCACAAACCTCAGCCTGAGAGATCAGAGTACCCCTTCTTTGTCTGGGCCATCACTGGAGTACTTCCCATCATGGAGTGATATAATAACCAGGCCTGTAGGCAGTTCCCTGGGGCCCTGGTCACTTGCCCCATGCTACATGAAGGAGCTTGTTCCTCACAAGCAAGGGTACCTTTTCATCCTCTAGTCACCAATCATCCGAACCTGACCAGGTTCACACTGTATAACTCCCTCAGGATCCTGCATACCATGTTGTGTACATGTGACGCATCTGTCTAGCACTGTGGCCTAACTGTGTGCTGTCTCAGCTCACACGTATATATATATATACATACACGTATATATATATATATATATATATATATATATATATATATATATATATATATATATATATATTTATATTAATTAATTATATTGCTAAAAATATTGGAAAGCCTGCCATTAATGCACATGAACTTTAATGGCATCTCTTCAGTCTTAGCCTGTAGGGTTCAATATTGAGTTGGCCCACACTTTTGCAGCTATAGCAGCTTCAACTTTTCTGGGAAGCTGTCCACAAGGTTTAGGAGTGTGTCTATGAGAATGTTTGACCATTCTTCCAGAGGTGCATCTGTGAGGTCAGGCACTGAAGGCCTGGCTCGCAGTCTGCGCTATAATTCATCCCAAAGGTGTTCTATTGGGTTGAGGTCAGGACTCCCAGCAGGCCAGTCAAGTTCCTCCACCCCAAACTCATTCATGTCTTTATGGACCTTGTTTTCTGCGCTGGTGCGCAGTCATGTTGGAACAGGAAGGGGCCATCCCCAAACTGTTCCCACAAAGTTGGGAGCATGAAATTGTCCAAAATGTCTTGGTATGCTGATGCCTTAAGAGTTCCCTTCACTGGAACTAAGGGGCCAAGCCCAACCCCTGAATAATAACCCCACACATAATCTCCCCTCCATCAAATGATTTGGACCAGTGCACAAAGCAAGGTCCGTAAAGACATGGATGAGCGAGTTTGAGGTGGAGGAACTAGTCTGGCCTGCACAGAGTCCTCAACCCAATAGAAAACTTTTGGAAAGAATTAGAGTGCAGAATGCGAGTCAGGGCTTCTCATCCACATCAGTGCCTGACCTCACAAATGCACTTGTGGAAGAATGGTCAAACATTCCCACAGACACACTTCTAAACCTTGTGGACAGCCTTCCCAGAAGAGTTGAAGCTGTTAGAGCTGCAAAGGGGGGGGGGGGGGCACAACTCAATATTGAACCCTACAGACTAAGACTGGGATGCCATTAACCACTTCAGCCCCGGAAGGTTTTACCCCCTTAATGACCAGAGCACTTTTTACAATTTGGCACTGCGCTGATTTAACTGGTAATTGCGCAGTCATGCAATACTGTAAACAAACAAAACTTGCGTCCTTTTTTCCCACAAACAGAGCTTTCTTTTGGTGGTATTTGATCACCTCTGAGATTTTTATTTTTTGCGATATAAATGAAAAAAGACCACAAATTTTGAAAAAATTCATATTTTATATTTTTTGTTATTAAAAAAAAAATCCAATAAACTAATATTTAGTCATACATTTAGGCTAAAATGTTTTCAGCCACATGTCTTGGGTAAAGAAAATTTCAAAAAGCGTATATATTTATTGGTTTGCGCAAAACTTATAGCGTCTACCAGCTATGGTACATTTACTGGAATTTACGCAGCTTTTAGTTTATGACTGCCTATCTAATTTCATGAGCTGCTAAAATGGCAGGGCATTACAAAACCCCTCCAAACCCCTTTTTGGAAAGTAGACACCCCAAGGTATTTGCTGAGAGGCATGCTGAGCCCATTGAATATTTTATATATAGTTTATAAATGACATAAACAAAAAAAACCCACAGTTGTCACTGAAATTATATATTGCTCACACATGCCATGGGTATATGTGGAATCACAGGAGAAAATGTACAGGTATGTGCCCCAGGGAGTGTACGGGCAAAAGGAGAGGTAAACCAGACTTTAAAGGAGTAACATTATGTATAAAAGTACAAAATGTATTTAGTATAAGTAGACATAAGGTAGATACACAAATATATACACCTAAAAAAAAATAGTTGGATACAAACAAAAAACAGCAGCTACATTCTGGAGCACACAGACGATCTCCCAACATTGACATACAGAGGTGAGTAATCTTTTGGACCCCACACTCTTTACATTATTTTATTTCATATTGGCTCTGCGACCATGCTGTCATTTTGCCTGCATGTTTTTGCAGTTAGTACTCTACACATTGCGTTGTGCCATGTCCATGGTGATGGGCCTGCATGCATGCTACTGCATAGCATGCTGATTCATACGTACGGCCATAGTTTTATACTCTTGTATTTTATGGCTTGTTGTGCCATCTTACTGATCTTATATCATTTACACATTTTTTGTGCTAGATCAGTCTCCCCTCCTGATTTGTTGATCCTTGCGAGCTTTGGTGTGATTTTTTTGGCGATAGGGACGCTGCATGCTCGCACATTATATTAAATTACGGTATATACAATCTTAGTCTCAGTGTTTTACTTGCTGTAATTTATTTATATAATTTATTTTTCAATTTTCTTTTTTCGGTGCTTTACATGTGCCTGTGTGCTTATTGCATACTGTGCTTAGCACACTGTAAGCACAGTTGGAAGTATAGAAAAGCATTTACAAAATACGTGGTACGAATCCACATTTTAGCTTTTGATAGAGACTGGAGGAAGCAAAATACAGCCTATTATATATATATATATATATATATATATATATATATATATAGTATATATTTATAAAATATATTTTTCTTCAGCATGAACACAGCCACAGGACTTGTGCTTTAAATATTTTTGGCTTGGACCGGCCATTAGAAAAAAGATCAATCTACAATGAAGAAGCAATCTAACATGATATACAGATAGTACATGGATTTTGTATATTTAATTTCTGAGTACCTTGGGAACCCTTATGCCCCGTACACACGGTCGGATTTTCTGACGGAAAATGTGTGATAGGACCTTGTTGTCGGAAATTCCGACCGTGTGTGGGCTCCATCACACATTTTCCATCGGAATTTCCGACACAAAAAGTTTGAGAGCTTGCTAAAAAAATTTCCGACAACGGAAAATTGACGGAAATTACAATCGTGTGTACACAAATCCGACGCACAGTGCCACGCATGCTCAGAATAAATTAGGAGACAAAAGCTATTGGCTACTGCCCCGTTTATAGTCCCGACGTAAGTGTTTTACATCACCGCGTTTAGAACGATCGGATTTTCCGACAGCTTTGTGTGACCGTGTGTATGCAAGACAAGTTTGAGCCAACATCCGTCGGAAAAAATCCATGGATTTTGTTGTCGGAATGTCCGATCAATGTCCGACAGTGCGTACAGGGCATAACTCTGCGCACACTTGCTAAGAAAATTTTTACTTTTGCCTCACGGTCAGAGCTCACACACTCCTTTCCATATCGAACAACAGAGAACACTTAAACAGTATGTGTGCTGTAATATGTAATAAATGGGTTATGTTTAGATCTACAACTAAAGCAGAGGTCAACATTTGCATACAGAGTGACCCATACCTGGGGGTTGACAGGGTGCGCAGAAAAAAGTGTACACAAAACAGTGGTATGTACAGACACCTTGTGATGCCAGCAAATTTTAGACTATGTCATACTGCCATCTTATCTAACTGATTTAGTTTAAATGTAGACCTGTTTCCCTACTGTCCTTGTGTTCAAGGAATAGGTGAAAATCTATTTTTTATTACCTTGCAAAACTTACATAAATTAATATTGTTGCATTTAGTGTATTCTTTACATATTTGTGGAGTGCCAATTTACTCACCGTGCTCAGATGCAGGCCTCTTTAACTCCATTTCTCACAACTCCCTGGGTTTCTGGACAGGCCCAAGGAAGATATGTTTCTCTGCTTTACACCCTCAGCAGCTTAGTGCAGTCACACATGATGAGGCAGAGGTAGCTGGGCAAGTGATTTGCAGCCATATGGAAGGCCCTCCGCTGTCAGAACCAGTGTGCCTAATAACAACCGGAAGACCCATTTACTGTGGGGAGCATCTCCATAATTATTACAAGAGTATTCAGTTCCAATGGGGTAGAGCCTTATCCTCAAGCCTTGGATTTCACCAGGTGGTGGGCTGCTGGGATATCCCCTATTTTACTTGTCCCACTCTCAGCTAGCTTCAGCTGCTAATGTCCTTATGTGATGGACATCATCACTATACTGAGAGTAGCTTACTTTCTTTTATAGTGGTTTACTCACCCTCCCTCTCAGATAATATATTTCAATATGTTTCTTTTATCAGTTGGCTGCACCATAGTCTTTGCTGTCTTCATGCAATTCCGGATCAGTTGAACCCTTGGCAGAGACCATACACGTGTCCCACCTGGTGGAACATGTGGGGGCTAGCCTGTAATGTTGCTTCTGCACTGGATCCTGTTGTATGTATGTATGTCAAGGGGACTTGACAAGTCAAATCTCTTATTTCCCTTCTTTCCTTAAGACTGTACTTATTACGTTCCTTCAGTCTACTCTGTTATGTTTTATACTTCAGACCTTTCACCGTTTTTGTTGCCCATCTTTGCACTCTTTTTATCTTATCAAAATATTTTTTTAAGTAAAGTCTCCAGAACTGGAGAAAGTATTCCAAATGAGGTTTAACTTAAAGCGGACCTTCAGTCATTTTTTCAGCTTTCCATCTAATAAATATTCTTCCCTTGTTGTTTTAACTTTGGGTAGTAAAACAATTTTTTTTCTGCAAGTAATTACCTTATACAGCCCACTTCCTCTTTCTTGTCTGGTCATAAGCCTAGGCCAATGACATCATGCACAGCTCTCTCTCTCACTCTCGTGAGAGTTTGCCAGCAAGGAAGGGGGTGAATCATAAGTGGGCCAATGAGAGCTGCAGAGCTGGAGGTGTGCCTCTGTGTGTCTGTATAAATCCAGGAAGTGAACAGGCAGCAACTTCAGCCGCCCAAAGTTAAAAGGGCTGCAACCAGACTTAGTGAATGAAGATTTCTGCAGCATATTTGGCTAATACAGAATCACAGTATATATAAAATAATATGCAAAGTAGTTGGAGGGAAGCTTTAGAATGGCAAAGGTGTTTTTATTACAAATTATGTGAGCGGACTGCAGTTCCTCTTTAAGATCTACATAGGGGAATCAGAACCTTCTTCCTCCCATTGGTGATCTCTCCAGCGATGTTCCCCAAAGTTGTATCCCTTTTCCTCACTATATGTAAACTCTTATTCCTGAGCTGGCAAAAACCCTCCTTATAACCCACAGCTGGCAACACAGTAACACCCCTGATGTTTATAAACCAATACATTTTTTTGAAAGACCAGCGCTTATGATAGTGTAAATTTCTGCTATATATAAAAAAAAAAAGAAGAAAAATGTAAAATAACTGTAATAAATATAATGCAGTGTAAATAGTACCAGCGATAACGTCATATAAATACCAACTGAGTTTCCACCTCCGTGCTTTGTGCTTTCTCAACAGGTAGGCTTACCAGATTACCATGACCCCTTATAATAAAAGTGAGTCATAAAAATGATTTTCCCAAAAGAAATAAGATTGTCAGGACATCCAAGACTTCTCCTCTCCACCCAAATTTTCATACGTAGTATATGCATGTCAAAAACACAAACTTCAACTCCTTCACTTCTCCTGCTATGGTCCAACACCACACACTATTTTTCTCAGTTCAGGCCCCACATCAAAACATAAATATCTCCAAAGTTTGGTATATAGTAGTTAAAAACATAAAACCTCATACAATACTCTACTCACAGGACAATAAACATAACAGCCCCTTTAATTATTACAACCCCCATGCTGTAAGTAGATGAAAGTCTCACCAGTTTCTTATGACCCACTTTCTCTAGACAAGTCCAGAAAGTGCACTCCACATATGGACAACAGGACAGCCAGGTTATTCCCCTCTGCACTAGGATTTTCCACATGTATGCAGGACCATAACAACCGCCACCTCCTTTCCTTCACTCCTCATCCACTCAGGACTGGCAATAAAACGCTAACAATCCCATAATATAGCAAGCTTTTAAATACAGAGCATAAATATCTATCCATCCCTTTAATACACAGACACTTTAGATTAATGGAAGGCTCACCGGATTCTCATGAGTTGACAGCAATCAGCAGGGCACTCAGGTCATCCTCATCTCCACCAGGCAACCAGGAACCACCATCTATTGATCCCTTCTACTCTTCAGATTTTATTCCAGGTTTGCCCCTTAATTCTACCTCTGCTCAGGACCGAAATTAGGGCAAAGACACTTCCATGGTGTAACCAGTTTTAAAATCGAAAGTGCTTTTTTTCCATAAAATATTTCTTGTTGCTTAGCCGTGCTGTTTGCTAATTTTGCAATCATCTGAAATAAGTACTCCTAAATCTGTTTCATCTGTAGTTATGGACAGCACTGCACTGGCTTATACTGTACTCTATTAAAATATTTTTTCCCCCAGGTGCATGATTTTGCATTTAGAAACATTGAACTGCTGTTTATACTGCCTTGACAAAGCTTCCTGCTATGCGAATCCATGTACCATGTTACAAACACCAGGAATATCAGCCCTATTGCACACCTCTGTATCATCAGCAAAAAGATGTACTTTGCTTACCAATCCTTTGGGTAATGTCTCGTAGTACACCACTAATGACCAGTCTCTGTTCCAAATTAACCTAATTTACAACTGGGGATGAGCTTTCTGTTCAGGTCGAACATGAGGGCCCTCAGGCAAGAGAGCCATAATTGGCCAAAGGCAGGGTGCCTTTTGCCAATCATGGCTCAGGGGGACTAAGTCCACGCCCCACACTATATAAGGCTGCCTGCACGTCGGCTCCATGTAGGGTGTTGTTGGCGTGGATTGAGAGAGAGTGTCATTTAGATCGAGCAGGCAGGTAGGTTATTCAGTTAGCTGCAGTGTATTTATTATATATATATTATATATATATATATATATATATATATATATATATATACAGACAGTCTCATATCTATCTATCTATCTATCTATCTGTCTGTCTGTCTGTCTGTCTGTCTGTCTGTCTATCTATCTATCTATCTATCTATCTATATATATATATATATATATATGCACTGCATACAGTTTAGCTATATCTGACTGCAGTCCATTTCTGGTGTACTGTTTCTAATATACTTCGGGCAGGCAGGTTATTCAGTTAGCTGCAGTGTATTTAAAATATATATATATACAGACAGTCTCGTGTATATATATATATATATATATATATATATATATATATATATATATATATATATATATATATATCCACTGCATACAGTTTAGCTATATCTGACTGTAGGCCGTTCCTGGTGTACTTTTTCTAATATCCTACTGGCAGGCAGGTTATTCAGTTAGCTGCAGTGTATTTAAAATATATATATACAGACAGTCTCGTATATATATATATATATATATATACTGTATATATATATCCACTGCATACAGTTTAACCGTGCACCCCTTGTCCAGTAGCTACTACTTTTCTGGTGGGGTACACAATACAGTACACCCATAGTTGTTATTACACTTCTGTTGGTGTACACAGTACCGTGCACCCATAGTGCAGTTGCTTCTACTTTTCTGGTGGTGTACACAGTACACAATACAGTGTAGTGTGGTGTTGCAAAACAAAATCCCCATCATGTCCGGAAGGCCACCAAGAAGAGGCAGATACTCACAGGCCACTAAAAGAGGCTGAAGCTGTCATTCCTCCTGTAGTTGTAGGACTTTGTGAGGAGTTTCCATAGTATGGAACATTTGTTTTTGTTTTTTTTTTACTTTTTTTGTCTTCCTTTTTTTATTGTTTTAACTTTGGAATAAAAACATTTCCTTATTTAAATACTACACTATGGGAGCCCATCTCTCATTTCTTGAATGAAAACCTTACCTATACTGGATATTGGAGAGAGCATTAGGAGAGGAGTGCAGCTGGTTGATTTGGGCTTGGAAAAGGATCTTTTGCACACACAATCCGATCCAGCTGCGGGATCCTTGGAAGGTCCATATGAGCTGGATACTGGTTGGTAAAGTTGGAGCCTGGCTGCATGATCAGTGCATCAAGCCTATATGCTATGCGAGATACACCTATAGGGATTACTGGAGATGGTGAGTGGGGACCCAAGAGGGGGAGCACTTAAAAGTCACCTGGATTTTGTTCCTGTGTATCGCCACCAAGCACTTAACTATCACATAAGACTTTGAAAACAGAGCAACAAGGTGGGACTTTGCATGAGACGCTGGGTGGGTAGAGCCAAGCGTCTCCATCCCCGATAATTGGAATGAAAAAAGAAAACAAAAAAGCGGGACTTTAAATGAAACACGCACTCCAGGAGATGACAACTTAAAAACCATGAATGTGGCAAGTATCCAAAAAGCAACGGAACCAGAACATGTTGCATGGAAGTATCACATAACCTCAATTGGCGCTCCATAGTTTGTTTATTAATATATAGATTGTAACAAAAAATAGAAATAGTAATAATATAGTTCATAGTATTATTAGAAAATCCTTATTCATAACGAGACAGGTTTTGCATTGTACATAAGGTATAGCATATATACAGTTAATGACATGATTAGTTCATATTGTACATACTGTAAAAAGCAAGTAGATAAAAAACATGTCTCTATGATAATTCATTGTAAGCTGGGTAGACAAATATAATCCAATTAATCTGTAGGATAAATTGATAATGCAATTGTAAACATATGGGGGCGACCATTGGCTCACGCTTCCATAATAGAGCAACATGATTGGCTCATACTGGTATGTACTGTAGATAGCCAGATTCACTGAAGTGTGTCTCCATAGTAAAATAAATTGTGGCTAAAAATAGTTGGTACAGTCCAATTGGTGTAGATACGGTAGTAAAGTAATGGTAATGTAGTGTGGATAAGGGGGCATCTATTGGCTCAACGCGTTTCGTGGCTACCGCCACTCTTCAGGAGCAGATATGCAGTAGGTGTCTATAGATATTAAAAAAGGCATATATATTAGTTAAAAAACTAAATAGTAGATCTATGTAGGGGAGGAGAAAAAACGAGAAAAGGGGGGGTATTGCCCGATTCTCAAAACTACTTACAGGTAATCCTATAGTTTGGGCATGGACATGGGGAGCTGGGGGCTGACCAAAGAGACATCAGCTCCCGGGAGCTGAGGTGAACTGGCCCAGAACACAGCGATGAAAGTTCAGTAACAAGTGGCAGTCCCCGAGGATGCATCCTCATGAGTGTC
The DNA here is from genome assembly GCA_037952925.1 of Lithobates clamitans. Taxonomy (NCBI): domain Eukaryota; kingdom Metazoa; phylum Chordata; class Amphibia; order Anura; family Ranidae; genus Lithobates; species Lithobates clamitans. The sequence continues at coordinate 1,835,102 of JBBGZY010000125.1, read as the reverse complement.
AAAAGTGTGTATGGTCCACGTGGTGATTATCTATAAAAAAGGGGGGGGGTGTATGGTAAATATATGTATGTAGAGACCAAGGGGATAAGAGATAGGGGAGTGGTTGTGCAAAAGTGTGCAGGTGACAATGGGAGAGCAGAAAGAATAGCAGTGAAAATTAGTACATATGTGGTAGAAAGGAACCATCACGCAGAGGGGGAGAGAAAAAGATTGGGAATACCATAAAAATTACCTGTATACAAAGTGTGTGGGCAATATGGATCTGAAGGTGCCTGGATAACATTGGATGACCAACATGCGGGGACTGGAATTGAACTGAAAGGAGTATAAATACTCCTGTGTGATGGTGGGTGTCCACCAACGCCACGTAGGCAGCCAATGGGAGGCGACGGCGCCAAGATAGGTGAGCAGCTACAGCTGCCCACCATCAGGCGGTAGTCACCTCGTGTAGGAAGCCGGATGGAATCAACAGCGGCGGCGCGCCGGCGTCATGGTATGTGACGCAGAGCGCGCCGACGCTGGAAGCGTGACGTCGATGCGCAATTGGATGTGCGCCCGATCCTCAGACGTCACTCAGAAGAGGAGGAGGAAGGGGAGGGCCCCAGGAGCGCATCGCAGCTCCCGGGCGCTGAGCAGAACGGTCAAAATAGCAAAACCAGTTCTCCTCCCAGCCCAGTATAGTATACATAGGAGGTGTGACAGAGAACACACATTGTAGATAACGGTATTATATGGTAAGATAATGTAGTGGACCTCCTCAAAAATTGGCAACATAAAAAGTAAAAACAATGCTTTAATATAAATAGACACCTGGATTATTGGTGGCAAAGGGGGAGTACCAACATTTAAATGATATAAAAGGTAGGGGTGCATGTTTCCATCCCTTATATGAATACCTATTTGAAAACAGAGCAACAAGGTGGGACTTTGCATGAGACGCTGGGTGGGTAGAGCCAAGCGTCTCCATCCCCGATAATTGGAATGAAAAAAGAAAACAAAAAAGCGGGACTTTAAATGAAACACGCACTCCAGGAGATGGCAACTTAAAAACCATGAATGTGGCAAGTATCCAAAAGCAACGGAACCAGAACATGTTGCATGGAAGTATCACATAACCTCAATTGGCGCTCCATAGTTTGTTTATTAATATATAGATTGTAACAAAAAATAGAAATAGTAATAATATAGTTCATAGTATTATTAGAAAATCCTTATTCATAACGAGACAGGTTTTGCATTGTACATAAGGTATAGCATATATACAGTTAATGACATGATTAGTTCATATTGTACATACTGTAAAAAGCAAGTAGATAAAAAAACATGTCTCTATGATAGTTCAGTGTAAGCTGGGTAGACAAATATAATACAATTAATCTGTAGGATAAATTGATAATGCAATTGTAAACCTATGGGGGCGATCATTGGCTCACGCTTCCATAATAGAGCAACATGATTGGCTCATACTGGTACGTACTGTAGATAGCCAGATTCACTGAAGTGTGTCTCCATAGTAAAATAAATTGTGGCTAAAAATAGTTGGTACAGTCCAATTGGTGTAGATACGGTAGTAAAGTAATGGTAATGTAGTGTGGAAAAGGGGGCATCTATTGGCTCAACGCGTTTCGTGGCTACCGCCACTCTTCAGGAGCAGATATGCAGTAGGTGTCTATAGATATTAAAAAAGGCATATATATTAGTTAAAAAACTAAATAGTAGATCTATGTAGGGGAGGAGGTACCTTATGTACAATGCAAAACCTGTCTCGTTATGAATAAGGATTTTCTAATAATACTATGAACTATATTATTACTATTTCTATTTTTTGTTACAATCTATATATTAATAAACAAACTATGGAGCGCCAATTGAGGTTATGTGATACTTCCATGCAACATGTTCTGGTTCCGTTGCTTTTTGGATACTTGCCACATTCATGGTTTTTAAGTTGTCATCTCCTGGAGTGCATGTTTCATTGAAAGTCCCGTTTTTTTGTTTTCTTTTTTCATTCCACATAAGACTTTGGTTGGATTGATTTTTTTAATGTATTTTTTGGACTTAGCACGTTAATTTTTGGGGGTCATTTCATATAATCTCAACTATTTTTTTAATATTTTATATTTGTCCTATACTTTTGGGACCATTTATTATTTTTATTTGATTTTTATTTTATTTATTTATTTATTTTTATATACCTGTATTTTTGTTATTGTAGTATCACGTTTTTTGTATCACTTCTAAACATTTATTTATATCTAGTTTATTTGGCAACCTAGTGAGGTTTGCAACATTAGCACATGCACATTGGTAATTTATTAGAAATGCACTATTGGTATATGCACATTCAATAGTCACTATAGAGGCACATAGCACCTAACAAGTGAACAGGGTCGGTCGCCGTTCATTATATAGGTAGCACCATTTACCCTCATAATTGCACTATTATCTCTCTAGTCCCCTATTGGGGACCTAGCAGGGTAGGCTGCACACCTAATTTTCTCTTTAGCCTAAGCGCGGATATATTATTTTATTTAACACTAAAAGAGGGCAAGCAGGCTCTGTGTCTACAGTCCACAGTGCTGGTCATGGACATGGTGCATCTTCTGCAGGTGACCGTAGGGCAAACTTGTCCTTTTTTTCTGCTTCTGGGACAGGGGCAGAAAAATTGGGCCTTTGGTGGGGGTGGTGCCACAACACTGTAACCCCTCGCAAATATTCTTGTTGGGCGCAGGAACGGGCCCTGCTGTGAAATATTAGATCAAAAATTGTAATTACATGCCCCTGTTTAACAGGGACAGAAAAATTGGGTCTTAGGCAGTGGTGGTGGTACCCTAAACCAAAAATATTGTTGGAAGTTAGCATCATCAAGATTGAGGAGGAATAGGATAGTCACTCAGCATAGGCAGTCTTCAAGGGATCCCACATCCATAGAAAAATCAATCAGTTACATCGGCATCAGGTGCTTGATAGCTGCTGCTGATCCAAGACTGATTTTTATGAATGTGAGCCTATCAACGGAGTCTGTGGACAGGCGAACTCTATGATCCGTTACAAACCCTTCAGCATCACTGAATGTGTGTTCAGAAAGAACGCTGGATGCAGGACAGGCCAGTAGCTCAATTGCATATTGAGCTAGTTCTTGCCAGTGGTCCATCCTCAAGACCCAGTATCCCAGAGGATGGTCTGTTGGAAAGGTCTCCAAATCTGATCTTGCCTCTAGATATTCCTGCACCATGTAATGCAGATGCTGGCAATGGTTGCTTGAACCGATCAGACCTTTCGCTCTGAGGACTGAAAAATTGTCTAAAGGCATCTTCTCCACTGCTCTTACTCTGACTGAACGAAGCCTCAGCAACACTTGGTCCAGCACCAGGAAATTGTAACCTCACAGGGTCTGGAAATGCATTGCACAAACCTTTCTTCAAGGCCTCTTGAAGATGTTTCATCCTCTGCTCCCTCTGCAAAGGCAGGATGAGTTTTGCAACCTTACCCTTGTAACGTGAAATAAGAAGGGTTGCCAGCCAGTAATGATCCCTCTCTTTGATACCACGAATCCTAGGGTCCTTACACTGCATGGCCTCCCTGATTCTGCAAAGCCTGCGAAAGTTTGCAGAGGCATTCGATTCTGAGTCCTCTGGGTCACTAAGGATCACATGAACCATGACAACCTCCTCCCAGCCACGTACAACTCCTTGGGTTTCTGGGGACTAAAAACCATCCCTTGAAGACTGCTGCTGAGTGTTATCCTCCACATCCATGTTGACACAATCCTCCTCCTCCTCCTCTTCTTCCTGTGAGTTTGTCGGGCCTGCCGGAATAATATCTGGATAAAGGGGGCCTTGAGAGGTAAGGAAGTCCTCCTCTTCCTCCCGCTGTTCTGCCTCAAGTGCCCTGTCCATTATTCCATGAAGCGTGTGCTCCAACAGGAAGACAAGAGCGACGGTATCACTGATGCATGCATTGTCACTGCTGACCATCCTCGTGGCCTCATCAAATGGTGACAGGACAGTTCATGCATCCTTGATCAGTAGCCACTGGCGTGGCGAAAAGAAGCCAATCTCCCCTGACCATGTCCTGGTGCCATACTCACACAGGTACTCATTGATGGCCCTCTGCTGTGTGTTCAGCCGCTGTAGCATTGCCAACGTTGAGTTCCACCTGGTGGACCTGGGTGTCACAAATGAGGTGGTTGGTGGGCAGGTTGCATTCCCTTTCAATGTCAGCCAGCTGAGCACTGGCATTGTATGACCGTTGGAAATGACCACAGACTTTTCTGGCCTGCCTCAGGAGATCTTGTAAGCCTGGGTACCTGCTCAAGAACCGCTGCACCAGTAAATTCAGGATGTATGCCAAACATGGAACATGGGTCAAGTGTCCCTGTCGGAGAGCGGAGAGAAGGTTGGTGCCATTGTCGCGTACAACCATTCCTGGCTAAAGCTGGCATGGCGTCAACCACCTCTGCGCCTGCCCCTGCGCAGCTGACAGAATCTCTGCCTCAGTGTGGCTCCTGTCCCCTAAGCAGTGGTTTAACCTTAAACTACGTAGAGGGTTCTTTACTATAAGAGCGGCAAGGATGTGGAATTCCCTTCCACACCTACTATGTAACTATGTAACTCATGCACCGCATGGCATCTTTTTGCCTGAGTGCTTGCGTAGCTCTTTGAACGCTTACGGAGCACCGCTGGTTCAGAGAACAAATCTGCAGAAGAGGCCATAGAGGAAGAAGAAGAGGACGGGGTGGAGGGGAGAGCTGTGGCAGAATCACCGCTAGCATTTTGTAGGCGTGGTGGCGGAACAAGCTCCAACAATACTGAACCATGTCCTGCATCTTTCCCAACTGCCAGCAGAGTTACCCAGTGCGTCGTGAAGGAAAGGTAACATCCCTGCCCATGCCTGCTAGACCATGAGTCTGCGGTAATATACACCTTACTGCTGACCGCTCTGTTCAACAAGACAAAAACATTGCCTTCCACATGCCGGTAGAGAGCTGGAATGACCTTCCGTGAAAAGAAATGGTGTTTTGGAACCTGCAACTGAGGTACAGCACATTCCACAAATTCACGAAAAGGGGGCAGAGTCTACCAGCTGAAGAGGCAGTAGTTGCAGTGCTAGCAATTTGGCCAAGCTAGCATTCAGATGCTGAGCACTTGGATGGCTGGGTCCAAATTTCTTTTTACGGTTTAGCAACTGGGGTAGGGAAATTTGCCTGCTAAAATCACATGGTGGTGTACTGCTAGCAGATTAGCTGCAAGTACTTGGGACACCTATTGCTATACCTTCATTTCTCTCAGTGCAGGTTTTCGAGAGGACTGGAGGTATAGTAGGGTTGGAGATCCCAGATGACGAGCAAGGAGAAGTCCGCCTTTTTGTTTGATGTGGGTCTTTCAAGTGCTGTTGCCAATGGACTTGTTGCCTTATGAGTTTATGTGAAATCTACATTAATAGCTGTAAAATATTGGAATTATGAATATATTTATAAATTAAATATATTATGAATATATTTAATTTAGCTTTCTGTAGGGCAGAACATATTATCTTCACAGAAATCTCTGGTAGACCCAACAAGCCAGTGCCTAGGCTTGTGTATACAAACAATGGGATCCAAACCTCATTGTTTTACACATACTCACTTTAAAGGATCCCATGCTGGGATATGCAATGAAGGGAGGCCAACCCATAACCGATACTTAACCACCTCAATACTGGGCACTTTCGCCCCCCTCCTTCCCAGACCAATTTTCAGCTTTCAGCGCTCTCACACTTTCAATGACAATTGCGCGGTCATTCTACGCTGTACCCAAATTACATTTTTTTCATTTTGTTCACACAAATAGAGCTTTCTTTTGGTGGTATTTATTCACGACTCCATTTTTTATTTTTTGCGATATAAGCGAAAAACGAGCGGAAATTTGGAAAAAAAACAATATTTTCTTCTTTCTATTTTAAAACAAATCCAATAAATTCAAATTTTGTCATAAATTTAAGCCAAAACGTATTCTGCTAAATGTTTTTGGTAAAAAAAATCCCGTTAAGTGTATAATAATTGGTTCGTGTGATCACGGACACGTGCGCAAATGATCATGTACAGATGTGCGCAGGTGACATATGTGTGCAGATAATCATTGGGACATGTGATTTTACTGGGACATATGTGGGGGACATGTGTTTTGGGGACATGTGTTTTGGGGACATTGTGTGTTTACGTTGTTTGTTTTGTGTTTTTACATGTGTGTGGGGACACTAGACTGGTGATCAGTGAGTAAAAAGCTGTAAAAAACAGCTCGTCCTCACTGATCACCAGCCGGCTGCAGCGATCTGCTCTCCTCTCCTCACTGACAACTTCCGTGTGAGGAGAGGAGAGCCGATTGCCTAGCAACCGGCTCTGTGTTTACATCACATGATGGCTGTGCTTCGACACGGCCGTCATGTGATCAGGAGGGCCAATCGCAGAGCCCTCCTGCCGATCGGAGATGCGCCATGTCCGGGTGACACGAGCGCATCGGGATCACGCCGCTGCGCGGGCACACGCGCGCGCGATCCCGCTCCTTCTGAGGGACATTCCTGAACGTCCACTCAGAAGGAGAGATAGCCCACCCGGCCGTTTATGTGCAGTGGCCGGGTGGAAAGTGGTTAAATTCCTGGGACAATTCAAGTTATGCTCCTGCTCAGAATAGTTACAAGGATTTGCAATAAAGGGGGCTGACTTATGCAAAGTATAGGGATTGGAGATGTAGCCAGTCCTTAACCAGGAATAGGGAAGCCCACCAATCAGAGCCACACTATGCCAACCAATGAGGCATCAGCATGTAATGATATACATCAGAATGGAACCTTGGTGCAAAGGGTAATTATGGGAAAGGTCTGCATTTTACTTGTAGATTAATGTTTTCAGGAATATATTCTGTATTCCTTCATGTAATTCTCTTATTTTAACCTAATATTTTCTTACTTGGTGTAGACTATAGATAGATGGTTGTGTAATAGATAGACTTTCCACTACTCACCAATAAATGTTGTTATTGTGTTAAAGCTTTCACTCATGGTCAAAGAACTCTCATTTAACCCAAATCATATCTGAGAGATATTAAATCCCAAATATAGTATACGGGAAAAAGACTGCATGGGAGGTCATCATATGTCTGGTCATGCATGTGGTGCCCAAGCGGCTGCTGTTCTGGCCACGCTTGATCCGCTTCAGACATAGGTTGCAAACAGCAATGGTGCGATCTGCTGCACGAGTCCCATAGACTTTAACGGTGTTGGCGTGTTCGCACAAATTTTTTGTCTGTTCGCATGTTCTGCTGCGAACCAAACTGGGGGGTGTTCGGCTCATCCCTATTTACAACCACACTTTAATATCTTTCCAATGACTGCACAGCGCAAAGGAAAGAAATTACCCCTTGTGTCCCTTGATAGCATAATAATGGCAAGAAAGGAGGATGGAAATTACAGGAAAATAGGTTGTAAGTTGTAGCTACTTGAGGCTATAGAGTATATATTGTAATATTGGCAATGGCGTCCCTAGGGGGGCCAGAGGGGGCCCTGACCCCCCCCCCCCCAACATTATGCTGTGCCCCACCATGTGCCCCCCCAATTAAAAAAACATTTTTTTTTACAAAAAGGCAATGTCTTTTTGTTTGCATTCGTAGCGGATGCTCCGCATCTTACTCGGGCCGCCGCTGGAGTAACACAGTCTCTATTGAGAGGGAGAGCGTCCCCAGTCAGCTCCTGTGGGTGATTCCTCCCCCCTCCCTCTGCTCACTGACACTGCATAATGCGAGTGCTCACACAACCACGGCCGCCCGATCTGCTCCTTCCCCTGCATCCTCATTGGCAGGGAGAAGAGCGAGTTGCAGGAAGGACTCCACCAGGACTCACCAGGACTCTCAGTTACTAAAAAAACAGACTGATTTCTCCCGTCCTTAGGACAGGAGAACCAGCCTGTAAATTCCAAGAGGTGCCAGACCAGCGCTGTCGATAGCAGGGGCAGGAGAGCAAGAGGAGGCTGGGGAACCCCACAGTGGTAGAACACCAGGGCCCGGTGGCAAGACAACCTTTGCAACCCTGGTAGTTCTCCCACTGCTTTGGACCCTTATATTTTCTTGGTATGCTGGTGACATATATCTCTTGTTTTCTGCCACCCTGGGGGGCCTCAATACAGTAGGAAGGGAGCTCACTGCAGAACATGTGAAAGGGCCCGTTGTGGGATCGTAGTATAGGGCCCCAGGAGATATATATAGATATATATATATATATATATATATATATATATATATTTGCATTTTATAGTTGCCCCCCTACTTTTGTCCCTGTCCCCCTGTGTGCCCCCCCTAAATATAAAAGCTGGAGATGCCACTGAATATTGGATATTGGAGATGTTCAACAGTTTAGCTGATTGCAATGGGATTAATTATCAGAAAGAACAGAATGACTAATACACTGTTTTCCACATCAAGTTGTTTCTAATAAACTGGCATATACAGCATACCTTGCACTGCTAGGATATAAAACTGCCAATGACAGCATTCTCATGAAAAAAGAACATGTCACTTTCATAAGCATGGAGTGTCAGATGCAATGCAATCCAAGGTCTAGTACCTCTTTAATTTCCATTACATGAATTTCTGTCATCTTACAGACAAGAAACAATTATTTCCTAGTAAAGAAATATTTTAATGCTCTATAACAAAATAAAACCAAGCATAATACAATGAAAATCAGGACTCAATGTGCTTGAAGATACAATGGTCAAAGTCATAGAAGGAACTGAAATTCTAATATACTTTATGAAGAAAAATATGATGAGATTATTATGCAAGTTTGGAATTAGTAGTGGAGCTTTAAAAGGTTTGCCAATAACCATTTCTGTAGCCTTTCGCACACGTGTGGATTTATTTAAAAGGTAAAGTATAGCCAAAACTCTTTTGGCTAAACTACTCCTTTGGCTCAAAGGAATGCAGTTCGTTCTGCACTCTTGTGATCCGTTTTCAGCCAACAGCGGGCTAAATCCTGCTATTGGCTGACATCAAAGAGCTGGTCCAGGCTCTGAAAAGAACCCAACTATATGGTCCGGATCTGCCCAGAAGCCTGGACTGGCAGCTGGCTCAGCTTCTTAGCAAGTCGCTGAAAGCCTGTGCCAGTTGCTCCCACCTCCTCCACAGCTCAGTGCTCCAGTAAGCGCTGGAGGAGCAAAGCAGAGAGCTGATGACTAACAGTCACCAGCTCTGCTCACGGAACACTGAGAACTGAGTGATCAGCTGTCTCTGATTGCTCAGCTCTCAGCATTAGAGCCGACGGGGACAGAGACAGCATCAGACCGATGCTGCATCCACCTAGGTGAGTATATTTTTTTTTTTTGTGAAACTCATATTTCTTTTTTAAGACATCCCATTCTGTTTTTGGTCATGAACATTTTTTTTTTTATGGACAGTATACCCATCTTTTTTCAAAACACACTAAAAATCATTTGTTTTGAGTATCTCTGGTATTGTGCCTCTTTTTTTACCAAACCACTGCTGCTTGTTTCATGTGCAGTTTTGTAGAATTGAGCCTCTTGTGCAGTTAAAATGATCTACAATTTTTACGAATACATTTTTTAAAATTTATTTGCCACATATGCTGCTTGTTTCCCTTCATGTTTCTGTAATTACAAAACATGTACACACAATTTTTGGTGGTCATAAAGAATCCTAAAATCCTGTTAGTACTGTTTTATTTTATTATTAGTTCATCTCCATTTTAAACAGGATCCCCAAGCTAGGATAGCTGTAATTAGAGGAAAAGATTATAAAAGGATGCCCACAGAGCCAGAGGTAGAAACTGCCCAGAGAAGAGAGACTGCCCTGGACAAAACGAGATGGATTGCCCTGAAGAGGTCCACAGCTTGGAACACATTTTTGCCCTACAGAAAGGGATTAGTATGTGAACTTCCTTACAGAGCTGCACAGATAATGAACCTATTCCTCTAATAGCCAGGGTGGAGTGCAGAGATGAGTGTAAGGGAAATGATAGGTCAGAAGCCTTCAGTCACCTCCGGCTAGCAGGAGAACAGATAATCCAATTGTGCCACCATTAACTCTTAACTTAGCAAAAGCCAAGGCCCCCTTTGTTATCAACTTGGAATAGGACAAATATTTGACTTTATAGGAATACTGGATTGTAATTTGGATCCCCTTTCCCCTGGTCCAGGCTTGGTTTCATCCACAGCAACCCCCATAATAGCCGCCCCCATTCTAAGAAGGCCGCAAAGATGTAAAAAAATAATGCATCAATTATTCTGTTTTTCAGTTTCCGCATAAATAAACATGCTGATCCTTTTCCTCCTAGAAACTCTTGCACGCTCCACAGTATATCTGAAAAATGATTTATGACGTGCCTTCCTAATAAACACATCAGCAATATCTGTCATTTGGAGTGATTTATACATTTCACTTGCTTTGCTTATTTTATTCACTACAGTACATTTCAGGATAAATAGGTTTAAAATGGCATCCATTTGCAAAATGTCGCATGCAGCAACAGTAAATTAGAACTGAAGCATTTAATGTTTACTTCACAGCTATACAATCACCTGAGGTAAAAGACATGGTAGTAAAGATTCTAAAAAGAAAATAAAGAGAAACAGAAAAACGCATCAATGCATGGAGGAGCAGCAGCATGGATAGGCTCAATTTGACCTTATAAACACTAAGGATAAAGGCTCACTCTGCCTTTGGTCAATGCTGATTTTTATCTCTTGACTTGTAACTTATGCTAAATCATACACAGAATAATATAACTGTGTAATGTGAACATTTTTTGCACCAATATAATACTACTGTTACTAAGAAAAGAGCAAGATCAATTCTATTGGTAAACTTTGGGAGAACAGCCTAATTATCACAACGTACACAGTCATTTTCAAAGTGACATTAGCTCTATTCATTCTTGGTGGTACAGATATGACTAAGTAGTTAAAAGATACATCATCTTAGGATGTTTCATATGATTTCTCTTTCTCTGAGAAATGTACACACCGGTACTGAGAAAACAGCCTGCATTTTTGCAAGTTCAGATTCAAGGTCATGCAGAACTTGGTACCTACCTGCAACCGTATAGATTTGCAGAGGCGTAGCTTGAAGCTTGTGAGTCCCAATGCAAAAGTTGACCTGGCCCCCCCCCCACTACTTCCAACGTGCATGCAGATACATCCACCCCACGCCAAGATACTCAAAGTGGCTTAAGAGTTTTGAGTTCCCAGAGTTCCTCTTTACATCAGAGGACAGGGATTACCACTGGAGAATCAGAGGACAGGGATCACCACTGGAGAATCAGAGGACAGGGACAGGTCACTTGGGAGAGCTCCTTTCCCATCCCAGCACTGTATACAGCTCCCCCCAAACTACACAGGACTGAAATCACATTCCTTTACATGCAGTCTGTCAGTCTTCACAGGGTGTATCTGGCTTTTGTGTTGTCCTTCTGACCTGTGAAATTCTCTGGTCGGAACGGCAGTGTAGTTGCAGTAGGCAGATATACTCTGTGCAGATCATGGCTAACTGGCTATGTTGTAAAGGAATGTGATTTCATCCCTGCGGAGGAGGAGCAGTATAGAGTGCTGTAATGGGAAAGGAGCTCAGCAGCCGGGCATAGCATGCAGGGTGGAGGGGGTGGTCAGTGGGCTTTGGGGGGGGTCAACATAGATCTGGGAGGGCAAAGCCACGTGAAACAAAATCTGGAGCCTGCAGCCCTTCAGGGGCCCCCCGAGGAGTTGTTAAGGGATTTGTTTTAGCAATATCTGAAGGTTTCTCTGTCAGTGTTGGCAGGTGTTGGGGGAAGGTCACCTCCCGGAGGTGTGTGTCTTTTCCCCCATTGTGAGGGATGTGGGGTAAGTAGACATCCCCTGGTGGGGGGTACAGAAAATCCCAGCTGGTGACTAGGAGACACTGTGCAGTGTCATATCTCACCAGTGACATCGCTCCCATCGTGGCTACAGGACGGCACTCTCCTCCTCTTGCCTTGCTGAGCTTGGTTACCATTCCATGTTTCCAGCACACAGCACAGACTCTTTCCCATCCTGGGCTGTTCTCACCTTGTGCTCTTCTCCATTCAGGAAATGGCTCACAGCTTCTCCAAAGCCAATGGGAACAGAGGGGTGTGGACTGTGGAAGGCAAAGTAGAAGCCCAGTACTGGAGCATTGCTGTGGGGCCCTAGGGCAGATGGGAGCTGGATCTTGCAGGGGATATGATAGGGTGCAGGGGCCCCCTGGAGCTAGAGGCGGGGTTGCGATTGTGACCCCTGCAACCCCTTATGCTACACCCATGTAGATTTGGCTAGCTGAGTCAGAGGCAAAAGCACTTCAGAATGATGTAGAACAGTAATTCCAAAAATATGGCCTATGGTCTGCTTATGGCCTTCTGGTTGCTGTAGACTGGACTCTAAGAAGACGCTGCATGCAGTGCTTTTTCATTGCAAACTAGAAGTAAGAAGCCACTATATGCAGAGAGCCATGGAGTGCTGGGCATTGGAATGCAGAATGTTCTAACACCCGGCAATGTAACAGGAACTATTAGACAGGATGATTTGCTTACTGATGGTGCTTGTCATGGTCATGATGTCACTAGACGCAAGACATGGAGCCCTCAAGGTAACTGACTATTGAATTTCAAAGATGGGGCACCATTTCCCACTGACCACTGGCACTGGGGCACCGTTTCTTCCACTGACACAGTAGCATCAATCCTCCCAATGAACACTGACACAGGGGCATTTATTATTCCCCTGACACTGGAGTATTTATTACTTCCACTGACCACTGAAACTGGGGCATTTATTACTCCCACAGAGGCAGGGGCATTTTTTACTCCCACTGATGCTGGGGCATGCTTTAATTACACTGATCACTGATGCAGGAGCATATTGTACTCCCACTGGCCATTGACATAGAGGCATTTTTTAACTTCTGCTGACCACAGTCCAGTCTCAAAACAGTGTGACAGACGGTGACCTGGGCTTTTGTTTAAGATGTTTGGGGACCCCTGTCATTGTACAACAGGTAAGGACATAGACTTATTTAGAGGTAGACGTAAGCCCTCTAAGTTTTGTTGTAAAAATGATAAGTTGGCCAACATGGCATCTCTAGCACCTCAAGCCCTTGTACAAAGCTGATATGAAATACCCTTTCTAATCCAGATTCTGACCCTGCCTTCCACTTGGTCTGCCATCCCACCACATATATAGCCCAAAACTATGAGTCCTACTCTTCTATATACATTGAAAATCTGGGATTCAGTGAAATATTCTGGTAAACTACTCTCACCTCATCTTCCCCTACCTTTTTTGTACTGTCCATTATTTCCATCAGGTCAAGATATGTACATCTAAGTTGCACACCAACAGTTTCCTAGATGTATGTTCACCACTAATGCAGGCCATAGATGATGCAATTTTCTTTCCTGCAACCATGGGTTGCTGAAAAGAATATCACTTGATTCCCCCAGTCAGTGTGGATGAGGGAATCCCTCCGGCAGCACTATTGTGTTCTCCCACTGTCAATAATCGCATGTCGAAAATCCAACATTCTGGTAGATGGTTCGAATCTCAGCCAGTCCCTACTGAACTGGCTGAGATGCTAACCATCTATGGCCAGCTTAAGACCTTAAAGGCTTGAAATTTTTACACAACCCAAGGTTCCCATAAAATCCCCGTACAGAGAATTTTCCCGCATTTTTAATCATGACATAAATTACACTTGATTAAAGCCCAGATACCAATTTTTTCTTGCACCTTTCAAAAATCGATGCAGAACTAACCCCCAATCACCTGGCCTCATATTCTCCATCCAACCATCAGTTATCACAATCAGTACTCATACTTATCACATACCAAACTAAATTATTTAAGGAACTGGGGTCAACCGCAACTGAAAAAGACTGTACGGACATCTGGTCGGCTATAACAAAAAACTCTAAGAATATATACTCTCAAAAATTCTTAAAAAAAGCTTCTCTGATGGTATTAAACTTCCACACGTCTGTGTAAGGTCGGGTTCACACCTATGCAAATGTGATGCTGCGTTACCCGCATTCCATTTGCATAGCAGGAGAAATTGACCGGCTCTCTATGGAGCCGGTTCACATATCTCCGGGGAGGCTGTGGAGCGCACTGCACAGAAACTGCATCTTTAGCTCAGTTTCAGGGTCAACTTCAGGCAAAGATTTGGCCCTGATTCATCCTTGAACCGGAGAATGGGGACGTACAGCGTTCCTGTGCGATCCGCAGCCGTTCCAGTGTGGACCGAGCCTGCATGTATACCTACTTCTCTTATCAACTGCTTATAAGTTGCACCCACCTATAAACCATGACACATATTTGGTAGACATAATTCTAGGTGAACAGACTTTGGATTTGTGTATATACCTTATTTTGCACTGTACTTTCATGTAATCTTGTAAAAAAAAAACATAGGGAGTCCTACTACAAAAGCCTATACAAACTGTAACCATAAGCCAACAAATCCTGACCACACAAATTTTTGTGACTACCAAACAAACCATAACAAGGTCATAGAAAATCCTACTCTCAGCTTAAAAGCAGTATTAAAACCAAAACCAAAAATGTTATATATTGCAGTTTACCAATCATTAGACATAGTAGCTGTATTAAGTTTATTTTTTAGGCTTGTTTGCCTCTATTTTCACCTAGTTAACTGGCCAGTAACACACCCCCTGTATTATACAGACACCATTGCAGGTAAAACCGGCAGATTTGGATAGCAACATTGTCAATCTGGGGGGAGGGGAGTGTTAAAAGTATTAGCAGATTTAACTCCAGTCACAAATTGAAGCTGAACTCTGCAGCTAATACTTTATAATCAGTTACAGCAAACAGATTTTTTCCCCTTTTGGATAAAGGTTTTACATAAATAAAAGCTAATCATTTTAAGCACCCTGCCAGTGTTAAATGGTCTGCCTCATCCCTGTAACTGTAACAGACTTACTGGCTGGATCGCCGGATGAAAATAGAAATAAAAGCCTAAAAAAGGCAACTAATACAGCCAACACATCTAAGAACTGTTAAAGCGTAACTCCACCTTTGTTAAGAAAAAAACATTCCCCTCTGGGTGATCTATGTACATTACAAGGAATTTAACAAACTTTGTTGCAGATTCCTACCTTTTGTTATTCTGAAGACACCCCCATGTGTTTGTCTGTATCCATGTAGGAATATGGAAAATTGTTATCAAATACTTATCATAATTTTCCTTTCCTGGCCTATCCTCACGTCAGCACACGACGGGTTAACGCTCCTCTGGAGCTCACAGGACCACCTCTTCAAAGCTAAAGAGATAACGCCTCCCCCCACTGAAGTGTTCGATAACCTAGCTTGCGACAGGCCACTAGTAAGGGAGTCCTGTGCTGACGTGAGGATAGGCCAGGAAAGGAAAATTACAGTAAGTATTTGATAACAATTTTCTGTATTCCTGGCCATACCTCACGTCAGCACACAATGGGATATAACTAGCTGAAAAAATGGGCGGGAGAGAACACATGAAAAGAAACATTGACAATCAAAGAAAAGCTGTTAAAGACAAAAATAATTTATCTGTCTCATCCCAAACTTTGCAGAACTTGCTGACTGTATGCCTAGCCTGTAAAGTCGAATGAAAGGCTAACTGTTTCCCGTACATCCTTCACAGAAATCCTGGCATAACTGCCCCAAAGGCTTCCACCTCTCTGGTCAAAGGAGCTTGCCCCTGTTCCTGAGCAGAAAGGCCTACTTCCTGCATGCCAATCTAATCACCCTGGTGAACCAATAGAAGATGACTCAAGAACCTGACAGCGAAACTAAAAGATTGTCCACTTTCCTCACATCTTTGACCTTTGCATTTACACTGTTAGCAAGTTGTCCATGTGTAAGGACCTGAAGTCTTCCTGCTGTGTACTTAGCGACTCCATGTGAATACTTAGAGAGACTGCACCCAGGTTTTCTTGGAAACTGGATACTACTATTTTTGGTAAAAGACACAAAATGGATCGTTGCAGGAAAGTGCTGCAACCTCCAACATCCTTCTGTCTGAAGCAACTGTTATCAGAGGAATTTGTTTTACCACTAGGAACCGCAATGTAAATGAAGCCATTGGAGCAAAGGATGCCTGTACTAGTGCTTTCAGAACCAAGCTTAAGTCCCGGGAAGGGAACAAGAATTTTCTTGGTGGTAATATATGGATTACGGCCTGCGTGAAGCATTTGTTTAATGGTGTTGTATGCCAGACCAACCTCAAGTGCCGATTGTAAAAATGTCTAGACCTGGGGACACAGGATAGAAAACTTTGCTGACCAAACAGAACAAACTTCCTTCATATCCTCATATGTAGCGTTCATGATCTTGTGGTCTTCACGAAGGTCTGAACCACCTCAGATGAGAATCCGTGCACCTCCAGTCTGGCTAATTCAATAGCCAGGCTATTAAGAATCTCACTGGATTGGAGTGCTGCCATTGACTTTGGCATAAAAGATCCCGTTTGACTCCTCATTTGCAGATTTTCATTTTGCAATTTGGGAAACCACTTGACTTATTCGGGCATGAAAAGCTACTCCTGGATCCTTCATAGATTAAGATGGAGTCAACTGCTCTTCCTGTTTGAGCCCTAGTCGACTGAACTTGGAAAAGGATTTCTAGGACCTGGTTGTGATGCTTTGCCAGCTCCTGGCTTACACATGTGACAATCAATACGCCATCCAAGTAGTGATCGAGCCTTATCTCCAAAGACGAATTACTGCCACTACTGCCAACAAAATGTTCAAAAAGTTTCTTGGTGCTGTGCCAATTCTAAAAATGGCAAACACCTAAACTGGAAGTGACAGCCAGTCACTGCAAATCTCAAATGTCTCTGCTGTTACGCACCATTGGTACATGGCAGTATACATCAGGCAGGTCGATTGACTTACTGGTCCTCATGCTGAACTATCGTCATGACTGTTTGCACTGATTCCATCTTGAACCTTTATTGTCTATGTACCCATTTGATTTCTTTAAACCCAGACAGTAGGGAAAGATCCTGATGCCTTGGGTACAAGAAAGAATGGGGAGAAACTCCCAGATTTGTTCTTTTGATGGCACCAGCACTGTGGACTTGTAGCAGTATAATTCTTATACGTAATCTTGCAATAATTCTTTCTTCTTGAGATCCATTGGTCATGAATGAAAGGATTTGGTGATTGCACTCCCAGCTAACTCTCTTTGATGTTTGTCGCTCAAACCTTCCAAAAAGGAGGCTATCCTGGCTCCGACTGGAAGACAATGGTCGGGCATACTTTCAAAGAGCAGCCTGCTCTGGATTTGATTCCATGTAAACAGGAAGTTTGAGCCCCATTCACTGTGATCTGGTAAATTTTTGCCTGGCCTATAAGATTTGGCCTCCTGAACCCTTCTGAATATCGACCGACTTGAGCTGCTTCCTCTTCTTAGACTGTGGCCACACTCTGGACATTTCTTCTGTCACTCTGTTCGTCCAGCATTTTTGCCAAAAAAACTTCCATTATGGATGATGTTACAAATGGCTATCTGGAAGCTTCATCTACCCTCCAGTGGCACAACTACAAAGCTACCATTGCTGTGACTTAATGCGCCAGCCCTAAAACTAGGTCTATTGAAGCCTCGGCCAAACGTCAGCAGCCAGGTTCAAATCCTCCAGAACCATGCAGACTCTTGCCAGTACCACATGAATTAAAGACCATTTCTTAATGCTTTAAACATCACACCGCTGTCGCCAGTCAACAGGAAAAAACCTGCCACAGTATAGATATTCTATATCTATAGTCTGCAGACCAGTTCACCACAATTTCTGCGTTGAAGGGGTCTTTCTGCCTGCACATTTTTGAAGTGTTCAGGTGCTTTTTCATTTCATTTGCCATGCTAAAGATGCGTTTCATACATAAAAAACGCAACATGTTCTACTTTAGTTGACTGTACTGGAATACACTGCACTGGTGTGACGTAGGCCATTGGAATCCATGGTAAACACTGTTCATGCATTTTGACTCCAATAAATCGCATTAGACTGCATCTGGTTTGAACCAGTCTCAAGTCTACTTTTCAATCCATAGGATCCCTAAAGGTATTGAAAGGCAAAGACATTTGAGCACCAGACGCTGGCAGGCCCCATCCGCTCCTGGATAGACATGTGCACTGCTGAGAAAATCATTTGTTTCCGTTTCATTCGTTTGTTTTTGTTTTTTTTAGTTTTTTGGGTCATTCGTTATGATCGAAATCCGTAAATTCTAAAATTCGTAATTTTGGAAATTCTAAAATTTGTAAATAAGAAAATTTGAAAGAATAACTAACTAACTAATAATAACTAACTATTAAATTATAGATATTGGAATTTCCTTTCAAATTTGACTGTTAGTGAATGTAACGAATATGAATTTTTCCAAAGTTACAAATTATCCGAAATAACGAATGCCGCATCTAAACAAATGAAACGGAACAAATTCATAATAAATAATACCGTAATAATAAAACGTTTTTATTAGTATTATTGTTAATATTATTAATTTGTTTAATAGTTAGTCATAGTTAAGTTATTATTAGTTATTATTTCAGATTTTCGAATTTTCGGGTTTTTGGATTTTCTCATTTTCGAATTTCCGAATTTCCGAATTTTTGATTATTCAAATTTACGAATATTCAGAAAAATTTGTTAAACTGGTTTTCGTTAATTCGGATATTTCCAAATTAACTAATTTGTTGAAATTTGTTAAGAAACTAATTCTGAATGAAACAAATTGCACATGTCTACTCAAGGAAGTGCGTTGCTTAAAGATGCCTCAGCCACCTTCATTAGAAAAAGCTTGGAGACCTTTTACTGTAAATTGGTCTTCTTATCAGATCTTTCCCATTCTTCATCAATGAGCTTTTAACTCTCTGTCATTATGGGAAAACAAGGCCCTTCCTTTTTCACATTTGGAAATATCTACATGCTTTTTACGATGGTTTGACCTACGTCTTGCCTGTGGCATGGATATTTGCCACATACTTTCCGCTACAGCTGCTAGGCTTAGAAATTTGTGCATCCGCTTCCTTATCCATTGTCATTTGAGGCAATCCATGCCATGTTACTTCCCGTCACTGCACATGCGATGTAGCGTGCAACCAGGGCTGGACAAGGCATTTTCTATTACGCTGATTTAAATGCATGTGAGCCATTACCACGTGAGCTGCTTGAGGAGCATGAGACCTGCCCTGTGCGGGAATGTGAGGAATGCATATTATCCTGGTCAGGAGATGACCAGTGGCGGGTCTTATGTTTGGAGTGTTTGCGTTTAGGGCTTCTGCTCCTAAAATCATGCAAAACACTATACTTTACATTCCTTGAGCATTCCTTCAGCACTCTTTTGAAGACCTGTCCCACGTCGCCCCCTCCTACCTTTGCTAATCTTCTGTGCCACTGACAGGTGTGGTGAGCTCATGCAAAAAAATTTTAAGTAATTTCACCAAGAAAAATAGGTACACTGTGTCTTTAAGATCCATCTACTTTCATCCACTTACTTCAGAAGCAGCAGCAGGTGAGGTCAGGCAGCCTTCCAGAGGCAGATAGGAGACACAGAATCTAAAACAAAAACCAGCTAGACTGTCTAACCCCTGGGAACACAGCACGGCAGGGGAGCAAACAGCAACAAGTCTTTACCTCATAGAAAAAACTGGCAGGATTGCAGAGAAAGGGAGATAAATCAGTTTCTCTGCCAGTTCCAAGACTGTTTAAGCTGCTTCTTGGTGACTGGCGAGTACACTACCCCACACAGCCCATCTCCCTGCCCTCTGTGACATCATCCACTGCCCCTGTCAGACTGAAAACAAAGCCAGGAGAGCCATGTGAAATGCTGCCTATACAAGGCAAAAAAAACCCCCAATGGTGACATTGCAGAGCTTAGTAATACCACACCTGTGGAATATTTGCGCTATCTAAGCAACATTTGCCAGCGGCCTGGCACAAAGGACACCCAGTTTCAGGAAGGATTACCATCCAACATTCAGAGACTTCCAGCTCCATAAGAGGCTGAACATGGAGGGGTAGGTTCGGCAGGGGGGTGGATATCCTTGCAGCAAACGAATTACTTACCAACTGCAATCCACAGGTGGCCTGGAGCATGACCAAAAAAAAGAACACTTCAGTGGGAGAGGGGCTGTCTTTTATTTCGCTATGAAGAGGTGGTCCTGTGAGCTCCAGAGGAAGCCTTAGTGCCGGTTCACATAGGGGCGACTTGTCAGGCGACCTAGTCGCCTGACAAGTCGCCTCCCGTTCTGTGCTACGGAACCGTTCTAATAGGAGCGACGCAAGTCGCTCCGACTTAGAAAAAGGTTCCTGTACTACTTTGGGGGCGACTTGCATAGACTTCTATGCAGAAGTCGTTTTGCAAGTCGCCTCAGAAGTAGTTTGCAGGTCGCCTCGCTGAGGCGACCTGCAAGTCGTGCCGCCCCTGTGTGAACCGGGGCTTAACCCATTTGTGTTGTGACGTGAGGTACGGCCAAGAAAGGAAGTCTAATTAGAGTGGTTTCATAATTATCAAACAGCTGTGCACCTGCAGGGCTCTAATGAGGAAAGCTTCTTGGCCTGCTTCCCTTTAGATGTGATTTCCTATTTGGAGTAACTTACCAAAAATAACATTTTTGTTGCCGGGGATGCCGGAAATCTGACTTGTATCTTAGAGCAGACTTCTGGGAAAACTGGTGAGCCAATCACACAAGCAGATTCTTTTTTTTTTTTTTTTTCTATATTTTTCATTCCTTTTACCCCCACCATATCTAACCCACATCTTTTCCTTCCTTCTTACCTGGACCCAACTTATCCTTCCCTTCCCTCACCCCTACTACCTATCTTAAAAATAGAACTACTAACACCTCCTGCAAATGCTACTTCTTAAAGCTGTATTACAGTAAATCCAAAACAAAAAACTGCCCTGGGTGTCAAATATGCTACACTACATTCTTTATTCTTTTATGCATTATTATATTTACTACTTACTGACCACACAAATGTGACCTGAGCTAAAAAATGTAAGTTTAGCAGGGGTTCCCCAAGACATTAAAATTAATTTAGGAGTCCCTCTAGATTAAAAAGTTTGAGAAAGACTACTGTAGATGGTAGATGTGACCAAGACCCAGTGGGATTTGGCTTAACAGCAGATGCTGTGCTGTACTCGGCTCCTGTCTTTGAACATTTGCTTGCTTCTGAACTTCTCTTCTTCCTCATACAAGACATTGTGAATACAAAAGCAGTGCAACCAACAAAAGCCATAACAATGAATGAATGATCATGATAGAAATTTATTATAAGCATGAAAAAAAGAATAGGACCCCAAGGGAAAGGAATAATAAATGTATACACACTGAAATTGCAATTATTATTTATGTATACCTCTGGTGTTATTTAGTTGTCCACATAAAAAATGCAAACCCAAGATATCTCTTGTGCACATCAGAAACAAAAAATAAATTTCTGCACTGTTGTCTATCTCCCGATGTATTCATGCAAAGGAGATTTCCAATGCAGCTCCTAGTTGGATATATAAGCAGGTCAGCACTAGGGTCAATAACCTGGAGTTTCATTCCATTATCAGACCGGGGAAGCTGATATCACATATTGAAATTCATTGCCCTAAGTTAGCCAAGAAGACAGTATGATCAAGAGGCATTTTATAGCTTTCACATACCACAATGCTCTTCAGATTGTTATGACTATCTCATTTACTGGACAAGAGATGGAATTCTTGTGTAGAGGGATTTGTCCTTCAGGCAGTTCTCGCCCTCTCTTTCCTTCCATCTCTCTCTCACTCTTTCTCTCTAGTGTACTCTGCAGTGATACAGTCTAATGGAAGATCGATATTAGTTTTTCAATTGGGCCTAAAAATAAAAAATAAAATAAATGAATCTATGTCCAATTTTCCATTTGCTTTAATATAATAACATTTTGCAATGAGCAATGATGGCATGCAAAGCACAGAAGCCTATAGCAAAGTGTCAATTTCAGTATAATGTATTCAGATCAATGAAACACGGACTGCGGTTGCTGTGAGTTTTCTGCATTGCTTTGGTGATATTAAATTTATTCTGACAACTAAGATTTTCACAATTGGTTGCGGAGGAATAATAATACAACTAGTTCCACTACTAGGGCCAACACCCACCTTCTAAATTGGCTTATTTATAAATGCCACATGTACATATGTGTAACAGAAAATCTATTTACTAGAAAATACATGTATGTTTTAAAATAAAAATCTATACCTACGGCTACATTTATTATAATCGAAAAGTGATGGAAAACCATAGGGTTGATTTACTAAAACTGGAGAGAGCACAATCTGGTGCAGCTGTGCAGCTGTGCATGGTAGCCAATCAGCTTCTAACTTCAGCTTGTTCAATTAAGCTTGAAAAACCTGGAAGCTGATTGGCTGCCATGCAGAGCTGCACCAGATTTTGCACTCTCCAGTTTTTTTAGTAAATCAACCCCATTGTCTGTTTAGCACCAACCTTTTGTTTCACTGAAACACTCTCACTTCAGGGCTGTGGTAAACAGTGAATCCAAAAAAGAAAAAACACAATAAATATTAAAAAATGCAATTGTAAAAAAAAAATATATCAAATAAAAATTACTGATACCACACCCCCCTGCCCTACCAACACTGTCCACTGCCCCAACCCCCTCCCCCCAAAAAGCATTGTGAATTTTTTTTTAAATTGTAAAAAAATCAATACGTCAAAATAAAAAACTACTGACACCATCCACTGCCTTACTGACACCGTCATCTGCCCTACTGACACCGTCCACTGCCACATCCCCCCCCCCCAGAAGCACTGTGAAAAAAAAATATTTAAAACATGATATGATTTAAAAAAAAATAAACAACAAAACTGTCAAAAATAATAGATAAAATAATAAAAACAAAAATACACTGACATTGTCCACTACCCCCCCTCCCCCAGCCTCAATCATCGTGAAAAAAAAAATAACCTGTAAAAAAAAATAAAACATAAAAATTGTGAAAAAAAAATAAAAAAATTCTGACACTGTCCATTGCTCTACTGGCACTGTCTACTGCCCCACTGACACCATCCGCTGGCCCCCAAAAAGCAATAACAGCTCATTTTTGTCTAGAGGATTGGAGAGTGGAGATATACTTACCTAATTCTCTAGTCCTCCCAGCTCAAGACCAGTCACTGCGTTTCCAATAAAGCTTTTGAAACTTGGTTCTAGCCTAGTCCGAAGTTACTTAAAGGGGTGCATGGTGGTAATGGCATATAGAAGAACATGGCTGTGATGCACACAAGGGGTGAAGTGGCGACAAGCCATTGTTAGGGGCAACAAGAGCAAGAGAAGGTTGATTTGACAGCTGGACAGTGGGAGAGTGGTACCCGCAGGGGTGGCGGGTCTCATGTATAGTGAGGGGAGTGGACCCATGTGGTGGAGACCCTAAGGACCTCGCCATATGGTAGGGAACAGTTATTTATGCATGCGAGAATGGGATCCGCGCTGGTTCCTGGTGGGACCCGCTCTATCACTACTAGATGGGTGGCTAGCTGGACAGGAGGAACGGGACACCGCAATGTGGTGTCTCCTTCAAAATGTCACATCCTGATTTGGTGTATGTATCGTGGGACCGGGAGGCACCTGTACACAGCAAAGAGAGCGAAAAGGCCCCATGTGCACTGGGCGAGTCGGCCCCACTCACTGAATATACTGAACTGTACTCTGTCACTATCTGGGTTGTTTAGGAATATCTTACCAATATATGTAATTGATATTGCGTTTTGTAAAAATTGTATAATCTTTCAGTACAGAAGCCCATAGAAAAAAACACTCTTTATTCACCAAGGTTGTGTACTTCTAATTATATGATTATGGGAACAACACTGTATGTCAATTCCATACTATAAAGTACAAAGTCTATGAGTTATGGGTCATAGTGCAGAACAGTGATTGATGATTTCTGCCCCTCTTATTTCAGTACAGTCGGGTTGAGTTTTGTCATGAAACTCAAATACTCTCAAGGACCTGTAAGTCACTGAGATGCTGATTAACAAGAAAAAAATGCAACTATTTGTATGTAATATGAAAATATGCAATGGAATGCAAAGATAAATGTAGATGCAATTATTGAAACCTTCCCAAGCAGTTTGCCAGTAAAGAGTACCATTAAAGGGAATCTGTCATGTCATTCATTTTCCTTAAAACAATCTAAATGCATTTTCTAGTTGAGTCCTAACTTAGGTTACTTTCACACTGAGGTGGTTTTCAGGCATTTTAGCGCTAGAAATAGCCTCTGAAAAGCACCTGAAAACCACCTCCCATTCATTGCAGTGTGTCTTTTCACACTGGGGTGGTGCGCTTGCAAGGTGTTATGAAAAGTCTTGCAAGCAGCATCTTTGGGGCAGGTTGGGAGCACTGCAAATAGATCTCCCAAAACACCCTGCTCATTGCGAACTGGATTTTTACGGTACAAAGTACCCCACTATCGGCCAAAATGCGCCGCAAAAGTGCCGCTAAAACAGCGCTAAAGTGCCACAAAAACAAGCGGTGCTTTAGCGCTAACGGCACAGGCGCTCAGTGTGAAAGTAGCCATAGTTCACTCTGCGCTTTGCCGGCCAGTTATATAGAGAATAGTGCCAGTGATATGCCCACTGATGTTGCTGTGTCAAAGTAGAACTTGAAGCAGAACTAAAGTTTCCATACTTATCTGCAGTGGCCTCACTAGGGGTGGCTACTGGGGCTATAGCCCAGAATCTGGGGCCCACAGCCCGGAGTCTCTAGGGCAGTGGTTCTCAACTCCGGTCCTCAGGACCCACTAACAGGCCAGAATTTAAGTATTACCTTGGGGAGATGCAAACTAGAATACTGCAATCACTGAGCAGCAAATGATATCACCTGTGATGTATTTCAGTTATCTTGCAAACCTGGCCTGTTAGTGGGCCCTGAGGACTGGAGTTGAGAACCACTGCTCTAGGGCAGGGGTCAGCAAAGTGCGTTTCACCACCGCTGAATACGGGCACCCGGCCCATCAACGCTGAATGCGGGCACCCAGCCCGCGGACATTTTCACAGGGCTGGAACTGCTGGAGTTAACTTTTTACATTAAACAGCAGGTGATTGGTTGCTGGACGAGCCTAGCAACCAATCACCAGCCTGTTAATTGTGAAAAGTTAACTTCAGTAGTTCCCGTCCCCATCCAGCCCTGTGATGCTGATGTCTGATGCTCTGTTCGCTGTACACCTGTGTAAGGTAGTACCTACACAGTGTGTGTTTGTAGGGTGCAGGGGACAGAGGACACTACAGTGGGGTGGGGTGCAGGAGACTGAGGACACTACAGTGGGGTGGGATGCAGGGGACAGAGAACACTACATTGGGGGGTGCAGGGGACAGAGGGCACTATAGGAGTACAGATGACACTACAGTAGAGGGGGGCTGCAGGGGACAGAGGACACTACAGTGGAAGGGGGGTGCAGGGGACAGAGGATACTAAAGTGGGGGGTGCAGAGGACAGAGGACACTACAGTGAGGGGTGCAGGTGACAGAGGACACTGCAGTGGGGGATGCATTGCTGAGCACTGGTGAGACTGCATCGATGGGCACAGCTGGGCCCTGCATTTTTTATGTAGTGCACTCCTGAGCCCTGGGGCTCACTGGGGACCTTGATGTAAGGAAGGGGCTCTCTGGCTCTCTGGGGACCCTGATGTAAGGGGGTCTCTGGGGACCCTGATGTAATGAGGGGGGGATCTGGGGAACCTGACCTAAGTAGGGAGACTCTCTAGGGACCCTGATGTAAAGGAGAGACTCTCTGGGGACCCTGATGTAATGAGGGGTGCTCTGGGGACCCTGATGTAAGTGGGAGGGCTCCCTGGGGACCCTGATGTAAGGGGGAATCCGCATTCAGATATGTAACGATATGTATATATATATATATATATATATATGTATATACTCCTGGCAATGGATAGACCATTCCTCTGTGAAACCCATCGGACAATACTGTTTTGCACAGCTTGGCCCTGCATTCTTTATGTAGTGCACTCCTGAGCCCTGGGGCTCTCTTGGGACCTTGATGTAAGGAAGGGGCTCTCTGGCTCTCTGGGGACGCTGATGTAAGGGGGGCTCTCTGGGGACCCTGATGTAATGAGGGGGGGATCTGGGGAACCTGATGTAAGTGGGGGGGGGGGCTCTCTGGGGACACTGATGTAAGGGAGAATCCGCATTCAGATATATATATATATATATATATATATATATATATATATATATATATATATACTCCTGGCAATGGATAGACCATTCCTCTGTGAAACCCATCGGACAGTAAGCCATTTGCTCCCCTGTCCCAGGTGCATGCACTGCAATTTCTGCATTTTTTGGCATCTCTAACATCCTGGAAAAGGAACTTTATTGCAGTTACTGTATGTCATTGGCATTATATGATCTTGCAAGAGGTTTCACAGTGGTAGGATTAAGGTGTCTTTAAGGTGTAGAATGAATGTTGGGGTATCTTCCTGACACTCATTAGAACTGAAGAAGTGTCTTGGTTAAGTCATGAAAAGTCTTCACTATTACAAAGCAAATCCAGCTAAATAGGAATAACTACCATTAGCTCTTATTACTTAGGTTTATAAACTTTTATTTTCAAATTCCATTAAAGTTTTGCAGTTCCACTTTATTCACTTTAAGCAAAACTCCAACCAAAAATAGTTAGATAAAATAAATATCCAAAAATGGTTCTGGGCCACTTCAGGTCTTGCTCCATATTGCAACCTTTATCTCTGTTTACAAAAAAATCGACAGTAGAAGGCTGATGGCAATAATATTTTTCTACCACTCTCGCTTGTTTTCTGTTTGTATTAGATATATAGTTTCAAGACTGATTGTTTATGCGTATGTCATATGTCTGATGTTTTCATTGTCTATACAACGTGGATGTAATGACTTGTTTTTGCCTGTTTTGGGTTTCAATAAAAACTATATTTGAAAAAAAATGCATATATACAGATAACATAACAAGATCAGCTTTTTTTGTAGCATTCACCTTTGGTCCAGAGATTTCCCCTTGCATTACTTTTTTTTTTATTATTATATTTTTATTAAGTTTTATGAAGCATACATAACAGAAAGTATCATTCCGATACAAGAAACAAAAACAGAATATGACAGTTAACAAAATAAAAGAATAAACAGGACATTTGAAAACATTAATACATCATGATATAGTTTTCTTATCTGTAGATGTAGAAACATAAAGAGACCAGAGAAAAAACATCCGATACAAATCAAATTTTATATGCACAAGAGATGTTGATCTATGAAACCTGGGGAACTACTTCAGAGCTATATTCAGAGTCATCCCAGGCCCCCCATACTTTTTTTAAACCTTGGCAAAGAGTTATCTATCATTGCAGTCATATGTTCTATCCCACGCATGTCAGCTATGGCACATAGAAATTGCATGAAAGTAGGGGGGATGTAGACAGCCAACACTGCAGTACTTTTTTTTGCCACTAAAATTCTTCAGTCCAATGAGCAGCATCATTCAACCTGATTCCTCTGAGCTCAGGTCAGCCTGAACCCTCCCCTTTATGTCTGTGGACAATGAAAGGAGAAGCAGCACAGTGATGAGCTCATCTCTCATTTACTCTGTTTTTTCCTCCTATCAGCAAGCTTCTTGTCAGCACATGAACTGACTGGCTTCTTGTGCTGCTTCTTCTTTTCACATTCCAGCCCTGTTATACAGAGACTGCAAGAGTAGGATACAGGTCAAATTCTGAATATTTACACTGAATAAATGTAAAAATACATTTAATGATGTATTACAGAGCTGTATTCACTTGTTTTTTTTTATATAGGTCTGGAGATCGGCTTAAAGCGGAGTTCCACCCAAAAATAGAATTTCCGCTTATTGGGTCCCCCCCCCCCCCCTCCGGTGTCATATTTGGCACCTTTCAGGGGGGAGCAGAAACCTGTCTAATCGATGCAGTATCCGCCGGGATCTGCGCCATGTCCAGCCCCTCCTCTGTCCCCCCCGCTGTCTTCTGGGAGACACACAGGTCCCAGAAAACAGCAGGGAGCAGTCAGGACACGCAGCGCGACTCACGCATGCGCAATAGGGAACCAGGCTCACTTCCCGATTCCCTTACTCAAGATGCCGGCGCCTCCGCCCAGGAGCTGAGGGACAGGTCGGCTTCGGATGAGGACATTGCGGGTACCCTGGACAGGTAAGTGTCCTTTTTTTAAAAGTCAGCAGCTGCAGTATCTGCAGCTGCTGACTTTTAATATATTTTTTTTTTGGTAGAACTCCGCTTTAAATTCAGGACTTTAAATTCAAAATATTAACCACAACATGCAAAGCCATTAACAACTCTGCCCCGAGCTACATCACCAATCTTGTCTCCAAATATTACCCAAATTGTCCTCTCCGCTCTTCTCAAGACCTCCTACTCTCAAGCTCCCTTGTCTCCTCCTCCCATGCTCATCTCCAGAATTTCTATCCCATCCTCTGGAACTCTCTACCTCAATCTGTCCGACTATCTGCTACTCTTGCTGCCTTCAAGCAGTCCCCGAAAGCTCATCTCTTCAGGGAAGCCTATCACACCTCCAACTAATCTTTTACTACTTACATCAGCTCATTCCCCACAGTAACAACCTTTTGTACCACCTGCCCAACCCTTTTAGATTGTAAGCTCTTTTGAGCAGGGCCCTCTGAATCCTCTTGTATTTTTTTGTATTGTAACTGTATTGTCTCCCTTTAATATTGTAAAGTGCTGCGTAAACTGTTGGTGCTATATAAATTCTGTAAAATAATAATAATAATGTCACCAACAAGATTTGCATTATAATGCATTTTGTATTCTCTTTTTTTATAACAAATTATAGCTGCTCAATAGATTTGTATTGCAATGTCTGTTTTTACTATCTCACGAAGAAGTCTCGGTGTAACTAAAGTCTTGCAGGAACTATATTGATAAAGCTAACAGCTGCATTTGGATATGATAAGTAAAACCATTGGGAACCGAGAGAGTTAATTCAGAAGCATACGGTAGAAATATTTTTCACCGCTGTGCAAACTGTTTCTTCTGTGGGAACAGAAGGTCAGCAGAATCTGTATACAGATATGAGGAGTACAGACAGAAAACTTAGAAAACCATACCCTTATCTGTCATGAAATAAACAATGAAATATCTCCTGAAATTTTAAATAATCTGAAGTTTTGACAGAGTTGTCCTTGGGAGGGAGTGAATCTATAATTTACATTTGTGTAATAGTATACCACAATATGAGCAGTTTTGAAGTGTAATGCCAGGCAAAACATCTGTTCAGAATAGTGGTGAAGGATAAAGCCATTAGTATTGATGTATCCCCATTGGGATGGCTTACTCTTACTTCCTGTCCTCATGAACACACAGAAAGTGAGGAAAAATGTACATAGTAGGGACACAAGCAACAGCTAAAACACGAGGTTCTAACATATATATATATATATATATATATATATATATATATATATATATATATATATATATACAGTATATATTTATTAATTTACTTTTTTTTCTTTAGTGGATAGAAAGAAACATAGAAAATACAGTTATGTTACAAGTCATCTCAAAAATGTTTGAATAGCCATAATAAGAATTAATTTATAGATGGAAACAAAGGTAAAGTTTTACAATACATCTTTCCAGAGACAGAGTACAGCGGATTGGCTTTACATGGATAATTTAGATTAGCACTTCAGCCTCTTCTAAAAGGACCAATCGGGCCTATAGCTAGGAAACATATATGTGGGCTAAATATGCTCTTGTACTGTTAGGTTTCAATAGAGAAATGTATTTGATTATATAAAAATGAGGTAACTAACTTGATCTTTCAGAGAGAGCAAGTGGTAAATGCATTGCAACTTCCAAAAAAAAGATAAAAAAGACAAAAAAGGATAGATTGAAACAAAAGATTAGAGGGGGAGGAGAATAGGAAAGAAGGGGACCGTAGGGTATCCCATAAAAAAAAGAGGGGGGGAGGGATAGGGGTTTATCTCCACAGGGAGAAGCTGATGGGGTCATGTTAGGCTCTGATGAGGTCATTAAATTTCTGGGACTTGCTAAACATTTTCCATGAGGCCCATGTTTGAGTACAATGATCATGGATATTCGTTTTAGGCAAATCCAGGTAATAGGTGTGCAGACATGGCCAGCACTGAAGAGAATTGTTTTGGATGGGCTGTACAGAGAAGGCTGTGGCAGTACAATGGAGGTGAATAAAATGTTGTTGTGGGGGTAAGTGATAATTTGCTTTCTTACTTTCCAGCAATGTGATGCCAATGAGCTCCCTCCCCACCACTGACATCTTCATATGTTCCAAACACAAGAGCAAAGAGGGCTTTAGCCTGCAGCACTGATCAGGCAGGGAAAATCCAACAGGGCAGAAGTTAATTGGTAGATCGACTTCTGTACACCCACAGTTTTCGTACATGGTTCAAAATTTGGCCAGTCCCTGTTGAACCAGATGAATTTCAATCCAAGTATGGCTGGCTTAAGGCTGTGCTGAAGCCACTGAGAGCTAGAAGAAAGCCCACCCACTGCCCCAGGTTGCAGAGGTCATGTAATTGGTTGCTGTGCAGCCTGGGAGGAAAGAGGACTGCTGGGAACCACCTGGGACTATGGGAACTGTAGTCCCTAGGAAACATCTTTCTATTAAGCCAAGGATGGGACAGGACAAGTCCTAGGAACCAGAGAGCTGCAGCAGGAAAAGAAAGGGACAGAAACCTTGGGCTCAGGGTAGTCTCATGGGGAGCTGAGAGGTCATCGCTACTGTCTTGGAGAGTTGCCTGCCTTAGTGTTTGGAGAGAGAGACTCTGCTGCCACATCTACCCACAGGTCACAGCTGTGAGAGATTGCCACTGCTAGGTCTTGAGTTGTTGCTTACAATACTAGTTCCAGACAGAGAAGAGCAGGAGGAGTAATCTTGGATCATTCGGTGGTGAGAGGCCATTAGCTGCACTTTTCTGCCCACTTCTTAAAAGGACAGTGTCATCTACTTTTATGATGCAGTTTGTGTGTCTTATTGTGTGCTCTACTCAAGTCTGAGCGCTCCATCGCCAGAACTCCAACCATTACCAATACAAGTGGGAGGGGTTTGGAGAGACTGATGAACACTTAAGGCCCGTACGCACGCTTTGATTTTTGGACGTCAATTGTGTTACGTGACCGATCGTCCGCAAATCTTACCATTAGCGTGGTGCTTTCGACAGCCGATATCACTTTTTCATCAGACAAAAGCTGGATGTGCAGACTATAAATTTTTTGTCAGATGTGAACTTCTGATTTTCGTTTCATTAGTATGGTTTTCACACAAAAAATATCGTAAGAGCGAAACTACGCATGCTCAGAAACTAAAGAATACATACAAAACTATTCAACGGGTTACGTCACTTCTGACGTATTCTGTCAAATGAAAATTCTCGTATTGTGAGTAACTTCTTCACTTTCGACATGAGACTAGCATGCCACAAAAATCAGACGTTCTGTCGTCCGAAAATCAAAGCGTGTGTACGTGGCTTTAGTTCCCAGTACCACCCTTTAGTTGGGACCTCCCTGATTTTAGGTTTCTGGTCCTCTAGCTATATATGGTGTTATACAAAATTTGTATCAGTTGTTGCTCACTATTATTGCTGTTTTTTTTTAGCCTGTTGTGATTATTTTTCTAAATAAACCCCCCCTATTTAGCCTTGGTGTGTCAGTGGGATGTGGCATTGCCAGAAAGGTCATTGACAACTAAAATCATGGGAGCCAAACATCAGTGGCTCCTTCAGGAGTAAGCGCTACACATTTATATACTTTCAGATTTATTCAATAAATAGTGGAAGTGGCAAAAAGACATATGCAGTGTGCAGGCATCATACCTCTGTCTTCACCTGACTTTTTAATACCTTTTGCAAGGCTAATGCGTCTGTTTTACCACATCAATTTATGTCAATATACTGTAGGCAAAATCTCTCAAACCCCCCAATATTTTACTGATGTAGAAGATTATTTTCTTACCTCTTTTTTACAGTACCATATTAACCTGTGATAAATATGATAATTCCCTGAGCTGCAGACAAACTGGATGACTGCAGTAGCTTTCTTATGGAATTTAAAATTAGGGATTCTACAGCAAGTTAGGCCTCACTTCTTCATTTGTATCTTAAGAGCAGTATGACCTTCCACTGTCAGTAATTTTGCATATCCAGTACAACAATCATTAACTTAACTTCTACATTTTGTGTAAATCGTACATCTTATCCTTTTCTTCTTTGCAGACACCAAATCCTTTCCCAGAATAGCTTATATCAACATTTATATGTCAAAGTACTTCATTAATCCTATCTCTGTAGCATGGTAACCTTCTAGCAGTTTTAGCTGGGAGACAGATTTGCAAGTGCCGCAGTATCATCCAGTACTTTCAACTATTCACATTATATCTTACTTAAAATTCAGATGCTCTTTTGTACAGGAAACACACTGGCACATCGTTCCTTTATATTTCCAAGCTTTTAACAATACAAATAAAATGTATGAGATATTTCTATTTGGTAAAAGCAACATTTAAAAATGCAGCCATAACTGTTAAAAAATAATTAGGGTGTTAAAGATATGTATAGAAATTCCTCACATAAGATAAATGAGTTTATAACATAACCTGGCTTTTCTTATGAAATTCTAATTATCTAATAATTAGATAATCAGACTCCTACACAAGAAAAACCCATACAGTGTGTAACTATTTAGTGCACATAAATGTCCTATGTGCTGTGCACCTTAACAAAAGATATTCACTGACAAAAAAACAAATGTTAATAAGCAGCACACATAATACTACCGTGTAACAAGTAAATGTGTAAATTAAGCAAATAAAACAAGAAACTATAATTTGTATCTCTATTTGCATTATTAAAAAGAAAAAAAATCCACCGATATGTGTCAATTTGTCCCCCAAGTGCAATCCCATCACCTACTGGATTTTAACGCAATGGCCTTGTACTATTGTCTACAAGATCCTTATCCCCCCCCTGTGGCTTGGAGAAAAAACATAGAGGTTGTTTTACTAAAAGCAAATATACTGTGCACTGCAAGTGCACTTGCTAAAGAGCTTGGTAAATGAGGTAAAACATCACTTTGCAAAGTATACCCAATTGTATGCTAGGAAAATAAGAAACATAATTTTTGTTTGTATATGATTGAATGATAGAAGCCAGCAGAGCTTCCCCTTAGATCTAGAGCAAATGCACTTAAAGTGCACTTGCAGTGCACTGTATATTTGCTTTTAGTAAATCAACCTCAAAGAAGACCGTTTTTTTTAATGCCCCTTTTTCACAGCACAGCGTTGCATTGAGGTGGGTTGGAGTGACGTTCAGAACTTTTCTAACATCTCTATGGGCCTCTCTGGAATCTGGGCTCCTGATCAGCTGCCATTTCTGCTCTTATTATAATGTGCTACTACTTCTTATCCCTGCTGTTGTAGAAAGTAGACATGTGCACACTGAAATATTTCGTTTCGGTATTTCGTTTTCGTCCGAAAAATAAATTTATTTAGTTACTCCCGAAATTCGTTTTTATTTATTTAGTTTTTCGTTAAAAATTGCATTCGTCCGAAAATCCAAATTAGGGTCGAATCTGTCATTGAAGGCTTATGGTGTCGGTAGAATGTTCAAAGAAGATTCGACGGAGCAGCTAAACTGTACGACGCCGTATAGTTTACCTGCTCCGTCGAATCTTCTTAGAACGTTCAACAGACACCATAAGCCAAAGTACGTGTGTACTTAGTTCTAGCTATTTTACTGCTCCTCCTCTTTGGTTACAATCAGCCAATAACATTCATCATCATCATTATTTTTATTCATCTTTTCTCCCCTATGTCGAATTTTTTCTCCCCTACGTCGAATCTTTTCTTCCTTGCGTCAAATCTTTTCTCCCCTACATCGAATCTTTTCTTCCCTACGTTGAATCTTTTCTCCCCTATGTCGAATCTTTTCTCTCTATGTAGAATAATCTTGGACTAATAGAGTTAAGGTTAGGCACATTCGACTACAGGTTTAATGGACACAGATTGTTATTGTCATCATCATGTTGAAACTCCTATCTATATCGAACTGTTATAGCAACGAAAACGAAAATAAAGCATTTGTTTATGTCGGATCTTTCGTTTTTCGGATCCTGCACTTTCGTTATCGTTTGTTAAAATGATAACGAAAATACCTGAAATTCGGACAAAAATGCATTCGGACGAAAACGAATGCACATGTCTAGTAGAAAGTTGGTTGTTTACTCAGCTCAGTAGCTCAAGCTGAATTGTATACACATTGGTGAATGAGCCAGAGCAGTGATTCATCCTTTATCAGCTGTCTTCATTTGATGTTTTAATCAGCACAGCAGTGGGCACATGCCTCAGCCTACGTTTGTCTGTTTCTTTAGCAGTGCTCTGCATAAGTAAAGTTATGATATTGCACCTTAAAGTGTCTTTTCTCCAGAACTATAGTAATGTACATGCTTTTACTTGAGCACATGTTTACCTTAAATCAGAACAGACACAGACAACAAAGAATTCTGGATGCCTGGTTTAGAAGATAAGCTAATTTGAAAATAAGCAGCCCTATCAGCTTCAGAAACAAAGATATAATTAATGGATTCAATTTGGAGATCTAAGCAAGTCTTCTAATGGAAACAATAGAAATGTTGTTGTTTGGAGTTTTTAGCCTTATCATGAACACCAGCAGGGAGATCCATACTACCAAATGCTTTATGAGCCTACCACTTCACATCAGCATGGATGTAACAGATCTTACTTATCTTCATGCTAAGCATTGATGTCACCTGCTACATATGTAGAATCCATACTACTAAAAAGAAGGGAAGTTGCCATTGCAGTCACCCTGCCGTAAGCAGGTCTGTCAGTTTAAATTTAGTGTACTAAGCTTCAGTCAGCTTAGCTAAGTTGATAGTTCAGCTTTCTTGGGTTTCTCCTAAGTTCTGGTTACTGTATGTTTCCATCTGCTACCACTAGGTGTTTATGCTGCCTCTGGCAATAGTATAAGTGCTGCACTAATCAAAACTAAGACTATTTATCTCTCTGTGGCCAACCACTAGGAGGTTTATTGCCACTGGTGCATGCTGTGATGGGGTATAAATTATCTGGGGGTGGCTTTGATAGGTCAGTGTGTTCTCTCCTAGGCTTCCTGCCTGGGGAGGGTTGTGCTTGGCTGCGTAATAGGGTGACCATGTGGCTGGGTAAAGCCCTGGGTTTGATGCCTAGCTTGTGTAGCCTGGTGACCGAGGAGCCATGGAGGACCTTCAGCTGTGATGAAAGGCTGAAGAAGCTTGTATGTGAAGCTTGGGTCTCGCTCGAGTATTATGTCTTCTCCCCAGGGTGTTGGCAGCTGATTTAATAAGTGCCTTACAGCCAGGAGCTACAGTCACAGAATGCAGGATCTACTTCAAGGTTCTCTATCTGTGAAGACTGTAAGCACTTTTCTGGAGTTTGCTAGTCCTTGGTGTCCCTTACCCTCTCTTCCTAGAGTTTTGAGAGTCAATCAACTTCTTTTGTTTTGCATCTAAAAGAGTGAAATCTGAGAGAGGAAGTCTATGCCAGTAATGAGAACTGCAGCACATCTAATAGGACTATAGGTACTTATGTGGTACCCAAGTTACTGGGGGTAAAGTGTAAGAAGTACTGTGGCACAGTTTGTGTTTAGACATGCAACTCCAGGGCGAGATGTGTGACTTTCTTTAACAGCTTTTTCCCAAATAGTTGACACATTTGTTCGCAAATTAAAAAATTCACTCTATTGGTTTCAGAAATCCAAAAAACCCCAAAAATGGACACCTGACACAATTCATTTGTTTTGTAGAGCTGGCCAGCATGCCCTTTAAGTAGCATAGCAGAACATTAACCTCAGGCCATATAGGACATTTCTCACTTCATGACAGAGCAAAGGGAGAAGGAAAAAAAAGGAGGACTTAGATTGGCTGCTACTAGGTTTGTGATAAATAGTGATAGTAAATTTACCTAGCAGGGCATGGATAACAATAAAAACTTAAGAGGAGTTTCAATACATCCTAACTGTATCCAAAGCTAGAATAAAAAAACATTTTAGGTTTATGTGTAATTTAAAGAGAAGTATGGCCAAAGCTCTATTGGTCATACTTCTCTTGTGGGTGACAGCAGTGCACTTACTTTGGTTCTCCTGTGACCCAGGGTCAGCTAATAGCGGGCTATTGCCTGCTATCAGCTGACATCACAGAGCCACTTCAGGACCTGGTAAAGGATCTTGAAGGAGCCCAACAAAATTGTCAGGATCCACCCGGATGCCTGATCAGCAGCTGGCTCATCCTCTTAGTGTGCCGCTGAGAGTGGGAGCCAGTTGCTCCTGCCCCCTGCCCTGCTCAGCACTACAGTGAGCTCTGGGGGGCAGAGCAGAGAGTGGGGAATGACAGTAGCTAGTAGGGGTGCAACGGATCCTCATGGATCCGTGATCCGATCCGCAGAGGTTGATCCGTACGGGACACCCATGATCCGTGGAGCGCTCTGTGGCCTCGGCCATACGAAAGGCCGTGGCTTCGGCCTAGCTCCGGAGCGGCGGCCATCTTGGTACACCCGGCGGCCGTTTAGACGGAGCGATCACTTGTAACAAACCGGCGTCATGTCATTCCTCTCTCCCCTCTGTGTACTGATCTGTTCAGTGGAGGGGAGAGATCAGATGGCAGCAGTGCCAATACTCTGCAATGCCCTGCCAATACTCTGCAATGCCCTGCCAATACTCTGCAATGCTCTGCCAATACTCTGCAATGCCCTGCCAATACTCTGCAATGCCCTGCTGCAATGCCCTGACAATACTCTGTAATACCCTGACAATACTCTGCAATGCCCTGACAATACTCTGCAATGCCCTGACAATACTCTGCAATGCCCTGACAATACTCTGCAATGCCCTGACAATACTCTGCAATGCCCTGACAATACTCTGCAATGCCCTGACAATACTCTGCCATACCCTGCCAATAGTCTGCCATACCCTGCCAATAGTCTGCCATACCCTGCCAATAGATTTTTTTTTTGTTGATACAAAAATGATCTGAACCGTGACTCCTGATCTGAGGAACGATCCGAACCGTGAGTTTTTTGATCCGTTACACTCCTAGTAGCTAGTCCAATGATGAGGAAACACTGCTCAAGGTGTGAGTGCTGCCAATCTAGCGTTGCTTCCAAAGCAGAGGTGCCTGCCCGGAACACCTCAGAGATCAACAGGGACAAATGGATGAATGGCTGCATACTCCGGAAAGATGCCAAAATCTTTATTACAATGATCAACAAATAAAAGCATAAACAGCAAAGCGAGATAAAAAGGTTAACTCGTTTCACGCAGATAACAATGCTTAATCGTAACAGTGTTATGTTTAAGCTATTTTGGCATCGTTCTGGAGTGTGCAGCCATTCATCCATTTTCCCCTGCATTACAGTCGCTGCTCTCTGCTCTGAGCAGACCAAGAACTGAGCAATCAGTCGTCATGTGATCACTCAGTTCTCAGTATTGAAGCCGACATTGGACACCTGCAGCATGGAGGTGAGTGTGAAGCTTTATTTGTTTTTGTTTTCTTTTTTTCAAATCCCACATTTCTCTTTTAAGATCTCTAATTTTTAATACAGGTGTGGCCAGTGTCCTAATGCTAACCCTAACTCTTATCCTCCCCCTAAACACTACACTAACCCCCCCCTATAAATGTAATGCTAACTTTTAACACTACTCTTCTGCTAACACTCCTTGTAACCTTAATGCTAAACCTAGTTCTAATCCTCCATGTACTGTAACCCTAATGCTAAACTTAACTCTAATGCTGCCTATAACCATAACACTTACCTTAGCACTACCTATCCAATACGTGAATGTAAGCACTTGCTTTCATATTCACATCTCCTGTGCCTGAAGCCTCTGTGCTGAAGACAAGCTTCATGTGCCAAAGGATAACTTTACTTACATACATACACTTTAATTTAGGCTTAACTTTTTTAACCAGAATATATTTTATGTATTTTTTTTTTTTTTGCATTTATAAGTAAATAACTAAGACTATTGTCCTTGAAATAATCTCCAGTCTTAAAAGTAACCAACAATAATTAGGGTTTACATACATTTGATTATTTATGATGTGCCGTGAAAGCATAAATTTAAATAGAGGTCAAGGAACAAATCATCATGTGCATTAATCTTCTATATGTCCTTCTCTATATATTTATTAATTTAATTCAATATTATACAGAGAGGTATTTGATCAAAATTATCTACCATTTCTCAGTTTAATCTATTATTATTATTATTATACAGGATTTATATAGCGCCAACAGTTTACATAGCGTTTACAACTTGAGGGTGAACAGTACAAATACAATACACTTTAATACAGTAGGAATCAGAGGGCCCTGCTCCTTAAAGCTTACAATCTAAGAGGGAAGGTCAAGAGATACAAGAGGTAATAACTGTGGGTGATGTGCTGATTGAGAAGATAAATGTACAGTTGTTGGTTGGGGGCCAGATAGGCTTCTCTGAAGAGATGAGTTTTCAGGGATCGTCTGAAAGTGGATAAAGTAGGAGAAAATCGGAAGGATTGGGGTAGAGCATTCCAGAGGATGAGACAGACTCTGGAGAAGTCCTGAAGGCGAGCATGGGATGGGGTGACAAGGGAGTTTGAGAGCAGGAGGTCTTGGGAGGAGCAAAGAGAACGATTAGGTTGGTATTTTGTGACTAGGTTAGAGATGTAGCTGGGGGCCAGGTTGTGGATGGCTTTGTAAGTTATAGTTAGTATCTTGAATTTAATTCGGTGACAGAGTGGCAGTCAATGGAGGGATTGGCAGACGGGTGAAGCAGACGCTGAGCGGTTTGTGAGGTGGATGAGTCTGGCAGCAGCATTCATGATGGACTGAAGTGGGGATAGCCTATTTAGAGGTAAACCAATGAGGAGGGAGTTGCAGTAGTCGAGGCGGAAGATGACCAGGGAGTGGATTAGAAGCTTTGTGGTGACATTGGTTAGGAAGGGGCGTATCTTGGAGATGTTGCGGAGATTGAGGCGGCAAGTTTTGCATAGTGATAGAATGTGGGGTCGAAAGGTTAGTTCAGAGTCCAGGATTACACCTAGGACCTTGGCGTGGGGAGATGGGTTGATAGTTGAGCTGTTAATATTGACAGAGAAATCAGGGGAAGTAGCACCTGAGGGAGGAAATATCATGAGCTCGGTTTTGGATAGGTTGAGTTTGAGGAAGTGATGTGACATCCAGGCTGATATGTCTGCTAGTAAGTTGGTAATGTGTGAGGAGACAGATGGAGAGAGCTGGGGGGTGGAGAGATAGATTTGGGTGTCATCGGCGTAGAGATGATATTTAAAGCCGTGGGAGGCAATCAACTGATCCAAGGAGGTGGTGTAGATTGAGAAAAGGAGAGGTCCAAGAACAGAACCTTGGGGGACCCCAATGGAGAAAGGAAGAGGAGAGGAGGAAGTAGAGTTGTAAGTGACACTGAAGGAGCGGTGGGATAGGTAGGATAAGAACCTGCAAAGAGTACAGTCACGGAGACCAAATTTCTGGAGTTTTTTGAGGAGGAGTGGGTGATCCAGGAGAAGTAGTACAGAATAGTGTCCACTGGTTTTAACCATTAGTAGGTCATTTGAGAGTTTAAGGAGAGCAGTTTCCGTGGAGTGTTGAGGGCGTAAACCGAACTGAAGGGGATCAAGAAGTTTATACATGGTCAGATGGTCGCTTAGTCGGTTGTAGACCAGTCTTTCAAGAAGTTTGGAGGAGAAGGAGAGTAAGGAGATGGGACGTAAGCTGTTGAGATTGGTGGGGTCCAGTGAGGGCTTTTTAAGCATGGGGGTGACTAGCGCATGTTTTAGAGAGTTTGGGAAGATGCCACAAGAGAGGGAGAGGTTGAAAATGTGAGTTAGAGAGTGTAGAATCGAGTCAGAGGGTGAGCGTAGCATTTGCGAGGGAGCAGGATCCAGGGGGCAGGTGGTTAGATAAAAGTTTAGCAACCTCAGTAATAGTAGCAGGGTTGAATGAGGGAAGTATTGATTGTATCTGTCGACATGGGGTGTTGCATGGGGGAGGTTTTTGCGCATTGGCGATCTCCTCATGAATTGTATCAATCTTAGTTTTGAAGTGATTGGCAATCTCCTGGGCAGTGAGTGAGTTGGTGGGTGGAGGCAGTGGAGGACAGAGTAGAGTGTTGTAGGTAGAGAAGAGTTGACGTGGACTGGATGAGAAGATGTTAATGAGTGTGATAAAGTAGGTCTGTTTGGCAGTGTGAGGGCAGGAATAGTATTTTAGGAGGGCAGATTTATATTGTGTGAAGTCTTCCTGGATCTTTGTCTTATGCCACAGGCGCTCAAGAGCGCGGCTACGTTTTCTGAGACTTCTGATGTCATCTGTAATCTATAACAAACATCCACTGAATGAAGTGGGGTGTGGGAAATTGACACTTCTAAACATGTTGGTTTCCCAGCAGACTTCGTGGGATAATGTCTAATCAATGGAGAAGTGTTCAGCAGCAAGAGCAGCAGGAGGCAGCAAGGGGCAAACTGAGGTGAAACTGTTCTCATTGCAGCTCAGTAACGCTTCCTTGCATACACTGTGTGGCTCTACTAAGCTGCTTGCTAGGATTCTGGAGCTACCTGCATCATAACAACCAATGATGCTGTGCTGCCCAACTGCATCCTAGAAACCATTGCACAGCTGCAAATTGTCATTGGTTGCTAGGATGCTGGTGGCCAGGCCATAGTTTCATTGTTTGCTGTGCCTCCATCCCAGTGATCAAAGGGATTTCTGCCAGATATTATCTTGGCTTGTGAAGTTTTCGCAGTGTGGTGGGGATGTTTTAACAACAATTGATAATTCAGGCAGCCATTACTCTAGGTACGTTCAAGGCAAGAGGAGGTAAGTATTGAAAGAACAAAATGATGGGTTTGTGACTTTAAATGAGGTGTGTGGGATCACACATCTCCATCCTTAAATCTATATGCAAGAAAGAGGGTTTGGGACTTTAAATGAGGTAGGTTTAGCATGGCTAAAAGATGAGTCAATGTAAGAAGATATGTTTTATTCAATACATTAAAAACATGACATAGCAAAATGAGTACATGCATGGTAAAACAAGCATATCAATCACATATTATTAACCAAATATTCATGAAAGCAATCATAGCAACTTAGAGATGACATATTGAGGTATAAGACAGTTGTCCATCATATAGGATCGCTTGAAAAGCAACATGGTGGGGTAACTTGGAAGCGGATGAAATAAAAACCATCTAAAAAGAAAATGGTGTATCAAAATTAGCCTGACGCACGTTTTGTGGTTTCCTACCACATCATCAGGGGCGAGTGCACCAATGTCTGTAAAAAAGCATAAATAAAACAATATGGTCCAATGTAATACCCAAACACGAGGGAGACTATATACAGTTGTGCTCATAAGTTTACATACCCTGGCAAAATTTATGATTTCTTGGCCATTTTTAAGAGAATATGAATGATAACATAAAAACTTTTCTTTTACTTATGGTTAGTGTTTGGCTGAAGCCATTAATTATCAATCAACTGTGTTTACTCTTTTTAAATCATAATGGCAACAGAAACTACCCAAATGACCCTAATCAAGAGTTTACAGTTATTAATACTGTGTATTGCGCCCTTTAACATCAATGACAGCTTGAAGTCTTTTGTGGTATTTGTGGATGAGGCGCTTTATCTTCTCAGATGGTAAAGCTGCCTAATTCCTCTTGACAAAAAGCCTCCAGTTCCTGTAAATTTTTGGGCTGTTTTGAATGAACTGCACATTTGAGATCTCCCCAGAGTGGCTCAATATTTTGAGTTCAGGAGACTGAAACGGCCACTCCAGAATCTTCACTTTATTCTGCTGGCCTTGTGTTTTGGATCATTGTCATGTTGAAATGTCCAAGTACGTCCCATGCGCAGCTTCCTGGCTGATGAATGCAAATGTTCCTCCAGTATTTTTTGATAACATACTGCATTCATCTTGCCATCAATTTTGACCAAATTTCCTGTGCCTTTGTAGCTCACACATCCCCAAAACATCAGCCATCCACCTCCGTGTTTCACAGTAGGGATGGTGTACCTTTCATCATAGGCCTTGTTGACTCCTCTCCAAATGTAGCATTTATGGTTGTGGCCAAAAAGTAAAATTTTGGTCTCATCACTCCAAATGACTTTGTGCCTGAAGGTTTGAGGCCTGTTTGAGGCCTGTCTCTGTGCTGTTTGGCGTATTGTAAGCAGGATAATTTGTGGCATTTGCGTAGTAATGGCTTTCTTCTGGTGACTCGACCATACAGCCCATCTTTCTTCAAGTGCATCTTGAAACAGCCACACCACATGTTTTCAGAGAGTCCTGTATTTCAACTGAAATGATTTGTGGGTTTTTCTTTGCATCCCGAACAATTTTCCTGGAAGTTGTGGCTGAAATTGTAGTTGGTCTACCTGACCGTGGTTTGGTTTAAACAGAACCACTCATTTTCCACTTCTTGATTAGAGTTTGAACGCTGCTGACTGGCATTCTTAATTCCTTGGATATCTTTTTATATCCCTTTCCTGTTTTATACAGTTCAACTACCTTTTCCCTCAGATCCTTTGACAATGCTTTTGCTTTCCCCATGACTCAGAATCCAGAAACATCAGTGCAGCACCCGGATGAAAGATGCAAGGGTCTGTCAGGAGTCCAAAAACTCATTTACCTTTTATACACACACACTAATTGCAAGCAAACAGATCACAGATGAGGGAGGTTACCTTTAATAGCCATTAAAAACTCCTTTGTGTCAACTTGTGTGCATGTTATCAGGCCAAAATCACCAGGGTAAACTTTTGATCAGGGTCATTTGGGTAATTTCTGTTGCCATTATGATTTAAAAAGAGTAAACACAGTTGATTGATAATAAATGGCTTCAGCCAAACACTAACCACGAGTGAAAGAAATGTTATTGTGTTATCATTCATATTCTCTGAAAAATAGCCAGGAACTCATAAATTCTGCCAGGGTATGTAAACTTATGAGCACAACTGTATGTAAAGGAGGGGAGAAACTCATTCCACTGAGTACTTACATGTCAACTAAGTCTAAACCATATGAACATGAAAACTGGTGGCTGCTTGAAATGTTCATTCCGGGAGCTATAGTCTCCCTGATGTATGGGTGTAACATTGGACCGTATTGTTTTATTTATTATTTTTTACAGACATTGGTGCACTTGCCCCAATGATGTGGTAGAAAACCATGAAACATGCATCAGGCTAATTTTGATGCACTGTTTTCTTTTTAGATGGTTTATTATTTCATCCACTCCCAAGTTATCCCACTATGTTGCTTTTCAAGCGATCGTATATGATGGACAACTGTCTTATACCTTAATATGTCATCTCTAAGTTACTACGATTGCTTTCATGAATATCTGGTAAATAATATGTGATTGATATGCTTGTTTTACCATGCATGTACTCATTTTGCTATGTCACGTTTTTTAATGTATTAAATTAAAACATGTCTTCTCACATTGACTCATCTTTTAGCCATGCTAGACCTACCTCATTTAAAGTCCCAAACCCTCTTTCTTGGGTAAGTATTTAAAATCTTATTTGACATTCTAGATTGGGTTTTGTATGTCCAGCCAGAACTTTTTTTTTCTTAGCTTTGGATAGAGTGGAGAAGGGTTAGATCCTCTGCTTCCTACTACAGCCAAATATTTCAAATTTTGACTCATCAGTCTAGAGTACATGCTGTCATTTTTCTGCACCCTAGTTCCTATGTTTCCATGTATAGTTGAGTCTCTTAGCCTTGTTTCCACGTCAGAGGTATTGCTTTTTGGCAGCAATTCTTCCATGAAGATCACTTCTAGCCAGACTTATCCAGACAGTAGATCGGTGTACCTGGGCCCCCCTGGTTTCCACAAGTTCTGTGCTGATGG
This sequence comes from Lithobates clamitans, assembly GCA_037952925.1. Classification (NCBI taxonomy): domain Eukaryota; kingdom Metazoa; phylum Chordata; class Amphibia; order Anura; family Ranidae; genus Lithobates; species Lithobates clamitans. The sequence goes on along the minus strand of JBBGZY010000125.1, from coordinate 1,791,095 downwards.
CACTGTTGGAAATCTTCCGATGTCAAAGAGAAGTAGGCATGATGTGTTTTGTATCTGCTGCATTCAGTTTCCTTGGTAGACCGCTGCGTGTACGGTCCTCAACGTTGCTTATTTCTTTGTGCTTCTTCAAAAGAGCTTCATCAGCACATCTTGAAACCCCAGTCTGTTTTGAAATCTTTGCCTGGGAGGGACCTTTCTGATGCAGTATAACTACCTTGTGTCTTGTTGCTGTGCTCAGTCTTGCCATAGTGTATGACCCAGTGTTGCCAACCCCCGAAGTGAAATTTACTGGCAGAACGCCAAAATTTACAAACGGCACAAATTTTTTTATGGCAACAAAAAATGAAATTTACTGACGGATCCACATTCTTTACTGGCACTGCAAAAAAGTACCTAAAATTACTGTTTTTAGTGCTAAACAGTGCAAATATCAATATTTGAAATATAATCACATAGCTAGTGCTATTAGCAATGTGTTTAAGTTGAACAAAAGTCAAAAAACATATTTCTCAATTTACATGAAGGTCAAGATACTATAACCCAGCCAGCACAGAGTTCTCCCTTACATCAGAGTCGACAGGATGGTGACTAGAGACCACCTTCCGCAGCGTGAATACACTAAGGTACGGGGGGTTTACTAATATAGGGGGAACCTTTATATCAGTGCCCCCTTACATTATTGTATTCACTCCCCCCTTACATCAGTGACCCCCCTCAAACTGGCCTGGCGGTGCTGTCACCGACCTCCTCTCAGGTGCACCATGCAGGGCTCAGTCAGACGGCTCCAGCTTGGTGGCTCTGGTTTTATTCTATAGTCTCTTCTCCACAGTCCACACATGTCTGTCTCTTCCCATAACCCCCATCCCGGCGGCACTCCCACTCTTGACTTCTTTCTAGGATCCCCTCAGAGACTGCAGACATGATAAAAGACAAGAGATGGTCAGAGGCTGCAGACATGATACAGGAGGTGGACAGAGGCTGCGGACATGATACAGGAGGTGGATAGAGGCTGCGGACATGGTACAGGAGGTGGACAGAGGCTGCAGACATACTACAGGAGGTGGACAGAGGCTGCAGACATACTACAGGAGGTGAACAGAGGCTTCGGACATACTACAGGAGGTGGACAGAGGCTGCGGACATACTACAGGAGGTGGACAGAGGCTGCGGACATACTACAGGAGGTGGACAGAGGCTGCGAACATACTACAGGAGGTGGACAGAGGCTGCGGACATACTATAGGAGGTGGACAGAGGTTGCGGACATACTACAGGAGGTGGACAGAGGCTGCGGACATACTACAGGAGGTGGACAGAGGCTGCGGACATACTACAGGAGGTGGACAGAGGCTGCGGACATGATAGTGTCCTCCTCACAGTAGCCTCCTCCTCTGCCCACCATCATATTACTTCTCCACATCATCAGTATGCTGTGTCCTCCTCCTGTGCCCCTTTCACCTCTCCACAGGTCAGGGTAGCACAGTGCTGCCCTGGCCTTTGGAGAGGTGAAAGGGGCACAGGAGGAGGACACAGCATACTGGTGATGTGGACTGGAGAAGTAATATGAGGGTGGACAGAGCAAATCAGTCTCTGTCCCCTGCATGGCATGGCTTCAGCTTCCAGGCTCCCAGTAATGTCCTCCTCTTACTCTGTCCCCTTTTTACTACGATATCCCCATAGTTTCACTCCCCTCCTCCTCCTCCTCACCGTCACCCCTACTCAACTCCTCCGCCTATAACGAGTTCACTGCAGGACAGAACAGAGTCACTGGCCACCATGGTCTCTTGATCTATTCAAAAATGGCGCTGGGCGGTGCTAGTACATTACTGCGCATGCGCCGCCCGGCCGTGCGTGTACGAGCTTTCCCAAGCCCAGCCGGCTTCGAAACGGCGCATGCGCCATTGCGTAGTCGGCTCGCACCCATATTTTTTACGGGCAGCAGTACCCGTAACAGATTTTAACAGACAGCCTGAAAAAGGGTTTAAATTTACGGGTTGCCCATAAATCTACTGGCGGTTGGCAACACTGGTATGACCTGTGATAGGAAACTGTCTTCCACAACCTCACCTTAGTAACAGAGTTTGGCTGTTCCTCACTCATTTTTAAGCCTCCTACATAGGTGTTTCTGTTTCAGTTAATGACTGTGTTCCAACTTACATATGAAATTGATGATCAATAGTACCTGCTTGATGATCAATAGTACCTGCTTGATATATTTGGTTAATCTATGACTCTAATCCTACACAATCCCTGACTTTGTGCAAGCATAAAAAGTGTACAAGCGTAATGCCTGTACACACGGTCGGACATTGATCGGACATTCCAACAACAAAATCCATGGATTTGTTCCGACGGATGTTGGCTCAAACTTGTCTTGCATACACACGGTCACACAAAGTTGTCGGAAAATCTGATCGTTCTAAACGCGGTGACGTAAAACACGTACGTCGGGACTATAAACGGGGCAGTAGCCAATAGCTTTCGTCTCTTAATTTATTCTGAGCATGCGTGGCACTTTGTGCGTCGGATTTGTGTACACATGATCGGAAATTTCCGACAACTAATTTTGTTGTCGGAAAATTTTATAGCAAGCTCTCAAACTTTGTGTGTCGGAAATTCCGATAGAAAATGTGTGATGGAGCCCACACACAGTCGGAATTTCCGACAACAAGGTCCAATCACACATTTTCAGTCGGAAAATCCGACCGTGTGTACAGGGCATAAGAATTGATTTTGGTTTGAAGCCAAAGGGTAACCACACCAGATATTGATTTTGTTTAGATTTTTGTTCTGTTCACTCACTTTGCATTTTATAAATTGATAAAAATAAACAATGAAAATTCTTACTTTACAGCATTTCTTCACACTAAAACATTTTTTAAAATAATATTTCACCTTCTTTATCCCTGCAATTTGCCACTGTAATGTATTGCAATATATTTTTCACTGAATATTAGTGCTGTACTATTTTAGAATCATCATATATTTTGAACTTCAGAATGATAGTAATTACTGTTCCTTGTGCTGATTTTTAGGAAAAAAAACTACGCTTTAATGCATAAATATGTAATATTTTCAAGTGCAAAAATAAAAGTTAGAAGACACATTTTACATTGTAAGTAGATAACATTATACTTTATCCCATTATTTTTTTACTATTGATTGACTATAATTCACTATAACTGATCTTCAAAAGCTACTCCCACCTACACCCTGATTTTTGATGAAGCAGTAGTCTGTGATCTTTGTGATTATCTGGCACAGTAATCTGCGATACTGAAGCATAACTGTGCTTAAATTGGCCGTATCATTTGGCAGCTTTACTTCATACACGGCTGGTGAAATCAAATGACTAAATGAATTTGGTGCAAAAAATATAATAGACAAATATCTAGTACAAGGCATCATTTGCTAATTCACTTACGCAGCATACTGAATGGCAGGTCCTGGCAGAAGAAGCCGCAAATAAATCCCACTATATGTCTAAATTCCACTGATAAATATCATATTTTTCACTCTGACATAACTTCTCACTAGGCTTATAAAGTATTCATACAAGCTGTCTTTCATCTGAGTCTTCCCCTTTTAGCTGAGAAGCAGAATGCTTAGGTCTTGTTTAAGTAAGAATGTCTTTGAACCTTGAAATGCTAAGTAGACATAAAGTGATAAGGATGCAGATGTTTTACAAGAAACCTGTGTGTGGGTGATAACATTCGAGTCGAGTGTGGTGGACAGAAAAGTGATCGCTTGGAAAAGACTCATGTTCAAAATCAAACAAAACACATAACTTTTGTACCATTAAAAACCAGGGGCATTGACATAATCTATAAGGACCATTCAAAATGAACACTGTATTAGTAAAATGTAGTAACATCTTGTGTAACATTCTTGGACACTTAAAGTGGTTGTAAACCCCATTAATAAAATTTGACCTAGGCACATATATTTGTAGTGTTTACTTATCTCTCTCCAAAGCTCTAAAGCCCCATACACACGATGAGATTATCGGACGAATAATCATCCGTTTTTTTTTTGCATGCTAATCTCCAGATCGAATCTGATGAGTTTACTAAAGTCACTAAAATTCCCGTACGACAGAAAGTGATGTCATGTGTTGTAATGCATTTGTATTGCATTTTCGAACGATAGCTGTACTGATTAAACGAAAATCGTACGATCTGGCAATGTACGAAAAATATTTTCGTGCACGTCCGATAGAATAATATCGGATGAACTGTCATGATCTGCTCTCGAAAGCCCTGTACTAATGATCCGATTATCGTATAATCGCTAAGGGAGCTTAGAGGTAGATAAGCAGAGAGCTTGTCTATTCACAGTACAGCTCTGCATGTTCCTTCTTTCATCTGCCTATGTGGAGTGGGGGTGTGTGCCTTTCCTTGAATCAGCTGTCACACAATGTAAATCCAGACTCCCCACCAGGGCCGCCATCAGGGGAGTACAGCCGTTACAATTGTAAGGGGCCCCACTGGGTCAGAAGAAGACAGGACGGGTGAAGGGGAGCCGTGCTGTGCATTACAAAAATGATCTCGGCTCATTCTGCTATCTGTGGCATTGAGCTCAGACATCGAGCTCTTTACTGCCACCTCTGGCTACTATGTGCATGTGCACCCCTCGTGTACTGTGCTTCTCTGTGCCAGCAACATGTCAGCTTTGTGAAATGAGCTGGGACTTGGTAGGAAGATCTCATTTACAAGTGGGGGCTGTGAAGGAAAGTGAGGGAGGCTGTTTGTGTACAGGGAGGGGCCGGAGCTTTGCGTGTTTAAAGATTTGTGTATATGTGGGGCTGCCATATATACAGGTGTGTGGTTGGGGGGCTTTCATATATACAGGTGTGTGTGTGGGGGGGGGGTGGAATATATACAGGTGTGTGGGGGAAGGGTCTGACATATATACAGGTGGGGATGGCATATATACAGGGGTGGGGGGGGGGCTGACATATATACAGGGTACCAGAACCCTACAAAAAACAGCAGAAAGAACAACAGCCCTGGAAGGGAGGACAAGCCAACTAGAGGACGATATATACCCACTAAAACAAGAGGTTAAAAAATTTAAGAACAGATGGGTATACATATGCTGAAAATGGATGAGATGGAGAATAGGCTACGAAGGTATAATGTGAGACTGGTGGGGTTGCCTGAAAGAAGTGAGGGAGTTAAACCTATAGAGTTCTTAGAAAAATGGTTTATCGAACTGTTTGGAAAAGAGACTTTCTCACCATTGTTCTCAATTGAAAGAGCACATTTTAGTCCCTTTTAGAGCCCCACCGCCATTAGGATACCCAAGGCCATTATTGGTGAAGTTTCTTAATTGCAAGGATAAAGTGGTGCTATTAAGGAAGGCAAGAGAGGCGGGGAATATTTTTTCAATGCAAATAAAGTTTCGTTATACTCTGACTTTTCGCCTGACCTGCAGAAGCGCAGAGCCAAATTTATTAAAATTAAACATACCCTAAAAAAATATAATTTGTCATACGCACTGCTTTACCCAGCGAGGCTACGTGTAGTAGCGCTGGGAGGAACCCAGATTTTTGAATCCCCATCCAGAGCCGCATCCTGGCTGGAGGATAACAAGGAGAAGCTATGGACAGACTGAAAGAGGGAGGAGGAGAAGAAAAGAGAGAACTGGCAAATTCAATTGAACTCAGTGTTTATTAAGTTATAGGTTATATTCTCTTAGGGGAGAATGGGGGGGGGGACACACACGAAGGGCGTGGGTTTTTTTTCTAATGTAAAAAGAGTATGTTTAAAAATGTGTTTTAATACTTTTTCAAGGAGTATGGGGAGGACAGGTGGGAAAGTATGTTGTAATGGAAGGATATGGGAAATATGAGGTGTGGGTGTCGGTCACAAAAAAGCCCCTTAGGGTACACCTAGATAGGTGGGGGGGGCGAGGGAGGACAGTTGAAGGGGGGGTGTGAACAGAAGAATAATGCACTTAGTAGAAGTGGGGAAAGGCAGATTAAACATAAAAATCACAATGGAGTACACACAGGAAGTGAATATGATAGAGAATCACATTCAGGGGTCACAACCAGAAAGAGAGCGTTTGAATTTTACACGAAGATATTGTGGTATTTTAATGGATTATTTGCCCTTAAGTAAAAGTATTAATGAAATATATAATAGAAGATAATATAATAGAGCAAGATACACAGAGGTTAAATACACTATAAACTATACAATACAAAAAAACTAAAGGTAGGCATGCACAGACACGATTTTGTTTTTTTGTTTTTTTGTTTTCTTTTTCTTTTTTGAATTTTCTATTGAATTGGTATTTCCGACAGCTTTTTATATTTTTTTTACCTTCAGATGCAGGCTAAAATATTAAAGATTGGATCCTGGAATGTCAGGGGAATGGGTAACCCGGTTAAAAAAGCAGCAATATTTTCGATGTTGGAAAGTTATGGAATAGAGCTTATCTGTCTACAGGAAACACACCTAACAAAACACACAATTTTATAATTAAAGAATAGGAAATATCAATGTCAGTACCATTCGGTATTCTAGAGGGGCATTATGGTAAGAACGGGTGTGTTTTTTTCCTGTAGACAGATCAGCATCGATGAAATGGGTCGTTATATTTTTCTTTACTGCTCAATGTAGAATAGAATGTATGTGGTGGCAAATATTTATATTCCTCTACCTTTTAAAATGAAGGTTATGTTTAGATTAAACAAATTTATGCTAGATAAAGAAGTGCCGGTCATAATAGTAGGAGATTATAATGAGGTCATGGATAAAAAGGAGGATAGGTTTCCCTCATTTGTCCATGGAAGAGAGTCGATTGGGCCAATTCCTGGAGGAAACAGGGCTAGTAGACATGTGGAGAGTGCGGAATCCAAATGTTCCGCAATATTCTTGCTTTTCAAGTTCATGCTCCATGCTCTCTATGATAGACTTGGCCCTGGGAAATAGCAGAGGGTTGCAAATTATAAAAATTATAGAATATTTGCCAAGAGGGATATCAGATCACTCACCCATGGTACTGACACTAAACTTAGGAGGGAAAAGAGTTCAGAGAGGTTGGAAAATAAGTCCAGTCTGGTTTGAATGAATAAAGAAATTGGATGAGGTCTTGCCTAAGCTAAGAGAGTTTCTAGAGTTTAATGAAGGTACAGTATCGGTTGGGACGCTCTGGGATACTCTGAAGGCATTTCTCAGAGGAATTCTGATTCAGCAGGTGGCCAAATTTAATAAGGAATCCAGGGAAAGGGAGGAAAATATCAGGAGAGAGGTGTCAGTGGCAGAGAATAACTATGTAACTGATCTTCTCCGCAAAAAAAAAAAAATATATATGGTTAGAGAAACAACAAAACTATAAAATAGCAATTGTGAGGAAGGTTGAGAATAAACTACTTTTTCAAAAGCAATGGGCTTTTGCAGAGGGAGAAAGAATGGGGAAAATGCTGGCGCAAATCGTAAAATCCAACTCTCCCCCCTGCACCATATCTATAATTAGACTAACAGGAGGAGAGATTACATCTCTTACCTCAGAAATATTGGACACATTTAGTGATTACTATAAAAAACTGTATACCTCACAGAGGGTGGAGGAGGGAGTTATGGATCATTTCCTGGGGAAATTGGAGATACCAACCAATATACAAGGGGATAGAGATGAAATGGAAGCCCCAATAACCCTTGAAGAACTTAAACAGGCAGTAGCTGGGATGGCAAATCAAAAATTTCCTGGCCCAGACGGTCTCCCAACAGAGACGTATAAATAATATGGAGAAATATTACTTCCTGAGTTGCTTAGGGCACTGAGGGGAGCGTCTACTGAGGGAAGACTGCCTCCTTTGATGCTAGAAGCAACTATTATAGTGATACATAAAGAGGGAAAAGACCCGCTAGATACTGCTTCATATAGACCAATTTCTCTCTTAGATTCGGACGCTAAAATATTAGCCAAGGTGCTGGCAGCTAGGCTAGATAAAATCGCTTCAAAACTGATTCACCCAGACCAGACAGGATTTATTGCTAATCGATCCACCAGTATGAATATCAGAAGGACATTCCTGAACTTGCAGACTCCGCTAGAGAAAGAGGAGTCAAGAGCTGTATTGTCACTGGATGTGACCAAAGCTTTTGATAGCTTGGAGTGGAGATATATCTGGTGGGTCTTGGAAGAATTTGGTTTTGGTCCCTCTTTTATAGGTTGGATAAAAATGCTTTATAGTGACCCTAGCACTAAGATTAGAATCAATAATGAGCTTTTGGACAGGATCCAATAGGAGAGGGGGACGAGGCAGGGGTGCCCGTTGTCGCCCCTGTTCTTCGCCCTTGCAATGGAACCTTTGGCTATTGCCATAAGATCTAGTCATGAGATAAGAGGATTTCAGAGGAAGACAGGAGAGGAAAGAATCGTGTTATATGCGGATGATGTTTTGCTTTTCCAGGGTGATACGGGGCAGTCTCTGGTACGAGCAATGAGTATAGTGGAGGAATTAGGAAGATTTACAGGATTAGTGATAAACTGGGAGAAATCTGAGCTTTTACCGGTGGATCCCTTGAGTAGTACGACTATATCAGGAATGCCTCAACTGGAAGTAGTAGATACATTGAGATATTTGGGGATACTCATGACGAAAGATCCTAATCAATACATTAGTAAAAATATAAACCCATTATTGACTAAATTTAAACAAAAAATGAATATCTGGAACCGGTTCCCTCTGTCGGTAGCAGGTCGATGTAGTCTAATAAAAATGATCTGGATGCCACAACTACAATACTTATTACATAACTCTCCAGTGTGGATATGTAAAAAATGGTTTGCAAAGATTGAAACTCTCTTTAGAGAGGTAATCTGGATGGGGGGACAATCTAGGATACGACTTTGAACTATGCAGCTCCCGACCAGGAAAGGGGGCTTGGCAGTACCTCATCCCGAGAGTTATTACTTGGCGGCACAGTTGCAACACTTAATGGGATGTGAGACTCCGAGTGAAGGTACTCCTAATGGGAGAATAATGTTATCAGAAGCCCTACATAACACAATTATAGATGCACTTGAGGCGGACTCTTTTTGTTGTAAGAATTCGACAATAAAAATGATAACCAAAATATGGAAAACAGTTAAAAAATATACGGGATATACTGGGTTATCCGAACATACTCCACTCTGGAACAATAGGAATATGCAGGAAGTGCTCTTGATAGGAAAGATTAAAGATTGGGAAGTAAAGGGTATGAACAGGTTGATACAATTGTACGATGGTATTAATTTAAAACATTTTCTGGATTTGAGAAGGGAATTTGATACCACAGCATTCATTTTTAGATATTTACAGATCCGACATGCTCTAGAAGTTCAGTTTAGGATACAAACATTAGAATGGAACAAAACTCCTTTTTTACAAAACATTCTCCAGGCGAGCACAACTAAGGGATTAATCGCTGAGCTATATGGACAGATATGTAAAGGAGACACTATCGGGCGAGATCTCCGTAAGGATAGAGAGAGATGGGAAGAGGACATAGGGGAAATATCACAGGAGCAGTGGAGGAGGATTTTGGAGATGGGACCAATGATCTCGGTCTCGCCTTCCCAGAAATTATCTCACCTGATGTTGATATACAGAGCCATACTCCAAAAAGTTGTTTAAGTTTGGTAGAAGAGCAGATGAAAAATGCCCTAGATGTCAGGAGACCGGAGATCTCATCCATATGGTGAGGAGGTGTCCAAAGCTATTCAGATACTGGGAGGGGGTTCTTGACACCATAGATGAGATCTATGGGGTAACTCTGGAGAGGGAGGCTAGATTTTGCATACTGGGATACAGGAAGGAAGTGGGGGAAAGGAAAAGTACCACAGTAGCAATACTAAGATGTCTATTTCAAGCTAGAAAAATGATTGCGATGAGATGGCAGTTGAGGACACCCCCAGGAGTGGGTGACTGCATTATTGTTATAAATGAGACCATATGGAAAGAAAAAGTTGTTTATACCAAAAGAGGAAACCTTAGAGCCCTTTCACACTGGGGCGGTTTGCAGGCGTTATTGCGCTAATAATAGCACCTGCAAACCGACCCGAAAGTGCCGATGCTTGTATTCCAGTGTGAAAGCCCCGAGGGCTTTCACACTGGAGCGATGCGCTGGCAGGACGGTAAAAAAAGTCCTGCCAGCAGCATCTTCAGAGCGGTGTGTATACCGCTCCTTTACCGCTCCTGCCCATTGAAATCAATGGGACGCCGCGGCTATACCGCCGGCAAAGCGCCTCTGCAGAGGTGCTTTGCGGTGGTTTTTAACCCTTTCTCGGCCGCTAGTGGGGGGGAAAACGGCCCCGCTAGCGGCCGCATACCGACGGTAAAACGCCGCTAATAATAGTGGCCTTTTACCACCGACGCCGCCCCCCGCCCCAGTGTGAAAGGGCTCTTAGGCCCCTTTCACACTGGAGCGGTTTGCAGGCGTTATTGCGCTAAAAATACTGCCTGCAAACCGCCCCTAAACAGCCTCTGCTGTTTGTTCAGTGTGAAAGTCCAAGGGTTTTCACACTGAAGCGGTGTGCTGGCAGGACGGTAAAAAAAGTCCTGCAAGCGGCATCTTTGGAGTGGTGAAGGAGTGTATTCACCGCTCCTGCCCATTGAAATCAATGGGACAGCGCGGCTATACCACGGTAATACCGCGGCTATAGCCGCGCTGTACGAGGGGTTTTAACCCTTTTTCGGCCGCCAGCGGGGGGTTAAAACCGCACCGCTAGCGGCCGAATACCGCGGTAAAACATCGCTAAAAATAGCGCTGTTTTAACGCCGACGCCCCCTACCGCCCCAGTGTGAAAGGGGCCTTAGGGAATTTGAGAGGATGTGGAGACCCTGGCTGGATAAAATGGGATCCCCCCGTAGAGGGGAGAGGATATAATAAGATGGAAATGCAGTATAGAGAGAAATAATCAATAGGCTCAGACATGATATTGTAAGTGTTGTACTTCTTTGCGTGTATTTGAGGGGGGGGGGGTAAGGGAAGAAGGGGGGAGTAAGGAAAGAAGGGGGGGTAAGGGGTAAAGGGTGCCGGTATATATTGTAACATTACAGTAAGAAAATTTATGTATAAGGGAGAGGAAAAAGGAAAGAACTGAGAGGAAATGTTTTTTCTTTTATGTTCTTTTCCCTTCTAATGATGATTGTAATGATAACTGTATTATGATATTTTGTAATGAGAAAAAACGAAGAATAAAAAGTTAAATTAAAAAAAAAAAAAAATATATATATATATATATATATATATACACAGGTGTGGGGGGGGGGGGCTGACATATATAGGTGTGTGTGGGGGTGGCATATATACAGGTGTGTGTGAGGGGCTGACATATATACAGGTTTTATTGGGGCTGACATATACACAGATGTGTGCGGGGGGCTGACATATTTACAGGTGTGGGGGGGCTGGCATATATACAGGTGTGTGTGTGTGTGCGCTGATATATATATATATATATATATACATATATACAGGTGTGAGGGGGCTGACATATATACAGGTGTAAGGGGTGCTGACATATATACAGGTGTGGGGGGGGTGGAAATATATACAGCAGTGGCGGCCCATCCATAGGGGGCGCCGCCCCCAACCGCCCCTCCAGGCAGTCACAAAAAAATTTTTTTTTTTTAAAGCTGGCCCTTTAAAAAAGAAAATACATAAAAAGGTCCTTAAGTGCACTGTGTTCGGACGCCGGGCACAGAGCACTTATGGGAAGCACCACGTCTATGCAGTCACGAGATTGCAGACGTGGCGCTTCATTTGCGGGCGTTTAACCCGCCTTGCTGCGCTTTCTGAAGCGCCGCGTAGCTTCCTCCCGGCGCTAGTATCTATTATTATGGCTGGGTGGTTCGATTGACATCTGAGTATGATGTCACTTCCTGTTTCTCTGTCCAATTGCGCCCAGGAGAGAGAAACAGGAAGTATGAGAAGAACGGAGCTCTCCACAGGAGACACCGCTGGAGAGGACAACACACAGCAAGGTAAGTTACCAGGGGAAGGGGGTTTGATGGTGACACATGCTGCTGCAATTTGGTGACACATGCTGCTGCAATTTGGTGACGCATGCTGCTACAATTTGGTGACGCATGCTGCTACAACTTGGTGACGCATGCTGCTACAATTTGGTGACGCATGCTGCTACAATTTGGTGACGCATGCTGCTACAATTTGGTGACGCATGCTGCTACAATTTGGTGACGCATGCTGCTACAATTTGGTGACGCACGCTGCTACAATTTGGTGACACACGCTGCTGCAATTTGGTGACGCATGCTGCTACAATTTGGTGACGCATGCTGCTACAATTTGGTGACACATGCTGCTGTAATTTGGTGACACATGCTGCTGCAATTTGGTGACACATGCTGCTGCAATTTAGTGGTGACACATGCTGCTGCAATTTAGTGGTGACACATGCTGCTGAAATTTGGTGACACTGGCTGCTGCAATTTGGTGGTGACACATGCTTTTGCAATTTGGTGGTGACACATGCTGCTGCAATTTGGTGGTGACACATGCTGCTGCAATTTGGTGGTGACACATGCTGTTGCAATTTGGTGGTGACACATGCTGCTGCAATTTGGTGGTGACACACGCTACTGCAATTTGGTGGTGACACACGCTGCTGCAATTTGGTGGTGACACACGCTGCTGCAATTTGGTGGTGACACACGCTGCTGCCATTTGGTGGTGACACACGCTGCTGCAATTTGGTGGTGACACATGCTGCTGCAATTTGGTGGTGACACATACTGCTGCAATTTGGTGGTGACACATGCTGCTGCATTTGGTGGGACACAGGCTACATGTAAGGAGGGACTCTGCTGGGGGCACCTGATGTAAGGAGGGACTCCACTGGGGACACCTGATGGCATCTGGTGGCAGGCGACATGGCTAGTGACATGCTCAGGGCTCCCACTGATTCTGCATTACAGTGAGTTCAATGATTTCATTTTATATTACAATGTAATAATAGAAATAATGCGCTTCAATCATCCTGACACCATAACAACCATGGTGCCGGGATGATTGAAGCGCTAACACCAGGTGTTTGGAGTATCTTCATCTGCTGATTGTTAAACTTTCTAGAATACACATATTTCTATTGTTGTGTAGGATCTAGGCCTGCTGTCCCTCCATCCCTCGTTCATCTCAGACACTAACCACACCACCTTAGAGCCACGCCCACTATTTTGCTAAAACCACGCCCGTTTTCACCAAGTGGGAGGGGCCAACAAGGAAGGGCGGGGCCTGGCACCCCCCCATCCTAAAACTTCACCAGCCGCCACTGATATACAGGTGTGAGGGGGCTGACAAATATACAGGTGTGAGGGGGGCTGACAAATATACAGGTGTGAGGGGGGCTGACAAATATACAGGTGTGAGGGGGGCTGACAAATATACAGGTGTGAGGGGGCTGACATATACAGGTGGTCAGGCTTGGGGGGGGGGGCAGGCCTAAAGCTGTGTAAGGGGCACAAATATTTCTGATGGCTGCCCTGCTCCCCACCCACCCCTATGTGCTGCTGAAACAGGAAGAAAGATTTTTAACACGGTCTGCACTTTCCAAAGAGTGTAGAAAGGGAAAAACAGTAGATTTACATGTAAAACTTATGTAGGAAGATTTGTTTCATCTCTGTGTATCATCTGAGGCTGTGCTCTTCACTGGGTATAGGAGAGGGTTTACATCCACTTTAAGGAGAAGTAAGAATCATACGGGGCAGAAATGTCCGACAATTTGTCTTGTATGTGGAACAGGACTGTGCAATGTATAACTGCTACTGAAATAGTTGCAAAGCAACTAAATCATAGCTCCCAATTGTCCCCGATTTGGAGCAATGTCCTTCTGTCCCTCTTTCCTCCTCATTTGTCCCTCATTTTGGTCTGATCTACATAGTTGTATATAAAATGCACGTTTTATCTTTCAAAAAAGTGTTTCCCAGTGCTAAATCTTTCATCCAAATTCTAAATTGCTGCATTTGAAAATTTTAAAAGCCAATATAAAGGCATAGTAGTGGTAAAAAAAAGCCCTTGTGGATTTAATTAACCTTTTTTTTCAGTTAGGTCTCCCTTAAGGGGGTATGGCAGGGGGCGTGTCCTATACCTACATACGTTTGCTAGTAGGTGTTCCTCATTCCCATCTCAAAATGTTGGGAGGTATGACTAAATGGTATACTTGCAAACCAGAAAAGCGCGAGAAAGAGCTTATGAAGGCTATAAGACACTGTATGAAAAATACCCTTCTCTTCTATCCAGTAATTAATACAAAGGAGTCTGTGCAAGAATTAAATAACTTTGCTGCTCTTAGCAAAGAAAGACACACTACATTTTTGGAGGCCAAGTCAGTCCAGATCACAAGATATCACAACTGCATGAGACCACATCACATCACACAAGATCTACACGACGCACTAAAAGATCTTCAAGATCATTCCGCTCAAGATGTTCCTCGCTGAGCAAACAACTGATAAATGCACATATAGCGGTAGAGGTTACCAAGATGCAACCTGTCTCTGCAAAAATGAAGGCAGAAATGGATGCAGATGCTGCCTGCAAGGACGTCTTGCAAAAGGGAATGTGACTTGGTTACAGCAGAGGCAAAGTTAAGAGTGTTGCATCAAACTGTTACTGCAAGTGAGTTAGACAATGTTAGTCTTGCAAATACAAAATATCCAAAAATGTGCACTAAGGACTATGTCTTAAGCCATAGCAGCAAAACCTCACTCACCTCAGATGCACCTAGCAACACTGACATTCAATTACAGTAGAGATGCACCGATACCTGTTTTTTAAGAGGGAGTACGAGTATTAATACTTGTGCTCAAGTACTCGCCGATACCAATTACCGATACCGTGTGGTGTGATTTGAGCCCATAAAAAATGAATGTGCTCAAATCACACTGCAAGGAATCACGTTATTTTTTTTTTTTTTCCTTGTCAATTTTGTTTATTGAGTTTTGAAAATTTTCAAACATGGTTACAATAAATAGTAGCAGTTAAAGAAAACATATATTTGATAATTGTGTCTGAGTTGAGTACCAATATTAAAAGAAAGAAGACATAACGTTAACTTAAGTTAATCCATAACTGGTATTTCGTTAAATAATATGTTTGGTGTAGAAACCAGATAGTTACAAAGCAGGTATCACCATTATATAATATGTTATATTGGTAGAGACTATAATAAAAGATAATATAACTTAGTTTCTTAATATATATATGTCGTAGAAATATTGTGCTTTAGGATGATAAAAAAATAAATAAATAAAAAATAATATATATACACACACACACACACACACACACACACACACATATATATATATATATATATATATATATGTCTATTGTATATCTAATAAGTGCGTATTAATTTAATGGAACTCAGTAACTTTTGTTTAATAATAGATATGGAGTTATAATAGAAGAACTCCGCTACTAGTATTGTGTAGAAAAAGGATGAATCACATGTTATTTAAACAGGAATGCGGGGCCATTCCTGTCCGAATCACATGGGGTTTCCCACACTGCTCCTGTGTGAAGCCAGGCTGAAGTCACTATGACAAGCCTGGGTTCACACAGGATCGGTGCGCAAAACCGCATGTGATTCGGACAGTTGCTGACCCTCGCACTACAGGGACAAATATGCTACTAAATCCTGATACAAATTCCGACCAAAAGGAGTAGATAACAGATCCCAATCGCCAATGTCCGATTCACAAGAAACTAAATCCTCTGAAGAAATGTTTTGGTTTTCAGAAAAAAATCTCTGCAAGAACGCAAAGAACCCTTAAAACAATTTGATATTTGCTTTAAGTGTTGTGCTTCCACTGAATATCTCGCAAGAGACTGTAAGCCTATAATCAAATGTATTGAGTGTGACAGTGATACTCAAGTTCAGGCACTTCATCTATTTGAGCACTTGAGCACAACTCTTCTCCAGCAGATCCTCCATCTGCTGCATCAGATCATGACAGGGAGAGCCTCAGTCACGCAACAGTCATGTCAAAAAACAGTGATTTACTCCACAAGGGACTTTTGGGAAGAACCTGTGCCAAAATATGTATTGTAAAGGTGTTTCCTTATACACAACCTAAGAAAACAGTGAAGACATATGTTAAGAATTCTTCAACTTGTTCGGCATAAAAGGAAATGTTTTTTCCTATATACTAAAAACATGTGCCGGCTCAGTGGAAATTTTAGAAAGAACATCTTATACTATTGACTTCATATTTTCACCCTTGGAGGGAACTCAAAATATTTCTTGCTGACCACCCACAATACATTTACTGCAGACGGACAGCGTACACAGGCAAAGCGACATACCCATACGTCATTTTTCTTGTACAGACACTGTGTCCCCCAGACACAGCAGAATTCAAATTCCAATAGTCAGGGCCCAGTGATCATGTGATGATCGCATAGCGATCATCACATGATCACAACGTCAACAAAGCCTTTATGATTTATAACAGCTTTGTTTCCTTTGCTAGTAAACTGTGATTGGCCCACAGCTATCACATGGTACCTGGGCCACTCACAGCATCCTATACCATGTGATTAGCTGTATTCAATCACAGATCACTAGTATTCACAGCTGTCATTAACTTAACCCATTCATGACAGTTGAAAGCATTGCTGGTACAATGATCTTCATTGTACCACCAATCAAAGTGTAAAAAAAAAAAAAAATCCCTGATCAACCCCCAGATTAGTACAATTTTACTATGGTAACATTGAACTACTCTGATGACAGTATTCATTTTGAATAAATAAAAAAAATATTTAAAACATTTGTTTTAGTTTTTTCTTTTAACATGCTGTCACCAGACAGTGTCATCGCCACACCAGTCATATTATGACACTGTACTGTACTTTTTATTTCATTTCTTAACCACTATGCGCCCGCGCTATAGCTGAAAGACGGCTACAGCACGGCGCTCAATTGCCAGGAGGGCGTCCCTGGACATCCTCCTGTTTACTCCTTCCCTGCGCGCTGCTGCGGGCACGCATCGGGGAAATTCTGCGTTGGTCGTGTCCCTTGGACACATCCAATTACAGATCGTGCTAAATGGTCAATTACATCGGCCATTTAGCACTCAATCGGCATGTCCAAAGAGAGATGATCTCAAGTGTAAACATATGAGATCATCTCTCATTGCCGGCTATCCCTTCTCACACAGAGACCGCGTGTGAGGAGGGAGAGCAACCTGTGCTGCAGCTTGTTAGTCAACAGTAAAAAAAAAAAGTAAATACAGTGCCCACAGTACATATCACTGCCATCTGTCAGTGATACCTGTCAGTGCCATCTGTCATTAGTGCCATCTGTCATCAGTGCCATCTGCCATCAGTGCCATCTGCCATCAGTGCCATCTGCCATCAGTGTCACATGTCATCAGTGCTAAGTATCAGTGCCATCTGTCATCAGTGCCACGTATCAGTGCCATCTGTGTCACATGTCATCAGTGCCATCTGCCATCTGTGTCATATGTCATCAGTGCCATCTGCCATCAGTGTCACGTGTCATCAGTGCCAGGTATCAGTGCCATCTGTCATCAGTGCCACATCAGTATCACGTGTCATCAGTGCCACGTATTAGTGTCATCTGTCACCAGTGCCGCATCAGTGTCAGTGACTACGAGCCTGTCCTAAGCAGTGGAATACTGACAGCCTCAGAGGAGGATGAGAGTCCACCCGCCACCAACCAGTGGGGTGTCACCTCAGTCCCAAAGGGTTAGGTCCCATGCCAGCCTTCCCTATTCCCTTCAGAACCCCTTGTGGCTTCCTCCTAATTCAGGATCAGCTAACATTCCCCCTTTCACTGCCCATTTAGGAGTCCAGGTGGACACAGAAAAATTTTCCCCGATTGATTTTTTCCATTTAATTTTTACTGAGGACATGTTGGCATCAATTGTGGCCCAGTGCAACCTGTATGCACAACAATCCATAGCAAGTAACCCAACGTCCCATTATGCCCATCCCTACGAGTGGAGAGCCCTAACAGTGGAGGAGTTTAATATTTTTTTGGGCTTCAAATTCTGTATGGAACTAACAAAAAAAAATGAATTACGTTCATATTGGTCAACCCTCCCTATCCACCACATAGTTACATATAGTTACATAGTAGGTGAGGTTGAAAAAAGACACAAGTCCATCAAGTCCAACCTATGTGTGTGATTATGTGTAAGTATTACATTGTATATCCCTGTATGTTGCGGTCATTCAGGTGATTATCTAATAGTTTCTTAAAGCTATCAATGCTCCCCGCTGAGACCACTGCCTGTGGAAGGGAATTCCACATCCTTGCCGCTCTTACAGTAAAGAACCCTCTACGTAGTTTAAGGTTAAACCTCTTTTCTTCTAATTGTAATAAGTGGCCACGAGTCTTATTAAACTCTCTTCTGTGAAAAAGTTTTATCCCTATTGTGGGGTCACCAGTACAGTAATTGTAAATTGAAATCATATCCCCTCTCAAGCGTCTCTTCTCCAGAGAGAATAAGTTCAGTGCTCGAAACCTTTCCTCATAACTAAGATCCTCCAGACCCTTTATTAGCTTTGTTGCCCTTCTTTGTACTCGCTCCATTTCCAGTACATCCTTCCTGAGGACTGATGCCCAGAACTGGACAGCATACTCTAGGTGCGGCCGGACCAGAGCCTTGTAGAGTGGGAGAATTATAGTTTTATCTCTGCAGTTGATCCCCCTTTTAATGCATGCCAATATTCTGTTTGCTTTGTTAGCAGCAGCTTGGCATTGCATGCCATTGCTGAGCCTATCATCTACTAGGACCCCCAGGTCCTTTTTCATCCTAGATTCCCCCAGAGGTTCTCCCCCCAGTGTATAGATTGCATTCATATTTTTGCCACCCAAATGCATTATTTTACATTTTTCTACATTGAACCTCATTTGCCATGTAGTCGCCCACCCCATTAATTTGTTCAGGTCTTTTTGCAAGGTTTCCACATCCTGCGGCAAAGTTATTGCCCTGCTTAGCTTAGTATTGTCTGCAAATACAGAGATGGAACTGTTTATCCCATCCTCCAGGTCATTTATGAACAAATTAAATAGGATTGGTCCCAGCACAGAACCCTGGGGAACCCCACTACCCACCCCTGACCATTCTGAGTACTCCCCATTTATCACCACCCTCTGAACTCGCCCTTGTAGCCAGTTTTCAATCCATGTACTCACCCTATGGTCCATGCCAACGGACCTTATTTTGTACAGTAAACGTTTATGGGGAACTGTGTCAAATGCTTTTGCAAAATCCAGATACACCACGTCTACGGGCCTTCCTTTATCTAGATGGCAACTCACCTCCTCATAGAAGGTTAATAGATTGGTTTGGCAAGAACGATTCTTCATGAATCCATGCTGATTACTGCTAATGATACCGTTCTTATTTCTAAAATCTTGTATATAGTCCCTTATCATCCCCTCCAAGAGTTTACATACTATTGATGTTAGGCTAACTGGTCTGTAATTCCCAGGGATGTATTTTGGGCCCTTTTTAAATATTGGTGCTACATTGGCTTTTCTCCAATCAGCTGGTACCATTCCAGTCAGTAGACTGTCTGTAAAAATTAGGAACAACGGTCTGGCAATCACTTGACTGAGTTCCCTAAGTACCCTCGGATGCAAGCCATCTGGTCCCGGCGATTTATTAATGTTAAGTTTCCCAAGTCTTATTTGAATTCTGTCCTCTGTTAACCATGGAGGTGCTTCCTGTGTTGTGTCATGAGGGTAAACACTGCAGTTTTGGTTACTGAAGCCCCCCGATTCACTCGTGAAGACTGAGGAGAAGAATAAATTCAATACCTTTGCCATCTCCCCATTCTTTGTAACCAGATGTCCTTCCTCATTTTTTATGGGGCCAATATGGTCTGTCCTTCCTTTTTTACTGTTTACATACTTAAAGAATTTCTTGGGAATTTTTTTGCTCTCCTCCACTATGTGTCTTTCATGTTCTATCTTAGCCGTCCTTATTGCACCCTTACATTTCTTTTTGCATTCTTTATAAAGTCTGATTGCTGAGGATGATCCCTCAACCTTGTATTTTTTGAAGGCCTTCTCCTTTGCTTTTATGTGCATTTTTACATTGGAGTTAAGCCATCCAGGATTTTTGTTCGCTCTTTTAAATTTATTACCCAATAGGATACATTGGCTAATGCCCTTATTTAATATGCTCTTAAAGCAAACCCATCTCTCCTCCGTATTCTTTGTCCCTAATATTTTATCCCAATTTATGCCTTTTAGCAAGGTTTGTAGTTTAGGGAAGTTGGCTCTTTTGAAATTCAGTGTCTTTGTGTTTGTCAGAGAACTCACACAGCAAACACCCGTCTCCATGCAGCAGCTGCAAATCCTCATTCTGCTAATGCAAAGGTGCATGCACGGAACCATAGCCAGAGGCAAATGAGATCCAGGGTGAGCATGCACAATGGCAACTCTATGCGAATGCGCACACGCGCTAACGCGCGTCCGCGAGTGCCAAAGCGCTAATATGCTAACGCATATACGCCAATGTGCCAAAGTGCTAATGTGCTAACGCGCATGTGCCAATGTGCTAAATTGCTAATGCGCATGCGCGTACGCACGTACGCTGGCGCCAATCCTGGCACACAGCACCCTATATAAACAGAGAGTCTGCCTAGCATCAGTGCTGGATTGTCTTCAGCTTGTTCCTGTGTTCCTGTGTTCCTGTTGTTATTCTGCCTGATTGACCTTGTTCCTGAAAACCCGGCTATCTTCTGACCATCCTCTTGGATCTCCCCTGCCTGCTGAACCTGCCTTTACTTGCAATACTGACCTTGGCTTGAACTTATGATTACGGCTCTGCTTCCTGATTCTGTACCCTGCTGCCCGTCTGTTGCCAACCCCTGCCTGTTCCTGACTACGGTTTTGCCTTCTGACTTGGTACCCCGCTGCCAGCCTGTTGCCGACTCCTGCCTGTTCCTGATTCTGCAGTTGATCCTGATCTGGCTCCCGCTGAACAAGTTTGGTGATCAGTTTCCACATCTCCTCAGCAGAGGTTCCTATCTCTCCAAGTTCCAGCCTCCTGCCTGCAGGCACCTGCACCCTTTCGTTGCCCTCGCACTCCCTGTACCCACCACCAGGGGTGCTTGGACCGGAACCGTGCAAAAGGCCACCCTCATCATTTCGGGCTCCGCTGTAAGGTACGTGACAGTGTTCCCTTTATGTTTCCTATTTGTGTGATTTATACTGAAACGAATTGACCTGTGATCGCTGTTACCTAAATTGCCCCGTATTTCCACATCCGTGATCAGGGCTGTATTGTTGGTAATCAGTAGATCCAGTAAAGTTTTATTTCTAGTTGGTGCGTCTACCATCTGACCCATAAAACTGTCCTGCAAGACATTAAGGAACTGGCGAGCCTTAAATGAATGCGCAGTTCCCTCCGCTCAGTCTATGTCTGGATAATTAAAATGCCCATCTTTTCCTCAGTAATGCCCAGAACCAGATATCTCATGATTATGAGATTCCTACACTATAATGATAATACCCAGTGTCCTCCCCAAAATGACCCAAATTTTGACAAGCTTTATAAAATTCGGCCACTATTAAATTATTTTTCTGAAATCTTTCCCCAGTTGTTTACCCCAGACCAACACATATGTGTGAATGAGTCCCTTATCAAATTTTCTGACAGGCAGGGCATAAAACAATTTATTCCCACCAAAAGGGCCCACTATGGGGTGAAGCTGTATTAATTGTGCGACCGAGCCACAGGGTATACATATGCCTTCATGGTATATAAAGGGAAGGACACCCAGCTGCATCACCCTAATTGCCCAGACTACATGGGATCAAGCGGAAAGTTGTTTGGGAACTCATAAACCCACTCCTGGAGAAAGGCTACCATTTGTACGTAGATAACTTTTATACAAGTTTGACCCTGTTCCGCAACCATCACAGAAAGAACACTCCAGCATGTGGCAACGTAAGGACAAATCGGAAGGGATTTCCTCAAAGCCTCGTCAACAAGAATCTAAGAAGAGGGGAGATGGCGAGATTACAGAATGAGGAAATTCTGGCTGTGAAGTGGAGGGACAGAGGGGATGTCTACGTGCTTTCTTTGATCCACAACAATACATTCGTTGAGATCACCAGGAGGAATGGCCCAATCCAAAAACCAACATGTATCCATGAATACAATATGTTCATGGGGGATGTCGACTTCACGACCAAATGCTCGAACCCTACCTTGCCACAAGACGAACATACCAGTGGTATAAAAAAAGTTTCAATTTATTTGTTTAATTTGGCCATATACAACAGCTACGTTATCTATCGCAACTCCACTGAAAGCCCCAAATCCTTCCTTGGCTACCAGGAGAAAATCACCACTGCCCTTATATTCCCGAATGGCCCACCAGAAAATATTTGATCCAATGTGTTTAGCAGACTCTCCAAACGCCACTTTCCCGATAAAATCCCTCGCAGACTAATAGGCCAAAAACGTCAGAAAAAATGCCGGGTGTGAACCAGAGGAGGAGTTAGAAGAGACACCACTAATCATTGCCCCCAATGTCCTTCCCAACCAGGCCTCTGCATAATTGACTGTTTTTGCCGTTACCATACTTCACTAAATTATTAGTGAAGTATGGTAAACATAACCCTCACTTCCTGCTATTTACCTTCACACCCCTTATGCCTCTACTTGCAACTGACCCTGGCTTGTTGTTCGACCATGCTTCTGCCTACCGATTGTGTTCATACCTCTGCCTGATCTAGAACTGACCCTGGGTTGTTATTCGACCACGTTTCTGCCTACCCTGGACTGTTTGACCATGCTTTTTGCCTGCCTCTTGTACTGATCTTGTACCCTGCCACTGGACTAGTGAAATTCATAACACAGGGTTCTCACATATGTGAGGGGCTCCAGAATTGTTTTTCTGGATGAAGAAAACAATTTTTTTTGTTTTCTCATTCCTAGATTAGGGTCTAGAGATTTAGAGGCTTCAAAGAGATTTGGGTGGGAGAAGCCTCTACCCCTGTCCCCATTTTGTCCTGAACGAGGCCCTACTTCTGCCTGTTGGACCTATGCCATCATGCCTCTGCCTGTCGCATGAACTGACCACACCACATGGACCATGTACCTGCCTACTACCAGGACCAATATTTTGGCACTGCAGACAATCTCTGCCTGCACTGACCCTGGACTGTATATGGACAGTATCCCTGCCTGCTGCCTGTACTGATTATGGACAGTATTCCTGCCTGTTGCCAAAAGTTTTCTTTTGCTGACCAAGTCTCTGCCTGCTGTCTGGACCAGTGCTATCCTCCTGTAGACAACTGCTCTACTAAAACCACAGGTAATCTTTTGTTTACCTTTTGCTCAGCAGAATGTATTTTGGGGTGTAATTCTTGGTATGTGCATGCTATGTGTCCCTAGAACACCTGACGGTGTTCCTTGCATGAATGTGCCTGCGCTGAAAAAACATATATATCCCAATAGTTGGGAGGTGCATATATAGTGTAAAACTATACTACAACATTTCAATATAAAAAAAAATAAAAAATAAAAAAAAAGCTAGTAATATATAAATTATAGAATAAATACAATCCTTATATAAACATATCCCATGAAGTGCAACATGCAAGAAAACAAAATATATATGTGGTTATAAATATAAGATCAAAGCGCAAAATCAAGTGTCCACATTTAAAAAGTTCAATTCATTGATATCAACACATAAAGTGCAAGTAAGTAGTGTCCACAGAAAACAGTGTTCCTCATGCTCCTCCTTAATGGTATTCACAATCCAGCATGCTTCAGTGCTCTCCTGTGACCCCCCACTTGTGCTTGCGCTCACCTATGAGCGTGTGACACGGTAATTAAACAGTGTCTAAACACGCATTGGAGCCACCCCTTGGGCTCATACAGGGTATGCTGGTATAAACTCCACCACTCTCAGATGTCATCAGATAGTTTCACATACAAGAAAGAAAAAGCTCAATAGTGTGATACAGTAGGGATTTATTTAAAATATATTAAAACTTCCCTCCAGAAGGGTACTCACAATATGTAGGTGCGTGAGTGCACAAATCTTTCCAGAGAGTGTTTGTATAAAACAAGCGTTTGTATGGCGTGCGGTGTGTCTTTCCTCATCTGCCTCTGTTGCTGACAGCTCCATCCTACCCCTCCCCATACAAACGCTTGTTTTATACAAAGGGGTGGCTCCAATGCGTGTTTAGACACCGTTTAATTACTGTGTCATACGCTCAGAGGTGACCGCAAGCACAAGTGGGGGGTCACAGGAGAGCACTGAAGCATGCTGGATTGTGAACACCATTAAGGAGGAGCATGAGGAACACTGTTTTCTGTGGACACTACTTACTTGCACTTTATGTGTTGATATCAATGAATTGAACTTTTTAAATGTGGACACTTGATTTTGCACTTTGATCTTATATTTATAACCCCATATATATTTTGTTTTCTTGCATGTTGCACTTTATGGTAAATTTTTATATAAGGATTGTATTTATTCTATAATTTATATATTACTAGCTTTTTTTTTTTTTATATTGAAATTTTGTAGTATAATTTTACACTATATATGCACCTCCCAACTATTTTTGGTTTATGCACGCAATGAAACGTGGTTAGTGTTTGCAGCTTATCTATATTTGTTTCACCTCACAGAGGCATCAGTCCATCTTTGGCTCACAAGACCAGCACATAATTGGTGTTCCTTGCATGTTGGGCCTCTGTATGTGGCCAGGCTGTGTAAAAGTCTCACACATGTGGTATCACCATTCTCAGGAGGAGTAACAGAATGTATTTTGGGGTGTAAATTTTGCTATGTACATGCTATGTGTTGGAAATATCTTATAAATGGAGAACTTTGTGTAAAAAAAAATGCGTTTTCATTTTTTTACCACATTTTACAAAAACCTTTAGAAAAAAAATGAACCGTTCAAAAGACTCATTAAGCCTCATAGATTATACGTTGGGGTGTTAGCTTTCCAAAATGGGACATTTTGTGGGCGTTTCCATTGTCCTGGTACTCCAGGGCCTTCAAAAATGTAATAGGTGGTTGAGAAATGAGATGTGCAATTTATGCTCCTAGAATGCCTGAAGGTGCTATTTCAATGTTGGGCCTCTGTATGTGGCCAGGCTGTGTAAAAGTCTCACACATGTGGTTTCGCCATACTCAGGAGGAGTAGCAGAATGTATTTTGGGGTGTCATTTTTGCTATGTACATGCCATGTGTTGGAAATATCTTATAAATGGACAACTTTGCGTAAAAAAAAAATGCGGTTTCATTTTTTTCCCCACATTTTCCAAAAACTTCTGGAAAAAAAACGAACCGTTCAAAAGACTCATTATGCCTCATAGATTATACGTTGGGGTATTAGCTTCGGTTGGGGTAGGTGTTCGGGTCACAAGAAATGAGATAGGCCACCAGTACATACATTTTTTATGATTTGCACCACAACTTGTAGACTCTCTAACTTTCACACAGACCAAATAATATCCACTAATTTGGGTTATTTTTACCAAAGGTATGTAGCAGTATAAATTGTGGCCAAAATTTATGAAGAAAAATAATAATTTGCAAAATTTTATCAAAGAAACTAAGAAAAATGCGGGGTTTTTTTCAAAATTTTCTGTCTTTTTTTATTTATAGCGCAAAATAAAAAACCCAGAGGTGATCAAATACCACCAAAAGAAAACTCTATTTGTATGAAAAAAGGACAAAAAATTCATTTGGGTACAGTATTACATGACTGAGTAATTGTCATTCAAAGTGTGAGAGCACCAAAAGCTGAAAATTGGTCTGGGCAGGAGGGGGGTTTAAGTGCCCAGTAGGCAAGTGGTTAATTTTCCAAAATATTGTGACAAAAATTACAATTTCAAAAAACTTTCCATGTCTCTTACTAAATGCCTCAGACTGTCTACTTTCCAAAAAGGGGTAATTTGGAGGGTATTTGTACTGACCTGACATTTTAAGGGCCTCGAGGAACGATTAATCAATTTTCATATGTAGCGATACCCCGGGGCTGCTGATGATTGTGGTTCAACTCCCACCCTGCACAGCTAGGCACATTCATTTCCAGACATTCTTCAGTCAGGAAACAGTCCTTATACTTTGTTTTGTTTTTTTGAGGGGATATAACTTGGATGGGGATAGGGTACATATGGGATGCCCACTTAATTGAAGATAGGAAATTAGGGACTGAAAACTATATACACCACTGGTATATACAACCTCTTCTCTTCACCTCCAGCACATACACTTGCTTGCAGACTATGACTCCCAGGACCAGCTAGCACTGAATTTAAGGCTGGACACTGGCTCAGCCAGGCCCAAAGCAAAAGCCCTTTGCAGGCAGGGACCGTGGGCTCCTATGGTGTCGCAAAATATGGTAGTCCTAGTGCTAGCTGTCCCACATGTGGCTACTGATCCCAATACCACCTCTTCAGGCCCTGCCAGCCTTCCTGCCTGAAACTGCCTCTTTCCACTGCCTGTGCCACCACAGTCCTCCTGACTGGCTCTGCACCCATCCTAGACAGTTCCATCCCAGTACTCTCAGGCCTCCTGACTGTGTGTCACTCACCAGCCCTCTTAGCTGTTCCTGTTCCTCCTGGAGACTTGCCTGGCAGTGTTTTCCCACTGTCTTCTTTGCGCCCAGTGACTCCTGGCTAGGACACCTCTGTGGTTTTAAGAAGGCCCCGTCCGCACTCAAGCCCAGGCCCAAGGTCACTCCCCTGCCCTAGACTGAGGAGCTTCCACCAAGGCCACCACAGCCTAACACTCCATCTCTAGCTTCCACTTGATCAACTCCTCTCCAGCTGGGCTGACCCTTAGTATTTTGAGGAGGCCTTCCCCCTGCCAATCCAAGTTGGTAATTGGCCAGGGCCCTCAGAATACTCCAGGCGGCTCCACCTTACTTCCCCTCCCATTCTTCTAGAAGGTACTAGAACATTCGAGAATTGTGGGGGGGGGGGGGGGTCTCAGCGATGCTGCTTGTGAGTCATCCAGCTCTCCCTGGATTTCCGCCCAACCCAAGACAAAACACATATAGGCTTGGCTGCCAGCATTCTTTCTAGCACTAGAGAATGATACCTATCTATCTATCTATAGAGATATATATATATATATATATACACACACACACACCATATTTTGTGGATGCTATAACTTTATGTACCAAATATACACTTTTTGATTTTTTTACCAAAGATATGTAGCAAAATACATTTTGGCCTAAATTTATGACAACATTTGATTTTTTTGGATATGTTTTTTTTATTTAAATAGCAAAAAAATTTAAAACCCAGTGGTGATCAAACACCACCAAATTTTAAATGATAAAAACTTAATTTGCGTTTAGTATTCCATGACCGTGCAATCGCCAGTTAAAGATGCGCAGTGCTGAATAGCAAGAAATGCCCTGGTCATGATGGGGGTAAACCCTTCCAGAGCTTAAAGGGGTTGTAAACCCTCTTTTTTTTAAAATAACAAACATGTCATACTTACCTCCACTGTGCAGTTCGTTTTGCAGAGTGGCCCCGATCCTCGACTTCTGGGGTCCCCCGGTGACGCTGGTATCTCCTCCCCGCATCGAGTGTCCACGTTGGAGAAGGATCTCCTAAGGTGGACACCCGTGCAGGCACGCTCCTGAGTCCTGCATCTGTGTACATTCACACAGAATTCAGGACTCAGCCCCGGCGCCCGCGTCATTGGATTTGATTGACAGCAGCGGGAGCCAATGGCTGCACTGCTATCAGTCTATCCAATCAAGAGCCGAGACAAAAGGCAGAGAGGAAGAGCGCGTCTCCGCCGAGGGAAGGAACGGGCTCAGGTGAGTAGAACGGGGGGCTAGGGGGCAGGTCAGTGTCAGAAGTTTTTTTTCACCTTAATGCAAAGGATGCATTAAGGTGAAAAAACATGAGGGTTTACAACCCCTTTAAGTGGGTATACATATCTTTGAGTTCACATCTACTGTTGATCAAGTGTAACTACAATTTGTTTATCATTGTATTCGGAAGTGGTACAATCCAGTTTAGCTACTTGTTTAGGTTAGTTGGTTTAGTCCTTAGCTAGACCTTTCCCTTCTTCTTCTTCCTTAAGTTTCCAGCCTTGTTCAGTTACACTTTGATATGACTGGTTAACATCAATTACTGCAAAATGACGCTGGTTTAACCAGTTGACCTCCGGAAGATTTACCCCCTTCATGACCAGGCCACTGTTTGCGATACAGCTATCTCAGCAGAGCGCACTGTGATTTGCCAAAGCTCAGGTGCATGTTTTGGCCAAGCATTATACAGCAATGCAGTACATTATGGGGCGTTCCGCAGCACTCAAATTTCCCACAAACGCCCCATAATGTTCGCTGTTCTGCAAACGCGCGAACACCCAATGTTCTAATCGAACTTATATTCGACCCGAACATCGAGCTCATCCCTAATTACCACCCATTCTTTTGCATGTGACTGTTGTAATTAGTTGGGCAACTAATGAAAAATTGTATTATGGTTTTAGCATAGTTAAAACTAAGTATTATAAATGCAAATACTAGAACACATTCACGTTTATTCTGAAACTTTTTTCTCTACAGCTTCAATTTCATTACGTACCTGTAATGAAGTTTGTCCCACAATGTGCAGGCTGCTGGATTCTGTAGAAATCTTCACTGCAGGGCTGCCCTGTCCTCTTCCTGCCTCTGAAATTCCAGTACTGTGGGAGTTAACAGCTTCGAGTCTCTGGGCTCAGCTGTAGTAAAGATGACACCCCCTCCCCATTTAGAAAAGTTATTTTACCGATTAAACTGCATGTGAATGAATGGCAGAGTATGATTAGTGACAGGATTCTCTCCTCCATTCACAGATCATAGTATAGGCAATGTAATCAGTGACAGAATCTTTCTGAATGGAAGAGAGGGCAAGCATGTCTTGTCGGATCATCTTAACCACTTAAGGACCGCCCGCAATGTACTGTTACGTCCCTGCCTGCTTCCGGGTTTAGGGCGCACGCTGTGATTGTACACAGCGGGAGCCTGTCAACAAGTCCCGGACAATGATTTATGACCAAGACCTGCTCATTATCTGTGTGCAATCACAGCCCAGAGTCCAATCAACACAGGACTCTGTACGGAGGATACAAAAGCAGGTATAGGAAACAGATGTTAGTAAAAGCAGGACACTGTACACATTATTAGGCTGGGAAGGAGTTAACACCTAGGGCGATCAAGGGGTTAACCCCTTCCCAGCAAGTGTATAGTATTATAACTAATCACTGTATCAGTGTCAGTGCCCCCCCCCCCAAGATTCAGTTAGTGTCAGTTTGCTCGCCGCACTAGTGCAGTCCCATTAGAAGTCACTGATCACTGCCATTAGTAATATAAAAAAAATAAAAATAGAAATCCAATATATATACCATAGTTTGTAGACGCTATAACTTTTATGTAAACCAATCAATATACATATATTAGGATTTTTTTTTCACCAGACATGAAGCAGAATTCATTTTGGTCAACATTTCTTAAGAAATTAGATTTTTTTTGTTGGATATGTTTAATAGTAGAAAGTAAAAAATATGGTCGTTTCATTTTAACATTTTTTGTCTTTTTTCGATCATACTGTATCTCAAAAAATAAACAACCCAGTGGTGTTTACATGCCACCAAAAGAAAGCTCTATTTGTGTGAAAAAAAATTATATAAATTTAGTTTGGTGATAGGAAAATTGCATATTTTTCATATTCCTTATTAATGTCGGCCTTACAAACATCTAATTAAGACTTTAATATCCTGGTTATTCAGGTTACCTTAAATGACTCATAGCAAAGGAATTAGATTGTAAACTGACCATATGGACAAGCCAGCCTACTTTCTTTTCAGGAATGTGCCATTTTCCTTAGAAGGTCATACTGCTCTAAGGGGGATTTCCTTATATTCAGATCCTCTATATCAAAAGGTAGGTAACCTCGACCCTCCAGGTGTTTTGAAACTACAAGTTCCATGAGACATTGCAAGACCCTAACAATCACAGGCATGACTCCTAAAGGCAGAGGCATGATGGGATTTGTAGTTTCACCACAGCTGGGGGGCCGAGGTTGACTACCCCTGCTCTATATAACACACACAGCTTGTAAAAACTGTCTCACATCAGAGCTGCCATCAGGTATGTATCTGGTCTGATCCACGGCGCCATGCCATATAATGGGAGGGGCCCATAGCGGAAACAGCATCTTTAGTTAGTGATATTAAAGTCTTGTTTTTTTGGGGTTTTTTTTTTTTTTTTTACATAACAAACATGTTATACTTACCTGCTCCATGCAGTGGTTTTGCACAGAGCAGCCCAGATCCTCCTCTTCTTGGGTCCCTCTTCAGTGCTCCTGGCCCCTCCCTCCTGCCGGGTGCCCCTACAGCAAGCAGCTAGCCACACTTTAAGTATTCTTGTTAGATTTTCTATTATTATCTGTATCTGTCATTACTTTTATTAAATGTTATACATAGATTTGTGTGATCTCTCTTTGCACTTATTGAAAACAACCCAAAAAATGTAAACATTCATGTAACCGTGACAAAACATTTGGTTACATTTTATTTACCAGTTAAAGTAGTGCAGTGCTAAAAAAAAAAAAGCAAAAAATGGGCTGGTAATGAAGTGGGTAAAACTTTCTGGTGCTGAAGTGGTTAAGTGCAGCGGAGCCTAGAGAACCAAAGTTGTTAAACCTAAAAGTGGCAGAAATTCAGAGGCAGGATGAGGACAGGGCAGCCCTACAGTGAAGATTTCTAAACAATCCAGCAGCCTGCACCTTGTGGGACATACTTAACCTCTTGCTAACTGGGCACTTAAACCCCCCTCCTGCCCAGACCAATTTTCAGCGTTGTCACACTTTGAATGACAATTGCTACACTGTACTCAAATGAAATTTTTATCATTTTTTTCACACAAATGGAGCTTTCTTTTGGTAGTATTTAATCACCACTTGGGTTTTTTTTTTTTTGCTAAACAAAAAGAAAACCCGACAGAAATTTAAAAAAAAAAAAAAAAAATTATGTTTCATAGTTTGTTATAAAATTTTGCAAACAGGTAATTTTTCTCCTTCATTGATATTCGCTGATGAGGTTGCACTGATAGGCACAGATAAGGCGACACTGATGGTCACTGATAGTGCCACCTACCAGTGCCCAATAGGCAGCACTGGTGATGAGGCACTTTGGTGGTGACTTTTATAGGCGACACTGTGGGCACTGATGGGTGGCGCTGGTGGGCACTTGTAGGTGGCACAGAGGCTCTCCACGATCGGGACTGATGTCCCGGGGTTTGGCTTTTTTCTCCTCACTACCAGTGTGAGCATAAAAAAAAATAGCTGATTACCAGCTCTGTTTGCATCACATGATCAGCTGTCAGGAGAAGGCCTTTGACCGTGTCTCCCATGAGTTTATGTGCAGAGCTCTGCGCAGGTTTGGTCTTGGGGAAATGTTTTGTTCGTATGTGAATGTGATGTACACTGACATTTCTAGTTTGGTGCTGGTTAATGGCTGGAAAACTGACCCCTTTCCAATTTTGTCTGGGGTCAGACAAGGCTGCCCTCTCTCACCTCTGCTTTTTGTTTGTTGTATAGAGCTCTTCGCCCGAAGCATCAGATGGAACCCAGAGATCAGAGGGATCACCGCACCAGGACCGGACAGACGGGAGGTCAAGTGCTCACTCTACATGGACGACGTGACGGTGTTCTGTGCTGATCGGCGCTCCATCGACACACTCGCCCAGACCTGTGAGGACTTCGGCCAAGCTTCAGGGGCAAAGGTCAACTGCGGGAAGTCGGAAGTCATGCTCTTCGGAAAGTGGTTC
This sequence comes from Lithobates clamitans, assembly GCA_037952925.1. Lineage (NCBI taxonomy): Eukaryota > Metazoa > Chordata > Amphibia > Anura > Ranidae > Lithobates > Lithobates clamitans. The sequence goes on along the minus strand of JBBGZY010000125.1, from coordinate 1,759,259 downwards.
CTGCCTTCTTCTGCACCAATTCCTTTCAGCGTCAAGACGGACTTCATCAAAATCCTTGGGGTCTGGTTTGGAGCTGAGGGCGCAGCCCTGAAGTCCTGGGAGGAAAGACTGTCTAAGATGCGACAGAAGTTTGGACTTTGGAGCCTCAGAGAACTCACCATCGAAGGCAAAACACTTGTACTGCGCAGCGAGATCCTCCCTGTGTTGCAGTACCTCGCCCAGGCATGGCCCCCTCGGGTCAACACCTGTAAGGCCATCACCAGGGCGGTGTTTCACTTCATCTGGAGCTCCAAAATGGACAGAGTGAAGCGGGCAGTTATGTTCAAGGAACCCCTCAAGGGCGGTAAGGGCGTGCCCGACATCGCTACACTACTGAGGGTGTGCTTTGCTTGTAACTGCATCCGCAGGACATTGGTGGACAGAACTGTGGACTCTGGTGGTAACTCTATGTCCCGTTTTTTCCTCCTGCCTCTATGGAGGACCCTTGGCTGGGACAAATGGGACAGCTCCATCCCCTACAACTGGGACACCCCTTGGTACTACTTGGACACCTTCAAGTTTATTAAGGAGCTGGGGCTACATGGAGTGAAGCCCGACTTGTGGAAGCCAAAAACTATCCACAAGTTGATCAGAGCATCGGACATTGATGAGACTGTTCCAGGCCTCCCTTCAGCCACTTGTAAAGTGGTCTGGAGGAATGTTTCTTCAAAGAGACTCACCAACAGGCACAAAGATCTGGCATGGATGGCAATCCAAGGGGGGTTGCCACTCAGGACATTCATGCATGCCAGAAACCTGTGCAGATACAGGCACTGCCCCTTTTGCATCATCCAGGAGGAAACTGCTCTGCACGTTTTCTGGGAGTGTCCCTTTGCACAGGACCTGTTGAGGGCCTTAGAACCTGAACTCAAAGACTTTGTACCACAGACTGCTATCACACACTTTGGTGTGTTGAACGGACTCTTCTGTGGAACTCATTCACAGGAGGACATTGACGGTGCCTGGCGGGTCCTGTGCTGCTTTAAGGACGCTTTATGGTGCGCCAGAAAGCGCCTCATCCACCAGCGGGAGAGGATGTCCATCGAGGACTGCCGCAGACTGGTTCACAGTCTGCTCAGAGACTATCACTTGATGGACTTCAAGGAGGAAGAGGAGGTCTGAAGATTTCCCCATTTCCCCACCCGTGTATCCTTTGGCAGTTCAAATAAAGCTTCGGGCCTGTGAACTCTTTATTCCCTTCCCTACCCCACCTTCTCCAACCCCCCCCATCACACCCGTTGCCCATTTGAATGTTATTTGACTGTATGACCGGACTTTTTGTGAAATGGTTTTAAAGTACTGCTTTCAGGGTAATGCGGCGTCATGCATGATGTGATGTTTCGGGGTATTATTACTCTGTACAACACATTAGGCATCATACCGCAGGATGAATGTAATTTATTTGTATGCTTGGCAATGTACTGTTATGTAGTGTATTTATGCGCTGCGTCGCAGTACTGAATGTACCCTGTTTAAGTATTTGTTTTTTTGTATATTTTCTTGCAAAATAAAGTATACATTTTCAATCAAAAAAACATGATCAGCTGTCATTGGCTGAGAGCTGATCACGTGGTAAGGGGTCGGGATCGACCCCTTACTCCGATCTGTGATCAACCGAGTTACATAGACTTGTTGATCACAGAGCGCATCCTGCAGGCCGCTCCAGCATGGGAGGACGTCTGTGGACACCCTACCGGCAAATTAGATCCGCGCTGCAGCCGTCTTTCAGCTATAGCGCAGATGGGAGGTGGTTAATTACAGGTAATAACTAAAGCTCTGGAGGGGGGAAAAAAAGTGTTTCGCTAAATGTCAGCTTTAATATCAAGATTATAATAAATGGATTTAATTTCAATAAATTCTAGGTTGTGCATACGTTTGGTACAGCCAACAAAATGGCTGCCTTCATAGTGCTTGGGAGAAAGATACATTATACATTTGGAAGATATAGGGAATGCGTTGTTTACTAAACACGGAGGAAGATCCAGTAACGGTCTGTGATTTTTATCTGCGTGCCAATATCTTTTCCCTGTTCTTACTCTATAATTGACGTTTTATGATAATCTCTTACTGTGCTACATTATTCCTCAAAGCCTCCTGCTTCTTCACTTCGTTTAGATCTTGTTTCAATTATTCATGTTACATTTGAGTCAAAGAAGCTGAGAAAAACGAGAAAATTACATAGTGGTTGAAGTGTGTATCATTTAACAGAAGCTTTGACACCACTACCCAGGGAAGCCGTATCATCAGTGGAAATGTTTTTCACTGCTTCTACAGAGCATCAAAAATAATTCTGTTTGTAGTAGTTAATTAGGTATAAACATAGTGAAAGTTCCAATTTTATCATCATTGTCTTGTTAAGCACATTCAATAGATCCCTTATGAGTTCAAAATCGAGCCAGCAACTATGCATTTGTAGAGTTTTAATCTATATGTGACCATGCAGTGCTTTACAAGAGATTACAGGTAGGGCTAGCTTTTAAGATGTACCTTGTGGTATTTAATCACCACTGTGTTTTACATTTTTTGTAAAACAAAAAAAAGTTTCATAGTGTTATAAAAATTTGCGAACAAGTAATTTTTCTGGTGCACTGATTAGCAGCACTGATGTCCCTTCAACAGAAGCCAATTATCAGCTTTCTTCTCTCCTCACACTGTCAGCATGTTGCTGGTGTTTACATCCTGTGATCAGCTGTCAGCACAGCTGTGATTGGCCCTTTACACCCATCTGTAATCAACCAATTCCAGAGGACTCGGTCCTCAGTGTGTGCCGGTTGCACAGCTAGCAGACATCCTCCCCGCAATGTAAGCCCGCACGGTAGCAGTCTTTCGGCTATAGCACAAACAGGAAGTGGTCAAAAGGATAACAGGAAGATTCAAACAATGGCCTGGAACTAAACCTTACAGCTTATTACAAAGCATGGAAGTGGGGGGAAAAAAAAAAACCACCCAAACCCCCTTCAACCATTAGGAGGCCAAGTTCACCTTTAGTAACATGTTACACTCTGAATACCGATGTAATGTAACACATTGCAGCAGCAACAATGCACCCTGATCCCCCACAGTGACAGGAAGCAGGGGATCTAATCCACACAATATAAAAAAAAAAAAAAAAAAAGTAATGTTGCTGGTGAGCGCCCTCATAATTCATTGTTTCTTCCTGCTCTTCAGACAGCTGTATTGAGTGTCTGCAGGTGCAATGTCAGGCTCCCTGTGTAAATGATGCCAAGTGTTTGCCTTAAAAATCGCTAAGTACTGCCAATATTCCCATTGTACACATTCCTGGAAACGGGCTCAACAGTAGCAGGTGCTGTAGCAACTACCAGCAGGAAACTAGACTCATCACGGCTGAATGCACATTTGCCAGCACACTATGGATCCCGAACAAAGAAATTGTGGGAGCCACTTCAGGCTCCAGTAGATTCTGCTATCTACTACTAGGCCTGCAGGCAAGGAAAGAGCTGGTCTCAGCTCCATAGAAATCCAAAGCTTTTATTGTGGCAAACGTCAGATCAAATGTACCTAGTTTTGTGATGCGATCCTTTTACAATAAAAGCTTTGGACGACATTTGACAATCCATGGTGTGGCAAGGTAGGAAAATAAAACCCAAGAGCCGCACAAACCCTCAAAGAGTAGAATCAGCCTAGACTCTGTCCAGGCCACCCACTGACACATCTATGGAAAGTTTGAGCTATATTACCCAACCATGAAAAAGTTAAAATAAGGGTATTAAAACCAAAATTTTAGATAAGCAAAATATCTGATCCCACAAGCTACCATTCGTGTATAGAATCCCTAAAATACACAAATCCAGAGATCACCCACCTGGAAGACCTATCAGTGGGATTGATTTCCTGTATTCCAGAGTGGGAGAATATCTGGATATTTATTTGAAACTACTAGTTACACAAAAGAGCCCATCTTAATAGAGAACTTAAGATCTTACAAAAAGTTAAGGTTAACCCAAACACTATTTTGGTTACAGTAGATATAGAATCTCTGTATGCTATTAACCAAGATGGTCTAAAGGCACTAAAATGGGTCCTGAAACAGCAATCCTCATTAAGGGGGGGGGGGGGGGTACAAATTCAGTTTGATTGAAGGATTAAAAATAGCAATGGGTAACAATTTTTTCTGTTTCAAAACCAGTTTTAAACAGACCAAAGGGGTAGCCATGGGGCACAATATGCCCCCCAGTGTGGCCAATTTGGTACTTAAGTGGGAAGAATAAAATATCTTACAAAATGGGAGGAGCTTTCATTCTATAAAAAAAAAAAAAGGTACATCAATGATATCATTCTGGGAGGGTTCCCTGGAAAGTTTGCAATCATTCATAGGGATGTTGAATACCAATGTCTATGGTTTGAATTTTAAGGCATAGAGTCATTTAGAAACAAACAGTCAATTATCTAGATTTAGTACCTAAAGAAACAAGAAATTGTTTTTTTAAAGAAAGACAGAAACGGATATGTACCCATCAAAAGCCATCACCATCCACAATGGGGGATACCCAAAAGCCAGTTCATGCGAATGAGGAGGAACTGTGACAGTTGGGATTTTAATATCCACTCTGATATTCTCATAACTAGGTTTATGGAGAAAGGGTACACCCCTCAAGAATTAGAACATTGTAGGAATAAAGTATCTATGGATAGAGAGTCTCTCAGTCAATAGCAAATTATATTTAATGGAGATTTGGTTTTCATTACAGGGTTACATACAGTACAAAGAGGTTGAGAATATTTTTAAGAAACACTAGCCCATCCTCTTGAAGGACAAAGGTCTGGGGCCCCTTCTCCCAATAAAATATAATATATATATATATATATATATATATATATATATATATATATAAGAGCCCCAGGATTAAGAAATAAAATTGCACCCAATATTCCAGACCCCTCCCCCAAATAAGCCAAAAAAACAAACAAAAAAAAAAACCACACTTTCCTAGATAGGTTTCTATTGCACTAGATGCAAAGCTTGCAAAACTACAAATAGAAAGACTAGAAAAATAGAAAGGTTCCATTCTGTAGTAAACAAGAACACAAAATAAAGTCTGATTACATGCGATTCATATCATGCAACTTACGTATTGGAATGTTCGTGCCCAATGCAATACATGGATAGGACCACACAAGCTACAGACCAGGATTAATGAGCATGTTACTAATGGGTTCACAAAAGTGAATTGAACCATTTTAGAATGTTCTGAGATCCCAGATTATCTATCCCATAAAAGGTTAATAAAGTATCTAAACATTGCAGGTGTACACATCTCAAAACAGGCAGTTTCTAGAAAGGAGACTCAGTGGCACTATGCAACCAGCAGGTATGAACATAGTTAGACCTGGACTGCTTTTTGACTAACGAATAAAAACAGCATTTTTGGATCAGGGAATGAAAATAGCCTTGTTTGGAAGTCATCATTTAGGGGTCCCATTACCTAGATAAGATTATTGTAGTGGGCTTTAAATCCACTAGGGTTATTCATTTTGTGCTTGTTTTATTAAAGATTTATTGGTATTCTATTATGCATTGTAATATTGGGGGTGTCAAAGATACAATTTGTTTACTGGCACGAGCAGGTAATGCTGAGTGGATTGTTTCTTGCATGGGATCATTTCATTTTTGATGTGGAGGGTGGAGATTTGATGCTCCAATCACAGCTTGTGATCCTAGCCATACAAGTTGAGCATGCTCAGTAAGCTTCATGACATATCAGTTACGAAACGTACATCAAGGTGCTTCTGGTTTCTTCCCATGCACAAGTGGAACGCATGCTGTTCTTTCAGTAAGCTGTTGCATATACAATCTCTGCTGGCTATCCTCAGTGCCAGGCTAAGGCACATCTAAATGTAAGCAGACAATCATGTTTAAAAAAAAAAAAAATAAAATAAGTCACATCCATCTGGTGAGCAGCTTTCAATTCAGAGCACATTGGGTGGAGAATTAGTGAAGGAATTCCCTCTTGCTTTTGGGGTGGGTCTACTAATCCAGACACATCACTGGACAAAAAAAAAACCTTAGTTAGACTTACCGGTGACGGTATTTCTACGAGCCTTTCAGGACAGCACCTTGGAGAGAGCGTAGCTCCACCTCTTAGACAGGAAACACTGCGTGACAACGCCCCTTTAAAAAGCAGCTGCTTCCACCATGCCATCAGTTGTTACCGAGAAATCCTCCGACATGCTGGAAAATATAATCAGACAATTACCAGGTCCTATAATTATACTTTACATATGATAACCAAGGGAGGGAAGTAGGCTGCTGTCCTGAAAGGCTCGTAGAAATACCGTCACCGGTAAGTCTAACTAAGGTTTTCTCCCTTCGCCTTTCAGGACAGCACCTTGGAGAGGATAACCGAGAAACTTACTTCAGGGTGGGACTACTGCCTGCAAAACCTTCCTACCAAATGATTGGTCCGAGGCTGATAGTAGATCCAAGCGGTAGTGCCTTATGAAGGTCGAAAAACTGGACCATGTGGCAGCCTTGCAGATTTGCTCAGGAGATGCCCCAGCCCTTTCTGCCCATGATGCCGCCACTGCTCGAGTAGAATGAGGTAATACCCCTTCCGGAGGTTCCAGACCCAAAGATATGTATGCCTCTTTGATGGCCTGCTTTAACCATCTTCCAAGGGTGCTTTTGGAAGCTTTACCTCCTTTGTGAGTACCTTCCATTAAAACAAAGAGTGAGGATGACTTTCTGATTTCCTTTGTTCTTTCCAGATATTTAAGCAGGCACCTCCTGACATCAAGGGTATGGAAAGCTTCTTCTCCTGCTCCCGAAGGTAAAGGACAAAAAGTAGGGAGAATGATTTCCTGTGTACGGTGAAAAACTGAAGCCACCTTTGGTAGAAATGCTGGATCCGTCCTTAAGACTACCCTATCCTGTAGACATCTCATGAAGGGCTCTTTAATTGAAAGGGCTTGTAACTCACTAATTCTACGTGCGGAAGTTACTGCTACCAATAAAATAGTCTTTAACGTCAAGAAACGTAATGATGCTTCTTCTATGGGTTCAAACGGTGCCATAGTTAGACCCTGAAGAACTAAAGATAAATCCCATTTGGGAAAACTAACAACAGGTCTAGGCTTTACTTTTGCCATTGCCCTAAAAAATCTGATTATTAAAGGTTCCCCTGACAGGGTTCTTTCCAAAAAAACTGATAAAGCAGCTACCTGCGTCTTGAGCGTACTTGCTGCTAACCCCTTCTCCAATCCCTCTTGAAGAAATTCCAAAACTGAAAATGTGGTACGAAAATCAAAGTTTTTACTGGAACACCAAGAATTATAGATCTTCCAGACTTTAAAGTAAATGTCTCTCGTCACTTTTTTTCTACTTGCAAGAAGGGTAGAAATAAGCCTCTCTGATAAACCCTTCCGTCTTAAGATTTGTTCTTCAGAAACCAAGCTGTTAGTTTGAGGTAAGCTGGATCTGGATGGAGAATTCGGCCCTGACTCAACAGGTCTGTCCTGATTGGTAATCTCCAAGCAGGTTTCACTGAGAGGTTCATCAAGGTTGAAAACCAGGGTCTTTTTGGCCAATAAGGAGCTATTAATATTAGCTCCGTGGACTCCAATCTGAATTTGGCTAACACCTTTGGTATCAGTTGGAACGGGGGAAAAGCGTAGGACAGATGGAAGTCCCATTTGTGAGCTAACGCATCTACTCCGAGAGCTTGATCCTGTCTCTGAAGAGAGAAGAAGACTGGTATTTTTGCATTTTCCTCTTTTGCAAAGAGGTCCACTTGGGGATGACCCCAACTCTTGGAAATCTTTTCGAATAATTCCTGATTGAGAGACCACTCTGCTTCCCTTATTTCTTTCCTGCTGAGGAGATCTGCTAAGGTGTTTTCCGTCCCCTTTAGATGGACTGCTGATAGAGAGGCCACATTGTTCTCTGCCCATCTTAGGATCTGATGCGCTAGACCCATTAGGGTTTTGCTTTTTGTGCCCCCTTGCTTTGTTAAATATAATACTGTCGTCATATTGTCTGACAATATTTGGACATGTTGATTCACTAGAAATTCCTGGAGGGAGAGGAGGCTTAAGTGAACAGCCTTTAACTCTCTCCAATTTGAAGATCTTCTTGCTTCTGGTTTGGTCCAAACTCCCTGAACCGTTTTTTCTTCCAGGTGAGCTCCCCATCCCCAGGCGCTGGCATCTGTAGTCAGCCTTCTGGTTACCGGAAAGACCCAAGGAAGCCCTTTTGAAACGTTTCCTAGGTTCCTCCACCACCAGAGAGACCTTTTTGCTCTTGCCCCCAAGTTGAATTTCTTCTCCAGAGGTTCCTGGTATGACCAATTCATCAGGATATCCGATTGCAGAGGACGGGAATGCAACCTGGCCCACTGTACCGAAGGAATTGCTGCTGTCAACAGTCCCAGAGCGGACATGGCTTGTCTTACAGAGATCTCTGCGTTGGATTGAAGTGTTATCAGGGTCAACTGCATCTTCTCTATTTTCTCCTGGGGTAGAAAAATTCTCTGTTCTATCGAGTCTATTTCGTACCCCAGAAACCTTACCCTTTGAGATGGAATTAAGTTTGACTTCTGAAGATTGAGAAGCCATCCCAAACCTCTTAAATGTGTTTGAACTGTCTGTAGGTTGACCTCTACTTGACCCCTTGAGTCTGCAAACAGTAGCAGATCGTCCAAATAGGGTACTATTGAAATCCCCTTCAGTCTCAGGGGCTCCAAAGATTCCGCCATCACTTTTGTGAATACCCTGGGAGAAGAGGAAAGACCGAAAGGCAGAGCCCGAAACTGCAGGTGCCAAATCTCCCCTCCCCCCAGATTGACTGCAAGACGCAGGAACCTTTGTGATGGGGGCGCTATTGGTATATGGAGATAGGCATCTCTCAAATCGATGGAAGCCATATGACATTTGGGGGTTAGCAAGTTCCTTACTGAGAAAATCGTATCCATCCTGAATTTTTTGTATTTTATGGATCGATTTAGAACCTTTAAATTGAGAATCAGGCGGAACTTTCCTGATGGCTTTTTGACCATAAAAATGTGGGAGTAAAACCCCTTCCCCTCTTGATCTTTCGGAACCTGGGAAATGACCTTCTGTTGCATCAGTTCCTGTAACAGAGACTTCATGGCCAGAGCCTTTTCCCGATCCTTTGGCAGGTTTGTGATGTAAAACCGACTTGGGGGGCTTTGTGAGAATTCCAATTGATAACCCTTTTTGATTAACCCCAGAACAAAAGGACTCTTTGTTGTTTTTTCCCAGATTGGTAAGAAGTCCTGTAGTCTCCCCCCTACTAGATGGTCATTGTTTTTTAGGGGTTTGTTCTGGGGTTCTAAAGAGTACCCCACCTCTACCTCTTCCTCTCTGAGAAGACCAGGGTCTCTTCTGTGTGTGGTCCTTTTCCTTATCGGTTTGTCGAAAAGGACGAAAATTTTTCCTCTGCTGTACCGTTTTCTTCTTCTGTGGGAAAGCTTTCTTCTTGTCTGCTGTCCTGTCAAGGACAGTCTCTAGTTCTGGCCCAAACATCAGGTCTCCTGAAAAGGGAATTCCGCACAGTTTTACTTTAGAAGCTGAATCCCCTGACCAGGTCTTTAGCCAGAGTGCTCTTCTTGCTGAGTTAACAAGCGCAGAGGACCTGGCTGACATCCTGATAGATTCTGCAGAGGCATCTGCCATATATTTTACTGCCTTAAGCAGGGTAGGGAAGGACTCCAATAAGTCTTTTCTGGAGGTACCTGCCACAACATGATTTTTAAGTTGCTCTAACCAGCACTCCAGATTCCTAGCCACAACCGTAGCCGCCATTGCTGGCTTAAGATTAGCTAGAGATGAGTCCCAGGCTTTCTTCAGTAGCCCATCTGCCCTCTTATCCATAGCATCTTTGAGAATACCCATGTCCTCAAAAGCTAAATCAGTCTTCCTAGATACTTGAGAAAAGGCAGCGTCTATTTTTGGTTTTTTATTCCACAATAGTTCCTCATTCTCCTCAAAAGGAAACCTCCTTTTGAGGGTTTTAGAAAAAAACTGTCCTCTCTCTGGGTTCTTCCATTCCTTTTTAATAGTGTCTGTTAACACTTTATGCACAGGGAACACCCTGTGTTTAATTTCCTCCAGCCCCAGGTACATCTTGTCATGCACAGACAGCTGAGCCTTTTCTTCCTGGATCTCCAGGGTAGTATAAATTGCCTTGAGTAATTCATCCACCTCCTCAAGTGACAGCTTATATCTAGATGATCTTGACTCTTCTTCCACCTCCTCCTCCTCAGAATCAATGGTTGAGGGTGGAATGCTTTCCCTTTCCTCCTCCGACTCACTTTCCACCTGTCTGGAAGTGGACTGAGGGAAACTGGAGTGAGAACTCTGCTCTTGGCTGGAACTCTGGCCGTGCTTTACAAGGGAACGCACTGTCCCTAGGGCCTCTGCTAACTCCTTCCTCACAGAAGATAAGAGCTCTTTGCACTCTTGTGAGGATTCTTCTTTTACTAAATCCACAATGCAGGATTTGCACAGTGGTTTGGGCCAAGAGTCCCTTAAAGGATTTTTGCATGAGGGGCACTTTCTCCCTGTTCTCTCTGATTTGGCAGTAGCTTTCTGAAACAGAGAAACAAGAAAAACCCAGGTCCTTTAGAACTAAGGCTTCAGAGAAAAGTAGTACCTCCAGCCAACACCCTAAGTGCCCAGAGTCTCACTCCTTTGCTGAACTGCTAATGGAAACTGTTACCCCATAGCAGACAGCAGCAGGTTTTGAATAACCACATCAAAGATAAAACACCCAGTGATATAAAAGGAAAGAGGTGCCACCGCACCTCTCCTACCTGGGCCTGGCCGGGAACCTGGGCGCCTGCATCCGCCATTGCTGCTGACGATTCCGCTGTCTCCATAGTGCAATCCGCAGCTGCTGCACTGTGTACTAGGCTCCATGTGCCAAACAAAAGGAAGTCCCGGCCAGAGGACCCGCCCCTTCCTCCTGCGTTCCAGCAGCAGGAACCAATCGCTGCTACGCCCCGCCGGAAGTATCCGCCCACCGGAACTGACATCACCTGCTGTCCGGGATTCGGCACCGCCATGCAGAGGCCTGGCATGGACGCTCTTACTGAGCACAACCGCGGCCCCCCGAACACCCCGGGTGGAAAACTTCCGGCAGACCATTACTCCTGTGAGCCGGAGAAGGAAGGGACACCGGAGCACCCTCCTCACGTAAGGGAAGGAGCTGGGTTGGTCTGAGTACCCAAACGTGGAGGTCCTGCCAAAACCCTCTCCTTGGAGAGAGCGCAGCCCCTCTGGTTCCCCAAGCAGTGCTTCCACCATGGCGGAGGAAACACTAAAACTGATGGCATGGTGGAAGCAGCTGCTTTTTAAAGGGGCGTTGTCACGCAGTGTTTCCTGTCTAAGAGGTGGAGCTACGCTCTCTCCAAGGTGCTGTCCTGAAAGGCGAAGGGAGAAAAATTATATATAGAATTTCTCATTGTACTTTATGTAAATTTTCATATTGTGGTTTTTGATACAAGGAAGCATTGCACATATTCATTTTATGTTGTATGAGAATTTAACCACTTAGCACCCCCACTAAATTTTGTCACAGTGACCGGCTCACCGTTTGAGGAGCAGCTTTATACACAAGGTATTTATTGCTTGGTGCAAGGTTCTCCCGCACAAAAAGTCACTTACCTGCTCCATGTAGTTGTGCACAGAACAGCCCTAATCCTCTTCATGTCCACTGATGCTCCTAGTCCCTCCCTTCTGCCGAGTGCCCCGCAGCACAAGCAGGCTCTTTCCAAGCTGCTGCTCTTTGTGTGCACATGCCATGTCTTAGCCTTGCCCCCACTCATTGGCAGCCGATGGCTCCCGCTGCTGTCTCAATGAATGAGGGAGAGTCCCTAGAAAGAAAAGGCCCTAGAGCCCAATCACCAAATTGTGATGAGGCTTGGAACCGTATTAGGGGAGCTGCTACACAGAGTTTACCTTTATGCATAGTAATGCATGAAGGCAAGAGCCTTTGAACCACCATATTAAGAACACACACCATTAAGAGTGTGTGTTAACTGGTCCTAGTTTTTGATTGAAAACACTTCTTCCCAAGCCATCCTTCAGTGTAATAGAAGTTTTAGTTGGCAGTCACTTTCCTGAGCCAAGCTGACTTCCTGCGGGGGGGGGGGGGGGGTTGTGGTAATTAAGCATTACTTCCAAATAGGAGTGTCCACTTTGACCAGCCAGCCAACAGGCCTCAGGAAGAAAAGCCCCTGCAGAAAAGGGTTGTTAGATGACTGGCTTTGTGTAAATGAAGTTGGTATGTTTAAGGGTGCCAATAGCCTTGAGTTGAGCTTTAAACTAATTCTTGTTCAACTAGTCCCAGCCAGTATGCCTTCAGCCTTATTTTCCAGTCAGCTCAAATTAAAACCACACCTTAAAATGAACATTAGTGTTAGAGCCCATACATCAAGCTCAAAGTGATTAGCAGCATTTCTAGTAGTTCTTGCTGAAAGTGTCAGATACATTTTAACTTCCTCCAGTCTATGACTCTACCCTCTTAAGGGCCAAAACATTCATATTAAAAAGCCCTGTTCCAATACCCTTTCACCCAACAGCAGCACAACCTTTGGCATGCAGCATTATAGAAGGCTGCTATACAGATTTGCATGTTAGTATAACAGACTCCTGATTTTTTTTTTAGACCCACAAGGCTTGTCATTGAATTTAAGACCCGAGGCCTTGATTTCAAATGCAGTGTTTAGTGTCCCCATCTAGCCCCACCATGGCAGGTGGTCTGCAAATATGCAAGCAGATCACCCGTTAGACCATGGTGCACACTTTGTTACTACAATATGCTGATTGATTGCCAGAGATCCAGCTCAAGTACTCCAACAATTCTTATAGGAAAGGTTTGAAACCGCTTTAAAGCCAAGTGCATGTGTAGTGGAATCACAGACATTGATAGAATCTTATAGGATTTTATTAAAAATACAAAGATGACAATTCTACAGGAATACTCTGAATTGTTTGCCATTTCTAAAGTCTTTGATATGACTTGAAGCCACTACTTTTCTGTATGCAGTTAATCACCTCTTGTCTTGTTCAAAAGGATAGGGTCACAAGAGAACATAGGAGCTGGCACAGGCCCATTGAGGCAAGCTTTGTGGCAGTCAATGAAATCCTTGATCCGCTACTGGGATGCAGACCTTTGGCCAACGTGAGTCTTCCCTCGTTGAGTAATGTAGCAAGGTGAATGACAGCCTTGGAGCCAGCACCGCCAAACCAGGTCTGCTTGGTTTCTACTCCATTAAGATGCCCTCAGTTGGGTGGCAGACAGCTAAAATATTGGCCAAGTCATCTACAGTATTGTTAAAATGTTATAATCCTAACTAGTCATATGAGTGCAAATTAAAAAAAATACAATTTAAAAAAGCCAAACCGACACTTAGCCAGCAGTGTCTGCTTAAAAATTTAGACCAACACAGTTGGTCTTGAGGTAAGTGCTGTGCAAGTCATTGAATGTGCTATGGTCACAAAGGAAGTGTTGCAGGGATTGCCAGATGGGATACTTGCATGTACCTACAAGGACAGAAAGCCAGAGTTAGTACCAATATTTGCTTTTGAGTATCAAATGGTGTACATGTACACTCACTTACTTTGGAGCCTTGTATTTCTCCCAAATGGCTTGTTGTGACTGGTGAGGTGCATTAAGGCAGGCTCTGTGCAGATCAGCCAGACAAGGTGCAATATCACTCAAGGTGTAACCAGTAAATGCTTGAAGGGTACCAGGCTGTTGAAGACAAAGTCAAGTTAGTAGCAGCAGCTTAGCTTTTTACAAGTATGTTACTTAAAATCCCAAATGAAGCAGCTTTGATACATCTTAATTGTAATGCCTACTCTGAAAGCAAGCCTTAGGCCCCTTTCACACTTGTACAACTTGGAACTGCAAAGTTGCATGACAAGTCGTTGGCAATTTCCAATGAATACCATTCATAGTCCCTGCACTACTTAGTCCGACTGATGTGAGTTCAGGTTCATAGACCAAGTCTCCCTGAAATTGCATGGGGGGGGGGGGGGTGGAGGAACACCTGAAGTTGCAGTAGTTTGAAAGGGCCCTTAGAGGAACCAATCTGAAGTTTGAGACCATAGCAGCAGATTCAGCCAATGTCAGACATGGGTCAAGCAGGACACCAACTTCACTGGCTACAGATTACTATATGCTCCAGTCTGATCAGTGGCCAATTATGTGTTATGAAACAATCCATCAGCAACTGTTCTTGCCACAATATATGCAGCCAGCAACAAGTCAGACACTTCTCTAGATTAAGACACTAAGAGCAGTCTCTAAAGCATTTAACAATTGCATACTCACCCAGAAAGTTCTATTGATTGTATAGTTGGCCAGACAATAGGCTGCAGCAGCAGTCATTGAGGGAACATATGTCAAGAATGGGTCCACCTCAAGCAATGTCAGCTCCGCGATGTACTAAGGGGAAGGGAAAATTTAAAAGTTAGGCCAAGCCACAATTTTTTATTCAAGATGCTTTAGTTTGCTAACATTTGTCATTAAGCCCATTACTAATCTAGTAGCAATAAAGCCTGAATTTTTTTGCACCCAACTCCTACTGGTTGGAGTTAAGGGTTACTTTTCCAGTAGTTAAGTCTAGAAAGCCTTGAGTTTAAGATCCAAATGCTCCTTCCCAAGCCAGAATAAATAAAAAAATCCAAGTTTTAATCTACACTCAGTTCCAAGCTTCACACCAAGCCTCCACTATCCCAATGATGTTCACCTTGCTGAAAAAAAATTCAGTTACACAAAACTTTTGCTAGCAACTTAGGAAGCCACTTGTACCATTGCGAGATGTTCAGCCTTTGTGCCAACAGCTTGCTTGTGAATATATTGTAGCAGGAACTGGTTGATTGTAGGTACAGTCAGGTCAAAGGCCAACACTTTAAGCAGCAAGTGTTCCATGCGCAGCAGTTGTTTCTTTGTGTAAGTGTCATCAGTTATGTACACAAACTCATCCACATCAGGGGGATAGATCTCTTCATATTTGCTGTAACAGAATATAGCAACCTGTTAAAATTACAAATCAACCAGCAAGAATTTACAATTACTATGCAATGTAAAGTTCCAACTCTCAAAGTACACCTACAGGCAAGGTAACCATTACCCCCAGCCTTGACGGGCTGACCCCAATAGCAAGTGTCAAATTATGGAATCCCTGATCTAGTGCACAGATTTCTCTCCCGCCCCATTATTTCACCAACAATCTAGCACGTTGTCCTTTGACATGACATATGCCATTGGTTAAGTGTTATCCTGTCTTGTGCTTTTCTATAGTTACCCAATTCCTTTGGAACATACCACTACCTGAGATCGTTTGAGGAAAAGAAAGCTAGCACAGGATTGTGGCGGTCAGTTTAGAAACTAGTCTGTTAAAAATTCTTAAAGTGGAGCTCCACCCCAAAGTGGAAGCCTTGCTTGTACCCTTCACTGACACATTTAGCACTTTGGGGCTTAAGATTGTCACAAGCTATGAAATTCCTAGCCCCTCCTCCACCCCTGTAGCTGGTGACCTTTTAATGCAGGCTAAAACTCAGCTTTAAGCCTAGGTTCACATTTGCACGCCATTCACATCTACACTGCAGTGCTGATAACATGTCTGCAGAGAGAGTTCAGCCACAGTTGAATGGCAGAACTGAAAAGTGCAGGGGCTTTTACTGCACAGGTGTTTTCACCCATGCGATTCCTGTCCAAACCAAGTTCGCACTGATCTGAGAACCAAAGGGGGGGGGGGGGGGTTTGTCATTGTACTGACACCCAGCGTGTTTGCAAAGGGCAGGAGAGATGCAATGTGAGAACCAGTACTGTTCCTGCATTGCTACAGTGTAATGCTAGGCCAAGTATGCCTTACACCTCCCATTAACTGCTGAATCACCTTTGTGTTGGTACCCAACATACTAATACTGTAGTACTAGCAATAAGCATACTTACGCAGCCAGTAGAATAGCTGCAGTTCCTACAAGTTGTAGCTTTCCTCTTAGTACAGACATACTGGACAAGAATCTATCCAGGTAATTCACAGCAAGATATAGCGTCTCATTTCGAAGCTTGTACTCTTCTCGGACTTCAACAAGCCAGTCCACCAAGATGGCCCGCATGGCTGATGTAATGTCTGGTTGCTTCCTCATGTAGTGAGGTTTGGGTCTATGTGTAACCTAAAGGGATTGAATTTACAGAAGTTAAGACCCATCTTTTAAGTAAGCTTTTACAACAGAGCTTTAGCTGTTGACTGCAAGGTCACAGCTACTTTTACAAGCACATAAAGCGGCATTTCATAGGACTGTACCACAGACAACTAGCAGAACTTATTTCCACATCTGTATGAAGAGTTATAATGAACAGGCTATAATAGTCAGGCAGGCCTTGGCCCCATTTAGTATAGCTGCTACAAAAATTGCAAGCTTGAAATATTTTGAACTAGCCACAACTGCAGATTGTAACAGCAATCTAGACCAGCAGTAATGAATGGTTGTGCACACAATAAAAATTCTAGTCTGATCAGTACAAAGGCACTAGTCCACAGCAAGAACGACAACAAATCAATGCTTATACTAACCTGGCAAATTAATCCCAGTTTAACACTTGAGCAAATCAGGAGTGGGAAGAAAAGTTAAGGAATAGCTGCTGGCTTAAGTATATGCAATATGAAAACTCTAGGTCCACTGAACAAGTTGTTTCTAGAAGAGCAATCCTTGGGCAAATAGGGTACACATGCATGAGAAAATTTGGGTCAGTGTACCGTGTAGCTGAAAACTGCCTTCAGTCCATTTAAAGCAGAGCTTCACCCATATCAACTTAACATTGCTTAGCAAGGGACATGTATTCCACAGTTATGCTAATTACCAGTTACATTTACTGGTAACTCCTTTTCTAGGAAATCTTCCAGGATGGCACACCTGAGTTGACTAGACCACCTGACATGAAACATGAGGTTAAGAGGCCTCTCCCTTCCCTCTACACCTCAGTTCTGCCAAAGTAATAGGTTATTCTGGTGAAAGGAAAACTTTTCCTGTAGCAACATCAAACCAGGGGTGGGAAGCAGGCCTGTTGTCCTTTAAGATTTCCTAGAAAAGCAGTTACCGGCAATTTTCTCATCTTACAGGATGGCACACCTGAGGATTGAGAAAGGCCTACCGCTTGCAAGACCTTCCAAATGTCAGATCCTGAGGTGATAGCAATTCCACTCTGTTTTAGGAAGGTGTACTGCTTCACTCATTTGGCTGAGTGACAGATCTGTTCTATTGAGGCTCTGCCCACAAGGCTGCCAGAGATATGGTGGAATGGGCTTTGAGGTAAGCCGTATTGGGAACCCCGCTTGCTCAGATGCTATACCTATAGCCTGTCTGAGCCACTAGTTCTAGATGCTGGTCCTCCCTTTCTGGGGCTGCCAAATATAACCAAGTGGACTTCCTGAAGTCTCACCCCACATCAGTAAACACCTTTTGACATCTAGCGAATGAAAGTTCATTTTTTGGGGTTTTCACAATAAGGGCAAAATCAGATCTATGAAACTGGAAGGCAACCTTGGCATAATAGTGGGCCTTGCCTCAGAACAACTCTATCCTCCAATACCAACAAAGGGCTCCTTAATTGACAGGGCGCTTATTCTGCAGTGATTGCCAGTAAAAAGGGTAAATTTGAGAAAAAAAAAAAAAAAAAAAAAAAAAGTGTAACCGAAATTTCTAGTGCTGGTTCGAAAGGCGCTTTTGTCAGCACCTCCAGGAGCAGTGTCAGATTTCAAGGTGGGAATTTGTTCATTTTTAATTTATAATCAGAGGCTCCAGTGCAAGCCTCTGGTCTATAAACAAACAGTGCTGCCATTTGTACTTTAGGGGCAATCCCCTGATCCACCCCAGCCTGCAAAAATTCAATTACCACGGGTATTGAAAGCCCAAAGTTTTTCCATCCTGGCACCAGTGTGAAAAACCTTCCAGATCTTGGAGTAGATCTTTCTAGTGACTGGCTTCCTAGGAGGGTCTCCATAACCCTTTGAGAGCATCCCTTGTCTGACTATCCCTCTTGTGCCAGGCCATCAAGCTGAACCCTGGGTTGGGTGTGAAGGACCACTTCCTGTCGAAGAGGATCCATGTCCTTTTTGGTCACCATGGGACCATCAGGATCAGTTTGCACGTGCGTGGGCGTGCGTGGGCCAGCTTTTGTAGGCCTGGCATATACCAGGTAGAAATACCAGCCCTTGGGGGGGACCCTTCCTATTCCCTCTGGGCAAAAAAGTCCATCTCCAGCACTCCAAACTGCTGAATTATCTGAAGGAACACATCTTGGTTTAACTCACTCCCCAATGGGCTGTGTGCTTAGAAAACCTGACACCCCATGTGGACTGAAGGGTTCCTTCAGCCCAACCTAGAACTTCTAAAGCCAATTTTATGAATCTCCTGGACCTAGTCTCCCCCCCGACAGTTCAGGTAAGAGATGGTTGTCATGTTGCCTGATAGAATTTGGACTTCTAGTTCTTGAACCCTGCCTCTGAATGCCTTCAATGCTTGACCCACCGACAGGAGCTCCCTGTGGTTCGAGGTCCTTGCTTTGGGCAGGATCCAGGAATCCTGTGCTTGGAGGTCCTCTAAGCAAGCAGCAAGCACCCCATGTGCTTGCGTCAGTGATGTTTACTACTGGGTTCCACCGGACCCAGGGACAACCCAACATGAGCCCGTCTTGGCCCAGCCACCAATTCAGGGAGGCCCTTACTTTTGCCAGGATAGAACCTGCATCCAAGGAAAGTTTTTATCTGGGATGGTTTGAGAGATTGTCTCTCCTGGTTCACTATCCAACCCAAGGTCTCCACCTTCTCACATGTTCTAAAGACAGATTGCAAGTCAGGAGGTAGTCTATAAGGTAAATCACCTGCATATTCAGGCAAGCCACTGCCAGGACCTGTGAAAACCCTTAGGCTTGCAGTTAAACCAAAGGGGTGCTTGAACTGCCAATGCTGTAACGCGTGAGGACTGCAAGCCTTAGGACTGATGTTTTAGGGCAATCGGGACATGGAGGTAGGCTTCCCTTAAATTTATTGTAGCCATCCTTCAGATGTTTGCACACATTGTATATGCTCTCCATCTGGAAGCTTTGATCACAGAAACCTTCAGCTACCTGAGGTTTGTCATGAAATTTCCCTGATGGCTTCTGGACAGACATGGGAGTAAAATCCCTGGTAGAGCTGTTCCAGGGACAATTACCTCCTGTAATGCCAGATCCTGAAAGTTGTCCAGCAACCCTGCTGCCCTTAAAAGGATCCTTGGGTGGATGGGTCAGTATAAAGCTTTGGGGGGGGGGGGGCGCGCGCGCAAGAGATTTTCCAACAGATAGCCTATTAGAATCTGCAAGATATATGGGCTCTTGGAGACCTTTCTCCACTGTGGAACAAAGTGAGAAAGTCTTGACACTGACATCACTTTGGCTGCTTGTTGAGGGTTTTTGGTTCTTTTGCTCTGTCTGTTCTTTCCCCATCTTATGTACCACCCTAACTAGGACCAATTCAAGGCCATGGGGAATTACCTTTTCCGCAAATCACAATTGGGCCTGGATCAGGTCCTAAGAGCTGGGAACCCTCAAAAATGTAACTTGCAGAGCTGTGACCTGGACAAATGATCCCCTTCCCATGACTTGACAGACCTTCTTGCAGAGTAGAGGGCTGCTGACTTAGCACCATCTCAAGTCCATGACTTCCATAGAATCATTTCCCCTCGTGACATGGCTGGAGAGAATATGTGCAACCAGTCATCTATGTTCCTTGCTATGCAGGCTGACACCAAGGCAGGAGCCATGGCATCCATGCAGTAGCGTTTTGGCCCTTCATGTTACCCGAGTCCTCAAAGGACAAATAAGATTTGAAAGACCTGCATCCAATTTGGGGGACTTGAATTCCCCCCCCCCCCCCCCCCCTTTTGGCAATTGGAAACCTCCTTTTCCATGTTTTGAGTTTAAGGACCACTCAGGGTCCTTCCACACACAAAATAACCTTTGAGGTTCTACCTGTACATCTTATCCCAGGCTACTGTTGGAGGCTCTGGGATGTCCTTGGGAGGTGTAAATTGCCCTGAGTAGCTCCTTTATGTCTTGCATGGGGAGGTCTACTGTGCCAAGAACATGCACTGGCTTCTGACTCAGAATTTTCTCCCTCTAAGGAGCTTTGGTCTGACTCCCCTGGGTCCTCAAACTCCTCTACCTGAGGTGAGGGGGGGGGGGTTCTCTGCAGGGATCTCAGGCTTCTGTCAGAACCCCCCCCCCCCCTTAAGAGGGGGTACTGTCTCCAGGCCCTTCTTTTGATGCCACTTTTTTTAGAGATTGGAGCATGGCAAGCATCTGACTGTACTGACAGGAAGTCCCTCATCACTGCTGAGGTTTCCTTGCCTGAGTTTGTGGATGCATCTATAGTAAAAAAGGTTTCCCATGATCCTGTGGAAGCTTTGCATTACAATATCTACACTTTTGCTGGGGGGGCTTAAAGCTGTGAGCCCCTTTAGCAAATCCACTGGGTTCTAGGGAGGCAGATTAGACAGTGCCCATAAATCTTAACAGGCTGTACATCTCCACCTAACCACTTGCCAAACAGAGGAAGACTCACCACCCATAGCCTCCTCCTGGGCTGCACCCACCACTGTATCCTCTCCATTCCTGGTCACTGACTTGTTGTGGGTGGAAGATAAGGGGATAGGGGACCTCTGCCTGGCTCCTGCCATTTTTTGCTGGAGCCACACCGCTGAAAGTGAATTCGGCCTGTAGCGTGAGGTCATTTAGGCATAGTCCGGCACCAGAATTGACCATCTACTACCGATAGCAGGTCCAACAAAATAAACGTTTTGCTGCCAGGAAATAAAGAACTAGA
This sequence comes from Lithobates clamitans, assembly GCA_037952925.1. Classification (NCBI taxonomy): domain Eukaryota; kingdom Metazoa; phylum Chordata; class Amphibia; order Anura; family Ranidae; genus Lithobates; species Lithobates clamitans. The sequence continues at coordinate 1,738,365 of JBBGZY010000125.1, read as the reverse complement.
GGTGCAGGGGCCTTTTAACCTCATTTGTTAATTGTTTCCAGTCAGGTGGACCAGTCCTCAAGTGTGCCATCCTGGAAGAGGACTAGAGAAATTAGGGTGCTGTAAATTGCCTCTAGCATGGTTAAGGCATCTTGCCAAAGCCCCTGAACAGCAGTTAATCTTTAGGCTGTCAGATTTGCCTCTAGTGGCTGATTTTCAGCACACCAAAAGATATGACATGCTCAGTTGCTCTGACAGTGTATTGCTTGATTTTAAACAGTATAGGCCCTTAATTTGACATAGTTATACCTGCAAAAGGGGCCAGGACTTACACTGAGCTAGTCAAGACTGAAATCTTTACTCAAATGTTTGTGAGTAGACATCACAAGGCCAGAATATATATATATATATATATATATATATATATATATATATATATATATATATAAAACACACACTTTCCTGGACAGTGGGTCCAGCAGAACAGTGGTCTGTCCATGTTAAGGCAGATTGCCGTTTAGGCAGTAGGGGAGGTAGAGATCTGGTCTTTCTGCAAAGCATGAACACAGATCTCTGCCTTACCACCATAGTACAAGCAACTTCCTTACAATAAGCACACATTTAACCCTCTGATCACCCCTGATGTTAACACCTTCCCTGCCTGTGTCATTAGTACAGCAAGTGTTTGTTTAGCACTGATCACTGTATTAGGGTCACTTGTTTCTTCCCTCTGTGCACACCCCCCCCCCCCAAAAAACAAAAACCCCAGTATAACTTGATGTTTCGTCTGCTGCAATATTGCAGTCCTGCTAGGAGTTGCAGATACACACTAAAATGTACCCCATAGATGCTATAACTTGCATAAACCAGTCAATATATGCCTATTGGATTTTTACCAAAGTTTGTAGCAGAATACATAATGGCCTAAATTGATGAATATACTGGATATGTTTTATAGCAGAAGTTAAATTCTCAAAATTGTTGGCCTGTTTATAGTGCAAAAAATACTGCAGAGGTGATAATCACCATAAAGCTCCATTTGTGAAATTAAAAAAAATTTGGGTACAGGATTGCATGACTGCGCAATGGTCAGTTAAATTCAGTGCCGTAATGCACTGCAGAAGGGTAAACCTGCTAGAGGTCAAGTGGACATATGTAGCTTACATTAGCATGTAAGCAAACCTGTATTAAGAACATGTCAAAGCTGAATCTGAATACTTGGGTCCCTTGCTACTAGATTTGAGCCTGACCCAAAATCTGGAAATCTAGGCTTTTAGTGTGTTACATTTACAGCCATACCAAACTACCATTAAACAAAATTTAGTAGATGTCTTACTTCAGCCTGACGCAGGTAAAGATGAATCTCTTCAATGTACTCAGAAACTGCAATGACATCAGGATCAGTTTCAGTGGCATCTTCAGGTTCAGGAGGAAGAGAGTCCACCATCATTGGAGAGGCTGCATTTGGAATATACAAGCAGTCAGTATTTCAGGCTTTAACCCATGCCAAGAGCCACTAGTGCAGACAGACAAACATTACACACCTGCACTGGCATCAAGCAGCAAGGTGAACTTTTCCTTCACAACATTTGCATCCATCTCCTCCAGACTGGGAAGTTCCACTTCATACTGATACATTTCCTGAACTGTCTCAGGCTCATCAACATAGATGGCAAAGGATGGCTTGGAGGGCACTGCGGCAGCATTTGTGGAGATGATCTTCCCAGGGAAAAGAAATGCATTCTCATTTCCAGAAATGGTCTTTGTAGGAGCAGCACTCTGTAAATAAAAGCACACCATTAGGTGTGGGAGAACCACCATCTAGCATACCATATTCAAATCATGGTCTGCAATATCTAAAGTGAACCATAACTGAAGCTCAATGTTTATATTCTGCCACAAGTTCCATGACAATAAGCACAATCAGCAATAGCAGCAATCAAAAAAAAAAAAAAAAAGTCAGCGCAAAGAAATCAGCAGCTTGCAGTAGGCAAGTATACAAATACCCACATGGCAAATAAAAGTATAAAAAAAAAAAGTTTAAGTAAATTGCAATATGTAAATGAATAGCCAATAAGATTGTACAAGTGGTGAAAACAGTAAATTTGGATTTTCTATAGACGTGACCTGTGCAAATAAGGTCCACTTCTACAGAAAGCCCAGTTTCCACCACTTACAATCTCCTTGGGCTACATTTTATTCATGACATTATGGTGATTACTTTTGATGTTGTACAAACCCATGTTGCATAATTTGGGGTTTGAGGTGCTGCATGGTTTTTCTGCTAGATCATGAAGTAGGACTATGATTCACAAAGCAACTGGTACCATTTCTATGAAAACCACTGCATACAACACAAGAGGTCAATGGCATGCCAAAAGGCTTTACCCACTTAGTGGCTGCAACACCTCCTGTATTATACAGACATCTCTGGACAAAGGAGCACAGGGGCAGATATGGACAGCAGCATTGACAGTTGGGGTTTGATATACTAGCAGATTTAAATACTCTAACAAATTGAAGACAAACTTCAACTAATGTTTTGAGCAGTTCCAGCAAACAGCCCATTTAAACACACTAACAAACTGAGGCCAAACTCCAGCTAACACTTTAATCTATTACAGCAAAGTGTTTTTTCCTTCTGGGATAAAGGTTTTACATAATAGCTAATCATTTTTAAGCACTCCTGCCAGAAGTTAAATGGTCTGTCATCTCTGCAACAGCAGTAGATCTTGCTGCCTTACTGGATCACCATATTAAAAAGTAGAAAGCCATCACATCTAAAGCTGGCTACACATACAATTTACTTTAGATTTACCCTCCAACTATGTAATACAATGGCTTGTCTGATTGCATACAATTTGAAGTGTTTAAGTAAATCTAAAGGAAAGTTAAGGGAAAAAAAAAAAAAAAAGTGTAGCCAGCTTTAGATTTGTCAAGCTGCAATATGCTTGCTTTTGGGTTAAATACTGATTTAACAAAAAAAAAAAAAATTCGAAATGAGAACAAAGGTATCACAGGCTTGTGATGCTTTTATTAGACCCCTTTCACACTGACAGTTTTCTGGTGTTTTGGCACTAAAAATAGCACCTGAAAACTGCCTCCCAAATGCTTTCACACTGGAGCGGTGCGCTTGCAGCATGTTAGAAAAAGTCCTGCAGGCAGCATCTTTAGGAGCAGTGTATATAGCACTCCCAAAACTTCCCTGCCCATTGCAATGAACAAGCAGCACTTCTGAAGTGCCACATAGGAATTTGTAACTGCTTCTTTGGCCGCTAGCAGGGGTTATAAAAGCACCCCGCTAGTGGCCAAAATGCACCCCCTTAAACAGCAGTTAAGAACCGCTAACACAGGCAGCTCTAGTGTGAAAGGGGTCTTAGGGAGAGATTGTTAAATATATGGCACGATGGTAAAAACATTGAGCAAAGCCTTTTTTTGGCTAGCAACGGAGACCTTTCCTGGGCAGTTAGGTCAACTTCTTCATTAAAGATTTACAGGTTAAGCCCAGGTTCACACTGAGCTGCAGAAGTTAAGCCGTGCGAGTTCAGCCAAACTTGCATGATTTCACTCACAATTTGAGACATCTGTGTGAGTTTCTGCATGGATGTGAATGCAAACAGCACAAAAAACAAAAAAACTACTTTTTAAGTCGGTGCAGCATCGCACTTAGGATGGTGCCATTGATGGCAATTTGACATGTCAAACCGCTCCAGTGTGAACCAGGGCTAAAATGTAGATTATGCCTCCAGCCTCTTGAGAAAAGACTTGATGGCACACATCAAAATGAAAGGTAGGAGTTCTAAAATGCAGTTTTCCACTGGACAGACATGAATCGGAGGAGATAACATGTCATTTGCCTTGGAGTTTTTGATTTGACTTTTTTTGGTTGAATGATTTGGTACATTTTCTATTTTTGGATGCATAGAATGCACTTTGGTTAAGTTCTATTGGCAGATAGTGATAGATATGTATATATCCATCTCACAGTGGAGCTGCTGAGTTAAGCGGGTCTGTTACCTTCACTCTGCTTCCCTCTGTTTCACCGGGTCTAAGTTTTCCGCTGAGTCCACTCCTGGACAAAACAGGCACCAACACTGGAGTAGGTTTTCAATGCTTTATTAAAACAAACGACTTAGGAAGTAGCAGGAAAGAGGTAGAAAGGAAACTTGCAGAAGAAACTCATATTCTCTGGTAGGGGTCTCTTGACAAAATGTCCTGGTAGAATTCAAATACTATTCAAAATGCACTCCCCTTATGGGACACACTCCTTACTCATCTGGCTAGGCCTCTCACCGGTCTAGCAGCCAGTACGCAGCACGAATCAAAGTCTCTGCCACAGACTTGGTTGGGAACAAAATCCGTACGATCCTCTGCCACAGGATGTATAGATTTCTCTGTAGTGAAAGTCAGTCAGTGCTTAAACCTTTAAGCCGAGCTGGCAACACTATGCTGTATAGTTACTTTTGGAAACGTCCTCCAACCGAGTCACCAGGTCCCTCTCTAAACCAGCATGCGGCATGATCTCTCCAAGACGGGTCCTCCCCTGGGATCTCCTCAGTTGTCCAGCTTCGTCACACAGGACCATTCCCTGGCGGTAGGCTCCAGACAAGCCTCTGGACCCACCCCTGCGCCACTGTATTGTGGGCCTCCCGATTGGAGGACCACGAGGTAGCTCCTTAACACATACCTGTCGGCCAAGAGGGCCAGCAGGTGGCTGTAAAACTAACCCCAAAACATGGCGTCTGTCCCATAGATACCCTATTCCCAGAATGCAACTCGGAGGACCACCTCCACCGAGCTTGTCCCTGAGACAGAGCAGCATCTATACACTTCGACACGTTGCCCTTCCAACACTGACTAATGGTAACAGCGACACCCACCGGTCAGCACGAAAACACACGCAACGTCAGCCAAGCTGAAACAGGCGTGCTTTAACCTTCCTAACACCCAATTTACTAAATTTACCTAACCTGCGGTAGATTGCAAATATATCTCACTTGGGTACAGTGTTGTATGAATACACTTGTCATGCCAGTGCTCAAAGCTGGCTTGGGCAGGAAGGGGGGGTGTGAACATGTTTAGTATTGAAGTGGTTAAACATTGCTTTGGGGGCATCCAAAACAGGGCATTTGCAGACAGCGTTACATGACTAAGTGTTTTTGCTGAGAAAGCAATGGGAGCTTTTTAACTGCAAATGACTTTAAGCTTGTTGAAGTCATGCTCATCCTGTTAAGCCAACAGGGCTTTGTTACATTGCATAATCCCACCTACCAGAAAAGTCACAGCATTTCTGCACTCAGGCGCAGCATATAAAAAGTTGCATACATGTCAGATTCTTACCACACTAAGGGACCGGTGCCGCTGTTCGTTCTCACTGAGTACTCCAAGTATAGATCTTTGGGGCATCATGTTAGTTGGAACCCTCTGCTGGGCGATATGATGGATATCAAAACTTCCCATGCCAGCATTTGCCACAGCTTGGCTGCTTGATTTGCTGCGACGCATTTTCAAACTGAAAGTCTGCAAACTAGGAGAAAACCCAAGATGTTCCATTAGTGTACAATTGTTCACATTTGACGTCAAATTAGGAGTTGGAGGACACTTTAGGCAGGGTTGGATCCCAACTAGAATTGTCAGCACATGCTGCCCATACATGAATATCCTGCATCTAAAAAGGAGACACCCTTGCAGATCACATGCGATGCAAGTTCAGCTGTACAGATTGTAAGTATGGCTGAATTCATATCACATTGACCAAAATTGGACTTTTTTGTGAACACCCATGCAATCCGATTCCTGTCAGAATTCACACTGCGCTATCTGAATTGATCTCGGGGGGGGTGACCTTTTATTGACGCCTGCAGTGTAAGTTATGTGATGCAGGAACCGGCACTGGAATTGCACTGGTTCCTGCATCGCATGTGTGAACCAGCACTCTAAGTAAATCCCAAATTTCCCAAGTCAGAGGGGAAAGCTCCCCAATAGGGACACTAGCTCTGGCGATCTGGGGGTCTCAAGGAGTTCAATTTGTAAGGATTTCCTTTCACTTCCTCTTTGGCAGCTATGGGGCAGGATGTGAGGGGAAATTTCTGCAATGGGACACAGGAAAAGAAAAAAAAAAAATATATAAATATAAATGGAGTTACAACCCTCTTGCTCTATCCAAAGTGGGGAGAAAAAAAAAAAGTTTACCTTCTTAAATAGGTGGCTAATGGAATGGCTTTGGCCTTCTATGTAGCCTTAGCTAAACCATATGCTGTGGCTGCCTGGAAACAATTAGTCAATAAAACCCCAAGCAGAGCAGTAAATAGCACAAATTAGGTTGCAAATTGTAGAGGTTATACATTAAACAAACATGACAAGCCACATTACTGCAAGTACCCCCCCCCCCCCCCCCCCCATAGCAAAAAGATGCCAAACTGTCCATTTTAAACAGCACTCACTTTTCCTGGCATAATGTCTATACTCACAACTGCCATTCTGCTCCTCAACAGACATGCTAAAGGGGCCTTCCTTGGACAGGGAGGGCTGCCAGAAGTAAGCCATGAAGTCAGGCAACGGTACCCCAGTCAGTGGCAGCTGGCACTTAACTTTTGGGGGTAGCAAACAAATCCCCACCCACCACGGCACAGTCCCCCCACACTCAATGTCTCTCCTGCCAGCCAACCCAATCTGCCTCCTGTCATGATTGGCCTGGTGGAGAAACCAGTAAACATTGATTGCTATTGTCACAAGTGGGTGGGGGGCGCAGTTCCCTGCGCCCCAAGCCCAATCTTTTGCTAGCCAATTAGAGCCTTAGTCTCTAATCACATGGTTTAGAAACAGGGGGAAAACCTCATACAAATTTATGAGTCCAGTGCCCCCATGCAAACTACAGGGGGGGGGGCAGAACCCCTGATTGACCAGCAGCACTTGACCCTAGTGCTGAAGTCAGCTTATGCATTGTGCTAAATTTTAAAACAATGCATTTAAGACATGCAATGCAAATTAAAACAGCACATTTAGCAGCCGTAGTGTGAAATCAGTCTTAGGCTTGTTCATACGAGTGCAATTTGTCATGCAATTAGTTAAAATTCACACCATTGTCAGCAATGGAACCATTCAATCTGTTAGTGACTTTGAAAAAAGGTTCCTGCACTTTTTTTGCAATTTCATTGGGACTCGTATTGACATCTGTTAAATGAAGTGGCACATCCAAATCTGCACTGATCGGGCAGCTCTGAACTCATACTGAAGTAGTGCAATTCCAAAGCTGTAATGGTGCAAGCCAAGGCTTACTATGGGGAATTCGTTGTCCCCTGATCATGTAACCAGATTACCCAAGCATACATATTCTACAGGCTAGTTAGTATAGGACTTAGGGTGGGAGGAAGTTTAAGATTAGACAGGACTTCTAGGAGCAAGAAGAGTGTCAAAATGTAATTGCATTTTAAAGTAAAATTAAGGATTTCATACTAAAGACTAGGGGGGAGATTTGCTAGAACCGGTGCAGCTGGGCTAGTAACCAGCTTCTAACTTCAGCTTGTTCATTAGACTTGGGCAATAAAAGCTGGAAGCCGATTGGTTACTATGCAGAGCTGCACCAGATTCTGAGTGCACCAATTTTTAGTAAACCAAACTAAAAGGAGGGACGAGGGGTGAACAGACAAGGCAATCTCCCCCCATACAGTTCATCATATGACAGGTAAACAATGACAGGTGACACCCAACCGCTCCAGACCAGACACCAGACTCTGAGCCCCCAGTACCCCCCATCCTCCGGGGGCAGCAGTGACCCCCAGTACCGATCAGACAACACCCAGCATCAGATTATCACCCCGAAGCCTCTTACCTGGTAGCTCCCCGTACACTGCAGGTCCTATTACCGGTACACCCTCTGAACACAGCACTGCCCCTCCCTCCCTGCCCGCCCGTTATATAGAGCGGGTGATGAACGTCAGCTGTGTGCGGTGATCGGGATCAGCTGTAGCGAAGTTCCCATCCGGAGGACAAGGCGGAGGAATCGGGATCTCCCTGAGATCACCGGACTCAACACTCCGGGGTTTTCAATCCACCCGCTTCTGTCCCAGCGCACCAATCACAGGCGGCCCGGCTACAGGTCATGTGACCCGTGTCACCCTGGTGACAGCAAGCGGCGTGCTCGGAGGCAGCAGGAGGCAGCGTGACCATGGCAACCCCTGACAGCTCTCTGCAGAGATGGGCACACTACATATAGAGGACTGTGCCTGGGTCTGCAGGGGAAATCATGACATTTACCAAAGGGATGATGGGGGGAGAGTATGCACAGGAGGGCAACCAAAGTGTGCTTTGTATTTATATAGGAAGCCATGACACTCAATGACACTTGTAATGGCTGAAGAATGGATCATCTTGGTATTTTTGTTGGTATTAAAAAAATTGACTACAATGAAAAATGTGTTTGTTGCAGTGATTCCTGCGAGTCATCGGGCAATTAATGTTCTAGGGCTCATTCAGACAGCAGATCCCTGCAGAAGCGCTGGCAGATGTGTGTACCCACCATGGATCTCTGTGCCAGGACCCCATTAAAGTGAATGCACACTCAGTGTCTGCACAGACAAAGTCGCATGTCAAAGTTGGCACGGGGTCAGGAGTGGGTGCACGACAACTGTGCGTTCAGATCCGTGCAGACGCTCCTGCCTGCAGGTCAAACTTTGCCATGCGATTGTGTCTGTGCAGCCGTCTCCAGGACTTCCAGGAGCGATTACATGCGAGTGGCCACAATTAGCTGCAGAAGCTGTTGCCTCCCATTTACTTTCAATGAGGCTGCTGCCTCTGTTTTCGTCAGATTAGGCGACCCGTCAGATTTTGTAACGGAAGTGAGGTTTCATCGCCACCATCTTGCTACACCCAGCACTCGTCCACAGTAAGGATACAGTGAGAAGGCATGAAGCAGACATCTTGTTACACCCACAGGAGTCTTGCATTTCACAGTTATTTTTAACAGTAAACGGAGCTTATATGGTGAAATTCTGTATTTTTAAAGCGCAGTTCCGCCGTTTTTTTTTTTTTATAAGTCAGCAGCTACAAATACTGCAGCTGCTGACTTTTAAAATATGGACACTTACCTGTCCAGGGTGCCCACGATGTCGGCACCCGAAGCCGATCTATCCCTCAGCTGTCGGGTGCTGCCACCGCCATCTTTGGTAAGGGAATCAGAAAGTGAAGCCTTGCGGCTTCACTTCCTAGTTCCCTACTGCGCATGCGTGACCCTGCGCTGCACTATCCCACTGGTCCCTGCTGTTTTCTGGGACCTGTGTGTCTCCCAGAATACAGCGGGGGGGGGATGGGAAGTGGCGTAGATACCCGCGGGAGGCTTGGATATCTATGCCCGGAAGTGGGAGCAAAATACCTGTATTAGACAGGTATCTGCTGCCCCCTGAAAGGTGCCATATGTGACACCGGAGGGGGGGAGGAACCGGACAAGCGGAAGTTCCATTTTCGGGTGGAACTCCACTTTAAATCCGTCTGACAATTTGGATGTTGAATTTTAAAAGCAGCGGCAAGCCTGCTGATCTCACAGGTTTACTACAGAGCACTGCTGCTTTGAAAATTCAACATCAAAACAGCAAAACTCCGATGGGTGTAACAAGATGTTCAGTTCCCACCGTCTCACTGTATCCTTAATGTGGACAAGTGCGGGGTGTAGCAAGATGGCGGCAACAAAAGTTCACTTCCGTTACAAAATCTGATGAGTCGCCGAATCTGATGAAACACCTGCAGCTAATGGCCAGCAACCCCTGCTGGGTCTTCTGCATATAATGGCTACGCCCCAGTGCACACTAGAACGTGGTGCGGGAAACCCACGATCAATGCGCAACTGCCCTTGCAATATGCAGCAGGTGTCAATGCAATGTTAGACACCCCAAACGCAGGTCGCAAATGCAGTAAAAAAAAAAGTACCATGTGAACCAGTTGCAGTGGGTTTCCAAAAGTAGTGCATGCACCACTTTGGTGCAATGTGTTGTGATTGGAGTTCATTCAAAACGAATCGTATGTGAATTGCACAGGAATGCAGTGTGCATTCCTTTGCGATTTATAGGCATTTCATAGTGTGAACCTAGCCTTAAGTACAGTACACACTATAAGCAAATCTGGCGAACGATCGTCCGATTTTCCTCGTTGTTTCACAGCAAATTAGAAACTGATGAACAAAAATCCGTATGAAAATTCTCATATGACAAAGGCTTTTTTTGTTGTTTATTGTTTCTGATCATGCGCAGTCTTTCTTTTCTGATTTTTCTTGTATGAAAATCGTATAAAAAGGGTACACATTTAATGAAAATCGTTCATTCTGTTCCCGTATGAGAAAAATTTTGGAGTTCGTCCCCTTGGGAATTTTCATCCGAAAAACTGTCACTTAAATAAGAAGATTCTAAGGGACTTTTTTCAGCAAAGCATTGGACACTTTTTAAGCACTTTTTTTTAGCACAAGTCACTTTGTATTGTATTATTGCACATGATGTGATAATTACTGTTTGTAATTAGTGTTACCACTGCAGTTGAGAGATGTATACATTGCTTCTGGGATATCACTAATATTCTGTCATATAGATCTGCAGGGGATCAAACCCCTGTTGATCAGACATTTGTAGCATTGCTAGCACGAGTGATAATATCTAGAGGTGATTTCAGGATGGCTACACCCCTACAGAGGGTGTAACACATTAACACAGTTTTTATTTTTATTATTTTTTGTCTATGTATCAAATCTACAGGGCGTCAAACCCCTCTAGATTAAACACATCTACTACCATCAGCAGGATTGTCAATACTTAGAGGTTACCTTTATTATACTAATCTTGAGTACACTTGTTGTTTATGGTTGCACCTGCCAGAGGGTGCAACACACTAGCACGGATATAATTTTAATTCTTTGGTCACGTACAGATTTCATCAACACATATTCTAAAGGCACATGTTTTTGTGTTGAAGCTTGCAGAGGGTACAACACACTATCATAAGCACTGTCTAATAAGGTTTATGTTTGTCCTCATGCATCTATTTATTTAGGCACTTTAAACATATGCAGAGGGTGCAACACATTTTTGCACTAGTCACTTTTTTCAAGTTGACACATTAATCAGTACTAATTAAAGGCAAACACCAATCAAACAGTGTTATACTCTGCAGAGGGTCTAACACATCATTCATAGTCACATTAAATTAGAACAGCGCCACACCTACATCATTCCCAGTCTAACTCATTAGTACTCCACTCAGGCGGAAGTATTTTTTGTAGGGGCAGTAGTTCGTTCTCAAAATTTTTCTGCTCTGTACTTTTTTCCCTTGCGCAGATCCACATACAATCCTTTCAATATGTTTTTCATGGTTCGTGCTCTTCTAAAAGTTACTTGTAGACTTGTGCAATTCGTTTCGTAACAAATCGAAATTAGGCCGAATTTTGCATGTTTCGGACATTCGAATGCATCCGAATGTCCGAATAAAAAAACAACGAATTTCAACTAATGCGAAAGAAATTGTAGCGGATATAATGAATAAATTCGACATGATTCGGTAATTCGTTAAAGATCTAATGAAACAAAAGGTCAACTCAAAGTAAATCTTACAGTCCAATCAGCTGATTCATTTTGTGCTGGAGGTTGGATTACTGGCAAAGTGCATTCCTGAGAACTGAGTGAGAAGGGTGTTGTATTGTATTTGAGCAGAGAAGAAGAGATATTGTCATTGTGTGTGTTAATAGATTCAATAAACAAACGACTTTCCAAACTACGAATCATTATCACGAATCAATATACATACATAAATATCGAATTTCAACTAATACGAAAGAAATTATAGCGGATACGAATTAATTCGGCATGATTTGGTAATTCGTTAAAGATCTAATGAAACAAAAGGTCAACTCAAAGTAAATCTTACATTCCAATCAGCTGATTAATTTTGTGCTGGAGGTTGGATTACTGGCAAAATGCATTCCTGAGAACTGAGTGAGAAGGGTGTTGTATTGTATTTGAGCAGAGGAGAAGAGATATTGTCATTGTGTGTGTTAAAATATTCAATAAACAAACGACTTTCCAAACTACGAATCCTTATCACGAATCAATATACATACATAAATATCGAATTTGAATGAATATGAATGAAATTATAGTGCATATAACGAATGAATATCGACACTACAGAAATAACCAATTATCCGAAAACATATTAACGTAACATAACGAATATAACAGAACGAAATTATGTATTTTAGGAATGACAATGAACTGAAACTAAACGAAAGTTTCCGTTGTGCACAAGTCTAGTTACTTGAGGGGCTTCTGGTAACACCGGTGCCAACTGCTGATCTAGTAATAAAATCTTAGAATGTTTTTATATAATTTTGGAGACTGACTTGAATTTGTTATTAAAAGTCAACACAAATCTAATCTGTGTGATTGTCATTCCCTTCAGCTAGATTTTGTTTTTTTGAGGGAGGATTCATGTGTGTCAGAAAGGCATCTTGGACTAATTACCTTGGATAACCCTTTTCTTCAAATTTCATTAGCATCAAACCACCTTGTGTGACGTAATCGTTCCATCTTGAGCAATTCCTCCTAAGTCTGTTAAACTGTCCACTAGGGATGTTCTTCTGCCATGTTGGGTGGTGGCAGCTGTCAAAATGCAGATAGGAGTTGCCACTAGTGGGTTTAACATGATTTTTGGTGACAATCACATTATAAATCATGGGCTAAGACCAAATCCAGAAACACCAGCTCATTGGGGTCGAGTACGTGTGTGAAGGAAAAGTCGAAGGGATTGGCATTACAATGGGCCACAAAGGAGGGGAACACATCTGGGCCGTCACTCCAGATGAGCAGGATATTATCAATATACCTGCCAAAAAACACGATGTGCTCTGCAAATGGGTTGTTGGCCCAGGTGTATCCCTACTCCCAGTAGCCCATCGCTAAATTAGTGTATACAGGAGCAAAATTAGCCCCCATGGCTGTGCCTCTGCATTGTAAATAAAACTGTTCAAGAGATGTAAAACAATTGTGTCTTAAGCAAAATTCTGTTGATTATTAACCCATTGAGCGCTGGTTCGTTTGTTTTGAAGTGAGTTTAATTACCACCTTAACCACTTGCCGACCGTCATTAGGTCGGCACGATCCTGTGAACCATCGTAGCTGTAGGTCAGCTCCTTTGAGTGGGACAACAGGCATGCGCGCGCGCGCGCGTTGCATTGCGGGGGTGCCGATGCTTGTGGCCGGCAGCCGTGTATAATTGCAGGCACGAGAGGTAGAACAGGGACGTGTGGTGGAGAGGAGAGGCAGATCGTGAGTTCCTAATAGCTAGGAACTATGATCTGTCATCTCCTATAGTCAGTCCCCTCCAACTCCCAGACATTTAAAACACACAGTTAACCTCTTGATCGTCCCCTAGTGTTAACCCCTTCCCTGCCAGTGACATTTACACAGTAATCAGTGCATTTTTATAGCACTGATCGCTGTATAATTGTCAATGGTTTCAAAAATGTGTCAAAAGTGTCCGATGTGTCCGCCATAATGTCGCAGTCCCGATAAAAATCACAGATCACCACCATTACTAGTAAAAAAAATAATAATAATAAAAATGCCATAAATCTATCCCCTATTTTGTAGACGCTGTAACTTTTGCGCAAACCAATCAATATACGCTTATTGCGATTTTTATTACCAAAAATATGTAAAAGAATACGTATCGGCCTAAACTGAGGAAAAAATTAGCTTTTTTTAAAAAAAAATTGGTGATATTTATTATATCCAAAAGTATAAAATATTGTGTTTTTTCCAAAATTGTCACTCTTTTTTTGTTTATAGTGCAAAAAATAAAAACCACAGAGATGATCAAATACCACCAAAAGAAAGCTCTATTTGTGGGAAAAGAAAGGACATCAGTTTTGTTTGGGTACAGCGTTGCACGACCGCACAATTGTCAGTTAAAGCAACGCAGTGCCGTATCGCAAAAAATGGCCTAGTCATTGAGCAGCCAAATCTTCCGGGGCTGAAGTAGTTAATCAGCCTCAGAACCTGTGTAATTAATATGTGTTCAGTTTTAAAGGGATGAGGTGGCAACTCTACCCTGGGCTCTAGATGACCTTGTCCCGGGCACTGGGCACATTTAATAAGCAGTGTCGCCTGTCAAACTCTGCAAGCTGAGTTAAAATTGCCGTTGCCACGAAGCAAAGAATCACAGCCAGCAGCATTTTGCAGCCCTGTTCAGCTGTGATAGTGGAGTTTAGGTGGGTAGTCAGGAAGCGGTATTTTACTGCCCTCTGGCCACCCTTGTGAGAGACCCCCAAATCTAACCCTCACATATTCAGAGCAGCCAAATCCAACAGGTGTGGTGTGCCACCCTTACCATGTGCCATGTGCAGTGCATATGGAAAGATGACCCTTTATATGTGTGCTCAATGAACACAGGCCTATCTCAAATCGCTCAAGCAAACATTGGCAACACAGTAATGATGAAGTGAATTCTTGAGGAAAATATAAGGCGTGTACTACATGGATAATTGTGCCTGCACAACCTCCCCCCACTGATTTGTGATCACTAGATAATCACCAGTTACTAAATTTGTCTAACATTCACTCCATGCACACTTCATACACCAAGGAGCTTGTTTTCTACTGAACAGTGTCAGGGCCCATTGAGGTTTAATGCACACATGGCAACACGCTAAACATGGTTATTGGCATAGTTCCCAACTGTCCCTGATTTCGAGGGGCTGTCCCTGATTTGGAGCAATGTCCCTCTGTCCCTCATTCCTCCTCATTTGATCTATAGAGTTGTGTATAAAATGCACTTTTTATCTTTCAAAAAGTGTTTCCCAGTTCTAAACCTTTCATCCAAATTCTAAATTGCTGCATTTGTACATTTTAAAAGCCAATATAAAGGAATAATGGTAAAAAAAAAAGCCCTTGTGGATTTCATTAACCTTTTTTGGGGGGGGGTCAATTCTCCTTTAAGGGGGTGTGTCAGAGGGCCTGACCTATGCCTACATACGTTTGATAGTCGGTGTCCCTCTTTCCCATCTCAAAATGTTGGGAGGTATGTTATTGGATGTATACAACTTTTCCATAATAAATATAGCCCCTTCTCCCATCTCAGCACCGCAGCACATTGTGTTTGGAATTTCAACCTGTCAGTTTTTTTTCTGCTTTTTAGTGCATTGACAGGTGAAAGGTCCACAAAAGGCAATGGCGATGCATTGTATGTTTTAATGTATTGGCAACAGGGAGATCAGGAAGGATTTTTTTCCCCTGCTGGAGCAAATTGGATCATGCTTTACTGCTTTTAGTTTTGCCTACCTCTGGATCAACCATGAGATTTCAATTTGTATGTGTTTTGATATTTTCTTTTTTTTTTCTGTTGGTTGAACTGGATGGACTTGTGTTTTTTTTTTTTCAACCAGAATAACTATGTAACTATGTATGTAACATGTATTAACAAACCTTAGTCAATGTCTGTTAACCCTATCTGCTCCAAATTCTACATTCACAAGCACATTGAAAATGTACATCAACACACTATGACTGTATAGATATAACCCCCTTTAGGGCATAGAATTTTTAGGGCATAAATTTTTAACATAATTTAAAAATGTCTACGATAAGCTTTATTGACATATATATATATATATATAGGTATATATATATATATATATATATATAGGTATATATATATATATATATATATATATATATATATATATATAAAAACACATTCATGTGCAGATAAAAATACCAATGCGCTTACAGAAGGTATTGTTGATGATTATACAAGGATAACCACATTTGTCTGTCAGAAGACTCATATAGACAGAACAGAACCTGATATGTTTCAAAAGCTCAAAGTTTTCTTCAGCCTTCCACCTACACAAACTTTGTTCCTCTTTTGCACAGTTTCTGCTGGTTCACTCCTGAGGGAACTGATATGCCCTATACACACGGTCGGACATTGATCGGACATTCCGACAACAAAATCCATGGATTTTTTCCGACGGATCTTGGTTCAAACTTGTCTTGCATACACACGGTCACACAAAGTTGGCGGAAAATCTGATCGTTCTAAACGCGGTGACGTAAAACACGTACGTCAGGACTATAAACGGGGCAGTAACCAATAACTTTCGTCTCTTAATTTATTCTGAGCATGCGTGGCACTTTGTGTGTCCGATTTGTGTACACACGATCGGAATTTCCGACAACGGATTTTGTTGTCGGAAAATTTTATAGCCTGCTCTCAAACTTTGTGTGTCGGAAATTTCGATGGAAAATGTGTGATGGAGCCCACACATGGTTGGAATTTCCGACAACAAGGTCCTATCACACATTTTCCGTCGGAAAATCCGACAGTGTGTACGGGGCAATAGGCTTCTGGTCAGTTCAGCAGCAGCCCATTACAGGCCGGAACTCTCAGTCCCTTGAAAAGTAGCACATGTGGAGTGTAACAGCATGTAACCTCTCCTTCTTCTTCCCTGTGGCCACTGATTTCAGTTCCACTGCTTGCAGAAAATGCTAGTCCACCTGGCTGTCACTAGTTGCACCTGGCTGTCTTCCTGTTCCCAGTCCTCCTGACTGATATGCATATGGAGATTCCAAAGGGCAAGGTTTGATCTCCAACTGCCTCCTGTGGTGAGATCTTTCCAGGCCAGGCTCCCAAGTTCCAGCCCGAGGTAAGCCCCTCCCCCAGAAAGGGATCCCTCATAGACTACCTACATCTTCCCTCAGCACTGCTTCTCCATCTTCCACCCGACTCATCTGCTGGCATGGCCCATGTCTATTTATAGGGTTTTCTCAGTCCCATGCCAAGCCCACTCCTGGGGATTGGCTGAGGGCTCATAGATATTCAAGGCAGCTCCTCACCTTCACCCACTAGTTCCAGAACATTCTCCAATACTCTAGAAACATGGGGAGCCAGATAAATGCTTTTACCTACACTCACCTCTAGTAGCCCACACTAGAGGGTGCTGAATATGCTAACATGCATGTGGTGACAAGAACGTACCCAAATCCATAGCTCCATTTAGTACTTGCTCCTTTCATCACACCTGGACAACCCGGGTACTGGCCACAACAGCCCATCTCCACTCTCCGTCAAAAATATAAAAAATGTAAGCTGCACTCCAAAATCTTAGCTCTTCTTTCTGTGTTTAATAATTGCCAAAAACAACAGGATACAATGATGTCTTCACCCGAAAGCAACCTTCCTGGATGCGTTTCACTGCTGCTGCTGGCTTGCTCACAAGGATAGGGAAGGGAATGCATTGCAAAGGTGTGAAGGGGCCTTAAAGCCTAAGTTACACCTTTGGCTTGTAGAAGTACAGTATATTTTATTGCACTCTATTACACTTTTGTGTGCATTTTACCACAGTGCAATTTAAATACATGCAAAAAAAAAAATTAGGAACACTTATAGAAAGCTTGCAACACTAAATATGTGAAAATGTACAAAAAAAAACTGTAAATGGACCCATATTAAAAATTAGGTTTTATTATGTTAAGGTAGAAATTTTATGAAAATGGATACATATGGGGAGGCTGTCCCTTTAAAAGAAATAGCCTACTAAGAGTTATGCACTGCATGTTCTGTCATTCAGCATAGCAGCATTGATCAATCTATAGGAGATTATATGTGGCAATCTCCACCTGAGTGTCTCCCAGCGAGGAACGCTCATTGTTTGGGCTTGCTAGTTTATAATTAGTATCCTGATAGGCTCCCTGTTGGCATCAGAAGCTGTCATTAGAGCCTGCAGAGGCAAAACAGCGACTTGAAGAGGGAAGAACAGACTATAAGTTTAACGAGGCTGTGTACATATAGACAGTATTGTGAAATAAAAAACAAAATCTTCCTATTAATCCAATTTAGGCTGCTTTAGGACCTATTCACTCTATTTCCCTGCAGTAATGCAAGTTAAATTGAGCTTTTAAATGCACATTCCCCTAAAGCGCATCGAGTGTGGCACTCCAAAACTATACAAAAGCAGGCAATGCAACCACACTGCAGCGTATCACAATGGACAACAAAGCTTTTCCAGTGAAATAGATAAATAATGTATTCATTTTTTACTATTGCCGATTTTTTTCGGTGGCTCCAAGACCTTGTATTTCAATAGTAGTGTCATTTCTTAAATTTTCTTACTCAGGAACTTAAACAAAGCTTTTACCTAGCCACTTGAAGACCAGGAATTTTCTGGCACCTTTTGTTCGCATGTAACAATCAGTATTTTTTGCTAGAAAATTAATTAGAACCCCCAAACATTATATATTTTTTTAAAGTAGAGGCACTGGAGAATAAATTGGTGGGCAATCATCCTTGTGACAGCAATAGACATATGACAGGCACTTTTTATGGAGGGATCTGGGTTCAATAAGACCCCAAACCCCTTCTTTGCACTTGAAAGCAGTAAAAACGCCAATATCAGCATTTTTGAATACTTTTGATTTTCATAAAATGGCGCCAATAACATTGGGGTAAACCGGAAGTGATGTCATGTCATTGCTTCTGGGCTACCATATCAGAGACACGTTCAAAGCCAATTTTGGCTTTGTTTGAGTCCCGGACTAGCCGGCGGATGTGCCGGTCAGTAGCTCGGGTCTCCTGGTGGACAGAAAAGCCTGAGAGCAACAAGAGGCAGCGGGAGAGGGGACATCCTCATCCACTGCTTGTAATAGCGATTAAGTGGCTAGTCAGCTGCTCCGATTGCTATTACAAGAGAGCCGACCGTTGGCTCTAAATAATGGCAGCTGCAGGCATCATCCCGGTACAACCACTTGAAGACAAATGATGTACCAGGTACATGATTTGGTGACAAGTGGCTAGACTACTGTTTGCAGACAGAAAATACCATTAAAGTATAACTAAAAGCAACGCTTTTTTTTGTTTGTTTTGGACAAAGTGTAGATGTATTAGAACAGGGCTCAAAATTTCAAGTCCTGAGCTACTAGCCAGGCCTTAAGGGTTACTCACCACCAGTTGCCCCGCCCAACCCCAACTATGCCCTGCCACTAAAGACACCCTCATAAATTTTCTCATGAAATTACACTTAAATGTTTTATGCAGAATTAAGTTACAAAAACAAATATTAACAACAACTTTATCAGTGCCCATCAGCACAGCCTCACCAGTGCCCATCAATACAGCGTGACCAGTGCCCATCAATACAGCCTCACCTGTGCCCATCAATACAGCCTCACCTGTGCCTGTCAGTACAGCTTCACCTATGCCTCTCAGTACAGTCTCATCTGTGCCCTGCGCTGCTCACCTCACACAGTCCCGTCTCCTCGCCCTGCGCCGCTCATGTCACACAGTCCCACCTGCTCGCCCCGGCGCCACCCGGCATTGTCCCAGTGCTCTGTTTTTGAAATGCACCAGGCTAGGAGGCAGGACTATGCAAAGTAAGCGGCGCAGTGCGAGGAGGCGGGACTATGTGACGTGAGCGACACAGGGTGAGGAGGCGGGACTGTATGACGTGAGCGGCGCAGGGCGAGGAGGCGGGACTGTGTGATGTGAGCGGTGCAGGGCAAGGAGGCGGGACTGTGTGACGTGAGTGGCGCAGCTGTTACAGCAGGCAATCCCCACTCTCTGATGATCAGCCAGCTTGACTATTCCTCTCCTCTCTTCCCCTGGCTGGGAGAGCAGCTCCCGTTCAACCCCGCCTGCCGGCATTACTCACCCCCCCTCCTCCGAGGCAGCCCACGCTGGCCAGCCCTCATTTTACACTCGCAAACTCCTATTAGGCTTTTACTGCTGTCTATGCCCCCATTAGGGGGATTCACCCTCTCTATTTCTCCTGTTTACCATTATCATTGAAAGTAAAAATAGTCCCAAATTTTGGGTTGTCCCCAGAAAAGTAATGGAGGTGGAAATCTTCCAATGTGGACACAATCACTCACAGATGCTCCAAATTCAAATTTACAAGGAACTGATGAGGACAAGAACCCCCAATCACCAAATTCCCAGTGGTTTGAAGGTGGGGGGCTGTGGACCACGTTTCTTATATCAACCTTAAATAGATGTAACGTGAAACATGATCCAAGACATGGATTTAGCTTTTAAAGCTTAGTATTACTTAGCTTATTCCCCCATGTGAACTTTGTTGGACCAGCAGTCCTGCACTGTAAATGAGAACACCCTTGGCACGCTCACAACCTGAAGTACTGTGAGGGTGGAAGAAAGCACAAGTTGCCATGAGAGAAAGGAGTAAGGTAAGTAAAGCGCCTTTTTTAGGGTACCCTAGACAAAAGCGAACATTTAACTCTGGCAGTGCAGAGGAAGCCCCACTGCCAGGTCAGTTATGTGATTGTCCTGGAGCTCAGCTTTGAGAATGAATGCATGTTTGCCTTTGATGTTGTGTGGGGCATCAGTAATCAGTGATTACATGAGCTTTATCTTGCATAAGAAAGAACAAAGAAAACATTGTAAAAGAACTCTTTTCACTTAGCAGATTGATATCATCAGCCAGGATACTAATCTGTTTGTTTTGCTAACTGATGGCTTTGTAGCGATGTATGGGTTAGACTTGAAAGGGAAATTCTACTAATAAGAAAAAAAAGGAAAAAAAAAACCAAATGATAATAATACTTTCTTAATTACACAGGACAATGACTTTTTATGAATTCTAAAAAATTTAATATGAAATGTTTTACTCGTGTCAAATAACTCTTCGGATCACTTTTGTTTTAATTACTTATTGATACAATATAAAACACACAACACAATAAAAAGAGATACAATACGCAACATACAGCATCAGATTTCTTGTTTTTTTAATTGTATTTTAATCATTCATGAATTATAGATCCAGATTACATATTACAGAATACTTTATTAATCCCAAAGGGAAATTGGTAATAGATTGATCCATATTAATCTATACTGTGAGATCCAATTTATGATAATTGTTTTCCATAAAAATAAAATTGTTTTATACACTTATGCACTTCCACCACCACTGATTCCTTATTTTAGTATATTATTGACTATATTTCTTATTCTTAATTTCTATTATGCCTATTGTTTCATACATGAATCCTGATGAAGTAGCCATCTAGCCTCCAATCACATTTTCCTACACCTGACTATAATCTACATGCAAAATCCTATTCTTTCTAATTGTTCTTGTGCCTACTTGTGCGCTCAGTCACCCTTCTCTCTATGCCCTATGCTCAAAAATGTTCATGCGCTTTTTTTGAGTGTATTTAGGCATTTTTGGTCCCATAGACTTGGATGGGAGCACTGGTAAACACGCAATATGCTGGTTTTTGCACATTTTTGTTCCTCCTCTAGAACTGCTTTCCTCCCCTTGCTCAGCCTAGGAAACAAATGCCTAAGACTTCACACACGTGCAAGAATGCTAAATCTGTAAAACACCTGAAAAAAAGCTTCAAAATTACCAAGTATACGCTCTGTCAGGTGCAAATGCAGACTGAAGCCTCGTACACATGAACGGATTTTCGGCCCTTGAATTGTGTGATGATAGACTGTTTGCCTAAAATCCGACCATTAGAATGCTCCATCAGACAACTGTTGTCAAACTTTTGGCCAACAAATTTTGGATAGCAGGCTGGTAAATTTTCGGCAGACAACGGTCTGTTGTCAGATTTTCGTATCCTGTGTACACAAGTCCGTCACACAAAAGTCCAAAGTACAAACACGCATGCCCCGAAGCAAGGACAAGCCGGAAGCGGTCGGTCTTGTAAACAAGCGTTCGTAATGGAGGTTTAACATTTGTGACGTGCCAAATTATGAATTGGCAAAATGCAGCGCACAATTCTCTTCTTCTTTAATGAGATAATGATGAAGCTGCTTTGCTGGTGATACTGATGGAGTTATGCAAAACATATTTGAAAATTCTTTTGTTTTATAGTGATATCAAGAATAATATTATGCTTGTATTTTTTTTGGCCAAGTTACCACAACACCATTATCCCATAGTTTTTAATCTCAAAGATACAACTATGTTGGTGTCCCTTGTTAATTTTACATTTTAGTTTTGAAAATGCACTGGCCTACTCCCAAACTGTCATTTGAAGTAAAACACATAGCCAAGTATTATTCTCCACAATTTTTTTATTGTGCATTAAAAAAAGAAAACAAAAAAATATTAGACATGCTATCTGCCAATAGAACTTTACCAAAAAGTGCATTCTATGCATCCAAAAATATAGAAAATATAACACATGCATGTGTCCTGCTTCTTAATATAGGGGGTCAACAATGCCAAGAGTTGATAAAAGCAGGGGTCCATCATCCAGAGATAATTCTGAAAATCATCCGGATAATTCTCCTGGAGCTCCCACAGCAAAGGCATATGACATAATTGGTTACGCTTGAGCAACCAATTTTTGGTCCAAGAAATCCTCCTCCTCCTGTTCCTGGACTGGACTTGGGTCAAAGCAATAACTCCAAGGCCAATAATAGCACGTGCTCTCCTCCGATTCCGCAACATGGCTTGTTGACGAACAGCCGTTCAGAAACGAACTGAAGAGAACGGATTGAAAAGCATGAAATGAAAAGCACAAAATGAAAAGTGCGAAACACTCACCAAACTTCTACTAACACGAAATTAGCAGAAGAGGCCCAAAGGGTGGCACCTGACAATTGAACTTCCTCTTTATCAGCTCGTAGTACGTCTAGTACATCATTACTTTTGTGTTTGTTGGCCGACAATTGTGTGCCGTTAGTATGCAAGACAAAATCCAGGCACACGCCCTTCGGACAAAAGTCTGACGCTGGGTCGTCCAACAATCCGATCGTGTGTACGAGGCTTTAGAGCCACAAAAGTTATTGATGTGTTGCTAATTGTTACATACCAAATAAATATTAACCTGACCTCACCTCACCTCCACTTTTTTGGAGCCAAAATGTATTACCTTCATAAAATAATATGTTAAAAGAAAGAGAAGGCCAGCCCACAATCAGACTAAAAAATTACAAGCTGGGCGGTCTGGCACTTACCAGCTTGTGTGGCAGGCTGTGGTGTCCTCTCCTCCTCTCCTGGAGTGTGGGCAGCGGCCGCGGCGGCTCCAGTATCTGCTCCTCCAGCTTCCACCATGTGTCTCCTCCTCTTCCACCAAAGCGCTAGGCATCCAATAGGATCGCCTGACGCTTTGGCCAATCAGGAAACAGGTATCACAGACCTGCGTCCTGATTGGCGGGGAGGAACTTTAGTGTGACAATAGCAAATATTCATTTGGTATGGTCACACAACTGGGTGGACTCGGAGCGCAATGCTCTGTGCTCCAAGCCCACCCTTTTTTGAAGCCTAGAAGAGCCTCTGACTCTAATCTGGTGCTTCACAGGTGCTTCAGGTGCTTCACAAAAACACCCACCCCGCATTGGAATCCATGGTCCGGCGCCACTGATATATAGATCGTAGATCGGGGGCCAGACACATGGATAGGGGAGGTGGCGCCTATGCGCCCTCTACGGACGGGCCGCCACTGGTTTCCCCTAAATGCAACATTCAACAAGCAAGGTGTGTAGTCACATGGAACAGTACGTTTTACAGAGGGATTCTGTATATTGCACTACTGCACACAGTGTACGGCTCATCTCTAAGCCAGAATAATGCTATAATATTGACTTTAACATGAACGTGGCCCTGCCTGGACCCAGGCATTGATGAGCTTGTGTTTGAGAGTAAAAGTGGAGAGTTACCACCACATGCAGAGCGAGTAGACCCCACCTACAACTGGCTCAAGTTGAATAGCTGCAGCTGTTAATTTAGAAAAATTTGCCAACTTGTCCCTTTGACAAAAATAGATCAAATGATTGACATCTGTCCATCAGGGATGGCCACACACTCATCAACATTTGGTTGGTTCAGCAGGGCACAAACACATTTCTATCAGTGTATGACCAGTCTAACCACCCATGTAGTGATAATGAATAAAGTCTCCAGCATTCACTATAACAAAGCAGATTTCCCAACCTGTGATCAGGTTCGCTGTTAAGGCAGAGGAGATTATCAAAGTAACTTGATTTATGATGATGAAATTAAAAAAAAATGGTTTCCTGGTATAGAAGAGCATGTACAGGTGATACTCGAAAAATTTGAATATTGTCCAAAAGTTCATTCATTTCACTAAGGCAACTTTAAAGGTGAAACTAATATATGAGATAGACTCATTACCTGCAAAGCAAGATAGTTCAAGCCATGATTTGTCATAATTGTGATGATTATGGCTTACAGTTCATGAAAACCCCAAATCCACAATCTCAGAAAATTAGAATATTGTGAAAAGATGCAATGTTCTAGACTCAAAATGTTCCACTCTAATCAGCTAATTAAGCCATAACACCAGGGTTCCCAAGCCTTTAAATGGTCTCTCAGTCTGGTTCAGTAGGAATCACAATCATGGAAAAGACTGCTGACCTGACAGTAAACCATCATTGACACCCTATATAAGAAGGGAAAGCCTCAAAAGGTAATTGCAAAAGAAGTTGGATGTTCCCAAAGTGCTGTATCAAAGCACATTAATAGACAGTTATGTGGAAGGGAAAAGTGTGGAAGAAAAAGGTGCACAAACAGCAGGGATGACCGCAGCCTGGAGAGGATTGTGAGGAAAAGGCCATTCAAAAGTGTTGGGGACTTTCACAAGGAGTAGACTGAGGCTGGAGGCAGTGCATCAAGAGCCACCACACACAGACGGATCCTGGACTTAGGCTTCAAATGTCGTATTCCTCTTGTCAAGCCACTCCTGAACAAAAAACAACGTCAGAAGTGTCTTACCTGGGCTAAAGAAAAACAGACCTGGTCCGTTGCTCAGTGGTCCAAAGTCCTCTTTTCTGATGAGAGCAAATTTTGCATCTCATTTGGAAACCAAGGACCCAGAGTATGGAGGAAGAATGGAGAGGCACACACTGCAAGATGCTTGAAGTCCAGTGTGAAGTTTCCATAGTCTGTGTTGACTTGGGGAGCCATGTCATCTGCTGGTGTTGGTCCACTGTGCTTCAATAAGTCCAGTGTCAATGCAACCGTCTACCAGGAGATTTTGGAGCACCTCATGCTTCCTTTCACAGACAAGCTCTATGGGGAGGCTGACTTAATTTTCCAGCAGGACTTGGCACCTGCCCACACCGCCTAAAGCACCAAAACCTGGTTCAATAACCGTGGGATTACTGTGCTTGATTGGCCAGTAAACTTACCTGACCTGAACTACATAGAGAATCTATGGGGCATAGCCAAGAGAAAGATGAGAGTCATGAGACCGAACAATGCAGAAGAGCTGAAGGCCACTATGGAAGCATCCTGGTCTTCCATAACACCTCAGCAGTGCCACAGGCTGATAGCTTCCATGCCACGCCGCATTGAGGCAGTAATTGCTGCAAAAGGGGCCCAAACCAAGTACTGAGTACATATGCATGCTTATACTTTTCAGAGGTCTGATATTGTTCTATGTACAATTCATGTTTTATTGATTGCATGTAATATTCTAATTTTCTGAGATTGTGGATTTGGGGTTTATATGAACTGTAAGCCATAATCATCACAATTATGACAAATCATGGCTTGAACTATCTTGCTTTGCATGTAATGAGTCTATCTCATATATTAGTTTCACCTTTTAAGTTGCATTAGTGAAATAAATGAACTTTTGCGCGATATTCTAATTATTCGAGTATCACCTGTATACTCCTCTCTTGAGGCCCATTTCTCCAACCTTCCCATTGTGCCAGTGCTGCAGCCTTCATCCACAAGCTGCTTATATGAGCAGGTGAGGACACTCAAGGCATCTCTGTCCTTGCTGACAGTGGACTTGACCTTTAACAAATTTAACCATCTGTGATGGTGTTTGATCTGGTAGATAAGGGTGACATCTGTGCCACATGGGGAAAAATATAGCAGTTGTCCAATTTGGACAGGAGCCAAATAACCAGAAGGAAGCACGCACAAGCATTGGGGGAACATAAGGCCAACTCCATACAGGAAGCATCCTGCTTGGAATTCAAACCGAGGATCCTAGTGTTGTAAAAAATATACAGTATATAAATTATAGAGTTATAATATATTAAATAAACAAGGTCAGCTTGAAGTCCTGAACATTAGAGCTTTTATTTTGTCATAAATATGTGGAAATATCTAGCCTCTCACACGTTTTTCACTCATTTTTAAAGAACTGCTAAGTTCACCCAAGCATTGGATGACCCATATCTATATTTTATTTGGTCAGCAAACACATTCAAATCTAATTTCAAATCAGCATGTCCTTGCTTCCAGAAATATACATTTATTTATTAGGCTTTCAGCTGTGGCTTTATTACAGAAAATAGAGCAGGCTGCTGGTATTCCAAATGTATTTTTTTTTTTTTTATACTGAGTATCACAGAACGTGGCAAAGTAAAACAAACACTAAATAAGTTATAAAAAAGTTAATGTTTTAGCCTAACCAAGCAGCTGAATTAAAAATAATGGGTGAATGATAGAAAAGTATAAGGCATAAAGCCTTATTGCCACAGTTACTTGATGTCCTTTCAGGCTTACTGACAGTTGTCACTTAGAAACTGCATTTTAAATTCATTCCGAGCTCTACTCTGTGATTCATGACTATGTTATTATTATTCATAGTTTGTCAATGTTTCTTCAGATGGATGATAGCTTTGCATCTCTAATTTGCATCCTAAAATCAATAAATCATATCTATGGTCAAAATGTAAAATCCTATAATCATTTACACATTTTATTTCAATTATTTCTAGCCTATTATCCTCTTGCCTACTGGGCACTTTTACTCACTTCCTGCAGGCCAATTTTCAGCTTTCCGTGCTGTCACACTTTGAATGACAATTGCGCGGTCATGCAACATTGTACCCATAGGAAGTCTTTATCATTTTTTTTCACACAAACAGAGTTTTCTTTTGATGGTATGTATTCACCACCGGGTTTTTTTATTTTTTGCTAAACAAAAAAAAATTTTGAAAAAAAAATCATGGTTTGTTATAAAATGTTGCAAACAGGTTATTTTTCTCTTTTACTGATGTGCGCTAATGAGGTTGCACTGATGGGCAGTGATGGGCTCTGATAGGTGGCACGGTTGGGCACTGATGAGGCAGCACTGGTGGGCACTGATGAGGAGGCAATGATGAGGCTGCACTGATAGGCAGCACTGATAGGTGGCACTGATGGGTACTGGTAGGTGGCATTGATGGGCTCTGATAGGTGGCACTGATGGGCACTGATGAGGAGGCAATGATGAGGTTGCACTGATAGGCAGCATTGATAGGTGGCACTGATGGGTACGGATAGGTGGCACTGATGGGCTCTCATAGGTGGCACTGATGGGTACTGGTAGGTGGCATTGATGGGCTCTGATAGGTGGCAATGATGGGCACTGATGAGGAGGCAGTGATGAGGCTGCACTGATAGTTGGCACTGATGGGTACAGATATGTGGCACTGATGGGTTCTGATAGGTGGCACTGATGGGTACTGGTAGGTGGCATTGATGGGCTCTGATAGGTGGCACTGATGGGCACTGATGAGGAGGCAGTGATGAGGCTGCACTGATAGGTGGCACAGATGGGTACGAATAGGTGGCACTGATGGGCTCTGATAGGTGGCACTTATGAGGAGTCACTGATAGGCACTAATTGGCAGCACTGGTGGGCAATGATTGGCAGCACTGGTGGGCACTGTTGGGACTGCACTAATAATCAGGACACTGATAATCAGTGCCCTGATTATCAGTGTCGATGTCCCTTTAACACAAACTAGCTTGTGTTTACATCTGTGATCATCTGTCATTGGACACAGCTGATCATGTGGTAAAGGGTGCTGTGATTGTCCCTTTACCCCGACCTGTGATCAGCTGAGTCTGAAGGACAGCTGAGTCTGAAGGCAGGGGGTGCGTGGGCAGCGTGATCACGGAAGGACGTCCATGTACGCCTTTCCAGCAGAGCAGTGGTGGTGCGTCCATAAGGGAGCACGGGCGCGGCCCCCTCTCTCCTGCCACCCCCTGTAGCACCAATAGCATTGCATGAATCTATCTATGGCCGCCGCTGCCACCCCCTATTCAGGCGCCCGGCTCCTTTTCGGGTGCCTGAATTACAGCGGCGGGGGGTGTTTTTAAAGCACCTGATTAGAGCCATAGACTCTAATAGGCGTCAAAAAAGGTGACCTGCGAACACCATGCTGGGCGCTCACAGGTCACTCAGCTGTGTTAGAAAAGTGAATGAATATTCGCTTTCCTAACACTAAACTGCCTCTCCGCCAATCAGGTGCTCGGATCTGTTATCCGTCTCCTGATTGGCTGAAATGACAGGCGCTGTGATTGGATGCCTATCAGGCATTTGATGGGCACAGTGGCTGCGTTTGATGGCACGGTGGCTGCATTTAATGGGCACAGTGGCTGCGTTTGATGGCACAATGGTGGCAATTGATGGGCATAGTGGCTGCGTTTGATGGCACGGTGGCTGCATTTATTGGGCACAGTGGTTGCGTTTGATGGCACAGTGGCTGCGTTTGATGGGCATAGTGGCTGTGTTTGATGGCACAGTGGCGGCAATTGATGGGCACAGTGGCTGCGTTTGATGGCATAGTGGCTGCGTTTAATGGCACAGTGGCTGCGTTTAATGACACAGTGGCGGCAATTGATGGGCACAGTGGCTGCGTTTGATGGCACAATGGTGGCAATTGATGGGCATAGTGGCTGCGTTTGATGGCACGGTGGCTGCATTTATTGGGCACAGTGGTTGCGTTTGATGGCACAGTGGCTGCGTTTAATGGGCATAGTGGCTGTGTTTGATGGCACAGTGGCGGCAATTGATGGGCACAGTGGCTGCGTTTGATGGCATAGTGGCTGCGTTTAATGGCACAGTGGCTGTGTTTGATGGTACAGTGGCGGCAATTGATGGCCATGGTGGCTGCGTTTGATGGCACAGTGGCTGCGTTTGATGGGCATAGTGGCTGTGTTTGATGGCACAGTGGCAGCAATTGATAGGCACAGTGGCTGCGTTTGATGGCACAGTGGCTGCGTTTAATGGCACAGTGGCGGCAATTGATGGGCACAGTGGCTGTGTTTGATGGTACAGTGGCGGCAATTGATGGCCATGGTGGCTGTGTTTGATGGCACAGTGGCTGCGATTGATGGTACAGTGAGGCTGCAATTGATGGGGTTTTTTCTCAGAATTTTTCAGTTTGTTTGCGCCCCCCCAAAAAATGTTGGGCACCAGCCACCACTGCAGCAGAGTAAGCCCGCCCTGTAGCCATCTTTCAGCTGCATCACGGGCAGAAAGTGGTTAATCTGAACGATCTTTAAAGCGCCTCCGGTGTCACATTTGGCACCTTTCAGGGGGGAGGGGGAGCAGATACCTGTCTAATACAGGTATTTTGCTCCCACTTCCGGGCATAGATACCCGAGCCACCCGCCTACGTCCACCATCTACGCCACTCCCCACCCCCACCCCCGCTGTCTTCTGGGATACACACAGGTCCCAGAACACAGCAGGGACCAGTGGGATAGCGCAGTGCGAGACGCACATGCGCAGTAGGGAACCAGGAAGTGAAGCCCCAAGGTTTCACTTCCTGATTCCCTTACCGAGGATGACAGCGGAAGCACCCGACAGCCGGGGGATAGATCGGCTTCGGGCGCCCTGGACAGGTAAATGTACTTATTTTAAAAGTCAGCAGCTGCAGTATTTGTAGCTGCTGACTTTAAAAAAAAAAATTGGCAGAACTCCGCTTTAAGTTCGTAAACTTACTTTGTTAAGCTCCCCACATATTTACTTCCTTGAATTCTGTGACACGTAGTCACTATGTCCTGTGAGTAGGAACTGCTGTGTCACACATTTCACAGAGCCTGTCTTCTGAACTATAGAGGTGCTGAGAGGAGGAGTTTCAGGAGTCGGAGTCAGTACAGGGATCACTGCTGGCAGGCAGCAATGTACCATGGGATATGAAGACTGAAAGTAAACAGTAGAGAGGAGAAACTTCAACGCATGCAGGGAATCCAGGAAGTTGTGGAAAGGGACACCCAGCAGACAGGTAGAATTCACAACATGAAATGAGATTTTTCTAGTAAGCTTATATTGGATGGTCAAAAAAAAAATCATTGTTTTTATTGTTGTTACAACGCTGATGTTATAAAATGAAAGTGTAGATGACAAACACCTGTCATCTGACCCATCCTCACCTTCTCTCTATATAAAACTGTACACTTGAATGCAGTGGCGGCTGGTGGTATGTTTTTTTTTTTACTGTCAGTCAGTCATTCAGTTGGTCACCAGCCCGGCACTCACCCCATTTAGGTCGCGGGCAGCGCTCCCTCTGGGCGGCGGCTACCAAGTGCTACTCGTGTTTAGGGACCTGTGCATTCAGGGACAAATGCCTGGAAAGCAACATCTAACTGTCAATAGCTGAAATATCAGTTTGGCATATTTTTTTTTGTATGGCCCACCAACTGCTAATATCACCCACAGACTCCATTGGTAGATTTGGCCAGTAGTTTGTGTATCCACAAACAACCAACTAGAACAATGGTCTCCAAAATGTGGCCCAGATCCGGATGTAGCACCTTGCTTGCCTTTATCCGGCTCTTTGAGCACGATTCCTCCAACTGACACCAATAATGGTGCACTATTCCAACCCCTGACACCATCTTTTGGGAACCTTTCCTTCCACTGACACTAATGATAGTGCACTAATCCTCCTACTGACACAATGAATGGGGTTCTATTCCCCCCCCTAAAAGCAATGATGGGATATTGTTTACTGCCACTGACACCAGGGCATTTTCTACTTACACCGGCCGCAATCTGGCCCCAGAAAACCTGAAGGACAGTAAACTGGCACTTTATTTAGAAAGTTTGGAGACCCCTGAACTAGACCATTGTGCAGATTTCACACTCTAATCTAAATTCCACAACTTTCTTCTTTTTTTTTTCATTTATATTTAACAGGATTATTGGGGTAGTGCCATCATCATTTGGATTGTTAATGACTGAAGCAGATGGACGAAACTGTAAATAGAGGTGGAGATATCTCGCCACGAGACACCAAAAAGAGATGTGAGAAGACAACATGTTATTCAAATCGCCAACAACAAGGCAAAAGAAAGGAAAGATGTTTAATGGCTCCCAGCTTCCCTGCCACCTGCAAGACGCCTTCAGTTAGATTGCAGCAACACTGGAGACGAAAATATGATCAATTATACATGAATCATCTGGCACAAGTTTCTTTTGAAGTTCAGCTTCTGTACAATAATTTGGTTTGCAGGCTAGCTTCCTTTTTTGTATGTATGCATTTTTCCCTGTGTGCAAACTGTTGTACAGAATACAGAAGCTCAGGGAATTCAAGTGGTGAGGACCTTGTGCCTGGAGATGAAGTGAATGAACATCAAGTGAGATATTAATTACAAAGCTCAGGTTGGTGCATTTCTTCTTCTATCAGACATCTATAGGAACAGTATGAATTCTGGATGGACCCTCTGCACACTGCTATACACCCTTTCCTTTTCCATAAGATTTAAAAATTGTAGAATGGCAGTACGTGTATAGCCTGGTCTGGCCAATGCAATGGACAGACAAAGAAAAGCCTAGTGCTCAGCATAACCCCTCAGGATTTTGAGGACAGACCAGGAAAGTATTTCAAAAATATATTTTATTGAAAAAGTAACTTCATATTGTAATGAAACAGTAGAAACATTAAAATCAATATCAGTACAAAAATACAAACGTATCAGTAGCTGCCCTCTACATGGGCTGGTACACGTAGCTGTTAAGAATGACGCCTGACATGTTTCAGACTCATACGTCCTTCTTCATAGGCTCTATGTCATCTAAAGCATATATTACATTATAGAACATGTATGCTTTAGGTGACATAGAGCCTATGAAGAAGGATGTATGAGTCTGAAACATGTCAGGCGTCATTCTTAACAGCTACGTGTACCAGCCCATTTAGAGGGCAGCTACTGCTACATTTCTATTTTTGTATTTTTTTTTTTTTTTCTGAGCACTAGGCTTTCTTTTTCTTCCTTTTCCATAAGAGGGATTACTTTGATGTGGTTTGCCAGCTTAAGCATGTATTGCAATATGTGTGAACTAAAAATCCCTGTTTTCCATTGCATAGTTTGCTGGAAAAGATATATAGCAGTGTGCAGAGGGTCCATCCAGAATTTGTAGTGTTAATATGTGATCATACCCCTTTAGCACCTGATAGTTAAAATCAGTGGCGGCTGGTGGTTTTTTGTTTGGGGGGAGCGGCAAACAACCACCCCCCCTCTGCAGCACCTCAAACCCCCTCTGTCTGCCGGTCCACCGGCACTTATCCCGGGGATTGGCGGGCACATCGGGGATCAGTGGGCACACAGCGGCGGGGATCGGCCGGCACATCGGGCAGGGGATCAGGCTGCGGCTGGCATCTGGCAGCGTCTCCTATGTCCTCTTCTCTTCTGAGTTCACGGCGGCTTCCGCTGTGTGTCTCTTCCCCTCCTCCTAGGCGTCCAATGGGATCGCCTGACCTTTCAGCCTGACCTTTCATTTGCTTTTCTAACACATCTGGGTGGGCTCCGAGCGCAATGCTCTGTGCTCCGAGTCCACCTTATTTTGAAGCCTATTAAAGCCTATGGCTATAATCAGGTGCTTCAGAAAAACACCCCCGCCACTGTAATTCAGGCACCCGGCGTCCTGAAAGGGGCCGGATGCATTAATAGGGGGTGGCCGTGGATATATGCATGAATGCTATGCATGAATCTATCTATTAACCATATGGGGGGTGGCGTGGATAGAGGGGGCGGGGCCCGTGCGCCCTTAATGGACAGGCCGCTCCTGGTTAAAATACATGTACAAGCTATTGGGATTTGAGCACAGGTATATGTTTTCTCTATCTGTAGGAACAAGACACACACATTGCAGTATTAGGGTGGCACATAGTGACCCTTCATTAATGTCTTCGCAAAGCAGCGAGGTGACATTCAGTGCCATCCAGTGTGCTGTGAACATTGCAGGCATTTTATGTGCTGCATAACACTAGCATTGTGGTGTAAAAGTAGCACATAGAAAACCCCAGTCACTGCAGGGATGTAGTGTTAACGAGACAGCTGCCTGCACAGTAAAAGGTTGCACTTTACCATGCAGACTAGTGTGAACATAGCTATAGCCTTAGGGCTCTTTCAGACACGTGGTGCCCTTTAAAGAACTATTTGAGTTTGGATCTTTTTTTAGGTTGGGTTCACACTTCCCCGCATCCAATTCGCATGACAGGAGACTGTTACCGGCTCTCAATGGAACTGGTTCACACAGCCCCTGGGTGGCCACGGAGCGCACTGGAAAAGGGTCCTGTGCGTCTTTGACTCTGTTTCAGGTGCGAATTCAGGCAAAAATTGGGATCTGATTCGCTGCTGAAATGGAGAACAGGGGCGCACCGGACCCCCTGCTGATGTGAACCCAGCCTCAGAGAGCATTTGATAGTTTCAATGCCTCCTAATTATGTGATTTAACCCTATAACGCCGCACTATGGCACCGCAAACGCGTGCATTGTATGTGGTTGTGGTACAGCCCAATTAAAGCGGAGGTCCGCCGAAAAATAAAATATTAAAAGCCAGCAGCTACAAATACTGCAGCTGCTGACTATTAATATATGGACACTTACCTGTCCAGGGAGCCCACCATGTCGGCAGCCGAAGCCGATCTGTCCGTTGACACTCAGCTGTTGCCGCCGCCATCCTCGGTAAGGGAATAAGGAAATTAGGCCGTGTGGCTTCACTTTCTGGTTCCCTACTGCACGTGCGCGAGTCATGCTGCGCATCCTCACTGGTCCCTGCTGTGTTCTGGGACCTCTGTGTCTACCAGAATACAGCGGGGGAGGACAGAGTAGGCGCCGAAAGTGGCGTAGGTCACTGCGAATGCCGCAGTGATCTATGCCAGGAAGTGGGAGCAAATAACTGTATTAGACAGGTATCTGCTCCCTTCTCCCCCTTTTTATATGCCTAGATACATGGATTGGTACGCTTTCTGTTGGGGGATCTTTTCTAGTGCTCCATTAATATAGGACCCCCTCCTGTTTTATTGTGGGTTATTCTCTTCAATGAATTATTTTGGTTTCCTTCCCTGCCATTCAGCTATACATAATATTGTTATATACACATATGTATTCAATATTGCTGGCTAGATGGGCTCCAGGAGTTACCTATATATTTTTTGTGGGGTGTTGTTATGGTCGGTACGAGCTTTATGTACCCACTAAATAACTTTATCCCTCCTTTTCCCTTCTCTCCTCATAAATCTACATTTCGGAGGGCCATACTAGGTTGTCCTTTGTGTGGGACCTCTGTTCTTTCCCCTTCCTGTTGCCATTGGACCTGCCATTTTGTGGTGATGGTATTGATCTACCTTACCGGGTCGGGGGCCTCTTGGGCCTACAGCTGCAACACATTTCCTAACATTTTGGATATGAGATTATCCCAAGAGCCATACAGTCTGTACGGTTAGTCTTTAAACATTCATATATAAATCCAAGTGTGATGATATGCGTGTCTACTCTCGAAGCTGTATTTTCTCTGTACATTTATCATTATGTATTGAATTTGTGTTTATCTATTTAACTGCAGATGTTTTTACGTTCTGCGATAAATCACATACACCCCTGATGAAGAAATAGCAATCCAAGCAAATTTTGAAACGCGTTGGGTATTTCTGTTGCGTTTAGACAGACTTCTGCGGTTATTGTTTGTCCAAATTGAACTGTACTGTATGTTCACTCATCTGCAGAATACCATTTTGATATTGTTATGTGTACTGTTTATGTGCTAACTATTTTAAACATTTTCCCTTAATAAATTTATATTTTTTATACTTTCTTCATACTTCATTTGCCATCTGCCCTATTCAAAGTCCCACTTAGAGGAAATTTCTTTCTTTTCAATCCATCCTCCCCCCTGAAAGGTGCCAAATGTGACACTGGAGGGGGGAAGGAATCCAAAAAGTGGAAGTTCCATTTTTGGGTGGAACTCCACTTTAAACTTAATAGGAGAGTTTGACAGGCGGTCCTGCTTGTCCAGCTCTGCACCAAGAGTTAAAAATGCTGCAGCCACAACACTTTGATGCATGTGAGTAGCCCCCCCCCACCCCCTGGATATTATTTTACAGTTCAGGGGGGGGGTAAAACCATGGCTCAGCTGCCTGTTTTTACCACCTCCTGGCCACCCACCTGAAAGAGCCCTTACTTCCAACCAGTGTACTTTATATCAGCCTGTAATTATCAGATATAAGAACTCGTTCATTCCAAAACTGTATATGGCCTGCCTAGGTCAGTGCACCCAAATTGCAATATGCAGGAGCAAAGCACAAGGCAATGGTGTAAACACACGCTATTAAAACAATGTATTTGCTGAAAATTGAAGGTACATGCATCAGGTGTGCAGATGAAAACTACAATAGTATAGAGAGGTCCAGGGGCTTTGCCAGGTCTACAAAAGATCTGGGGCTAGAGCCCAAATAGTACATTACATCAGGGTCCCCAGAGAGCCCCCCTTACATCAGGGTCCCCAGAGAGCCTCCCCCTTAAAATCAGGGTCCCCCAAGAGCCTCTCCCTTGCATCAGGGTCCCCAGAGAGCCTCTCCCTTGCATCAGGGTCCCCAGAGAGCCTCCCCTTTAAATTAAGGTCCCCAAAGAGCCTCCCCCTTAAAATCAGGGTCCCCAGAGAGCCTCCCCCTTGCATCAGGGTCCCCAGAGAGCCCCCCGCTTACATCAGGGTCCCCAGAGAGCCTCCCCTCCCCTTGGGGACCCCTGCAGAGACTCGGGGCTATGGGCCCCAGATTCGGGGCTATAGCCCAAAAAGCCACCCCCTAGCGACGCCACTGGAGAGGTCCAAGAAGGATGCCATTATCAGCCCAGCTTAGAAAAAACACTCAGTATATAATGTTTTACATGGGGGGTTCATTCATTCCTTGTACATCACACTGTTTACCCTTTTTTTCATTATTATTTATTGAAATGTCACAAAATAACATTTTATTCAACTCTATGCACCACAGCACTTTGGGATAGAAGCACAATGAGCTATGCTGGGTAAAATGCTAACTTTCCTTCACTTTTTAGTGCACACCAATGCAGAATAATAATGTGAATTGAAACAGTAGGACTCAAGGCAAATTCTCTTGTTGATGCATCCTCCCATTCTTACAGCATACCTAAAATGATATTTTTTAAAAAATATTCCTTATTTCATATTTCTTTCTTTCTATTTATTTTTAGTTGATTCTTTAGAGAAGATTTATACATACAGTAGGACTCTATAGGTGGCTTCTATTGCTTAGATAGCAATGTGAATATAAAGGATGGAAGTTGAGACGTTTTTTTTTATGCTCAATAATTGTTGTTAGTTTCCAAAGTAGAAGGCATTTCCATAAAAGGTATAAATCCACATATCAATCACGATTCGTTTACAGAGTGTATTCATATCAAACTCACATTACCAGTAAATGCTAGCTATGGTACATATGGCATCACAGAAAAAGATTAGCCTATGTACTTAACTTATGCCATAAACCATAGGCATAAACTAAAATAGAGACAGGGACTATTGGAAAGGGAAAGAAGATCAAGGAGCAAACATAGGTTCTGGATCAAAGACAGTTGTTTTTTTAAGTGCATTAACATACAATGCAAAACCCAAGCCCTTTATTAGAACACAGAGTTCAAATCTGATAATGAGGTATGCCAGCACAGTAAAGATAAGGTTAATCATGGTGCACATAGAATGACATAGCAGACAAGCGCTAGGTAGGGTCTTTAAGCAGGTAAAAAGCACTTAGAAATGCAAGCAGCTGTTTTTATATATTTATTTATTTATTGTAGTTATGCTATGTGAAGGGGAACATGTAACAAATGAAAAGTAGGTTGTTTTTCCAATTTGGTTCCAAAAGCGGAAATGTGCTTTGATACTAAATTCTGGTTGTAAATAGTTCTATTTAACCATGCTTTCCTAACTCAAAAGTGACCTGCTATTGCTGTCAGCCCAGATTGATGATGCACCCCCAGAAGATGTGTCTATGGTGGTCTGGGCTCATAGGAATTGTGTTCTGTGAATCTGAGCATCATTAGATCTGGAGGAGGTTTTAAGGTAACCAAAGACAAAAGATAACTTGCATTGAATGATTTATAAATAACCACCAACCTTGCAGCCCCTTTATGTGGAATCAGTCATTTTAATCACTAGTGCCCCCCTCTCTTCCCAGTATAAGTGGTATGGGCCATGTCTCTTGGTGCTGCTTATCTCCTCCTTACCACAGTTCTGCGTTTACATGACAGACTGAGCAAAAGAATCCACCTAGCGGACAATTTTGATGCCTGAGGGCAATCAGATCCTACATGCTGGTCTTGGCTGCCTTTATAATGTGAGGGCTTATGTGGAATCAGTCATTTTAATCACTAGTGCCCCCCTCTCTTCCCAGTATAAGTGGTATGGGCCATGTCTCTTGGTGCTGCTTATCTCCTCCTTACCACATTTCTGCGTTTACATGACAGACTGAGCAAAAGAATCCCCCTAGAGGACAATTTTGATGCCTGAGGGCAATCAGATCCTACATGCTGGTCTTGGCTGCCTTTATAATGTGAGGGCTTAGCTGTCTCACTTACTGCCAGCATCTAAATGACTACATCATTAGTTGTGCTAATAATAATAATAATAATGCAGGTAGGACATTGAAATTCAGCTTCTATTTAAAAATTAGAATACGACTGACTAATGACCTAATTTTTTTTCAGCACTGGTGTTTGGCTTGTGGCATGCTGGGGAAACTCCGTTTATTCTTACAAGCCAGATCAACTGCTCAGTCCAGTTATACAAAAACACATAGGGGAGGAGAATGGGTAATTTAATAGTTAATTATCCTAGCTGTACAGCAATTACACTATAGACCTGCCAGCTCTTTCTTTGTCAGCTTCTCGGAATTTTGCACAGTTCACTTTCTCTCCCTATAGTAGATATAAAAGCCATGACTTCTATCACCTACCAGGAGAACAATGGAGGCTGATTACTGAAGGCATCAAACTTGTGATAACTTCAAACAGGCTAACAGATTAAGAGCAATGCTACAAGTGAAAGTAATCAGCGTGCTGTTAACACTATCCTAGAAAAGACCCAGGTGTGCCAAATCAGAAAGTTCACTTGATCCTTTAATCTTCGGGTTGAAAGAAAGAAAATTGCTTGATTCAACACAGTCAGTGCCTCCCGCTGTGCTATTGTATTCTGAGAACAGGAGGTTTCCCAGCCATCAAAATACAATGATCACTACTGATTGAACAAAAAAAACCCAGACAGACTGGTTGTACTGAACTAATCGATAGATCAACTTCAGTACAATCACCCTGCCCATCGATGGATCAAAATTTGTCCGGTTCTTGCTGAAATGTGATCCATCGATAGCCACCTTTAATCTGAGTTATTGTAATCCACTGTAGCCAGAATCCAAAAAGCGCCCCAACAAGGTCACTGATAGTGTATTTTCTGAAGCCTGTGCCTTGTAAAGTCTTCTATTTCTGCACAGGCAGAAATTTCTGCACAGCACAGGGGTCAACAACCTTTTTCCAGATTGCCGGATTCAATGTATGTGAATGCATGGAGGGCTGCATTCACCTGCTAATAAAAGAAGATAATAATCTGGACCCCTTTACATTACACAGCCCCCGCACCTCTGGACCCCTTTACATTACACAGCCCCCGCACGTCTGGACCCCTTTACATTACACAGCCACCCGCACCTCTAAACCCCTTTACATTACACAGCCCCCATACCTCTGGACCCTTTTACATTACACAGCCCCTGCACCTCTGGACCCCTTTATATTACACAGCCCCTGCACCTCTGAACCCCTTTACATTACACAGCCCCCACACCTCTGGACCCCTTTACATTACACAGCTCCCGCACCTCTGGACTTCTTTGCATTACACAGACCCCTGCATATTACACAGCCCCCTACACACACCTCCTGCATATTACACAGCCCTCCACAGCTCTGACCTTGCCCCATGCAGAGAGAGAGAAAGAGGAGAGCGGAGCAGGAAGCTGAATTAGAACATGGGAGAGACACACAGCAACGCTGATAAGACAGCGTAAGCTTCTGGAGTTAATTTTTCATATTGACAAGCTGATGATTGGTTGCTAGGACCACCTGATATAGGATATAGTGTTGCATGCCTGAGTCATTGTAATCCAAAGTGTGTAAGTGCTGAAACCTGAAAATTGGCACCAATCTGGACAGGGGTGAAAGTTCCCGGACTTGAAGTGATTAAAGGCCAAGTTACATGGCTGATTCCTAAACAATTTTCATTTGTCCAATGATAATAGGATGTACAGTATATGCTTGCAGTCAGTTCATCCAGTGTCCCAATGCTTTCTATTTATTTGTGTGCTGACCATCAGTCAATCCCATATTGATGTGTGGGGTCTTATGGATAATTGCTAGAATATTGTGACATGTTATTCTATTGCTCACAATGGAAAGTTAATGGGGTACAGGTGAAAGTGATCAGTTGGATATGATTTACGGTTGCATAACTACCAGTTTTTTAATTGTTAGGCTTATTGTTCTCACAAACATTTAGAAATATTCTTATACCAAAGTTCTGAGCTGAAACAAGTTAGCTGCTATTTGTTGTGCCAGCTTTCTGATTGAATTTTCCAACCATTTTCCCAGGAATTTATAAAACAATGATCTTTAGGCTGGTAAACTTGAACAAAACTGGAGCATCTATACAGAGGAGGAGAGAAGGCTTTCATTGGAAGCAAATAATTATACTGTATTTAGTATACAATATACAGTTGTGCTCATAAGTTTACATACCCTGGTAGAATTTATGATTTCTTGGCCATTTTTCAGAGAATATGAATGATAACACAAACAACTTTTCTTTCACTTATAGTAAGTGTTTGGCTGAAGCCATTTATTATCAATCAACTGTGTTTACTCTTTTTAAATCATAATCACAACAGAAACTAGCCAAATGACCCTGATCAAAAGTTTACATACCCTGGTGATTTTGGTCTGATAACATGCACACAAGTTGACACAAAGGGGTTTAAATGGCTATTAAAGGCTATTAAAGGTAACCATCCTCACCTGTGATCTGTTTGCTTGTAATTAGTGTGTGTGTGTATAAGGTCAATGAGTTTTTGGACTCCTGACAGACCCTTGCACCTTTCATCCAGTGCTGCACTGATGTTTCTGGATTCTGAGTCATCGGGAAAGCAAAAGATTTGTCAAAGAATCTGCAGGAAAAGGTTGTTGAACTGTACAAAACTGGAAAGGGATATAAAAGTTATCCAAGGAATTGAGAATGCCAATCAGCAGTGTTCAAACTCTAATCAAGAAGTGGAAAATGAGGGATTCTGTTGAAACCAAACCACGGTCAGGTAGGCCAACTAAAATTTCAGCCACAACTGCCAGGAAAATTGTTCGGGATGCAAAGAAAAACCCACAAATAACTTCAGGTGAAATACAGGACTCTCTGAAAACATGTCTATTAATCTATTACCTTCTATGAGGAGGTGAGTTGCCATCTAGATAAAGGAAGTAGACGTGGTGTATCTGGATTTTGCAAAAGCATTTGACACAGTTCCCCATAAACGTTTACTGTACAAAATAAGGTCAGTTGGCATGGACCATAGGGTGAGTACATGGATTGAATACTGGCTACAAGCGCGGGTTCAGAGAGTGGTGATAAATGGGGAGTAATCGGAATCGTCAGGGGTGGGTGGTGGGGTCCCCCAGGGTTCTGTGCTGGTACCAATCCTATTTAATTTGTTCATAAACATACACACACAGCAAACTCAGCATTATTCTGTTGTAATCTACTGCATGCTGGGTCCTGCGCTGCCATTTTCCTTGCTTACTTCATTAGGAGCTAGCTGTCTCCTCCTGGTTTTTGCAGCTGACCCAGGATGACGTAGTACCAAGAGAAACAGGGAAATAAACAAGAAAGAAAATGTCAGCTTGGAGAAGGGAGGAATACAATGTGGAAATGTGTGTGTTTTTTTGACTGAAGGTCCTCATTAAAGTTGAACTGAAGGCATCTTTTTCATTTTGGATAGAGTAAGGCTATTTTCACACTGGGGCGTTGGGGGCGTCGGCGGTAAAGCGCTGTTATTTTTAGCGGCGATTTACTGTTGTTTTTGCGGCCCTTTTCGGCTGCTAGCGGGGCGCTTTTATCCACTGCTAACGGCCGAAAAAGGGTTAAAAGCGCCCGCAAAGCATCGCTGCAACGTCACTTTGCCGGCACTTCGGTGCACTGCCCATTGATTTCAATGGGCAGGGATGCTTTAGGAGCGGTGTATATACAGCTCCTTCAGGGCCTCAAAGATGCTGCTTGATGCAGGACTTTTTTTAGTGTCCTGCCAGTGCATCGCTCCAGTGTGAAAGCACTCGGGCTTTCACACTGGAGTGAGAGGAGAGGCTCTTTACAGACACTTTGCAGGCGCTATGTTTAGCACTATAGCGCTTGTAAAGAGCCTCAGTGTGAAAGCAGCTGAATTTTTTTTAAATCAGTGTCCCATTGGGGAGATTTCCCTTCACTTCCTGTTTTATAGCCAAAACAGGAAGTGAGAGAAAATCCCTCCAAAGCAAGGGAATTCCTGGCTGTCACCTGGGTCACTGGAAGTAGCCTCCCCATGGAAGATTCTTCTATTCCTGTTCTAAGAACAAGTCAGAATTTGTGATTTTTGCGATATTGTTAAACAGGACAAATAGAGAGGGTGAATCTACCTAACAGGGGTGCTTAAGCTGGCCATACATGGTAAGTTTTGTTTTTTTTTTGTTCAGCCAGTACCTGCAATAATGTGAAATTTTGCACAGCATAGCATTATGGCAAAAGTATTTCTGAGTTTTCCTTGTTCCAGTGATTACATGTTCTGTGTTTCCCCCCACCGATCCACAGTTGCTGGTGCCACCTTCATGGAAGGTTCTTTCTCTTTGGTAACCAGGGTAGCCATTGATGATGCAAGTCCCATGCATTGCAAATGAAGTTGCATGCTCCAGTGCCTCAACAAGTACATTTTCTAGGTAAAAGGAAAATTGTTTTTTTTTTGTTTTTTTTTT
Source organism: Lithobates clamitans (assembly GCA_037952925.1). Classification (NCBI taxonomy): domain Eukaryota; kingdom Metazoa; phylum Chordata; class Amphibia; order Anura; family Ranidae; genus Lithobates; species Lithobates clamitans. Next base: position 1,696,340 of record JBBGZY010000125.1, on the reverse strand, counting down.
GACAGAAGGCACACACAAAGCCACCTCTACCAAAAAACAAAACAAAAACAGTTTAGTAGCTATTTTTTTCATGCTACGTTTTCCCTTTTATAATAGACTTGACACCAATATTTAAGTCTATTTTTCATAGAACCCTAAACCTTAAGTGATATTTTAGTTACAGGTTGAGTGTGGTGGGCCAAGTCATTTCCCGGGTTCTTATCTCTTCTGAGAGCAATAGGAACTCGTAGTTCCTGGCTCTGTTCCTGACCACCTTGGGAACACTTTGGTGACATACAATTTGTGTGTTCTCATTCCCTCTATTGCTTACTGTATCACATAAAATAACATAATTTGATTTTCCCCAGCATGTAGTCACACCTGGAAACTCAAGTGCAGACATCTCACTACCAGTATCTATCAAAAACTGGAAAGACCTGATAACTTATCCCTAACATCCCTTTATAATACGAGACTGTTGGAAAACCTTTGTGTATTCTAATAGTGAAGGAGTCAGAATACAATAGCACAGTGGGGTGGTGTCACGTACCTGGTGATGAGTGGAATGTTGTTGAGGCCTCTCTTGCATCTCCTGCCCAACACTCTTGAAGGTGGAGACAGAGAGTGTGAAGGTACAGAGTGGCACAAGTGCCAGAGTAGCTGGCTGGCAAAGTTCGCTCTTTAGTTGGATGAAGCTGGGGGTCACAGTCCTCAGGACAGGATACTGAAGCAACTTGGCACCAGAGCAGGAGATGGTAGCAGAGTCAGTATGCAGGCAGCGACCAGCGGCATTCGGGCAACAAGGGACAGAGTCAGCAGGCAGAGCAAGTTTAGGAAGTAGGCCAAGGTCAGTAACAGCTGGGCAGCGCAGTACAGAACCAGCAGGCAAAAACAAGTCTAGTAAACAGGCCTAGCTCAGAGAGATCAGATGAACAAGGTTAATGCAGAAGCAAAGGCAAAGCCCAGGAGAAAGCCGGGTTATACACAGACAAGCAGGTTCGGGAATACAGATACAAGCTGAAGACCATTCAGCAACTCCTTATGGTGACAAACAAGTTTAAATAGGTCACTGGGTGCCAAGTGCTACGCTATTTGGTATGCACATGTGTACGTGTGTAAGTGCACACACGACTGCGAGCACAATGAACTGGAATAGAACATCTATTGCCTCTATATATGAAATATGTGCATGCGAGCAATGCACACGCACACGAATATGAGCATAAGCCCACACTGGTTTTCCAACACTTTTTTGATGTATGAGTAGGGTACTCATTCACATGGGGGGGGCAGTATCTGGGGACCCCCTTGTTAAAGGTGGCTTCCAGATTCTGATACCCCGCCCTCAGTCCCCATAACCACCAGCCAAGGTTGGGGGGAAAAGGCCCTTGTCTCCATCAACATGGGATAAAGGTGCTTTGGGGGGGAAGCAGAACCCCCCCTGCCCCAAAGCACCCTCCATGTTTAGGGCATGCGGCCTGATATGGTTCAGGAGGAGGGGAATCACTTGCTCGTCCTCCCTTTTCTGGCCTGCTGGGCTGCATGCTCAGATAAGGGTCTGGAATGGACTTTGGGGGGTGCCCACGCCATTTTTTAAAAATATTTAGGTGTGCGGATCCCCTCAAAATTCATGCGCAAGCCACATGGAAAACACATGCAAAAAAGCATCAAAAATGCGTATTAAAACACGCGCCAAAAACCGCTTTAGCCATTGAAATCCAACACTAATTTGGATCTGGAGCTATGGGCTCTTGCAAAGAATAGTGCAACAACTCGGTGTTGAAAAATATGCCTCTAGAAGTATGGTGTAGCCTTCTGTTAAGAATGCTTTCTTATATTTACAACTATATTATACAGTATGTACTGTACTGTCTGAGTTCCAGGGAATTTTGCCTTAGTTAATTGACCCTCTCTTTTTCCATGTTTGTGTTAAAATACATCTAAAGATTTAGTTTTTTGTTTTGGTTAGAGTGAGGAAGGATTAAAACATGTCCCATTTGGGAGATTTCCCTTTACTTCCTGTCCCGTGGACACAACAGGAATTGGGAGAAAATTTTCCAAGATGAGGAAAATCAAATCATAGTTTTCACTGCTACAAGTGTCTCCACTGGAACAGTTCCCATCTATTCCTGCTCTGTCGACATTCAAGTGTTTGAATTTACCCTTAATGGCCACCAGAATAAACGGAGACAGTTAATCTCGCTGGCAGAGAGATCAATCTAAAAAAATTCAGAGCTGATAACCATTTTCCACTAACCAAATGTCCAAAAAATTGGCTTTAGACTTTCAAATGATAGGACAACTGCCATTTTCACAAATAGACATCTTTGTTAATGTTTTAGTTTTTTTGCATGTATTTGGATGTGTACATGAGCACATTATGCTTTTTACATTGTACATGAATTAATGTGGAAGGATTCTCTTGATGCTATCACACATTTTCCCATCCATCTGCTGTGACTGTGTTGCATTGTATAAGGGTGCAGTTCAAATCCATCTTCTGTCTATCAGCACTGCAGGTGCAGTCATGTGTTGTGCATCCATCCCTTCCCACTCGAGAATCAAGAAGGTAGCACAGTGGGCAGGATTCATCAAGGCTGTAGGGCTGCTCATTTGGCAATGAATCTCAGTTGGTAATCTGGGGATACTTCAACGTAATGGATGATACTCACCCCAGCTTGAGACTATTTACTCTGGAGTATATTAAGGTCCAGAACACATTTGTATGCTTTTTACTGAGTGTTTCCAGGTAAAAATCAGCTCGCCTTTTAGGACCAAGTAAGCTGGGATTTTAAAAACAAATTATACTATTTTACACCATTTATGCAAAATGTTAAAGCAGGCTAAAAATCACAGCAGCATACAGCTCTGCATGCTGATATGAAATCATTATATATTTGTTATTTAAACAAGCGTTTTTTTGCTTTTACTTACAATCACTGTATTTCCATTTTCTCATTGTGTGGGGCACTGGTGATGTAACCATGACCTCAGAGATGCATTCTGGAGAGTTCCTGTCACATGTTCCAGGAGGCAGACCCAGAGGAGATGGATTCACCTGCCCTCAGTGAAAATGGCCACCGTGAGAAGAATGGGGAGGAAAAAAAAAACATGGTAATCGAAGAATAAAAAACAGCAATTATATTTGTAGTCAGAGTCTTCACTTGGAAATGCGATAACCCTAACCATCAAGACCTGAGGTGTGCCTTGACCTACCTGGTCAGTACGCCTAAAGGATGGCATACCCTGAATGTATGAATATGAAAAATGTACAAAGTATATGTATATTTGAAGGTTTGGGGGAAACGGGTGGGTGGGAACCACAAAGACAAGCCGATGCAGCCCTAGACAGAGGAGGAGGGATATATACCCCTCAGACTCCTACAAATGCAGGCTAGCCTCCGGCCAGCCTTCTGACTTGTTGTCAGAGTCTTCACTTGGAAATGCGATAACCCTAACCACCAAGACCTAGCTGGTCAGTACGCCTAAAAGAGGACAAAAAGACACGAAAGTTGGTGTGATATGAAAGCTTTGATGAAAGGACAGGTAACAACAATCAGTCTAGTAAAGTAGCGAATACTCAGATGACTTCAGTATAGGGTTCTGGTATGTATCAACTATAACAGGAGGAACTCCAGCGCCCCATGTACTTGATGATATAAAAAGAGGCCCCCGTGTTTGGAACCTGCGAAAGTTGCCTGATCCTAAACAAATGTCCAGAAAATGGTTTTGGATTTAAACATGAACATGAGAACCAACTGCTTGTAGTGAGAAGATGCGTGGGAAAAGGGAGCAAGAGCTGTCTAGAGGAGCCACTGCGAAATGATTGCAGAGAGGATCAAACATTCCAATCGGACACCAGTTACTGTCGTACTTGTAAATTATACCACTAACCCCTGGCCTGTCTGTCTATTCTTGTTAATGGGAAGTTGCAAGGGTGAGCCGTGAAAATGGACGGACTGTCAGGACTTTGCAGGGGCCTGAAGTGTTGGATCCTGATAGATACACTTGATAGTGTTGACGGATAAGGCCAATTCGCTGTGGCAATATACAGCAAAAGCCAGGGTCATGAACCTGAGAAAAACTTCCCACACTTGGTAGAAGGGGAGATTAAGTCGAGATAATGCATCGGCTGCGCCATTGTGATTCCCACTGATAAACACTCCCAGGAAGTGAAACCTGTACGTCAGGCCTAGCCATGTCAAAACCTACGCATGATGAGAAGGGACCCCAAACTATCTTAATAATGGCTGTGACCAAACTATCCATAAGAAAAACACTGAGCTCCCTGACCAACCTGTCCCCATGTGACTGTTACTGCCAGCATTGGGCAAATAGCGGATAATGCCGAAGTATGTGCAAACTAGGGCAGATGGAAAAACTCCCAGGGGCCAACTACACATATTCAAAGATGGTTGAAACCAGCTGAGTCAGCGGAGTCTAAAACACTCGAGAGACCTGCTCGTCGATTGTGGAATGTACATGGAAATGTCATTTCAGTCACACAGGAACTGGTCCCACATGATAAAGTCAGGTCATGCCTCTGCTTGTGACCTGACAACTGAGTCAAGGTCAAGATAAAGGGGAAGGAGGGCCAGTAACCTGGAACAAAAGCTCTAACCTGAGGAATAATTTTCATGGCATGATTCAGTATTCCCAAAAAGTGACTGTAAGCCCCCTTTGGAACAGACTGGGGATCAAACAAAGATGAACGGTCTGACGTATCTGACCAGAATACCAAGAGCAAACTTGCGATCCTCAGAGAAACTGGGTCCTTGGTCCACATTTTTTGGTCTTGTTCCCTAATACAGGACCACTGTGCAAAAAGTAATAGGACAGGTCCTAGACTCAGACCTACCTCTAGACCCTATACACTACCTTTTAGGCCTTCCATTTAAGGTTATACCAAAAAGCTCCAAAACCCTAGCTACACAGCTAGATGTCTAATTCCTAGGCACTGGAAATCAATAGAGATACCATCACAAAGTCATCTAACTTCCACCATATCTGAGACACAAGCTATGAAATATATGACAGCCTTAAATGAAGACACCCTAACCCAATTTAATAAAATATGGGATATGTGGGATAACTCTGTCTTTGGCTCTGCATTAGAATTCTCCTCCAGCTTTGCACAAATTCCCAATGTTCCCGAACTATAATTATATCTAGCAGGTTGATCCTCATTCTGTGATCCTTGTTGTTTTTTTTCTCTTTGATTTCTTTGTCTTTCCCAAGTTGTGCGAGCTACGGGCGTGTGGCCAAGAATGGCTATACGTGTGTAGACTCGACCCTTTCATCCTTTTTCTTATAGTTATTAGGGATGAGCCCAACACCAGAACTTGCGAACAGACTAAAAATTTGTGCAAACACCGTTAAAGTCTATGGGATATGAATGTGAAAAATCAAAAGTGCTCATTTTAAAGGCTTATATGCATCTTATTGCCATAAAAAGCGTTTGGAGATCGGGTAGTGCCCCAGGGGACATGTATATATCCAAAAAAAAGTTTTTAAAATGGACATTTTTTCAGGAGCAGTGATTTTAAGAATGCTTAAAGTGAAACAATAAAAATGAAAAATTTCCTTAAATATCATGCCTGAGGGGGGGTCCCCTTAGTCTGCCTGTAAAGTAGTGCATTTCTCCCCTATTTAGAAAAGTACCGCAGCAAAATTACATTTCTAAAGGAAAAAATGTCATTTAAAAAACAGTGTAGGTCCCCCCAGTCCATACCAGAGGGCCTGGTATGAACGGGGTGGACCCATGCCGTTTTTTTCTTAATTCTGTCATAGGGCTCCCCTTAACCACTTCAATAAACTATATTATATATTGTACACCGCACTATATACTCTGAACTGCAGTATATATACTATACAAACTGCACTATATACTCTGAACTGCAGTATATATACTATACGAACTGCACTATATACTCTGAACTGCAGTATATATACTATAAGGACTGCACTATTTACTTTGCTGAAAAAATGGGCCTTAGGTGTTGGTGGTGGCAGAACATGGTAACCCCTCACAGTTACTCTTGTTGGGCGCAGGAACGGTCTCTGCTGTTAAATATTATTTAAAAAATTGTAATTACATGCCCCTGTTAAACAGGGCAGAAACATTGGGCCTTAGGTGTTGGTGGTGGCAGAACACTGTAACCCCTCACAGTTACTCTTGTTGGATGCAGGAAAGGTCCCTGCTGTTAAATATTATTTCAGAGGCTGCTTGCCCTCTTTTAGTGGCCTGTAAGCGTCTGCCTTTCCTTGGAGGCCTTCCGGACATGATGACATGATGAGTATTTTTTTTTTTTTTTAACACCGCACTACACTGTATTATATACTGTGTACACCGCTTAAAGTGTATTTGAAACTGTACACACTGTATTATATACTGTGTACACCGCCTGCACTATATTTGAAACTGTACACCGCCAAATGCACTGTATATATAGGCTACGCTGAATGCAGAGTATATAGAGTTTACACTGTATATATAGGCTACGCTAAATGCAGAGTATATATATATATATATATATATATATATATATATATATATATATATATATACACTGCCACTAACTAACTAACTTGCCTGCCTAATCCAGCTCAATCTCTGTCCACTATAACACACTATATGGGCGTTGTGTAAGCAGCCTTATATAGTGTGGCACGTGGACTTGGTACCCCTGAGCCAGGATTGGCCAGAGGCACCCTGCCTTTGTACAATTATATCTCTTGCTGAGGAGCATGCTGTGATTGGCCAAAGCATGCAGGTCAGGTGTATGCTTTGGCCAATCATCATACAGCAATGCACTGCGGTATTGCAGTGCACTATGGGGCGCTCGAAATTGCCGCAAACTCCCCATAAAATTTTCGAACTCAAAGCTCATCCCTAAAAGTTATATATGGACCTTTTCTGAGGATATCTTCTATTTTGTTTTGTAATGAACTATCTGACAGATCTGTATCAGGCGTATTACCAATACATGCTCTTTAGCCTATAAATATTACTGTTCAACATGACTTAGCTAAGCTAGATATTTAATTAGCAGGTAACACCCTGCTTTGACTTTACTGTGATATACATACAATGATACTTTCTATGTATACACTGTCATTGTTTCATTCTTAATAAAAACTTTAATACCAAAAAAAAAATTTAAAATAAATAAATAAATAATTCTGACACTGTCCATTGCTTTACTGGCACTGTCCACTGCCCTACTGACACCATCCACTGGCCGCCAAAAAGCATTTTGAAAAAAAAAAAAAAAAAAAAATACTGAAAGATGTAATTATAAAAAAATTGAAATAAAGAACTACTGACACCGTCCACTGCCCTACTGACGCCATCCTGCACATACTACCCACCGCTGTACACTCCACACTCTTCACGTGCACATTATACTCACCTACATACACTCTGCACTCCTCTCGTTCTGCACATACTACCCATAGCCATACACTTCATATTCCTCTTCTGCACATATACCCACCTCCATATACTCTTCACTAGTCTCCTGTACATACTACCCACCTCCGGACTACCGCCGGACACTCCACACTGTACATTCCCTATTTAACATTACTGCATTCTGCACTATGCAAGTCATCTCAGACTTTTGAGCCCTTTAAGCCACGCCCACATTTCACCCCAGGGGTCGTGGGGGGGGGGGTGCAGAGCGCCACCTCCCTGAAATTAGTTTTTGCAGGTTGGGATGTCTGTTGCACTCGCAATCCACTGATCTCGGGGGTACAATGCTTTGCAGGCTCTTTTAAATTAAATAAATGGACTTCTTTACTTCAAAAACCTGTACATTTTGCTAAAGAGATCAATATCAGCTCTATTGCTCTAGGCATTCAGTGACAGGTGAGTGAATAGGGTTAAAGAGAATGTATAGTGGTTTTGTACTGTACATATTTTTTTTTTTTTAATTTTAGTAAGGTACCGTATATACTAAATATTGCATATTAATATAATGTTGTATATTGCATTGCAAATGTAAGGCTCCATTCACACATATGCATGTTGCTTTTGGGCTTTCCGCATTTTTGGACACGCGTTTTTGATGCTTTTTTTTTTTTTTTTGCGTTTTTATGCTTTTTTCTTTTTATATGGCCAATTTGTTGTTGGGCAAATTAAATAATGCAAAATGCGTGAAAACACACTACATGCTTTTCCGCAGCATCTCCATTGAAGTCTATTGAACTAATAAAGCAAAAAAAAGGAGCGTTTTGCGTTTAAAAATTCCTGACCCTTTCCAAAAACGCAGAGGCACAAAAATGCATTGATGTGAATGTGTTCCATAGGAACCCATGTTAAAAAACATGTCCTGCGTTTCTGCAAAAAGCAAGCAAAAATGCATTGGTGTGAATGGAGCCTAAAGCCTTGTACACACGATTGGATTTTCCAATGGTAGATGTGTTCCGACAGGCTGTTGATGTGTGTACGCTCCATCGGACAATTGTTGTTGGATTTTCAGCGGACAAATATTGGATAGCAGTTTATAAATTTTCCGCGGACAATTGTCAGTTGTCGTATTTTCCGAGCGTGTGTACACAAGTCCGTCGGACAAAAGTCCAAAGTACAAACACGCATGCTCGGAAGCAAGGACGAGCCAGAAGCGGTCGGTCTTGTAAACTAGCGCTCGTAATGGAGAATTAACATTCATGATGTGGAAAATTATGAAATCTCGAAATTCAGCGCACAATTCTCTTTTTCTTTAATGGGATAATAATGAAGCTGCTTTGCTGGTGATACTGATGGAGTTATGGCAAACTTATTTTAAAAGGCTTTTATTTTTTAGTGATAAAGAATAATATTATTATGGTTTTTTAAAATTTTTTGGGGCAAGTTACCACAACACCATTATCCGTAATTTTTAAGATCAAAGATACAAAGATGTTGGTGTCCCTTGTCAATTTTACATTGTATTTTTTTAAAATGTAACTGCCTACTCCCAAACTGTCATTTGAAGTAAAACACATAGCCAAGTGTTATTCTCCACAATTTTTTTATTGTGCATTAAAAAAGAAAAAAAAATACATATAGACATGCTATCTGCCAATAGAACTTAACCAAAAAGTGCATTCTATGCATCCAAAAATATAGAACATATATCAAATCAAATCATTATTCAACCAAAAAATAAAATAAAATCCTCATGCATGTGTCTTGCTTCTTTGCTTCTTAATATAGAGGGTCAACAATGCCAAGAGTTGGTGAAAGCAGGGATCCGTCATTCGGAGATAATTCCAAAAATCATCTGCATTATTCTCCTGGAGCTCCCGTAGCAAAGGCATATGACATGATTGGTCGCGATTAATAAAGCAATTTTTTGTACAAGAACTCCTCCTCCTCCTGTTCCTGGACTGAACTTGGGTCAATGCTATAACGCCAAGGCCAATAATAAATAACACGTTATCTCCTCCAATTCCACAACATGCCTGGTTGACAAACGGCCGTTCAGAAACGAACTGAAAAGCACAAAATGAAAAGTGCAAACTGAAAAGCGCGAAATGAAAAGCACGAAAGGAAAAGCACGAATCAACACTCACCAAACTTCTACTAACACGAAATTAGCAGAAGGAGCCCAAAGGGTGGCGCTAAAAAGCTGAAAAAACACGTAGTGCGTCAGTACATTCATGTTTGTTAGCCGACAATTCCTTGCCGTTTGTATGCAAGACAAAATCCAGGCACACGCCTTCGGACAAAAGTGCTAGGTTTTGATCGTGTGTACGAGGCTTTAGCCCTAATAAAGACATTTTAAATATATATTAAAACTGACTCAGATTCATTATAATTCCCCTTTAAAATCTTTACTGGGTTAGAGCCCCTTTACCCTATGCATTGCAAAAAATGTACATGTCTTAATGCAATTTGTTATTGTGCATTAAGGTGCACTGATAAAGGCAGCCCATTCAGACATGTGCCGTTTTTTAAGCACAGAGCACCACAAATAATGTCAGGTACACAGCAGTGCAGGTGCATTGCCTTCTACTATAGTAGCACATTGATGGTAAAATGCACTTTTTCCCACAACTGGGACACGTGCCAATGATGACAAAGCAGCGCTTTCTCTTTCTACACATTGCTTTGCTATAAGATCTGCCTGTCTCTTATTTCCTGTAGCAGAGTCATGCTGTTGTCTTATAATAAAATGTCATTCGCTTTGCATAGTAACAGCGGTTTTGATGCAATACCGGGGCGGGAACATATCCTCTGCAATCTATATATTAATATTCAGTTGTTGACATCTGTTCCCTAGCTGTCTCAGCAGTATCCTGATCATTTCCTCAGATGCTAACAGTTAATAATCACCTAGGGTGTTACTCCGGTGACTTGTCAACTTATTAAAAGTGACTGCAGGGCTCAGCTTTCAACCCAGCCAAGCATATTTGATGTACTTGTAATCTTGCAGCTAGCATGTTATTGCTATAATCACATAGCAGTGCACCAACAATAGACTTTCCTTGGTTTGTGAGGCCGTTGTCACATGCTGAATAGGAGTAACATTGGTAATGTTGACATGACTCTGAGTAACACAACAGAAGCTGCAACATAATGACTCTAAAGCAGCATGTAAAGTGGCCCTTTGTTTCTTGCTGAGATGCTGAGAGACGACAACAAAGTATCGCCCGTCAAAGCGAATCACCTCCCATTTCCCATTTATTTTATAAAGCAGTAGTGGTCAACTTCATGAACATAGGGGGCCTCAAGTGGGGCCCCCAATATGCCCAGGGGGCCACACAATACTTTAGTTGTCATAAATTGGTGTAGCGTTATAAAGTGGTCAAATCTATTCTTTAATTACCGCAAAACATGGTAATGTGTGCATCGCTATGCATGCGATGCAGTGCCATTCATTTTGAATGACACTCCGGCTTACTGTTACAGTAGAGGGTAAGGCACCCACACTGCAGGTGTGCGCAGCCTATTGCATTATGCCCCGTACACACGGTCGGATTTTCCGACGGAAAATGTGTGATAGGACCTTGTTGTCGGAAATTCCGACCGTGTGTGGGCTCCATCACACATTTTCCATCGGATTTTCCGACACACAACGTTTGAGAGCAGGATATAAAATTTTCCGACAACAAAATCCGTTGTCTGAAATTCCGATCGTGTGTACACAAATCCGACAGACAAAGTGCCACGCATGCTCAGAATAAATAAAGAGATGAAAGCTATTGGCCACTGCCCCGTTTATAGTCCCGACGTACGCGTTTTACATCACCGCGTTCAGAACGATCGGATTTTCCGACAACTTTGTGTGACCGTGTGTATGCAAGACAAGTTTGAGCCAACCCTCCGTCGGAAAAAATCCTAGGATTTTGTTGTCGGAATGTCCGAACAAAGTCCGACCGTGTGTACGGGGCATTAGAGTGTGCACCCCAGAGCACAGCAGAACAGTAGACGGTGTCAGTAGAGCAAAGATTGGTGTCAGTAGGGCAGAGGATGGTGTCAGTAGTTTATTATTATTTTATTGACAAAATATTTTTTTTTTTTGGTACAATTTTTTTAGGAGCCCCGTTATGGGGCTTTGGTGAAATATCAAGGGTCTAAACAGACCCCTGAGAAACTAAGGACAACGATTCCCCAATCCTTTTCTCTGCAGCCTGCAGTAAACATAATTTACTAAGCTTCAGTTAAGAATGAAGACAGGAGCGATCGGTACAGATCACTCACTGTGTAATTCAGAAAAGGAAGGGACCGGTTAATTAAATATTTACCAGCCCCTTCCCCACTGCTAAAATGAGGGGAGGAAAGCTGGCAGCTCTGCAGGGGGTAGGGACAGGAAGTGGGGGGAATCCAGACCGCACAGGGTGATTAGGGTGTGCCCAGACACACCCGGCACACCCTGTGTGCATGCCTATGGGTGTGCATTATGGTGTGCTGCATTAAAAAATGAATTTTCATTTTTAATGTGTGGTGCTCTAAAATGTATTAAAATTGGAAATACCATTGTGCTTGCTTGCACAGTAATTAGAAAAGTCACTCAGAACATCCAGCATATTTGGTGTTATCCTAGCTAGGATAAATAGGGAATATATATATATATATATTTTTTACATTCATTAAAGTCATTGTAAACTCTATCTTTAAAAAAAATACCACATAGGTGGTTCTCTGATTGGACAAAGTGGAGATCATGACATCATGCTAACCTATCTGGCTTCAATACTCTGGATCACTGAAGTAGAACAAGATAGCAATTTCAGATTTATTTCTGATGTTCCTGATATGCAGGAACAGCGATTCAAGAACTGAAGCCAGAGGATTAGCATGATAGCCAGGTAACTAGCATTTTCAAAAAGAGGTCAGTAATGGAAGCCTCCATATTTCTCCCATGACTGTTTTTTCTTTAAGGCCGGGTTCACACCAATGCAAATTAGATGCGAATTTCCCTGCATCCAATTTGCATAGCAGGAGAATGTGACTGGCTCCCTATGGAGCCGGTTCATATATCTCCGTTACAGCTGCGGAGCACACTGCACAGAAACGCTGTGCGTCTATGGCTCCATTTCAGGGCCGAATTCAGGCATAGAATCGTCCCTGATTCGTCCCTGAAACGGGGAACAGGGACGCACATCGCTCCTGTGAGATCCGCAGCCGGTTCCAGTGTGAACCGAGCCTTAAGGAGTTGTAAAGGCAGAAGGTTTTTTATTCCAATGCATTCTATGCCATAAGATAAAAAAAACCTTCTGTGTGTAGAAGCCTCCCCAGCACCCCTTTATTACTTACCTGATCCCCATCTCTATCCAGCGATGTCCATGAGTCCTTTGGCCATCCAGGGCACTCCTCCTGATTGGCTGAGACACAGCAGTGGCGCCATTGGCTCCCACGGCTGTCAATCAAAGTCAGTCGGTCGGCTCTGGTGCCCCCATAGAGAGCTGCTGGCTGAGGTGGCACTCGTTAGGAGGGAGGGGCCAGGAGCAGCAAAGAGGGACCCAAGAAGTGGAGGATCCGGGCTGCTCTGTGCAAAACCAACTGCACAGAGGAGGTAAGTATAACATGTTTGTTATTTTTTTATTTTTTTTAAACGAGACTTTACAATCACTTTAAGGCTGGGTTCACACTAGTGCGAATTGGATGCGGGTATCCACACCCAATTCGCAATAGCAGGAGATTGTGACCGGTTCTCTATGGAGCCGGTTCTCGCTCTCTATGGAGCCGGTTCTCATATCTCTCCGCTGCGGCTCCGGTGCAAATTTGCACCGGGTCCTGTGCGTCTTTTGGTCCGTTTCGGGTCCAAATCCAGCCAGAAATTGGGGCTGAAATCGGACCTGAAATGGTGAACGGGGATGCACTGGACTCCTGCTGTAAGCCACATGCAGCTTAGATGTGAACCCAGCCTAAAAGCTCAGAAAGCATTGGTGCATTCTGAAGATGGCTAAAGTGCTGAATGGGGCACTTCCAGATGCTCCTCCATTTATATATAGAAGGACATCTTCGTTCAGTGATAAGGTGATTAAAAAGGTTTTAGATCCCCCTACCAGACCCCAGATGTTTTGAGATCGAGCTGGTTTTTATGCTTGCAGAAAATGCAAAGCATGCCAACAAGTGAATACTCACCTTAGAGGTTTGAATAGGTTCAGGTCCATGGCCAACTCTACGGAGTTCGAGATTAAGGAATTTATTTCCTGTCTCTCCACCCATGTTGTTTATGCACTGGAGTGCCCCTGTGGCCTAATGTACATTGGTAGGACCCAGAGGACGTTGGCTAAGAGGGTCTTTGAGCACAAACTTGATGGGTTAACTTCCTCTTTGTTTCCCTGCAAAGGTAAAGCATAATGGGCTACTATGCATCGCATAGTAGCCCATTATGTGTCACTTACCTGACACAGGAGCCTGCGATGTCACCGCTGTCCCCTCTGCTACCGTGTAGGTTTAGGAGATATTTCTTGGACCTACAGGTAAGCCTTAATCTAGGCTTACCTGTAGGTCAAAGTGGTCTGTAAGGGTTTACAACCACTTTAAGGGATGAGCTGTGCGGCCACGCCCTCTGAGAAAGACATGATTATGAAACGCGTTAGGATGTGTCCACGCAGCTCCCCTATCTGCCAGCCTCGGCATCTGTCATTCCGGGTCTCATCATGTCCAAATAATACCTAGGAATCGATGAGAATTGACATGTGCTGTGCGGTATTGACTTAAACATCTCCATTGCTGTTTTATCTGATTAATCTTGTAAGCATATTTTTATGGGTTGCGGGTATGTTAATAAAAACAGTGTAATGCTATGTGAATTCCTTCTCTTTTGCATGGTTTATTTGCTGAGCAACCTTAAGCAAAAATCAAACAGGATTTCAGTTCACATCATAAAGGAGAGACCAGGTTCACCCACGTTATGATTGCTGTCCTTTGAAGGATTCCATTCCTGAATAGTGGTGTATACAGTATTACTTGGAGATAATGAGGCTCGTTGCTAGCCCATTTGTGGTAAGTGCATTACTAAAGGGGACCACTCAGAGCACGAGGTTTCTTCTTTCGGTGGTGGTGTGTAGACTTTGAAGCTGACCTTTTCTGAGGGGTCACGGAGCACTACATCTACCTTATGGACTTTTGTTGGGACTCTGTTATATATGAACTTTTGCTTTATGTGTGGTAAATCTAATTGCACTTAAACATCTTTGGCTATATGTTTTCTAGCGCTGTTAATGCTGGGATATGTTTCTTACATTTTATCTTTGCATCCTTTTTTACTTTTTTTTTTCAGCCTAAAGGCTTGCTGTGCAAAAATGTCATTTATGCAGAAGTGTATTTCCCTACTGGAGAAGCTTATGCCAATGCATTTCTTATTGGCTGCAGTCTCCCTACCTGGACTGCATACTCCAATGATGTCTCCTTACTGGTGATTCCTGGCTGTCACAGCCCAATACACCTCTTGCCATGTACTTGATTAGCACTTCATGGTCAATTTAAATTAGATTGTTTCAAATGAAGCACAAGCCTCCCTATTCCTGAATTCTACAATCATGTTATGTCTTCCTTTGTTTTCCCTGCCTTATTGAAATTGTTTTTATGTTGATTTTACATAGCTCATCTGCAGAAGAGCCCGAGAACTGTTTGCTGTTAATTGTTTGTTGTAGATGCACCACGGAGCATGACAATGCAGAGGATATGCTTGGGCTTGACTTTTGTCGATGACAAAGCTAGGAAGCAGCATCTAGCCTTGTGCCTAGCAACACCATTCACTGCAGAAAGCCTACCGTTAAAGACAGATGAATATACATGAGAAATCTCCACTGATCTATAACCAGTGTATAAATAAGCCGAAAAGAAAAATATAGCTCTCTTTATTATTGATCATAATTGATTTATTTATTTATGATTTTTACAAGGCTGATGTCAGACAGAAGCTTTTTGTACTGCTGTATTTAAAATATTATCTTCATGTATTCCCAATATACACTGACCGGCAAATTTATTAGGTACACCTTGCTAGTACCAGGTTGGACCCCCTTTTGCTTTCAGAACTGCCTTCATTCTTCGTGGCATAGATTATACAAGGTGTTGGAAACATTCCTCAGAGATTTTGGTCCATACTGACATGAAAGCATCATGCAGTTTTTGCAGATTTGTCGGCTGCACATCTATGATGCAAATCTCCCATTCCACCACATCTCCATGGTACTATTGAATTGAGATCTGGTGACTGTGGAGGCCATTGAAGTACAGTGACCTCATTATTATGTTTAAGAGACCAGTGGTGAGATGATTTGAGCTTTGTGACATGGTGCATTATCCTGCTGGAAGGAGCCATCAGAAGATGGGCACACTGTAGTCATAAAGGGATGGACATGGTCAGCAACAATACTCAGGTAGGCCGTGGTGTATAAACGATGCTCAATTGGTACTAAGGGGCCCAAAGTATGCCACGAAAATATCCCCCACACCATTACACCACCATCAGCCTGAACCGTTGATAAAAGGGAGGATGGATCCATGCTTTCATTTTTTTACACCAAATTCTGAATCTACCAGCTGAAATTGAGACTCATCAGACCAGACAACCCTTTTCCAATCTTCTATTGTCCAATTTTAGTGAGCCTGTGCAAATTGTAGCCTCAGTTTCCTGTTCTTAGCTGATAGGAGTGGCACAGGGTGTGGTCTTCTGCTGGTGTAGCCCATCTGCTTCAAGGTTCGATGTGTTGTACATTCAGAGATGGTATTCTGCATACCTTGGTTGTAACGAGTGGTTATTTGAGTTACTGTTGCCTTTCTATCATCTCCAAACCAGTCTGCCCATTCTCCTCTGACCTCTGATATCAACAAGGCATTTTCCTCCACACAACTGCCGCTCACTGGATATCTTTTTCAGACCATTCTCTGTAAACCCTAGAGATGGTTGTGCGTGAAAATGCCAGTAGCTCAGCAATTTTTAAAATACTCAGACCAGCCCATCTGGTACCAACAACCATGCCAAATTCAAAGTCACTTAAATCCCCTTTCTTCCCCATTCTGATACTGGGTTTGAACTTCAGCAAGTTGTCTTCACCACATCTAGATGCCTAAATGCATTGAGTTGCTGCCATGTGATTGGCTGATCAGCAATTTGTGTTACCAAGCAATTAAACAGGTGTACCTAATAAAGTGGCCGGTGAGTGTATATGTAAACACAGTCACTAAAATATCATGCAAGCCTTAAGATGATAACATCATTTCTAAAATTATTTTCAATAAAAGTCCTTGTTCAGACTTCCTGTTTATAGATGCAAATCTACACCAATCATAATGAACAACGACTGCCGAGAGAAAAAAAAAATGCCGGTATGCCCAAACCTATCGTTTCATACACGCCAAATGACAGCTTCCAGTCCCTGTCACACAATACAAACAAGAGACGTCCTGTTATAGAGTGACAACACAACACGCAAAAGTCATAAATAATACCTGGAATGTTTGTGATATGTGTGTAATGTCAGCCTCTATTTGTTGTCTTTCACCAGTCAATTGTAACATTTCATAACACTCGATCCTAAGAGAAAATTGTCTAAAACATTTGACTGGAAGATTTCAAAGAACATTTGGCCAGTTGATAAAATAGCTGAACACTATAAGCTAAGACCCTGGACCAGAAGAGGAAATAATACGAAGGAGACCTCTGCATAATATACAAAGTGTATGGAGATTCCAGTGCTATGTAGTTTTGAGTTGCAGGTTTGCCCGTTGCGCTGGTTCGCAGATTGGGTGTTCGGCTGAGCAAGCCTCCAGCTGAAATGGGAACTGAAACATTCAGCAGTAGTATTACTTCTCAGACTTCTGGATGTTAGGGAGCCACCACCTGTTGGCGTCCTACCTAACAACCAGTCACTCATCCCCACCTGGCACATTCAGATGTTAGCCGGGGATTCAGGTCCTTCAGGTCTAAGGGGGAACCCCTCTCAATAAAAAAGAATAAAAAAACATTACCCCCCCCCCCCAAATGGGGGGAAGAGCCCCACCCTCCTGAACTACACAAGGCCACATGCCCTTGACATGAGTTCCCTGGCCAGGTGGCTGTATGGATTTGCGTGTGGTGGGCTTATCAGAACATGGAAGCCCCTCCTTTAAAATAAAGGGGGCTCCAGATTAAAATGATACCTGAAGATCCTCCCATGAAGGTATTTGTTCAAGCTTTTCCTGTTATGGGTTGGCAACTGTCTCCCAGCTGTGCTCCTTAACTTGTCACCTGTCACATCCATCCCGATGGAGACTTTAAGTGGCTCTTTTTTTTTTTTGTATAATCTCTTTTTATTAATAAAGAAAAAAAATAACATGTCATACTGAGCAGTTCAATATATCAAAAGCCCTGGGTGCAAAAAGACATGTGTAACAAACAGATACAAGAACAGATAAACAATACAAATGAGAACAACAATTGTAGCTCAAAGCCCTTATTGGGTCTTAGCGTAGCAGGCGAGCCCAAAAGCCAGCACTAGGCAAGTGGACACTGATCGAACCATCTAATAAATCTCAGGATTGCCCAGCGGCACTGGCTCCGGGGTGGGGGGCATATACAGCCTCCAACACCCACCTCCGGCACAGTGCTGCAACCAAGGCCTCCCCGATGCTAAAGATTGTCATCAACGGGAAATAACAGTGCCAATCCCTGGAAGGGCGGCCTCCCCTGCGGTGGCAAAAGCACTAGAACTGTAAGTCAGGCTATGTTAATGACTTATTGGGCCGAAGCCCCCAGTCTTTGAACCTTGTAAACAAGGGTATCATTCCAAAAATAACGGAGAGAAAAGGAGGGAGAGAAGAGAGAATGAAATAAAAAAAAATTAATAATTAAAAAAGAGAAGGGAAGAAAAAAAATAGGAAATATGAGCATACCTGTAGTCTCACATTGAGTATCCCCCTTCGCACCAGACCCAGCCCTCTGTTGTCCAAAGAGAAAGGTTAACTGGGGAAGGAAGACATCCCACCCATATGCCAGTTATGCCTCGACTCACGTCTGGCTAGGTTGGTTCGGGTGTCTAAGGGGTGGCTCAGCCAGTTCCAGCAGTGCCAGATCTAAACTAGATGACAATTGCCCTGGGTCGGAGGTGTATTCCTTTCAGGATGACCCAATGTTAGTGAAGCGGTTTCGAGTACCACTGCAAGTCGCTATCCATTCCTCCGCTTCCCTGATTTCATTTACCCTATGGATCCACTCCCCTCTGTCAGGAATCTGTGTTCTCTTCCAAAATATTGGTATCAAGCACCGCATTCAAAAGATGAGGCACTACACTCTTCTTGTTTTGGCTAATTGGTAGGGAAGGGATGTGCAAGAGGTAGTGAAGCGGGGAGAAAGGAACATCTAGACCCAATATTTCCTTTATCTGATCCTGAATATCGGCCCAGAAAGGTCGTATTATGGGGCATTCCCACCACAGGTGCAGCAACCTACCATGAAGGCCACAACCTCTACAACAATGCTTAGGGGTTGAGGGATAGATTCGGGCCAGGTCAGCCGCTACCCGGTACCCTAGTGACAACATTTTGCAGTTTGTTTCCTGCGTTCTAGATTCAATAGAGCTAGAATGAGTAAGCCGGTATAAGTGTGTCAGCTGGGCTGCAGTGAACTCAAGCCCCAGGTCTCTCTCCCAGATCTGGACATAGGCTGGCTGTGCTGCAGAGATGGCGGAGCCAATCAGCTGATAAAGTTCGGACACGACATGTGGTATTGGCTCATCCTCAATAAAGAGGCGTTCAAAAGGCATAAAAGAGGAGATGTCCCTTATAGTATGGTCGTTAATCTCAAAAAAGTGGAGGAGCTGCCTATACCTTCAGAAGTCCATAGGGAAACTTCCATGCCTATTTCTTATTCCCCATGAGCTTGCACAACTCGCACCGCCATCCTCCACCCACAAAAAAGCCCAGTTGTTCTCTAAGGGGGAACCACAGGAACCCTCCCAGCGGGGCTAGCGGGGACACGGGGGGGGGCAGACCCAGAGTTGGTTGATCCTATCCCAAACTGCAAGAGCATGGGTCGTCAACGGGAAGTTAGTGTCCGACAAACCCCTGTGCCCCCGGGAGAGCCACGGGGCATATGTCAGGTTCCTGCCAGCCATGTATTTCTCCAGGGAAACCCATAGCTTAGTGTGGGTATGGAAGTGCCAGTTAAGGAACTGCTAAAGAACAATAGCTCTGTAATACCTTTGTATATCTGGGAGCCCTAACCCACCGGCCTGTTTGGAGCGTCTTAACACTTTCATGGCAATGCGTGGCTTCCGTGAATTCCACATAAACCCTGAGAGCATACTAGATAGTTGGGTGAAGAAGCCCCCTGGTAAGGGCACAGGGATCATCTGTAAATAGATAAATTCTTGGGAGAATGTTCATCTTTATAATGTTAACCCTCCCCAACCAGGTAAAGGCAGTCTTAGTCCATTGCAGTAAGTATTTTTTGACCATAGCTAATAATGGGGGGTAATTGGTAGAATACAGGGTATCGTATCGGTCTGTGAGCCAGATGCCTAAATATTTTAAAGAGTATTTTGCCCAAGTGAAAGGAAAAGCCGCCAGTAAGTTACTTGTTAGGGAGGGGGATAGCTGGATAGGAAGAATCTCTGGTTTTGTAAGATTCATTTTGAAATTAGATAATAGTGATGAAGTTCCCGCATCAGGTTAGGCAACGAAATCAGAGGGTCCGCAAGGTGAAACAACACATCATCAGCATACACTGACAGCTTTTGTTCCGTGTTACCGACCCTCGAGCCCTTAATATCACCATTCGCCCGTATCCTACGCAATAGGGGTTCAAGTACCATTGTGAAAAGGAGGGGCGAGAGGGGGCATCCCTGCCTCGTGCCATTCCCGATCGGGAACTTGGAGGAGAAGAGGCCATTAACTTTAACTTGAGTAGAATACAAGGCCATAATCCAATTTAACGTTAACGTTTAATGTTTGGTCCCAGCCCCATAGTCTCTTGTACCGCTTTAAGGTAGGACCAGTCAACGCGACCAAATGCCTTTTCTGCATCCGTAGAGAGGATTAGGTAAGGCACAGGGTCAGGGCAGGTACGGGCCCAGTGAATGAGATGATTGCTCGAAGCGAGTTGTCTCTAGCTTCACGACCAACAATAAATCCTGTTTGGTCCGGGTGGATAATATGTGGCATAAGGTGTTTCAATCTGTTCGCCAGGATTTTTGCCAGGATTTTAATATCCACATTTAGGAGAGATATGGGGCGATATCTCTGGGGAACAGTAGGGTCTTTACCCTCCTTTGTAAACACCGTGATATGAGCCAGCAGTGCCTCTGGAGGAATGGTGCCACCCCCCGCTATAGAATTGTAAAATCCACACATTGAGTCTGACAGCAGGAGGAAAAAGGTCTTATAATATGCTTTGACTAAGCCTCAGAACTTCGCTTATGGGACAGTTCCGCTTGTTGAAGGGCAGAGAGTACCCTCTGGAAGTCCGCCTGACGCGCTTTCTTAAGCTTGGATCCCAAGGAGATCAGCTCACCCCTCACCACCGCCTTGCGGCCTTCCCAAATGATCCCTTCACTAAGCCCCTCCATCTTGTTTTCCTTAAAATAATTAGTCAGGATGTCTGTGACCCCTGAGACTACCGCAGTGTCGTCCATTTAGGCGCCACATCCACGCCCTATGGGTGTCATGTGGTAAGGCAATAGTAGCCATTACCAGAGCGTGGTCGGAGATAGTGATATTTCCTATGGACGTCAGCTGCAACAGCTCAAGGGCATGGTGGTCCACATATAGAAGGTCAATGCACGTGTACAAGTCGTGAACCTTAGAGTAATAACTGGAGTCTCTGCCAGACAGGTGAGTCACTCTCCAGCTATCAACCAAAAGGTGAGCCTGAAGTGTTTTCCGAAAGTGTTTGAGGAAAGCGCATAAGTGGAAAGAGTGCTTATGCGATATGTCAAGTGAAGGGTCTGGGCAGATGTTAAAGTCCCCTCCCAGGATCAGGTGGCTCTCCTTAAACTCTGCTAACCAGTCTAAAACCAAATCGATAAACGTAAGCTGGTCATGGTTAGGGGTATAAAGCATAGCAAACGTGCGATAGTACCTTTCAAGAAGACATATCTGCCTTGGGGATCAGTCTGATTCCAGGTGGGTTGAAATGGACAGGATTTGTGGAGTGCAATGGCCGTGCCCCTGAACTTGGAAACCGGGGATGTGCTTAGGAACCATTAGTTGTATAGATGGGTGGGTAATTTAGGTATTGACTTATGAGTAAAGTGTGTCTCTTGTAAAAAGACTACCTGAGCCCCCAAATTTTTTAGCTCCCACCACAGCTTACTACGCTTATATGGAGAACACAACCCCGAACATTATATGAAATTACCTTGAGGGAAGCCACAGGGTATCTGGAGGGCAGGCGGGACGCCAAAGGAGACAGGGGTTCCGGTGTGGGTGGGGAGGAGAGAGGCAGCTCCTAAAAGAGAAATGGCAAAGATAGACAAATGAAAAGACAAAGTAAGCATAAAAACTTAAGAGTAAAGATACAAAAAACAAACAAAATATAAACAGCCGGTTGAATCAGTAATATTCCTGTAGGTTGAGCGTAGGGGGCCGCCCAACGAGGGAGAAACCCCCCTGACCCCCCTGACTCACTTTACTCATAAGTCAATACCTAAATTAGTCAATACCTAAATTAGTCAATACCTAAATTATAAACAGCCGGTTGAATTGGTAATATTCCTGTAGGTTGAGCGTAGGAGGCCGCCCAACGAGGGAGAAACCCCCCTGACTCAACCCATGGTGCCAACAGGGATCTATACCCATAAGGGTACGGCCTACATGGGGAACGTGTGCCAACATGTGAGGGAAGGTGTGAAAACCCAGCTTCATACTACCGCACCTTGCCAGGTTCAAATTAAGTGGGGGGGGGGTAGGGAGCAAGGATAGAAAGGTTGGGGAAGGGGGAATGAAGAACTTGGTAGAGGCCAAAGGGTTGCAAACGAAACCATATCCATAAGTCCAGAGCATGGGGTCGGAGATCTAAGATCTATAAAAAATAAAAGTTTGTCCAAAAGAAGCAGCAAGGGACTGAGGCCAATTCGCTATGTATGGCAGTAGCTTAGCTGGGTGCACCCCTGAGGTCTACGAAAAGCAGAAGTCCCGGCGTGAGCCCCTGGCGGGATAGGTGCATAGGTTATGGGCTGCAGTACGCCCATCGCGCCAGTCTCTCAGGGTAGATGGACCAGGGGATGGACCAGTCGAGGGATGCTAACGGTCTCTTTTACGGTTCCTACGCTTGGCCGACTGCCAGGGTTGAGGAAGCTATATGGCAGGAAGATCCGACAGTCTTCTCCAATCCAGGAAGTCAATGGGATCCAATTCAAGGGTAGACAGTTAATATGGGAGGTCCTCTTTGGTGCGGAGTGGCCCACTTGCCATCTTTGGACGCTTGTAGGCAGAAGGGAAAACCCCAACGGTAGGTCAGGCCTGCCTCTTGCATGGCAGCCAGAAGGGGGCGGAGTGCCCTGCGTTGCATAGGGGTGCGTCAAGATAAATCTTGGTAGAGGAAAAGTCATGCCCCATCAAAATCAAAATACGGTTTCCCTCGCATTTTCTGCATGATGTGGTCTTTGAGCGTGTATTTGTGTAGTTTACAGATGGCATCTCTAGGATTGTCCACATCCTGAGAAGGAGGCCGGAGTGCACGATGGGCCCGGTCAATCTCAATAGGTGCCGTAGCAGGCAATTCTAGTATTTCTCAGAATATGCCCACCAAGATGGGTATGATATCTTTGGGGGCAGTAGCCTCAGGCAGGCCACAGATGCGGATGTTCGCCTGCCGACTACAGTTCTCAACATCATCTAACTGACACAGCAGGGTTTCAATTTTCTGGTCCTGTGCAGTGCATTTAGTTTTGAGCATGGAAAGTTCAGGCAGTTCATCATCAAACCTTTGTTCCAAAGTCTCCAGTCTGGTCCCTAGGTGTAAGGTGTCAGTTTTAAGCTGTGTTATATCTTCTTTAAAGGCCTTCTCTACCCTCATTGTAAAGCGCTCCAGGTCCTCCTGGGTGGGGAGGGACTAAATATGGCGCTTTATGTCGCCATCTTCTAAGGGGTCAGCCACATCTAATCCCCTTCAGTCGAGGCCAGGGAGCCAGGGGACGCTAGGGGGGCAGAGTCACTTACCGACCATGGAGAGGAGATCGGGTACTCTGCCAGCTGCTGTAGCTGGGCCAAGGCCCGCCGTGAGGCTTTCGCAGCCTGTGAGGCCTGTGACGCTGGCGCCATTTTGGATGTTTCCTGACCTGTTCCGCAGGTCCTGGGAAAATATTTCTCTTGCTGTCCCTGGCAAAAGCGGTCGGCTCTCGATGCTTGGGAAGATGTTCCCTGCTTCTGGGCCATGCTGTGAGCCGGCTGGGATCGATAGTGCCCCCGGATGCAGGGTTTATGCTGCACATCCTTACTCCTCCATAGCAATGACATGCCCCTAAGCGGCTCTTTTGACACACATTGCACAGGGGTAGTCCACCATTGTCACCACAAGAAAGATAGTCCAGAGCAGTAATGAACAGCTAATGCTGGAGTGCAAATTGACAGTAAGGGAAGCCATAGATTATTCACGGGTGGAAGGAAAGAAAATTGCTCGATTCCTCCATCAACACATTCAGTGTTGATGAGGGAATCCCTCCCGCGAGCTATTGTGTTCTGCAGGCGAGGAGCACAGGGAGCCTTCCTCATTGGCAGAATACAATGATCACTGTTGGCAACTATAGCCAGAAAGCCAACAAAATGACAAGCCGGTTGTACTGAAGTCGATTGATAGATAAAACAGCTTGCCCATAGACGGATCAAAATTTCAACTATCTACAGTCGGCTTAAGTGGATAAAATTGCCTGGAAGAGATCAGTAACAACAATATATAAAAAAACTAACTAAAAACTGTTTTTTAGGAGCAAAAACTTGGAAGCTGTTTATAATAGTGCTTTGGAAAATTATATATCATCCAGTTGGAACAGTTCCATTGCCGATAATAGGGTGCAACTTGTCATGTATTTGGACTTATCAAATCGCATGACAAGTCGCACCAAGGTGAACTGGGGCTTATGCATACACCCTGTATTAAGTCGAAGGGTCAAAAATTGGCCGCTTTAGCAGGGACCAGCCGGCTGGTTATACAGAAGTTGATCTACTAATTGACTTCTGTACAACCAGCTTGTTGGAAAATTTCTGCACGATCAGAGACTTCAGCTATAGCTGTCAGAGTGATTCCCCCATCCACCTCAAGTGTGTGGTTGAGGGAAATCAGGTTTTTTTTTTTTTCAACCTGTATGACTAATATAAAAGTGGCCTTATGCCGCGTACACACGACCGCACTTTCCGTCAGAATAGACTCCGACGGTCTTTCTGGCAGAGTTCCGACGGACTTGCCTACACACGATCACACCAAAGTCCAATCGTTTAGAACGCGAGGACGTACGACGGGACTAGAAAAGGGAAGTTCAATAGCTAGTAGCCAATAGCTGCCCTTGCGTTGTTTTTGGTCCGTTGGAATAGCATACAGACGAGCGGTTTTCCTGATAGGAACTGATTCCATCGTAAAGATTTGAAACATGTTCTATTTCTAGGTCCGTCAGAATTTTACAAAGAAATAGTCAGATGAAGCCCACACACGATCGGAATGTCCAATGGAATGATTCCGTCTGACCTTTTCTGCCGGAAAGTCCAGTCCTGTGTACGCGGCATTAGATCTGTTTTGAAATGTTCATTCACAAAAATCTGTGGATAAATTAAAAAGATCAAAAAACATTGTGGGGGAGATTGACTAAAAATGGAGCACTCAAGACGATGTGGCCAGGTGGGTACAATGTATCACGTTGGTGGCAGTGTCCTACTATCAATTGATTTTGGATTTGTGTATTCAACCTGGTGTACCCTGTGACAGGGATTAATATCCGTAGATCCCTGGAATCAGCGCTTTTCCAAAAGCTTCCTTAGGAGGTCCCTAAAAAATCGATGAAGCTAATTATATACCTATTTTTGGCTGCCAGAATAACCATTGCTAAATATTGGAAGCAGTCGATGGTTCCTCTTGATTCTGTGAAGAATAAGCTTAACTGGATCATGGTAAGGCCCCTTTCACACTGGGGCGGTTTGCAGGCGTTATTGCGCTAAAAATAGCGCCTGCAAACCGCCCCTAAACAGCCTCCTGCTAGCCGCATCTTTGGAGCGGGGAAGGAGCGGTGTATTCACCGCTCCTTCACCGCTCCTGCCCATTGAAATCAATGGGACGCTATACGAGGGGTTTTAACCCTTTTTCGGCCGCCAGCGGGTGGTTAAAACCGCACCGCTAGCGGCCGAATATCGCTATAAAACAGCGCTAAAAATAGCGCTGTTTTACCGCCGACGCCCCCTACCGCCCCAGTGTGAAAGGGTCCTTAATGATAGACTCACCTGTATTCTTTGCAACACTACTAAGAAATTTGATGTGATATGGGATCCATGGATACGAAATACCATATTTGCCGGCATATAAGGCGACTGGGCGTATAAGGCGACCCCCTAATTTTCCAGCTAAAATGTTGGTTTTGAGATATACTCACCGTATAAGACGACCCCCTTCAGGTGCTTCAGATGCCAGATGGAGGGTCAGGTGCCAGATGGAGGGTCAGGTGCCAGATGCAGGGTCAAGCTCTGTGGTGGATGGCGAGGTGGCCGTGGAAGGAAGAGGAGCCAAGGGGTAGCTGCATTCGATTACATACTGTATACAGTATTGGCGTATACCGCGCTGAGCCAATCAGGGCAAGTGATGTATTCTATTAATGAATACAAAGCCTGCTCGGATTGGCTTTGAGATTCAGAGAGGCGCGGCTCATGATATTACAACCTCTGCCAATCCGAGCAGGCTTTGTAATCATTAATAGAATGCATCGCTCGCCCTGATTGGCAGAGGTTGGAACATCATCAGCCCGCGCCTCTCTGAATCTCAAAGCCAACCTGAGCAGGCTTTGTGTTCATTAATAGAATACATTGCTTACCGTGATTGGCTCAGCGGACATTAATGTACATCCAGCGGGCTGACATCCATATACTGGCGTATAAGACGACCCCCGATTTTTGGGGGATTTTTTTAAGTATAAAAGGTCGTCTTATACGCCATAAAATACGGTATATCTTCATCCTAATGCACCTCTGGCTGACCCTCTTTTTTCTTTTCTTCTTTTTCTTCTTTTGTCTTCTCCTTTTCCTTGCTCCTCTCTTTAAAATTTACTGTCAGATATTCTTATAGATATAGGATGTCTTGATAGTACATATGATTCCATGTTGTTGATACTTACGGGAAGGGGCACAAGGAAACCCCTACTTTTTTTTGGTCTTTTTCCCTTCCCCTCCCCTTCCCCATCCTCCTTTGGTTCCTATGCTATACCTTTTCCCTGTGCTATAACCATTCCCGGTAGTACAGGTCTAAGTGGCTCGTTGGGACTCTACGTAGTTAGTCCCTAACGAATCAGAAACATGTTTCATGACCTGGCCAGTGGCCACTAACAATTTATATCCTTCTATGTTATTTTGTCTTGTTAACCTCACCAATATTTCCACCAAATATATTTAATACTGAAATGTCTCAGTTTAATGTGTTGAGGTGTTGTATTTCTGCATATCCCGATGGAAGGACATTCAGATGCTCATGCTTAATTTCACATTTATAAGCTTTACTATTTATTGAATGTACTTTCTATGACATTGTCCTGTTACTTGAATAAGAAAAAAAATATTGAACGTTAAAATGGGAGCACTCAGAATCTGGTGCAGCTGCGCATGGTAACTAATCAGCTTCTAACTTTAGTTTGTTCAGTTAAAGCGTAACTACACTTTTGTTGAGAAAAAAAGCATTCCCACCTGTGTGATCTATGTACATTGCAAGGGTTGTAACAACCAGGGCCGGATTTGCCCCAAGGCCACCGAGGCCAGGCCTCGGGGCGGCAGTGGTGTAGCAGCGGCGCCGCTCCTGCAGCGACTTCGCGGCCGCCCCCCCTTTCGTGCTGTCTATTATGGGCACCAGTGCCCATAGAAAACATGGCCGCGAGCCGACCACGCAACTGCGCATGCGCCGTTCCGAAGCCGGCCGGGCTCGGGAAAGTTCGTAAGTGCTCGGCCGGGCGGCGCATGCGCAGTAGCGTGATTGCGCCGCGTGGCGCCATTTTTAAAAAATCGAGTGTATCTAGTAATGTCAGCGGTGCGGCGGCGGTGGAGAGAGATGACATCTCTCATTGCCCGCACCGCTGTTCCGCCCTCCTCCTCCTTCTGATGGCAGGCAGCATGGCAAGGGACATCCCAATCTGGTGGCAGGGAGCATGGCAAGTGACATCCCCATCTGGTGGCAGGCATAGTGGCAAGTGACATCCCCATCTGGTGGCAGGCAGCGTGGCAAGTGACATCCCCATCTGGTGGCAGGCAGCGTGGCAAGTGACATCTCCATCTGGTGGCAGGCAGCGTGGCAAGTGACATCCCCATCTGGTGGCAGGCATAGTGGCAAGTGACATCCCCATCTGGTGGCAGGCAGCGTGGCAAGTGACATCCCCATCTGGTGGCAGGCAGCGTGGCAAGTGACATCCCCATCTGGTGGCAGGCAGCGTGGCAAGTGACATCCCCATCTGGTGGCAGGCAGCGTGGCAAGTGACATCCCCATCTGGTGGCAGGCAACGTGGCAAGTGACATCCCCATCTGGTGGCAGGCAACGTGGCAAGTGACATCCCCATCTGGTGGCAGGCAGCGTGGCAAGTGACATCCCCATCTGGTGGCAGGGAGCATGGCAAGTGACACCCCCATCTGGTGGCAGGGAGCATGGCAAGTGACACCCCCATCTGGTGGCAGGGAGCATGGCAAGTGACACCCCCATCTGGTGGCAGGGAGCATGGCAAGTGACATCCCCATCTGGTGGCAGGGAGCATGGCAAGTGACACCCCCATCTGGTGGCAGGGAGCATGGCAAGTGACATCCCCATCTGGTGACAGGCAGCATGGCAAGTGACACCCCCATCTGGTGGCAGGCATAGTGGCAAGTGACATCCCCATCTGGTGGCAGGCATAGTGGCAAGTGACATCCCCATCTGGTGGCAGGCAGCGTGGCAAATGACATCCCCATCTGGTGGCAGGCATAGTGGCAAGTGACATCCCCATCTGGTGGCAGGCAGCGTGGCAAGTGACATCCCCATCTGGCGGCAGGCAGCGTGGCAAGTGACATCCCCATCTGGTGGCAGGCAGCGTGGCAAGTGACATCCCCATCTGGTGGCAGGCAGCTTGGCAAGTGACATCCCCATCTGGTGGCAGGCAGCATGGCAAGTGACATCCCCATCTGGTGGCAGGCAGCATGGCAAGTGACATCACCATCTGGTGGCAAGTGACATCCCCATCTGGTGGCAGGCATGGTGGCAAGTGACAAGAGATGGTGGCAAGTGACACGCTCAGGGCTCCTAATGATTCTGCATTATGGTGAGTTGAACTATTTCAGTTTATATTACAATGTAATGATAGAAATAATGTGTTTCAATTATCCTGACACCATAACAACCATGGTGCCAGGGATGATTGAAGCACTAACACCAGCCATTGCCCTGAAAATTTGCCTGCGAAAAATCCTTACCCCTCGCGCGCTTACCCTGAAGTATTTTTAGTCTGTACAATTAAAGCCAGTTGTTTTCAGTGTTCTCGTGTATGGAGATGTGTTTTTAATTGATCTATTGTAGAAGTCATCGATAAAGGACGTGGTGTGTGTGTGTGTGTGTGGGGGGGGGGGGGGCGGCATTGAAGGACCCGGCCTTGGGGCGGCAAAGGGAGTAAATCCGGGCCTGGTAACAACCGTTGTTGCAGATTCCTACCTTTTGTTAGGCTACTTTCAAATTGAAGGCGTTTTTCAGGCGTTTTAATGCTAAAAATCACCTGAAAACTGCCTCCCATGCCACCCCAGTGTGAAAGCCTGAGTGCTTTCACACTGAAAAGTCGCGCAAGCAGCATCTTTGGGGTTGTTTGGGAGCATTATATAGAGCCTAAGTAGGCCTGTAGAAGGAGCAGGAGCTCCAAGTGCATAGCCTCTAATGCCTGTCTCTGATCCTGTCCATCCGGTGATGTCACTTCCGCCTACATGCCAAGCTGGTTTCACTTCCTTGTGGCCACAGGACGTCTATGGAGCCGAACATTGGATGATACATCCCCTTGGACGGTGCCACATCGATGGACTGACTGGGACACATCTCCCTTCCACTGACCCTCCATCTACTGAGCTGGATACTCACTTGCATTGTTTAAGTGCATTTTTAACCTACTATTAATGGATTGCTAAAACTCTGCACTGAGCTGGCACTTCCTTCTCTTCCCCCTTCAATAAATATCTATATATTAGATATTGATTGATTGATTGATTTTATACTATTTTTGTGGATTTTCCTATAAGCAAAAATGTTAAATTTTGTGAAATAAAACTGCAGTGTTTAGAAATAGAAATCTAAAATGCCACAATCGCATTTTTTCATGAACATGGTTACTAATTACTGATCAAATTCCTTTTTCCACTTCATGAAGAATTACAGCACTTCAAGCAGCAAAAATTGGTCTCACACATATGCTGAACGGAATTAATTATAATACAGAATTGACATTTTTGCCTTGGTTGTTGGTTTCTTTTTTAATTGAATGAGCTCTTTCCAGTTGCAATCACCTTTCTCTACAACGGCACATAAGTATGTGAAATGTTATTTTTTCAGATTGCCTTTGCATTTGACTTGCAAAATAGTTTTAGAAGTTATTATAGCTTTTCTTTTGGAAATCTGCAATTTGAGTGCAAGTCACATTTTTCTTGTGTTTTAAGTTGTCATAGCAATCAATCCCTTTAAAAGGTAACTCCACTTTCATGGGGAAACAAATAGCAAATAAAAAAATAATAATACAGCATATACAATTGCGTCGCAAGTCATATTGTAATTGAATGTTATTAAAAATGGCCTTCCCTTTTCAATCTGCAGCGCTGTATATTTCTGTAAATTGTAATGCAATATGGCTACTTGGAGTTGTTCTGTATACGGAATGTGTACAGAACGCCCCCCAGAAACATCATTTCCTGCTTGTGTGATTGGCTCACTGATTTTCCCAGAAGTCTACACTTATGCCCCTTAGACACGATCCGAAAATCGGACGACAGATCGTCCATTGTTTTTTTTGTTTTTTTTTGGAATGCTAGTAGTATATCGAACCTAAAGCGTTTACTAAAATTACGAAAATTCCCATAGGAAAATCAAAAGTGATGTCATGTGTTGCAGTGTATTTGTATTGTATTTTCGGACAACAACTGTACTGATTAAACGAAAATCGTACTATCTGGTATTGTGCGAGAACATTTTTTGTGTTTGTCCGATCGGATAATATCGCATTAACTGTTGTGATTGGCTCTCAATAGCTCTATACTAACGATCCAATTATCGTACGATGGCATCGAAAGCGATTTTTTTCGTCCAATTTTCAGATCGTGTGTACGGGCCATTGGTTGCAAATCAGATTTTTGGCATCCCCTGCAGCAAAAATTTCATTTTTGGTGAGATACTCACAATAGGAGATAACGTCTAAAGGGACGCAGACCCTGCCACTTTCCTCATTAGAGACCTGCAAGTGCAGCAGCTGATTGATAATTATGAAACCACTCCCATTAGACCCACTTAGCACAGAGGCACAGAACAAACAGTGATTTCTTCAAAATAACAAAATGTAGGAATCTGCAACAAAGTTTGTTAAAATCCCTGCAAGGTATATAAATTACCCAGAGAGGAATGGTTTTTTCTCAACAAAAGTAGAGTTACGCTTTAAAGAAGAGTTCCAGCCAAAAAAAAAAAAAAAATTAAAAGTCAGCAGCTACAAATACTGCAGCTGCTGACTTTTAATTGGACACTTACCTGTCCCTGGGTCCAGCGATGCGGGGGATCGAAGCCCCGCTCTTCTCCCCCTCCATTCAGTGGCGCCGGCATTGCAACTGTGGGCGCCGGGCTGTGGCTTCACAGCCTGGAACCCACTGCACATGCGCGAGCGGCGCCGAGCGCCATGATTGGCCGCTCAGTCACCTGGGACCTGTAATGGGTCCCAGATGATTGACAGGAGGGAGGGAGCAGAGCTGAGCCCTTCCTGTGCCGAGGGGGAAGTGATGTCACCAGCCCAGGCACTGGAAGAGGCAGACTACGAGGGACCCCCTAGCAACAGGCATTTAGAGGTGAGTAAAAAAAAAAAATATCCAAATTTTTTTTGTATTTTTTTTAGGATTTTTCATGTAGTTTTATTTTTTTTGGGTGGAACCCCACTTTAAATATACACTAAATATATTTTTTTAAGTGGGGATTGGATAAACCCAAACTTCTTTTTTTTTTTGTACATGTATAAAGATTGAGAGGAAATGTGTCCAAAGTTATGGAAATCCCCTCTTCTTTGTATTTCCTGCACTTTCTTGCGACCAGAGAGAAATAGAGAGCGAATATCCACTGCGGACACAGACAACAAAAAAAGGGCTGAATGGGATTATTATAATCCTTCCTCACACTGTCTGAACTAAAAAAAAAAATGTTTTGGCTTTGGAGACACTTTAAAGAAAGGTCGGTTGCAGAAATACTCCACCTCTTGGACAGTTTCTGAATGCAGTGGGTCTGTGTGTACCAGGAATAGTTTGAAAAGTCTAGTACACACAGGTCAAATGTTGGGCCGGCATCAGCTGGCCCGTGTGTACGGCAGCCGGTCCGGCATGGCTCTATTCACAGGAAGGGGTCCTAGCTGAAAGTGTCGACAACTTTAAAAAAAAAGATAAATTTTCAGAGCGGCCGATGCTAATCATTTGACCCAGTCATTCCAGGAATCCAGTGGTCGCAGGTAACCTGTCTGTTCCCCCAAAAAGCAGAATACACATATATATAAATATATAAGAATCATACACACATACACATAGACTGAATTGAATGGACCTGTGTCTTTTTCAACCTTAAAAACTGTGTAAATTTGAAAGGGACACGTTCGGCTGTGGTACTACCCACCAAATAAGACATGCGGCATAATTTTTGCCAAGGCCCTGTCATATATGGAACACTGAGTGGCTGCATTTCTGTGTTTAGGTGGGCAGTTGCAGAGTGGTAAAAAAGCAGCTCAACTGTCTGCCTTTAACGCCCTCTGGCCACCCATGTGAACAAGCTCTAATGCAGCTTCTTCTGCAACCCCCTAAAACTAATGACCATTTAAACCTTGCAGTTGTTGGAAGAACAACAGCATGGTTGCTAATAAACAGGCAATACTGTATGTATCATACCTATCTATGCAGCAGGTGGCACTGCAGTGTTATAGTGTGTTATCTATGGTAATGTAATGGGAGGATGTACTGTTTTTCCTCTGTGTGCCCTTGTGTTGTTTAGTTTCTGTTTCATGATTCTCATGCTGAGGACATGCATTGCTAATCCTCCATAAAAACAAAGCTATTGCTGCAAACAAGAAGCTTCCAGACCATGATCTCAATACTCTGCACAACAGCCATGGGGCGGGGGGGGGGGGGGGGATAGGGGGCTCCAATGCAAGGGTTTTTTTGTGCCAGGACTGGGGCTTTAAATTATGAAATGAACGAGCAGTATAGTATTTTGTGTATATGTGTATTGAGCCCCCTAGAGCTCATGCTGCTTCTATGGCAGTCGTTTCATCCTGCATGGTCTGAAGTTGCAGAGGTGGCCTGACATTGGCCATCCCTGATCACACTTAAGGCTGGCCATGCACTTATAGATTTTGGAATGAATGCTTGCATACTGTAGCTCCCAACTGTCCCGGAATTTGAGGGACTGTCCCTGATTTCGAGCAATGTGCCTCTGTCCCTCTTTCCTCCTCATTTGTGCCTCATTTTGGTCTGATCTATATAGTTGTATATAAAATGCTCTTGTTATCTTTCAAAAAGTGTTTCCCAGTGCTAAGTCTTTCATTCAAATTCTAAATTGCTGCATTTGTAAATTTTAAAAGCCATAAAGGAATAGTAGTGGTAGAGACAAAGCTCTCTCAAAAAATTTGGGATTTTTGATTGGAGATAGTATGTCTGTTATTAAGGTGAGCACCAAAGACAACAATTCATTAAGAAAATATAAATTTATTAAATGGTATCAGATTAAAAACAACACAGCCATAGTACATATTATAGACCATGAGTTGATGCTTGATGTATGAAATCAGATGAATAGACTTCTTGGTGAGGATATGAGACAACAATTGTAGCACAAATTCATTGAGGCCTGTAGACTTGGAGCCCCTTTCTCTTAAAAATTTGGCGATCACTTCCATACAACGTTTGTGTGGAATGGATGAGTATAGAGCGTCAATATCGATGGCCACCAAAAGGCAACCAGAGGGTACACTTAGACCATCAAGGTTTCTCAGAAGGTCCGGCGTGTCCTTGGATATGCAGGGGTGGCCAACAAGTTTCACAAAATGCTTCATCAAGGTACCACATACATCTATGATTTTATCTGAGTTACATAAAATATGTCATTAGTATAATATCAAACATACAGTTAACAGTTCATTAACAAAGGTAAAGAGAAGTTTTTTGGGGTTTTTTTGTCATTATACAAGATGTAATGTAAAAAACTTCTCTTTACCTTTGTTAATGAACTGTTAACTGAATGTTTGATATTATACTAATGACAACCAGAAGATATACCCCAGATAGCAATGAGCCTAGTTTATACAATGTCAGAAAGATGGTGCGGATCAAATAGAGGGTCAAACAAGAAAAACAGGATATTAGATGGAGTTAGATCTAGAATCAGCCTGATCTGTAACTGTAGCATTGGACTTCAACCAGATGTTCCAAACCTTATCAAATTTTCGAGGGCACCCTCTAGTGAGATAGTGTTTCCCCTTTAAATCTTTCCAGGAAAGAGAGTTCACTTCCTGCCTGGCAGGATCCCTTATATAGTGTGGGAGAAGTTAGCTGAGAGAGTAGTGCCCTGGCCATGGGAAAGGTTTCCATGAGGAGAGTGGTTACCTAAGAACTGTACTTTATACTGGGCACCCCTCGGAGGGGGTCCCCCTTAGCTGGGCCTGAAGGCACTTCCCTTGCCTGAGAGAGACATTCAACAACCAATGTGTTTTGGAACTTGCCGTAAAACTGTGTTTGGCCCGAAGCCTGTTGGTTATGTATCATGAATCTCGGTAAAGAAGTAAAGAAGACGTTCTTTCTGCATCTGGTCTCTGTGTGAGTTATTCATATAATGCAGCGCATGAAGTGAGCGAGTTCAGTTGCAGTGATGTCACCTGGCTGTCAAGCCCTAGGTGAAGTGGGCCATTGCCCTGATACCTCTGGGAGTGAGGGGTAAAGCAGCACAACCAGGAGGTTGAGCAGAGGATCCCGTCACTGACCCCCACTTGCACATCGAGAGGAAGAGAGAGCGAACACTGCAGAGCAATAGCTGGTATGCCCAGAAGGCTGGTGTCTTTTATGTAAGGGCTGCTCCGGGCTGCCGCTGTGACCACAAATAGACAGGCTGTCACCCGCTAGCAGGGCAGCAGCCTTTTAGGCTAGGATTTCCTCTTCCAGGACAAGACCTTGCTGCTCTAGGACTCAGACTATTTATTGATGTCTCAGCCACCTACTGGGCTTTCCTCCTAGGGATTGGCTGGGACCCCGTAAATATTTAGACCCAGGGTTTGCCACTTCCAGCTCACTACATTTTAGAACCTACTAGAAGGGAAGGCAAAGTAGTTGAGCCTGCAGCCTCTGGGTTGAGCAGTCAAAACTAATCGCACACTTCTCCCCAGTTTAAAAAGGAGCTAAACAGACTAAAATTTGACTATCTCAAGCAACCAGGAAGAGGGTTTTAAGGGTCAAGCAGGAAGAGGGTCTTAAGACAGGATTGGCTGGGAAGAGAAGTCGGGGAAGCTGCCCGCGACATGGATGGGGAAAGTGCGGACAGTCCCTCGAAATCAGGGACAGTTGGGAGCTATGCAAGTGTACTGTATGACCAGTTCTGAATGGTTGTGAGATTTGTCTTTTTACATCCTTTTGTAGAGATTCACAATGTGTTCCAAGAATTATATTTATTGCATTCAAGAAAACAGATTTATCTTACAAACTTTTACTTTTTTTTTCATCAGTGAGTAAACTAACCTTAAGCCGTCATCATATTTTTCCAGCATATGTATTATGCTACAAATAAATCTAAAACAGCCTAGTCACTCCATCAAATCAGCCTAAAAGCTTTTATAACATAAAAGTATTCTGGTGACAGTGTTCCTGCATTTGGTTACATGATTACTGAACTTTTCTTTCCACATCTAATATTTTTCTCCACTGCCAGGCACAGCCAGACTGACATGTTTATTGCAATGCAGACATCATAACTTGTCAGGTTTCTAATGTACCACGCAGTGGCCTCGTAGCGACACCTCTAGCAGCGTGAACAAAATATGTTCTTCGACTGTATTAAAGTATTTGGGTTGGAAGGAAATTTCTGGGAAAAGTCAGACAGTTGCCTTTATCCACACTATATTAGTCAATCAACTGCGGCAAGCACTGAGAAAAAATCATTTCTTTTGTTATTAAACAACAGTAGTAAACTAATGAATTAATGTAACACTTTAGTCAACCTCAGAAATCCTTTTTTTTCAAGCTTTCATCTCCTTAAAAGCCATTTCTTCTAGAGTTGAGACTCGTACACACGATCAGATTGTTGGCCAACAAAACCGTGGACTTTTGTCCGAAGGGTGTTGGCCCAAACTTGTCTTGCATACACACGGCACACAATTGTTGGCCAACAATCACCAACGTAGTGACGTACTACATGGTTTTTCAGCTCTTTAGCGCCACCCTTTGGGCTCCTTCTACTAATTTGGTGTTAGTAGAAGTTTGGTGAGTGTTGATTCGCGTTTTTCATTTCGCGCTTTTCATTTTGTGCTTTTCAGTTCGTTTCTGAACGACCATTCGTCAACCAGATATGTTGCAGAATCAGAGGAGATAACATGTTATTTATTATGTGTCCTTGGAGTTATTGCTTTGACACTATTTTTTTGGTTGCATAATGATTTGATTTGGTATATTTTTTATATTTTTGGATGCATAGAATGCACGTTTTGGTTAAGTTCTATTGGTTAATTTCTATAAAAAAAATTGTGGAGAATAATACTTGGCTATGTGTTTTACTTAAAAATAAACAGGGAGTAGGCAGTTACATTTAAAAAAATACAATGTAAAATTGACAAGGGACACCAACATAATTGTATCTTTGATCTTAAAAACTACGGGATAATAGCGTTGTGGTAAAAAAAAAAAAAAATAATAATATTATTCTTGATATCACTAGAAATAAAAAGCCTTTGAAAATGTGTTTGCAATAACTTCATCAGTATCACCAGCAAAGCAACTTCATTATTATCCCATTAAAGAAGAAGAGAATGTGCGCTGCATTTCAAGATTCCATAATTTGCCACGTCACAAATGTAAATTCTCCATTATGAACGCTAGTTTACAAGACCGACCACTTCTGACTCGTCCTTGCTTCCGAGCATGCGTGTTTGTACTTTGGACTTTTGTCCGACGGACTTGTGTACACACGCTCGGAAAATCCGACAACAGACATTTGTCCGCGGAAAATTTTAAAACCTGCTATCCAATATTTGTCCGTGGAAAATCCGACAACAATTGTCCAATGGAGCATACACACGGTCGGGTTTTCCGCCAACAGCCTGTCATCACACATTTCCCATCAGAAAATCCGATCGTGTGTATGAGGCTTTAGAGTTTTCATTTCCTTTGCATAAATTAGTGGATTTTGTTGAAATTTTTCCATTTTGGTGAAATGCATTGAAAACACTAGGGAAGATAAAATAAAAAGTGACACTAAACATTCTCCTTATTCCCCAAAAGTAATCCATCCACCACTTATTCCATTTTGCATTAAATAATTTCTTACGTTGTTTTTCTGTCCCCTTGTAGCATCCTCCATGAGCTACCGAACATATCCTTTCCCACTCACTTCCATGTGTTTGGAATGAGCAGTGCACATTAGTGGTCATGCGCATTGCTCTATGAACACTACAAATTCCATAGTCCATAGTCCCTCCCTACTCTATCTTGTAATTGAGCATAAAAGGGTGTCTATGTTCCTGCTTGCAGTAGGACCATGGAGAATGAATGTAGTCACCCTCTAACCAGAAAGCTGATCACAACAGCAAAAAAGAAAAAGAGGAATTTGGAGATTTGGAGAAGGCTGAGAAAAATAGAAGGGACTTTTATGAATTAAAGAGGAAGTAAACTCCCCTGGTTTGTTTGTACAAATGGCTGTTATGCCATTTACCAATTAACACCTTACCTATTTAAAGTGATTGTAAGGCTTTATTTTTTATTTTTTTTTAAATAACAAACATGTCATAATTACCTCCACTGTGCAGTTCGTTTTGCACAGAGTGGCTACTATCCTCGTCTTCTGGGCGCTGGTAGCTCCTCCCCGCATCATATAACCCCCTAGGAGAAGTGCTTTCCCGGGGGCTTACCTTGCGGGCGCGCTCCCAAGTCTAGCATTTGGCGTCCATAGATGCCAAGTGTAGGACTCGCCCCCCCCCCCCGGCGGCCACGACATTGGATTTGAATGACAGCAGCGGGAGCCAAAGGATGTGCTGCTATCAATCTATCCAATCAAGACCTGAGACAACGGGGAGAGGGGATGAGCACGTCCCCAGAATATAGGACTCAGGTGAGTCAGGTGCCGGTCAGTGACAAAAGTTTTTTCAACTTAATCCATAGGATGCATTAAGGTGAAAAAACATGAGGGTTTACAACTCCTTTAAATAAATTAGACCAGACATACTTTCTTGGGTTTAAATGGCCATAGCAGCCCTTTATTACAATACCTAACTATGAAAGATCACTTTATTACATAATATAAGTGGTAATAAACAGAAAAAAACATCCCATAACGTCTCAGACTGAATGTAGCTGCCTGTTTCTATGTCTTAGGATTTTTGAAGGCACCCTTGACTGATCAACTAGCTGTATCTGACACCACCTTGCCTTTCTACGCCCCCCGCAACTTACACCGGCTCAGGGACAATTGTTTGGCAAATTCTCAAGCTGATACAGCCAACTGCCCCAACACGTATTACTTCCGCCCTTATTAGGGCAGGTACAGCCATACCAGAGATGGACGAAACCCATCGTTCACCAAAGAATGTAACCATCCCCGCCTTCAAAAACCCTACAATCTCTGCCACAGATGCCCAGTGTGAAACCTTACGCCTGGGTGGCTCGCCACACCCAAAGGGCACGCTGGATACCTTCCTGCAGACCCAAAGACCAAAGGTCAATCCCCACACGAATCCGGCCATCTGCCTACACTCCACTGACCCCCAAAATATGCCCCGTATCCCACTGCACCTACCGCATCCATAAACAGCTCCAAATCACAGTCTTAACCATCGCCTCCATCCACAAGTATCGCCCATTGTAGTTCTCCAGGAACAGCTGCCACACCCGCAAATCTGCCTTGTGCATTTCAGTTAACCTAACATAATGGTGCGGCGTCCGATCCAACATCGACGTAGCCAACCTCCTGCAAAAAATCCTCCCCATGGGCATGATTCGGCAGTCAAAATTAAGCTTGCCCAGCAGTGACTGCAGGGAACGCAATCATATCTTTTTGCTGCTGAGGGCAGCTAACACAACCGCCTGCAGGTCCTCTAATTTATCAAGTTGGAGCCGACATTTCATCGCCTCTGTGTCAATCACAATACCCAGAAATTTGAATGCGATGACCTGCCACTCTGTCTTCTCAGCCGCCAGTGGGACACCGACCACCTCAAAGACATGCTGCAGAGTGGCCAACAGAGTATGGCACACCCTACAACCCGAAGTGCAGATCACAAAAAATTATCCTTTTTAAGAATGAGCTAAAAGCCTCAAACAAGGAACAGGAAACAGAACACCCCATGGGCAAGCAGAGATCCATAAAATATTGACCTTTCCAGATGCAGCCCAATAAGCGGAAACTGTGAGGTTGTACCGGCAGAATGACTCAATGTCAGTCTTTGCCAACAGAGCCCCCTTTCGGAACCTACGAACCCAGTCAACCGCTTTGTCAAAGGAAGCATAAGAGACGGAACTCACGGTCAATGGCACCGTTGATCGAATCGCCTTTTGGATGGGAAAGATGGTGTATCAACTGAAAGGAATAGGGTTTCTTCTTATGCCGTGTAGACTTTTTGACCAGACTGGTCCGACGGAACAAATCCATCGGACCTGCAGCGAACTTTTTCAGTCGAAAATCAGGCGGACTTTACATTTAAAACATGTTTCAAATCTTTCCGATGGATTCGAGTACGGTCGAAAAATCTGTTCGTCTGTATGCTAGTCCGACGGACGAAAACTGACGCTAGGGCAGCTATTAGCTACTGGCTATCAACTTCCTTATTTTAGTCCGGTCCTACGTCATCCCGTACGAATCCGTCTGACATTGGTGTGATCGTGTGTAGGCAAGTCCATTCGTTTGAAAGTCCGTCGGAAGTCCGTCAAAAGTCTGTCGGAAAGACGGTCGGACCTTTGATGCCGAAAAGTCCGCCCGTGTGAAAACGGCATTAGGAACCATTCCCAGCGGAGAAACGGCCAGATCAACCAGTGGAGGTGAAATGAAAGGACCCGCCATCCTACCCAAGGCCACCTCCTTTGACAGCTTTGCGGACACCCTCGAAGGGTGGAGCCTTGCAGATTGTAAGTTAGTGGGGACTAGAGGAATGCTGGACAATGCGCAAGGGATTCCTCCCAGCCCCACCAGCCATCAGAGCAGGAGTTCTCTTGGCAGTGGAGGTTAAAGGATCCAAGATTGGGCTCCCAGGGTGGCGACAACCCCTTGGGGTCAGTTCAGGGCTCAAGCGCACAGGAGGCCCTGACCTCCTTAGCGCATAGAAGGTCTGGGGCAGCTGTAGCAGTCACTTGCTCCGACCCCGGGAGCAAGCCAGAAAGCTGTGCACGTAGCCATTGTGGCCCATTGGCAACCGCAGCTGACCGAATGTTGGCCAGCATGATCTCGAGATCCTCCATTATTTATTAGAGGGTCGCCTCCCACCAAGGAACCCTTAGGACCACACCCTGCCCCACCCTAACCTCCTCCAATGAGGTAAGACCTCACAATTCTCCCTCCTATTAACCAACTTAACTTTAACCCCCACTTGACTATAGCCTCTCTAGTCAAACCCCATTATGTAGGCCTTCCGCTTAGGCTGCGCCTAAGCCCCTGGCCTGTAACTGTCTATGCAGCCAAAACTGAGTGTTGTCGCTGCCAAATGTCCCTGATTTCGAGGGACTGTCCCTGATTTGCAGCAAAGTCCATCTGTCCCTCTTTCCTCCTCATTTGTCCCTTATTTTGGTCTGATCTATATAGTTGTATATAAAATGCACTTTTTATCTATTAAAAAGTGTTTTCCAGTGCTAAACTGTTATCTGATTTCTAAATTGCTGCATTTGTAAATTCCAAAAGCCAGCATAATTGAATAATAGTGGGAAAAAAAAGCATGTGTGGGTTTAACCAATCTTGTTTTTTTGTACAATTCTCCTTTAAAGGGGGCATGTCAAGGGGTGTATCCTATGCCTGCATACTTTTGCTGATAGGTGTCCCTCATTCCCATCTCAAAAAGTTGGGAGATATGATACTGTGTATGTATACTGTATGTGCGTGTGTGTGTGTGTGTGTGTTTGTATGTGTATACTGTGTGGCCCCATAATCTCCTATTGTCTTGGGGCCCCATAATCTCCTATTGCCTGGGGGCAATAGCTTATTCAACGACACATAGTTGTGGCTGCATAGACTGACATCCCCCAGTGCTACACATTAAGGATTTTTGTGTTTGTTAGTTCTCCCTTGACACCTTCCCCGGTGTCCATGTGTTCCTCTCAGCTGGATTTTTTATATACAAAAGCACAAATATTTCTTATTTATTGTCAACTATATTAGCGCTTGAATTTCTGTTTGTGGTACTCCTCTTCTGCTGTGACCCGGAATGCGACATCTATGACATCACTTCCAGATCAGCCTCGCGGTGTTCCCAGCTAGCATAGCTGGGATGGGATGTATTGCAATGTGGGGTTTCCCCGCATCCAGTTTGCATGCCAGGAGATTGTGAATGGCTCTCTATAGAGCCGCTTCACACATCTCCAGAGCGGCTCCCGTGCAAATTGCACAGGAATCCTGTGCGTCTTCTAGTCCATTTTAGGTCTGAATTCAGCTAAAAATTCAGGCTGACATTGGACCTGCAGCGGTGAATGGGGACGCACCAGACCCCTGTTGTGAGCCGCTCTGTGCTGCGGTGTAAACCCAGCCTTAAGCTATGATTGAAGCCAAGAGCTTTTTTTTTCATTTTTAGGTAGTGTAGAAAGTAATGAGAACACTTCAGATGGGGACCCTGGTGACTACTAGGCATTTCCCTCACTCTCATTTCCTGGGGGACAGGAAGTGAAAGGAAATATCCTCAATGGGACAAATATGGCAAAAAAAAAAAAAACCCTATATAACCCTCCCGTACTTTATCAAAAATGAAAAAAAAATGTTGCCTTTAGTTGTCCTTTAGTCTTCATCATCTTTTTTTTTTTTCAGTTCACTATGTACTTTTGCTTAATAACTCTCTGCAGAACCTGGCTTGTAGCGACCTTGAAAGATTGATCTATAGCAGCAAGCCGTATCTTTACAACTATTGTTTTCCAATATTTTTATTTATCTGTATCTTTCTCTCCTCTCTGTGCTTTTCCTTGACACTGCTATTTCTGTAATTCTGTTTTTTTATTTGTCATTTCCCCCAGTGTAGAGATTTGTTCTCATACAATCACCGACATCCTTTCTCTGGCTGTTGCACCTTTGACATGTTCTCTTCTCTGCACTCTGCAGGCACCTTGAAAACACAACAGATTTTTGTTATTGGAGAAGAATCATTGTGTGAGAAGAGTTGGCTGATGTGGAGGCTGTTTAATGCATGTTTACAAAAGTCCATAAAATGCTGAAAAATTGAAAAAATTTCATATATGCATATAAGATGCTACTGGGGGTTAGTGTCCATATTTGCCCCAGAGTGTCCATTTTTACAAATGATTGTGCTGAGACATGTTAGACTCTTTTTTTGTGGCACATTAAATAAATCTAAATTTGTGCAGCATCATTAGATGTGTGTGGAAACTAGAAGGAAAAGCCTAGAACCCTCCTTAAGTATTGCTGACCAGACATCTTGGATCATTAGGAACTTTCTTTTTACCTTTAAGACCTCATAACAGTGGCTCCTCGACCATCAGGCTTCAAGTGATTGTAAGGGTTCGAGCAGCTCGTTTTTCATCTTCTGGGGTCCCCCGGCGGCTCTCGTGGCTCCTCCCGAACATCAGGTAACCCCCTAGGCCAAGCGCTCTCCCGAAGGGGGTTACCTTGCGAGCGCCCTCCCGAGTCCAGCATTCAGCATCCATAGGTGCCAAATGTATGACTCGGCCCCACCCCCCCCGGCGCCCGCGTCATTGAATTTGGTTGCACTGCTAGCAATCTATCCAATCAAGAGCTGACAACCCCAGACAGAGAGACAGCACGTCCTCGCCAGGTCAAGTTCCAAGGCTCAGGTAAGTACAACGGGGGGGGGCTGGGGTGCCGGTCACTGCCAGGTATTTTTTCACCTTAATGCATAGGATGCATTAGGTGGAAAAACACAAAGATTTACAACCCCTTTCAGCTGAGGTACTACAAATGCAGATGAGGAACTCCAAAAAAGGAGGAACCTTGAGGCAACCCAACCAGATGTACCATCTTTGCACCAGTATTCTCTGGCTTGCCTAAATAAGGTTGTGCATAGATGGGAACAGATTCCCCCATCCTCACAAGCAAGATGAATGGATGAATCCTCCCCGTTGTTCTGTTGTATTCTGACAGCAAGGACTACTCCGCTGTCAAAATACATTGATCCACGGGAAACACGATTCCCCCATCAACACAAACAGTGCTGACAGTGGAATCCCTCCTGCCAGGGGAAGACAATGATTATCGCTAGCAGCTATAGTATCTGCTAGCGATAATCACAAGAGAATCCTGCAGGCTGGTTGTACCCAAGTTGATCAATCAATCAACTTGGTACATTCAGCCTGCCCAGTAACGGTTCGCATTTTGGTCGTTTCCTGCTAAACAGGCCAAAATTCGAACCGTGTATGGCCAGCCTAAATCGAAATGAGTCCAGTCTCTGCTGAACTGGCTGAATTTCATTCCATCTATGGCCAGCTTCAGTAATGCCCAGTAGGAGAACAATGTGTCAGTGGTGGCTGTCATGGAAAAATAATGGACATTCTATTAGCAGTAAGCAGTTACTGTATACAATATATTTTATTCTTTACTTTGAGCTGCAATCAATCTTGTGACAATGTCCTCCAGCAGATGGCCTGTATCCCTCTATTCCCACTAAACTGGAACTCTTGGGTAGATGAGCGATCAGGAAGTTTGGAAAATCTTATCTAATTGATATTTTCTCATGCATAATCCTACTCTATTGGCATTTCTAATAAGCCCCTCTATCCTTTGCACACAAGTGTCTACTTGGGGTGACAAGTAGCATTTAGGACTTGCTCACACTATGTGAGGTGACCTGCACTTCTCCACATTCGATAAACATAGGTCACTGCTAGGGATCATAGGAAACAATTGTTTTCCATGGGCCCTGTTCACACCACCATGCTAGTGGCTAGTAGCAGTGGCAGTGTGTCCATTAAGGGCACACGTGCCCCCCCCCCCCCCCTCTCTCTCCAGCCACCCCCTCTATGAATAATGGATAGATTCATGCGTAGCATGAATCTATCCATGGCTGCTGCCGCCACCCCCTATTCAGGCGTCCAGCCCCTTTTCGGATGCCGGGCGCCTGAATTACAGCAGCGGGGTGTATTTTTAAAGCACCTTATTAGAGTCATAGGCTCTAATAGGCTTCAAAAAAGGTGAACTCGGAGCGCAAAGCATTGCGCTCGGAGTCCACCCAGGTGTGTTAGAAAAGCGAATGAATTTTTGCTTTTCTAACACTGAACTGCCTCTCCGCCAATCAGGAAGCACAGGTCTGTTACTCGTCAACTGATTGGCTGAAAGGACAGGCGCTGCTATTGGACGCCTATCAGGAGGAGGGGAGGAGACGCATGGAGGACACAGCTCTCCGTTGTCTGACCTGCTGCAAGGTCCCACAGCTCACCGCCATCACCCACTGCCTGACCCGCCACCGAGATAGGGTAAGTGCTGGTCAGATGGCGAGTGGGCGGGGGGGTCACAGTGGCAACTTTTGATGGGCACAGTGGTGGCATTTGATGGGGCA
Organism: Lithobates clamitans; assembly: GCA_037952925.1. Classification (NCBI taxonomy): domain Eukaryota; kingdom Metazoa; phylum Chordata; class Amphibia; order Anura; family Ranidae; genus Lithobates; species Lithobates clamitans. Next base: position 1,651,619 of record JBBGZY010000125.1, on the reverse strand, counting down.
CAGTGGCATCATTTGATGGGCACAGTTGCAGCATTTGATGGGCACAGTGGCAGCATTTGATGGGCACAGTGGCAGCATTTGATGGGCACAGTGGCATCAAATAACAAGCATGCTTGTTATACTCACTGTGGAACCTAAGAGGTTAATCCTCTGAATTGTGTAAATAGGCTGTTTGATTCTGTCTCCTTTGATCCTCCCCTTCTTCCATTGTCCCCTAATAATTTTCTGATAGTACAGAGCTTGCGCACAAGCTGCACATGCTCAGTTTGGTGTGTATTGCTAGAGAGTTTTTTATTTTTTTTGGGGAGAGTGCATGTGATCAGCACAGGGCCAATCAGCTTTGTCCAGACAAAGGGTCAGGGGTTCTGCATCCTCAGAGGACAATCAGGGGAGAATGATGAGTCCTCCTACAAGCTTTAACTGGACACTCATAGAAATAACATAGAAATAACTCACTAAAATCTTATATGAGATTTTAGTGAGTTTACATATAGCATAACCTGACACGTTTTGTCACAACTGAGGCTTCATCAGAGATTTCATATCAAAAAAACATTAATGTGCAGGGGAGCACCCCAGTGTCCAAAACATACTGGGTGTGCAATCTGCTGTCGGTGTCATTGCATTCCTAATGACACCCCAAACACAGATTCCAAACACAGTGTGTTTGCCTGCACCAGATTGCATGGTACCGCAGCTCCATGTGATCCAGTTGCAGTGTGTTTCTAAAAGTAGTGCATGCACTACTTTTGATGCGATCCAGTGGGATTTCAGCCCATTTAAATGAATGAACTGAAAATCACCCCGCACTGAATTGCACAATAATTCAGGTGTGAACTGACACTTAAAGGAGAAGTACAGCCAAAGCTTGTTTGCCTATACTTCTCCTATGGATCACAGGAGTGCAGTTCGATTTTCACTCCTGTGACCCATTTTCAGCTGATAGTCGGCTGAAGCCCACTGTCGGCTAATGCCACAGAGCCGGTCCAGGCTTGGGAAAGAAGGTCAAGATCCATCCACATACCTGGACCAGTACCTAGCTCAGCCGCTTAGCAAGCTGCTGAAAGCCTGAGATGGTCTCTCTGGCCCCCTCCACAGCCCAGCATTCGAGTGGGGGAGGGGCAGAGCAGAGAGCTGCTGACTGGCAGTCAGCAGCTCTCTGCTCATGGAGTTCTGAGAACCGAGCGATCGGTGGTGTTTGATCACTCGGTTCTCAGTGTTAGACGGACCGATTCTACGTCCACCTAGGTAAGTATGATTCTGGAAAAAAACCCAATTCCCACACTTCTCTTTTAAACAGTGTGTTGTCTAAAGCAGGTTTAATTTTCTAGTACAAGAAGTCCTTTTTCTGCATTATTTTTTCTTTCAAATGGTAAATCCAAAAAGAAAACTGTAATTTTTATATTTGTTACTGAATATTGTCATTTTTGTCTAGAGTTCTTTAAACAATGAGGGGAAATCCATCCAGTATATACCCCACAGTGTACGTGAACAGAAATGTATGCATCCATCCTTCAGAAATGAATCAATCAAACCTGTGACTGCTATTAGAATGGGGTCCTTTCTTCAGCAAAATGCAGCGGCGTGTGGGAGACACAATCGGATATCTAAGGTGAGCCTGACATGCACTTTCTTTTATACACAGTGTGTATGTATGTGTGTATATATATATACATATATATATATATATATATATATATATATATGTACAGTAGAATATACATGCCATATTGTAAATGAATGGTATTATAAATTGTATTAATATAAATTGTATATAATAAATATATATATACCATATTATTATAAATAAATTGCATTAATGGCATTATAAATTACCTTTGCTTTTCAATCTGCAGCACTATCATTTTCTGTAAAATTCAATACAATATGGCAAACTGGAGGAGTTCCATACAGAGTTGTTGTACAACAGTGTTTCTCAACTCCAGTCCTCAACCACCCCCAACAGGTCATGTTTTCAAGATTTCCCTGAGATAAAACGGCTGTGGTAATTACTAAGGCAGTGAAACTGATCAAATCACCTGTGCAAAATAATGTAAAGCCTGAAAACATGACCTGTTTGGGGTACTTGAGGACCGGAGTTGAGAAACATTGGTGTACAGTAGGGTTGTCACGATACTACTTTTTTAGGACCAAGTACAAGTACAGATACTTTTTTTCAAGTACGCGCCGATACCGATTACGGATACTTTGTTTAATGTCATGTGACAATGGCATTAATATGCAGCACTGATGAGCACTGATGGGGCGTGGACTGTCAGTAAGGCTGGCCATACACTATTCAATTTTCCTGTTCAACTTTCCTTTAGATTTACCAAAACCATATAATATGAGGTGAAACCTAAACCTTTTCAATGTGTATGCAATCAGGCAGGCCCTTGCACTACATAGTTGAAGGTAAATCTAAAGAAATTTGAATAAGAAAATTGTATGGTATATGGCCAACTTAACTTTTTATTTTATTTATTTTTTTACAATTTTGTTTTTTACAATGCTTTCTTTTTTGGGGGGGGGGAGGGGGGAGTGGGCCGTCAGTGTCAGTGTTTATTTTATTTTTTTACAATTTTACTTTAGAATATTTATTTATTACAATGTTTCCATTTTTTTTCTTCAACCCTGTTGGGGGGTAGGAGGGCTTTGGTGAGATGTCTGGGAGACCCCTGACATCTCCCCTTTGAGACATGGAAAGGGGCTGAGGATAGCGATTCCCCAGTCCCTTTCTCAGCATTCTCAGCTGCACTGAACATAAATGGATAGGAGACAGGGGCTCCTCTCCATTCATAAACTGAAGCATCGTAAACAGCGTTTACGATACTCTGTTATGAATGGACAGAGTCAGCAATCACTGACTCTGTGCATTCGGAAAAAGAAGGAGCCGGCAAATGACATATTTACCGGCTCCTTCCTCTGCTCTCCATCCTGAAAGATTTTGGACGGGAAGCGGGGGACTGGAGGAGGATGGGGGGGACCGGAGGAGCACATGGAGGGGGAGCGGAGGAGGACGGGGGGGACCGGAGGAGCGCACAGAGGGGGAGCGGAGGAGGAGGGGGGGCCAGAGATCACACAGAAAGGGACCGGAGGAGGACAGGGGGGATCGTAGGAAAACACAGTGGGGGACTGGAGGAGGGGGGGGGGACTGGAGGAGCCCACAGAGGAACACAGAGGCGGACACAGAGGGGAGCAGGTGGAGGATACAGGGGACACTCAGGAACAATCGTCGTGGCACCAGGGGAAGTTATAATCACCAATCTCCCTGTGTGCTTCTCCTCCTCTCCCCTCCGTGGCAACCCTAGTGTACAGAACTTCCCTAGAATTGTAATTTTTTGCTTATGTAATTGGCTCACTGATTTTCCCTGAAGTCTGCACTAAGATGCAAGTTAGATTGTAGGCATCTGAAGGGATATTCCCAAAGGGTTAATTATTTCTAAGTGCTGGTTCACACTACCGCGACTTGGGATCCGACTTGTCAGACCTCAAGTCGCCCCAAGTCGCTTGACATCTGAAAGTCCATGTAAGTGAATGAGAGCCGTCTATATGTACGCTACTGAAGTCGCTCCGACTTCAGAAAAGGTCCCTGTACTACTTCAAGGCGACTTGTACCCATTGATTTCAATGTAAGTCGCCTACAAGTCGGATCGTGATCTATACTGAAGCAACTTCACAGGAAGAGAAGATGTTTTTTTCAAGCAAACCCCTCCCTCCCCCAGAGCGGATTGTAGTTTGATTGGCCACTGGAAAGTCGCCTGTCCTGGAGGCGACTTGAAGTCGCCTTGTAAGTCGCCCCAAGTCGCCCCAAGTCGCGCTGTGGTGTCGCCCTCAGGTCGTGTCCAGGTCGCCTGGCAAAGTCGCGGCCAGAGTCGTGTTGCCCCTGTGTGAACCAGCGCTCATGGGATGCAGACCCTTCAGTTTACCTCATTAGAACACTGCAAATGCATCAGCTGATTAATAATGAAAAAGTCTCTCCCATTCAGATTCACTCTGAATGGGAGTGACAAATAACTTTTCCTTCAGGCAAGAAGTGGATAGGTAAGTGACATGCACACACTCAACCATCCACATGATGTAAAAGAAAATGTGATTTATCAGCCCATGCCACCTTCTTCAATTTCTCCGTGGCCCAGTTCCGATGTTCACATGTCCATTGTAGGCTCTTTTTGATGTGAACACGAGTCAGCAGGGGCACCTTGAAAGGTCTGCTGCTACTCAGCCCCATACACAACAAACTGCGATGCTTATTTTTTCTGCTTTCACGACATCAACTTCATGGACAACCTGTGTACTTGCTGCCTAATATATCCTAGCAACTCTCAGATGCCATAATAACGAGATAATCAATGTTATTCACTTAACCTGTCAATGATCTTAATGTTATGGCTGATCGGTGTACTGTTTATGGAGTATATATATATGTGCAGTATACTTAAAGTGATTGTAAAGGTAAAAAAAATAAAAATAAATAACAAACATGTTTTTACCTACCTGCTCTGTGCAGTGAAGTTGCACATAGTGACCGCAAACCTCCTCTTCTTGGGTCCCCCATTGTTGCCCATGGGGGCACTCATGCGTGCTTGCTCTCGTGCCCTGCTGCTACGTCCATTGATACAGACAGCGGGACTCATGCCCACTCCCTCGTCACTGGCTTTGATTGACAGCACTGGGAGTCAATGGTTCCCAGTGCCCCAGCAAAGCCAGCGAGACCAGGAAGTGAGGAGAGAGAAAAGCTGCAGACATGCACGGCGCTGGATCAAATGAGGACTCAGGAAAGTAAAAGAAGGGGTGAGGGGGGATACTGATGCCTAAACATTTTTTACCTTAATGCAACGAATGCATTAAGGTATAAAAATGTTTAGGCTTTAGAACCACTGCACATTAAGACATATCAGTATTTAGTCTTTTTGGTTCCTTGTCCAGCACAAACTATAAGGATGTCTTCTTATGTGTCCTCTGGGGTTCAATAAGTGGTATGACAGGTCAGGTGACGGGCACAAAATGCATACACAATTTTCAATGTACAGCTCTATATGAAGGTATATGTCACTTTCACCTGGGATATGACTATGGCATTCTCTGAAAAAGGGCTCAAATTGTAGATGCCCCCTCCCGAGTCCCAAAAAAAATCAGGTAACATCACAGCTGTCTTTACAATCTATCCCAGCCGCCCTAGACTGACTTTGGGGATGTCTTTATCCTTGACTAGATCTAGATCCCCCGACCTTCCTGAAGGAAGTCTGTACTTATTAGTGTTTCTTCAATTAAATATAAGTCCGACTAACAGGATGTAGCCTTGAGACAGAATGGAAGCTCCAAGTTCATATTTTAGTAATGAGCATTATAAGGACGCTGGTTCATTATACATTTAACGCAACAAAGAAGAAAAAAATCCAGATCTTAATATAACAGACTAATGGATTGTACTTGTCAGTTAGATATTGTTCTGTCTCCAATATTTTATTTATTGCTCCCAAAAGCAGATACACCGTAAATTAACAGAAATGTAGCTGTGTGTTCAGGATATGAATTTTGGTTTTATTGCTTATTTATATAGAATATATGCATCCAAATTCATCTGATGAATACAGAAAGACTTACCTGACACAGTGTAGTCTACAGAAAACACCTGTAGAGATCATTAGTCATTGAGAATCAATTGCAGAATCCACAGGAAAACTTTGATATAGTCTTGCATGCTGTTTATAATAAGGTTTTATTACGTCAGCATTTCTGTGTGCAAACATTGTCAGGGCAGAACAAAGAATACTGCATGTTTCCATATGTCTTCACTTAAAGTGGAGTTCCGCTTAAAGAAAAAAAAAATTGAAGGTCAGCAGCTACAAATACTGCAGCTGCTGAATTTTAATAGTCAGACACTTACCTGTCCCAGGGTCCAGCGATGTGGGGGAACAAAGCCCTGCTCGTCTCCCCCTCCTCTGTATGGCTCCGGCATTGTCACTGGGCACCCGGCTGTGGCTTCCGCTCCCCCCCCCAAAAAAAAAATGACATGCCAAATGTCATTGGCTTCACTTTAAAATGATGTGCAATGCCCTTTAAAAACATTCCCTTTAAAACAAAATCTGGTTTATTGAGAAACACTCTTGAACGCTACATGGCTCCAATGCTTTGCATAGTGCTGTCAGTCTAACTTGCTTATATGAGGGGCAGCAGTGACATGATCTTATCTGCGTTTTAAAGTGATATATAAAGGAAACATTTTTTTTTTTGCAATAAATAACAAACATCTCTATACTTACAGTACCCGCTCTGTGTAATGGAATTGCATAGAGCAGTCTTGAACCTCCCCCTCTCAGGGTCCCCCGCCAGCTCTCCTGGCTCCTCCTGTATGTCCAGTGCCCCCTATGGAAAGCCACTTCATGCTCCCAAGCCCCGCTGCTGCGTCCATTGACACAAACAGCGGGACTCAATCTCCACTCCCTTGTCACTAGCTTTGATTGACAGGAACCAGCAAAGCCAGTGAGACATGGAAGTGAGGGGAGACGAGAGCTGCAGACGTGCATGGCGCTGAATCAAATGAGGGCTCAGGTAAGTAAAGGGGGGGGTTAAGGGGCTAAAAAGAATGCCTTAACATTTTTTACCTTAATACAAGGAATGCATAGTTACATTGTTATGCCCCGTACACACGGTCGGATTTTCCGATGGAAAATGTCCGATCAGAGCGTGTTGTCGGAAATTCCGACCATGTGTGGGCTCCATTGGACATTTTCCATCGGATTTTCCGACACACAAAGTTTGAGAGCAGGATATAAAATTTTCCGACAACAAAATCCGTTGTCGGAAATTCCGATCATGTGTACACAAATCCGATGGACAAAGTGCCACGCATGCTCAGAATAAATAAAGAGATGAAAGCTATTGGCCACTGCCCGGTTTATAGTCCTGACGTACGTGTTTTACGTCACCGCGTTTGGAACTATCAGATTTTCCGAAAACTTTGTGTGACCGTGTGTATGCAAGACAAGTTTGAGCCAACATCCATCGGAAAAAATCCTAGGATTTTGTTGTCGGAATGTCCAACCAAAGTCCGACCATGTGTACGGGGCATAAGTCTGGTTGAAACAAGACACAAGTCCATCTAGTACAACCAATAGAAGGAAAAAAAAATTATATAAACCTATACCCACAGTTGTTCCAGAGGAAGGCAAAAAGAAACAATAAAGCTTGATTCAATTTGCTCCAGCAGGGGAAAAATTCCTTCCTGATCCCCCAAGAGGCAATCGGATGTTCCTTGGATCAACTTTAATGCTTTAAGGTAAAGAAGGTTTAGGTTTAAGAACCACTTTAAGTTTCCCAAGAATGTTTGCATTCTGTTATGCCATTATAGAGGCTGTAGCTGCCTCCACTTCTGCATAATCCACCAAATGTGATGGATAGTCGCACTGGCTAAAAAGAAAATACAGACATGTGAGAGGGTGAACTATGAAAGCTCTACTTTGTATTTGCCTAACACAACTCCTGGGTTTGAAGAATACCCAGTCACTTTCAAGTAAAATTGAGATAGCAGACACATGGAATGGTCTGTTGTATGGCTTAACCACTTAAAGACCACCTGCCTCATATATACTGCGGCAGGGCTGCTCTATTGCACGAATGTCATTTCATGCAATAGATAGATGGATTTTCTTTACCAAAAGTATGTATAAGAATACATATTGGCCTAAATTGATGAAGAAATTTGTTTATTTTTTATTTTTATTTTTGGCTATATATTATAGCAGAAAATAAAAAATATTGTCTTTTTTTTCAAAATTGACGGTCTTTTTTTGTTTATAGTGCAAAAAATAAAAACCGCAGAGGTGATCAAATACCACCAAAAGAAAGCTCTATTTGTGGGGAAAAAAGGACTTTTTTTTTTTTTTTTTTTTTCAATTTTATTTGGGTACATCACACGCAATTGTCAGTTAAAGTAACGCAGTGCCATATCTCAAAATATGGCCTTGTCATTAAGGGGTAAATACTTCTGGGGCTGAAGTGGTTAAAAAGTAAGATTCACTCCCAGGTTCAATTTAACTGCTGTATAGACGCCAGAGAGGTCCATGACTTGGTTATGTTGTCTGGCAGGGGTACCTAAATCACAAGACTATATGATCAAATTTAGAAATCAGCACTTAGTCAGTGTTGTAAAATGTCTGACTCACAGAAGCAGGTCTAGCCTTCACTTTGTGGTTGTATGTTCCCTGGCTACACCATTATACTGTATTTGAATAAAAAAAGTTTTGACATCCAGCAAATATTTAATTTGTTATGTCAAGGAGTCTAAAAGTTAATAAGGAAGAAATAAATTGAATGGCTATTTTCTGTACTCACTGTGCATATTTCTGCTCTTCCCTAACAGATGTCGCTTGCTGTCACGCCTTGTGATGTATCTGTGAAGACAGGATTTAGAAACATGCATCAGGAAGGAAAGGTGATGGAGGGCAGGAATAGCAAGTCTGGTTATATCCGAAGTCTTTTAATACGATAAGAAAGCAGTGTGACAAATTCAAGTTTGGAGGTATAATATCACTTATCCTACTTAGCATGGTGTGCTGCTTAAATTAAATGCTAATATGTGATGAATTTGCTAGCGGGTGCTCCCATTTGTACATTCTCAACCAGCAGAAAAATATGTCCTGACATTTTCTGGTGTGTCATTGTTTATAAAGACATGAATAGAAATGTTACCTTTAATTTGTGATAGATACAGTCCCGCTAATAAAGCAGTGACGTGTAGTTTGGCATTTTTAGACAACCTTTGTCAGAGATTTGGGTCTTTTTTTCTCGTAGGGCCTCTCAGTACCACTTTAAAAATGCTATCCCGTTGCCAAAAAAATACATCTTAGGGCTCATTTTCATGGGTGCATTGGCTCGTACAGCGTGAAGAGCAATTTGTTTATCTGTTCCAAGGTGCAAGAAGCTGCATGCAGGCATATTGTTTTTGTCATTGGGGATTGGAACAGGTGCATGGACCCAGGAACAGGCAGTCTACATCCAGGTCCAGGCACCTGTCCCTGGGTACCTGTTAAAATCGGAGCTGCGGGTGAGTCCGTACACCTGATCCCTCTTCATTGACAAAAACAGGCTGCCTGTACGCAGCTCCACACGGCACAGAACAGATAGATAAACTGTATAAGCCAGTGTGCCCGTGTGAATAAGTCTTTTGAGAAGAAAGTATAAAATAACATATTTTGAGTTATTATTGGAGTGTTTCGCTTAAGGCTCAACTTCAGCTTGGTATATTGTTTTAAAATATTAATAACTCTGCAGTACTGCAGACGCTGTAATACGCTTCTCCGCTGCTGTCCCCTGAAGTCTTACCTCTCTGGAAACCAGTGTTGGTCCTCCTCCAAGCTGAATAATGCCCCATTTGTAGAGGTGCAGCATTCGGGTGAAGAGGGTGGAGAGGCAACCTGGGCTTTTAAAGTATTTTTGTGACTTTGATACTAGACAGGACAATAAATCTCTAGCTAACTTGTAAGCAGGTTGAAGTTACGCTAGTTAGACACAGGACCTGATGGGAGGGTAAGAGTTAATGACTTTCCCGGTTCTTTGGTTTTTGAGGGTTATCTTTGGGTCCGACCCACTAATCCTGAGATATAAAAGAGAAACAGTGGCTTTCTCTTGGTGACTGGGCAGAGGGCGTGTGGATGGAGAATGAGAGCCCAACCAGAGAGCCACAGTGTTCATAAGAGAACTCCATACGGGAGAAGATCGAAAGCCACACCCATTAAGAGCAATTGAATATCGCTTGCAACTGTCATGATGTTGAAGACATCAAGACCTGCGGTGCGCCCCGAAGATGCCAGCACTGGAAAGTGCCACGAATGGATCCTATTCTTCATATATGGATGGTGAAGCAGCACAAAGCCAAGGAGGAGTTAGGAGTAGGGATTTAGAAAAAATCTTGTTCTTACATGTTAGACTTTGAGATGTTCATTTTGCAATTTTCTAAGTAAAGCTTTGAAACTTTGTTCCTGCCTGGCCTGAAGTTACTCAAGGGGTGTGATGCAAGTAACTGGCACACCTGGTCTGTGGTTTGGGTCGCTAGACACACTGGGATATGAAGACATCAGTAACAAAGTTTATGTAGTGTGCAGATACAAGTGGTTATCCGTAATGATAACAGAAGTCTACCAAGCCTGTCGTTAGAAATGTGGGTTGATGCTGTCTCCCACAGCAATGGGAGCAGACTTGTGCTGCAGAGGTCCCCAGCTTGTAAACAGGTAGGGAAGAGTCAAGTGAAGTTTAGTGCACGCATGGAGTCCAGGGTGGGTGCACGGTGGAAACCTATACCGTTACTGGGAGTGAGGTAACGGTGAAATACTGGATGGGTGGATGTGGACAAGGCTCAGCATGTCCCTCCTAAATGCAAGTTACAGAGAAGGTGTATATTGTCACTGGGACCCAAGCGTTAACTGGAGAACAGTTATGGTGTATTTGTACATGGTGTAGCTTCATCTCTAAAAGCAGGGGCCTGTCTTAAGGTTGAGCATTCCCCCATGGTGGCCTTGCATTGATGGAAACGGCACAGAACAAAGGTACCCCACGTGTAGTACAGTGATCCTATCCCTAGCATAGCCCAGAAGAACCCACCCCAGGGTAGTCCTCTCATGTTACCCAGACTTGGCACCCAACGAGTTAATGGGAAAACATGGAGGAAAGGTTCATCTTCTGCCCTACCCCACCTACAAACTGCATAAGTGTATGCAAATGCTAACAAGTCCTTGTAGTAACTTCTAGCTTTAACCCTCCTCAAAGCATAGGCACACCTAGCGCTCCAGAAAAAAGATCCTACTCACTGCTCCCTAACCATTTCCTGCAACATTTTTCATTAAAAAGGATTCTTCTCCAGCCCAGCTTCCTAAGGTTGTGTCCTCCAGCAAATTTCTTTTAAGTCCAAGTTCCTCCACGCCCTCATCCAAGTGTGCAAGCTTCTCCCAGAAACAGGCAGGAGCAATCAACTACAAGGTATAGGGATAGACCTGACCAGATCTGAAAAATAAATTGCTGCTCAAATGATTACTGCAGAGCTCAAAATTAAATCTACCCAGCCTAGCGCAGGGCACTACATCTGTATGCTGTAGTGTACTTTGCACACAACTGACTGCTGCTCTCCCAGCATAGAGTGTTGTAAGTTGTACCCCACATACAGATTAAAGTGGTCAGGAATCTATAACTTACAGCCCTGTGCACAGAGTAGAGTGGTCAGAAGTATGTAACATACAGTCAAGCATACAGAGTGCAGTGGTCAAGAGTATGTAGAATGCAACACAGCATATAGGGTGAAGGGCTACAGTTAAGCGGCTAATAATATGTAACATATGACAGTCAGTGATATGTAAGTTATAACACAGCAACACATTCAACAGGAAGGGGGCAACGACCTACCTTCCCCTGATAGTGGTACATGGGCTACCCTTCCTGTGCATTGGGAGTGCCAAAGAACTAGGTGTCTGTCAACATTGGCCACTAGTGCTTTGTAAGGGAAAAAGGGCATGTGAGATGGTAGTAACATCGCAAAGGGACTGCACACTTGCAGATTACTTGCTATGGGGATACCAGTGTGCTTGCCAGTTAGCTCTTGGAGGGGAGGGGGTATATTTTTAATTTAAAAAATAAATGTGAAGGTCAGGTGAACATGTAGAGAAGATAACATTCACCGTTTTCCCACATAGGGTAAATGTTACAGTAAAGACCTTTTCCAATTTACAAAACAATGTTGTCAGGTGTCAGGGAATGCACTTTTTATTTGGGAAATCTTTGGCACATTTTCAGAGATGTGACTTGATACATAGGAATAATGTTCACTAGTGAATTTTAGGTGAATTATGGGCAAATATAAGACAAAATCAATGATAAATAGAATACTAAAATTTTTACAAATTTTGGTTCTCTTCGACCAGCCTAGATTGAAATTTAAGCCTACTCAGCTTTGGGAAACTGATTTGTAACCTTCCTATTCGAACACTGTACATAGACACCTTTAGCCTCGACCATTCCAAGAAATACCATTACCCTGTTACTGCACCTTATTGGATATAGTTAATGAGCTCCGACTGCCGGTGAAGACCATCAGGCCTGCAACTGGGACATTGCTGTCAATACTGCTTAAAGGGCCCTCATACCATTCTTGTTTTGCTTGATCTCTCATTAGGATAAAGGTTAAATAGGCCGGCCTGGGTTTCCCTTTAGAAGTATTGCCAGAATTAATGCTTACCTCTTGCTTATCCTTTCAGGTCATGTTCAAGTGGTATTTCATTGTACATATGTGTATATAATATTCTGTTATTGCCAAACTTCCTTAACTTGTATTATTATAGAGGAATTCTTCTGCTGAGCTAGGACTGTTATCCAAAGCTCAGCTGATTAATTACCTTCTCTGTGCAACAAGATCTTCTTTGAAGTATTCCAGTAAACGTTCATAGAATATAAACGCACTAGTAGTAGTTTGACTAGAGTAGTTTGACTTATTACTTCAAGGTGGTGCAAAGATGTCTGAACCCAGAGTTTCAGGTGGGTTGGAATGTTTACAGGGTCATGGTGATGCAAATAAGCAGGTGAATCCAAACAGTCCCCAAGGGGGTCGTGCTACACAATTCTTATATGTGATGGCTGCATTTGTTTTCTTTTTTAGGCTTTCTTTCCTTTATTTTCATCTGGTGAGTTTCATCTGCTGTTTTTCAGCAGAACAAGCTCTCTTGCAATTGTAGCGGTTAGAGGGTTAAGAATAACCATTTACTACTGAGAGGGGTGCTTACGATGATCAGCTCTTATTTATTCATGTAAAACCTTTATCTCCAAAGAACAAAATGTAACTGCTTATGTAACTGCAGTGTGAGCTGGAGGTTGGCTTCAGTTTGTTAGTGTATCTCTATCTGCTAGTACATCTAACACTCCCTCCCCTAGACTGACAATACTGCTGTCCAAAGATGCCCCCTGTGTTCATTCACCCAGAGTGGGGGCATGCTAATACAGGAGGTGTGTTACTGGCTAGATTACCAGGTGAAAACATAGATAAAAAGCCTAAAAAAGAGAACTAATGCAGCCACCTCATCTAAGGACAGGTAAGCTGCAATATATTGCATTTTCAGTTTTGGGTTTAATACTGCTTTAAAAAATATGAAAGGTGTGACTGTTGCTGTATCTCATTTTCCTATATCTCTGTGTAAAGAATTATAAGCTCAGCTTCCCTAATGCAATAAAGTGATATCCTGCAATTTTATTAAATTGGAGAACTTCTTTAAATAAACAGACAGGGGCTGTCATACCCTCTGACATTCGCACATTACTGTGATGATTACATAAAACGTGTGATGCTTCACAGCTCTCAGCTGTAATACTCAGTGGCATTTTAAAAAGCAACTGCGAACAATGCAAATCAGCTTTTGTCATGGCCTGCAAAGAATTTGCCTTGCATGGCCTTGATTATATTTTCCTTCTTTAAGTCTCTTAACAGAAATAATGTTGAACTAAAATAATAACTATTATTCCTCATAAGAACTGTGTTGCCCCACAGCAACCAATCAGATTCAAACTTACACTGAAAAATGCCAGAGGATATAAAAACTGATTCAAATTAATTTATGTAGAGCTTTGCAGACAGTTCTCATATCAAACAAATTGATACCTACGCACTGAAGTTAGTCTCTGGTTACATTTTATTTTAATTTAAAGTGGAGTTACACCCAAAAGTGGAACTTCCACTTATCTGATTCCTCCCCCCCCCCCCGGAGCCACATTTGGCACCTTTCGGGGGGAGCTTCTGGAAGACCAGGCCACGGCAAGGTACGTCAGCAGCTCGGTCCCCCTTCTCCTCCCCTTCTTCCAGCCCAGTGAGAGAGCGCAGCGCACTTCGCGCATGCGCAGTAGGGACCCGGTTGTGAAGCCGAAAGGCTACACTGCCGGGTTCCCTTACTGGTAATGGCGGCAGCAGCACCCGACAGCTGATGGAAACATCAGCTGCGGTGTCGACATCGCTGGACTTCAGGACAGGTAAGTGTCCTAATGTTAAAAGTCAGCAGCTATAGTATGTGTAGCTGTGGACTTTTAATTTTTAAAGAGTGAGCAGACCTCCACTTAAATCTACTTCCTCTCCCCTGGAAAGGCATCACATTTGTTTTACTTACTTTTGTTTTACTTACATTCATGCAGGCTTGACTGGCAGCCAGGCCTGCTTGTTATGTTTCCTGGGTTGGCAGAAATCCAGGGAAAGCTGGATGACTTACAAGTAGCATCACTGAGACCTCCCACTTGTTTCCAGAACATGCTAGAATCTTCTGGAAAGAAAGGAGGAGAGGAGAGGTGGAGCTGCCTGGAGTATACTGAGGCCCCTGACCTATCCCCAACTTGGATTGGCAGGGGGCAGGCCTCCTCAAATACTCAGGGTCAGCCCAGCTGGGGGAGGAGTTGTCCGGGTGGAAGCTGGAGATGGAGTGCTAGACTGTGGCCTTGGAAGGAGCTCCCCAGTCTGGGGGGGTGAACTTGGGCCTGGACTCGGGTGCTGACAGGACCCTCTTAAGACACACGGAGGTGTCCTAGACATGAGGCACGGGAGCAAGGAGAACACAGCAGGAGAACACTGCCAGGCAAGTCTCTAGGAGGAACAACAAGTTGCAGCCAAGAGAGCTGGTGAGTGACACAAAGTCAGGAGGACTGGGAGGCACACCTGGGAGGACTGGGAGCATGCAGTTTGGGATGGGTGCAGAGCCAGTGGAGAGGACTGTGGAGGCACGAGCAGTGGAAAGAGGCAGCTGCAGCCAGGAGGGCTGGTAGGGCTTAAAGTGGTGGTACTGGGTTCAGTAGCCACGTGGGACAGCTAGCATTAGGACTACCAATTTTCCTACACCATAGGGGTCCGCGGTCCTTGCCTGCAAAGGGCATTTTCTGCTTTGGGCCTGGCTGAACCAGTGTCAGGCCTGCAATTCAGTGCTAGCTGGTCCTGGGAGTAGTAGTTCTATAAGCAAGTTTGTGCTGGAGGAAGAAGAGAGGAATTTGTATATACAGGAGGTCTATATAGTTCTCAGTCCCTATTGCTTTTACAATCTACTGGGCATCCCATATCTACCCTATCCCCATCCAAGTTACAATCCTCTAAATAAGACAAAAAAAAAACAAATCAATCCCATGAATAAGTCCCTTGTGACGAAACATGTCGGGGCGTGGCTACGAGGCAATCTGACGCGCTAGACGTAGGACGCTGAGATAGGAGGCGCCACACGGGAAAGCGGGGAAGCGACTCCAGGAGACTCGAGGAACGGGTGAGAGTTATCCGAACATCCAACTGCCTGGGTCCGCCGTGACCACCATACGTCCGGTTATTATTTGGAGAGTGTTTTTTGGTGATGACCATGTGTGCTGTGCTATTCTGCTTGATTCAAGTTTATGAAATGTGAGTTTAATGGTGGAGGAGAGTGTTGCTTTTATTAAAGTTTGTTGCGTTACTGCACTATTGCTTCGCTTTTCTTTGTTTCATGTGGAGAGTACGCTTGCATATGCTCTGGATATCCAACAGGAATTGAGTGGAAATTATCACTGTACCCCCTACTGTGTGGGAATAGCCTGTGAGCCGAGCACGAGAGTGTAAGGCAAAAATAGCTGGTGAGTCTGCTCGCTGAAGGGGAGTGGAGATCACAGTGCACAGCGGTGTGGTGGAAGATTTTTGCTCACTGAAGATCTGTATTATTTGTGAAGCATCACACATATCACTACGTCACTACTTATTGGATTTTTTTGTTACCAATTTATACACTGTATAATTTTTTCACATTAGAATATTTTTGCTCATTTTTTGTATGACACTTAAGAGGTTGTCACTTTTTAGCTTGTTTGTGGTTAATTCACACATGTATGCACATTTTTATAATTAGTGCTGCTATCTGATTTCACTTGGAGGAAGGGCAGGTACTAGTGAATCATTTATCAAAAAAAAAACAAAGTACAAGAACTGCTTCTTGAGTACTGAGGGTCTAAAGATTTGTGTGCCTGGCTGTGCAGGGTGAGAGGCGGACCACATCTACCAGCAGCCTCTACAGGGGTACCGCTACACTTTTCTTCTCTACCCTCCTCAGTCTTCAATCCACCAGTACCTAGAGTAGGGAGCTCAGCATCAATTCTAACAGATGCAAAGAGCCAGTAGGATTACACTCACACAATGTTGTGGGACAGCCGTGGGGAGTGGCCAGCCATGAGTGGCAATATGGAGGAGGGTTATCAGTGGTAATAATGCTAATACCTCTCCTCTTCAATGTGTGTGTGGTGACACAGTGGCTATGACGATGACCATGGTGACCACACTGTAATTAATTTAAAAAGGCCATGAAGTGTTGTCATCCTACTGGGGAAAGGCTTGAACAGGCACACTGGCAGTAATACCAGGTATTTAGATATGTTTTTTAGATCAAATTTTAATTTGAAAAGTGCAGAAAGATTTCATTATGTCTTATTGACCCTGCTGCTCTCTCTCTCCACCTTCTATTCATGTCCCCAATTCAACTAGGGATTTTTCAGAGCAGTGTTGACAATTCTGCACATGCTCAGTTTTCAGTGAGTTTCTATGCTGAGCAATTCCTCCCTATCACATCTGAGCAGCCCATATGACTATAGAGTCACACATGTGGGCGTGGACACAGTGGTAAAAGACAGCTCACTCCCTCCCTCCTCCTCTTTGCCCACTAACCAGATTAACACCATGGGGCCGGGATATTACATGTAGATTGATGGAGGATTCACCTCCCTGTTTTTCAAAGACACAGACTGGGGGGGCATGACACAGCCTGTGACTGGCAGAAATCTACGCACACCATGGTATTGCCAAAAAATAATAAAGATTTGTTTTCAAAAATATATTTGTGTAACAATGTAAAACAGTTTGATGATATTAATTATTTATTCTTACTCTGTGTTCCAAAGGCAATTTTTTTTTTTGAACATGTGACCAGCAGCAGAGGACTAGAAGCTCTTCCTGCTTATGTTTCCCTGCAGACAGGCTGAGAGAGAGCTGGCTCATGTGACAGCTGTATATCAATTAGGAAAATGGTACTTAGATTTTTTTTTTATTAAGATAATTACAGTGCCATTATCCATATACAGAAATAGAAAGGACAATGTAAATTAAATAGTGTAGCCCCCTCTACTGCTAGAATTGTAGATGTGCTGGAACCTTCTAGAAAGATGGGAGGGGAATAGGGAGGAGCCGAACACCCCCCGATTCGGTTCGCACCAGAACCTGCGAACGGCCCGAAAATTCGCACGAACGTTAGAACCCCATTGACGTCTATGGGACTCGAACGTTCGAAATCAAAAGTGCTAATTTTAAAGGCTAATTTGCATATTATTGTCCTAAACAGGGTTTGGGGAACCGGGTCCTGCCCCAGGGGACATGTATCAATGCAAAAGATAGTTTTAAAAACTGACGTTTTTTCGGGAGCAACGATTTTAATGATGTGAAATATTCCTTTAAATATCCTACCTGGGGGTGTCTATAGTATGCCTGTAAAGTGGCGCGTGTTTACCGTGCTTAGAACAGTCCCTGCACAAAATGTCATTTTTAAAGGAATAAAAGTCATTTAAAACTGCTTGTGGCTTTAATGTAATGTCGGGTCCTGGCAATATGGATGAAAATCAGTGGGACAAACGGCATGGGTACCCCCCAGTCCATTACCAGGCCCTTTGGGTCTTGTATAGATATTAAGGGGAACCCCGCACCCAAATTAAAAAAAGGAAAGGCGTGGGGCCACCAGGCCCTATATACTCTGAACAGCAGTATACAGTGCAAACAAGACAGGGACTGTAGGTTTGTTGTTAAGTAGAATCTGTTTGTAATTTTGAACTGGTAAATTTTTAACGTGTTTAGCTCAAGCCAAAAAATCTATTTTAAGCTTTTTGGAAAACATAGGGAAGGGTTATCACCCCTGTGACATTTGTTTTGCTGTCTGTGCTCCTCTTCAGAAGATTTCACCTCACTTTCTGTCCCAATGACAAATGTTTTTAGAAAATTTGGGGTTTTTAGTGAAACAAGGATTGGTGATAAAGCATCAGTGGAAAGGAGAAACGTTTTTCCCATATTAACTCTTACAGGAGAGAATTTCCCTTCCTAGGGGTAGATTTCATATCACTTCCTGTTGCCTCCATCCGTTTGCAAGTAGTAGTCGTTTGTAAGTTGGATGTTTGAAAGTGGGGGCCTGCCCTATATACTCTGCAGAAATTTGGGCCTTAGGTGGTGGTGGTGGTGCTGGTGCCACAACACTGTAAGTCCTCACAGTTACTCTTGGTGGGTGCAGAAACGGGCCCTGCTGTGAAATATTAGATCAAGAATTGTAATTACATGTCCCTGTTGAACAGGGGCTGAAAAATTGGGCCTTAGCCACTGGTGGCGGCGCCCAGAACCAAAAATGTTCTTACAAGCTATCAGCATGATCATTGAGGAGGAAGAGGATAATCACTCAGCATAACAGGATAGTCACTCAGCATCAGCAGGCAGTCTTGAAGGGATCTGACATTTCAAAAAAAATTATTCAGTTACATCAGCATCAGGTGCTTGGTAGCTGGTGGTGATCGAAGACTGATTCATTTTTATGAAGGTCAGTCAATCAATCGAGTCGGTGGACAGACGCACCCTGTGATCGGTTACAAAGCCTCCAGCAGCACTGAATGTGCGTTCCCAAAGAACGCTGGATGTAGGACAGGCCAGTAGCTCAATTGCATACTGTGCAAGCTCTGGCCAGTGAGCCATCCTCAAGACCCAGTAACCCAGAGGATTTTCGGTGGGAAAGGTGTCCAAGTCAGATCTTGCCACTAGGTGTTCCTGCACCATGTAAAACAGACGCTGGCGATGGTTGCTGGAACCGATCATACCTTGGGGCTGCGGACTAAAAAATTGTTTGACCGCATCGGTCAGATGGCCACCTTCTCCACCGCTCCTTCTTTGACTGACCGAAGCCTCAGCAACACGTTGTCCAGGAACAGGAGTTTGTAACCTCCCAGTCTCTGTGAGCGCGTTGCACAGAACTTTCTGCAAGGCCTTCCGAGGAGGTTTCATCCTCTGCTCCCTCTGCGATGGCAAGATAAGGTCCGCAACCTTACCCTCGTAACGTGGATCAAGGAGGGTTACCAGCCAGCATTGATCCCTCTCCTTGATAACACAAATACGAGGATCCTTCCGCAGGCTTTGCAGGATCAGGGAGGCCATGCAGCGTAGGTTTGCTGAGGCATTCGGTCCGGAGTCCTCTGGGTCACTAAGGACAACATGATCCGCAGCCACCTCCTTCCAGCCACATACAAGTCCATGGGTTTCTTGGGACTGTAAATGATCCCTTAAAGACTGCTGCTGATGCTGAGTGCCAGGCTCCACCTCCATGCTGACACAATCCTCCTCATCCTCTTCCTGTGTGATTGGCGGGCACACAGGAACACTGTCTGGATAAAGGGGGCCTTGAGAGCTAAGGAAGTCCTCCTCTTCCTGCCTCTGTTCTGCCTCAAGTGCCCTGTCCATTATTCCACACAGCGTGTGCTCCAACTGGTGGACAAGGGGGACAGTGTCACTGATGCATGCACTGTCACTGCTCACCATCCTCGTGGCCTCCTCAAATGGTGACAGGACAGTGCATGCATCCCTAATCATGGCCCACTGGTGTGGGGAAAAAAAACCAAGCTCCCCTGACCCTGTCCTGGTGCCATAGTCGCACAGGTACTCATTGATGGCCCTCTGCTGCGTGTGCAGCCGCTGTAGCATGGCCAACGCTGAGTTCCACCTGGTGGGCATGTCACAGATTAGGTGGTTCTTGGGCAGGTTAAATTCCTTTTGGAGGTCTGGCAACCTAGCACTGGCATTATATGACCGGCAGAAATACACACAGACTTTCCTGGCCTGCCTCAGGACATCCTGTAAGCTCGGGCACCTGCCCAAGAACTGCTGCACCACCAAGTTAAGGACATGAGCCAAACAGGGCACATGGGTCAGTTGTCCCTGTCGGAGGGCGGAGAGGAGGTTGGTGCCATTGTCGCAAACCACTATTCCTGCCTTAAGTTGGCGTGGCGTCAACCACCTCTGAACCTGCCCCTGCAGAGCTGACAGAATCTCTGCCCCAGTGTGGCTCCTGTCCCCCAAGCACACCACCTCAGGCACCGCATGGCATCTTTTGGCCTGCGTACTTGCGTAGCCCCTTGAACGCCTACGGAGCACCGCTGGTTCCAAGGACAAAGCACATGAAGAGGCCATGGAGGAAGAAGAAGAGGAGGGGGTGGAGGAGAGAGGTGTGTCAGAATCACCAGTACTGGCATTTTGGAGGCGTGGTGGCGGAGCAACCTCCAACACTACTGCACCTTGTCCTACATCTTTCCCAGCTGCCAGAAGAGTCACCCAATGCACCATGAAAGTTAGGTAACATCCCTGTCCATGCCTGCTGGACCATGAGTCAGCAGTAATATGCACCTTACCGCTGACCGCCCTGTCCAGTGAGGCCAAGACATTGCCTTCCACATGCCGGTAGAGAGCCGGAATCGCCTTCCGTGAGAAAAAGTGGTGTTTGGGAACCTGCCACTGAGGAACTGCACATTCCACAAACTCAGGGAAGGGGGCAGAGTCTACCAACTGAAAAGGTAGCAGTTGAAGTGCTAGCAATTGTGCCAAGCTAGCATTCAACCGCTGGGCATGTGGATGGCTGGGAGCGAACCTCTTTATGCGGTGCAGCAGCTGGGGAAGAGAAATTTGCCTGGAACAATCTGACGTCGGTGTACCAATAGTAGATTGCCCGCAAGTACTTGGCTGTGACACTCCTAATTCTACAGCTTCATTCCTCTCAGTACAGGTCTCAGAGAGGACTGAAGGTATAGTGGGGTTGGAGATCCCAGCTGATGAGGAGCAAGGAGAGGTCCTCTTTGTTCTTTGGTGTGGGTCTTTTAGGTACGCTTGCCAACGAACTGCATGGCAGGTCAACATATGTCTGATCAAGCATGTGGTGCCCAATAACGAACAATCTTTGTACATTCGCTGCTGAATGAAAGAATGTTGTTTGAATTTTTCACTTGCTTTTAACATTCTGTTTTAAAATGAATGTAATTTCTGAGTAAAAACCACATACAATGTCTTAAAATTATAAACACTGGGTATCCTCACTAGAGCGCCCTTCCACCAAACAAACACCCCCACCGCGCCAATGCCTCTAAATATTAGATTTTTGCATGTCCCATAATTATTTTTGGTGTGATGGTGATTTCTACTCTCAGCAGATTGGCGTGGCTATGGGAGCTAAATTTGCTCCCAGCCTCGCCAACCTGTTTATGGCTGAGTGGGAAGACAGGAAGGTATTTAACCAGAGAAGGCCTCAGTTATTATTTTACCGAAGATTTATTGATGACCTCCTATTTATTTGGGAGGGTACAGAGGAGTCAGCGATGGAATTTATACAGGAACTTAATAATAATTCTAATAACATTAAATTGGAACATCAAATTAGTAGTACCTCGGTAAATTTTTTGGATGTGACGATTATCAGGGAGGGAGATGCACTAATAACAAAAGTATTTTTTAAGCCAACTGATCGTAACAGTTTTTTATCTATAAGAAGTGGCCACCATCCGGCTTGGATAAAAAACATCCCCAAAGGACAGTTGCTACGTGTTCGACGTAATTGCACTAAATTAGACGACTACTATGAGCAGGCTGAAGTCCTTAATAATAAATTTTTACAAAAAGGGTATAGAGTGGAAACACTCAGCAGGATCACTGAAGAGGTGGCTTCAACCTCCAGGGACCTGTGTCTAAATAAGCCCTTAATGGTGTCAGAGGATACTCGACACCAATATGGTTTCATTTCAGGGTTTCACTGCCAATATAAAGAGGTCGAGAATATTTTTAAAAAACACTGGCACATCCTATGTAAGGATAGGCACTTGGGTGGGATACTTCCGAACCAACCGAGGTTCATATATAGGAGGGCTCCTAATTTCGGAGACCACGTGGTAAGGAAGATATTGGACCCACCAAGACGGAATGTGTTTGGTTTTGATTTCAAGGGCTTCTATTGCTGTAGGAGGTGCATCTGCTGCCGAACAACAAGAGTGAACCACAGAGGTGTCACCAGCATAACCAATAGGGAAGGGGAATCCTTTGAAATTAGAGAATTCAGTACATGCAACTCTACGCATGTGGTCTATTTAATGTGGTGTCCGTGTGGCTTGCTATATGTAGGGAGAACCAAGAGACTCTTGAGGATTAGGATCTCAGAGCATATGACCAACATAAAAAATGGATATAGGTTCCACAGTGTCTCCCTACATTTTAAAGAAAAACACCAAAAGGACCCCACACTTTTGCAGTTCTGTGGGATAGATGTGGTCCACCCCTCTTGGAGAGGGTCCAATAGAGTTAGGGACCTATCCCGTAGGGAAACCAGATGGATATATCTTTTGAAGAGTCTGGCCCCGAAAGGATTGAACATAGAACTGGATCTTAACTGCTTTATTAATGATTTTTAATGTAAAGTTATCTCAGTTTTGTAGGGTTCCGATTTTCTGTAGTCTCTTTTAGTCCCACCTTTTTTAGGAATTTTTAAAGATTTTTAGTAGTTTTTATCAAAAAAAAAAAAAAATAAATTTTTTAGGGATCTCTTAGGGTTTGATTATAGGAGACATCATCGTCATGATAATAGCTTGATGTGATGCCCCCATGTGGGTATAAGTGAGGGGGGGTGGTGAGGTTATATCATCATCAGCCCCCGACCCTGTTCACTCGACCTACATAGAAATTTAATAATAGATCAAATAGAGATATATAATATGGCTCTTGTTATATCCCTTGACATATTTTTGACTTTATCATATAATATGCAGGGGCAGCCAGTTATAGAGACAGTTTAGCCTGTTTAGTTTACTATGTTTGTAATATATCGTTATGAGGGTATATTTTATTTTAGACCCATTTCTGAAAGGGTTGATATATTGGAATAAGATAATCTCTGAGCATGAACACTCAGAGTTTGTATTTAATAGTTTTATAATATAGAGTCCATGTGATCTTATTTTTAAAAAAAGAGATCTGTAAAGACGGATACATTTGATTGAGAGAGGTTCCCACCATGAATACTTTCACGCATGCTGAAAAATCTGCAATATGCACACTGGACACTAGGGGGCCGTTTGCCTTTTGATCACCATCCAGCATTTGATAAGGTTGGATGGGATAGGGTATGCAGTTACCACTCTTGTCCAGCGGGGGAGCCCGGGCAGGATCCCTCTATCCCAGTGTTTCTCAACTCCAGTCCTCAAGGCGCCCCAACAGGTCATGTTTTCAGGCCTTCCATTACTCTGCACAAGTGATTTGATCAGTTTCACTGCCTTAGTAATTACCACAGCTGTTTAATCTGAGGGAAATCCTGAAAACATGACCTGTTGGGGCGCCTTGAGGACTGGAGTTGAGAAACACTGCTCTATCCAACTCACCATAATTGATCTAAGGTTTGAAACAACCATTGGGAATGATATGCATATGTATCAATTAAGTGTGATTTAGGTGTAATGTCCAAAAGATTTTTAATGATTTTGTTTTATGAGTGTTTTAAATGAGATATCCCATGCATAATCAGCGGAACGGGGACGCGAGGTGTGCGCATGCACAATGCGCGGCCGAATGGGCGTCAATTAGAAGCAAATATAAGGGGTGAATGACAGCCTGCACAGCCAATCCCATGATTAAGTCTGCCTATGACGAAACATGTCGGGGGCGTGGCTGTGAGACGTGACACACAGCGCAGTTGAACTACACAGGAATCAGGAAGTTTTAGTGGACGGAGGAGCGGAGGAGAGCTGAAGGGAGGGTGAGATTGCAGTGATACTGCAGCCCAGAGAAAGCACACCTCGGGTCCGCCGTGACCACCAGTTGTTTATTATTTGAGTTACACCTGTTTGAAGATTGCTTGAAGATTGATGTGATCCACAAATGATTTCTGCTGTTTTATCTTTTGTACAATGTGAGTGCATCAGTTGAAGGTTGCAGTGGTTTTAATAAATGGTTTTGCTGGTTTACACTATTGGAGCATTTTATTTTCTTACATGTGGATCCATATAACAACTATCCTCCTGGACACGTATTTCTTCATTTACACCTGAGTGTGGTAAAACTAGCGTTTTTTGCCTTGCATGAAAATGCTGGCATTGTAACTCGGTGAGTGCATTTCTGGAGGGTGTCATTCACTGAGCACAGGGGTGAGGTGGAAGACACATGAAGACACTTAAATGTATGCAGCTGATTTACACTGGATGTGATCACAAGCAGTTCCTCTTGGATGGATCTGATTCATATGGACTGTC
Source organism: Lithobates clamitans (assembly GCA_037952925.1). NCBI lineage: Eukaryota > Metazoa > Chordata > Amphibia > Anura > Ranidae > Lithobates > Lithobates clamitans. The sequence continues at coordinate 1,627,307 of JBBGZY010000125.1, read as the reverse complement.
ATTTAATGTTTTGAGATGTCACAGCATGGAATGCAGTGATTTCACAGAGTGTTTCACGTGAATGTCACAATTATTCATTTAATGTGTGTTATTTGTTACGTGCAGCACAAAACACAGTAGGAGGGTTCCACCACTATTGTGCTATACACAGTTTTTTGGTTACACTTGTTACGTGCAGCACTAAACACAGTAGGAGGGTTCCATCACTATTGTGCTATACACAGTTTTTTGGTTACACTTGTTACGTGCAGCACTAAACACAGTAGGAGGGTTCCACCACTATTGTGCTATATACAGTTTTTTGGTTACACTTGCTACGTGCAGCACAAAACACAGTAGGAGGGTTCCACCACTATTGTGCTATACACAGTTTTTTTGGTTACACTTGTTACGTGTAGCACAAAACACAGTAGGAGGGTTCCACCACTATTGTGCTATATACAGTTTTTTGGTCACACTTATTTATATTTGAAGCGCCCCATATTTATTCCATGTGCCTCCTTCCATTTAACTTCCTTACTCATCATCTATAATTTTTTTACAGTAACTTACACCAATATGTGTAAAATGGGTTTACTAAACAGTTTGCTGCACTAGCAAAAAGACATCGCCAGGTACTATAGCGCGCAATGGGCCTAGTGAGAAACTGTGACTTAACACCGGGAGCAGTTGTCACAGAGAGGATGTTTTCTCCAGCAACCCAGATGGCTACTTATCCATGACTCCCTAAAGATACTGTAAGACTGCAAGAAAACTATAATCATCATAGCCCATCTGCTTATGTCGAGGACAACATAAAATTTTGTGGTGGAGAGTGTAAAGGATGTATAAAAATAGACACCCTTCAAAAATAAAGTTTATGTTATATAGTTTATATGATGTGTTCAGCAGCCGCCTGAAACCAAAATCCTGCTCTGAAAAGTGGACACATTTCCTAGAACATTGCCTGTACAGCAGTTAGAAAGGAAAATACAGTAACATGTTTCTGATGGGAACTTCCTTCAGTTGCACCCTGTTTCCCCAGAGTAGGGATGAGCCGAACACCCCCCGGTTCGGTTCGCACCAGAACCCGCGAACGGACCGCAAGTTCGCACGAACGTTAGAACCCCATTGACGTCTATGGGACTCGAACGTTCGAAATCAAAAGTGCTCATTTTAAAGGCTAATTTGCATGGTATTGTCCTAAAAAGGGTTTGGGGACCCGGGTCCTACCCCAGGGGACATGTATCAATGCAAAAAAAACTTTTAAAAACGGCCGTTTTTTCGGGAGCAGTGATTTTAATGATGCTTAAAGTAAAAAAAAAAAAGTGAAATATTCCTTTAAATATCGTACCTGGGGGGTGTCTATAGTATGCCTGTAAAGTGACGCGTGTTTCCCATGTTTAGAACAGTCCCTGCACCAAATGTCATTTTTAAAGGAAAAAATCTCATTTAAAACTGCTTGCGGGTTTAATGTCATGTCGGGTCATGGCAATATGGATGAAAATCAGTGAGACAAACGGCATGGGTACCCCCCAGTCCATTACCAGGCCCTTTGGGTCTTGTATGGATATTAAGGGGAACCCCGCACCCAAATTAAAATAAGGAAAGGTCCCTATATACTCTGAACAGCAGTATACAGGCGGTGCAAACAAGACAGGGACTGTAGGTTTGTTGTTAAGTAGAATCTGTTTGTAATTTTGAACATTTTTAATGTGTTTAGCTCCAGCCAAAAAATCTTTTCTAAGCTTTTTGGAAAACATAGGGAAGGGTTATCACCCCTGTGACATTTGTTTTGCGTCTTTCCTCCTCTTCAGAAGATTTCACCTCACTTTTTTGTCCCAATGAAAAATGTTTTTTGAAAATTTGTGTTTTTTTGTGGAACAAGGATTGGAAAGCATCAGTGGAAAGGAAAAATTGTTTTCCCATATTAACTCTTACAGGAGAGAATTTCCCTTCCTTAGGGGTAGATTTCATCTCACTTCCTGTTGTCTCCTTCCGTTTGCAAGTAGGAGTCGTTTGTAAGTTAGATGTTTGAAAGTAGGGTCCTGCCCTATATACTCAGCAGAAATTTGGGCCTTAGGTGTTGCTGTGGCCAAAACACTGTAAGCCCTCACAGGGCCCTGCTGTGAAATATTAGATCAAGAATTGTAATTACATGCCCCTGTTGAACAGGAGCTGAAAAATTAGGCCTTAGGCACTGGTGCTGGTGCCACAACACTGCAACCCCTCACAGACACTCTAGTTGGAACGCAGGAACGAGCCCTGCTGCAAAGTATTGCATCAAAAATTGTAATTACACGCCCCTGTTAGACAGGGGCAGAAAAATTGGGTCTTAGGCACTGGTGCTGGTGCCACAACACTGCAACCCCTCACAGACACTCTAGTTGAAACGCAGGAACAAGCCCTGCTGCAAAGTATTGCATCAAAAATTGTAATTACACGCCCCTGTTAGACAGGGGCTGAAAAATTGGGTCTTAGGCACTGGTGCTGGTGCCACAACACTGCAACCCCTCACAGACACTCTAGTTGGAATGCAGGAACAAGCCCTGCTGCAAAGTATTGCATCAAAAATTGTAATTACACGCCCCTGTTAAACAGGGGCTGAAAAATTGTGCCTTAGGCACTGGTGGTGGCGCCCAGAACCAAAAATGTTCTTACAAGCTATCAGCGTGATGATTGAGGAGGAAGAGGATAATTACTCAGGGATAGTCACTCAGCATCAGCATAGGCAGTCTTTGAAGGGATCTGAGATTTCAAAAAAAATTATTCGGTTACATCTGCATCAGGTGCTTGGTAGCTGGTGGTGATCCAAGACTGATTCATTTTTATGAAGGTCAGCCGATCGACCGAGTCGGTGGACAGACGCACCCTGTGATCGGTTACCACGCCTCCAGCAGCACTGAATGTGCGTTCCGAAAGAACGCTGGATGCAGGACAGGCCAGTAGCTCAATTGCATACTGTGCAAGCTCTGGCCAGTGATCCATCCTCAAGACCCAGTAACCCAGAGGATTTTCGGTGGGAAAGGTGTCCAAGTCTGATCTTGCCCCTAGGTATTCCTGCACCATGTAAAACAGACGCTGGCGATGGTTGCTGGAACCGATCATACCTTGGGGCTGCGGACCAAAAAATTGTCTGAACGCATCGGTCAGACGGCCACCTTCTCCACCGCTCCTTCTTTGACTGACCGAAGCCTCAGCAACACGTTGTCCAGAAACAGGAGTTTGTAACCTCCCAGTCTCTGGGAACGCGTTGCACAGACCTTTCTGCAAGGCCTCCCGAAGATGTTTCATCCTCTGCTCCCTCTGCGATGGCAAGATAAGGTCCGCAACCTTACCCTTGTAACGTGGATCAAGGAGGGTTGCCAGCCAGTATTGGTCCTTCTCCTTGATACCACGAATACGAGGATCCTTACGCAGGCTTTGCAGGATCAGGGAGGCCATGCAGCGTAGGTTTGCTGAGGCATTCGGTCCGGAGTCCTCTGGGTCACTAAGGACAACAACGTCCGCAGCCACCTCCTCCCAGCCACGTACAAGTCCATGTGTTCCTTGGGACTGATCCCTTAAAGACTGCTGATGCTGAGTGCCAGGCTCCACCTCCATACTGACACAATCTTCCTCCTCCTCCTCCTCCTCCTCCTCGTCCTCTTCCTGTGTGATCGGCGGGCACGCAGGAACACTGTCTGGATAAAGGGGGCCTTGAGAGCTAAGGAAGTCCTCCTCTTCCTGCCTCTGTTCTGCCTCAAGTGCCCTGTCCATTATTCCACGCAGCGTGTGCTCCAACAGGTGGACAAGGGGGACAGTGTCACTGATGCATGCACTGTCAGTGCTCACCATCCTCGTGGCCTCCTCGAATGGTGACAGGACAGTGCATGCATCCCTGATCATGGCCCACTGGCGTGGGGAAAAAAAACCAAGGTCCCCTGACCCTGTCCTGGTGCCATAGTCGCACAGGTACTCATTGATGGCCCTCTGCTGCGTGTGCAGCCGCTGCAGCATGGCCAACGTCGAGTTCCACCTGGTGGGCATGTCACAGATTAGGCGGTTCTTGGGCAGGTTAAACTCCTTTTGGAGGTCCGTCAGCCGAGCACTGGCATTATATGACCGGCGGAAATGCACACAGACTTTCCTGGCCTGCCTCAGGACATCCTGTAAGCCCGGGTACCTGCCCAAGAACCGCTGCACCACCAAGTTAAGGACGTGAGCCAAACAGGGCACATGGGTCAGTTGTCCCTGTCGGAGGGCAGAGAGGAGGTTGGTGCCATTGTCGCAAACCACCATTCCTGCCTTAAGTTGGCGTGGCGTCAACCACCTCTGAACCTGCCCCTGCAGAGCTGACAGAACCTCTGCCCCAGTGTGGCTCCTGTCCCCCAAGCACACCAGCTCAAGCACCGCATGGCATCTTTTGGCCTGCGTACTTGCGTAGCCCCTTGAACGCCTACGGAGCACCGCTGGTTCCGAGGAAGAGGCCATGGAGGAAGAAGAAGAGGAGGGGGTGGAGGAGAGAGGTGTGTCACAATCAGCATTTTGGAGGCGTGGTGGCGGAACAACCTCCAACACTACTGCACCTTGTCCTGCATCCTTCCCAGCTGCCAGCAGAGTCACCCAATGCGCCGTGAAACTTAAGTAACGTCCCTGTCCATGCCTGCTGGACCATGAGTCAGCGGTAATATGCACCTTACCGCTGACCGCCCTGTCCAGCGAGGCATGGACATTGCCTTCCACATGCCGGTAGAGAGCCGGAATCGCCTTCCGTGAGAAAAAGTGGCGTTTGGGTACCTGCCACTGAGGAACCGCACATTCCACAAACTCACGGAAGGGGGCAGAGTCTACCAACTGAAAAGGCAGCAGTTGAAGTGCTAGCAATTTTGCCAAGCTAGCATTCAACCGCTGGGCATGTGGATGGCTGGGAGCAAACTTCTTTCGGCGGTGCAGCAGCTGGGGCAGGGAAATTTGCCTGGTACAATCTGACGTCGGTGTACCAAAAGCAGATTGCCCATAAGTACTTGGCTGTGACACACCTAATTCTACACCTTCATTCCTCTCACTGCAGGTCGCAGAGAGGACTGAAGGTCTAGTGGGGTTGGAAATCTCAGCTGATGAGGAGCAAGGAGAGATCGTCTTTGTTCTTTGGTGTGGGTCTTTTAGATACGCTTGCCAACGAACTGCATGGCAGGTCAACATATGTCTGGTCAAGCATGTGGTACCCAAGCGGGAGATGTTTTGGCCACGCGAGATACGCTTGAGACATATATTGCAAATAGCAGCGGTGCGATCTGATGCACTCGTCTCAAAAAAGGCCCACACCAAAGAACTTTTTGAATAACGCGCAGAGACTGCAGCGCCCTGCACATGTGGAGCTTTGGGGTGTGATGCAGTCAATGTGCTGCCCTTAGGCTGGCCCCTGGAGGGCATCCTGCCTAGTTGGTGATGTGCCACCTCCTCCTCCTCCTCCTCCTCCTCCTCCTCCTCTCTCCTATCAGGCACCCACGTTGAGTCAGTGACCTCATCATCCCCTCCCTCCTCATCACTGGAGCAAACCTGGCAGTATGCTGCAGCAGGGGGAGCATGACTGCCAGATTGCTGTCCTTCTTGGGCACCCCCTCTGTCCGTGCTCATGTTACTGCCTTCATTGAGCTCAGTATCATCATCAGAGCCTTCCAAACGCTGGGCATCCTCCTGGAGCATGTACCCAACACTGTGGTCAAACAGTTCGAGGGAATCCTCAGGAGGACATGGTGGGGCTAGGGAAGGAGTCACTGATGACATTGAGCTGAGGGAAGAGGCCGCTGCTTTGCCAGACAAAGCACCCTGGGCATGGGTGAGAGAGGATGAGGAGGATGAGGACGGCTTGGTCATCCACTCGACCAAGTCTTCCGCATGTTGCGGCTCAACACGGCCAGCTGCCGAAAAAAAGGCCAAGCGTGTCCCATGGCCACGTGCTGATGAGGATGCACCGTCTCCACGACCAGCACTAGACACAGAGCCTGCTTGCCCTCTCTTATTGGCTTGTGACTGTCTGCCTCTCCTTCTTGGCCTTCCAGACATACTAATGGCCTGTAGCTGCACTAAGCTGGGATAGAACACCTGTAATTTTCTTCAGGTAGCTTTATATACTGTAACCAGACAAGCCTGCCTGTCAGTAGGAAGATAACAGGAACGGATCTAGCTGAACACTGTGAGCAGGACGTACTGCACTAAATGTATATAGCAGGAACGGATCTAGCTGAACACTGTGAGCAGGACGCACTGCACTGAATGTAAACAGCAGGAACGGATGTAGCTAAACACTGTGAGCAGGACGCACTGCACTGAATGTAAATAGCAGGAACGGATCTAGCTGAACACTGTGAGCAGGACGCACTGCACTGAATGTAAATAGCAGGAACGGATCTAGCTGAACACTGTGAGCAGCACGCACTGCACTGAATGTAAATAGCAGGAACGGATCTAGCTGAACACTGTGAGCAGGACGCACTGCACTGAATGTAAATAGCAGGAACGGATCTAGCTGAACACTGTGAGCAGGACGCACTGCACTGAATGTAAATAGCAGGAACGGATCTAGCTGAACACTGTGAGCAGGACGCACTGCACTGAATGTAAATAACAGGAACGGATCTAGCTGAACACTGTGAGCAGGACACACTGTACTAAATGTAAATAGTCTAGCTGCCTGACCGTGGTACTAATAGGATCAAAAAGAACACCTGTAATTTTCTTCAGGTAGCTTTATATACTGTAACCAGACAAGCCTGCCTGTCAGTAGGAAGATAACAGGAACGGATCTAGCTGAACACTGTGAGCAGGACGTACTGCACTAAATGTATATAGCAGGAACGGATCTAGCTGAACACTGTGAGCAGGACGCACTGCACTGAATGTAAATAGCAGGAACGGATCTAGCTGAACACTGTGAGCAGGACGCACTGCACTGAATGTAAATAGCAGGAACGGATCTAGCTGAACACTGTGAGCAGGACGCACTGCACTGAATGTAAACAGCAGGAACGGATGTAGCTAAACACTGTGAGCAGGACGCACTGCACTGAATGTAAATAGCAGGAACGGATCTAGCTGAACACTGTGAGCAGGACGCACTGCACTGAATGTAAATAGCAGGAACGGATCTAGCTGAACACTGTGAGCAGCACGCACTGCACTGAATGTAAATAGCAGGAACGGATCTAGCTGAACACTGTGAGCAGGACGCACTGCACTGAATGTAAATAACAGGAACGGATCTAGCTGAACACTGTGAGCAGGACACACTGTACTAAATGTAAATAGTCTAGCTGCCTGACCGTGGTACTAATAGGATCAAAAAGAACACCTGTAATTTTCTTCAGGTAGCTTTATATACTGTAACCAGACAAGCCTGCCTGTCAGTAGGAAGATAACAGGAACGGATCTAGCTGAACACTGTGAGCAGGACGTACTGCACTAAATGTATATAGCAGGAACGGATCTAGCTGAACACTGTGAGCAGGACGCACTGCACTGAATGTAAATAGCAGGAACGGATCTAGCTGAACACTGTGAGCAGGACGCACTGCACTGAATGTAAATAGCAGGAACGGATCTAGCTGAACACTGTGAGCAGGACGCACTGCACTGAATGTAAACAGCAGGAACGGATGTAGCTAAACACTGTGAGCAGCACGCACTGCACTGAATGTAAATAGCAGGAACGGATCTAGCTGAACACTGTGAGCAGGACGCACTGCACTGAATGTAAATAGCAGGAACGGATCTAGCTGAACACTGTGAGCAGGACGCACTGCACTGAATGTAAATAGCAGGAACGGATCTAGCTGAACACTGTGAGCAGGACGCACTGCACTGAATGTAAACAGCAGGAACGGATGTAGCTAAACACTGTGAGCAGGACGCACTGCACTGAATGTAAATAGCAGGAACGGATCTAGCTGAACACTGTGAGCAGGACGCACTGCACTGAATGTAAATAGCAGGAACGGATCTAGCTGAACACTGTGAGCAGCACGCACTGCACTGAATGTAAATAGCAGGAACGGATCTAGCTGAACACTGTGAGCAGGACGCACTGCACTGAATGTAAATAGCAGGAACGGATCTAGCTGAACACTGTGAGCAGGACGCACTGCGCTAAATGTAAATACCAGGAACGGATCTAGCTGAACACTGTGAGCAGGACGCACTGCACTGAATGTAAATAGCAGGAACGGATCTAGCTGAACACTGTGAGCAGGACGCACTGCACTGAATGTAAATAGCAGGAACGGATCTAGCTGAACACTGTGAGCAGCACGCACTGCACTGAATGTAAATAGCAGGAACGGATCTAGCTGAACACTGTGAGCAGGAAGCACTGTACTGAATGTAAATAGCAGGAACGGATCTAGCTGAACACTGTGAGCAGGACACACTGCACTGAATGTAAATAGTCTAGATAGAAGATAACAGGAACGGATCTAGCTAAACTGAATACAGTGTATATATATATATGCAACACCTGGGATGCATATATATACACAATACACTGTAAGTGCAGCTAACTGACTGACTGTTCTGCCTAATCTATCTAACTCAAATCAAATGACACTGTCTCTCTCTCTCTCTATCGCTCAGCACACCGGAACACACACTACACAGGGCCGCCGTGCAGGCGGCCTTATATAGTGTGGGGTGTGTACTAAATCCCTGAGCCATAATTGGCCAAAGCCACCCTGGCTTTGGCCAATTACAGCTCTCTCTACTGACGGCGCTGTGATTGGCCAAGCATGCGGGTCATAGTGCATGCTTGGCCAATCATCAGCCAGCAATGCACTGCGATGCCGCAGTGAATTATGGGCCGTGACGCGCCACACGAATTTGGCGCGAACGGCCCATATCGTTCGCAATTCGACGGACGGTCGAACAGCCGATGTTCGAGTCGAACATGGGTTCGACTCGAACACGAAGCTCATCCCTACCCCAGAGTAATGTATGTCCCATGTGTCTTGCAGGTAAGAAACATCAAATCCAAGGCCATAACTAGCACTAAAATCATTTAGTATAATGTTCCTGTGACAAGGGGGTCTTCTTACTTTTGTGCACAGCAATGGGTACTATCTCCCTCGGAAAATCCCATATGTGGTTATTTTGGAGAACAGGAGGTTCCTTTTGTTTCCAGAGACCATAGTGATTATGGACTTATAAATGACATCATGAATTTGTGGGAGACTAAAGTCGGCCATACATGGATCGAAATTCGGCCGGTTCAGCATGGACCAATTGAATTTTGATCCATGTATGGGCTAGCTGGTTTTACACAAGTTTAACTATTGACCTGTCTACGCCTGGAGGTAAGAACAGGACCCATGTGACCAGACAGAAGACACCTGTAAAAAATATAGGTATGCTAAAAAAGAAAAAAAATGAAAAGTTCTACCCCTTTCTCACATTATCCAAAACTAAAATTCTGTGTTGATAGACTTCAACCTCTACATAAGCACTGGGTGAAAATGTGGAATAGCCTGTTTCCAGCAGATTCAGCAAAGTGCTTTAGAAAAATGCATTTCTAAAAGAGCAAAATTTACATAGCTATACGTATGTATACGTATACATAGTACACAGGAGAATATTGATCCAGGAAGTAAGCTTATTCGTTTTAGAGGTCAGGAAGAAATTTCTCCCTTATTGACGTTAATTGGACCATGCTTTATAAAAAAAAAAAATTCCTTTGTATCAACTAGGAGTTAAGGGTTCCAATTAATAAAATATTTTTTTTTATTGTTCGCCATTTTATTTTTTTCAGTTGAACTAAATTGGCATGTCTTTTCTTAACCTAACTAGCTGTGTAACCATTATTAACTTGAAAATCCTTTTCAGCGCCACTCTACCATTTACTTTCAATTTGTTGCTGGGGCCTGATTTTCTCTAAGTTCATGGCTAAATCCTGCCAAATGCCATTGCACTGTCCAATAAGAATGCTACCTTGGCTAGTAAAGGCAATTTTTATTAGACAAGGGAACATCAGCTGGTGGAGCTCAGACATAGAACGGAATTAAGCACTGGTTCACATTGATACGATTTGGCATGCGATTTGACATGTAAAAATCACATGCCAAATGGACGGCAATGGCATCATCCAAATCGATTTCAGGGTGCGATTTCCATTGACATCTGTGCAGAAACCCGCTCAGATTTCTCTGAAATCGCCCCGAAGTCAGGACTGACATGCGGGAATGAAATGAGATTTCATTCCCGCAATCAGTGTGAACCAGGACTAAACCCATAAATTCACCCGTTTCACAAAACAGTTACAATCAAGGCACATCGTGAATGATATTTGTCACATTTGCTTGTGCTGTCAACCACACTGCCAAGCCATTAAATAGCTGGTGTTATAAATGTTCACATGTGCATCATCATAGTGACTGCAGTGCTGTGGGCTGAGGGTGTGATAAATGTTTGAAGCAAATCTTACAGAAGATTCTTTCTCTTCTGGGCCTTTCCCCAGCCAGGGGGCCTAAAGGTTTTTTTTATTTATAAAAAAATAAGTAATACTTATCTGTTCTGTACAACAATATTGCACAGAAAGCGCGCCTTCCTCCTCTTTTAGAAGTCCCGCGCCAGCGCTGTCAGCTTCTTCCTTCTCTGGGTGCCACCTGTAGTAAGCATGGTAGCATGGTGGCATCCGTGCGTACATGCTGCTCAGCCAGTCTGTGTGTGTCCATAACCATGTCTCCGCTCACAGGAGTTTGACTGACAGCAGCGGGAGCCTATGGCTCCACTATTCTCAGTTTCTCTGGTGAAATCAGGAAGTGAATGGAGGTCTGCTGGAGCCAGAGACAGCACTGGAGTGGTGATTTGGAGTCAGATATGTGTTTATGGAAAGGGGTTGGTAGGGCAGGTAGTTGGCCATTTTTTTCCTTAATGCAGAGAATGCAATAAGGTAAAACATTTTTTAGACTTTATTACTACTTTAAAACTCAGTGGAATATTAGCTGACATGCTGAAGGATATATCAGGAGGTACCTGAGCAGGAAGATGGCTGCCTGCATGGAGCATCTTCAAAAAAGGAAGGTTGTAGTGATGGTGTATAAAAATCCACCTGATGCTGGCTGCTGGGAAGGTATTTAGACCCTCCTCTACATTTCCCTCTTGCTTCTGTGTTTTTCCTGATAGCCAGATTATGCTTGCTGGCTGAGCCTAGATTCTGCTCCTGCTCCTGCTCCTGCCCTGTATCTGTACCTTGTATCCTGCTGCCTTGTATCTGCTCCCCTTGTTCCTGATTCCCAGTCCTGGTTCACCTTCCTGACTGTTTCTTGCACCTCCAGTTTTAACCTGTTGATCTGTGCTAACCTTTTGTCTGTATATATTGTATTATAGTTAGTTTGTCAGTTAGATTTTCAGTCACTTAGTTAGGTTGCTAGTTACGTATTTTGTCACTTGGTTTATGGTTCACTTATATCTTCATGTTTGCTGTGTATTCTGTTGCTGGTGTTTGAATGTGTTTTGTTTCTCTGTACTTTAATTACACAGTCTGGTTTTAGTTTCCTGAGTGCAGCTTCACAGATCTGGTCATCCCTGCTGCTGGATGCTTGCAGTCGGTATCCCTGACAGAGGTCTTTATGCTGAAGCGTGTCCATGGAAAAGCTGGGTAGAAGCCACTAGGCTGAACATTGCAAAAGGGACTCACTGCTAATAGATTGAAATACCTGTGGCTGCTTACCATAGGCATGCGCACGGGGTGTGTCGGGTGTGCATAGGCACACCCTAATCACCCCTTGTGCCAGCCAGGGCTTTTTTCTGGTGAAACTGCTGGCTTCGCTAAAGGATACTCACTGGCAGTGACAGTGCTGCCAGTGACCAAATTTGATAAGCATGTATAGTCCTATACTGACCTATGAGAACTGCAGCCGCAGAGTAAGCTGTCAGCTTGCCGCATTTCCTGATGCTGCCTCTATAGTTCCGGCAGCAGATCTTTTACTGTAGGGGGTTGGAGTGATACAGCTGCACTCTGCCTGTCCTCCAGTGCCTCTTCTGCTTACATAGGATAGGAGGTCAGCAGCACCTACTGGGAAGCATGGTCAAATCTAGGAGGGTAGATTTTGTTTCACTTACAATGCTCATCCAGCAAAAATCCCCCTTCCTCCCCCCCACAGCACGAACAGGAGAGGAGAGAGGGCTTGATCCTCTCTGCCTCCTCCTGCCCCCAACCTCTGTGTCTGCCCCGTCCACACTGCAATCCTCGTGTGCAGCCTGTGCCTGAGAAAGGGGATGTGTGGGAGGGAGATCTTAGGTACAGCAGCTGGCAGATCTGTGGGGGCTGCTAGACTGATTCCCCTGTGTGATCTTGCAGATAGCCTCAGGTGAGTGAGCAGCCCCCCATCTCCCTCCCCTCTCTTCCCCATCCGTCTCCCCCCTCCCCCCTTCCAGGACCTGCCCAGTTGATTTCTTGTCCAGCTAGCACTTAGGGATGACTTAACTCTGATGTCAGGGGACACTACTGTGCCATGCTCTGATGTAAAGGGGCACTCTGCCATTCTCTGATGTAAGGGGGCACTGTGCCTTTCTCTGATGTAAGGGGGCATTGTGCCTTTCTCTGATGTAAGGGGGCACTGTGCCATTCTCTGATGTAAGGGGCACTGTGCCAGGATTCTGATGTAAGGGGGCACTGTGCCAGGATTCTAATAGAAGGGGGCACTCTGCCCCGCTGCAGGCAATCTGGTACTAACGGACACTGGCTGGTAGGGTCACAAACTGACATTGTCACTAGTGATACTAATAATACTGTACTAATGACACTGGCTGGGAAGGGGTTAACATTAAGGGGTAATCAAGGGGTTAACTGTGTGTCTAACAATGTGAAAAGTGTATTGCTTTTACTTACTAATCTGGCTATTTCTTCTCCATACTGCTTCAGGCAGAAGAAAGAGCCAGATCACTATTTCTATATACACAGAGTTCTGTGTGTTTGTGTGAAATATATACAATACAGTGTATATATATATATATATATATATATATATATATATAAAAGCATGTGTGTTTGAGCTTCTGTTTGGGCTGCACACACCTATGCTGCTCACAAAGGGGCAAGAGTCTAAAGAGAAAGATCAATAGAAATCTAAGAAAGAACAGTGACTGCTCCCACAGAATCAATGGGTCTTATTTGGCTACTTTTAATCGCCAACAATGACTACCACTAGAAAAGTTGAGCTATCTAATTTTTTATAGATACATTTTTAATAGGGATATTGTGCATCCCTAACCCTTTCTCCCACAAGTTATTCAACTATATATTTGTTTTAAAAAAAAGACAAGTGAGTGGTGCTGGACTTTTCTTTTACCAAATTATAAGCCAAGGACTGATAGTGAAATGTTATCTGGCCGTACTACTTTGGGGGTCATCATACACCAACCTGAACGGAAGAATGCTACATTTTTGGTGCCCAACGTGAGGCGTTACAAGATTTATGCTGCAGTACCACCATGCCAGTAGTGTGAATGGAACCGTTCAAGGATGTTTGCAATGTTTCATGAAAGCCTGGTCACCTGGTCACCCTAGCGTGTGGTAAGTTGGCTGGCCCCAACACCACCTGCTACACTATTTTGGGGGTTATTCTGAACCACATTTAGAGGAGGAGTGCTACATTGCAACTGTAAATGTATCTTTATTTATCTGAACAGGACATTATAAAGTCGCACACTGGCTGTTCACAGCAGGAAACAATGACACTCATGTAAAGCATTCTGTCAAACATCACAAAAGAAATTGTAATGTAGCAGTTTTTAGTTTTATGTCACACTAACTACAGTTTGTTCAATGTTCTTTTCACATATTACAAATGGATCAAACCTAATATCTGCTGTGTCATGTGAATTACAAACTTCTGAAGCTAACTTCTGAGCTATTTGCATTGTAATCTGCAAAACATTTTCACCAGGTTCAACTTTCCACTTTAACTACCAATGAATCTTGAGCAGGGCATCACTACTGTGGGAAGCCGTTAAGATTTTCCAATACTTATCAGGGTGTAATGCCGCGTACACACGAGCGGACTTTCCAGCGGACTAGGTCCGACGGTCTTTCCGACGGAGTTTCTGACTAGGTCTGACGGACTTTCCGAACCAACGGACTTGGTGACACACGATAGGACTAAGTCCGTTCATTTTGAACGTGATGACGTAAACGGGACTAAAAAAGGAACTTCAATAGCCAGTAGCCAATAGCTTCCCTTGAGTCGTATTTGGTCCGTCGGACCACCACACAGACGAACAGTTTTCCCAATTTTAGTCCAACTTTGAGACATGTTCTATTTCTAGGTCCGTCTGATTTTTATCCCGAAAAACTATGAGACTAGCCCACACACTATCGGATTGTCCGCCGGACTAATCCCGTCGGACCTAGTCCGCCGTAAAGTCCACTCGTTTGTACGCGGCATAAGAGGTAAATGGCTTTTAGGACTTATTTTAGTGAGATCCCACTATTGTCCTGAAAGTCTCTGTAACACTGCAGTTTTACAGAGTCGTAGTGACCCACAATCATTATAAAGCATATGTTGCAAGTCCCAATTACACACTTAGATAGGTGAAAGCATTATGACAAATTTTGTGATTGGTATTGGTCACCAGCGGTTATTCTCAATACAATGTGCATGAACTTCTTTTGCATTTTGTTCTGTCCCAGATACTGTATATGCATGTTTTTCTGTGTTGTATTGAACTGTATGAGGTTATTATTGGAGGTTATTATTGTTCTGTAGTATGCTGAAATCTAATGGCAGTTTTGGACCATTAAAACTTGTTTAGTTTGGGATTTGGTTTCTCCTTCTTTCTTAGTCCTAGTTAGTTAACTCCTAGCTACACCCTCCCTGTTTCTTCCATGTTTCCTCCATCAGTGTTAGAACTGCACAGAGAAAGGACTTAGGAAAGTCAATTGCCTTCTTACACTTTAAAGACTGGAATGCGATTACCTGAAGTGTGCTGAATTCAAATTCTGTGTCTTATATGCCTATATTAACCGCTTGCCGACCAGACACCGTCATTATACTGCGGCAGGTCGGCACGTTCCCACAAACTGTCGTAGCTGTACGTCAGCCCTTTAAGTGGGGATAGCAGGCGCACACGCCCGCTGCACTGTGGGGGTGCCGATGGGTGTGCCCGGCGGTCGCGATGACTGCCGGGCCACTCGCCATCGCAGGAACGAGAGACAGAACAGGGACGTGTGTGTAAACACACAAATCCCTGTTCTGAGAGGATAGGAGAGACAGATTGTGTGTTCTTACTAGCTAGGAACACCGATCTGTCATCTTCTCTAGTCAATCCCATCCCCCTATAGTTAGAACACACACTAGGGAACACAGTTAACCCCTTGATCGCCCTCTACACAGTAATCAGTGCATTTTTATAGCACTGATCGCTGTATAATTGTCAATGGTCTCAAAAATGTGTCAAAAGTGTCCGATCTGTCCGCCATAATGTCGCAGTCCCGATAAAAATCGCTGATCACAGCCATTACTAGTAGAAAAAAAACTAATAAAAATGCCATAAATCTTTCCCCTATCTTGTAGACGCTATAACTTTTGCGCAAACCAATTAATATACACTTATTGCGATTTTTATTACCAAAAATATGTAGAACATTACATATCGGCCTAAACTGAGGAAAAAATTAGCTTTTTTAAAAAAAAAAAAAATTGGGAATATTTATTATAGCAAAAAGTACAAAATTGTCGAAATTGTCAAAATTTTTTGTTTATAGCGCAAAAAATAAGAACAGCAGAGATCATCAAATACCACCAAAAGAAAGCTCTTTTTGTAGGAAAAAAGTATGTAAATTTTATTTGGGTACAGCGTTGCACGACCGCGCAATTGTCAGTTAAAGCGATACAGTGTTGTATTGCAAAAAATGGCCTGGTCATTGAGCAGCCAAATCTTCCAGGGCTGAAGTGGTTAAATCAACCCCTTGGAGTCTATGTGTAGAAAGGCACCATTGATTAACGGAAGCTCTGTGTTTATCTCTATCTCTTTCTATGCACATATCGGTTTATCCTAAAGTGGAACTTCACCCTAAAGGGGGAGTTCTGCTTTATGTCCTCCACCCCCCCCCCCCCCCACCACCACCACCACCACCACCACCACCACCACCACCACCATATCTGGCACAATACATTTTTTGGGAGGAGTGGGTACCTAGTTTTTATTGGTACCTGCTTCCAATTCCACTCGGATCCCCTAGGCAATCCAAGCGGAATTTGGCCCCCCTCTATTTGCCTGCAGCCTTCTGGGTCACATCACAGGTCCCAGAAGGTTGCGGGACCGTTCACAAAGTGTGACACGGTTTAAGCGTCTTCACAGCTGGCTTCCCTTAATAAACATGGCAGCACCGGGGACCCAAAGAACGGCGAAGAACTGGCCCAGGTGAGGACAGCACTGGATCCCTGGACAGGTAAGTGTCCTTTTATTAAAAGTCAGCAGCAGGTATTTCTAGCTGCTGGCTTTTATTTTTTTGTCTTTTTATTATTATTATTATTCTTTTTATTATACAGGACTTTTTATAGCGCTAAAAGTCTGCGCAGCACTTTACAACATGAGCACTGATTTCTAGGGTTAATCTTCTTTAAAGCGAATCTCCAGGCAGGTCTAATAGGCACAAGTTAATTCAAATCTGAATTCATAAATACATAATAGAATGCTTTTTTTTTTTTAAATACAAAAAGTGTCTGAATTTGACCTGGTATCACCCCTGTGGGAGGAAGAAACAGTACAATAAGCCAGTCAGGTGTTCTGCAGTGCTGATAGGAGGAGAGAGCAGATTCTACAGCTTTTCTTTTCACTGTCCAGTCACTGGGTTGTAGCAGAGAGGAGAACTGTAAGTAAAAGTGAAATTTCAATAGAGAAAATTAGTTATCCTGCCCACCCAGATAGGAATGTGTGGCCCAGCTGTGTAAATCTCAGGACTGAATCGATAGAAATACAAATCCTTTGGCAGGTAGAATTGGTCACATATATGTATTTCATTTGTATATTTAGCTGTTATCTGGAGTTCAGCTTTAATAATCAGCCAGGGAACATAAAGCCTTGATATAAAACCATGCTATGAAATATACTGTGCTAAAACTTCCTTATCAGAGGGACAATGTTGCGGTAGTAGTCGCAGAGGATTTTACAACTTGAAGGCAGCTATTGATTTCACATTCTCTCCACTCAAAGGCAGCGGCTATACTTTGAAGCTGGTCAGTAGAAACTTGAAAGAGGCTTGTGCAGACACAGTTACACTACAGTCACTTTTCTTATGTAATAATGCTGGGGACATTATTAAGTAATATTGATCCCAGGAGTGACAAAATTGAAAGTAAGCTGGGGATTTAAAAAGAAAAAACACAGTCACTGGTGTACTTATGTATGCCTTCAGAGGTGTCTTTTATGAAGTAAGTTCTAAAACCAGTTTTCAACTCAATCAGTGGTATTACCGTAGCTCTGTCATCATAGTAAGAAGAAAGTTTTAAACTCAGGTCATGGTGGGTTGCAGGAGGGCAAGAGCTCAGGGTCGGCAACTCCAGTGTGGTGGTATACACTAGTATTCCAGTAAGCTAACAGAGGGAGAAGCCCTGGCATTGAATTTTGAACAGTGCTCGGACTATTCTGTTTGGTGTTAAAACACTTCAAAGTGCCATACAAGTAATGAAAGCAACATCTGTGCAAATTCTAGAGTGCTCAGATATACATACATTTACATATAAAGTGCTTCACCAAAACGCATGTGCAAACAAATTTCAATATTATACTGTGCGCATGAAAATTCTTATATACACTGTTAAAAACACAAGTTTCCACATTCAAAGTGACAACATAGGCATTCACTTCTTGTGATCAAAAACCATATCCAATAATTATCCAATTATTTAGCACTGCACACATGTTCCTCCTCCCCCCTCCAAAGTCTCGTACACACGATCGGATTTTCCGACGGGAATTGTGTGATGACAGGCTGTTGGCGGAAAATCCGACTGTCTGTATTCTCCATCGGACAATTGTTGGATTTTCCGCGGACAAATGTTAGATGGCAGGTTTTAAAATTTTCCGTGGACAAATGTCTGTTGTCGGATTTTCACAACGTGTGTACACAAGTCCGTCGGACAAAAGTCCAAAGTACAAACACGCATGCTCGGAAGCAAGGACAAGCCAAAATTAACATTCGTGACGTGGCAAATTATGAAATCTCGAAATGTAGCGCACAATTCTCTTCTTTTTAATGGGATAATAATGAAGCTGCTTTGCTGGTGATACTGATGGAGTTATTGCAAACAAATTTTCAAAGGCTTTTTTTTTCTGGTGATATCAAGAATAATATTATTATGGGGGTTTTTTTTGGGCAAGTTACCACAACACCATTATCCTGTAATTTTTAAGTTCAAAGATACAACTATGTTGGTGTCCCTTGTTAATTTTACATTGTATTTTTTTAAATTTAACTGCCTACTCTCAAACTGTCATTTGAAGAAAAACACATAGCCAAGTATTATTCTCCACCATTTTTTTATTGTGCATTAAAAAAAGAAAACAAATACAATTAGACATGCTATCTGTCAATAGAAATTAACCAAAAAATGCATTCTATGCATCCAAAAATATAGAAAATATACCAAATCAAATCATTATTCAACCAAAAAATAAAAAAAAAGCTTAATGCATGTGTCCTGCTTTTTAATATAGGGGGTCAGCAATGCCAAGAGTTGGTGAAAGCAGGGGTCCGTCATCCGGAGATAATTCCGAAAATCATCTGGATTATTCTCCTGGAGCTCCCGCAGCAATGGCATATGACATAATTGATCACGATTAATAAAGCAACCAAATTTTGGTCCAAGAAATCCTCCTCCTCCTGTTCCTGGACTGGACTTGGGTCAAAGCAATAACTCCAAGGCCAATAATAAATAGCACGTTATCTCCCCCGATTCCACAACATGGCTGGTTGACGAACGGCTAAGAAACTAACTGAAAAGCATGAAATGAAAAGCGCAAACTTCTACTAACACAAAATTAGCAGAAGGAGCCCAAAGGGAGGCACTAAAGATCTGAAAAACCATGTAGTACGTCACTACATTCGTGTTTGTTGGCCAACAGTTCCTTGCCGTTTGTATGCAAGACAAAATCCAGGCACACGCCTTCGGACAAAAGTCTGAGGTTTTGTCAGCGGAAAATTCGATTGCGTGTACAAGGCTTAAGTGTTCATTCACTGAAATTTGTTTTACCTCTTATAATTAAAAAAGTAAGTCATCCACGCTTTATAATAGAACAAGTCTCTCCAGGATCCTCCTCCACCCACCACAGGAAACCTGAATACTCTATATGGCCCCCAGTGGGCTTTTAATACATATTGATTGTTCAGGAGTTGTAGGAAAACACAAGCAAGAAATGACATCATTGCATAATTCTTTATTGAAACATATGCCCATAAAAACACCAAAACGCACTTACATTATATGTGCCTAAACCAGCCAGCCGAATGTAAATGTGGTAGCTCCACTCTCTTCTTGGAGCCAGCGTGCGCTCCAAACGGTGTAGGTAACATTAGACCAGAAATCCCCTCCCTACACATTTTGTCATTCACCAAATGTCCTCCAGACGCAGAAAATTAAGATAAAATGTGGATAAACAAAAGGGGGGGAAATAAGATTTGGATAAGAAAAAGGGGAACTAAAAATTTGAAATGAAACTATTTAGATCAATTTTGTATATTTATTCCTTGTAACTGTTTCATTGCAAATTTTTAGTCCCCCCTTGTTTATCCAAAGTTTTAGTTCCCCCTATTGTTTATCCAAATGTTCAAAAACAGCAGGCATATACAGAGTGGGTTTGTATAAATATTCATCAGTTTAAAGGTCATTTTAAAAATAACCTATAGTTTTAAATTGGATTTAGTATAGTATAAACCTTTAGTAATTGACCACTAGATGTCATAGGAATTTTCATTCCGAAGCCTATAGTAAATATCTATAATGGTTCCGGTCACTAGAGACCAAAGATAAGGGTGTTTTAATCATAGGAGTTTAGACGGAATAATTTCAAGTGTATGTAACCAATACTAATATTTTTAATGGGAAGGTGGGTCGCAGTGCATGAATTGCATTTTTTATGTATTTATAGAATTGTAAAAGAAAACAGCCTACCAAATTAAGAATAAAGATATAAATAGCAGAGATGCATGGCTGAACATTTGCTTCCTGAGGATGTCTGGTGATTGACAAAACACGTAGGGGGAGATTTACAGTCTGACATCACATCCACTATTTGGAGTGCATGCTGGCTCCAATAAGAGAGCAGAGCAGCGGCACTGCCACATTTCAATTCGGCTGGCAGGTTTAATCAGTGCCAGTTTAAGCACATATAATGTAAGTGCATTTTGGTGTTTTTATGGGCTTATTTTTAATAAAGAGTTCCACATAATTTCTGGCTTGTGTTTCGTACAACTCCTGAACAATTGAGGTGCCTTAAAAGCCCACAGGGGGTCATATATTCAGGGTTTCTGTGGTAAATAAGGAGGGATCCTGGAGAGACTTGCTCTATTATAAAGCGCCAGTGCAGTGGAACCTTATGTAAGTGTTTTCATCAGCCCTATGCTTTCATTGCACTTTATATGGACTACTTGAATCAGTTGCTATATACCCAAGGTCCAGCTGCCATTCCCCATTTTGTGGTTTGACAGCATCTGATGTAAGTTGTGAATACTTACCTATCCATGCTAAATTACTTTATTCATGTGGATTATTGGTGTTTTATAGTTTTTTAGTTTATGTCCTTATATTAATAAATACTACACTATGAGTATTTTCTCTCTGGCGTTGGTGATTCTCCTGTTTTTGGTTGGATGAGAGTAAGCAGTTCCTCTGATGGCCCTTTAAATGGATGGGAAGATCAGCCATATCCAACGAATACCACATATATTCCTAAGAGGAGGATCAGAGATTAATGAATGTTTATTGCTGTTCTATAGTCTAGACAGCAACTGGCTCTGGTGAGTTTGCACTTTGTATATTTGGTTGAGGCAGGGCACTGAGGGTGAAAACCTTATATTGCTGGTCACTTTTATACAGATTTAAAATTTCACATAAGGGCACTTTATTAATTATTCTGTGGTTTATTCACATTTTTAAATGATTATTTTGAAATTCATTTCATGCACTTTCTGTTACACATACCTTACCAGTGGCGGCCGCTCATACAAGATGCAGGGGCGCCGTCCCCCTATTCTCTATGCTCTATGCCCCTAACCTCCATGCAGGGAGCTGGACGCATGGATTTCTATGGGGTTTGTTTTGTTTTTTAGAAGCACATGATCAGAGCTGGATGCTCTAATTGGCTTCAAAATTAGTGGGCTCGGGGTGGAACCCATCCACTTGTGTGACATTAGCGAATTAATATTCGCTATTGTCTTCCTGCTTCTTCTCCTGGCCAATTAGGAAGCCGGTCTTAAGACCAGATTGGCCAGGAGGAGAAGTGACCAGATTGGCCGGTAGGAGAAGCAGTGGGGAAGCCGCCCGGTAAGCCACCCGGGAATCCACCGAGGAGGAGAAACAGTGGGGAAGCTGCCGAAGCCGCCCACGACCTGGATGGGGTAAGTAGTGTGGGATGATCGACCGATTGGGGGGGCAGCTGGGAGGTTTGTTTAAAGCCCCACCAGCCGCCACTATACCTTACATTGAAAAATGGAAAAGGTGCCCCAGGGATTGTATGGGCAAGGGATAAAGCCAAGTAGAAGAGTAGGAAATGGGTATAAAGAAATATTACAAAGTTTTATTATACAAACATAATTCACATAAAATCATTGTTATAAAAACAAGACAAAAACAATGGTCATGCTATAACATTATACAGCTAGCTTCTGAATCATAACAAGGGTCTCATGATAGAAGACCAAATAAATCATATGAATTTATTTGGCCTCCTACCATGAGACCCTTGTTATGATTCAGAAGCTAGCTGTATAATGTTATAGCGTGACCATTGTTTTTGTATAATAAAACATTGTAATATTTCTTTATACCCGTTTCCTACTCTTCTACTTGGCTTTATCCCTTGCCCATACAATCTCTGGGGCACCTTTTCCATGTTTCTCCAAAAAATTGGGATGTGGCTTGGGTTTCCAGTTCTTAGACCTATAGGTAGCCAATCATTATTTTCTCCTATACCTTACATTGGGTGTTTAAACTTTTCATAGAGATTCACCAATATATGTGTTTCATTTACCCATTTATAGCGCTGCATTTTTCTTTATATGTATTATAAAGCGTGGATGACCATATAAGAGTCAAAAAATTTCATTGAGTGAACACTTTGAGGGGAGAGGAGGAGCATGCGTGCATGGTCAAAAATTGGATATGGTTTTTGATCACAAGAAGTGAATGCCTATGTTGTCACTTTGAATGTGGACATATAATTTTTTTGAGCACAGTATAATATTAAAATTTTTTTGCACATACGTTTTGGTGAAGCACTTTATATGTATATGTATGTATATTTAAGCACGTTAAAATTTGCACAGATGTTGCTTTTGATTATTTAGGAAGCACTTTGAGGTGGTTTAACACAAAACAGAATAGCCCCAGCACTGTTCATATCTTTAGAAAAAATTGGTTTTCAACACGCAGAATTTGTGTGTTAGATACAGCAGCTGGGACGTATCGGTGATTATTTTCGTTTTAATGTTTTTATTTAATTAGGCAGGCCATAGACAGTGCAAATTTATTACCACGTGTTGGAACCAGTTCCCGCCAGGAGAAGACAGTGATTATTGCTAGTGGCAATAGCTGGTAGCGATAATTGCAAGTGAATCTAGCAGGCTGGTTGTACCCTAGTTGATTGGTCAATCAACTTGGTATATTCAGCCTGCCCACACATGGTTCGAATCTCGGCTAGGTCCTGCTGAAGCGGCCAAGATTCAAACCATCTATGACCAGCATTACACAAATCTTGTTTACTGGTTTACAGGTTTCAATTTAGAGCCCTTTGTATACACATCAGTCCAGGTTATTTTATTTAAATAACTTTTTTCATGTTACAGTCATATACAGTAATAATAAAGGGGGGACCATAAGACAACATCAATTCTTTCAATACCATTTGGCAAGTAAAACAGTTCCACTGTTTCAGCTCCACAAAGTTACTTGTTAGGGGCACCTTTGTTGCTCTATTGCTGATGATTTCACATTGCTGCAATGAGAATTCTGTCATTTACAATATTCTTTCATAAAATGAAAATACAAATATAATATTTTCATATACTTTAACTATTTGTATCTGTTTATTGATAACATTTTATTACTGCTTTCCCACCCATGACAAAAAACATAAGTGCTTTGCCAAATTTGGCAGTCCTGCTTATGATTGCACCAAGTGCCAGACTGCAATCTAATTATGATTCCCTATCTGATGACCTGATAGTGTCTTTGTGCACCCATACACAAATGTGTATATTATCCATACTAAACAAATCAACAGTTTTGTTGCATAGCAAGTACAACACGTTACCAAAACCTACTCTCCGTACATTTCCCGTTGGCTCAATTTTCTGTTGGAGCCCTAAGAACTATTCCTAGGAACTATTCAGAGTAAGTCCAGGTATGGGGCACACTTGACCTTACCTACAAATCTGCATTTAGTGTCCCAATCGGCCACTTGCCACGCCAAGGGAAGGGAGGGAAGGGGAATGTAGATTTTGACTTTCAGAAAGATATGGGCACCATTGATTGAATGCTATGCAGTAGCAGAATTTGATAAGTACTGAGAATTACTTAGTCACTGTTTCCTCTGAACCATTCTCTCACTCCTATTTTCTTTCCTGCCTACCTGTTTTTTTTCTGAACTTGTCCTTAAAATTCTGCCTCTAGCAAAGATGAGTTGTTACCCCTAAGAATGTATCAAGTTTACACATTATTCTCTGGTGGAATTTGGGACATACTAAGCAGAAAATGCCTAGGTTCCACTGATTTTCAGGGATAGTTCTTGTTTTAGAGATTTTCAAGATTGATAATGTTCCTGGAAATGGAAAAAAACTTGACTACGTCACTAAAAACTATGTAGACTAATGTATTATTACTTTGTGGGCAAGGACATTTCAAGTGAATGTTTCTGCTTAATTTTCTAGTTGGAAGTTACAGTATGCTCAGGAAATGCCCTGTAAGGGAAAATTGCCACCAAAAAAGGCAGAGCAGCAGCAGGGACATGGGGTGCAAAAAACGAATAGCAATAGACACATTGGAGTGTCATACTAACTAGAGAGCAGGGGATGAAGTATAAAAATAGGGGGTCAATTTAGTTTTCCTATTTTGTGATGTCCTATATAAAAAATATTTTTTATCATCAACTTAATTTAGTGTACAAATACATAAAGTACTACCATGAAGTACCCTAACATTTTGAGTCTGTAATAGTCTGCTCAGAGGTAGGTTTCCTTTGTCAAGCAAAAAAAAAAGTTTTATGTTGCTAGGTACATTACAGTAAGGAGCACAGTCTGGTCCTTTAAGGGGTGCAAAGTTGTACAGCAAGGGTGTCCAACCTTTTGACCTTCCTGGGCCACATTGGAAGAAGAGGAATGGTCCTGGGCCACATAAAATACACGAACAATAAGGATAGCTAATGAGCAGAAAAAGTCAAGCAAATCACAAGTTAACAATCCCTAATATAGATAATGTACCTATCTGAGTAATAAAACTTTGTTTTGTAATACATTTAATTATAAATGTAAAAGAGGGCAACATACTGTAAAACTAGTGTGATATTTGACATGGTTTTTGATAAACTAAACGCATCAATATCTGGTCTGATGGATGTAGTAGCAATTCTCAACGTATGCTTAAAGTGGAGTTCCAATTAAAAAAAAAAACATTAAAAGTCAGCAGCTACAAATACTGCAGCTGCTGACTTTTAATAATCAGACACTTACCTGTACCAGGGTCCAGCGATGCGGGGGGATGAAGCCCCACTCGCCCCCCCCCCCTCCTCTCTGCAGCACCAGCATTGTCACTGTGGGTGCCCGGCTGTGGCTTCACAGCCAGGCACGCACTGCGCATGCGCGAGCTGCGCTGCGCTCTATGACTGACCGGGCAATCATCTGGGACCCGTGACATGTCTCAGATGATTGCCGAGAGGGAGGGGGGAGAGGTGATCTCCTTTCCGGCACCGCAGAGTGCCAGGAGGAAGTGGGAGCTGAGACCTTCTAAAAAGAGGGTTTCCACTCCCCCCCAAAAAAATGACATGCCAAATGTGGCATGTCGGGGGGTCACCTTCCCTTAAAGCAGAAGTTCCATTTTTGGGTGGAACTCCACTTTAAGCTGCTCATCAAATATTTTGGTTCTAATTTTGCTTTTCATGTGCTTCACCATTGAAAATAGTTGCTCACAAATATAGATACCAGAAAAAACACATGAGATGAATAAGGTGTGATTGTGAAGAGTGGGATATTTTTCTTTGGGAAGATGAAACTGATAAAAGTCCAGTAAAGTGAAACTGTCAAATTTTTATTCGACCGCATGTGTTCGCTAAGTGCAAACACATTTTTACAAAAAAATCCCCCCCTCCAAAAAAAATTTACATTTTTATGTAAGTTTACGATTTTGTGTAGAGCTGCATTCATAGCCATCTTGGGCCACATGCGGCCCGTGGGCCACAGATTGGACATCCTTGTTGTACAGCATTGTGGTACATGATAATAGGGTGAGTGTGTATAGGAACAAAGCATAAAATGTTCAAATAACCAGTCAGAATTGAACCATTCAGAGCACAGACTAGGACAGATTAATAAAAGCTGAGACATGCTTGGTTGCACAAAGTTATGGACACCTTTCCAGCACAGTGAATAAGAAGCTGTAAAAAAATACATTTTCAGTCCCGACCTTCCTGGTGTCAGACTTTATGACTCTTCATGGGTCCTGGATAAACAATGCTGATAGATGAATCCTATGTAAGCACTATTGCTGACTTTCTAAGAAAACGCTAAGCTTAACATTAAAGTGCCAGAAACCGCTTGCTGCTATAAACTGCGATACATTGTTAGTGGTCTCCAGGGCAATATAAAGCCAGCTAACAGGACTGAATAACATAAAAATGTTTTCTAATCGCCTACAGCCTGTATTTTTATGTGTAACCATTTAAGGCTTGATTCACACCTATGCATTCTTAGTGCTTTTTTGCATTTTGCAGATTTGCGCTACATAACGTGTTCCATAGGAAACCATTTTAAATGGACTGTAGTGCAAATCTGAAAAATACAAAAAGCACTAAAAATGCATAGGTGGGAATCAAGCCCTAGATGCTGTATATCCAGCGTAGACCTTTTTCCTTGTTATATAAGCATAAAACAATGGTAAAAAGGGGAGAGTGAAAGCAATTATTATAACTGTTAAACTAAAAATGTATTTATAGATGTGATAACTACTATTAAGATCTCCTAATGTTTTATGCAACGTACACACGGTCGGACTTTTCGACCGGACTGGTCCGATGGATTTTCCGACAGACTTTTGACAGACTTCCGCCGGACTTTTTTTACGAACGGACTTGCCTACACACGAGCGGACTACGGACGGCCTTGCCTACACACGACCGGACTTTCCAGCGGACCTATTTCCCGACGGAGTTACGGCAGACTTTCCAAATGAACGGACTTGCCCACACACGAACAAGTCTGTTCATTTTGAACGTGACTAGGGTACGACGGGACTAGAAGTCAATCTTGCCGCTTTTATTGACACCTTGCGAGCCCTGTCGTGGGGCATACCAGGCCTTTAGGTCTGGTATGGATTTTAAGGGGAACCCCCAGCATGACCAGGGGACATGGTCAACATCACGTCATAAGGGGACGTGGTCAACATCACCGGGTGACTACGCCCCCTTATGACGTCACAGTCCGAGCATGCCCAGGGACTGTGACGTTGTAAGGGGGCGGGGTCACCACCTATATAAGTCATCGCGCACCGCTCACACACCATTACAGCGGGAGAGAGCGTTGTGTCAACATCGGAAGAAGAGAAGAGGGAAGAAGACAACGCAGAAGTCCGGGCCACCACTAGCAAAAGAGCGGCAGAAGATAGCGGAGGAGCCGGCAGAAGAACCGGACACTGGGAGAAGAGGTCGAACACCGGGAGAAGAGGCCGGAGAGCGGGAGAAGAACCGGACACCGGGAGAAGAGGCCGAAGAACGTGAGAAGAACCCGACACCGGGAGAAGAGGCCGGAGAGAGCGGCGAAGTCGGAAGAAGACCCCCGAAGTCGGAAGAAGACCCCCAGGGCTGTCTAATAAATTACTTTAAAAACCTGTCTAGTGTGTTTTTTTTATTGACACTTTTTCCCTAGGTGAATGGGTAGGGGTACGATGTACCCCTACTCATTCACATAGGGTGGGGGGCCGGGATCTGGGGGCCCCCTTATTAAAGGGGGTTTGGGATTCCGATAAGCCCCGCCCGCAGACCCCGACAACCAACAGCCAGGGTTGTTGGGAAGAGGCCCTTGTCCTCATCAACATGGGGACAAGGTGCTTTGGGGTGGGGGGGCCCACAGGGCGTCCCCCCTCCCCCAAAGCACCCACCCCCGCACGTTGAGGACATGCGGCCTGGTACGGTTCAGGAGGGGGGCGCTCGTTCGTCCCCACCCTCTTTCCTGACCGGCCGGGCTGCATGCTCGGTTAGGGGTCTGGTATGGATTTTAGGGGGACCCCACACCGTTTTTTTAGGCGTAGGGGGTTCCCCTATAAATCCATACCAGACCTAAGGGACATCAGCGCCTCTCGCTCGCCGCAATAGAAAAATGTGTTTTTCCTATTGCAGCGAGCGCGAGATGCAGTACCCTGCTCTTGCGTCGCATCTGGTCCGTTGGACCAGCATACAGACGAACAGGCTTTCCGTTAGGAACTGAGTCCGGCGGAGTTACGACATAAAGATTTGAAGCAGGCTTCAGATCTAAAGTCCGTCGGATTTCCGACCGAAACGGTCAGTCGGCAGTCCGATGCATACCACACACAGTCGGATTGTCCGCCGGATTCGGTCCATCGGAGCAGTCCGGTCGGAAAGTCCGCCCGTGTGTACACAGCATTACACTCTGTTTTTATTTTTTTCAAAAGATTTTCACTACATAACTTGTTTCAAACTATTAAAATCGAATCAACATCCTATTTGGAATAGATTTGAAGTATCTAGGCATGATATTTGTAATGTGTTTGTCTGGGAAAGAAGGCCAGTAAGGGCTGAACCAAAAATTGCATCTTTTCCTCTTTCATGTAACGCCACTTATAATGGAAAAACTTTCAGCTCAGTGCAGACCCATCAATCTCTGTCAATTTTTATTGAGTGTTTTTTAAAATTGCATTACAAATATCTTAAAGTGTAAGATAGTAGCAGTAAATATGGCTTTTTACAGTATAAAAATAAAATTTTGACTAACTGGGTAAAAAACCCAGCCTAAATCCAGAAGTAACCAATAGACAGTGGATAGACATCGGGAAGTGATCTGACCATCAGTGGCTGATGCTAAACATTTTTTTGGGGGGGCAAACAAACCCCCCCAGGTTCGCACTCACCCCTCCAGCGATCACGGCGCTGCGGCTTACCTGACTTCTACTCCCAGGTAACCTGGTCTTCTTTAGATCCACCTCCTGTCCTGATTGGCCAGGAGGAGAAGCCAGAAACCGATAGCGAATATTGATTCGCTAGTATCACAAGTGGGAACGCAACCTTTTTCAAGCCAATTAGAGCCTCAGACAATCAAGACAGACCTCATAAAAAGGCATTAGTCCGGCGCCCCGCCTGCAAACTAAGGGGGTGGCCACTGCTGACCATTAAAAGACTTCACAACTGTTCATCAGACAAATAGCTTGCATGTTTAGTCAAGACCCATGATCCACTATTAAACCATAAATATAAAGACAAAGGGCTCCTGAAAAATTTATCCTGATCATTCTGAGATCTGCCAGCTAGGAGTTCTGCTGCATTACAAAATAATTTCAAGTCATCTTGATCACTACATCAGTCTGCCAAAAATAAAAGTATTAAGAGACAGACACTCATCTGGCATCCATAGTGTCCAGTTATTAAATCAAAATAAGCTGAGATAGTAACTATTGTGACTTATTTCCAATGTGCAGCATTTTATATCGCTGCAATGAGGAGAGGAGAAGCTGTTCTCTGCTTCCCATTGCAGCACAATGAGAAACGGACAGTGATTGCAATATAAATGGCCTGTTTAATAAGGTGAGAAATTACCTGATTGGCCTTTTGTGTAAATGATTTGCCTCCTGGCTTCTCCCCCTCAGAGGAGGTGATAGCAAGGAGAGAAGAGGGAAACAGCTGTGATGTCATGAAGAAGTTCAGGAATTTTGTCCTCCACTGTCACTGTTCTGCAGCCCCAGTAAAAGTCACCCTCCACTTTAGAGCAGGTTATTTTATATAAATATTATTATAAATATAATTCTAGAAAAATATAAAATACATACATGTAGACACGTGTGTGTGTGTGTATATATATATATGTATATACATATATATATATATATATATAAATATACATATATACATATATATATATATATATATATATATATATATATATATACATACATATATATATATATATATATATATATATATATATATATATATATACATACATATATACATACATATATATATATACATACATATATATATATATATATATATATATATATATATATATATATATATATATATATATACACATATATATATATATATATATATATATATATATATATATATATATATATATATATATATATATATATATATACACACACTATATAACCAAAAGTGTTTTGATGCCTGCCTTCACACGCACATGAACTTTAATGGTATCCCAGTCTTAGTCCGCCCTTTGCAGCTATAACAGTTTCAACTCTTCTGGGAAGGCCGTTCACAAGGTTTAGGAGTGTGTCTATGGCAATGTTTAGTCATTCTTCCAGAAGCACCTTTGTGAGGTCAGTCACTGATGTGGACGAGCTCCCAACTTTGTGGAAACAGTTTGGGGATGGCCCCTTCCTGTTCCAATATGACTGTGCATCCGTGCACAAAGCAAGGACCATAAAGATATGGATGAGTGAGTTTGGGGAGGAGGAACTTGACTGGCCTCAATCTGGTAGAACGCCTTTGGGATGAGTTAGAGCAGAGACTGCGAGACAGGCCTTCTCGTCCACAAAACTCATGTGTGTGTAAAGGCAGGTGTCACGATACTTTTGGTAATATAGTGTGTTTGTGTATGTGTGTGTGTGTATATATATATATATATATATATATATATATATATTTATTAATAGTGAGAGTCCCTGCCTCTGGGAAAATGGAGTTAAAAAACACACAGAGTTTGTATGTCTGCTGACTGCAAGGCTAAAGAGGATAGATTTTAAATGGAGAAAACTGGTCTGGCAGCTTTCTCTGGAGTTTCCTATTTCCGGATGGGGCTCTGTAGTTTGGAGATCCCTAAGAGTCTTGGGTGGGGCAGGGTCTCCAACCCTGTGTTCGGGTGTTGTGGACAGCCAGCAGGGTGTGTGCCCAGGTGCACATAGCCCATATATAACGGGGGGGCTGGTGAGAGCAGTAGGAGGTGGAAGGTGGAGTGTGAGCAGCTTGCTGCTGTTTGAAGACAGACCCCTGTTAGGAAAACTGTGGGAGACTGCAGCCCGTGTAAGGGGGATTCTATGCCCAGGGACTGGTAAAGGCTGGCCAACTTTGAGAGTCGGGGAGACTAAGGAAGCCAGTGAGTCCCAGAGGCTGGAAGGAATCAAGAAGTCTGTTGGGGACAAGCAGAGGAACTGGTGACAAGAAAGCCAGGTGGCTCAGTCTGTTTTTCATTTATGAGTGCTAAATGAAGTTTGAAACCCTGCGGGGGAAACCTGAATGGACTTTTATTTTGTTTACACTTTTAATAAACGTGGGCTACCAGGCCCTTAACGATAATGCATGTGTGACATGGACTCACTGCATAAAAAGAGCATCTACCACTGAGATAAACACCCTCAGCTAAACATATATAAACATATATATATTTATTTAATTGTTTTATTTATTACAGGTAATTTTATAGCACTGTCAATTTACACAGCGCTTAACATCAATATTTTACATTTACATGAGTAAATATACAATGTCTTGAAAAAGTATTCATACCCCTTGAAATTTTTCATATTTTGTCATGTTAGAACCAAAAACATAAATGTATTTTATTGGGATTTTATGTGATAGATCAATACAAAGTGGCACATAATTGTGAAGTGAAGGGAAAATGATAAATGGTTTTCAAAATTTTTTACAAATAAATATCTGAAAAGTGTGGTGTGCTTTTGTATTCAGCCCTCTTTACTCTGATACCCCTAACTAAAATCTAGTGGAATCAATTGCCTTCAGAAGTCACCTAATAAATAAATAGAGCTCACTTGTGTGTAATTTAATCTCAGTATAAATACAGCTGTTCTGTGAAGCCCTTAGAGGTTTTTTAGAGAACCTTAGTGAACAAACAGCATCATGAAGGTCAAGGAACACACCAGACAGGTCAGGGATAAAGTTGTGAAGAAGTTTTAGGCAGGGTTGGGTTAAGAAAAAAAAATACCAAGCTTTGAACATCTCATGGAGCATTGTTTAATCTATCATCCAAAAATGGAAGTGTATGGCACAACTGCAAACCTACCAAGACATGGCCATCCACCGAAACTGACAGGCTGGGCAAGGAGAGCATTAATCAGAGAAGCAGCCAAGAGATCCATGGTAACTCTGGAGGGGCTCCAGAGATTCACAGCTCAGGTGGGAGAATCTGTCCACAGGACAACTATTAGTCGTGTACTCCACAAATCTGGCCTTTATGGAAGAGTGGCAAGAAGAAAGCCTTTGTTGAAAGAAAGCCATAAGAAGTTTAGTTTGCAGTTTGTGAGAAGCTATGTGGGGGACACAGCAAACGTGGAAAAAGGTGCTCTGATCAGATGAGACCAAAATTTAACTTTTTGGCCTAAAAGCAAAATGCTATGTGTGGTGGAAAACTAACACTGCACATCACCCTGAACACACCATCCCCACCTACAAACATGGTGGTGGCAGCATTGTGTTGTGGGGATGCTATTCTTCAGCAGGGACAGGGAAGCTGGTCAGAGTTGATGGGAAGATGGATGGAGCCAAATACAGGGTAATATTAGAAGAAAACCTGTTAGAGTCTGCAAAAGACTTGAGATTGGGGCGAAGGTTCACCTTCCAGCAGGACAACGACCCTAAATATACAGCCAGAGCTACAATGGAATGGTTTAGATCAAAGCATATTCGTGTGTTAGAATGGCCCAGTCAATATCCAGAACTGAATCCAATCGAGAATCTGGGGGAAGGTTTGAAAATTGCTGTTCACAGACGCTCTTCATCCAATGTGACAGAGCTTGAGCTATTTTGCAAAGAAGAATGGGCAAAAATGTCACTCTCTAGATGTGCAAAGCTGGTAGAGATATCCCCAAAAATACTTGTAGCTGTAATTGCAGCGAAAGGTGGTTCTAAAAAGTATTGACTCGGGGGGGCTGAATACAAATGCACGCCACACTTTTCAGATATTTATTTGTAAAAGATTTTGAAAACCATTAATCATTTTGCTTCCACTTCACAATTATATGTCACTTTGTGTTGGTCTATCACATAAAATTTCAAATAAAATACATTTGCATTTTTGGTTGTAACATGACAATGTGTTGACAACTTCAAGGGATATGAATACTTTTTCAAGGCATTGTATATATTACAGGGCCATCCTCAAAAATAGCCATGCCCTTTATGGCCTCTAAATGTTCAGGGAATTTCCCCTCTATATTCCATATATGAAGGCAGTATAAATAACAGAAATAAAAGTTAATAAAAGACCTTTTGGAGAGGGACCACACATGAACTGTGTTTTTTATTTATCTCAAGACATTTCTTTGACACCCGTACCCGAGTGTATTTGTGTAACCAAAAATACATTTGGCTGCAAGTGCCACAGAAATTTCTTGAGATAAAAAAAGGCATGGTTCCTTTCCAAAGAGTCTTTCATTATCCTTCATTTTATTTTTCAATGGTTGTTTTTCCTGGCCTTATATTTTAATTTTCATTGAAGATCATGGGCACAAATTTCTCATCTCATCACTTCCACTACACAATACAGGCATCTCTGATAGCTTCTTTTTTTGCAGGGTATAGCAACGATGTGCAAAGGCACACTGGATTGCGCTTTATTAAACGGACACCTATTGGTGCCTTAGGAACATGGTTGTTTCACAGACATTTCCATAAAACAAGTCTAATCTGAGAATGCAGTGTTATAAACATGATATATTTGGATCAACGTGAGTCAATAACAAGTAAAAACTTTTAATCTTTTTCCCTCTTTAAGGTAAAACTAATTCCCTGCATTTATGTAAATTGATGTCACTACAAAGCGAGGTTAAACGTATGCGTTATAGACCAAAAAGTGTAATTCCTATTTTGTTTTCAGTGATAAATGTAAAATAAACATAAAAAAACAACACCAATCTTAACCTTGCAGTATAGGGGAGAAAATTTTAGATAACAGGACTTTATTAAATAAAAAATGTTACATAAAGAGAAGATCTAAAATGTTTTAGATGTCAATGTTATCTGCAAATATATAGTAACTTTTATTAAAATATTTGCATAATGAATCCACAAACAAATATTTGTATTTGACTGCATGAGAATTGTAAAATGTACAATTCACACAAATGTCTTTTCAGTTATTTATATAACATAAACTGTAATTTCTTTTCTGGTTGGAATAAAATGCTTTCCTTTATTCGTACATGTATATATATATGCCTTATTAAATTAGGTGTGACACACACCAGCTATTTTGAATATATAATAAAATGTTGAAAGTCAGTAATTAGAATTGTGATTTCACACCGTGTATTAACAGGCTGATTGCTAGAGAGCTCCGTTTTATTTTCCATCTTCTATGTGCAAGGCATCTATCATCTAGTCATATAATTAGATGTTTCCAAGCAGCTTGATTTTTCTTTATAAGAAAAGAGAAATGTTCATTGTAACAGTGTCAGACAACACCAGGATATAGCAGTTACATCAACATATTTACAGTGCAATGTAGGCTTTTGAAAATTTGTTGCTTGTTATAATGTAGATATGTTACATTTTAATGTGCACATAAATATTATTAAGATTATTTGCCCTTTTCTTCACTATAATTTATATATGTTCTTTTACCAATAACAGATACGATGTGAGACAATATATTTCCCGAAATGGACTGTAAAAAAAATGTTTGTGCTAGAGCATTGTTGGGGTGGAGAATCTACATGTCAGGCCAGAGTTCAGGTCTTTTCCTCCAAACAGATTCCATAACCTTTTCAGAATTTCCAAGTCACAATGTTGGTTGACCATTGTACCATATTCTGTGAACTCATAGTGAACTATCCCCTTGTGATCACAAAAACACACCAGCATGAGCGTTCGAGGGTTTGCAGTCTGTCTACATTTGCATCCATCCTTTGTGTTTTTAGCTGCCCACTTCTTGTATCATGGTGGACATCCTCCCGCCCCCTCCTGAAACCGCCTATGAAAATTTAAAAACTTTTGATTTCTTCATGGAATGTTCACCATAAGCCCGTTGTAACAGAGCTAAAGTTTTAGCCACACTTTTGCCAATTTTCACTCAAAATTTGATGTTAACTTGCTACTCCAGATTCCAGACACTCATTTTCTGCCAACAGCGCAACACACACACACGTTATTTCTTCTACTAATCTGTAAAAACGGTCTGTAACCCAGGCGAGTGCAAGTTAGAACATGTGAGAACATGCTTGAGTGTGAATGGCTGTGTAACTATTAAATTGTCACACCTCGTACATCTTCCAAACAGATATGGACTAGGTGCGATCAGGTCTGCTAAAATAATGGTAGAGGACTCTTCTGTTTAGGCTGAGTGGATCAGACAGCAGAGTCAGTTTACTCCTAGCCACCCATAGAGCAGAGCGGGTCCTGCCAGGGTGACTGGATGAAGACAAATCTGTGTCCGTTCAGTATCTGCAGAATGGTCACAGGATGTGTCATCATTCAGTCACCCACTCTGCTCTGCACAACAGGGGATCAGCTCCCAGAAGAAATCCTGCTGATCGGAATCTGCCAGGGCCTTATGGATAACTATACTTTCAATGGTACTTCACTGATTCCAGGCACACTTGGCACACCCTGTGCGCACGCCTATGCTCCATTCTATAGGGGAGGAACAAGGACACCTTTGGACAGCAGCATTGTCAATCTGGGGAGAGGGTAATAACAGATGCCCTAGCAAATTTAGATGGATTTGACTAAAAAATGAAACCCAACCCCTAGCTAACACTTTTTAAGCAGTTACAGCAGGTTTTTTGTTTCCTTTTGAGATAAAGGTTTTACATTAATAAATAAAAGCTGAACAATGTAAATACCACTGTTAGTGGTAAATCATATATCACAGCCCTTTAACTGCCATTATGTCTAGACAGCTTGGTCTGTAAAATACATTAGAAAAATAACAGATATACTGGCAGAATTGCCAGGTGAAAATAAAGGAAAAAAACCCTAAAAAATAAAAGACAAAGATGATTACAGAATGTCAAAGTCACATAAAGTCATTCTGGTAATCTTTGCAATAACAGCTTAGGGCTCATTCAGACGGGAGATTGGTACCGTCCTCTGTGCAGAGACTCTATGTTTACTTCCATGCACCCACTTTTGCCTGCATGTCAAAATTTCACATGCGATTGTGTTTGTGTTGATGTTGTATGTACATTCACCTCCTTTGGGATGCCTGCAGGCAGCTCCGAAGTGTATGCAAACGCATCCGCCAGTGGCTCTGCATGGAGCAAGGCACTAATCTGCCATCTGAATGGGCCCTTAATTTGGATACTTCTAAAAAAATTACAATAAGTTTTATTTAATACTAGAATTTTCTGGTCACCTGCTCTAAGCTAAATTTTGAAGCAGGAAACATGATCAAAGCAGATGTGATTCTATCTAAATTAGTTTATTTTAAACACAGAGGTGTGGAAAGTAACATCTAGGTCTTAAATTTTACGCCAGTGCTTTTAATAGCTAACAGATGGAAGTAGCTATAAATATAGAAACACACACCTTCCTTCTATAAAAAGAAGTGCAATTTTTGTCTTCCTCTGCAAGCTTCATCGACCTTTATCTGCGTATAAAAACAGTTCAGAAAAGTTAAAGGCTTAGTTCGGACAGGCACTGGTACTCTGTGCAGGCTGTCTTTGTTGTAGCCTGTTCTTTCAACAGATGCACGCTGTCTTTGTTAGGGGCCGAGCAGCCGCTTTTACACAGCTGTCAAATTTTGTGTGTCTGCATCCACCACTATAGGCTATCTGCATGCAGCTCAGGGCAGATGCAGTTGTCAAATCTAAGGCAGCCTGTCCAAACTTAAGGACCTCCAAACACATGACAATCTGACTGTATAGTCTTTGTATATTCAACTCTAGATTTACTGAAGCTATGAAATGTGAGGACCTACCTAAGCTATCCAATCAATTGATATCCAATCAGGCAGGCCCTAGCGCAAGAGGACAAGACAATAGAGGTCTGAGTGGTCAACCTAAACAAGAGAAAGCTATGTTGCCATTGCTAATGACTACAGTACTAGTGTTTATGTGCATAATCATCCAGCCCGTTGGGAAGCGGGGGTGACATGGCATAGGTGACAGACAGCTCTGGTAGAGAAGGCGCATGTGTGCAAGAGTTCCTTCCCAATAAAAGCCCAATATGGGTTTATGACACAGAGCATCCTAAGGACTCCACCTGTTATGTAACGGAAGATGAGTGAGGCTTCAGGAGAGAAGTACATACAGGTTATGCAAAGTGACAAGCTTCCTGGGATTTAAGTGTAACCTACAGATCAATGTCACTGGGATGAGGTGACAGGTAACTGGGCTGGTGGAGTCCGGTGCATGCTCTGCCACACCAGCTCAGAAATGCTGCATGGAAGAGAGAATACATAGTTTTGTCAAGGGGGTGTGGCACTGCTGTGCCCAACCATAGTGTAAGGGGAGTTAATGAGCCAGATCTCTTCCAGGCAGGTTTAGGGACTCCAGATAACTTGTGTCGTTTAGAGAAAATTGACTTTTCAGTTACCTCAACAGTTGGCAAAACCTGGTTTGGGACTTGGAGCCGGAGATTTCCTAGTGATCTAAGAGAGATGAAATCTCCAACTTTAGGGCTATGTTTTGAGAACAACCAGCACACTAATTGGACAGGTGTGTGCTGGGCTTTTAGAAAAAACCTGACTAGGTTTCTGGGCTCCACCCCGACAGACAGAGAAGGTCTCTGCCAGAAGTCAGAAGGTTTCTAACTAGGAGAGAGGCAGGGGCCAGAGCAGCAAGGAGCTGCCAGGAGTATGAACCAAACCTATGAAACAATCTGTAGGAGACAGACAAGGACCTAAATGGTAAGGCCAGAATAGCAGAGCTGCAGATGTAGGCCAGGAGGTATGTTTCTTTGCAGGAGAAAAATGCTGAAAACCCCATGAGAGGGAAACTCTTTAATTTTGATGTCTAAAACTGTGTTGAATCTTTCTTTTTATAAAATTGTGCAAGAAAGGCCATCAGAAAATGTTTGTTATATGTATGTATGCTAAGTAATGTGTAATAGACATGTGCAGAACAGAAAAATTAGTTTTGTTTCCGATAGATTCATTATGTTACTAATTTAGTTTCGTTGATTCATTTCGGAATTTGTGTTGTTTCATTAAATTTTGTTTTGTTTACTAATTTTCTAATGAAAAAAATGTTTTAGAACAATTCGGATGGGTCGAAAAATGATTGACCGATTTGAATTCTGTGTGAAGAATAGCTGGCTTTTAAGGAGTGGGCCGGGAAGATGGATAAGTAAAAGCTGATCATTGTAATCACTCCTATCAATGGGGTCAACATGTAAAATAAGGTGTCTATTTATTCTGTATTTCTTTTTCTGTCCATCAGAAAATATTACGTTATAAATATTTTAAGTAAATGTAGACTGTTGTAAGCGTACAGTCTTGGCACTCACTCAAGGGGCCCAATCATCAGCTTTTTCTGATATGTCAGTACAACCATCTAAAAGTGATATTTTAGCTTTACTTTGAGCTTGTCAGACTAAGTCAGCCTTTGGATTCTTATACTATTTAGATAATAGAACACTGATATGATCTGCCATATTTCCTGACTCTTTTCCAATACACCTAAGAATTCGGGGGTTTTACCTTTGCGTGTTCTAGCTCCTCCCTTAGCAGGAAGAGTGGAAACCTCACAACTGCCACAGTATGCAGAGCCAGGCTTAAGCATTGATAACTCCTCAACAGTTTTCAAGAGATATAAGAAGTTGCCAAATAGTTTAAGTCTCTAGCATCTACTGAAATAATAGTTTTGCACTAATACTTTGAGGCTCAGTTACAAGAAAGGAAATTATACCTTAATCTATAACTTACAATTCTTACAGTACATGTGATTTATGCTTTTTGTAAGCCAGCATTTTGGATCCCTTCAAAAAAAATTTAAATGTTATAGTCAGCTGCTGATGGCATGAAAATATAGATAATTAACAGTATTACTAGAGGCAGATTGCTACACTCTGGAAAATGGCTAAGACCAGCTATTTCTTAACAAAAAATGGTTGCATTTATCGTTCAGGAGCCTCAAAAACATGCTAATTATCTACTTTGAGTGCTTGAAGAATATTCAAGATATCGTCGTCTAAATGTGATGCTTTTTTATGGCTCTTACTGCACAATCACAACTTTAACTACCAGCTACTCTGAAATACATTCCGAAATACATTCTGGAGCCGTCTAAATTTTGAGTAAGATCATGTCAGTAGTTTACAGCAAAGATAACTTGTAATAATGCTCTTTTATTCATTCATAGAACAGTTAGTGTCCATAATTTAAATTCTCCCATATGTTTCAGCAATGTTTTTTGGTCAGACATGACCCTTTCTGAAGCCAGAGAGTGAGAGTGGACAGGTGACCTAGCTGTAGTGGTTAAGATAGAACAGTTGGGTTGCCATCCCGGTTGCGCTGTCTGCTAGAGCTGAAAACGTATCAAACAACTGTAATACATGTGCTAGAGAGAGAGAGAAGACATCAGATGACAGCTGTTTTCGGTCAAAGCAGGAGACAATTTAACATCTATGGGAAGCCATGACTTGACTTTCTTGGAGGACAACTGTTGATTAGACAGTTTGAAAAACTTTCCCCAATCACTATTGTTTCTCGATGGGAAAGTATTACTGGTAATGTGTGCCAGCAATGTTCCTCTCCCTCCCAACTCAAATCACATGCAGAGAGTCCTGTTCATGGACCAGCCAGAACATCCATGAATGGTCAACTGACCTTGTAGGTCTGTGTGTGTGGCCAGAGGTACTTTATACTAAAAATCTATCTTTTT
Organism: Lithobates clamitans; assembly: GCA_037952925.1. Taxonomy (NCBI): domain Eukaryota; kingdom Metazoa; phylum Chordata; class Amphibia; order Anura; family Ranidae; genus Lithobates; species Lithobates clamitans. Next base: position 1,587,894 of record JBBGZY010000125.1, on the reverse strand, counting down.
CACATAACCTAATGAGGTGTGATATGGTCAAAGGATTCTAGCAAGATCTAAATAAGATTGTTATGTCTATATGCATTTTATTGTCTTCCATATGTTATTTTCCAGGTTTCATGAACAAATACAATATACATAGAAGCAATCATCCCTGGCTTGCCTCTAATTGCCTTGTTCTTTTATGTAATATTAAATTTACCATCTTCTATCTATAACTTGTTGGTTGGAAATAGAGCTAGATTTACAAAAGTAAATGCTTAAATGCTACAAGACAGTGTAAACATGGTAGTTTTCCTGTCCCCACTGTACATTCACTTATATATTCTGGTCAGGTTCGTCTTTGATATAAGGCAAAAGGGGAAGCTGCCCCAGGCCCAGTCATTGTTGTGAGGCCCAAAGCAGCTGCCCCTTGAGCCTGCACTGCCTGCAAATAGTTGATTAGTGAATTCGGGAGGGCCCAAGAAAATGTTTGCACAGGGTCCATTCAATATTAAAGATGGCACTGTCTTCGGCCTCCAGCTGGGGTAACAAGAAGGTTTTACATTCTTATAATTGGATTTAGTTACATGTGCTAAAGTTATGCAAACTTCCAAGTATACAGAAAGCACAAGAATGTTGAATCACGTAACTAATTATCACTGAGGTTAATATTGCACTTAAATTTATTTATGGCTATTATGCTTTCAAAAATCACGTAAAATGACAGTTTCAAGAAGCTCAATCTATGTAATTGCTGTGTGTCTCAGGTGCAATTTATGATTGCTAGTGAATTTCAGCTTAAAAAACTCTGCTTAATTGTGTAATCATTAAAGTCCCATTTGTACTTGATAAGCAGTGGATGAATCAGGAGTAAAATTCAAAGTGTGTGAACTGTCAGGGCTCCTATAGAAACCCCTTTTTTACAGACGCATTTACGTATGGCATTCTGTTCTAATCTTTTACAAAGTGTCCCCTTTGTTGTACACATTTCATTTCATACTTAATAATATACATACTACATAATATTACATTTTCTGTTACAAGTAGATGCAATCTTCCTTATAAAACTACTGTCATTTTTCCATAAAGTAGTAGTGTGAAAAAAAAGAACCCTGAGCTCCAAAAAATACTATTTCACACAACTACTGTACCTTAGAGATTATCCTGAGAGCATCCCAAATCTAATGTTTAAATGCCAGCCATGCCATGGGGAATTGGCTATCCCTACAGTATCTCCACCTAGCATAACATGGGACATTGTGTTGTGGGATGTATGGTGGGGCATGTTCAGTCTCCACTTATATATGATTTTTCTTTTTTTTCTACCAAAGATTTACTTTAAAAGCAAAAAGATTTTGTTTATTTTTTTTTGGATAGCAAAGGGAAGAGCCACTTCTATCCCAATGATTTAATATTAGAGATATTTTTACAATGGGGCACTAACATGAATAACTTCTGCACACCTGTTTTATGTGCAGCGTGTTGCGTGGCATTCTTTGTGAATGGCAGCCCAGTAGTGTGCAACACACAACACACTGCAACATTCCACAATGCACATAACATGGCAGCCTTTGCATGAAAAAATGCTCATGACCCTTTTTAGCAAGCAGCACACCATAACGCTCAGTAGTGGTGGATCGTGCATTATACTCTACTGTACAGTGCGCTAGGGTGCCATTCACACTGAATGGCAATGCAACACACTGCACACAGAGCGTTGCCATGCATTGCATTTTACTGTGTATTACCACAACACACAAGTGTGAATGGATCCAATAGAATAATAAAAACCTGCCCGAAGTTCTAACCCTTCCATACTTTATCCAAAAGAAAAAAATGGCTGGCTTTTTTAAAGCTGTAGGAAGTCTTTTTTTTAAATAATTTTTTAAATTTATTTAATGAGTTATTATTACACAAATAACAAAAGAAAGTTAAAAAATACAACCTCATAAGATATTGTGTAATATATTGCAATACAGGGCGCTATTATTGCTTTATCTACCCACTCCCTCTCTCTCAGCCCCCACCCACCCTTACACCACCCAGTCTTTAGCTATATATCGATTCTATTGATTACAAAATCATCAAAAAGAATTGATATGTGGGTAAACCTACTGCAAAGAGTCAGAGAGAATATCAGAGCAAGGGACGTCCAGAGTCCTCAATAAAAAGAGAGAGGGAGAAAAAAAAGAGAAAAAAGTAAAGGAAAGACAAAAAGAAGGCAGGGGTGAATGCTATACGTTCATCACTCTCCCCCTATAGGAGAAACCCCAGCTTATCCAGCCAGGGTCTCCACATTCTCTTGAACTTCCTATAATTACTTTATCTAATAAAAATCACTCTCTCATGCCCAACTATTAAATTAATGGTCGTGACCCAGTTCTCTACAGTCGGGGGATTGTGTGCTTGCCATTGCTGTGCAATTAATTTTCTTGCCTGAAATAGGCATCTTAGCACTGCTTCAATGGTGTCCTTCGGGACATTACCCCCTCCATATTCCTCAATAAGCAGGTCTTGGCCGTCGGCTCGATTGCAATCTTAAAGGTTTTATTTATCCTATCTACAATCTCTACCCAGTATCTGAATAGCTTCGGGCATTTCCATAGCATATGAATAAAGTCCCCCAATGCCCTGCACCTGGGGCACTGATCGTTTTGTCTCCACCCAAGTTTAAACATTTTTTTGGGGGTATAATATACTCTATGAATTAGGAACAGGTAGGATACCTTCTGTGAGGGAGAAATCGACCAGTGTTCCTCGTCTCAGGATCCTATCCCATTCCTCTGTAGTCATTGGCCCCACATTTCTCTCTCATCTCTCTCTACTCTTGGAAGGGCCCGCTCGATTTATTATTCTAACTACTAGTCTGGTGTATAGCTCAGAGATTAATCCTTTGGGTGTATCTAAATTCATTATTTGTGCCAGGGTGGAAATCTGGGTATATTCAATTGTCTGAGACCTGAACTTCGTCTGGATAGCATGCCTGATTTGGAGGTATTTACAGTAGATTCCCTTCTTAGGGATGGCACATCCTCCCAGCAAAGTTGACTAGTGACATACCTTCTCATCCCATCCCTTCTCCTTCCCTCTCTATGTATGAGAAAGCAGAATACTTCCCCTGCTCTCCTCCTGTCCATCCTTTTCAGAATTCCTCCCCAGCTCTCCTCCTTACACCCACGCTGTGGTGCTGTTGTAGGGAGAAGAAAGCAGCTCTGTCCTCCACCATAGTGTTTCCCGGTGTTCCAATCACAACTCTGACTGCAGAGGAAAGCTAACATCACTTCTTTCAGTCAGCAGCAGGTGTGTCAGACATTAAAGATGGGTGGCTGGAGTTCTAGTAATCATACTTGATTAGCTGGCAACTCCAAGCGAAAATTGGCAAGTTCCAATCAATGGAGCTTTGGTACTGTCTGGATGCTAAAGGCGACATTAAACGTACTTTCAGATGCTTTCACCTGAAGATGCATGCCATTGGGTTAAATACTGCCTTTAGGCCTGTCTGTTGGGCTTTCGTATATTGGGCCACAAGCTTTGAGTAAGGGCTGTGCAGAGTGTTCTGGTTCTATGTAGCATGTCTCTGCTTGCTGTACAGAATCTCTACCCAGACTTTTATTTGGACTGTCCTGTTACACATCTAGCTCAATAATGGACTGGGCTGTCATTAAAGTTTACTCTTCTCTTAACTGAGTCAGGATACAACACTCATTTTCACATGGACCACCATGATGATAATGCATTCTTCCTCCTACTGACCACCAATGTAAGAGCACATTCTTCCTATTGACCATCCATGTAAGAAGCTCATCTCACTGTTCACCAATATAAGGGACACCCCTCCCACTGCCAGCAAATGTAACAGGGCAATCTACCCTCTGACCATCAATGTAAGGAACATTGTGCACACTCACCACCACTGTAATGGGGACTTTTTCCCACTGGCCACCAATGTAATGGGCATTCTTCCTACTGATTACCAGTGTAATTGGCATTCTTTCCTCTGACAACCAATCTAAGGGGCATTCATCCTTCTACTGCTCAGTTGTAGAGTATTATTTCTACCACCGACCACTAGTTAAAAGAGGCACTTTTCTGACTGGCCATCAATATAAGTGAACAATTCTCCACTAGTAATCATAGTAAGGGGGCCTTTTTCCCACTGATCCTCCAATATAAAGGGTTACATCTCTACTGACCACCAATGTAAAGGGGCCCTTCACCCACTGACTCCCAATGGAAGAAGGCTCTAAACTGACAACCAAGGTAAAGGGTTGCTTCTCAATCAACCGCCAGGGTAAAGGGACATTCACATTCTGCATTTATTTTTTGACCAGTAGTATTGTACTTTTAATTTCATGATTATTACTGAATATAATGAAATCCAAGAGAATGGGGATGTTAAAAAAAAACATCCATTGTGGGGAAAATTAAGCCATACCACACCCTATACCGCTCATATTCCAAACCCTGACTGCACCTATACCAAACCTATTTTGCACCTGCACCAAGACTTTACCGTCTGTACCTATACTGTATCTGTACTACATGCAGGTTAACTAGGACTGACACTAAGTGCACCAATGCTCTTAAAGGGCCCCAACGACAGCCGTCAGAAGAACATCTCAAAGGACTGCCCCTCCTATAGTAAATATTCTGTAAGTCTGCTTTGTTGCACTGCTCCTTCCTCTACCATACTCCTTATCTTTTAGACAGTGCATACGCAGTCGGTCTAGGACTAGTTTTTCTGCCATAAATGCACTCTGGCAGTATAGTTCCAGTACTCCATAGATAAAACTTTACCACTGCCCATTGCTGCATTGAAGGTAGCCTGATCTGGATGTCAAATGTCGTTTGTTGCCTGTTTCTTTAATATAGCACTATTACTGGGTACTAAGACAGGCCATACACGGTGCGAATTTCTTTCCTGCAACCATGGGTTGCAGAAAAGAAATTTGCACGATTCCCCCATAAACATAGACAGTGTTAACAGGAAAATCAGCAATTGTTTTCCTCTGGCAGGGGGACGGGCAGGGGATGCGGCCGCTAGTGCTAATTGCAGGAGAATCGGGCAGGCTGGTTGTACCCTGCTGAACCGGCCAAGATTCAAACCATTTATGGCCGGCTTAAGTATTACTTTGTGATTTCCTGTGATATTGTGTTTGTACAAACATACAAGTTCTTGAAAATATTGAGGCAAAGAACAGAAGTCCTATCCTAATCAGCAGCTCCCACAGGTGGTAGTGCTACACTCATAACTCATTTAGGAATCTGGGTTTAAAGAGGTATTAAATCCAAAACCAAAAATTTGATATATTACAGGTTTTACATAAATAATTAGAAGCCTATCATTGTAACCACCCCTGACAGTAGTAAATGGTTTGTCTCAACCCTGTAACTGCTCCATCTGCACAGTTCATTCTATTGAAAAACAACAGATTTACTGGCATGATCACAGGTGAAAATAAAAGAAAGAAAGCCAAAAAAAAGAAAACGAATGTAGCAAATCGCATCTAAGAATTGGTAAGCTGCAATATAATAAATGTTTGTTTTTGGATTTAATACCACTTTAAAGGAGAAGTCCAGCCTGAGCTTTTTAAGCTGGGCTTCTCCTCTGGGTCTCAGGAGTGCAATTCATTTTGCACTCCTGTGACCCGTTTTCAGTGGAGAGCGGTCTGAAGTCCGCTCTCTCCTGATGTCATTGCCATCAGTCCAGGCACCGCGTCATTGCGACTTCCAAGTCTGGATCTGCCAGCTGCCTTGATTGATGGCAGACACTGATTGACAGTCAGCAGCTCTCCTCTCGGGGATCTGTGAGAACCGAGCCATCGGCGGTGTCCGGTGGCTCGGTTCTCAGTGCAGAGATGGTGGGGGACAGATGCAGCATCGGTCTGGTGCTGCATCCACCTAGGTAAGTATGAATCTTTAATAAAGAAATAAAAAAAACATACTTCTCTTTTAAGTCAGATTTCCCATATTATTTCTATTAACCCACCTATACCTCCTAAAGTATCCAAAATGTGTGCATAATATGGTCTGAATAATCCACTTTTCTCTGAATATCCCCTCTTTTGGTGTCACATATCACATACTCAATAATGACACTCCTGCATATATCTTGACTGTCATTTACAGCTATAATTAGCACTTCTCACACAGTAATTCTGTATGAAATGGTGCTTTCTTCATTAAAATTTGACATGTCCTGTAAAGGAAAATCATTTGTATTCACATCACACTATTTTAAAGCCACGAGGGATGAAGAAATTAAAATAAATGACTATACTGAAGAAGTGATAGCTTTTCTGTGTTATAATAATTAAAATGAAGAAAGTGAAAGTTATATTGTATCTGGCTCTATTTGAGGCAGTGCTGCCATCTACCGTATCTCACAGTGCTGTACGGGAAAATCAGAAGGCATAATAGTGACACCAGTGACATATGGGTCAGTCCCCTGAATACTGATTTTCGTTTCTGGAAGATGTTGCTGAGATGATACATACACTGGGGACTTCTGCAGCAAGAGTTGTTGAGTTTTAAGGTCTCCCCTCATACCCTTTATGCATAGTGTTCAGGAACAATAATATTAAGTAATGGGGTAATGCAATAACTAAACTTAGACACTCTTCCCCCAGGAGGCTTTGATATCATATTATACCTATTTGTTTTTGGGTGACAATTTAAAGTTCCTCTACATGTGAACAATATAATTGTGATATAGTGGTTTTAAACGATAAGTTCACTTTTTAAAAATAATTAATAAATGCATATTTTTTTGCAGGTGAAAAAAAATGTGCATTTATTATTTTTTGTTGCAGAAACCTGTAAAGCATTGCGACTCGCTGGTGCCATGCAGGTCTCCTGCAGATCTGTCAGTGTATAAGCTTGCTAGTACCTCGTACGAGGCAGCCGGTACATTCTGACTGGAAGACTCAATGAACTACCACAGCGCCCACAGAGGTTGAATAATTGTGGCAGCAGTCAGGGGGAGAAGATTCCCGGCCTGCTGTCACATCAAGAATCGGGGGGGGGGGTAGGGGGGTGTTGCATTCATAATATGTTGCATGTTATACCCTGAATATGTTTGTGTAACATGTTATGAAAGGTAGACATGTACACAAAATGAATTCGTTTTCGTTTCATTCGTTTTTTGTTTTTGTTTTTTCGTTTTTTCGGGCCATTCGTTATGATCGCAATTTCGCAATTTGTAAATTCGTAAATTCTACAATTCTAAAATCTGAAAATAAGAAATAAAATCTGAAAATTTGAAAGAATAACGGCTATTGCTCATGTGAATATCTCCTAAACGGCACACAATCAGGAGATATTCATTGTACCTACAGGTAACCTACTGTATATTACAAGCTTATCTGTAGGTACAATTTAATAATGAGAGTTTACTACTGCTTTATTCATACGGGTGCAGGGGTAATAATACACCCTGTGCTGTGCGGGCCACATTTTTTTTAGAACCATAAGATCAATGTTTCTCAACCTTTTTTCAGTTAAGGCCCCCTTTAAAATTATGGATCTGGAGGCACCCCATTCTAAAATGTAAAAATGATTCTAATAGTTTGCAGCAACATCAACACATGTAGGACACGCTACATTAGAGGTGATTAATTCTTCCAAAGCCAATACGCCTTTGCACTCTGGTACTGACTAGTATTCCAATATTTCACTTCTTCCTCAGCTTCTCCTCATCAGTCAGCTAATGTGACCCCAGGGCTGATGGAGTAGGGCAGGGGAGGGGCAAACAAGGATGCTATGCAGGGGCCCATGTCCTCCCTATCAATTGGTGACATCATTGGTTATTAAAACTGCAGCAGCTAGAAGGTCGTAATGGGGCACAATGAAAACCTGTGGCTTTTTGTAACTGAAAGGCTAGCTTGTGCCACCCGCTGGCTTGTGTACAACGTTTGGGCAAATTTTTAGGCATTTTGCCAAGGCATCCCTGAAGAAATCTGAAGGCGCCCCAGGGTGCCTGGGCACTGTAACAGAATGTCCCACACTCCACTTGAGTGCTTCCGTCATATACCGCTTCCTCCGGTCTGAATATAGATATTAGATAATATAGCTGCAGATTACAACCAAGAAGCAGGACTTTTTTGGCTGCAAAGCTGGAACATGAACTGTTTATTTGAACAGAGGCTCACAGAGATATACTTTAAGAAGACTACCCCCCTCCTTTGCATAATGACACAGGGTGGGGTAGACTTTATCTCCACCAGTAGCATGACACAGGTGTATTCAAACTTCTCATCAGTAGACTGTCCTATCAGGAGTCCCCCCTCCCTCCTCACAGCTAATCCACATACACATATACATCCCATAATAGGTTGCTCCCAAGGCAGACACAAACAATAGAACAATGGGATACAGCCACACCTCAAATGATCTAGTAAAGAGTCTACAACAGTATATGAGAATATATATATATATATATATATATATATATATATATATATATATATACATACATACACATACAATATTCCAGACTTTTGGTTCTCGGTCATCCTGTGCCTCTAATAGACACAGGGTAACTTACACATAGGAGGGGCTGGGGGAGCTGGACAAGGAGATTCCAGTGGTCTCCAAGAAAAGCTGGGTTCCACAAGCCCCTTGCCCAAAGTGACTCCCGTCACAGGCACCCCGGGTTGAAAAAGGCTGCATTAGATCATTGTTGGGCAGGATGCAATTTACAATCTGATAATGTACATAAAAATAGATAAGAGCAATTATATATGAAGCATTGATACAGCCTTACCAACAGATGCTAATGTCCAGTGTGGCCAGTTCCTGTGTGACATTGAGGCTGATTAACTAAAGAGGTAGACCTTGTTCACTTTTAAAATGAATTTTCACTTTGCAAAGCAAAGCTAGAATTCTGTTGGAAATTTTTCATTTAAGAATGTTCCTTCGATCTTCTAATTATTAGAGGTGTTAAACTGACATTCAATGTCAAATGCAGTGGTGAGAAAATTTGAAGGAGCAGGATGGAAAAATGTTCTCGAACGAACAGAATTTCAACAGTAAAGGTATTTTTTGTTTGGGAAATTACATTCATTCCAAAATCAAATGTTAAACACAAATGACATTTTGAAGTACTTTTAAACGATATTCAGAAAGTAACCGTGTGTACTGAGAAAATAAGTATGTACGTTTGTTCCAAAATCTACTAGTGTATGCCCATCCTAAATTTTCACTTATCTTAACGAATGTAAGAAAGACAGAGTAAACAACAAGTAAATGCATATGTACAGTGCTGCGCTAAACCAAAAAACACTAAGATAGCAGCTAACACACCTGTAGACTCAAGGTAGAAAGTGAAAAAAATATAAAAAAGTGTAGCGCTACAAACTGACAAACATAAAAATTACGTGCATATACACAATGAATAAACCTAGAATAAACTAGGTATGACCATAAATATGGGTTACACAATATGAATGTGCTAACCTGCAAAAAAATGAATAAACCAATAAATAATAAACCTAATTGGTAGAAGCAGTGACTAAAAAATAAAAATAAAAATAGTGACAATTCCAAAAAAGTCCTTAATTAGTTCAAAAGAAAAAAAAAACATGACAGTCCATAATGTAAATTTTGTAAAAAAAATAATAAGTGAGAAAACACCACCAAAAGTCTATGAAGGTTGCACGTGACAAAAATTGGACAAGTGACTCCCAGGTTCACAGGTGAGTGGATGATTGGTTCCAGGATCTGACGGTGAGTCAAAACTGGGAAAATCACAAGTGAACAGAAGATCTAAATCGGTGGCGGGGCCATCACCAAGAACAGCAAGAGGCTTACCGGAAATAAATGACCTGAAATGACATTTGTCATACAAGTCAAAAAGGCTTGTTGACCACCTGGTCAAAACGATATAATCTGTCAGATGTTGTCAGCATACGGTGGGAAGGGGAGGTGACATCACAGCTTTCACATCCATAGGCAATCCGACACAGGCCAAACGAATAATTCACATGCCATGCGAGAAGTAAAAAAACTCACATAGAGTGATAACGTTTAAAACACTGGTTTATTAAAAATAATTGGGATACAAACTCACATGTTGGAAGATCAAAAACAGCTTAAAACATCATATAGCGGCAATCGTGAGGGGTCCACCCGACATATTTCAGCAAAGAAGCCGTCATCTGGGGTTTAGTCACTGCTTCTACCAATTAGGTTTATTATTTTTTGGTTTATTCATTTTTTTGCAGGTTAGCACATTCATATTGTGTAACCCATATTTATGGTCATACCTAGTTTATCCTAGGTTTATTCAAGAAAGACAGAGTGAAAAGTTACTTTGCAAAAAATATCCCAAGTCATGAGCAAGGAAAAAAAAAAAAAACAGGATTTTTGCTTTCATATGATTGGATGATTGAGGTCAACACAACTTGCATTGCATTCAGTAAAAATGCTCTACTCCTTTAGTAAATCAGAGGTCATAAGCCCTTATGCCAGGGTATTAGGTGCAATCCTGGACTCAGATCTGTCCTTTCAGTCCTAAATCCAATCACTGTCCAAATCTTGTAGGCTTCACCTCTGTAACATCTCCAAAATACGCCTCTTTTTTACCAGTGAAACCACCAAGCAACTCATTCACTCCATTGTTATCTCTCACCTTGACTATTGTAACTCCCTTTTCATAGGCCTACTGCGACACAGACTATCCCCCCTTTACTCCATCATGTGGCTGCTAAATGCATCCACCTTATTAAGCATTCAGTGCCCGCCACCCCTCTCTGCCAATCCCTCCACCGTCTTCCGATTGCCCAACAAATAAAGTTCAAAATACTGACAAAAACATGTAAAATACTGACAAATGAAATTCAAAATACTGACAAAAACACACAAAGCCATTTACAACAGCAAACAAATATTCTTGCGCATGAGCGCTATGTCTGGGTTATCTAATGTTCAAACGATAATTCCTCAAGCCTTGTTGCCTTCCAGGATAGGGGTATCCTAGCAATCAAGAGAGGAAATAGACAAAACAGGTGAAGATAATTCATTTTGTAAAAGCCTCCAAATGGTGGCAGTCAATGTGGGTAGGAAGTCTCCAGATGGTGAACGAGAAATTCCTAGGCTCTGATGAAGAAGGTATCCCTTCCAAACATGTAAGCCAGCAGAGGTCCTGAAGTCCTCTCGTTCACCATCTGGAGACTGTCATACCTATTATTATTATTATTATTATACGAGATTTATATAGCGCCAACAGTTTACTCAGCGCTTTACAATGTATAAGGGGGACAACACAATTACAGTACAATACAAAAGGTACAGGAGGGCCCTGCTCGTAGAGCTTACATTCTAAAAGGGAGGAGGTGGTGGTACAAAAGGTAATAGCTGCAAAGAATGATTTGATGGGGGTGGCTCAGATTGACCTAGATTGACTGCCACCATTTGGAGGCTTTTACAAAACAAATTACCTTCACATGTTTGTGAGTAGTTTTTAATCTGTTTTTACAAATAAATTTACTAAAGCCATTTACAACTCTGCCCCTAGCTACATCACCAACCATATCTTTTCTCTCCAGCTTGTCTGAGGGTAGCAGTCATTTATCGGCCTCCTGGACCAGTGTCACGCTTTCTGGATGACTTCTCTGCATGGCTACCCTATTTTCTCTCATCTGAAGTGCCTGCCATCATCCTAGGTGACTTTAACATTCCAATCAATGTTAATAATGCTACCACTTCTAAACTACTCAACTTAACGTCCTCTTTTAACCTAACACAATGGACACAAACCACCACTCACTCCAACGGCAACACTCTTGACCTTGTATTCTCCCATCGCTGCACTCCCTGCAATCTCTCCAACGCACCCTTTCCTCTCTCTGATCACAACCTTATCCGTTTCACACTCTCCTTGTCTCCTATATCCCATGCTGCCAACCCACAAACCACTACCCGCAGGAACCTTCGCAACCTCAACCCTTCCCTTCTTCACTCTGCTACTGATGGCCTTTATGACAAAATCGCACCCCTATCCTGCCCAGACCTAACCACTTCCATCTACAACACCACGTTGTCATCCTCCCTAGACGTACTTGCTCCTCTTTCTACACGCAGAACCAGGCCCCATCTGCCACAACCCTGGCAAACAGACGACACCAGAAGTCTCAAGAGACGCAGCCGTGCTCTTGAGCGAGCATGGCGTAAATCTAAATCCCTGCAAGACTTTACCCTCTACAAATCTGTCCTTCTCAAATACAACTCCTGCCTCCACACTGCTAAACAAACCTATTACAACACTCTCATCAAAACCCTCTCATCCAAACCTCGTCAACTCTTTTCTACCCTTAATTCCTTACTTCACCCCCCACTGCCCCCTCCCACCAACTTGCTTACCGCTCAACATATTGCCAACCACTTCAATAGCAAAATCAACACAATTCGCAAGGAGATATCCAGCATTAAAATTCTTCCCCTACCCAACATATCAGGTCCAACACCACACTCAATACTCTCCTCCTTTTGCCCAGTTACCACAGAAGAAGTTGATAAACTCCTCTCCATGGCCCACCTCACTACATGTCCCCTGGACCCTGTCCCCTCTCAATTGCTGCGACCACCTTCCCACTCTATCCTCAACTCCCTAACCCACATCTTCAACCTCTCCCTCTCCTCCGGCACCTTTCCTTCCCCGTTCAAACATGCACTGGTTACCCCCATACTCAAAAAACCCTCACTAGACCCCACCTGTTTGAATAACTTAAGACCTATCTCCCTTCTCCCGTTTGCCTCCAAGCTCATCGAACGCCTTGTTCATGACCAAATGAGTCGCTACCTCACGGACAACAACCTTCTCGACCCCCTACAGTCTGGCTTCCGCCTACAACATTCAACTGAAACTGCCCTACTACAAATCACCAATGACCTAATAACTGCCAAAACCAATGGCCACTACTCCATACTCATACTTTTAGACCTCTCTGCTGCCTTTGACACAGTTGACCACCTGCTGCTCCTCAGCAAATTACACTCCCTTGGCCTCCGTGATTCTGCATTATCCTGGTTCTCCTCCTACCTATCTCAGCGCACTTTCAGCGTCACTTACAACTCCATCTCCTCCGCTCCCCTTCCTCTTTCTGTTGGGGTACCCCAAGGCTCTGTCCTTGGGCCTCTCCTTTTCTCACTCTATACCTCTTCCCTGGGCCAGTTGATCACCTCCCATGGCTTCCAATACCATCTCTATGCCGATGACACACAGATCTATCTCTCCACTCCCCAACTCACCCCCACTATCTCCTCACGGATCTCAAACTTGCTGAATGACATATCGGTATGGATGTCACACCACTTCCTCAAACTTAATCTTTCTAAAACTGAACTTGTTATATTTCCTCCTTCACGGTCCCCCTCCTGTGACTTCACCATTAATATCAACAACACAACCATTGGTCCCTCCACACATGCCAGAGTCCTGGGTGTAATCCTTGACTCTGACCTCTCCTTCAGCCCCCATATCCAATCACTGGCTAAATCCTGCCGCCTCAACCTCCGCAACATCTCCAAAATTCGACCCTTCCTGACTAATGACACTACAAAACAACTTATTCACTCCTTGATTATTTCCCGCCTCGACTATTGCAACTCTCTCCTTAATGGCCTACCCTTAAGCAGGCTATCCCCCCTTCAGTCTATTATGAATGCTGCTGCTAGACTAATACACCTCACTAATCGATCCGTGACTGCCGCCCCTCTCTGCCAATCCCTTCACTGGCTTCCCCACCCCCACCGTATAAAATTCAAAATGCTAACCATAACATACAAGGCCATTCACAACATCGCCCCCATCTACGTCACCAACCTCATCTGCAGATATCGCCCAAATCGCCCCCTTCGCTCCTCCCAGGACCTCCTGCTCTCTAGCTCCCTTGTTACCTCCTCCCATGCTCGCCTTCAGGACTTCTCCAGAGCCTCTCCCATCCTCTGGAATTCCCTGCCCCAGTATGTCCGATCAGCCCCTACCCTGTCCACCTTTAGGAGATCCTTGAAAACTCATTTATTCAGGGAAGCCTATCCCACACCCACATAACTGTCCCTGAGCCACCCCCATCAAATCATTCTTTGCAGCTATTACCTTTTGTACCACCACCCCCTCCCTTTAGAATGTAAGCTCTACGAGCAGGGCCCTCCTGTACCTTTTGTATTGAACTGTACTGTAATTGTGTTGTCCCCCTTATACATTGTAAAGCGCTGAGTAAACTGTTGGCGCTATATAAATCTCGTATAATAATAATAATAATAATAATAATAATAATAATAATATCACCCAAACCGTCCTCTCTGCTCCTCCCAAGACCTCCTGCTCTCTAGCTCTCTTGTTACCTCCTCCCATGTTCCTCTCCAGAACTTCTCCAGAGCTTTCCCCCATCCTCTGGAACACTCTGTCCCAATTTGTTTGACTCCTACTCTGTCCACTTTTAGGTGATCCCTGAAAACGCATCTCTTTAGAGAAGCCTATCATGCCTTCAGCTAACAACTGAATCCAGTATTTCTCTCATCAGCTTATCTCTCACAAATATTAATTTTTGTTCCACCTGCCCCTCCCTATTAGATTGTAAGCTCTCGGGAGCAGTACCCTCCTAACCCTCTTGTATCGAATTGTGCTGTTACTCTACTGTCTCCCTTTATATTGTAAAGCGCTACATAAACTGTTATGGCGCTAAAAAAATCCTGTATAATAATAATAATAATAATAATAGTGTTTTCTTTTCAAAATTTACTGCAAAAGATGAAAAAACAATTTCATGTAAAAATAAATTACAGGGCCATTAAGTAGTGGTTGAGCATGTACTATATTTGAAGAATAAGGATATCGTTTAGTGTCACTTTAAGCTATTATTCACATTTTCTTCAGTGAAGGTTCTTGACTTCTTTACTAAATCAACACTAATGTATCAACTTTTTGACATGTCATTAACATTGCATTCACTTGCTGCTTTGGTGATGTGATACCAAAATAGCAGGGTAAGTCTAAAAAAAAAAGAAAGAAAATAAAATACAAATTGCTTTCAAAACATGTTAGTAGTATTGCAGAAATTCGAAATATTCGAAGGCAAGAGATTGTCAGATGTGCTTCTATGCCACCTAGTGGTACAATTATTCTACAGCTTTTATTTTATTAATTATTCATCTCCCCAAATAATTTTCTACCACATTGAAAGGTAAAGTAAAGGTTGTGTGAATCTTGTGTGAAAACAATTATAAATTGACCCCCTACCATTATATATTATTCTTCTCCTTAATGAAGTTCAATGGTCACAGCATACACTCTCATTCTATAACATCAACAATGTAATAACTGTAGGGCTAACCCCAGAGGAGCCGCTGAATTGTTTTGTGATTTTTCTGCATGCCTGAAGATGACACACCTTGCTCACCCAGCACTTACTGACACACCCTGAGGTATTTCAAAGAAATTATTAGGCCAAGCATAAAAGAAAGGACTAGCTGGTGTGCTTATACAATTAACCGTTTGCCGACCAGCCGCCGCCATTATACTACGGCAGGTCGGCATGTTCCCGCGAGCCATCGTAGCTGTACGTTGGCCCTTTAAGAAGAGATAGCAGGTGCCACGCACCTGCTGCACTGCGGGGGAACCGATGCGTGTGTCCAGCGGTCGCAATGACCGTCGGCGACCTGCGATCGTGGGCACGAGAGCCAGAACAGGGATGTGTGTGTGTAAACATACACATCCCTGTTCTGTGAGGAGAGAAGAGACAGATCGTGTGTTCCCACTATCTAGGAACAACAATCTGTCTTCTCCTCTAGTCAGTTCCTTCCCCCTAAAGTTAGAACACACACTGAGGGAACACAGTTAACCCCTTGATCGCCCCCTTGTGTTAACCTCTTCCCTGCCAGTGACATTTACACAGTAATCAGTTCATTTTTATAGCACTGATCGCTGTATAAATGTCACTGGTCCCAAAAATGTGTCCGATCTGTCCGCCACAATGTCGCGGTCACGATAAAAATCGTAGATCACCGCCATTACTAGTAAAAAAATAATAATAATAAAAAAAACATAAATCTTTCCCTTGGTTTGTAGATGCTATAATTTTTGCGCAAACCAATCAACATACGCTTATTGCCATTTTTAATACCAAAAATATGTAGAAGAATATATATTGACCAAAACTAAAGAAAGAAATTATATTTTAAAAACATTTTTGAGGATATTTATTATAGCACAGAAGTAAAAAATGTATTTATTTTTTTTCAAAATTGTCACTCTTTTGTTGTTTATAGCGCAAAAAATTAAAACCGCAGAGGTTTTATACTCTTATTAATATACGCTTATTGCGATTTTTTTACCAAAAATTTGTAGAAGAATACATATCAACCTAAACTGAGGAAAAAAAAATTTTATATATATTTTTGGGGGATATTTATTATAGCAAAAAGTAAAAAATATTGCGGTTTATTTCAAAATTGTTGCCCTTTTTTTGTTTATAGCGCAAAAAATAAAAACCGCAGAGGTGATCAAATACCACCAAAAGAAATCTCTATTTGTGGGAAAAAAAGAATGTCAATTTTAATGGGGGAACAACGTCGCACGACTGCGCAATTGTCAGTTAAAGCGACGCAGTGCCGTATCGCAAAAAATGGCCCAGTCAGGAAGGGAGTAAATTCTTCCGGGGCTGAAGTGGTTAATCAATAAGAGAATAACATTACTCTGAGTGATATGGTTAAACACCTGCAGTATTCTGGCTAACAGCAATTAACAGAACTGAACTGCATTTACATAGCAACAGTATATAAAGACAGTCAGCCCCCCTTTATCACACTGAGCAGGGAATGAAAAAAAAAATTAAAGAAAGAAAGTTCCCAGCCTCTGAAGCAAGGTCCTGGACGATGAGCAGTCTCTTTGCTTCTCTGAGGTCTTACCCAATTGTGGTCAGCTTTGGCAGGGTTCCATTCAATCAGCAGCCCACTTTCCTTATTTTCACCCCTCCTAGCTGTCCCTACATTCCTCTCAGTAGCCTGCATGCATGCTCCTTGCTTTGCTACATCAGCCAATCACCATGCTCCAGGATCAAGCAAGACCCAGTCAAGATGGCTGCCCCCTACACTGGAGACACTCCATTGACGAGAATTGCAAAATGGTCTTCTTAAAGATGGCTGCTGCACTTCTGCATTTATAAATATTCAGTTTAACTGGTTCCCAATCGGCACACACCGATGTACGTCGGCAGAATGGCATCGCTGGGCAAATGGGCGTACTTGTACGTCCCTTTAAATTTGCCGCCGTGCCATTGCATGTGCACCGCCGTCGGGAGCTCCGTGAGTCGGGTCGCGCAGACTCAATCACCACGGGGATACCCGCGATCGCCTCACGGAGAGGAAGAACGGGGAGATGCTAATGTAAACAAGCATCTCCCTGTTTTGCCAAGTAACAGTGTCACTGATCTCTGCTCCCTGTGATCGGGAGCAGAGATCAGTGACGTGTCACACGTAGCCACGCCCCCCACAGTTAGAAACACTCCCCAGGACATACTTAACCCTTGCACTGCCCCCTAGTGGTTAACCCCTTCACTGCTAGTGTCATATACACAGGAATCAGTGCATTTGTATAGCACTGATTGCTGTATAAATGACAATGGTCCCAAAAATGTGTCAAAAATGTCCGACGTGTCCGTCATAATGTCGCAGTCATGATAAAAATCGTTGAT
Organism: Lithobates clamitans; assembly: GCA_037952925.1. Taxonomy (NCBI): domain Eukaryota; kingdom Metazoa; phylum Chordata; class Amphibia; order Anura; family Ranidae; genus Lithobates; species Lithobates clamitans. Next base: position 1,570,231 of record JBBGZY010000125.1, on the reverse strand, counting down.
CGCCGCCTTTTCTAGTAAAAAACAAATTATCAATAAAAATGCCATAAAACTATCCCCTATTTGTAGACGCTATAACTTTTGCACAAACCAATCAATAAACGCTTATCGCGATTTTTTATTACCAAAAATATGTAGAAGAATACATATCGGCCTAAACTGAGGAAAAATTTTTTTTTATTTTTTATTTTTGGGGATATTTATTATAGTAAAAAAATAATGCTTTTTTTTTCAAAATTGTTGCTATTTTTTTGTTTATAGCGCAAAAAATAAAAACCGCAGAGGTTATCAAATACCACCAAAAGAAAGCTCTATTTGTGGGGAAAAAAGGACGGCAATTTTGTTTGGGAGCCACGTCACACGACCGCGCAATTGTTAGTTAAAGCACGCAATGCCGAATCGCAAAAAATGCTCTGGTCAGGAAGGGGGTAAATTCTTCCGGGGCTGAAATGGTTAAAGTGGTTCTAAAGTCAAAAGATTTTTTATCTTAATGCATTCTATGCATTAAAATAGAAAACCTTTTGGTGTGCAGCAGCCCCCTTCAGCCCCCCTAATACTTACCTGAGCCCATCTCGATCTAGCGATGTTTCAGGAGAGTCTTGACTGCCCGGGACTCTCCTTCCTGATTGGCTGAGCTGCTGTCAATCCAAATCGGTGAGCCAAAGAGGAGAGAGTGTCTGAATGGACACACTGAGCAGCGAATCAGCTCGGGTGCCCCCCATAACAAGCTGCTTGCTGTCAGGGGAACTCAGCAGGAGGGAGGGGCCAGGAGTGCCTGCGAGAGACCCGAGAAGAGGAGGATCTGGGTTGCTCTGTGCAAAACCACTACACAGAGCAGGTAAGCATAACATGTTTGTTATTTTTAAATTAAAAAAATGAGACTTTAGTATCACTTTAACCCTGTCCACACTGCAGAAGGATAATACAGCAGCAACATAGGAAGAAATTTTGCAGCAGTTATCAGCTATAGTCCAGGTTACATAACATTACAATACAAACAATAGTTATTTTTGACAATATAAGCTTACTTGAAAAATTTCCTATCATATTGTGAGAGCTGCTTGTCTGCTGGCCATATCTTTCCACAACCTGACAGGCGCTCTAATGCATCTCCGCTCTATCCTAAACTAAAATAAATTTTTAAAAGTTTTGACTTTGGTTCTACTTTAAAGCTGAACTTTAGGTATGATCTTTATTCATTAGTTACATTGGTCCAGCTTGGATCGATGTAAACATGCATATCTCATACCGCTGGGGAAGCTGACCATCACTGTAATAGTTGGTGACTCTACTACAATGATACCAATGAAACCAAAATCTTCCAGGTCCTGTACACCAAGGGATCATTTGCTCAGCACAGTTGCTGTCCATATAATACTTAGTTTTAATTGAATACAAGGCCTATTATGATTGGCTGGGTGGAGATCATGACATCGCTATCGCACCTCTCCACCTCGTCCAATCAGAGAATGCCTTGTTTTCATTCGGCACAGGACCCAGAAGACGTTCGTTGTAGTAGCTCTGACTACTACAGTGTTTGTCAGCGTCCACAGCAAGCGCCCCAGGTATGAGATTTGCATAATTACATGGGTCGAGGTTGAACCAAAGTAGGTGTGCAATTAAGATCATATTTGGAGTTCAGCTTTATGAAACACATGTAATGCTATCAAATTCCAGGAACAACAGCCAAGCTCAGCTATCAAATAACATAATTCTACAATAGCATTACCGGCTCCTCGGCAAAGCATTTCCAAGGTTCTCAGTAGTTAGGCAATTTTCTTGTTCTGTTGGAGTAATGACTCCATACAGTAGCTACTCTGAATAGACAACAGGACATGGCTCGGATTTCAGCATATTATATTATATTATATTTCCATAATTATAGGAGACCTACGTGTTTTTTATGTGTATGTAATAGCCTTGTAAGTCCTCCATAGGTATGTTATTATTGTTTTGTTTTGATTTTTTATTTTTTGCAAAGTGCTTTGCTACGGTCATATTCTTGCTTGTTGTGCCACCTAGTGGATAGTGTTGGTCTGTGCGTCCTTGTCATCTGCCCATCACATCTCACCTACATTTGATTCCAAAACTCTGGAATTTACTTCCAAAAAACATCAGAGAGTCATCTTCTCTAAACTAATTCAAATCAAATCTAAAAATGTTTTTTCTTTAGACAAGCTTTCACTTAATTGTCCTGTTTTCCTTTGTTTTATACTGTGTATTTCTTGTGTTTTGCTTGTAAAGCATATTGAGAAGCTACCTTTAAAGGCGCTATAAAAAATAAAGTTTATTATTATTATTATCACATAGAGCTTTGATTGCAGGCACAGACTGGGGGACAGCTTCCCAGTGGCTGCAGCTGGGACTGTGTACAAATCTGACAAGCAGACTCCTGGCTGTCAGGTGGAAGCATTGCTCCCGCGCGCATCCGCGCCATGTAATTTGGGCTCCTCTTGCCCATCTAGAGGCCTGGGACCAGCATAGCAGGTGCCTCCGGGTAGAGGAGAAGGAGCAGACACACATTCGCTCTCCTCTCCTCCTTGTTACTGACTTGGAAAGCGACGTTTTTGATATCACTTGCAGGTCCCCCTCTCTGCATTACATTCAGTGGAGCACAGCCAGGGTCTAAAAGATGTCTCATAAAGAGAACCTATCACCAAAAAATCATCACATTATGTGATGAAAAAAAAAAGTACATTTTTTTTTTTGTAATAGTAAAAAATGAAAGTTACACCCAAGCACATAAAATCCCTCCAAACATTTCATTGAGGCCCCCCATTCCCACATATACACAAGTACGAATGTAAACACATGCGTCGGGGGCACCTACACATGAAAAACGCAGATTGTCACATATGTTACATACCGCCATGCACGCCGGAGTGAGAGCAATATTTATAGCAGGAGGCCTGCTTCATAACGCCAAAATGATGACCTATAGTGGGCTTTTAAAGTGCCGCCTATGAAAAATATAGGGTAATTAACGGGCGCATGCAAATTTAAAGCGTAACTCCATTTTTGTTGAAAAACAAAACATTCCCCTCTGGTTGATCTCTGTACATTGCAGGATTTTAACAAACTTTGTTGCAGATTCTTACCTTTGTGAGTCTAATGGGAGGGGTTTCGTAATTATCAATCAGCTGTGGCAGCTGAAGGGTTCCAATGAGGAAATCTGCTCGGCCTGCATCCCTTTAGATGTGTTCCTATTGGGAGCATCTCACCAAAAATGAAATTTTTGTTGCTGGGGATGCCTGAAATCTGACTTGTATCTTAGTGTAGACTTCTGGGAAAATCAGTGAGCCAATTACACAAGCAGGAAATTATGTTTCTGGGGAGTGTTCAGTACACATTCTGTGTACAGAACACCTCCAGGTAGACATATTGCATTTTCAGAAAATGACAGCGCTGCAAATTGAAATGGAAAGGTAATTTTTAATAAAATGAAACTACAATATGACTTGTGTCGCAATTGTATACTCTACATTATTTTTTTTCTTTATTTGCAATTTTTTCCCCACAAAAGTAAAGTTACCATTTAAGGTTTGACATTTTGGGTATGTATGTACTCAGCGCAACCTTTTATATTTTACCCCAAAAAATTGGCTAATTTATTGCTAAAAAATTTTGAAAAGCATTTATCATTCTCCTTCCACTTCATAATTATGTGCCACTTTGTGTTGGTCTATCACATAAAATCCCAATAAAATACATTTACATTTTTGGTTGTAACGTGACAAAATGTGGAAAATTGCAAGGGGTATGAATACTTTTTCAAGGCACTGGGCATGTCAGACAATATATTACATACTCACTTGAGCAATTGTAAAACTCTTTGAAAGTATAAGTTTTTCCTTTTACAGTGAAGGATTTTTGGCCATGTTGGACAAGTTTGTGCATGAGGCATAGTTTTTTTCTTGCACTGGTACATGCCCACCAGTGGAATTAAAGGAGTGATTCCTACATTAGTGTCAGAAGCATTTTTTATTTTGCTAGGGGCCACTGTACTTTCGATATTTCTGGCTTTGCAATAGGATACCTGGGTTTCTGGGTAAGAGATATTTATAGGAATGGGTCCTCTCCATTCTTTTATTGGATGTAGAACTGGGTAGTGAAGTGAGTAGGTTGCCCTAAATTACTCAGAGACTCTAAAGAACCAAAGGGCCAAGTATGGATTGGGGTTTTTCTTTTTACATATTGCCGGCAATGTTTTTTTGTCATTCAGCTGTCAGCGGGGAAGCCCGTTGAGAGCTGATGACTTATCTGTTGTTAAGGATGCAGCGGCCGGCCACCCGGCCCATGGCAGAATGACAGCCAGGAAGTGGCTTGGTTATCCTGACTGGGCGTCATATGACATCCAGCAGGATAACAAGCCAGCGCGCGATCAGTGGGGTGCTGTGTCAGCCTGACGGAGGCTCTTTTCCACATGATCAGCTGTGTCCAATCACAGCTAATCACAATGTAAATAGGAAAAGCCACGTATCGGCTTTTCCTCTATTGCGTCTGACAGACGTGAGTAGAGGAGAGCCAATCGGCTGCTCTCCTGACAGGAGGGGTCTGCACTGGATAATTATCAGTGCAGCCCCCCCCCCCCGAGAATGCCCACCCAGGACCACCAGGGATGTCCACCAATGATGCCCACCCATAACCACCAGGTATGCCCACCCATGACCACCAGGGATGTCAATCAGTGCTCATAAATGATGCCAATCAGTGCCCATAAATTATGCGAATCAGTGCCCATAAAATATACCAATCATTGCTCATCATAAATGCCTGCCAGTGCCGCCTCATATCCTATCAGTGCCATCTATCAGTGTCCATCAGTGCCACCCATCAGTGTCCATCAGTGCCACCTATTAGTGCCCATCAGAGCCACCCATCAGTGCCCATCAGTGCTGCCTATCAGTGCCCATCAGTGCCACCCATAAGTACCCATCAGTGGAGCCTTTCAGTGCCCATCAGTGTTGCCTATCAGTGCCACCTATGAGTGCCCATCAGTTCTGCCTATCAATGCCCATCAGTGCTGCATACCAGTGCCACCTATCAGTGCCCATCAGTGCCGCCTATCAGTACCCATCAGTGCTGCATATTAGTGCCCATCATCAGTGCCACCTCATCAGTGTCCGTCAATGCAGCCTTATCAGTGCCCATCAGTGAAGGAGAAAACTTACTTATTTACAAAATTTTATAACAGAAACAAAGAAAAACTTTTTTTTTTTTTTAATTTTTCGGTCCTTTTTTATTTGTTTAGCAAAAAAAAAAACCCAGTAATTATCAAATACCACTAATAGAAAGCTCTATTTGTGGGAACAAAATGATAAAAATGTTGTTTGGGTACAGTGTTGCATGATCGCGCAATTGTCATTTAAAAAGCAACAGCGCTGAAAGCTGAAAATTGCCTTGGGCAGGAAGGGGCGAAAGTGCCCGGTATGGAAATGGTTAACAAGCAACTATTCGCTGTGCCCTGACCAGCAGTCAGGTGCATTGCTTCAGCCAATCAGGGCTTAGAATGCCATTGGTTCCTGCTGCTGTAAATCAAATCCAGTGACATGGGAGCGGGGTGTGGGGCCGAGTCCTGCTGTCTGTGTCAATGGAGGATTTGGGAGCGAGCACGCACGTGTGCCCCCATGGAAAGTGGCTTTCCATGGGGGCACCTGATATAGGGGAGGAGCCAGGTGCGCCGGTGAGGCACCCCAGGAGAGGAGGATCCGGACTGCTCTTTGCAAAACCCTTGCACAGAGCAGGTAAGTATAACATGTTTGTTATATTTTTTATTTTTTTTATAAACAAACGTTTACAATCACTTTAACTATGATGTGGTATCCCAGGAGGTAAGGATTGTAGGAGTCCTGGCCAGGTACCCAAGTTCTGTGAGAGAGGGTAGTGGGGGCAATATTAGAAAAAAGTGAAAGCTAATGTCGTGTACACACGTGCGGACTTTTCGACCGGACTGGTCCGACGGGACGAATCTGTCGGACAATGCGACCGTGTGTGGGCTTCATCGGGCCTGCAGCGGACTTTTTCTGTCGAAAATAAGACAGACTTTAGATTTAGAACATGTTTCAAATCTTTCCGACGGACTTGAGTCCGGTCGAAAAATCCACTCGTCTGTATACTAGTCCGACGGACAAAAACCGGCACTAGGGCAGCTATTGGCTACTGGCTATCAACTTCCTTATTTTAGTCCAGTCGTACATCATCATCACGAATCTGTTGGACTTTGGTGTGATCGTGTGTAGGCAAGTCCGTTCCTTCGAAAGACGGTCGGAAGTCCATCAAAAGTCCGTTGAAAGTGTGTCGGAAAGACCATCGGACCTTTGATGCCGAAAAGTCCGCCCGTGTGTACACGGCATGAGGGTCCACTATAGGTACTGAAAATTTCAAAGTGAATTGATAATATTGACGTGTGTTCAACTGATTGATGTGAAGTGTGAATTTTGATAGTAGGTTTACTTTCAAGGGATTATTCTCTTGGTGAAACATTAACTACTTGAGTCAGGTCTAAAGATTACCTCACTCTGTTTTTTGTGAAGGGGGTTGTGTTATCAGTCACATGCTTCACAATTCAGGTGAGTTCGCTCTCTCGTGATCGATGTCATGCAGGTGTGACTCACACAGAAATGAAAAATCCAACAGTGCAGCACTAAAAATAATCATTTTGCAACAATCAGTCATATGACTTATGCCCTGTACACATGATCGGATTTTCAGACGGAAAATGTGTGATAGGACCTTGTTGTCGGAAATTCCGACCGTGTGTGGGCTCCATCACACATTTTCCATAGGAATTTCCGACACACAAAGTTTGAGAGCAGGATATAAAATTTTCCGACAACAAAATCCGTTGTCGGAAATTCCGATCGTGTGTACACAAATCTGACAGACAAAGTGCCACGCATGCTCAGAATAAATAAAGAGATGAAAGCTATTGGCCACTGCCCCGTTTATAGTCCCGACGTACGTGTTTTACGTCACCGCGTTTAGAACGATCGCATTTTCCGACAACTTTGTGTGACCGTGTGTATGCAAGACAAGTTTGAGCCAACATCCGTCGGAAAAAATCCATGGATTTTGTTGTCGGAATGTCCGAACAAAGTCCGACCGTGTGTACGGGGCATAACATTAACATATATGTGATAAAATCGTTATTCTGCCTCTTCCACCAACCACGAGATTGTGAGCACATACAACTCATACAGGACAATCACAGTAAAAATATAAAGTCCTCAGAACAGATATAACACTGTGTCATGCAATATTCCCACTTCAAAACTTGCCAGGGGATTCCGTGAACATAGGAGAGCTCCTTACCAGATATCCATGGCTCTCTATTTAACCACTTGCTGGCCAGCAGCTCTGTTTTTCCCAGACAACATACTGGTATGTTGTCCTGCTCATGTGCCTCACACGCGCCCCCTGGGGCGTGCAGTGGCACCATCTACCGGACACAGCGGATCATGGTGCTCGGTATCCAACTGCTGTGGTCTGCCCAGATACCACGTGATTGCTGTGACCGATCACAGCGGTCACATGTCATCTAGTATACAACAGTCATGATGGGAATACATTCACATACCTCCCAACTTTTTGAGATGGGAGCGAGGGACACCTATTAGCAAATGTATGTAGGCATAGGACACACCCCCTGCCACGCCTTCTTAAAGGAAAATTATACAAAACAATTATTAGTTAAACCCACGAGTGCTTTATTTTTACCACTACTATTCCTTTATATTGGCTTTTGAAGTTCACAAATGCAGCAATTTAGTAATTGGATGAAAGATTTAGCACTGGGAAACACTTTTTGAAAGATAAATAGTGCATTTTATATACAACTATATGGATCAGATCAATATGAGGGACAAATGAGGAGGAATGAGGGACAGAGGGACTTTGCTCGAAATAAGGGACAGTCCCTCGAAATCAGGGACAGTTGGGAGGTATGTATTCATGACATAATTGTCTATTATTCTGTGTGTGGTCTGTGATTGGTCACAGTGATCACATGATACTTGGGCAATGGATACAGGAAATGAAAGCCCCTTGGGAGGAGGGCTCCTTGGCACCAAACACTGAGCGATCATCCAGCTCAGGTGCTGACGCCGCTTCCCTCCTCCCCCAGGCTCACGCACGTGGCGCTGGCGGCATGTACTTTTATGTCCCCCAGTCGGAGCGGGCTGTTCACATGGCCAGTCTCCTCCTGGGGTCTCTGCATACCAGCTGCTCTCATCTTGCGGGTTGTGCATGACATATAGCATCAGGTAAGCCTCTTGAGAATGGGCTCACTTTCCCTGTCATGTTTCTGCTTTGTCTCACCGCACACTCTGTTTTTTATACCAGTCCCACTTAATCCTGAACACTCCCCTTGTCTACACATATTTAGATTTTTCACCAATCACCCCTTCAATTAGATCCATTCACTATATAACCTCCATTATATTATCTACCAGTACTCTACATATGGGTATCTTTGGGTACATTATTTATACATTACTCAACATAATTATTTCATTTTAAACTATATATACTTATATTTAATATTTGTCCCTAGATATTCCCCCCCGTTCTGACAAGCTATACATCATCATTGTTGCTACATGGAGATCACCCCACTACCCTGACACTGCCATTCCATCACCTGATGCTATTCAGACACAACATGCTGCCTCAGCTCCTGCGGCATGGTTTGTTGCCTCCGGCCCACTCCATGCCATCTGCCATGCGCCGCACTCAATGTCAGGGTTGGTAAGTGTGTTTTTGGCCAACTATTTTTAGCATTTTTTACTCTACTCCTCTCTATATAGATTGAGGTTTATTATATGTATATACCTTACAGGATTCTGTCGCATCAGCTCCTGATGAGTGGAGAAAATCATCCATGAAACGCGTCGAGCTACACTTGATGCTACAACTTTATTTATTGCACCTTGATGATGTCATCATTATTTTAATAATATCATCATTATCCAATTATCCAATTCCAGTTGCCGAGTATGCCACCTCTGGCACCTAATAATATGACTATTATTATTATTATGCGATTATAATTCCAGTTACGGGGCATGCCACCTCTGGCACCTGCAGGCCATTTGCTGTTTTGCACCAATACTACTTTGACTACTATCTACTCAGTATGACCATGTATTCAATTGCATGTACCTTTCCATCTATTATGCCTACATTTTTGTGCCAATTATATGTGTATGTATATATATGAAATTCTTTTACGACATCTACTATAATTAATAAATTTACATTTTTAATCCTCCGCATTTCAACTGCTTCATTTAAAGTCCCAACTTCCTTTTTGCATATACCTGATACCAGGATGGAGGCGACTAGTGCACCTCATTTAAAGTCTCAAACTCCCCCCTCAATTTATTATTGCTATATGGCGGGCGGCAAGTGGTTAAACAATTAAAAAAAAAATGAATGCATTTTTTTTTTTTTTTTACTGTCAGCAGTCCGTATCCCTAATCACTGCCACACCAGTTACTAGGATCACTTTTACCTGAAATAAAATCACCTGGTGAAAAGAACAGTACCAGGATCATGGTTGAAGCCATCTCAGTATGAGGCCCTATAATACATACGGTGGTCTGAAGGGTGTTAAAGGTATGGTTCACCTTTACCAAAAAAATTGCCTATGCCGATACAGGAGGACATCTGTAGAAAAAAAAACTGTGGAGCTTTGACCAAAGTTAAATAATGCCCTAGCTATAGGCCATTTGTGTACCTCATGAAATGTGGCAGTGGAAAGGGGGACGTTTTATGTGATAATGACTAAGCCCCTCCCCTTCATGACATTGTTAAAAAGTGGCGGAGCATTGGTGACCTAAAAATGATGCCCCCCCCCAAAAAAAAGTTATGCGGATGTCCATGCAGGCACACCTCATTTTTTGTGCTCTTCCACTGGCTCCAAAGAACAGTCTAGGGGTTTCTTTTTTGTTGTTTTATTTGGAATAATGAACTTGATTAGAGATAGGGAGCATGGAATAATCCCTGAATTTGTAAATAGGACCCCAGCTAAGCCTAGCTGGGACCTCTGTTTCTTCCTGAAGGCTTCCTTTAAGGTCCTGCACCAGGGGCAGAGCTCCTGCACAAAGGGTCTCTTCCTGCAGGATTGGACCCCAGAACACTGTCCCTGCTGCCCAGGCCTCAGACTATTTATGGCCTATCATTACTTACTGGGCACACTTCTCCAGGGATTGGCCAGAGCTCCATAAACATTCTGGCTGCATGTCCCATCTTTCCTCCAACTATAATTCTAGAATCATCTAAAAGACAGCGGGAAGTAACAGAGCAGCAGCCTTTGAAACACTGAGCAGCCCAAAATAATCAACCCCTGCTCCACAGATTCCTGGGGACCCAAGCTAAATTTACCTAGCAGCCTACTCTACAGGTGAAGGGAGCTACATACAGATGCCTCTTATCTGCATATACAGTTTTTGGTAAAGGTTAACTAAGCCTTTAAACTGTAACTAGAGGCAAAACTTTCTTTTTTTTCATTTTCGAGTAAGAGAGAGTTATAAAAATAAAAATATCCCCGCTCCACTAGATAAATAAAACGTATACTGGTGCAAACACTGGAGGTGATACCAAAACCCTAAAATACCGTATTTATCGGTGTATAACACGCACTTTTTTCCCCTTAAAATCAGGGGGAAATTGTGGGTGCGTGTTATACGCGGATTGTGAGCCTCTCTGCGGCTTTCGGCCGCTCTTGGCCATTCTCGTTGGCTTTCGGCCACTCTCGGCTGTTCTCGGCGGCTTTCGGCCGCTCTCGGCTGTTCTCGGCGGCTTCCAGCCGCTCTCGGCGGCTCTCATAGACCTGCGTGAGCCGCCGAAAGCAGCCGAGAACAGACGAGAATGGCAGAGAGCTGCCGAAAGCCGCCAAGAACAGCCGAGAGCGGCCGAAAGCCGCCGAGAGCGGCCGAGCACCGCGACATCCGGCTCTGTATCTTGGCGGCACCATTTTTAAACGGCAAGGTACTGACAGTGTACAGACTGTCTGCAAATGACACAGGGGCAAGGCTGCAATTGACACTGACAAGGATGCAATGATGGACACTGACAAGGCTGCAATGATGGACACTGACAAGGCTGCAATGATGGACACTGGCAAGGCTGCAATGATGGACACTGACAAGGCTGCAATGATGGACACTGACAAGGCTGCAATGATGGACACTGACAAGGCTGCAATGATGGACAAGGCTGCAGATGGACACTGATAAGGCTGCAAGGCTGCAAATGACACTGACAAGGCTGCAAGGCTGCAGATGGACACTGACAAGGCTGCAGATGGACACTGATAAGGCTGCATTGATGGGCATTTAAATGTAAGTTTTTTTTCCTTAAACTTCCCTCCTGAAAGTTTTTTTCCTTAAAATTCACTCCTAAACTTGGGGTGCATGTTATACGCTGGCGCGTGTTATACGCCGATAAATACGGTAAGTAAATATAAAAATAGTGCTGCACTGTAAAATAAATACCAACCACAGGGTGTGGCAGAATGTACACAATGCAATGCTGCATATCATACATACCATACCTAGGCAAATAAAAAATCAAGTGACAATGTGCATACCGGTAAGTGCAAGTGAAACACTAAAATATCATGTGCTCAGGAGTGATTAATCTAGTCAACAACAAACGTCCTTAATTCTTGATAGATATTCACTGATATAAAAGATGTAGTATCAAATAATGTCTTTATCTTCTTTATGACAAGCACAGTAAAGAACTGGATTGTATCCGTGCAGTATTCTCTTCCAAGAAAAACTCTATATACAGTGCTGTGGTGATGGTGACTTTTTTTTATAAAGTGCAGATGAATGGTGAATTCTTGTCCTCAGTGAAAAACGTGGTGTATAGATGTCCCCTTACCTTACTGCTGTAAGGTAACAGCGTGTAAATATATCTTTGTGGGTGTCAAATGTGTTCACTACGGATCTGGTATCTACCGACCTCTGGAACTGGCATTTTATGATCTACCGATGTATGTACCTCTATATGGCTGGAATCCCTCTGCCAGACGTGACTTACTTCAGCATAGCCTCATGAATTAGAATGGGGAAGTATGGAAGGAAGCACAGGGGGGATGCTTGATAGTGTAGTATGTTTAAAAGTATTTATTTAAAACAGCAAGAAACAATCAGAGTACTCACATTTGCAATGTAAAAAAAAATCAAAACAAACACGAGCAGCGAGCTCACCGACGTCACTTCCGGTGCCTGTACGTCCCGACGCGTGTACTCAAAAGCATAAACATTCACATTTGGAGAATTAAAACAAGCATTTTAGGAACACAAAAAGTCCTTGGTTAACATATGTTTCCAACCAACAAAATGGATTAAACAAAAAATGATCTGACGTCATGACACTACATGTGCTAACCATTTAGTTGGTTGGAAACAAATGTTAACCAAGGACTTTTTGTGTTCCTGAAATGCTTGTTTTTTTTTAATAATCAGTATTTATTTTATTAAAGAAACACATAACTTGAAATGTCCAACAATTTTTGGTGTAACATGAATTCTGACCTTGCAGGGTCTGTTACATTTTATCAATTCAAATAAGTCAGATAAGCAGAGGTAGTTATCACCATAGTAAATCTATATGGTCACACATATAATTGCTAAATGATGCATACCGGTTGAGGGTCAATGTAGGAGTATGGAGACAGTCAACTGTAACATCGCTACGAAAGTTGTACAAATAAGTGAGGAGTTAACTTATTATGCTACGTATAGCACTTTCTCGAGCTAGAAGTCCGGAGATTGGTCATCAACCTGGTAGTTTGAGTTTGCGGACCCCGGTATGCGGTCAGGGCAGAGGGGGGGGCCCCATGGTCTCCAGCATACCACCCCCCGCCCCTCACACACCCGGGGAGCCAAGTAACAAGCAAGAATGATTCGTTTCTCCTGCAGGGATATCAATTTCTCCGTATCATCAGGGGTAGATCGCATGGACCTGAAGGATTTACAGGATCCATGTCCTAAATTCCGTCCAATAACCTATTATCTCAACCGGTATTTAAATGACTACAGAACTGTCAACTTTTATAAAGTAAATGGGTGAAATAAAAGAAAAGAAAAAGAAGATGGTGAGGAGGGAGAGGGGGTAAGGAGTGTCCAAAGCGTACCTGTGTTTCAGCTTAAAAGTTCTCCCACATCGAGTGCACCACCCCGGTCTCACCACCTTCTTATGTCCAGATTCCATGTTCTTGGTCTCTGTAGACTGAATCTCCTCACTAGGTTCTCAATGCTCTACGAGTTGAGAGAGACGGGTCTGCCAATTCTAGTAAAGCAGTATCTAAGCTGGAGGGAACCTGATTAGGGTCAGTAACAAATTCGTTCCAAGATGCCCAGATCAGGGAGTATTTTTCTTGTGTACCTCGGCAGGTTGCTATCCAATCCTCAGCCTCTCTGACCGCATTTACCTTAGCAATCCACTGTTCTTTTGTAGAAATACTGGATTTCTTCCAGTGAATGGGAAGTAGGCATCTTGCTGCATTTATCAGATGAGGCAGCACAGTTTTTTTGCATTGGCGGAATGAGATCGGAGGTATATGCAGTAGAAAATGCTTTGGAGAGAGAGGAACCTCTATGTCTGTTATAGTTTTTATTTGGTCCCGTATTTCTTCCCAAAAGGGTTTGATTAGGGGGCAGTGCCACCATATGTGCATAAGTGTTCCCTGGTGACCATATCCTCTCCAGCAGTCTTCTGACACAGCTGGGTATATGCGGGCCAAGTCCGCCGGTACGCGGTACCAACGGGTCATGATCTTGAAGTTCGTCTCCTGAGTTTGGGAATCTATAGAGGATGAGTGGGTAAGGTAGAATAAATGGTTTAGTTGGGTTTCAGTGAATTCTTTTTCCCATCGCCAGATATATGCGAGTTTAGGCTGTGGAGCTGCCGAACCTAAGAGTCGATATAGCTCAGATACCAAATGAGGGGCAGATTCCTCTTCGATGAAGAGGCGTTCGAATGGGGTGGAGGTGGAGGGATCCCTGATCATGTGGCCATGTTTCTTGAAGAAATGATGTAGCTGTCTGTATCTCCAGAAGTTAAGTCATGGTCCATTATCCCCTACCAGTAATTCATCGTATCGCATAATTTTGCCATCTTTCATGAGTTTTCTGCAACTGGCATTTCCATCATCTACCCATGGCTTAAAAAAGGCCATTTGCTCTCCTGGAGGGAACCATTGAAATCCTCCTAGTGGCGCCAGCGGAGACATAGGGGGGGCCAAATGCAGCAATGTATTTATTCTGTCCCAGATCATCAACACCTGTGTCGTCAGTGGGGAAGTCGATTCAGATAACCCCCTATACTCTCGAGGCAGTCATGGAGCATAAGCTAGGTTCCTGCCTGCCAGGGATTTCTCTAAGGTGACCCAAAGTTTCGATTGAGTATGGAAGGAAGCACAGGGGGGATGCTTGATAGTGTAGTATGTTTAAAAGTATTTATTTAAAACAGCAAGAAACAATCAGAGTACTCACATTTGCAATGTAAAAAAAAATCAAAACAAACACGAGCAGCGAGCTCACCGACGTCACTTCCGGTGCCTGTACGTCCCGACGCGTGTACTCAAAAGCATAAACATTCACATTTGGAGAATTAAAACAAGCATTTTAGGAACACAAAAAGTCCTTGGTTAACATATGTTTCCAACCAACAAAATGGATTAAACAAAAAATGATCTGACGTCATGACACTACATGTGCTAACCATTTAGTTGGTTGGAAACAAATGTTAACCAAGGACTTTTTGTGTTCCTGAAATGCTTGTTTTTTTTTAATAATCAGTATTTATTTTATTAAAGAAACACATAACTTGAAATGTCCAACAATTTTTGGTGTAACATGAATTCTGACCTTGCAGGGTCTGTTACATTTTATCAATTCAAATAAGTCAGATAAGCAGAGGTAGTTATCACCATAGTAAATCTATATGGTCACACATATAATTGCTAAATGATGCATACCGGTTGAGGGTCAATGTAGGAGTATGGAGACAGTCAACTGTAACATCGCTACGAAAGTTGTACAAATAAGTGAGGAGTTAACTTATTATGCTACGTATAGCACTTTCTCGAGCTAGAAGTCCGGAGATTGGTCATCAACCTGGTAGTTTGAGTTTGCGGACCCCGGTATGCGGTCAGGGCAGAGGGGGGGGCCCCATGGTCTCCAGCATACCACCCCCCGCCCCTCACACACCCGGGGAGCCAAGTAACAAGCAAGAATGATTCGTTTCTCCTGCAGGGATATCAATTTCTCCGTATCATCAGGGGTAGATCGCATGGACCTGAAGGATTTACAGGATCCATGTCCTAAATTCCGTCCAATAACCTATTATCTCAACCGGTATTTAAATGACTACAGAACTGTCAACTTTTATAAAGTAAATGGGTGAAATAAAAGAAAAGAAAAAGAAGATGGTGAGGAGGGAGAGGGGGTAAGGAGTGTCCAAAGCGTACCTGTGTTTCAGCTTAAAAGTTCTCCCACATCGAGTGCACCACCCCGGTCTCACCACCTTCTTATGTCCAGATTCCATGTTCTTGGTCTCTGTAGACTGAATCTCCTCACTAGGTTCTCAATGCTCTACGAGTTGAGAGAGACGGGTCTGCCAATTCTAGTAAAGCAGTATCTAAGCTGGAGGGAACCTGATTAGGGTCAGTAACAAATTCGTTCCAAGATGCCCAGATCAGGGAGTATTTTTCTTGTGTACCTCGGCAGGTTGCTATCCAATCCTCAGCCTCTCTGACCGCATTTACCTTAGCAATCCACTGTTCTTTTGTAGAAATACTGGATTTCTTCCAGTGAATGGGAAGTAGGCATCTTGCTGCATTTATCAGATGAGGCAGCACAGTTTTTTTGCATTGGCGGAATGAGATCGGAGGTATATGCAGTAGAAAATGCTTTGGAGAGAGAGGAACCTCTATGTCTGTTATAGTTTTTATTTGGTCCCGTATTTCTTCCCAAAAGGGTTTGATTAGGGGGCAGTGCCACCATATGTGCATAAGTGTTCCCTGGTGACCATATCCTCTCCAGCAGTCTTCTGACACAGCTGGGTATATGCGGGCCAAGTCCGCCGGTACACGGTACCAACGGGTCATGATCTTGAAGTTCGTCTCCTGAGTTTGGGAATCTATAGAGGATGAGTGGGTAAGGTAGAATAAATGGTTTAGTTGGGTTTCAGTGAATTCTTTTTCCCATCGCCAGATATATGCGAGTTTAGGCTGTGGAGCTGCCGAACCTAAGAGTCGATATAGCTCAGATACCAAATGAGGGGCAGATTCCTCTTCGATGAAGAGGCGTTCGAATGGGGTGGAGGTGGAGGGATCCCTGATCATGTGGCCATGTTTCTTGAAGAAATGATGTAGCTGTCTGTATCTCCAGAAGTTAAGTCATGGTCCATTATCCCCTACCAGTAATTCATCGTATCGCATAATTTTGCCATCTTTCATGAGTTTTCTGCAACTGGCATTTCCATCATCTACCCATGGCTTAAAAAAGGCCATTTGCTCTCCTGGAGGGAACCATTGAAATCCTCCTAGTGGCGCCAGCGGAGACATAGGGGGGGCCAAATGCAGCAATGTATTTATTCTGTCCCAGATCATCAACACCTGTGTCGTCAGTGGGGAAGTCGATTCAGATAACCCCCTATACTCTCGAGGCAGTCATGGAGCATAAGCTAGGTTCCTGCCTGCCAGGGATTTCTCTAAGGTGACCCAAAGTTTCGATTGAGTATGGAAACGCCAGTTAAGTATCCTCTGAAGGGCTATGGCTTGATAGTATCTTTTCATGTCAGGGATACCAAGGCCACCTTCTTTTTTCGAGCGTTTGAGAGTCCGTAAGGCTATTCTAGGTTTACGTGTATTCCAGATGAAGTCAGAGAACATGCTGGACAAACGATCAAAGAAGACCCCGGGAAGGGGGATTGGTAACATTTGTAGGTAAAAAAGTACCCGTGGCAGTACATTCATCTTTATAATGTTTACTCGGCCCAGCCACGTGAAGGCAGTCCGTGTCCATAGCGAAAGGTCCTCTTTGATCGTGGTCAACAGCTGGGGATAGTTAGCCTCATATAAGTTTTCATAACGGTCCGTGAGTTACACCCCAAGGTATCTTAGTGAAGAAGTAGCCCAAGTAAAGGGGAAGGCAGTTTTGAGATTCGTGGTCAAGTGGGGAGGTAGAGAAATGGGGAGAATTTCGGATTTTGTGAGGTTAATTTTGAAGTTGGAAATTGACCCAAACTTCTTCAGTTCCTTCATTAGATTAGGCAGCGATATTAGGGGGTTTGAAAGGTGGAACAGTATATCATCAGCGTATGCTGAGAGTTTGTGTTCCGTATTTCCTACTTGAAGTCCCGAGATGTCCCGGCTGGCTCTCACAGTGCTGAGAAATGGCTCCAGCCCCAGAGCGAACAACAGGGGCGATAGGGGACACCCCTGTCTTGTGCCGTTTCTAATGGGGAAGCGGGAAGAAAGTGTTCCATTGACCGTAACCTGTGCGCATGATGTGGAATATGATGCTAAAACCGATGCCAGCATTCTCGGGCCTAGTCCGAGTGTGTCAAGTACTGCTTTAAGGTATGGCCAGTCAACGCGGTCAAACGCTTTTTCCGCGTCTGTGGATAAGATTAAGTAAGGTTGTGGGTTGGTGCGCGAATGAGCCCAGTTTATTAGTTGAACCGCTCTAAGTGAGTTGTCTCTGGCCTCTCTGCCGGTTATGAATCCTGTCTGGTCTGGGTGGACAATTCCTGGTATTAGGTGTTTGATAGGGATGAGCCGAACACCCCCCGGTTCGGTTCGCACCAGAACCCGCGAACGGACCGCAAGTTCGCACGAACGTTAGAACCCCATTGACGTCTATGGGACTCGAACGTTCGAAATCAAAAGTGCTCATTTTAAAGGCTAATTTGCATGGTATTGTCCTAAAAAGGGTTTGGGGACCCGGGTCCTACCCCAGGGGACATGTATCAATGCAAAAAAAACTTTTAAAAACGGCCGTTTTTTCGGGAGCAGTGATTTTAATGATGCTTAAAGTAAAAAAAAAAAAGTGAAATATTCCTTTAAATATCGTACCTGGGGGGTGTCTATAGTATGCCTGTAAAGTGACGCGTGTTTCCCATGTTTAGAACAGTCCCTGCACCAAATGTCATTTTTAGAGGAAAAAATCTCATTTAAAACTGCTTGCGGGTTTAATGTCATGTCGGGTCATGGCAATATGGATGAAAATCAGTGAGACAAACGGCATGGGTACCCCCCAGTCCATTACCAGGCCCTTTGGGTCTTGTATGGATATTAAGGGGAACCCCGCACCCAAATTAAAATAAGGAAAGGTCCCTATATACTCTGAACAGCAGTATTCAGGCGGTGCAAACAAGACAGGGACTGTAGGTTTGTTGTTAAGTAGAATCTGTTTGTAATTTTGAACATTTTTAATGTGTTTAGCTCCAGCCAAAAAATCTTTTCTAAGCTTTTTGGAAAACATAGGGAAGGGTTATCACCCCTGTGACATTTGTTTTGCGTCTTTCCTCCTCTTCAGAAGATTTCACCTCACTTTTTTGTCCCAATGAAAAATGTTTTTTGAAAATTTGGGTTTTTTTGTGGAACAAGGATTGGAAAGCATCAGTGGAAAGGAGAAATTGTTTTCCCATATTAACTCTTACAGGAGAGAATTTCCCTTCCTTAGGGGTAGATTTCATCTCACTTCCTGTTGTCTCCTTCCGTTTGCAAGTAGGAGTCGTTTGTAAGTTAGATGTTTGAAAGTAGGGTCCTGCCCTATATACTCAGCAGAAATTTGGGCCTTAGGTGTTGCTGTGGCCAAAACACTGTAAGCCCTCACAGGGCCCTGCTGTGAAATATTAGATCAAGAATTGTAATTACATGCCCCTGTTGAACAGGAGCTGAAAAATTAGGCCTTAGGCACTGGTGCTGGTGCCACAACACTGCAACCCCTCACAGACACTCTAGTTGGAACGCAGGAACGAGCCCTGCTGCAAAGTATTGCATCAAAAATTGTAATTACACGCCCCTGTTAGACAGGGGCAGAAAAATTGGGCCTTAGGCACTGGTGCTGGTGCCACAACACTGCAACCCCTCACAGACACTCTAGTTGGAACGCAGGAACGAGCCCTGCTGCAAAGTATTGCATCAAAAATTGTAATTACACGCCCCTGTTAGACAGGGGCAGAAAAATTGGGTCTTAGGCACTGGTGCTGGTGCCACAACACTGCAACCCCTCACAGACACTCTAGTTGAAACGCAGGAACAAGCCCTGCTGCAAAGTATTGCATCAAAAATTGTAATTACACGCCCCTGTTAGACAGGGGCTGAAAAATTGGGTCTTAGGCACTGGTGCTGGTGCCACAACACTGCAACCCCTCACAGACACTCTAGTTGGAACGCAGGAACGAGCCCTGCTGCAAAGTATTGCATCAAAAATTGTAATTACACGCCCCTGTTAGACAGGGGCAGAAAAATTGGGTCTTAGGCACTGGTGCTGGTGCCACAACACTGCAACCCCTCACAGACACTCTAGTTGAAACGCAGGAACAAGCCCTGCTGCAAAGTATTGCATCAAAAATTGTAATTACACGCCCCTGTTAGACAGGGGCTGAAAAATTGGGTCTTAGGCACTGGTGCTGGTGCCACAACACTGCAACCCCTCACAGACACTCTAGTTGGAATGCAGGAACGAGCCCTGCTGCAAAGTATTACATCAAAAATTGTAATTACACGCCCCTGTTAAACAGGGGCTGAAAAATTGTGCCTTAGGCACTGGTGGTGGCGCCCAGAACCAAAAATGTTCTTACAAGCTATCAGCGTGATGATTGAGGAGGAAGAGGATAATTACTCAGGGATAGTCACTCAGCATCAGCATAGGCAGTCTTTGAAGGGATCTGAGATTTCAAAAAAAATTATTCGGTTACATCTGCATCAGGTGCTTGGTAGCTGGTGGTGATCCAAGACTGATTCATTTTTATGAAGGTCAGCCGATCGACCGAGTCGGTGGACAGACGCACCCTGTGATCGGTTACCACGCCTCCAGCAGCACTGAATGTGCGTTCCGAAAGAACGCTGGATGCAGGACAGGCCAGTAGCTCAATTGCATACTGTGCAAGCTCTGGCCAGTGATCCATCCTCAAGACCCAGTAACCCAGAGGATTTTCGGTGGGAAAGGTGTCCAAGTCTGATCTTGCCCCTAGGTATTCCTGCACCATGTAAAACAGACGCTGGCGATGGTTGCTGGAACCGATCATACCTTGGGGCTGCGGACCAAAAAATTGTCTGAACGCATCGGTCAGACGGCCACCTTCTCCACCGCTCCTTCTTTGACTGACCGAAGCCTCAGCAACACGTTGTCCAGAAACAGGAGTTTGTAACCTCCCAGTCTCTGGGAACGCGTTGCACAGACCTTTCTGCAAGGCCTCCCGAAGATGTTTCATCCTCTGCTCCCTCTGCGATGGCAAGATAAGGTCCGCAACCTTACCCTTGTAACGTGGATCAAGGAGGGTTGCCAGCCAGTATTGGTCCTTCTCCTTGATACCACGAATACGAGGATCCTTACGCAGGCTTTGCAGGATCAGGGAGGCCATGCAGCGTAGGTTTGCTGAGGCATTCGGTCCGGAGTCCTCTGGGTCACTAAGGACAACAACGTCCGCAGCCACCTCCTCCCAGCCACGTACAAGTCCATGTGTTCCTTGGGACTGATCCCTTAAAGACTGCTGATGCTGAGTGCCAGGCTCCACCTCCATACTGACACAATCTTCCTCCTCCTCCTCCTCCTCCTCCTCGTCCTCTTCCTGTGTGATCGGCGGGCACGCAGGAACACTGTCTGGATAAAGGGGGCCTTGAGAGCTAAGGAAGTCCTCCTCTTCCTGCCTCTGTTCTGCCTCAAGTGCCCTGTCCATTATTCCACGCAGCGTGTGCTCCAACAGGTGGACAAGGGGGACAGTGTCACTGATGCATGCACTGTCAGTGCTCACCATCCTCGTGGCCTCCTCGAATGGTGACAGGACAGTGCATGCATCCCTGATCATGGCCCACTGGCGTGGGGAAAAAAAACCAAGGTCCCCTGACCCTGTCCTGGTGCCATAGTCGCACAGGTACTCATTGATGGCCCTCTGCTGCGTGTGCAGCCGCTGCAGCATGGCCAACGTCGAGTTCCACCTGGTGGGCATGTCACAGATTAGGCGGTTCTTGGGCAGGTTAAACTCCTTTTGGAGGTCCGTCAGCCGAGCACTGGCATTATATGACCGGCGGAAATGCACAGAGACTTTCCTGGCCTGCCTCAGGACATCCTGTAAGCCCGGGTACCTGCCCAAGAACCGCTGCACCACCAAGTTAAGGACGTGAGCCAAACAGGGCACATGGGTCAGTTGTCCCTGTCGGAGGGCAGAGAGGAGGTTGGTGCCATTGTCGCAAACCACCATTCCTGCCTTAAGTTGGCGTGGCGTCAACCACCTCTGAACCTGCCCCTGCAGAGCTGACAGAACCTCTGCCCCAGTGTGGCTCCTGTCCCCCAAGCACACCAGCTCAAGCACCGCATGGCATCTTTTGGCCTGCGTACTTGCGTAGCCCCTTGAACGCCTACGGAGCACCGCTGGTTCCGAGGAAGAGGCCATGGAGGAAGAAGAAGAGGAGGGGGTGGAGGAGAGAGGTGTGTCACAATCAGCATTTTGGAGGCGTGGTGGCGGAACAACCTCCAACACTACTGCACCTTGTCCTGCATCCTTCCCAGCTGCCAGCAGAGTCACCCAATGCGCCGTGAAACTTAAGTAACGTCCCTGTCCATGCCTGCTGGACCATGAGTCAGCGGTAATATGCACCTTACCGCTGACCGCCCTGTCCAGCGAGGCATGGACATTGCCTTCCACATGCCGGTAGAGAGCCGGAATCGCCTTCCGTGAGAAAAAGTGGCGTTTGGGTACCTGCCACTGAGGAACCGCACATTCCACAAACTCACGGAAGGGGGCAGAGTCTACCAACTGAAAAGGCAGCAGTTGAAATGCTAGCAATTTTGCCAAGCTAGCATTCAACCGCTGGGCATGTGGATGGCTGGGAGCAAACTTCTTTCGGCGGTGCAGCAGCTGGGGCAGGGAAATTTGCCTGGTACAATCTGACGTCGGTGTACCAAAAGCAGATTGCCCACAAGTACTTGGCTGTGACACACCTAATTCTACACCTTCATTCCTCTCACTGCAGGTCTCAGAGAGGACTGAAGGTCTAGTGGGGTTGGAAATCTCAGCTGATGAGGAGCAAGGAGAGATCGTCTTTGTTCTTTGGTGTGGGTCTTTTAGATACGCTTGCCAACGAACTGCATGGCAGGTCAACATATGTCTGGTCAAGCATGTGGTACCCAAGCGGGAGATGTTTTGGCCACGCGAGATACGCTTGAGACATATGTTGCAAATAGCAGCGGTGCGATCTGATGCACTCGTCTCAAAAAAGGCCCACACCAAAGAACTTTTTGAATAACGCGCAGAGACTGCAGCGCCCTGCACATGTGGAGCTTTGGGGTGTGATGCAGTCAATGTGCTGCCCTTAGGCTGGCCCCTGGAGGGCATCCTGCCTAGTTGGTGATGTGCCACCTCCTCCTCCTCCTCCTCCTCCTCCTCTCTCCTATCAGGCACCCACGTTGAGTCAGTGACCTCATCATCCCCTCCCTCCTCATCACTGGAGCAAACCTGGCAGTATGCTGCAGCAGGGGGAGCATGACTGCCAGATTGCTGTCCTTCTTGGGCACCCCTCTGTCCGTGCTCATGTTACTGCTTTCATTGAGCTCAGTATCATCATCAGAGCCTTCCAAACGCTGGGCATCCTCCTGGAGCATGTACCCAACACTGTGGTCAAACAGTTCGAGGGAATTCTCATGAGGACATGGTGGGAGCTAGGGAAGGAGTCACTGATGACATTGAGCTGAGGGAAGAGGCCGCTGCTTTGCCAGACAAAGCACCCTGGGCATGGGTGAGAGAGGATGAGGAGGATGAGGACGGCTTGGTCATCCACTCGACCAAGTCTTCCGCATGTTGCGGCTCAACACGGCCAGCTGCCGAAAAAAAGGCCAAGCGTGTCCCATGGCCACGTGCTGATGAGGATGCACCGTCTCCACGACCAGCACTAGACACAGAGCCTGCTTGCCCTCTCTTATTGGCTTGTGACTGTCTGCCTCTCCTTCTTGGCCTTCCAGACATACTAATGGCCTGTAGCTGCACTAAGCTGGGATAGAACACCTGTAATTTTCTTAAGGTAGCTTTATATACTGTAACCAGACAAGCCTGCCTGTCAGTAGGAAGATAACAGGAACGGATCTAGCTGAACACTGTGAGCAGGACACACTGTACTAAATGTAAATAGTCTAGCTGCCTGACCGTGGTACTAATAGGATCAAAAAGAACACCTGTAATTTTCTTCAGGTAGCTTTATATACTGTAACCAGACAAGCCTGCCTGTCAGTAGGAAGATAACAGGAACGGATCTAGCTGAACACTGTGAGCAGGACGCACTGTACTAAATGTAAATAGTCTAGCTGCCTGACCGTGGTACTAATAGGATCAAAAAGAACACCTGTAATTTTCTTAAGGTAGCTTTATATACTGTAACCAGACAAGCCTGCCTGTCAGTAGGAAGATAACAGGAACGGATCTAGCTGAACACTGTGAGCAGGACGTACTGCACTAAATGTATATAGCAGGAACGGATCTAGCTGAACACTGTGAGCAGGACGCACTGCACTAAATGTAAATACCAGGAACGGATCTAGCTGAACACTGTGAGCAGGACGCACTGCACTGAATGTAAATAGCAGGAACGGATCTAGCTGAACACTGTGAGCAGGACGCACTGCACTGAATGTAAATAGCAGGAACGGATCTAGCTGAACACTGTGAGCAGGACGCACTGCACTAAATGTAAATACCAGGAACGGATCTAGCTGAACACTGTGAGCAGGACGCACTGCACTGAATGTAAATAGCAGGAACGGATCTAGCTGAACACTGTGAGCAGGACGCACTGCACTAAATGTAAATACCAGGAACGGATCTAGCTGAACACTGTGAGCAGGACGCACTGCACTGAATGTAAATAGCAGGAACGGATCTAGCTGAACACTGTGAGCAGGACGCACTGCACTGAATGTAAATAGCAGGAACGGATCTAGCTGAACACTGTGAGCAGGACGCACTGCACTAAATGTAAATACCAGGAACGGATCTAGCTGAACACTGTGAGCAGGACGCACTGCACTGAATGTAAATAGCAGGAACGGATCTAGCTGAACACTGTGAGCAGGACGCACTGCACTAAATGTAAATACCAGGAACGGATCTAGCTGAACACTGTGAGCAGGACGCACTGCACTGAATGTAAATAGCAGGAACGGATCTAGCTGAACACTGTGAGCAGGACACACTGCACTAAATGTAAATAGTCTAGATAGAAGATAACAGGAACGGATCTAGCTAAACTGAATACAGTGTATATATATATATGCAACACCTGGGATGCATATATATATACACAATACACTGTAAGTGCAGCTAACTGACTGACTGTTCTGCCTAATCTATCTAACTCAAATCAAATGACACTGTCTCTCTCTCTCTCTATCTCTCAGCACACCGGAACACACACTACACAGGGCCGCCGTGCAGGCGGCCTTATATAGTGTGGGGTGTGTACTAAATCCCCTGAGCCATAATTGGCCAAAGCCACCCTGGCTTTGGCCAATTACAGCTCTCTCTACTGACGGCGCTGTGATTGGCCAAGCATGCGGGTCATAGTGCATGCTTGGCCAATCATCAGCCAGCAATGCACTGCGATGCCGCAGTGAATTATGGGCCGTGACGCGCCACACGAATTTGGCGCGAACGGCCCATATCGTTCGCAATTCGGCGAACGACCGAACAGCCGATGTTCGAGTCGAACATGGGTTCGACTCGAACACGAAGCTCATCCCTAGTGTTTGAGTCTGTTAGCTAAGATTTTTGCCAATAGTTTAATGTCTAGATTGAGGAGTGAAATGGGGCGATAGCTTTGGGGGATGGCGGGATCCTTGCCTTCTTTTGGTATCACAGTGATGTGGGCCAACATGGCTTCCGAAGGGATGGCCTTACCGTCTGCAATGGAATTGAAGTACTGTATTTGCTCATAGGAGTTGCCAATTGGGGGAGAAAGGTTTTATAATATTCTTTGGTGAAGCCATCCGGGCCAGGGCTCTTACCATTGGGCAAGGATTCCACCGTCGCTTCTATCTCCGCCGTCGTGATTGGGAGTTCTAAAGTCAATACCTGGTCTTCAGTAAGCGAAGGAAGGCCCGCTGAGTAGAGGTATTCCTGTATCGCGAGTTGTTTAGCATCACGCGTATTTGGAGGGAGCTCGGAATCTAAATTGTACAGTTTAGCATAGTAATCTTGGAACCCCGAAGCGATCTTAGAGGACTGCAATGTCAGCAGTCCAGAAGTAGATTGCAGTTGTTGCACGTACATCTGTGCCTGTCTCTTCCTGAGTGCCCGCGCTAACATTCACCCACATTTATTCCCTTGTTCATAGAATTTATGAGACATATATCGGAATTGTTTCCTAGTTTGTCTATCTAAAAGAAGTAGGAATAGATTGCGTAATTCTGTAAGTTTGTTTAACTCCTCAGGGCTTCCATTCGCTTTATGTTGGAGTTCAGCTTTTTGTAAAGCTGTGTGCACTCTTAAAAAATCAGCCTGGCGCTCCTTCTTAAGTCTTGTGCCTTGGGAGATTAATTCTCCCCTAGCTACTGCCTTATGGGCCTCCCAGATTATCCCTTCACTAGTGTCGCCGGATAAGTTCTCTTTGAAGTAGTGGGTTAAAGTGTCCGAGACCTTCTTTACTACCACTTCGTCGTCAAGTAAATTACCGTTTAGTCTCTGGGATAGAAATGTTTCCATTTGATGCTGTTTGGAGGAATTCTAGGGCGTGGCGATCTACGTAAATTTGATCAATACGAGTATAAACGTCATGTATCTTAGAATAGTAACTGTAATCACGATCTGAGGGGTGCAATGTTCGCCAGCAATCTACTAGTAGATGAGACTGGAGGACCTTGCGAAAGTGCTTGAGGAACGCATAGGAATGCGTGGGATGTGTCTAGTAAAGGATCTGGGCTTATATTGAAGTCTCCTCCAAGAATCAGGAGGCCTTCCTTGAAGTCAGCTAAAAGTGTCAGGGTGGAGTCAATGAAAGTGAGTTGGTCAGTGTTTGGGGCGTAAAGTGTTGCAAACGTATATTTCTGTCCTGCAATATTCCCTTTCAAGAAATGCTTGTTTTAATTCTCCAAATGTGAGTGCCCAATGTGTGAGGACAAAACCTCTGATCTCTCTACTTCTTCACCCAGATAGCAAGGATAACTTGCCACAAATTTGTGTCAGTGTTGAATTGTAAGTCTATTAACTTGCTGCACATTTTCACTGGCAAGTTGTACACTTGCAGAGCACATGAAGCAACAAGTTCTAGTTGACGCTTTTCTAATTTGCAGCAAATTTGCGTGGCAAGTCTCTAGCAAGAGCAAATTTGCAGTGGTGACTCTACAGCAAGAGCTCTGCAAGTCTACAGCATGAAAATTCAGTCACAGTGCCCCCTGTGGTGGGATGACTATTGTACAACATAACTGAACCAGAACTTGCATCGGACTTGCAGAATGTTTGCAAAGAAAGTTGATATGGAGTCATGCAATGCGGACTTGATGCAATTGTGCAACAAACTTGTGAAGCCTGCAGAGTCTAGCAATAGCCTAGCAAGTCATTTTCAAACTTGCAGCACAATTGCTTACTAACTGTGTTGTAGCTATTACATCGGCATGTCAGCCAGGCAAAGTAGCATTTTCAGAAGAACTCTATGATGGCAGCCTTTGTAGGTTGCTGAGAGCTCACAGAGTGTCAGGGGACAGGTTCACTTTAATTATTACATTCATCATGTGGATCTTTACATTAGACCTGAGAGAGGGGCAGACCTGTGGATCTTTACATTAGACCTGAGAAAGGGGCAGACCAGAAGGAAACAGAACAAGAGTAATGTGACTCCTGCATAGGAAAGAACAGATTTATAACATAGAACAATAATGATTACCCACACTCCCTATGGGTGACAACGCCACTTTAACTGATGTTTATGGCATTACCCTTTTAAGCAATGGTGGGACTATGTGCATGCCGGGACAGGGGCGGAGCTGTGGCGTTCGGGCAGAGGGCGGGGTTACAGAGCTACGAAGTTCTGATCGATTTGTAGAGCTCAGACAGTGGGCGGGGTTTAGGACTTCGAAAAGTAGGCGGGATTAAGAGCTCAGACGGTAGGCAGAGCCCTCACAGGGGGCGGGGTTGCAAAGCACTGACAGTGGGCGGGGTTGTAGATGTCAGAGAAAGGCGGGGTTTCAGAGCTCTGGCAGTAGGCTGGGGTGCAGAACTCACGCTGTGGGCGGGGTTTAGGAGCTCTGACAGTGGGCGGGGTTGTAGAGCTTTAGAGAAGATCAGGTGCTCGCCGTGTTGATGGAATAGAGCAGAGGCAGCGCACAGCCGGAGAGACATCGAACGGAGAGATACACCGACAATGTGAGTACCGCATGTTATTGCGTGTCACGTGGCATGACCGAATCAACACTACACAGAGAACAGCATGGCCGCACCTTGCTGGGGTACTACAAGTCCCAGCATACATAGATTATACCAGGTCAGAGCTGAAGTGATCCAGACTGTACACATCCTGATCCGGTGTCCCCCTGTATTGTACTCCTCCTGATCCGGTGTCCCCCTGTATTGTACTCCTCCTGATCCGGTGTCCCCCTGTATTGTACTCCTCCTGATCCGGTGTCCCCCTGTATTGTACTCCTCCTGATCCGGTGTCCCCCTGTATTGTACTCCTCTTGATCCAGGGTGCCCCCCCCCCCCTGTACTGTACTCCTCCTTATCCAGGGTGCCCCCCCCCCTGTACTGTACTCCTGATCTGGTGTCCCCCTTGTACTGTACTCCTGATCCGGTGTCCCCCTTGTACTGTACTCCTGATCCGGTGTCCCCCTTGTACTGTACTCCTGATCTGGTGTCCCCCCTTGTACTGTACTCCTGATCTGGTGTCCCCCCCCCTGTACTGTACTCCTGATCTGGTGTCCCCCCCCCTGTACTGTACTCCTGATCTGGTGCCCCCCCCCCCTGTACTGTACTCCTGATCTGGTGTCCCCCCTGTACTGTTCTCCCCCTGATCCAGGGTGTCCCCCTTGTACTGTACTCCTGGTCTGATGTCCCCCCTGTACTGTACTCCTCCTGATCCAGGGTGTCCCCCCTTGTACTGTACTCCTGATCTGGTGTCCCCCTTGTACTGTACTCCTGATCTGGTGTCCCCCCTGTACTGTTCTCCCCCTGATCCAGGGTGTCCCCCTTGTACTGTACTCCTGGTCTGATGTCCCCCCTGTACTGTACTCCTCCTGATCCAGGGTGTCCCCCCTTGTACTGTACTCCTGATCTGGTGTCCCCCTTGTACTGTACTCCTGATCTGGTGCCCCCCTTGTACTGTACTCCTGATCCGGTGTCCCCCTTGTACTGTACTCCTGATCTGGTGTCCCCCCTTGTACTGTACTCCTGATCTGGTGCCCCCCCCCCTGTACTGTACTCCTGATCTGGTGTCCCCCCCCCCTGTACTGTTCTTCTCCTGATCCAGGGTGTCCCCCCTGTACTGTACTTCTGGTCCAGGGTGCCCCCCCCCTGTACTGTACTCCTGATCTGGTGTCCCCCCTGTACTGTTCTCCCCCTGATCCAGGGTGTCCCCCTTGTACTGTACTCCTGGTCTGATGTCCCCCCTGTACTGTACTCCTCCTGATCCAGGGTGTCCCCCCTTGTACTGTACTCCTGATCTGGTGTCCCCCCCTGTACTGTACTCCTCCTGATCTGGTGCCCCCCCTGTACTGTACTCCTGATCCAGGGTGTCCCCCCCCCTGTACTGTACTCCTCCTGATCCAGGGTGTCCCCCCCCCTGTACTGTACTCCTCCTGATCCAGGGTGTCCCCCCCCCCTGTACTGTACTCCTCCTGATCCAGGGTGTCCCCCCCCCTGTACTGTACTCCTCCTGATCCAGGGTGTCCCCCCCCCCTGTACTGTACTCCTCCTGATCCAGGGTATTCCCCCCCCCCTGTACTGTACTCCTCCTGATCCAGGGTGTCCCCCCCCCCCCCTGTACTGTACTCCTCCTGATCCAGGGTGTCCCCCCCCCCCCTGTACTCCTCCTGATCCAGGGTGCCCCCCCCCCCCCCCTGTACTCCTCCTGATCCAGGGTGTCCCCCCCCCCCTGTACTCCTCCTGATCCAGGGTGTCCCCCCCTGTACTCCTCCTGATCCAGGGTGTCCCCCCTGTACTCCTCCTGATCTGGTGTCCCCCCCCCCCTGTACTGTACTCCTGATCCAGTGTCCCCCCCTGTACTGTACAAACCTTTTATAAGTGTTTTTTTATTGACAATTACATGAAGTTTATGCAAAGAGTCTATATTTTCAGTGTTGACCCTTCTTTTTTCAAGACCTCTGCAATGCGCCCTGGCATGTTGTCAATCAACTTCTGGCCCACATCCTGACTGATGGCAGCCCATTCTTACATAATCAATGCTTGGAGTTATCAGAATTTGGGGGGGGGGGGGTGTTGTTCACCCTCTTCTTAAGGATTGACCACAAGTTCTCAATGGGATTAAGTTCTGGGGAGTTTCCTGGCCATGGACCCAAAAGTTCAATGTTTTGTTCCCCAAAACACTTAGTTATCAGTTTTGCCTTATGAGAAGGTGCTCCACCATGCTGGAAAAGGCATTGCTTGTCACCAAACTGGATGGTTGGGAGAAGTTGTTCTCGGATGATGATTTTGTGCTGTTCTTTATTCATGGTTGTGTTCTTAGGCAAGATGCTTTACTTGTTGGTATGACACAAGACTGATGGTAGCGCTCACCTTTTCTTCTCCGGACAAGGGTTTTTTTTCCGGATGCCCCAAACAATCGATAAAGGGGATTCATCAGAGAAAATGACTTTTCCCCAGTCCTCAGCAGTCCAATCCCTGTACCTTTTGCAGAATATCAGTCTGTCCCTGATGTTTTTCCTGGAGAGAAGTGGCTCCTTTGCTGTCCTTCTTGACACCAGGTCATTCTCCAGAAGTCTTCTCCTCACTTTGCATGTAGATGCCCCTCACACCTGCCATTCTGGAGCAAGCTCTGCACTGGTGGTGCCCCGATCCCGCAGCTTAATCAACTGTAGGAGACGGACCTGGTGCTTGCTGCGCCCCGTTTTTTCTCTATGGGATTAAGTTCATTTTCATGGCAAAGAGGGACTTTGAAATTCATCTGATCACTCTTCAGAACATTCTGGAGTATATGCAAATTTGTATCATAAAAAACTGAGGCAGCAGACTTTATGAAAAATGTAATATTTGTGTCATTCTCAAAACTTTTGGTCACGGCTGTACAAGCCAGCAGGTGGAACAAGCCTGTCTTTTAGTTACACAAAGCCATGAGTTTTCATTGTTCACCATCACAACCTTCCAGCCACCGACGTCCTAATAATCAATGATGTCATTGGTTGGTTGAGAAGGAGGATGTCAGGAGCCTGCATAGCATCCTTGTTTGCCCTTCTACATCAGGACTCGGGTCACATTAGTTAAGAAGGGAGAGGAACTGAGGGAGAATAGAAACTTAGGGATACTAGTCAGTACCAGTGTGCAAAGGGGTGTTTGCATAGGAAGAATAAATCCCCTCTTAAGTTGGGTGTCCTATGTGTGAATGTTGCTGCATTTTGTGAAAACTTCTACTTTTAGTTTCTTACGTTGTAGAAGGGAGTGATTCAAGATTGTGCAGAATTTTACAGGGTGCCTTGACTTAAAGTGGTTGTAAACCCTGTTACACCACTTTTACCTACAGGTAAGTCTATAATAAGGCTTACCTGTAGGTACTGGAAATATCTTCTACTATGTACACTACAACGTCATCGGCACATGCTCACTGAGGAAAGGGCACGATCGCGCCATTCCTAAAGGGCCTGTGCTGTAATTGGAGGCTCCCGTGCGCATGTGCGGGTGTGACGTCATGTGACTCTGGCCAGTCACAGAGCCGGAGTCCACGGCCCCAGAAGGAATAGGGGGTGAAGATGAATGGGGACATCGCGGGCTTCATTTGCAGATAAGTGCGACACAATGGGCTAGTATGCGATGTATACTAGCCCGTTATGCTTTTACTTTGCAGGGGGAAAAAAGAGGAAGTAAAACCCACCAGGATTTACTTCTTCAAAAAACACGTTGCGAATCTCTGCCCTAGACTATAGATCAGGAGTTTCCAAACTTTCTGAACAAGAGACCAGTTTACAATCCCTCAGACTTTAGGGGGGCCAGATTTTGGCCAGTGGGGGTGTCTGAGTATGGTATGTCGGGGTGATTGGAGGTTATGCAGGAGTGAGGTGGGGGGTTGAGGATTCTGTTTCTTATTGTAAGTTCATCATAACAGATCAGAGTTTTAGCAAGTAATAAGTCATACAAAAAAAAAAGACACCAGAAGGTATTTCTACGGGTGAAAGGGTCACAATAAACCACAATGGTTGTTTGCTAAGCATTTGAACACACTTGATGATAACAACCCATCTATGGGGGTATGAGAGATCCAGTGACCACACCTAGGGGTAGTAGGGGTACACTAGACTATAGAGGGGCCCATACTGTAAATGATTGATTGCAATTTATTGTGCGGTGCTGGGATGTCTGTTTTTATATGTGCCAAGAACTGGATTTGTACTATGTCCTATCATTATCCGTACTTCCCCCATCACTGCAATCATGTATAGTGACTAGAACATGACCTTTGTTCAGTCCTTTATAACGTTATTCCCTGATATCAGATGACACACATCTTATTGTTTAAAGGATGAGAAAAGTGTGCAGACATCTAGTGCAATGTAGTGATCACATTCTAGGATGACTACTTTGTATTTGTATGTTAAAAAAAAAAAAAATCAAAGCTGCATGTCTGTGTACACAGAGAAAGTTGGCAGCTTCAGTTGTCAGTCTGGCAGTGATTATAAACAAAACTTGGTCAGACACTACAGAAAGATACAATATAACACATTGTTACTTTTGTATCTTTTTGTTCATTCATCTGCAGATCAAGGGGATAAACTTCCATTCGCAGATATCTGTTAAAGTGGATGTTAACCCAATGTCATCCTTTCTAAACTACTGCCATGGGGGTTATCTATAAGGATATACATGCCTCCTGTATGTATCTTTACCTGTCAAATGTCTCCCCTCTTTCTGTTATGAGGCCCGAAAAACTGCAGATTCTGTGGGTGGGTCTGTTGTCTGGAGCTCGGTGGGTGGAGTCATGATGTCAGTAGACTCCCCGCCCACCTCTACACTCCCCTTGTCAATATGCATTTTCTCCTGTGTATTTCTAACACTGAACTTCTGCTATGATCTCTAACATCCAGTGAAAAGACAGGAAAGTAACCACATGACTTCAGCATGCCAAATCATGGTGAGGTGTGGAACAGCCAATCCTTGCAGAGCTGCTGAAGAAAGGAGTGGGGGAGGGAATTAAAAAATCATGCATGTGTCTTAGGTTGTCACTCACAGCAAGGGGGAGGATTTTGACAAAGGTTTTGTCAGTTTGTCAAGATTTTTCTCACTGAACAATAAAAGAGGATTGCTCAGAGATGGATTAACTCTGTGTGGCAAGACTGGGCTCAAATGATAGCAAATCTTATATTCTACAGTATGATTTAAAAAAAATCGGGTTTACATCCACTTTAAAGTAACCTGACAAGTAATTTTTTATTTATTTTTATTTTTTTTTTAAATGTTTCTCCGTTTTTAACCCCTTATTAATTTTAGTTTACTCTGATCAGCACTAATTAACTCCATATTCTTCTTATGCGTTCAATTATTATTTCCCTGCTGAATTTTTTGTATTTTCTTAACCATTAATAATTAACCACTTGCCTACAGGGTACTTCCTGCCCAGGCCATTTTTCAGCTTTCAGCGCTGTCGCACTTTGAATGACAATTGCGTGGTCACACTACACTGTACCCAGATGAAATTTTTTTTTATTATTTTCTTCACACAAATAGAGCTTTCTTTTGGTGGTATTTCATCACTGCTGGGGTTTTTTTTTTTTTTGTTTGTTTTTTTTTTTTTTTAATGAGCACTGATTTGTGGCACTGGTGGTGCTATTGTAATCAGGGCACGGATTACATGTGTAGATGTCTCCTGTGAGAAGATGCCGCTGATTGGCTCTCCTCGCCACACACTCTGTCAGTGTGAGGCAAGGAGTGCCAATTACCGGCATCTCTGTGTTTACATGTGACCAACTGTGGACACAGCCGAGCACATGGTTAAAGAGCCGCTGACGCGGTTCTTTACAGAGATCGGAGTTGCGTTGTGTCCTAGCAACACTGCGTGGGCACACAAGAGCGGCTGTTCTGGGATGTCGTCATATGACAAGGATGCTTCCTTGTCCCTGCTGAAAAAAAGCATCCTCACAACATGATTCTGCCACCACCATGTTTCACAGTGGGGATGGTGTGTTGAGGGTGATGTGCAGTCTTAGTCTTCTTCCACACATTGCGTTTTTGTTTTTAGGCCAAAAAGTTCCATTACCCCCCCCCCCCCAAAAAAAAAAGTGTAAAAGAATGGGGTGTTTTTTGTTTTTTAACTTGCCTTTTCTGTAGGCAACGTGTTAGAACACCTGTCTGGGTGCTGCTGTCATATGACACTTCCAGGTTTGTTTGGATAGTGAGCCCCTCTGTAGTGACGCAGTGGTTGGTAAAAGGCTGCATGGTAAGGGACTTACTATATTACATACCTGGAGCTCTTCAAGAGCAAAGTTTTAACATGCCACTTTCCAGAGAGGTAAGTTAAAAAAAAAAAAAGATATAGGAGTATCTTTATAGATTTAGTTTTGCTTCTTATGTCTTGTATACTCTAACAACAAGATCTCTCTGCCCCGGCTCAGCACTCTGCCCCCTGTGCCCCAGCTCAGCACGTTCCCCACTCTGCCCCCTGTGCCCCAGCTCAGCACGTTCCCCACTCTGCCCCCTGTGCCCCGGCTCAGCATGCTTCCCACTCTACCCCCTATCTCCTGTTTGGTTAGTTATCTAGTTAGATAGATTGTGTGTGTGTGTATAATATGTATACGATATCAAAATTGGAGGAATCCTTGCAGCACACCCCAGGAGGAATCTTGGCTTTTGAGAACAAAAAAAGTGCTTTTTGACCAACTTGTAAAGAGGTCAAACATCTTTGGTAAGTGCACATCCATATTGTGAGCACAAGCGGTGAAGGATTTTTTGAAAATTGCGCTGGAAGATTGACTTTGGGGTTGGGAATTTCACATTGGATTATGTAATTACTTAAAAAAAAATGTATTATTTGTATTACATTACTTTTATTACTGTAGTGTCACATGTCACTTCTATCATTTAGAACCAAGCGTCATACCTTTTTTATGATGTACTGTATGTGTTTATAAGTGGATTATTTTTTGGGTCCATAGAAATAAATGACAGCACATACAAAAAAAATGCATGAAAAATGTGCATCAGGGACACAAAAATAAGTGTATAGAAATGCAGATGAAAAGGTGTAAATCTAGTGTAAGTCTCTGACTATGACAAGCGACAATATATCTAATCCCTGCTTGTGCTGAGCGGTGACAATGATGGTAGAGTGATGGGGTTTGTGTTGCTCAGGGTCACAATGTGAAGTCCAATATTATCAGATGATGGAATGCTGCCACAGGAAATGATGGCATTCACTCAGCGTGTTGGATGAACATTGAATTGTGAAAGCAGCACATGACAAGAGATGACCATTGTGGATTACACCTGCTCTCAGGATGTCACATGACAAGAGATGACCATTGTGGATTACACCTGCTCTCAGGATGTCACATGACAAGAGATGACCATTGTGGATTACACCTGCTCTCGGGATGTCACGTGATCATTGTGGATTACACCTGCTCTCACCTGTCACATGCCTGGGCCCGTCAGATGGGATGATTTATGCGGCTGAGTGGAGGAGAGCGCACTGCACCATGGGAGTGTTGGAGAATCAGGTCTTCCAACCTGTGATCTGTCCTCTTCTCCTCCTGAACCCGGCTTGTCTGCATTGTTTTATAAACACCTTCATAGTAATGGGACGATTGTTGCATGTAAATCGGGGTGTAGGCATGTAATTATCTCACGGGCACTGTGACAACCAGATCTAATCACATGAGATCCCCGAATCTTGTCATAGCATCTCCATTTTACATTATGGGGAACGCCGCACGAGAAGTGAGACTCCTTACATGGTTTCACATTAATTACAGGGGAATCTTTCATGGGACTTTCATAATCCGCTTGCTAATTCAATTCTTGGCCTTTACCCAAAACTGATAGTTCTAATCCGATTGGGTGGACTTTGGATGGTGTTGGACGCCGCACAGGGACTCTGTGACATGTCAGTGACTGAATGAAGGACCTGCTTTGTAGTTGGTGAAGGTGTTTGTATATAATCTCACCGGCCACTTTATTAGGTACACCTTGCTAGTACTTTGTTGGACCCCTTTGTGCCTTCAGAAATGCCTTCATTCTTGGTGGCATGGATTCTACAAAGTGTTGGAAACATTCCTCAGAGATTTTGGTCCATATTGACATGATAGCATCACAGAGTTGCTGCAGATTTGTCGGCTGCACATCCATGATGCAAATCTCCTGTTCCACCACATCCCAAAGGTGCTCTATTGGATTGAGATCTGGTGACTGTGGAGGCCATTGGAGTACAGTGACCTCATTGTCATGTTCAAGAAACCAGTGGTGAGATGATTTGAGCTTTGTGACATGGTGTGTTATCCTGCTGGAAGTAGCCATCAGAAGATGTGTACACTGTAGTCATAAAGGGATGGACATGGTCAGCAACAATACACCGAAAGGACGCGGGCTTTAAACGATTCTCAGTTGATACTAGGGGGCCCAAAGAGTCCTAAGGAAATATCCCCCTACACTATGGCGGCACCACCACCAGCCTGAACCATTGATACAAGGCAGGATGATCCATGCTTTCATGTTTACACCAAATTCTGACCCTACCATCTGAATGTCACAGCTAAAAATCGAGAAAGAAAGAGGCTTTCATCATGTCAAATGTAGAGTATGGTGTATGGTGGTCCCATCCCTCATGTAATAGATCACAAAAGAGAATGCCCCTCTTTGAATAGGACTTTAATAGACCACCAACTCTTAAATAATATATATATTTTAATGGTATACTATAAAAAGACGTAGAGACGTCTACGACATACAAAAGTAGGTACAAAAAATGCATTCCATACAAAATCGGAACAAGAAGTATACAAATGATAATATTAGATGTACTCTCCTATGATGTACCCCAATGCCCATCGTGAAAGGGGTCTAAAGGAAAAATGTATAATGTAT
Source organism: Lithobates clamitans (assembly GCA_037952925.1). Lineage (NCBI taxonomy): Eukaryota > Metazoa > Chordata > Amphibia > Anura > Ranidae > Lithobates > Lithobates clamitans. Next base: position 1,533,772 of record JBBGZY010000125.1, on the reverse strand, counting down.
GGCCAGCCTTACTGTTTTCTTTCTATCATCTCAAACCAGTCTGCTCATTCTCAACTGACATCAACAAGGCATTTTCCTCCACACCTCCAAACTGCCGCTCACTGGATATTTTCTCTTTTGGGACCATTCTCTGTAAACCCCAGAGGTGTGTGTGTGTGTGTGTGTGTGTGTGTGTGTATATGTGTGTGTGTGAATCCCAGTAGATCAGCAGTTTTTGAAATACTCAGATCAGCCCATGTGGCACCAACAACCATGCCACATTCAAAGTCCCTTAAATCCCCTTTCTTCCCCATTCTGATGCTCAGTTTGAACTTGAGCAAGTCGTCTTCACCACATCTAGATGCCTAAATGCACTGAGTTGCTGCCATGTGATTGGCTGATCAGCTATTTGTGTTACCAATAAATTGAACAGTTGTACCTAATAAAGTGGCCAGTGACTGTATGTGGGGGTTCAGATACTGTAAATTTAGAAAAATTGGATAGATTATAATTTTAGAATGTTTTCAAAAAGTAGAAAGCAATTTAAAAAACTGAAACACAACACATAGGAACAACACAGATGTAGCAACAAATAGAACTCCACTCCATAGATGAATAAATGGTTGTAAGTCATAAATGCAGCATTTTATTAAAGGGCCACTCCACCCAAAAGTGATCATTTCATTACAGGTGGAACGTTGTAAGCTTATTCCATATATTATATCAATTTTAGTGTGATCATGGCATAAGGGCATCTAGACAACCATTGTTTCCTACGTGCCCTGGCATTAAGCCTGCTTTGATCAATGCAGATGATTGCAGCTTAACTGACATGGTGTAAACAGGCCCTTAGGGACATATAGGAAGGACACTCAGGTCAAGAAAACATGGCGAGTTCCTCAGTCCTCCCAGACGTGATGAGGGGTATTTAAGGAGAGATGTGATCTAGAATGTTATGTATTCCCAGCCTAGGCTTTGTTTACTGTCTGCGGATGGTAATAGAATCTGCAGCATACAAGGAGTGATGGAGGGTCAGTGAGGATTTCCTAGCTATATGATATGTTGTGTATTATAAATTCTATATAGAAGAGAGTAGAGGATGATGGAGCTGGACATTGGGAAATGATGTTGCATTAGATCAGATCACTGTTTTGTCTTCATGTATCATTTGTCCTCATTCCCCTGTCTGAGTTCTGTGATCTGTGAAATGAAATAATAAATCCTAAATTATAAACTTCCACGAGAACTCATGTGATTTTAGACCTAATTAGGAGGAAACAGGAATGGAATTGTTTGAATTCTACACGGATTTGTGGAGGCAACTTGTAAGATCGGATCATCTCCAACGTTTATGGAACAAAACTGTACAAATGGAAATTTCTAAAGCCAGCCATACAGGTTACAATCTGAGTCCTCTTTTCTAGTGATACATAAACAGTCCAGTGTGAGGACCAGCCTAAATAATCTACAGATCAGGACCCATAGATCAGACCATCGCTCTACTACATGGTTATTATCTATTCCATAAAGAAAATTGTGCAGTCAGATTGTAATGTGTGTGTCTGTTTTTTGAGGGGAAGGGGGTGCCTTACTTTGACAGGTAACCTCAATCATCACCTAAGTGAGAATGATGCCCATGCTAGGGTTGCAACCTCACCCCTTTTTAAACTGAACACATATTAATTACACAGGTTCTGTAGCTTACTAGCCACTTCATGCCCGCGCTATAGCCAAAAGATGGCTACAGGGTGGGCTTAGATTGCTGGGAGGATGTCCATGTACATCCTCCCATGCTCGTGCTGCCCGTGCGCTCTGATCTCCGAGTCCTTGTTGATCACAGATCGGGGTAAAGGGCCGATCCCAGCCCTTTACCCTGTGATTGGCTGTCAGCCAATGAGAGCTGATCACATGATGTAAGCCATGGGTGCTCAACCTGTGGCCCTTCAGCTGGTGCAGAACTACAAGTCCTATGATGAACTGCAAGGCTCACAGTTACAAGCATGACTCCCAAAGAGAGAGGCATGATGGGACTTGTAGTTCTGCAACAGCTGGAGGGCCACAGGTTGAGCACCCATGATGTAAACGGAAGCTAGTAATCGTCGGGTTTTTTTTGTTTTTTTTTTTTATCTCACGCCCACCAGTGCCCATCAGTACTGCTAAAAAAATTACCTGGTTGCAAAATTTTATAACAAACCTCTTGCTCACGCTCTTTTCCCCTCTCTCTCGCGCTCTCGCTCTCTCGCTCTCTCGCTCTCTCTCTCTCTCTCTCTCTCTCTCTCTCTCTCTCTAGCGCTCTCTCTCTCTCTCTCTCTCTCTAGCGCTCTCTCTCTCTCTCTCTCTCTCTCTCTAGCTCTCTCTCTCTCTAGCTCTCTCTCTCTCTCTCTCTCTAGCTCTCTCTAGCTCTCTCTCGCGCGCTCTTTCTCTCTCTCTCTCTCTCGCTCTCGCTCTCGCTCTCGCTCTCGCTCTCGCTCTCGCTCTCGCTCTCGCTCTCGCTCTCGCTCTCGCTCTCGCTCTCGCTCTCGCTCTCGCTCTCGCTCTCGCTCTCGCTCTCGCTCTCTCTCGCTCTCGCTCTCGCTCTCTAGCTCTCTCTCTCTTTCTCTAGCTCTCTCTTTCTCTAGCTCTCTCTCTCTCTAGCTCTCTCTCTCTCTCTCTCTCTCTCTCTCTCTCGCGCTCTCTCTCGCGCTCTCTCTCTCTCTCTCTCGCTCTCTCTCTCTAGCTCTCTCGCGCTCTCTCTCTGTAGCTCTCTAGCACTCTCTGTAGCTCTCTCTCTCTCTATAGCTTGCTCTCTCTCTCGCTCTCTTTGTGTTTTAAATAAAAATGTCATATGGGTATAGTGTAGCATGACCGCGCAATTCTCATTCAAAGTGTGAGAGCGCTAAAAATTGGCCTGGGCAGGAGGGGGGGTATAAGTGCCCAGTAGGCAAGTGGTTAAGGTGGTAAATTAGTGCCTTACTTGCATTAAATTGGCCCCAGAACCTGTGTAATCAATATGCTTAGTTTTAAAGGGATGAGGTGGCAACCCTAGCCCACCCATACCATAAGGCTGCATTCAGAGGCAGGCTATTTACACATCTGGATACAGCAACACCCTGCGCTGGGACCGCATACAAACAGTCCGAATAGTTGCAGCCAGAACTCACAGAAACCCCATCCCTGGATGCACAACTTTATACAGACATTATATTTGCACACAGCAATGCCCTGTTCACATCTGGTGTTTTGAGATCGCAAGAAAAATCGCTGCGATCCCAAATCGCACTGCAATAGTGGCAAAACAAACCGCGCTTGTTTGGGTGATATTCATTTTAATGGCACCTAAACATGGGGTGGTATTGCTGTGATTGTCGAGTGATAAACTTCATCATGTGATGTGGTTTGCTGCAATTTATTGCGCAATAAATGCGGCAAAACCGCACCGCGTCTAGATGCCATTAAAAATGAATGCCACCCAAACACATGTGGTTTGTTTTGTCTTTATTGCAGTGCTATTTGGGATCATGGGCAGAATCGCAGCCATTCTTCCCGAGATCACAAAAAGCCGAATGTGAACAGGGCCTAAGGCCTCATTCACACTACGCATAGCAAGAATTTGTATTACCCATCACTTGAATGGGCTGCCCTATGCACAATTGTCATTCCAAAAAAAGCTCAGGAACCACATTTTTGGCCCTTACCAGGTGCGATTTTGTACTTGCATTTTGTTTTAAAAATTGCAGCAAAATCACTTCACGTTTTGGGGTGCCATTCGAGACTGACACAAACGCCTGTTTGCCGCAATGTGGAATATGTCAATGGGGCCTAAAGCAAGTGCCAAATATGTGCGGAATAATTTGTCACTTTAAATTTTGTTGTTCTTCTGAGGGCAGACCAAGGAGGCCACGCAGTTCTGAGTAGTAATAGCCTTTGAGCTACAGGGCGGCTCTGTTAAATCATCTGATTGGCAGGAGCTCTGAGTGGGTCATCCTGCTGATCGGTGGGGGAGATTTTGCCCTTTTCCTGAATAAGTGAAAAACCTCCTTAGTTTGACTTCTGTCATGCCCACAACTAAATTCTGAATGAAGTAAGCAATGGTTGCAACAGACTAGACTTTGTAATAATGTGCCATAGACTTTGTGTTAGGGCAGTCTAGATTGCAAAATACATGCAAGAGTTTTGCTGCATGGAAATGGACAAATGTGATTCGGCCCCAAAGCCCCCCATAATACATATTCTAGATTATTAGTTCACTTCTAGATTTTAGTGGTTTAAAATACTTTTTTCATATTTGTCTTCATGTTTTATTCCATGCCATTGTTACAACACGGTACATTGAATTACAGCTTCAGGTCTGACATTGAGTGGATTAAATCGATCGCTGTGATGTCTGGGCTTTTATCAGGTTCGTTATGTAACTGCTTTATTTTAATCTGAACCCTCCTTGTCAGATGTGCTCGCTGCAGTGCCAGGAGGCTGGGTTCACACATTGCTGCTCATTGACATGTACTGAGAATTTCACTGATTGAAAAGGAAAACTTCCATTCGATGCACCCAAAATGCAATATATAGGACTCTTTTCACAACACACAGGTTTGAACCGGTCATACTGTGAACAATGGGGAGAATTCCTCAAAACTGGAGCAGCTGTGCATGTTAACCAATCGGCTTCTATCTTCAGTCTATTCAGTTAAGCTTAAAAAAAATGAAAGGTAGAAGCTGATTGGTTGTCATGCACAGCTGCTCCAGATTGTCTGCAAAATTTTCCTCACTGTATTCCCACTTGTTCATATATTTTACTGCATGCATTGAGAAGGAAGACCTAATAATAAGGCTGGATACGCACATCAGTTACATTTAGTTCGTTTTTACACTATAGATGATAAATCTTGACATTGGGTAGATGTGCATTACATAAAATATATATATATAATATCAATTTATTGAAATTGGTGTGCTTTGCAAGGGGCAATTCACACCACAATTTTGTTTGGGAAACGTTTCTCCATGTTTGTGTTTTTGTTTTTGATGCGTTCCAGTGCATTTTTACACTTTTTTTTTCTCTTTTTTTTGTTTTCTTTTTTTTTCTTCATCTTATTTGAGGAAATGTGGATTACATAGGGTTTTTGATGCATTTTGCCACATTCCAGATGCGTCCTGTACAGAAGAAATGCAACATGTTCTACTTTTGTTGAATGAACTTGACCACTCTGCATTAGAGCCCTTGGAATCCATGTCAAACACTGTCTGTGTTGTTGATGTAGAATAAATGCACTGGACTGCATCTGGTGTGAACCAGATGTGGCATTCACACCTGAGCGTTTTGTTTTCAGGCAGAAAGTCGCGCGTTTTTACAGCCTTTTTTTTTTTTAAAAAAAAGCCTGTAATCTGCCTAAAAAGAAGCTCCAGAACTTGTTTGAGCTTCAGGCGTTTTGTAGTGGAGATGTGAACCATCTCCATAGAGAATAATTGATTTTTATTCATTTTTTTTTTTTTTTTTTCCCCTCCAGCGTTTTGTAGGTTATTTTGTAGCGCTTATGACCTGTACACACGATCCGAATATCATATGAAAACGGTCGTCTGAGGAAGGATCGTACGATATTCAGATCGTGTGTACACTACTTTCGACAGCCGATCACGACCGTTCATCTGATATTATTCGATCGGACATACACGAAAATTTTCCTCGTACGATTCCAGATTGTACGATTTTCGTTTAGTCAGTATAGTTGTCGTTCGAAAATACAATACAAATACATTACAACACATGACATCACTTCCGATTTATTTATTTTTTTTTTTTGGTCTGTTGTACGAGAATTTTCGTGACTTTATTAGCTATTCAATCTCTACTTGTGACTATTTAAGCGAGGATGGTCGTACGATATTCGGAACGTGTGTACGAGGCATAAGTCTTTTCATAAACAGTATTAACAATAAAGCTGTTATGAGTCCTGTCAGGATGGAGTAGTGCATGCTCTGGAATACTTGTCTTTCCTGGAGATGCAATGCTGGCCACAAATCTAAAAGCCGAGGCATATAGAAAAGCTTAGTACACACGGGCCAAATGTCGGGGGGGCATCAGCCGGTTCAGTGCAAACTGTCTGACCTTCGGCCCATGTGTACTGCAGCTGGACCAACAGAAGATGTTCGTCGTGCCCTTTCAATCGAAAAAGCTCTGCCGACCAGCACCTGATCAGCACTCTCAACCAGTGGCTGAGTACGCTGACCGGAGTGTTCTGGCGGTGAGTCGTACCCCTGTCAGAACCAGTGGTGCCCGCTCCATCAGGCGCACCCCCCCTAATCCATGTGCCTGGCCCCTAATCTACATGCAGGGAACCGGACACATGGATTTCAATGGGGTGTGTTTTTTTTTTTTTTTTTTTTTTTTGAATTGGGTTAAAAAAAAAAAAAAGGAAAAAAGGGGTGGGCTCGGGGCACATAACATATTTTCCAGACCTGGGAAATTATAAAATCACCCAATTTATCAGTTATTTAGAATCTTCGCTAGCAATAGGTAGAGCAGCAGTTATGGGCAGAGTTGTGCTGATGAGTCTGAATCATCCTTCACCCTGCCATGTAAGACTAATGCAGGCTATACAGGCGTCAAATTCTGAACAAATTTTATTTTGGAAAATCAGAAATGTTGTGCCTTCTCCTTTCTCCTTTCTTCCCTTCCTTCTCCCTTCACCCTTCTCCCTTCTCCTTCCTCCTCCGATGCCACCATTGATGTCGAAATTCAACCAACCAGCCTTCAATTTCACCTCGCGTTGCTACAGAAAAGACATTTCTTTCCAGGTCACAGCTCTGTTGGTATTTTCTTTTTTTTTAACCACTTGCCTACAGGGCACTTTCACCCCCATCCTGCCCATGCTAATTTTGAGCTTTCATCGCTGTCGCACTTTGAATGACAATTGCGCGGTCATGCTACACTGTAACCATGTGACATTTGTTATCATTTTTTTCGCACAAATAGTGCTTTATTTTGGTGGTATTTTTAAAACTGCTGGTTTTTTTTATTTTTTACTAAAATAAAAAAAGACAGAAAATTTTGAAGGAAAAAAAAAAAAGTTTTTCTTTTAGCTTCTGTCAGTAAATGTTCTAAATAAGTAATTTTATCCTCCACGGATGAGGCGGCACTGATTGGGTGGCACTGATGAGACACTAATATGCTGCACTGATGGGCAGCACTGACTGGCATCACTAATGGGCAATGATTGCTGGCACTGGTGGCATGTTATTGTAATCAGGGCACTGATGATCAATGCCCTGATTACATGTCTTGATGTCCCCTGGGAGGAGATGCGCTGATTGTCTCTCCTCGCCACGCACTGTCGATGTGAGGAGATGAGAGTCGATTACGGCATCTCCTTGTTTACATGTGACCGGCTGTGATTGGACACAGCCGATCACATGGTTAAAGAGCCTTACTGGCAGCTCTTTACAGAGATCGGGGTCCCGCCGTGTCCTAGCAACACGGCGCAGCCGCCGCGCTGCGTGTCCAAGAGCGGCCATTCTGTGATAACGTCTCATGACTTTATCCCAGAATGAGAGCCGCACTGCCCCTCTGTCATTTGACGGTGGGCGGACGGCAAGCGGTTAAATAAATTTCCCATCATTGATTAGAAACTTGTTCCTTTTTCAAAACAATTCCAACATTTAGATCACTCAAATTCGATGGCCGCATGAAAATCAACCGATGCACTAATGGTGAGAAATTCCAACAAAAATTCATAATTACGATTTTTGAAAGAAAATTTGTTTGGAATTCAACCCATGTATGGGCCGGCTTTACTGCCACCCATCTTGTGGCCTTCTGAAGGTCTCTTCATGCCCATCACACAGCTCTAAAACCGATGTGGCTGTTGGGTAGTGTGCGGGCACAGCAGATAGCGTGGCGGCAGCTCCAGGTGTTTGAGTCACTGGTGTGTGTGGGCATAATTGTTGGTGTGGCCTACAGATGAAGGTGCAGCTTATCCTTGAACTTAAAGTGGTTGCAATTCTCAGACATAAAATATGAACAAAGCATATCCGTCTATAGCGTGTACTTGTGTCATTTCTGTCTGCTGCTTCGTTGCCCTGCTATCTGCATAAGTCGCTTCTGACAAGTTTTCCTAACACCAAGAGAAAAATGGTGACAGGGGAGGGATCTCCAGCTGATTGACAGCCTCAGCTCTGTTGCTGTGTGAAGGGGGGGCGTGTCCCTTCCCTCCAATCAGCTCTCAGAGCTCTCCTCACTGAGCTCGGCAGAGTGTAACTTCAGCTCTCTGCCCCCTTTTTTTTCTGAATGCTTTAGACAAGTTGAGAAATTCTGCACTTTGGCTGTAGAAAAGAGAAGACTGCAGGTAAACGGGTACAACTTGTGTAGGAGGATTTGTTTCATCTGTGTATCACCTGAGGCCAGTCACTTCACTGGGTATATGTGAGGGTTTACTGCCACTTTAGGTTTGACGTGCCTGCTCTACACCTTCTGTAGGTGAAAGAAGGAAACAATATAGGCTCAGTTCAGGAAACTTTACACAGTTCAGAAAACTTTACACAGTTCAGAAAACTTTACACTTTATTGTCAGACCATGTGAGTGTAGTTTTCAAATCTCATTGGACTCAGCTGAAAATAACTGTCACATGAGATTACTTGTCCTGGTGTTTTTTCGTTTTGCTAATTGAACCTGATAACATTAACAGGGGTGGATCACTGAAGAATTCAAGGAAGATCATTGTGATGTGGGTGATAGAGGAGGTGGGCTCTTACTGACACCAAGAAAAACTGAGTCGATCTCTTTACTTAGAAGGCTATCCCAACCCTTCCCCTTTCTTTTTCTTCTTCTTTTTTTTTTTTTTTTTTACACCAGAGGAACCCTTAATTTTTCAAGTCTTTGGGAGCCCTTGCTAAAACAAGTTTAATTAGGGGTCAATGGGGAAAAATGCCCTTCTTACAGGATGGTTAGAATGCCACCTGTCATGCAGCTGGCTCTGCCAAGTGGCGATAGACCTGGAAATATCAAGGAGGGTGGGAGGTCAATCCGCTCCACCTCAAGATACCCCTAGTAATCTCAGGAGGAACCCTGAGGTTCCATGAAAATCTGGTTGAGAATGGCTTGGTCAAATGCTTTGGCCACTTGTTCAACCCTGCAATGTACTGTAGAGAAATATTTGCCTATCTACCTATCTATCCTATCTACCTATCTATCCTATCTACCTATATTTTTTTTTTTTTTTTTAATTCGTATATAATTATTTATTTATTTAATTTTTTTTTTTGTCATTTCAGTGATGGAGAAGCAACTGCTTCCAGAGATGCAGGACAACGCCTTAATTCGCAGTATCGAGGAGGAATACAGGAGAGCCTTTTTATACATCAATAAAGGTTTGAACGCAGATGAAAATGGTTACAAGGAAGACGCACGTAACTTTTACAGACAAGGCCAGGAGCATTTGCTAAGAGGATTGGGTGTTTCCTTGCAGGCACCTGAGTATATTGGTCCAGCTTGGGATTCCGCAAGACAAATGCAAGTAAAGATGCAGGAGACTTTACAGAATGTCTATACCAGACTGAACATCCTACAACAGGGTATGACAGGCCATGTTCCAGAACCTGCTGCTGCACCAGCCCTTCCTCTATACCCATCACTGCCAGTAACCGAGAAGGAAAGGCCTGGAAGACCACCACTGCCAAAGATGCCTCCATTCCCTGCTGAGCCAGCAGGCCTCATCCCCTGTATACCAACAGACAATCCAATAAATCCCTTCACAGAAGGTGCCATTGCGCCACCAGCATACACCCCCCAGGCCACAGATGGACATTTCACAGTCTCCTATGGCACAGAATCTGGGGAACACTCTATAGTAGGAGATGACTTCTATTCAATGACCACACAGCCGCCTCCAGTGCAGAGTTTGGGGGTTGATGCAGAGGAACTTATACTTATTCCAAGAGGAGTTCAGATCTTCTTTGTAACACCAGATGGACTAGTGAGCGCCCCCTCGTATCCTGGCTATCTTCGCATTATCAAGTTCATGGACACTGACAGCGAAATGGCTCAGAGCCGGCCTCCAGCTTTTCTCCAGGTAAGAGACATAAGCTGACTATTTTTTTTTTTATTGGGTGCTACAGGTCAAATTGGCAACAATAGGTAAACCTCTTAATACCTGTGTGTGTGTGTGTGTGTGTGTGTGTGTGTGTGTGTGTGTGTGTGTGTGTGTGTGTAGTGGTGAGTTGCACATAATCCACTTAATGCAGTCCGAGCACAAACCTCTACAGGCTCCAATCCACCACAGATGCTTAGGCCGGCTATACACCAAAGCAAATTTCACTTGATTCACCATCAACACAGACAGTGTTGATGCAGGAATCCCTCCTGCCGAGCCATTGTCTTCTCATGGTGGGAGGGGGCGGGGGGAAGCAGTCCCTGCCGGAAGTTGATCGCTGGATCAACTTGGTACATTTAGCCAGGCCATACACGGTTCGAATCTTGACCGGTTCTGCAGGGACCACCCAAGTTTCGAACCGTGTTTGGCCTGCCTTATTAATTTTATAGCAAGGATGTGTGTGGCACTTTAGATCCATAAGCACTTTAACCTTTTCCATTGTTCCTGTGTTTATGGCTGTGAAAAATTAAAAAGTGCACAGTTATCTGCGCCACATCTCTTCACCGTGAAAAAAAAAACTGTGCCACCCATTGGCTGTGCAATGTAGCAGAGGTCTGTTAAACTCAAAATTTTGTGGAACAGAAGAACTATACCATTTTCACTGATTTTTATTTGCTTGCCTGCTGATCAGCTTTAGCAGTGCCTGCTGATTTGTATAGCCTCATCTACACTGATCAATGTACATTGAGTCCTATAATTGGTACTAGCCCATTACCTTTTAGGCCAGTTTCACAAGGGTTTCAGCTTGTATAAGAGAAGTGTGAACAGCAAGCTTTGTTGAAGCTTTTAAATTACCATTCGGCTCCAGCTTGTAAATACTAAACCGATCCTAATGAGATGTTGATGTTGATGTTGATTGACACTTTTAAGAAAGCTGCTAGCAGGGTTCTGCAGGCTTTCATCAAGTTTCAAGAAGTGCTGAAGCCGGCTAGCAGCTTGTTTACAGTGGCAACCAGCACTGCCATTAGGGTCTGTGTTCAACATTTACAAGCTGAAGCTGAAATGGTACTTTAAAAGCTTGCTGAAAGCTCTGCAAATGCTTTGTGAGAGCTTCCTGTTCACACTGCTCTTATACAAGCTGAAGCCCGTGTGAAGCAGACAATACCCTGTGGGGAAACAGAACTCAGTACAGACCTTAAAATATATTTGTCTCTTAAACACGCAAGCCCTTTGCAGACCCATACTTAGTATAGTGGATTAGGGGTTGGCCCCGTTGAATGGCAGCAGTGTGATTCTGGGATCAGTTCATGCCAGAGACACTATTTATATGACATTCATGTTTAGAAAGTTAAATGTCACATATCTATATGATGTGTCTACTACGAAACTCTCTGTAAGATATATATATATATATATATATATATATATATATATATATATATATATATATATATATATATATATATATATATATATATATATACTCAACAAAGTACATAGATTTACTACTTTATTTTAGTGAATTTGAAAATAACGGTGGGGTTTGACAGAGTACTTTTTTATCTTCCCCTTTTTTTTTTTTTTTTCTTTTCTCTTTTTTTTCCCATTGTTGACATTCCAGTCACATGCAGGCCCTACCCATTCATGTGATGAACATACCAGTTTGACTACTACCACTGTACAGTCACATTGTGTGTGTGTGTGTGTGTGTGTGTGTGGTGTGTTTTTTTTTTTTTTTTGTTTTTTTTCTTCATTCACTGCTATTGTAACAATATTGAATATAGATGTAGGTGTAGCAACTTGCAGTAGTTCATCTCCCTGTTGTCCAGCCTGAGGGCCACATTTTGGCCCATTGGTGTTTTGAAGTGCAGCCATCCACCCCCAGCAGTCAGTAGAGAAGTGATTTGTAAAGGGTCCTTTAATAAGACATCCCTAGTCTCTGTGTCCTACAGCATGACATCTCTGACCATCTCCTCCAGTAAGTTTTCAGTCTATGACAGTCTTCTGTAGCATTATATATAATACATGTGGCCCTTTGGAGACATCAGGGGCTGCATTTGAGGCCCCCCCTATACCTTTTACGTTGACAAACACTGATCTAAATTACTGTTGATCAGTAGGGACATTCGCCCCTTAAAATACTGCCTGGTTGACAATCAAGCTGGCTATGGCCTGTATGAATTTCAGCTGATTCTTGAGGAACATGCCAAAATTCTCTTGAGGATGGCCCTATCGGCAGTCAAAATGCAATAGGCACAGCAGGAGATTCGTCCATATGCGCTGTACAGCATGGATGGAGGAATCTCTTAAGTTGTTTTTTTTTTTTTTTTTTCCCCTTGTTCAGCCTGCATATATGGCCACCTTAACTGATCTTTTATTAAGCGTCTGTAGTAAAAACCAGAAATAGGAGGTATTTAAAGATGAAGATAAGTCAAAAGATCCTGAATAATATTGCCTTGCAGTGATTATGTTAAAAGTTTGTAAAAGAAACCAGTCCAGAAAGGCATCTCTGATAAAAGGAGCGCAAATGCAGAACATTGCTCCAATAAGAGCTGGCGATGTAAATGGAGCTACGCATGCGCATCTCAGTTTACATTCCAGAGAATGCTTTCAGCAGGCAAGTAGGTGTATTTTATTACAGAAGAGACATTACGTGACTCTTTTGCAATAATGAGCCTGCTTGCAGTTTGTGACTGTGGAACTTTTGTTCCGCTTTAAAGAGAAATCATTATTTGAACTTCGCCAGGAAACCACCACTTCTGTGAGTGCCTGCCTTCTATGTTCCCTACAGTTCTCTATGGTTTGCCCCACTTGCCTCCAAACCACTACTGTGTTGTGTGATGACATGGAGACAAGTAGGAGAAACCATTGAGCGCAGTAGGGGGTGCAGATGATCGATAATCGCAAAAAATGATGGCTTCTTGGTGGACTTCCCTTTAATGGATCAGCCTTCAGAAGAAATGGGTATTTACTCTGTTCTTTCTAGACTGATTTCTGTTACTGACAGAGGGTCACTTTAGGATATAAAAAATCCACACCTATATTTTATGTATGTGAACTGAACAAAAGAAAATGATACACTAATGAATGATCACATAGAGTTCTAAAACATCCAAACAAGCCTACCTACAACTATGAAGACGATGTACTGTATTCAGGATAGTGATCTATATACTGAATTCTTAAATACTTAAACTGTAGCACCAGAGAAACTGAGAGGTTAACGCATCAAATATTTATAGGTGGAAGAATAATGGTCTGCCGCCATGCCAAATAAGCTGCACGGTTCTTTCTATTTTTCTTTTTTTTTTTTTCTCTTTTTTTTATTGCATGACTTTTTTTTCTTTTTCTTTGCAAACATTTTTCTAATGCAGCATTTTAGCTTATTCTGTATCCAATCTTATTTTATGTTATTCTCGTTTTGTGCATTTTTTTTTTTTTTTTTTTAAATGATTAGCCCTTTAGCATTTAATTGATTATATCTTGTATGCATATGTGAGTAAACATCTATTTAAACTGAACTAAGCACAGTTTTTATCTAAGCTGACTGCATGGCTCAAAACATACGACTACATGACTGTTTTAAATCTGCTAAATATGCATCTGGAAACAGGACCAAAAGCGTGCAGAACACTAGCGTTCATTTTCTTAGTAAGCAGCTACGGCCTTAAAAAGTTTAATTTAATTTTATTTCAGTAATTCAATTCAAAAAGTGAAACTCATATATTTATAGAGATTAATTACAGAGTGATATATTTCAAGGATTTCTTCCCTTTTTTTTGTTTTACTTATTTATTTATTGTTCGATGATTATGGCTTACAGCTAGTGAAAACCCAAAATTCAGTATCTCAGAGAATTAGAATATTACATAAGACCAATATAAAAAAAATAATAATTTTTTAATACAGTAATGTTTGGCTTACTGAAAAGTATGTCCATGCACTGTATAGTACAGTTTGCTGGCCAATCAAGCACAGTGATAAATGATCATTAAACCAGGTATTGGTACTTTTGGCAGTGTGGGCAAGTGACAAGTCCTGCTGGAAAATGAAATCATCATCTCCATAAAGCTGGTCAGCAGAGGGAAGTATTAAATGCTCTAGAATTTCCTGGTAGAGGGTTCCGCTGACTTTGGATTGATAAAACACAGTGGACCAACACCAGCAGATGACATGGCTCCCCAAATCCTTACTGACTATGAAAACGTCACACTGGACCTCATGTAACTTGGATTCTGTGCCTCTCCACTCTTTCTCCAGACTCTAGGACCTCGATTTCCAAATGAAAAGCAACATTTTCCACATTCCATGATGATTAGGGAGCCATGTTATCTGCTGGTGTTGGTCCACTGGATTTTATCAAGTCACATGACAAGTCACACTAGTGTGAACAGAGCCTTACTAGGATCTGCATTGGATTATACTGTCTCTATAACAGCCCTGCATGTGCAGTAGCAGAGTGACCTGAAGAAGTGTTGCCAACCTACTAGATTGAAATTTACTGACATTACACCCAAAATTTACTGGCACGGCCACGTTTTTACTGGCATTTCCAAAAGTTACAACATTTTGTTTTAGGTGCAAATTTCAGTATTTAGGCTACAAACAAGTACAATGTGCAATTATCAATGTGACTTAAGGTAGATATTAAGACGAAAACATATTTCTTATTTTATTTTTGTTTATAGTAGGTAAGTAGCTCAGGGACAGGACACAGGAGGGCAAGAAATTAGAATGGGCGCACACACACATGAAATTGACTCTCACAGTGACACTGCTAGCAGTGTGCAGCAGCACAGGTGATGATGACACCTCACCGACATGACACGCCCCCTCCTGAGTCACAGTGACAGCCTCTCTCCGTGCCAGGTTCAGTCCAAATGGCACTGACAGTCCCACTGCCGGCTTGCCTTGCTCCCGTCCCGCACACAAGGCTCCACCCACTCTGCTTGTCTCCCTTGCACCATGTCATCACACAACACACTCGGGCACCATCTCTTCCAGACCTGCCTCCTCCACCAGTGCCGCCCAAACACACTGTAGCAGGCACCTAGATGGTCTCTGTAAGCTCCAAACCAAAACTGCGAATGCACAGTGCCATATTTTTTACTAGCAACCTTTTCCTGTCACTGGCGTTTACTAGCATGAGAAAAATGCCCATTTCTTACTGGCCATTAAAAATACTGACAGCTGACCTGGGTGCCCAGTAAAGGGAATCCAGATTGGGCAAGACCGCAGTGAACGCAGTGCATGCGCAGTAGGATTATCAGCACTGCATAATATTACTGACTTTAATATAAGTCTTCATTGATATGTCACAGGCGCCATGTTTTAGGGCTAACCCAAAACCACACCAAAAGCAGGAACGTGCGTACTCCTTAAACGTGTTTATCTGCAATTCTCACGTGTGCTACTGGACAAGGCTTGAGATTTTTGTCACATGATTCTATGCTGTGCAGCTGCCTGTGTGGGAAGCAGCAAGAGGCATACGGTGGGTGGGCCTGAGAATTATTATTATTATTATTATTATTATTATTCTTGTACAGGATTTATATAGCCCCAACCGTTTACGCAGCCCTTTACAATATGAAAGGGAGACCATACAGTTGTAATACAATAAAAATACAAGAGGATTAACAGGGCCCTGCTCAGAAGAGCTTACAATCTAATAGGGTGGGGCGGGTGGTACAAAAGGTTGTAGCTGTGGGGAATGAGCTGATGGAAGTGGTAAATGATTAGCTGGAGACGTGATAGGCTTTCCTGAAGAGATGAGTTTTCAGGGATCGTCTGAAGATGGCAAGAGTAGGAGCTAGCCGGATTGAGGTAGCGAGTTCCAGAGGATGGGAGAGGCTCTGGAGGAATCCTGGAGGCGAGCATGGGAGGAGGAGATGAGAGAGCTTGAGAAGAGAGGACGATTTGGGTGATATTTGAAGACCAGATTGGTGATGTAGCTTGGGGCAGAGAAGTGAATGGCTTTGTATGTTGTGGTTAGTATTTTGAATTTAATTGGCTGGGTGATTGGGAGCCAGTGTAGGGATTGGAGGAGAGGGTTGGCAGACACTGAGCGGTTTGTAAGGTGGATAAGTCTGGCAGCAGCATTCATGATAGACTGAAGAGGAGATGGAGAGGTAAGCCAATGAGAAGGGAGTTGCAATAGTCAAGGCGAGGGATAACGAAGGAGTGAAATGAGGAGCTTTGTGGTTTCATTTGTTAAAAGGGCGAATTTTGGAGATATTGCGGAATACCTGGCCTTTTATATTCTCATGGCTTAGTAAGTGGTGTTCCTTCAATACCAGATACAAGAAGCAAGGCCGTTATGTGCTGGGGCTGTCCTGCCTGCTGAATGCATTTTATGATGGGAAGTATGTGTTCACTGTGTGCATATCAGGGCTTTATTTCTTATTCATATTGTACCATGACTGTTTTTAACAATAATTTTTGTCTTTTATTGTTAGGTCTGTGATTGGCTGTACCCTCTCATGTGCACTCAGTCCCCTGTACTACGCTCTAACACAGGGGTCTACATGTTCCCAGACATGATGTCCGAGACCCAAGGATCCTACGTAGGGGTGGTACTCTCGGCTGAGCTGCCCGCCGCTGACCTGGAGCTCTTTGAAGATCTTTTGAAACAAATGTCTGATCTGAGGATCCAGGTAAAAGCAAGAGATCAACGCTATATGGTAACTAGAAGCAACACAAAGTCCTCATATATGTCATTTGCCTAAAACGTGATCCTCACAATGGGAGACTTGCACTTCTTGACCCACAAGAGCTCCGTACACTTTTTAGGCATTGAATGTCTGAGGCTTAGACTCTAAGCACTTGGCAGGTGCTGGGATCTCGTATTTGAGGTTTTATTTGTAAAGGTGGTTTTTATATATTGAATAGTTATGAAGTGGGCACAAGGGATTTACATCCCTCTTTGTATTTTGGTGGAGATGGAACACTCATTTCAAGACTTTGAAGAGTGATTTTTTTTTTTTTTCCATCCAATGATGGCTCTCCCTCAATCACTGTTCTGCTGTCCGTATGAAAAACTATTTTATAAACTTTTTTTGATTAGAAAAGCTCTCACCTCAATGTCAGTCGTGACAGTCCACCATACACAGTTACATTTTTTTTTTTTTTTTGAGCAATCGGTTGAAAAACACTGGATGTATCTTAAAGCGGGGGTTCACCCACACCGCCAAAAAAAAAACAAATATTAAAAGCCAGCAGCTACAAATACTGCAGCTGCTGACTTTTAATACATGGCCACTTACCTGTCCCAGGGTCCAGCGATGTCGGCAGGGGACGCCGAGAACCCGCTCGGTTCTCGGTGAGGGAATCAGGAAGTGAAGCGTTGCGGCTTCACTTCCCGGTTCCCTACTGCGCATGCGCGAGTTGCGCTGCGTGTCCCTAGTAGTCCCCGCTCTCTGCTGGGAGCTGTGTGTTCCCAGCAGACAGCGCGGTCAGGACGGGAAGAGGCATAGACTCCCATGGGAGTCTATGCCGGAAGTGGGTGCAAATACCTGTCTTAGACAGGTATCTGCACCCCCCTCCCCCCTGAAAGGTGCCAACTGTGACACCGGAGGGGGGGAGGGTTCCGAAAAGCAGAAGTTCCATTTTTGTGTGGAACTCCGCTTTAAACAAAACCCCAAGTGCTTTCCCCATTAATTGTAGCAGGGCAGTTTATACTTCCGTGTTTCTGCTTAGCATAAACGCAAGATCTCTCATTTCCTCCCTGACAGAACAGTGGTCTGCCTTGTTTACATAGGCACACCACCGTTCCGCCTTTCCTCCGAACGATCGTTGGGTCCCAGAGGCTCCCACTGTGTCCAATCACAGCGGGAGCAGTGCTCCAGTGGCACACGTGCCCCAGATCACGTTCACACAATCACGTACAGGTACATCATTTTGCACAGCCGGGCCACCCTGCCACAGTATATATGGGTGGTCCGGAAGCAGTTAATGGCATCATAGTTTTTGTAAAGCTATAACAGCTTCAACTCTTCTGGGAAGGCTGTCCACAAGGTTTAGGAGTGTGTCTATGGGAATGTTTGACCATTCTTCCAAAAGCGCATTTGTGAAGTCAGGCACTGATGTGGATGAGAAGGCCTGGTTCGAACTCTCCGCTCTAATTCATCTCAAAGTTGTCCTATCGGGTTGAGGTCAGGACTCTGTGCAGGCCAGTTAAGTTCCTCTACCCCAAACTCGCTCATCCATGTCTTTATGGACATTGCTTTATGAACGGGTCCAAATCATTTGGTGGAGGGGGGATTATGGTGTGGGGTTGTATTTCAGGGGTTGGGCTTGGCCACTTAGTTCCAGTGAAGAGAACTCTTAAGGTGTCAGCATACCAAGACATTTTGGAAAATTTCATGCTCCCAACTTTGTGGGAACTATTTGCAGATGGTCCCTATCTGTTCCAACATGACTGCGCACCAGTGCACAAACAAGGTCCATAAAGACATGGATGAGTGATTTTGGGGTGGAGGAACTTAACTGGCCTGCACAGAGTGCTGACCTCAACCCAATAGAACACCTTTGTGAAGAATTAGAGCAGAGACTGTGAGCCAGGCCTTCTCATCAATATCAGTGCCTGACCTCACAAATGCACTTCTGGAAGAATGGTCAAACATTCCCATAGACACACTCCTAAACCTTGTGGACAGCCTTCCCAGAAGAGTTAAAACTGTTATAGCTGCAAAAGGGTGGGCCAACTCAATATTGTACCCTAAGGACTAAGACTGGGATGCCATTAAAGTTTGTTTGTGTTTGTTTGTGTGTGTGTGTGTGTGTGTGTGTGTGTGTGTGTGTGTGTGTACAGGCAGGTGTCCCAATACCTTTGGCAATATAGTGTAGCTCTGTGGGGTTGATTTACTGAAACTGAAGAGTGTAAAATCTGGTGCAGCTCTGCATGGTAGCCAATCCACTTCTAACTTTGTTCAATGAAGCTTTGACAAAAAAAAACCTGGAAGCTGATTGGTTTTCTATGCAGAGCTGCACCAGATTTTTTACTCTCTTGGTTTAGTAAATCAACCCCTGTGTTCACATCCAAAACTGAATCAGTGGGTGCAAAAGAAAACTTCTTCTGGCCTCCTCTAGGGGGTGTCGTTTGGAGAACTAAACCAAAGGAAATTCCCAGCTCAACTCATGAACCAGCCTGCAAACAACCAAATTATCCTGTCTAAGGCCTGGTTCACACTTATGCATTTTTTAGTGCGTTTTCAGTTTTGCAGAAACGCATCACAGTCCATTTAACATGGTTTCCTAAGGATGTAGTTCACATCTGTGCATTTTATGGAAAGGGCCAGGGACTTTATTCTTGTTTTTGGTTCTGAAGACTTCAATGGATGAAAAGCATGTATTGAAATATGCAAACTGCAACCTGCATAGGTATGAATCAGGCCTAACTGTTAAGCAGGCCATACACACGGCAAATTTCTTTCCTGCAACCATGGGTGCCATTTTGTTTTAGGCATTACCCCAAATCACAACGGAGGCAGGCACATGAGTAGGGGGAAACCGGGGGGGGGGAAACATGCGAGGAAAGCTGTCCCCGCCAGGAGAAGACCGTGATCATGTGCTGGATACTCTTACAATTATCGCTAGCTCTAGCCGCTAGTGTTTATTATAACAGAATCCAGCAGGCTGGTTGTACCCAAGTTGATCGATTAACTTGGTACATTCAGCCTGCCCATTAACGGTTCAAATCTTGGGCCAGTTCGGCAGGAATTTTGAACTGTATATGGCTGGCCTTAGATAGGAAAATACGCTCGTTTGCTGACTGTTTGGTGAGGTGAGCTGGGAATTTTCTTTCGTTTTGTTTGACATGCGTCGCTCTTCCGCGTGCTCCTTGCTGTAAAGGCCAGTCCTAGGTGGGGGGCAGTGACCATTGATTTGTGGTGCCATTTGGAGACCTGTACTGCATTGCAGACGGTACTCTGAGTCAGGCGGCTCTTCTCTGCACTCGCTTCTCCTGCAGAAACTAGGGTTTCTATTTTTTCTGACCACTCCGATTATTTACATTTTTAAGAAAAAGTTCCATCAGTAGGTGGGCATTGTGCTGGATGCCAAGTCACTAAGTTCCAGTGACCACTGTGAGATGTCCCGGGTCCCTAGTCATTTTGGAGGGCTGCAATAATAATCATGGTAGACACAGCAGGCTATTTTTCAGTGCTTGTTATTTACAGATTTATCTGTATGGCTGAGCTGTGGAACAAAGGGCACAGACATTTCTCCTTTGTACCAGATTGGATGTTCTCCAGTTTATGCCGCGTGAAACATTCTGCATTAATCGCAGAAATACAAAGAATAGGTTGTCCTATAAAACAAAGCGGGCGGTGTGCATTTGTCTGTGTCTAATTTCCACATTCAGCTCTGTTTGTCAGACACCAAGCTACAGCTTGTTTTTTATTTTAAACTTATAAGTAGAACTATATAGGCAACTGTTTTTTTTTTTTTTGTTTGTTTTTTTTTGTTTTTGTTTTTTTCATTTTGGACAGATTAGGGCTGGGTTCACACATATGTGGAGCAGTTTCAGTGCGGCAGTCCAGTGCGCTTTTGTTTCCCTGGTTCAGGTGTGATTCAGGTGTGCATTGTTACCTGAAATCGCACCTGAACCAGACCCAAAAACTCACAGGACCCTTTCTGAAACTGGACGCTGTAGGAACAGGCTGCATTGAAAGTCATTCACATGTTATGCAAATTGGATGTAGTTTAAAAACTCATCCAATTCGCATATACAGTGGGGACAGAAAGTATTCAGACCCCCTTAAATTTTTCACTCTTTGTTATATTGCAGCCATTTGCTAAAATCATTTTAAGTTCATTTTTTTCCCCCTCATTAATGTACACACAGCACCCCATATTGACAGAAAAACACAGAATTGTTGACATTTTTGCAGATTTATTAAAAAAAGAAAAACTGAAATATCACATGGTCCTAAGTATTCAGACCCTTTGCTGTGACACTCATATATTTAACTCAGGTGCTGTCCATTTCTTCTGATCATCCTTGAGATGGTCCTACACCTTCATTTGAGTCCAGCTGTGTTTGATTATACTGATTGGACTTGATTAGGAAAGCCACACACCTGTCTATATAAGACCTTACAGCTCACAGTGCATGTCAGAGCAAATGAGAATCATGAGGTCAATGGAACTGCCTGAAGAGCTCAGAGACAGAATTGTGGCAAGGCACAGATCTGGCCAAGGTTACAAAAAAATTTCTGATGCACTTAAGGTTCCTAAGAGCACAGTGGCCTCCATAATCCTTAAATGGAAGACATTTGGGACGACCAGAACCCTTCCTAGAGCTGGCCGTCTGGCCAAACTGAGCTATCAGGAGAGAAGAGCCTTGGTGAGAGAGGTAAAGAAGAACCCATAGATCACTGTGGCTGAGCTCCAGAGATGCAGTCGGGAGATGGGAGAAAGTTGTAGAAAGTCAACCATCACTGCAGCCCTCCACCAGTCGGAGCTTTATGGCAGAGTGGCCCGACAGAAGCCTCTCTTCAGTGCAAGACACATGAAAGCCCGCATGGAGTTTGCTAAAAAAACACCTGAAGGACTCCAAGATGGTGAGAAATAAGATTCTCTGGTCTGATGAGACCAAGATAGAACTTTTTGGCCTTAATTTTAAGCGGTATGTGTGGAGAAAACCAGGCACTGCTCATCACCTGTCCAATACACTCCCAACAGTGAAGCATGGTGGTGGCAGCATCATGCTGTGGGGGTGTCTTTCAGCTGCAGGGACAGAACGACTGGTTGCAATCGAGGGAAAGATGAATACGGCCAAGTACAGGGATATCCTGGACAAAAACCTTCCCCAGAGTGCTCAGGACCTCAGACTGGGCCAAAGGTTTACTTTCCAACAAGACAATGACCCTAAGCACACAGCTAAAATAACGAAGGAGTGGCTTCACAACAACTCCGTGACTGTTCTTGAATGGCCCAGCCAGAGCCCTGACTTAAACCCAATTGAGCATCTCTGGAGAGACCTAAAAATGGCTGTCCACCAACGTTTACCATCCAACCTGACAGAACTGGAGAGGATCTGCAAGGAGGAATGGCAGAGGATCCCCAAATCCAGGTGTAAAAAACTTTTTGCGGCTTTTCCAAAAAGACTCATGGCTGTATTAGATTAAAAGGGTGCTTCTAATATGGGGTGCTGTGTGTACATTAATGAGGAAAAAAATGAACTTAAATGATTTTAGCAAATGGCTGCAATATAACAAAGAGTGAAAAATAAGGGGGTCTGAATACTTTCCGTTCCCTGTGTGTGTGTGTGTGTGTGTGTGTGTGTATGTATGTATGTATGTATGTATGTATGTGTGTACCCAGCCTAAGGGAGAGTTATAACCCCTGTCAGTTTATCTTTTGCCATGTGTCTCATTGGGGGACATGTCCCTTCACTTCATGTCCCATAGTGAAAACAGGAACCAGAACTGGTCACCAGAACTAGTGTCCCCATTGGAAAATTTCCCCTCTATTACTTTTTCTGGGGACAGCCCAAATTTGGGGATTTGCATTTACTTCCATTTTTTTAGCCCTGGTTCACTCCAGCATGATTTGTCATACGATTTAAGAGTTCAAAAACGCATGATAAGTCGCACCCCATTGCTGGCAATAGAACCATTCAAAATGTTGCGACTCCTCACGCAGCGACTTTGATAAAGGTTCCTGCACTTTTTCTTTTTTTTTTTTTTTTTTTTTTTCGATTTCATTGTGACTTGCATTTGTCTTCTGTAAAATTAATGTGGAACATCAGTCATTTTTTTTCCTTCCCATCAATTAAATCTTCTGCCTTTTGTTTTAACTTTGGATAGTAAAACATTTTTTTTTCTGCCAGTAAATACCTTATACAGCCCACTTCCTTTTTCTTGTCTGGTAAAACGCCTAGGCTTATAACATCATGCACAGCTCTCTCCCTCTCGTGAGTTTGCCTGGAAGGGAGGGGGGGTGAGCCATAAGAGGGCCACTGAGAGCTGCCGAGCTGGAGGTGTCTGTCTGTCTGTGTAAATCCAGGAAGTGAACAGGCAGCAGCTTCAGCTGACCACAGTTACAATGGTTGCAGCCACACTTGGTGGAGGGAGATTTCTGCAGCATATTTTGCAAGTACATAGTCACAATATATATAAAATAATATGCAAAGTGGTTGGAAAGAAGCTTCAGAATGGCAAAGATGTTTTCATTACAAATTATGTGAGCAGACTGCAGTTCCTCTTTAAGTCGCAAGCTGCAATGAAATCGGAGGTCCAAATTGCACTGATTTGCGCCTTTGAAACTGCGCAGAAGTAGAGCGATTTCAAAGCCACACTGGTGTGAACCAGGGCTCAATAATAATGGTAAATAGGACAAATGGAGAGGGTGAATGTCCCTAACTGGGACACAGACGGCAATAAAAACTGACAGGGGTTCTAATCCCTCTCCATTCTGTCCAAAACCTGAAAAAAGTTTTTGCCTTTTTAGTTTTAGCACTTTAAAACCTATATAGATATGGCAAAGTGACCTGCAATATGCACATATTTATGTGTTAATTTTTATCATTTTTTTTATTTTCCCTTGGCTTTGTTGTCAGTATGGTGCAGTCATTGACTTGTTATATGTTCTACGTCCTGCTCACTAATGTAGTGATCTGATTTTTGCATTATATTATTCTGTGTAAGTCTGTGGGCCTGGTTCAAGCTGTAAAAGATTATGGATCAGTGTGGTCTCTTAAATGAAAGCCACCAGAGAAAACCATGTGCTGGTTGCCAACATCCCCAATTGTATATGAAGAAAAGTGATAACCCTTAAGGAAGGTTGTTGGGACTTTAAAGGCAACTTCGAGCTAGGAACAACATACATTAGTTACTATATCCGTTTAAACAGTTGAATACCTATCTATCTATCTATCTATATACACCGTATTTATCGGCGTATAACACGCACCCCAAGTTTAGGAGGGAATTTTAAGGAAAAAAACTTTTAGGAGGAAAGTTTAAGGAAAAAAACTTACATTTAAATGCCCATCAATGCAGCCTCATCAGTGTTCATCTGCAGCCTTGTCAGTGTCCATCTGTAGCCTTGTCAGTGTCCATCTGTAGCCTGTGTCATTTGCATCTTTGAAAATGGCGGCTTTCGGCCATTCTCGGCGGCTCCAGCGGGACTGCGAGAGGCGTCGAGAATGGCCGAGAGCCGCCGAGAATGGCCGAAGGCGGGCGAGAGCCGCCGAGAATGGCCGAAAGCCGCTGAGAGCGGCCGAAGAGCTCACAATCAGCGGGGGATCGGCGTATAACACACACCCACGATTTTCCCCTGATTTTCAGGGGGAAAAAAAATATATATATATATATAGATAGATAGATATCTGACGCATTTCAGGAAGCGTTCAATCCTTTCTTCAGAGGTATAATAGGAGAAGGTCACAAAGAAATGGTTTTGTTTCTACAATAAAGCACAACATTTGCTATTAAAGAGTGACATCATATAGGCATGAAACTCCTCTGTAGCATGCCAAGGTGATTACATACAATGATCAGTAATTGTTACAGCCGTGTAAAATATATAAAAGCCAGGTTCACTTTTGCCAAGTGAAGGGGGGGGCATCCATATGTTCCCACACTCAGGACCCTGAATGGCCCACACAGAGGTTTCCCGGTGGCAAGCCTCTAGGATGAGGCTGGGCAATGGATACAGAAAATGCATGTATCTTTGGATACAACATGTATTGACTTGATCAATCATGTTGTATTAGACTTAAAGTGTATAAAGCCTAGTACACACAATTAGAAAATCAGACAAAAAAAATACCACTTTCGAAGCGATCGTACGATCATCTGATCATTAATACACAGCCTTCAATAGCTGATCATGACAGTTCATCTGAAATTATGAAACGGGACAAACACAAAAATTTTAATATCAGATCGTACCATTTTCATTTTTTTTCAATGCAGTATACGAAAAAAATTGGGAGACAGGCTAGGAAACAAATGAATACGTTCCAATGCAATACATTTACTTCCGAAGTTGTATTCTGACGTACGAGAATTTTCGATATGAGACTAGCATGCAAAAAAGAAAAAAGGATCATTCATCCGATATTCTCACGTGTACGAGGCTTAAGTGTTTTTTTTTTCTGGGTGCCACATATTGGAAGTCAGAATTGAAATATCCAGTCCAGGAATTGGCTGTAATTTGTGTAATTGCACCATACAGTATGTAAATGCAACTAAAAAAGTTATGTCTAGACATGGGATGGATGGTAGCCAGAAGAGCAATTGCTAAACATTTGTTAGTGAGAACAATTGTATATGTGTGTGCTTGCACACCACTGGTGCTGGCCTAACATTTGGAGAATAATATCATTCTACTGGAAAAAGCCAGCCTGTTCTTCCTCAGTCATCGTGGGGTTGCAGAAATTGGAAAGAGCTAGTGGGCATATGATCATGTCTATCAGAAACAGGATCATTCCTCAGAATCTCATGGTCACGGGCACCTTGTCTTGTGTAGGTGGTAAATGGCTAAAATAATAAAACCTTCTATTGTTTGTTTCTGCTCTTCAAGTCCAGTGATGCAACAGAAGAAGTCATTGACTTGAGTCAGACTGTGCATGTTGTCACCATACCTGAGCCAGAGCCTGAACCAATAGAGAAAGATGACCTGCCACCATGGAGTCAGAAGGTTGCCCAAGGAATTCTGCAAGGTAAATAAAGATGATATTTCTAATTTATCTGCTTGGCAATTGAAGACCTGCACAGGTGGAAATAAAACTTTGTGCTGCAGTTTGATGCCATTCAGTATGGGTTTCAGCTCAGGTCTTATCTAGCCTTAGGCCTCTTGCATTGATAAACCCTCTGTCTATATTTAGTCTCCTGTTAGTGACTGCAATAAGGGAAAAGTAGTTTACCGAGCTGGAAAAAATGTTACTCTGAATACAAGTGGGACATACCTTGCAGAAAGAAATGGTAGAAAAGGGGCAGTTGGTCTTCTTTTCCATACAGTGTTAGTTCCGTCTAAGGTCACCTCTGCCAAAAGTTGGTGGTTTAGTTGTGCAGAGATCATTTACACAGCTAAGAGGATGTCATCGATGATGAATAATATATGGAGGATCCAGCTGTCAGAGGTTTAGTGGTCTTTAGGGGAGGGAGTAAAGAAGAAAATTACTACAGGGAAATATTGTTAATGGACATGTAAGAAGCTGACGAGTCATTAAATCCATTGGTTCATGTCAGTTTGGGATGGAGTGTTGTAGCCTGAAACTTTAACTATGGAGGTGGCATCCAAACTGCTGCCCTTTTTGCTTTATCCAGCTCTGGGTGCAGTATTTCTCCCACTGGACACCAATAGTGGGGCATAATTCCTGCCACTGACACCCAATAATGGGGCACTATCCCTCTCATTGATACTAATGGGCACTATTCCTCCAACTAATACCAGTGAGGGGGTACTATATTTCTCCAACTAATACCAGTGATAGGGTATTAATTCCTCCAACTAATACCAGTGAGGGGGCACTATTGCTCCAACTAATGGTGATGGGGTACTATTTCTCCAACTAACACCAATGATGGGGCACTATTCCTCCAAGGAATACCAGTGATGGGGCACTATTCCTCCAAGGAATACCAGTGATGGGGCACTATTCCTCCAAGGAATACCAGTGATGGGGCACGATTTCTTCAACTAATAATAGTGATGGGGTACTATTTCTCCAACTAATACCCATTAAGGGAGCTTTATTCCTCCAATGAATACCAATGAGAGAGCACTAATCCTCCTCCTATTGACCACAGGCAGTATGTAATTGTTTTACACCTACTGACCACCAAGCCTAAGGCATTGTTTACTTCCACTGATGCCAGGGCATTTTCAACTCCCACTGGACACAATCTGCCCCCCCCCAAGTGTGAAGGGCAATAAACTAGCCATTTTTTAGAAAGTCCTGGAGACCCCTGGGTAATAAAGATTAGAGGTAAGCCTGAGTAGAGAGGTGGTTCCTCTGCATTGTACCACGATGCTTCAAGGTATTGTTGTGTCATAGGCCGCAGATCTAATAATAGACATAACACATCCAGTATTATCTCATAAATGTATGAAAAATCAAAGCCTTCCAAACTTTGAGAGATAAAGATGAGTTTTTATCACAGTTCTTTTGTCCATATGTGAACTCTCGATGCATTTCGCAAATCATGCTTCATAAGGAGAAATTCTGGTGTGCTGATGCATATACAAAAGACACCAGCATGCCAGTAAGGGAGAAACCACAGCGGAGAACAAATGCCACAGCACTCATGCGCCCACCTAGAGGGGCAATGGTTTGGGGCAGGGGGGGCCAGCCCAAGCGCCACAAACATGTATACCAAGGTAGAGGTCTCCAAAGTGAGAGACACAACCAGACAAAAAAACAAAAATGAATGCCAGCCAGGAAACAGCTGAGCTCATGAAACTCCCTGGAGGGCTTAAGGGTATACATGTGGTGTTGTGACTCAATCCACCTGGAGTATGGTTCCCTCAGCAGCGGATACTATCTTTCTATAAGTGGATTATAACCTACTGTTTTTTGGACTTTAAATGCTATGTTTCAATCTAGGGGCCTCTTGGCTGAACTGGGGCTTGGTGAAAGGAGCAGAGTTGACGGAAAAAGCCATTCACAAAGGTGCTACAAAATTAAGAGAACATATTCAGCCTGAGGACAGACCTATGGAAGTCAACCCCACAGTGGCCAAGGGACTTCATGTGGCACAGCAGGCTACCGGCGGTGCAGTGAAAGTCAGCCAGTTCCTAGGTAAAAAAAAATATCCTAACTGTATATCAGTTTACAGAACCTAAGAAGCGTGGGCATTGACAAATATTACTCAAGTTTAATTATATCATTTTCATACCGACAAAGAAAAAAACCTGCAATTCCAAAGTTTACATTGCTATTTAATAATGTCCCTACAGGAGCACTGTGAACATGATAGCCTAGTCGCTTTTGCCTTTTATTCTTTAATAATTGGCTTGAAACTTCATGAATGGGTGGGCGGCTCATATGTTTGGGTTATGGAAATGAATTAAAGCTAAACTGTGGGCAGATACAAACACGCCATCCGGTCCAGCTATGCAATTATGTAGAATGATTCCATTAAAGCGTGTTTTAAGCCAAAAAATGTTTTTTAGCGGTTCTGAATAGAGCGACGAAGGATTAGAAATCCTGTCTGGTTTCCACCGTTATTTATTGCTCCATTAGAGAGCTTTCTCCTTAACCACTTCAATACTGGGCACTTTTACCCCCTTCCTGCCCAGGCCAATTTTTAGCTGTCGCACTTTGACAATTGCACGGTCATGCAACACTGTACCCATATGTCATTTTTATCACACAAATAGTGCTTTCTTTTTGGTCATATGTAATCGCCACTAGTTTTTTTTTGTTTTTTGTTTTTTTTTGCTAAACAAACAAAACAGAATTTTGAAAAAATAAAAAAAAAATGTTGATAGTTTGTTATAACATTTTGCAAACAGGTAATTTTTTCTCATTAACTGATGTGCACTAAGCTGGCACTGATAGGTGACACCGACTGATTGACAGCACTAGTGGCAACACGATCATGGGAGGATGGCAAAGTAAGTCGCGCTGTAGCCTTCTTTCACCTATAGCCCAGGCGGGAAGAGGTTAAGCTGACCATAAATGGATCGAATATCAGCCGGTTCAGCAGGGACCGGCTGAGATTCGATCCATGTATGGGCAGGCTGATTGTACAATCAGCATATGGGATCTTCGGCATACAATTATTGCCAACGGCTATGGCCAGTAGCAGTAATCCCTGTGTTCTTCCGGCAGGGATGGCTCCCCGAACCCATAGTTGCAGGAAATAAAATCACATAATCCTATGGCCAGCTCTACTTCCTGTTCTGCTGACAACATTTTACCAAAAAATGAAGTGAGAGAAAATCTGCAACAAGGATGCAGACAAAAATCTGGAAGGAGTTCCAAACTTCCCCTACTCTAATGCCGCGTACACACGGTCGGACTTTTCGTCTACAAAAGTCCGACGGACAAAATACGGCTGACAATCCGATCGTGTGTGGGCTTCCCCGGACTTTCAGCTGACTTTTCCAGCCGCAAACCTGACTGACTTTAGATTTGAAACTTGCTTCAAATCTTTACGTCGTAACTACGGCGGACCCAGAAATCCGCTCGTCTGTATGCTAGTCCGACGGACAAAAACCCACGCTAGGGCAGCTATTGGCTACTGGCTATCAACTTCCTTATTTTAGTTCGGTGTACGTCATCATGTACGAATCCGTCGGACTTTTTGTGTGATCGTATGTAGGCAAGTCCGTTCGTTAGAAAGTCTGCCGCAAGTCTGTCGAAAGTCCGTCGGACAGGCTGTCGGACTTTTGTAGTCGAAAAGTCCGACCGTGTGTACGCGGCATAATATACTCTCTGTTTAATACTATACAATTATATATATATATATATATATATATATATATATATATATATATATATATATATATATATATATATATATATATATAAAGCTTGTATACGTTTTATAAAATGTCAGTAGGACAGGAAGTTGGGGAAAAAATCTCTAACCGAGCCCCAGATACCAATAGAAACCAGACCTAGGTTCTAATCGTTCCCCATTTACACCATACATGTTAATATTTAGATAGAACTGACGCATGCAACTAAACCTGTGTAAAACTTTCTTCACTTCTGTGAAAAAAGCTATTATTGGCGGTACGGTGCAGTGCCGTTTTTCACATATGACCACTCACCCCAATACATAGATGGGAACATTTCCATGGTCCTTGGAAAGAACCAAGTTATAGAAGTTGAATTTACCAAGCAGAGCAAGTAATATTTTGTATGTGTTATAGCTGTGCCCAGTGTTTGAGACGATAAAACATAATTCTACCTGCCATTTAGTCAGTCTTTTACCATACAAAGAATTTTATGGCCCATGAACACAGGCAGTTTGTGTCACAAATTTTTTTTTGTAAAAAAAAAAAAAAAAAAAAAACCTCTGCACCCAGGGAGCCACAGGTGCTGCATACAGCTACCCATAGATCCAGGTGTTTTTCTGCACCCAGGGAGCTGCAAAGGGCGAGTACAGCTATAGCCATAGAAGTGGATGGCTGTATGAAGCTGTACTCGGGTAACACTGATGCTTTTCTGTGTCAGTATTTACACACTCATGTGAGTATTAGGTAGTCACTAGTGATAACCGCATGTAAAATCTAGCAGGCTGGTTGTATCCAAGTTGATCGATCAACTCAGCCTGTCCATACATGGTTCAAATCTTGGCCGGTTCCTGCTGAACCAGCTGAGATTTGAACGGTCTAAGGCCGGCCTTAGCTTCAGATACTGTAATTCCATACTATCATTGTCCCAGTATGCTACAACGGTACATTCTCATTTTGACAAAATTTGATCTGGCTTCTGTAGATCAGCAAAGACAGCTTGCTTACAGGTTCTTATATTTGAGATGCTTCTGATCTCCTTCTGACCTGTTTTTGGCTTCCTAAGCTTGTTCAAGCTGCTTTTTCATTCACATTGACTTATATGGGGAGAAACTGTTCTAATAAGAACAATATCCCGTGTACACAGGCCCTTCCTCTGCTTCCAGTGTCTACGCTGTGGGATATAGAATTTCCAGATACTGCCATTGCTGCCCTCTCATCCTGGCAATGCTCATTGATGGTCATATTAATCTAGTGGCTTTGCGACTTCTTTGGAGACACACAGGCCTGGACAAGAATGCAGATCAGGAATTTCCACTTCAATCTGACTTTCTGATCTGTATCTTCATTCCAGGTTGGTGGCTCTGAAGATTTTATAGCAACAGGCAACCAGGAAAATTGTATTTATTGAGGAAGATATTTCTCTTGGCAGTGGTAGCTACCATATTTTGCTGAGCATGGGATTTTTTTGTTGTGGGTAATATCTATACATTATCAGTTTACAAATTTTAAGATCCACATCTTCAGTTAACAAAGTGATAGAGAATCAGAGACCATGTTTATAGAAGGGAAAATAAAATTTTTGGTTATTATTGGAAACCATGTCGGTGATTAGGGAAAGCCTTTTTTTTTTTCTTGTATGCAACCAGTGAGTACGTATCTTGTAAAACATGTATATATCTCCCATAGTGGATGGTGTCTGTGCCATTGCGAGTTGTGTCGGCAGAGAACTTGGGCCACACGTGAAGAAACATGGCAGCAAGCTAATTCCAGAATCTTTGAAGAAAGACAAGGATGGGAAGTCTCCACTGGATGGCGCTATGGTGGTAGCAGCTAGTGGTGTACAAGGTATTCACAGGACCTGAGGTCTCTCTCCTCTACAATCCAACAGTTTCAACATGTTAACATGAACCTTTTTTTTAATCTTTTTAGGATTTGCAACTGTCTGGCTGGGCCTGGAGTATGCTGGGAAGAACATAGCTAAGAGTGTGGCCACAGAGACTGTGCATACCGTCAAATATAAGTAGGTGTCATTCTTGGGACTTTTCCAGTATGCTGTAATGTATAATGTGCATGAATGTACAATTTGTTAAACCATTTCCCACCCACCCCAGCATTCCAGTTCTGAATGCCCAGGGGGCGAGGAGGATCAGTGATCTTGTGACCTTTGTCCCATTGGCTACCGATTTTACTTAGAGAGCTGTCTTTGTGCTGAGAATGGGCAGTGAGCAGGCTCTCAGTAGAGAAACATCGGCTGCCCAGTAAAGCATATGCAGGGCTGCAATTACAAATGTTGCTACAGGCCCCATACAGTCTACTTGACAGGGCCCCCATTCGGCCGAAAGTGACTAAGGACATAGAGTGGTCAGTCCCTTTCTCTGCAGACTCCGCTGCACAGATGAATGAATAGGTAGCGCTCTGAGGCTTCCTACTCATTCACAAACTAAAGCGATTAGTGATAAATGGACACAGCTGTGATTGGTACCGATTGCTCACTGTGTTCATTCAAGAAAGGAGGGGGTCAGTAAATGACATATTTACAAGCCCCTTCCCCCGCTCTCCATCCTGAATCATCCCTGTGTGTGCCCATAGCAGCTGCCGGCAGGAGAGGAGGGAAGCCAGTAGCTCTGTGGGGGAAAGGGGCACATGTGCTAGGACCAATCCCACTGCAGTGCAGCCGGAGGGGAAAAGAGCAGAAGCTGGCAGCGCTGCAGAAGGAGGCAGAAGAGGATTGGTGTTTGCAATAAGACAGTACAGCCGGACCTCCGGCTCTGCAGGTTCCCTGGGCCCCCCTTTTGAACTGATGGGGCCCGGGCCCTGTACAGGAGGGTTGGCTGTACTGCCTTATCAACGGCCCTGGGCATATGTGCTGCATGTGGGCTTTGAAGCCCACCCTTTTGTCATCCCACATATGTGTAAGGTGACCACCTTAAAGGGGTTAGAAAATGTTTTTTAACCCCTTCCCGCCGACCGTACGCACATATGCGTACTCGGCTTTCCGGGGTTATACCGGGATGATGCCCGCAGCTGCAGGCATCATCCCGGTACCGTTGTTTTCAGCGGGCGATCGGCTACCCGTGTATAACAACCGATGCGGCTAAAAGCCGCTCGGTTGTTATACCGGAGGAGCGGGAGGGGACATCCCCCGCCTCCCGCCGTTGTTACCGGGCCTCCCGTGCAATCGGGAGTCCCGGTGTCCGGCTGCGATCGGCGGCTGGGGGCGGACTGGAACGAAGCTGCGAGCGGCTTCGTTCCAGCCTTCTTGTTGAAAACGCGGAAGCGACGTCATGACGTCACTTCCCGTTTACTCGGCTGCCAATGGCGCCGAATTTAAAAAAAATATACAGTGTTCAGAATCGCCGTTTTCGGCGATCTGAATACTTTGAAGTGTAAAGGAGGGATGGGGGGTCTTTTAGACCCCCGATCTCTCCATAAAGAGTACCTGTCACCACCTATTACTGTCACAAGGGATGTTTACATTGCTTGTGACAGCAATAAAAGTAAAAAAAAAAAAAAAATTTTAAAACACAATTTATAAAAGTACAAAAATAAATAAAATAAATAAATAAAAAAAAAAAATTTTTTTAAAGTGCCCCTGTCCCCGCGAGCTCGCGCAGCGAAGAAAACGCATACGTAAGTCGCGCCCGCATATGTAAACGGTGTTCAAACCACACATGTGAGGTTTTCTAGCAAAAAATACGGATTTTAACTTGTAAACACCAAATTTCAAAAATAGGCTTAGTCATGAAAGGGTTAAGGTGAAATATACAAATCCCCAAATGGACAACAGGCAAGTTGAAAAAATTGCCTATGTATTGTCAAGCGAGGTGGAGGTGACATTGGAAATGATGCTGCCTGCTAACACACAGATCCTTTATGGCTCAACAGTACACTTTTTAACATGCCTGGTTGCAGCCCTGTCTGGTGCACTGAATGGAGGAAATAAAAACAAAAAAAGAAATGTTTTAGTTGCACTGATTTTTAAAGTGTATTTCCCTTTTTTTGCAGCCAACTCTGCATAGTAACAGTAGGGTGAGTACGGGTACCAGTACACCATCTTCTGGTGAATACTGGTATTGCAGGCAGATAACAGATGTAGCTTATCTGAATGTTTTGCTATAAAGCCAAATCCTGCCAAAAGTTGATCAATCATTTTGACTTTTGCGACTGCATCCAATCAGTTGGAGCTGCTATTCAGGTATTTTGAAAGCCAGCCAGGTACAATAGCTGCAGCGGTGTATTTGTCCATACTGTATATCTGTCGTTTGTTTTGTTTTGTTTTTTGTTTTTTTTGTTTTTCATTCAGCCTGCAATATATAGGTTTAAATCAGCTGAGTGTTGTTAATATTAGGAAAAACTTACATGATTGTTTTGTAAAGGTATTCCAAGCAGATGGACGAATTCAATTCCAAATGGAAACTTCAAAACGAATGCCCTCTCAAGGTTCTAATATTGTATTATGTAAATTTTATTTATCTAACATAAGCGTAATGATTTTTATTTTAGATATAGGGGAGAAAAGGTGGTTGAACCTCCAGCAACAAAACCCTAAGTGAATACAGTTTTATGTGTTTTTTAATATGTTAATTAACTGCTTTATCATTTAAATAAAGCATTTGGTGAATAAAAATGTCATACCCTAAAAAACATTTTGCTGACTTGTACCAATATTTTGTGCATAGTGTTTTTTTAATAGCTGTTCTCTTCCATTTTATAGACAAGTTATTATTATTATTATTATTCAGGATTTATATAGCGCCAACAGTTTACGCAGCGCTTTACAATATAAAAGGGAGACAATACAGTTATAATACAATACAATACAATAGGTTTAAGAGGGCCCTGCTCAGAAGAGCTTACAATCTAATAGGGTGGGGCAGGTGGTACAAAAGGTTGTAACTGTGGGGAATGAGCTGGTGGAAGTGGTAGGAGATTAGTTGCAGACGTGATAGGCTTTCCTGAAGAGATGAGTTTTCAGGGATTGCCTGAAGGTAGCAAGAGTAGGGGATAGCCGGATAGATGGAGGTAGCGAGTTCCAGAGGATGGGAGAGGCTCTGGAGAAATCCTGGAGACGAGCATGGGAGGAGGAGATGAGAGAGCTTGAAAGCAGGAGGTCTTGAGAAGAGCGGAGAGGTCGATTTGGGTGATATTTGGAGACAAGATTAGTGATGTAGCTTGGGGCAAAGTTGTGAATGGCTTTGTATGTTGTTGTTAGAATTTTGAATTTAATTCGCTGGGTGATTGGGAGCCAGTGTAGGGATTGAAGTAGAGGGTTGGCAGACACTGAGCGGTTGGTAAGGTGGATAAGTCTGGCAGCAGCATTCATGATAGACTGAAGAGGGGATAACCTATGGAGCGGTAGGCCAATGAGAAGGGAGTTGCAATAGTCAAGGCGAGAGATAACAAGGGAGTGAATGAGGAGCTTGGTGGTTTCATTTGTTAAAAAAGGGCGAATTTTAGAGATGTTACGGAGGTGAATTCTACAAACTTTTGACAGCGATTGGATTTGAGGCTGAAATGACAAGTCAGAGTCTAGGATTACACCTAGTACCCTGGCGTGAGGGGAGGGACTGATGGTTGCATTGTTGATTTTGATGGAAAAGTCATGGAGAGGGGCACGGGCAGGGGGGAATATTAATAGCTCAGTTTTAGAGACATTTAGTTTAAGGAAGTGGTGCGACATCCATGCTGATATGTCAGTTAGTAAGTTAGTAATGCGAGAGGAGACTGAAGGAGTGAGGTGAGGAGTAGACAGATAGATTTGGGTGTCATCAGCGTATAAGTGGTATTGGAAGCCGTGGGCAGTTATTAAGTGACCAAGGGAGGAGGTGTAGATAGAGAAGGGGTCCAAGAACCGAGCCTTGGGGGACCCCCACAGAAAGGGGCAATGGAGAGGAGGAGACAGAGTTGTAGGTGACACTGAAGGAGCGCTGTGATAAATAGCCAGAGAACCAGGATAGAGCAGAATCTCGGAGGCCAAGGGAATGTAGTTTATTGAGAAGGAGTGGGTGGTCAACAGTATCAAAGGCCGCAGAGAGGTCAGGTAGTAGGAGTATGGAGTACTGGCTGTTGGTTTTAGCAGTTATTAAATCGTTAGTGAGTTTTAGTAAGGTAGTTTCCGTGGAGTGCTGCGAGCGAAAGCCAGACTGTAAGGGGTCAAGAAGGTTATTTTCATTGAGGTAGGAGCTAAGACGGTTGTAGACTAAGCGTTCTAGAAGTTTAGAGGTGAATGGGAGTAATGAGATGGGTCTTAAGTTGTTCAGGTCGGTGGGGTCCAGTGAGGGCTTTTTAAAAATGGGAGTGATCTGTGCATGTTTTAGAGGGGAGGGGAAAATGCCACTAGAAAGGGAGATATTGAAGATGTGGGTGAGGGAGCATAGGATAGAAGAAGAGGGTGACCGTAGTAGTTTTGAGGGAACAGGATCCAAGGGACAATTGGTTAGGTGGGCATCCGAGAAAATTTTTGTAACCTCTTCCGTAGTAGCCAATTCAAAAGAGGAGAGTGTTGAATGTGCTGCTGGGCAAGGTATGATGGGTGGGGAAGATGTACGCACAGTGGAGATGTCCTCACGAATTGCATCGATCTTGTCTTTGAAGTGATTGGCAATCTCTTGGGCAGTGAGTGAGTTAGTGGGTAGAGGGGGTGGTGGACGAAGCAGAGAGTTAAAGGTTGAGAAGAGCCGACGAGGACTGGATGACAAGGAATTAATAAGAGAGACAAAGTAGGCTTGTTTGGCAGCATGGAGGCATGAATTGTATTTTAGAAGGGCAGATTTATATAGGGTGAAGTCTTGCAGGCATTTGGTTTTACGCCACAGTCGTTCAAGAGCACGGCAAAGTCTCTTGAGATTTCTAGTGTTGTCAGTTTGCCAGGGTTGTAACGGTCGGGGCCTAATTCTGCGTGTGGTTAGAGGAGCAAGTGCATCTAGTGATGATGAGAGTGAACTGTTGTAGACAGAAGTGGCCAGGTCAGGACAGGACAGGGAAGAGATTATGTCATATAGGTGGTCAGTAGCAGAATAGAGAAGAGAAGGGTTAAAGTCTGTAGATAGTCCTACCTATCCTATAGCCATGTTGGTGACCCAGTAGTTAAGAGGAGATGACGACGTATATTGTTGGGGGGGTGGGGGGGGGCTGGACATGGGTTTTGCAAAATTAGGCCTAACTTAAGCCGGCCATAGATGGATCAAATCTCGGCCAGTGCAGCAGGGTTGCAGGAAAGAAAATCGCATCATCTATGGCCTGCCTAAAAAAAATGTGTATTACCAAGTGCTATATCAGTACTTAGAGGAACTGCAGTCTGCTCACATAATTTGTAATAAAAACATTTTTGCCATTCTGAAGCTTCCCTTCAACCACCATGCATATTTAATATATACTGTCATTCTGTACTTGCCAAATATGCTGCAGAAATCTCCCTCCACTGAGTCTGGCTGCAGCCATTTTAACTGTGGGCAGCTGAAGCCACTGCCTGTTCACTTCCTGGATTTACACAGATACACACCCGCAGCTCTCATTGGCCCTCTTATGACTCACCGCCCCCCCCCCCCTTCCTGGCAAACTCATAAGAGTGAGAGAGAGCTGTGCATGATGTCATAAACCTATACTTTTTACCAGACAAGAAACAAGAAGTGGGCTGTATAAGGCATTTACATACAGAAAAAAAAAATATTTTACTATCCAAAGTTAAAACAACATGGGCAGAAGTTTTAATAGATGAAAAAAATGACTGAAGGTCCGCTTTAATATGAAAATAAATAAGGGTCATGTTCATATTTTGGGATATTCGTACCTGCTGGGATGTAACCAAATCGAGCACAAGATTTAGAGCCACCCCATAAGAGGAATCCAGTTTAAAAACCATTAAAATAGTGTGCCTTTCAAATGGCCGGCTCTATAAATGGGAATTGTGTCTGATTTACGTATTCATGTCCAACACAGTGCTGACACTGTATCAAAATGTTGGGTAAAGGTTAATGAATTGCCCATAGTTCACTTCTGAAGAAACGATGTTCAATGTGGATTTATGGTCATCATTCTGCCAATGAACACTCCACATGTCTACTCTTACACAAATTAGGTTTGTTGAATGGGACATTGGCACCAATTATTTTGGTGCATTTGTTGGAGTATATATCCAAGCCATTTTTTGTTTTAGATAGGAGGTAAGAACCCCTGTTGGGTTTTTATTTCTATCTTGGACTCTGCTTAAGCCTTGTCCTTGCTCCACTAAAAAAAAAGTGTTACAGTTGTTTGTGTTGCTGTTGGAGATTTATTCTCGCTTGTGCAACACAAACTGCAAGGGAATCCTTCTAATGAAGCCCCGGAAAGCAAAAAAACATGGCTATGATTTTCAATATTCCCTGCTTCATTCAAAAGTAATAAAAAAATTTTGTGTGCTGCATATAGGGATGAGGGCACATGAAGCGTATAGATAAAATGGGCGATAACAGCTATATTTAATAGATATATATTTGCCTTTTTAAAGAATATACAGCTCATGGTTGGCGTTTTGCTGCAAAATGTTTTATTTGTTAGGATATGACAATTGGTAATCTGTACAAAGCAATGCTGGGTCAATTTTGGGTCTGTTACTGGTAAAAAGGGAAGGACGTTTGACATACTGGGCTGTGTTTAAAGATAACCTAACTGACTTGTATGCATCCTTTTATATATGGGTTATCAGGAAGTTTTAAAGGGCAACAAGGCTAGGAAAACGGTTAAAACACATAAGCTTACAACACATTTACTTTATAGATCAAGCCTGGGTTCGCACATGTGCAGTTCGGGAAATGCCGCGATCCATACACCTTACCGCATTCAGATCACACTGCCCTTGGAATCCGCTGCAGCTGTCAGTGCAGTCTAAGGCCCCTTTCACACTTGTGAAACCTGAAAGTCACCCGACTTGAGACAATGCCTGTGTAATCTTGAGGTCTATGGACCTTAAGTCGCATTAAAGTCGGACCAAAGTAGTGCAGGAACTACTTTGAAGTCAAACAGATATGAACTGTACCCATTGGAAATCATGGGGCACCACTTGTCACGGGACTTTGCAGTGCCAAGTCGCAGGACAAGTCGCACAAGTTTAAAAGGGGCTTTAACAACCCCCCCCCCCCCAACACAGGTCACAAATACAGTGTGTTTGCCGGCACCAGTTTGCATGGTACTAAAGTATCATGCGATGCATTTGCAGTGCGGTTCCAAAATTCCTTCATGCACAACTTTGGTGCAGTGTGGGGTGATTTGAGGTCATTCAAAATGAATAAGCACAAATTGCACTGCACTGAATCGCATGTGAATTGAACAGTAAGGTGGTGCGGTCCTTGTGCGATTCACATGTGGTTCATAGTTTCAACTGAGGCTAAATCTGAACTGAAGGCTGACAGCTAAATGCACATTTGGAATATACAATATATTATGAAGACTTACCCACCAAAGGATTTGTAGTTCTTTTTCAGAATGTCTTTGGATTCATACAACTGCTACAAAACCCAGGCAGGTGACCCCCATTTCTCCTGCTTCAGCTTTGTACCTTCCTGTGTCATCAGTGTGCTTATTGAACAGTAAATAGGCATTCTCACGATGCTCATTAACTGCCCAGTAAGCAGAAATATGACCCTAGAAGCTGGAAAACTTTACCAGGAATATCGGAGGCATCTGCAGGTCTTCTTTATGTATTTAAGCTGTGCATTTAGCTGTGCAGCACTCCTCTTAGGGTGGTGCAAAATGATTCTCTGTGTAGTGTAGCAAACTAACATTTCTATCTCAGAGTCTAGTTCTTGGTGTATACCCTTTTTTTTTTTTTTTTTTATTGCAGAATAAAATTCTACGAAAGAGGATTTATGGGTGCAGCATATTCAAAAAGGGGTAGAAAAAGAGTACAGGTATTCTGTAGCAATGGTAGTACCAGGCCCTTTAAGAGCAGCCTCTTGGTAAATGCTGGCCATGTGTGGGAGCAACCGGACTGATCTACGAGAGCAGTCATAGTCTTGTCTTAGCTTGCAGTGGATTTTTCTTTAATCAGTGCATCCTTGACCCTTTAAGGCTTTATGTACACTTGAACTACTTTGACCGCTGGCCGGGGGAAAATGCAAAACGGCGTCGTGATTTTGTGCGTTTTGCGGCCCGGCAGTCAAAACATTCCTATCCTGAATGCAATTCTTCCACATTCAGGAGAGGTGAGGTTAAACCTCCTCTAACCTCAGTAGCTCCTAAACGCCTATGTGTACATGGACACATAGGCTTTTATGGAGTTGAGTTTAGGAGCTGCTAGTTTACATGAAGCCTTATGGGGCGTACACACGGTCGGACTTTTCGTCTACAAAAGTCCGACAGCCTGTCCGACAGACTTCCGGCAGACTTTCTAACGAACGGACTTGCCTACACACGACCACACAAAAGTCCGACGGATTCGTACGTGATGACGTACACCGGACTAAAATAAGGAAATTGATAGCCAGTAGCCAATAGCTGCCCTAGCGTGGGTTTTTGTCCGTCGGACTAGCACACAGACGAGCAGATTTCGGGGTCCGTCGTAGTTACGACAGAAAGATTTGAAGCATGTTTCAAATCTAAAGTCCGTCGGATTTGAGGCTGAAAAAGTCCGCTGAAAGTCCGGGGAAGCCCACACACGATCGGATTGCCAGCCAGCTTTAGTCCGTCGGCGTCCGTTGGACTTTTGTAGACGAAAAGTCTGACCGTGTGTACGCCCCATAACAGCAGTCAGATACCTTGATTGATCAGTGATGATCCTTCTTACAATGTCTAGAGACTTCTACCCAGCTTCTCTGCAGAAAATTCCTTGCAAGGCCAACTACCTCTAGGTATCCACTCAAACAGGCAACACATCTCTTGAGCCTCTAGCACATGTCCTAGACTGAGGCAAGGCCCAAGTGGAGAGACACTCTAGACCAGGGTTCCTCCAGAGGTTGCTAGGGGTTCATTGAACAATTAGAACCTTCTGCCTCTCAGATAAGTTCCCACTAATACTATTGACCTTTTTAGCTATCTGTAAGGGGGGTAATTCTTCCCAATGACCACAAGTGTAAGGAGCATTCTGCCCACTGACAGTTGCACTAATGTAGCATGAGCTGTAGATCTAGTCAATATTAGCAGGGGTTCCTTGAGATTGGAAAGTTTTATTTCAAGGATTCCTCTATGTTGAAAAGGTTGAGAGAGGCTGCTCTAGGCAGAAGAACTAGGAAATGGAAAACACTGGATAAGTGACCCAAATACTGATCATTTCTCAAACCATACTTCTGCACAAGAACTTTATGGATTGGTTGGGTCGGATACATATTTATAACTCGGCGATTGTTCTTCTCACTCTGATTACTGGAACCGTCTTCACAGTAACATGCAGAAGTAATCAACCCATTGAGCTTAGGGAAGATTTTCTGAGTTCTGCTGAACAACATTAACAGTTTAGCACATATGGATTACATTTATTTATGCTGTGGTTCCTACTAAGGTAAGGCTGCATTGAGAAAGGTATAATTAATATAAGAGACCATTGTGACATAGTTGCGATCCAGCCCTATTCACAGGCAGATTTGTGAATGTGTACCTAAATCTGCTTAACTAGATTGTCTTCAGCTATATAGTTAGACGAACAAAAAAAAATAGCTTTCTATGGAAAAAAAAATTTTATTACCTGCATTTCTATATGAACAAAAACAGATAGCCCTCTAGTGCTCAGCCCAGTTTTGATATGAATAGAGTCCTTCCCTTTTTCCCAGGCATTACATCTTTATGTCTGAAATGTACAAAAGTCACACCTTACTGTTTCACTGACATGCTTTGAGGAAATAATGTGCTTATAGAGGAACTATAAGGGTCCATTTACAGTGTTGCGTTATAGGGTGCAATACCTCATCATGCTTGTTGGTACCCCGAGGTGTCATTTATTCTGAAAGGCACCTCAACACCCTTGTGATGCAGTGCAAAACAATGTACAGTAATGGACTACCATGCATTGTTGTGCGCTGCATTGTTTGGTTTTTGTGTGTTTAGACAACTTTCAAATTAATATGCCCCCTTAATGCAACATCTGTGCAATAAATTCATGGCAAATGTAAATGTGCAATAAATGTCTGATTGCTCACAATAACCAGATGCTGACTGTATCAGGGAACTGATTGCACATAAACAATCTACATTCCTTTCCTCTGCTTTTTAAAGTGCCAGTATGACAGTTGTGTGACGGCTTTTGTACTTGTGCATCACAAACCAAAATAATTCTGTTTAATCCAGGTAATTAGGGGGATGGATAATTATTTTAATCGATTCAAATATAAAATCTGGTAATTCTTATTCAGCTCTGTTTTTAGGTTCACAGTAATTTGTGCCATTAATTTGCCAAGAAGCAGTTCAAAATGTATGTCGGTGATACTGAGATTGGAATACATTTCCATTATCTAGTAAAATGCTTTCTCTAAAATTCTTTTTATGCGCATACATAGGATACATGCAGTGTCTTGATAATACCCCCAATAGAGGCTCACTAGATTTTATTGACTGCGTTATCAATGTCCTTGATGCGGTCCACAAAATATCTGCCTTTTCTTTGAATGTTTGTAAAGAACGTTCCCAAAAAACTATTTATTCCATTTTGGCTTGAGGGGGGCAGGATTAGGCACCTGTATACTTGGCAAATTAATTGCACAACTGTGACCATAATAAATCTCTAGCCAATGCCATCTACTAATGTGATTATGGAACTATTTGTAAACTCTTTCAATTTGTGGTCTAGGTATGGAAAAGATGCTGGGCACGCTACTAATGATGCTGTCAATTCTGCCATCAACGTTGGAGTAACTGCATTTAACATTGATCACCTGGGTGTAAAAGCCATTGTGAAAAAAACTGCAAAAGAAACCAGCCATGCAATTCTGGATGAATATAAACTGATCGAGAAACCGAACAAGAAGAAGGAACCCCACTAAACCACAGCCGGCCTTTTACCCGATGCTTTACAGAAAATGTTGATTTAACCCTCGTTTTCCCATAAGCTCTTCCTGCAGTTTACAGAACCATTATTCTAAACTTCTCTTCAATTACACATAGTTGTATCTACCTGCCTGTTCTTATTGGGTGTGGCATAGGTTAGAAATGTACAAGTCTGATGTTATGTCCCAAAATGCATGGCTCAGTAAAAGGTGGGCGTCCTTGTATTGCGGTTTAGGATAGGAGTGGTGCTTGAGGAACTGAATATACTGTATGTTAACTAGTTTTAGCTAATAAATAAAGGTAATGAGCTTTCAAACCAAAGGGACACAACTGGGGAAACCATCAGAGTAGAGGAGAGGGCGATAAGAAAAGGAATTATATTGGTAAAAGCTGTTCTGTATTTATTCTGCACTAACATGAACATTTGGTCAAAGATGGCAAAGCATTAAGCAACAGAAAACTTGCTTACCTATCCATATCCACTTATAATGGATGTTGCTGGACACTAGAAGGGTTGTATTCTCTGGCAACAACTGATCACATGTTTGGATAAGCTGCTTTTCACCTGACAGTATTCTCTGCAGGTTGGGTGATCTTTCTGTAAGATTTAGCAGACTTGAATGAATGGGCTGCCTTTTGTTTTCCTGAAAAACGAGTTGCCTGGTTACAAAGCTTTGGTTTCTGGGTCCCTGGCCTGGAACAAGTATAGAAAAAAAAAAGTTAATTGTGACTTTTATTTCCAATTATTGTTGTGTCGGTAAAGTATTGAGGTCCGACAACTAGGAAGGAAGCATCATATTTTCATGATGTGACAGGTTTAACTACTTCAATACAGGGCACTTACACCCCCCTCCTGCCCAAGCCAATTTTCAGCTTTCAGCGCTGTTTAAATGATAATTGCGCGGTCATGCTACACTTGTACCCAAACAGAATTTTTATCATTTTGTCCCCACAAATAGAGCTTTCTTTTGGTGGTATTTGATCACCTCTGCGTTTTTATTTTTTGCTCAACAAATAAAAAAAAGACCTAAAAAATTTTGAAAGAAAAAAAAAAGTTTTTCTTTTTGTTTCTGTTATAAAATTTTGTAAATAAGTAAGTTTTCTCCTTCACTGATGGGCACTGGTAGGTGACACTGGGCACTGAAAGGCTGCACTGATGGGTACTTATGGGTGGCATTGATAGGCATCACTGATGGCACTGGCAAGCATTGGGGATGGGCACTGATTGGCATTTCCCTGGTGGTCTAGGGTGGCATACCTGGTGGTCCAGTGTGGCAG
Source organism: Lithobates clamitans (assembly GCA_037952925.1). NCBI lineage: Eukaryota > Metazoa > Chordata > Amphibia > Anura > Ranidae > Lithobates > Lithobates clamitans. The sequence goes on along the minus strand of JBBGZY010000125.1, from coordinate 1,490,083 downwards.
CATCCTGGTGGTCCTGGGCATCTGGGAGGGCTGTGCTGATAAACAATCAGCACAGGCCCGTCGTGTCGGGAGAGCAGCCGATCCGCTCTCCTCTACTCGCGTCTGTCACGCAAGTGAGAAAAAGCCGCTCAACGGCTCTTCCTGTTTACGTGATCAGCCGTGACACGGCTGATCACGTGGTAAAGAGCCTCCGTCAGAGGCTCTTTACCGAGATCAGTGTAGACTGACAGGCTGCACTACTGATTGCCGCGATGCGTGCCCCTATGTTATCCCTAACCTGAAACTGATGGTTGCCGGTCTAGGCTTGGGCCTCTTGCACACGATATTCCTTTTCAGCCCTTATTTTTTTTGTATATGCATTCACGCATGCATGTGCGCACTAATTATCGTGTTCAGAATATGTTAATAGGTATTTGCATGCACGAGGAGTAAATTACTGACCAAAAATGCAGATTTTTTTTACTGAAAAATACACAGTGCTTGTTTACTGTTTATTATTACAAAAAATTGGCTTTATTTTAGCTTGGTAAAAAAATTAAGCTGTACTGAGCTTTTTCAAGCTGCAGTGTGCAAGAGGCCTTAAAGGGTTAGTTCACCTTTTCTGAAAAGGTGAATTAACACCGTACACCCTCCCCCTACCCCCAATCCCCGTGGTACTTGTGTCCATGGGTGCTGAGCTGTTAGTGCTCACACACCCAGTGTAGTGCTGTGAGGATTTGAAATCAAACTTTTCCCTCCTCTTTCTGTACAGATTAGAGTGATTTTAATTGGTCAGTGCTGACACAAAGCATCGCTCTGATCCGTTCCTTAATTGCTGCACCAAGAATAGCGGGGATTTCATATCCCTGGACTGGTAGGTACATTGGCTGCGCGGGTACTGACAGCTCCTCACTCACAAGGTAAGTACAGTGGGGACCAGGGGTGGGGAGAGTGTATAGTGTTAACCTTTTCATTTTTTTCTGAAAAGGTAAACTTACACTTAAGGTAGGTCAGCCAGGCAACTAGCATTTTCAGATAACCATCAGCAATGGCCACCCCTGTATTGTTCTCATAGCAGGTCTACAATCCACTGTGTCATTGCACCGCTAATCTGCTGTATTTGTTTGTGCATACAGGGATCACATAGCACTAAAGAAAAGTGCTGGTGTCTTTCACTCAAAGGCTTCATGTACACTAGCCTACATTTACCGTGGCATGTTTTTTCCCTTTTTTATTGGCCGGTGGTCAAAAGGTTCCCATCCTGAACATGATTCTTCAGTATTCAGGAGAGGGAGGTTGAAGCTCACCTAAACTCTGCTAAAGCCTGTGTGTACACGGACACTTGGTCTTTTAAGAAGTTGAGTTTAGGAGCTTTGGCAAAAAAAACGCCAAAAGCTCCTAAACTCAAGTTCAGGAGCTGCTAGTGTACATGAAAGCCTAATGTCCTGTACACACGACCGCTTTTCCCGTCGGAATAAACTCTGAAAGTTTTTCCGACGGAATTCTGCTCAAGCTGTCTTGCATATACACGGTCACACCAAATTCCGACTGTCCAGAACGCAGTGACATACAACACCTATGACGGGACTAGAAAACGGAAGTTCAATAGCTTACGTCTCATACTTGCTTCAGAGCATGCGTCGTTTTTGGTACGTCGGAACAGCATACAGACGAGCGTTTTTCCCGATAGGAATTGGTTCCGTCGGAAAAATTTAGAACATGTTCTCTTTCTAGGTCCGTCAGAATTTTCGGCGTAAAAACTCTGATGGGGCATACACACGATCAGAATTTACGATGAAAAGCTCCCGTCTGACTTTTTCTGTTGGATATTCCACTTGTGTGTACGCGGCATAAGGGCTCATCCACACTGCAGCTCAAGGAAAGCTGCTCATACAGGCTTTTGAGCTCTTATTTTTTCTGCCTGGAAACTCCATGTTAGCCAATGTGTCCATGCACACTATGTCAGTTTCAGGAGTTTACAGGCATATGCTCTTACAAGCAGAACCCCCCACCAAACTCATGTTTTTGAGTGGAGCTTTCAGCAGAAAAGACGCCTAAGTGTGCAAAATGCAGGTAAAAGCTCAAAAACAAACAAAAAAAGGAAAAATGAGCTAAGAGGAGGGTTTGTGAAAAAGAAAACGCTTATGCTCAAAGGAGCGCAATAAAAACATGCAAAAGAGCCCAAAAAGTACCGGTACAAGCTTCTGCAAGCTGAAATAAAAGCTCAAATGTTTGTAAAAGCAGCTTCCTTTTTTTTTTTTATTTTGAGCTGCAGTGTGCATGAACCCTAAGGCTCGGTTCACACTAGGACGACTTGTCAGGCGACCTTGTCACCTGACAAGTAGCGTCCCGTTCTGTACAATGGAACCGTTCTAAGGGGAGCGACACAAGTCGCTCCGACTTAGAAAAATGTTCCTGTACTACTTTGGGGGCGACTTGCATAGACTTCTATACAGAAGTCGTTTTGCAAGTCGCCCGGGCAGTCGTGTGCAGGTCGCCTCGGTGAGGCGACCTGCAAGTTGTGCCGCCCCTAGTGTGAACCGAGCCTCAGGCCTCATGTACACAGCTGCTGATAAAAGGACGTTTAGAAGCAGTTGGGCATTTTTTTTCAACTGCCCCTGAACTCTCCTCTATGTTCTTTTATCAGTACATGTACACTGGGTTGTTTATAGTAGTTTCTAGGCAGTTGAGTTTAGAGGTTTTTGGAATGCAAAAAAAAATGGGTGCAGAAGATGAGTTGAGTTTAGAGGCATTTCAAGCGCCAAACGCAGTACCTCGCGTTTAGTTTACAGACGTTTTTCATTTTTGGCTATTTTGAAAAAAAAAAAAAACACTTCTAAACGCAAATGCGGCATGTAAATGCAGCAAAACGGATGTTTTAAACGTGGGTTACTATCTGTCAAGTTCAATCGTTGAGGAGAGGTTGTAAGAACGTCCCGTGTACATGAAGCCTAACTGTGTTGACGAAAACTGACAAAGGTAGATGTGCAATTAATCTGGCACACTTCTGAGATTTACTAGATATACATTTAATCCAAAACCACAGCACACCATTTTTTACTTGCGCTTGAGTTTAAAAAAATAAATTAAATGAATGTGTTTGCAATTTTGGATTGGATTTCAATATTGAAGTTTATGGGGACACTTCCTACTGCAAAGCCCCCAAAGAGGTATTGAGATTGGATTTGCTTGTACTGGCTGGGATGAAATATATACATACCCATCTACCTTGTTCTCAGATTATGAGGCATGCCTGCTCCCAGTATTTGGCAAAACACCCGCACTTTTTTTTTTCCCTCACAGGTGTCCATAAAGAACAATATAAGTGAACATTAATGTGTATGTAATCTGAAAAACAAAAATGTGATATATTGCAGATTCCCAGTCCTAAGAAGTAGTGGCTGCTTTCTTTTTTCAGGTTTTATTTTCAACTTGTAGTCCTGCAAATAACACATGCTTTTTTTTTTTTTTCTCCACTGTATCTTTGGAGGGAGTCATGGTTGTCGCAGACTGGACTTTAAAACGTGTCTGCCTTTCTTCATCTCTCATGTCAATGTATCCTTAGTCTGGGGCTACAGGGGTGCTTTTCCCTGTACGCAGCAGTGTCCTTGTATCATTAATCAGGGGCAATTACCTGATTGCAGAAGTGTCATTATATCCTTAGTCCGGGGCTACAGAGGCACTTAGATACCGCTGTATGCAGGTAATATGTATTCCCAGCCTGGGGCTACGAGGAGGATTACCTGCACGCAGCAGTGACTGTTTCCTCAGAGTGGGGCTACAGGGGTGATAACCTGCATGCTGTGGTGTCAATGTATCCCTAGTCTGGGGTTACAGGGAGAATTACCTGCACACATTGGTCTCCATGTTTCCTTAGGCTGGAGCTACAGGGGTGATTACCTGTAAGCAACAGAGCTGATCTACAACTTAGGACCAGTTAACTGGGTTGGATATACTAATGTAAAAAAAAGAGAAAAGTAAAACAGATGTAATCACCCCTGTAGCCAGACGGTAAGGATACATTCATGACACTGGATGCAAGTAATCATCCCTGTAACCCCAGAGACTTAGACCCCATACACACTATTGGATTTTCTGCAGATTTTTGTCTTCAGATTTACCAAAACCATATAATATGAGGTTAAACCTTAAAGTGGTGTTCCGGCTGAAATTATACTTTTTAAATAAAAATACCCCTATAATAAACAAGCTTAATGTATTCTACTAAAATTAGTCAGTAAACTAAGGTCTGTTTTGTTAGTTTATAGCAGTAGTTTGTTATTTTATAAACTTACAGCAGGCTGTGGTCATCTTAAGTGTGGGCATCTGAAGCCAGACTGTATTTCTTCCTGGATCTCACCCTTGCAGATCTCGCACACGCTCAGTGCAGCACAAGCAGTGTAATACGTTTCGGGTCAGGTTTCTGTAGCAACGGCAGTGTCAGAGGAAGTTGCCGCCCCTTTCCAGAAGGCTTTGCAAACAGGAAATGATGCGATGGGCCACGGCCAGGGAGGAGGAAGTGCAAAAATGAATACAGCAGATATACAGTAGGTGCTGTGAAAAATATATCCAATTTGTTTACAGTGCATAGTTTAGTGAGGGATGCTGAAGAGTTGTAAAAGTGGGTGGAACTCCACTTTAAGAGTTTCAATTTGTATGCAATCAGGCAGGCCCTTGTACTACATGGTTTTGGTAAATCTGACAAAGACAAAAATCTGCAGAAAATCTAATAGTGTATATGGGGGTCGAAGTCTGGGGTTAGAGGGATGATTACTTGCATCCAGTGTTATTAATGTCTCTTTACCGTGTGGCTACAGGGGTGATTACATCTGTTTACATTTCTCTTTTTTTTTTTTTACAGTAGTATATCCAACCCAGTTAACTGGTCCTATGTTGTAGATCAGCTCTGTTAAAGAGGAAGTAAACCCTGGTGGGCTTTTCTTCCCTGTAAAGTAAAGGCCTAATGTGCTAGTATGCATAGCATACTAGCACATTTATGACACTTACCTGCAAACTAAGCCTGCGTCGTCCCCGCTGCAAGCCGCATCGATCTTTGCCCATCTTCCTTCTGGGGCCACGGACTCTGGTTCTGTGTGACGTCATTCTCACACATGTGCACGGAAGCCACCGGTCACGGCACATTTGCCTGAAGAAACGGCATGGGCAGCTGTTCCTTCAGAGCGCATGCACCAATGACATCATCAGCGCAGTAAACATCTCCTGAACGGCACACATTTAGGAGATATTTACAGTACCTTATTCTAGGCTTACCTATAGGTACAACTTCCCCATGGCGGTTTACAACCTCATTAATACAAAGAAACCCCTTTTTTTTTCTTTTTTTTTTTATAACCATAACCCACTGCCGTTCATAGGCATCGATTTCTCCAATACATTAAACAGTATAGTAGATATATTAATACAGTTTGACTACAGATCCTATAGTTGTATCAAACAAGTTAACAAAACAGTCTAGAGTGCAATGTTGAATGTATTACTGGGGTTTATGAAAGACTGTACAGCCTTTGACATTGCTAAACAGAACTTTTGGGTGTATAATTTAAGTTACTTATATGTTAAACAAAGTAAAGTCAATTGAACTGAAAAGATTTAATATATATAACAGTGTTTATTTGTGATATATTTTGACAGACTATCCAAAAGGTGAAAATAGAATGTTTGTCCAAAGCAGCTTTCCTCTACCAAAGTGTGAGCCATGTACCGCTAGTGGTAACTCTCACCAATGTTGGTCACCTGGTATAGTTTAGCGTGTACTGGTAGCCAGGAAATGGTCACTCTGGTATTAGCTACCAGTGGAACACAGCAACATAGAAACATACCTTGCATTTAGAAAGTGTTTTTTTTTTTTTTTACATGGAATATTAAAATGCATATTTTATATTACATAACAAGTAACTTGTTGATCCCAATAGTTACAAATTGTGCTGATAACCTATACAAGCATTTCTCAACAGGCTGTCTCCTCAAACAGCAATAAAAAAGGTGACACGAAAGAGTAAAAAAAAAAAAATCCTACATCTTAACTCCATAATCGTCATATATTCAGACATTTAACTCCAATTAAACCCTTGCTATTTATCATTATAGTACAGCAAATAGTGTGAAATACCTTCCCAGCACATAGCAGAGTCAGACCGCGGCCCTCTTATGCAGCGTACACACGGTCGGACTTTTCAACCGGACTTGTCCGACGGACCAAATCCGGCGGACAATCCAATCGGGTGTGGGCTTCACCGGACTTTTCCAGTCGCAAATCTGACGGACTTTAGATTTGGAACATGCTTCAAATCTTTACGTCGTAACTCCGCCGGACCCATAAATCCGCTCCTCTGTATGCTAGTCCGACGGACAAAACCCGACGCTAGGGCAACTATTGGCTACTGGCTATGAACTTCCTTATTTTAGTCCAGTGTACATCATCACGTACGAATCTGTCGGACTTTGGTGTGATCGTGTGTAGGCAAGTTCGTTTGTTAAAGAGTCCGCTGGAAAGTCTGTCGGACAAGTCCGGTCGAAAAGTCCGACCGTGTGTACGCGGCCTTACACAAAGTACTTGTCCTTCCCTCCAGCTCCTTGAGCAACACTGCATATTGCAGAAAAAGTTTTGAGGGTGGAGGGGGATGTCAGATCGATGGAGAGCAAGGCCGATGCTGTGTGCAAGCCTTAAGCCTCGTACACACGATCAGATTTTCTGACGGAAATTGTGTGTTGACAGATTGTTGACCTAAAATCCGACCGTTTGTATGCTCCATCAGACAATTGTCGGATTTTCCGATCATGTGTACACAAGTCTGTCAGACAAAAGTCCAAACCCGGAATCAATGCTCAACAAACACAACATTAGCAGAAGGTGCCGCTAAAAAGCCACGTAGTACGCCACTAGGTTTGTGTTTGTTGGCTGACAATTCCTTGCCGTTTGTATGCAAGACAAGTTCCTGGTCAACACCCTTCGGACAATAGTCTGACGTTTTGTCTGTGGAAAATCTGATCGTGTGTATGAGGCTTTAGTCTGACTGTCCTATGTCCTGACAGCAGGGGATGTGGAAATAATTATTACTGTATATGCAGTCTGGCCGCCTTACAATTATGAATAGCAGAGGTTTGTTTGATCTTTAAAGAAACCTGAAACGGGTGCCTTTTTTAAAGTAAAATATGTATTATAAAGTAATCCTTTTTTTAAATATTACTTTAGTGTGCTTAATAGAAGAAAAATAAATAGAGTTGGATTTATTTAATGCAATTGCTGAAAAACATCTAAGAATTTGCTTTTATTTTTCGTTTTAATAAAATTAAGTTATTTGTATTAAGAATGTGTCTTGTTTTATGAAGCTTGTACCATTGAAATGTCCGATTTGCCACTCCCTGCCCTATATACAGCAGTTTACAGAGCGGATCCTAAGGACAGGATCAGGTAAGATACTTTTAGTTCAGTGGGGTGTAACTGGAAATAACAGGGTAAGCGCCATGGATGGAACTCATGAGGGCTGCCAAGGTTGAGATTTATTGGGAAAAACAATTCTGTCACCTTGCTGGTTTGCACTACCTTATGCAGCTGGTAAAAAAAACCTTTTAAATGGAGTGCCCTATAGTCTAGGTTAGGACACAGGGCAATCTATAACCTGAACAGCACACATTTATACCCTTCAGTCAAGATGCAGCGTCATCTTTAGAGGAGTTATAAATATGCTACCACATACAAATATCATTTTAAATGTGGACCCGTGCTTCAGATTTCCTCCTTCCACTTTGCTAATACAGACATATAGTGATTCATTAATCCACTGGATTATACAGTGCCTAGTGAAAATATTCACTGATTGGAACCGATTGAATTTTAAATAAAAAAAAAAACTATTTTCTGATCAACAAATATCCTTTATGATAACAAATTGAAAACACAACTCTGAAAAGTGATATAAAATAATTACATAAGCATACACCCCCATTTCAAGTGAGTATTTAGTAGAGACTGAGCTATGGCACCATCTACAGCCTTGAGCTTGTGTAGATGGGCCTCTGTGTCAGCTGGGGCACTGCAATTGTTCTCATCCCTCTAAGTAAAATTGCTTCAGCTCTCCCAGGTTCTACGGGAATTTTGGGTGAACAGTGGGGGAGATTTACTAAAACTGGTGCAGCTGTACACGGTAACCAATCAGCTTATAACTTCAGCTTGTTCCGTTCATTGGTTTCTATGCAGAGCTGCACCAGAATTTGCACCCTCCAGTTTTAGTAAAATAACCCCCAGTGGTTTTTTTTTTTTTTTTTTTTAGGTTCAACCACAATTTCTCTATTGACCTAAAAGCTGGACTCTCATGTAGTCATTATATTAACCCCGTTTAAGGTCTCCTGGTGTCCTCCCTCCCTAATATTCTTCTTTTGGTTGATGGTCTGTCTTTTGCAGCATTACAGCTGTGCCATCATCTCTCCATTACTTAAAAGGAGAAGTACAGCCAAAGCTCGTTTGGCTGTACATCTCCTGTGGATCATAGGAGTGCAGTTTGATTTGCACTCCTGTGACCCGGTTTCAGCAGAGAGCGAGCTGAAGTCCGCTGTCTGACGTCACAAAGTTGGTCCAGGCTTGGGTATCATGACCATAGAGTTGGGATCTGCCCACATACCTGGACTGACACCCGGCTCTCAGCGAGCTGCTGAGAGCCTGAGCCGACCGCTCCCGTCCCCTCCACAGGCTTCAGGGAGCAGAGCAGAGAGCTGCTGATTGACTGTCAGCAGCTCTCTGCTCACGGAGCTGTGAGAATCGAGCGATCTGCTGTGTTTGATTGCTGGGTTCTCATTGTTTGAGGTGACGGGGGACTGATGCTGCATCCACCTAGGCAAGTATGAATCTAAAAAAAAAAAAAAAACCCCATACTTCTGTTTAATGATTAATTGAACTATACACTTAGGCTCGATTCACACTAATGCATTTTTTAGTGCTTTTTGCAGAAATACATTTAACATGGTTTCCTATGGGACAAGTTCACATCTATGCTTTTTTTTAGCCGCTGCGTTTTTGGAAAGGGTTTGGGACTTTAAATGCAAAACTGTGCTTTTTTTTTTTTGGGGTTCTCACAGACTTCAATGGAGAAACACCAGAAAGGCATGTAGTGTATTTTTGCTGCAATCTGCATTTTTTAATCTGCCCAACAACAAATTGGCCCAAAAAAAAATGCAAACAGCCCAGTGGAAACCAAGCCTAAGGCTACTTTCACACTGGGGTGGGCGGTGGCGGTAAAGCAGCGATATTTTTAGCAGCGCATTACCATCATTTTAGCGGTGCTATTCAGCCACTAGCAGGGCGATTTTTACCCCCCCCAGCGGCTGAAAAAGGGTCAAAACCACACGCACAGCATCGCTGCCCCATTGTGTTCAATGGGTAGGAGTGGTGTATACAACGCACCTACAGCGCTGCAAAGATGCGGCTTGTAGGACTTTTTTAATCGTCCTGCAAGCGCACTGGTCCAGTGTGAAAGCCCTTGGGCTTTCACACTGGAGACACAGGAGAGGCTCTTTACAGGCGCTATTTTTAGCGCTGTAGCGCCTCAGTGTGAAAGTAGCCTTAAGAATATTAAAGCCTCGTACACACGATTGGATTTTCCACAGACAAACTGCCAGACTTTTGCCCAAAGGGCGTGTGCTGTGAACTTGTCTTGCATACAAATGGTACACAATTGTTGTCCAAACAAAAAAACGTAGTGACCTACTACGTGGAATTTCAGCTCTTAAGCGCCACCCTTTGGGCACCTTCTGCTAATGTCATGTTTGTTTAGCATTGATTCCGAGCATGTGTGTGTACTTTGGACTTTTGTGACGGACTTGTGTACACACAATAGGAAGATCCGACAACAGACCGTTGTCCCCTGAAAATTTACTAGCCTGCCATCCAACATTTGTTGGCGGAAAGTTGACAACTGTCTGATGGAGCATACTAACGGTTGGATTTTAAGCAGAAAGTCTGTCACACAATTCCCAGACGAAAATCCGATTGCGTGTATGAGGCTTTAGTAACTTGAAAGTGTTCAGTCACATGTGTAGGTAATACCGCAGTACTGAGTTACCAGATATGAAATCTTCCAGACATGTTTTTATACTACAAATCACTTGAAACCCATTAATTACACAAGTGACCTTCATTTAACAAATGTGATTCAAGAAACAATATTTTGGCTGCACCTGTGTGATATATTAAAGAAGGTGTATACTTGTGCAGTCCACTATTCTGTGTTTTTAGTGCTATCCCTATTTCACTTTGAAATAAATATTAAATCAACTGTGAGTCACATGTTCTAAGATGGTAAAACATAAAAAAAACTTCCTGGGGGGGGGGGGGGGGGGAGATATTTATTTTCTAGGCAATGTATATTTGTTAATTTAACCAGTCCATGCACTGCTGCAAAAATGATGAATCCTGGCAATATTTGACCAGCCCATTGTAAAATCAGAATTTCAACCAATAAATCACCTGTGCAACATTGATCCACCAACAAATAAGTTGCTAATTATCTCTGCATGCAAGTCATCCATCTAAGCTGTTTACATTCACTTGGACAAAGTATGTAACAGTGTTTTTACCTGCAGTAATGTTGCAGCCCAAATCTAAAACAGCAAGTGGGGATTTGCAGTATGTAAAACACGGTCAGGTTGCCATTACCCCCTCCCCTCCTATGCATGATACATAGCACATATACAGTGTGGAGAAATACAAACAACTAGATTTGGTGTGGTGTTCTATCAGTCTGAATACAGATGGAAACCCGGTTATATTGATTTCATGCATCTGGGGTCAGGTTTCCTTTTGCACAACTGTTCTGCTTAAACTTGGCTTCACAGCGGCCACACGTACAAGCCTGGATTGGACCTAGGGGGGGGAGGGGAAGAAGAAGAAGAAAATATTTTAGGTATTGACATTGGAGGACTGAATAGCCTAATGACTTTTTATATCTGTAATAGGATTTCATTTACATCTTCCAAATGCAGCATCCAGCTTCACCTGCGTTTTGGTGTTCCTGGCGACCTTTGAGTGTTTCAGTTCCTATTGTTGCATTTCCTAAAGTGTAACTAAAGGCAAAACTTTTTTTAGTATTAGATTATGTACAGAGTGATTAAAACAGTTGCCATTTTTCATTGTGGTCCGTGCCCCGCCAAGAGTTGCCCCCTTTATTTGTCTTGTTTATCATAAAAAGTGAAGATCAATCCCCACGTTTTGAGTTGACATTAGAACAGTGACAGAGGGGAAATCTTCCAATTGGGACACTAGTTCTATTGACATATCCTGTTTTGGCTAATGGGACAGGAAGAAGGGAAATTTTCTCAATGGGACACAGATGGTGCAAAAAAAAAAAAAAAAACAACCCTGACAGGTTATAATCCTCCCTAAGGCTCCTTTCACTCAAGAGCTTCCACCTGATGGACTCCCTTTGCTCAGCGGGGGTCCACTCCACTGATCCCCGCTGAGCAGGCGGATGACAGGTCTGTCTCCACTCACTGTGCAGAGCGGGGGTGTACCCAGTCCCGCTCTCCTCTATAGGGAAATCAGGTAAAAACTAACATATCCGATCCACCAGTCAGATGAAAAATAGGACCACCATCTGTCTGAATTTTTGCAGATCAGATAGCGGCGGATATCAGTGGACTTGTCACCGCTGACATCCACTGCTCCATACAGTGCAAGGTCTGATCAGGTCCGCATGAAAAACTGACAGGCAGACCTGATCGGACAGCCCACAGGCAAGGGCCCTTACTCTATCCAAAAGAAAAAAAAAAAAAGTTTTGCCTATAGTTACAGTTAAAAAAGTAAATTCACTTTTCTTAAAAAATGTATCGCCTCTGGGTGATCATTGTACGGATGTTAACAAATTTTGCAGCAAATTGCTACCCGTTTCTGTTCTTGAGAAAAAGCTGCATGCTCTACAATGTGCTTGGAACACGGTTTCCTGAATCGGAGTGTCTGTGTTAAATCTAATCAGCTGATGCATTTGTAATGAGGAAAGCTGCAGTGTCTGCATCCCTTTTATGGTTTAACTAAACCTTAGTTAGTATACCAAAAATAGAATAGCTATTGAAGGGGGATGCGTAAAATTTTACTTGCATCTTAGTTCAGACTCCTGGGGGGGGGGGGACAGTGAGCCAATCACACAAGATTGAAAAGGAAAGGTAATCTTTAATAACATTACAATTTGGTTTGTGTAGCAATTTTATATACTATATATTTTTTCACAAAAGGGGTTATGCTCCACTACTCAAAATATAAAACAAATAAATTTAAGGTGAAAATAGTAAGAGCTGAAACCCGATAAAGACCGCAGCGGTTTCAGAGGTGTAGACTAGGTTCACACTGCTGCAGTCTGATTTTGATCTGACTTTCAGTGCGATTATGTAGTGCAACTTGGATGCTACTTTTAAGTGCTTTGTATATTTCATGGGACTAAAATTGCGCTTGAATCGTAGTACAGGAACCTTTTCCAAATTGTGCCATGCTGATTTGCATTGATGTGTACAGGTGCAATTGAAAACAAGGATTTCCATTGTCATATGATTCCGTGCGACTCAAAGTCACTTCTGAAATCGCACCAGTGTGAACAGAGCCTTAAATCTCCATATCTACCCAAAAAAATAAAACATTCGTTTTGACCGGACTGACTGTCTAAATGAAATGTTTTCCTTCATCCGCAACACTATGACTCAGAATTATCCGGCTCCAAGAAGCACATACAGTAAGACACCTTTCCTTCGCTCCCCCGCTGCTCCGTTCTGCTGCCGGGGAAAGGAGGAAACCTTATGTAAGCTATCTACTTGGTGATTACACAAGGCTGAGAGTTCTCATGGTTACGCGACACCGCTGGACGAAACACGTATGAGCTGCAGAGAGGGGGGCATTAAAGTAAACCTATTGTTGCCCTGCACAGACAAAGCAATGATTTACTTAAAAATTGAACTCCAGGCAGATGTAAAAAAATAAAAAGGACTTGACTTTGTTTTGATACTAGGTTCTTCTGACCCCCTAAAACAGCAGCACATAAGGGGCAAGGGGGTTATAGCACTGTTCCAGTCAGACTCCAATGCATTGCACCGTACTGGTACTGCACATTTACAACTCAAACAAAAACGGTGATTAGCGTACTGCTCTTTCTTTGTCCAATCACAAGCTAGGAAAGGTACCAAACCAAGCTGTATTACTCAACTGAGTCTACAAAGTGGTTGTGCTACTTGGAAGAGGAACCTCACTGATCCTTTCAGAGATAATATAGTTAAAGGAGAAGTACAGCCAAAGCTCATTTGTCTGTACTTTTCCTGTGGATCATAGAAGTGCAGTTCATTCTGCACTCCTGTGACCCATTCTCAACAGACAACGGGCTGAAGTCACAGAACCAGTCCAGGCTCGGCAAGGATTGTGACCATATGGCCAGGATCCACCCACATGCCTGGACCAGCACCCAGCTTAGCCTCTCAGCAAGCCACTGAGAGCCTGAGCCGGCCGCTCCCGCCCCCTCCACAGCCCAGCAGAGGGGGGGGGGGGGGGGGGGGTTAGAGCAGCGAGCCGGTGATTGACAGTCTACAGCTCTCTGCTCATGGAGCAGCGAATACTGAGCGATCTGCAGTGTTTGATTGCTCGGTTCTCAATTTTAGAGCCGGCGGGGGACCGATGCTGCATCCACCTAGACGTATGATTAAAAAAAAAAAAAAAACAACACCACATACACTGTTACCCTCAGGAGATTTTAAAGTTAAGTGCAGCAGTTGCTTGGGAGAGTACATGTATGCTGCATTCACACTTTTGCGTTGCTGGATCGTGCACAAAATTATGTATATTCCCGCAACATACAAAAATGTGCAGCACATGCGCATGCCAAACCAATGCCAAAAATCATACACTTCATTTATTTTTTTTATACGTAGGGCAGCCCACTGACATGAATGAGCTGTGCAACATCACGCAAAATCGCACACACTTCATCCCACCTGCATGAGTGTGAACGGAGCCTTAGACAAAAGAGGCTGCAAGCACTAATATTCTCAGAATCAGGGTGGATAAAAAGCAATTTTTTTTTTTTTAATTAGATTTTTTTGATTTTTATCAAATTTCAATAAAATGCTTTTGTAATAAAAATCTTCTAAAGATAGTTTTCTATTTAAGATACATTAATAATTTAGTTTATTCAGCATGAAATGGAGCTCAGTTATGTAGCATGAGGCTGTATATTCTTCAATATTAAAATTTTTTGGTAAACTCATTCATTGGATGCAAGCTGAGATAACATGCACTGCATCGATGCATCCACACAAATTCACAGTAACCATGAGATAAAACAAAGATCAGGAATATTCCTTTATCCCATTGTTTTGCAAATCTATGTACACTACAAACTGTATGATTTAATCGGTTCTGATAGGAAACCTAAATAGGAAACCTTCATTTTGTTTGCAAATATTAAAGATTCTAACTTTCAGCAAGAATGAGTCCTTACATTTAAAGAGCACCTGTCATTTTAGATCCATCATGGCAACTCCTGTTATGCCCCGTACACACGGTTGGATTTTCCGATGGAAAATGTCCGATCAGAGCGTGTTGCTGGAAATTCCGACCATGTGTGGGCTCCATCGGACTTTTTTCATCGGATTTTCCGACACACAAAAGTTTGAGAGCAGGCTATAAAATTTTCCGACAACAAAATGCGTTGTCGGAAATTCCGATCGTGTGTACACAAATCTGACGCACAAAGTGCCACGCATGCTCAGAATAAATAAAGAGATGAAAGCTATTGGCTACTGCCCTGTTTATAGTCCTGATGTATGAGTTTTACGTCACCGCGTTCAGAATGATTGGATTTTCCGACAACTTTGTGTGACCGTGTGTATGCAAGACAAGTTTGAGCCAACATCCGTCAGAAAAAAATCCTAGGATTTTGTTGTCGGAATGTCCAATCAATGTCTGACCGTGTGTACGGGGCATTAGTGGGCATCCACTTACCTGCTGCCACAATGTTCCTCACCTTGTTGTGTCACTGCTGCATCACCAGCCGTCCCATTAAAGTGAATAGGACTGTCGGTGAGTCAACAGCGGGTCAGATGACAGTTGCTCTTTAAAAATTATGATTTAAATTGAGTGGATTTAAATCAGCCTTTTTACTAGTGATTTAAATCAAATCCACCCTGCTCAGAATGCTCCTCATTATGTCATACCTGATCAAAGCTTGTGTTTAACTTTTTCAGAGTCATGTTGTATTTTCTAATTCGTTGATTATGTTCAGCCAAAATAGTAGCTTCCTTTGTGATCTTCTCTGCAAGAAAAAAAAAAAAAAAAAAAACACAGAAGTTGTAGTTATTAAGGAATATATCCCACAAGCAAAATAACATTAACTTATATGAAAGTAGTGTTTTAATTGTCAGGCTCCATCACAAAATCATATTTTATTGGGGTTTATTGAGGTTACCCATAAACAGCTATATTTCTCTTCTGGCAGCGAGAGGGTTAAAACAGAACTACTAAAAGATATAAAAAGGCACAAATTAATCCAGCTCTGTAATCAATACTATATCATTAAATGTGTTTATTGACTGGGTATTAATCTCTTGCACCTCCTGTACAGCAGAGCTTAGAGGGGGAGGGAGAAGCATCACAAGGAGCCAATGAGGTGTGCCGCAGTGCAAGGAGCATACTGATATGAGGAGAGAGCAGAGTGGTGGATAGATGAGCTCACCAATGTGCTGCTTTTCCTTCCACAGTGACAGGGTGGGGGTAGCGTAGGTCACTCGCTTCGCACTCCTGCCATTTACAGAATACCTTGCATTTTTTTCAGCGAATTCTCATGATGTCATTGCCCCGCCTCTCCACCTATCTAAATCAGAGAACACCTTGCATTCATTGAAAAAAAATGACAAGGGATTCTATAAATAGCGGCAACGCCCCCTATGGTTAATGTGTTGCTCTAGCTGCCCCATTGCATAGTAACCACAAACATCCCGAAGATCGGTGTGATTTCTGAAATAGCAGCAATTTGCAGCTTCCCCAGTAATTAGTCAGGTATGAGATGTACACCAATCAGCCATAACATTATGACTACTGAGGGTTAACGTGAATAACATTAATTATCTTGTTACAATGGCAACCAAAAATAGGTGGGATATATTAGGCAGCAATTAACATATCGTCCATCAAGTTGATGTGTTGGAAGCAGATAAAAAACGGCAAGCATAAGGATTTGAGTGACTTTGACAAGGGTCAAATTGTAATGGCTAGATGACTGGGTCAGAGCAACTCCAAAACTGCAACTCTTGTGGGATGTTCCCGGTCTGCAGTGGTCGGGACCTACCAGTGGCCCAAAGAAGGAAAACCAGCCAACCTGCAAACAGAGTCATGGGCAGAAAAGGCTCACTGATGCACATGAGGACTGAAAGCTGGTCTGTGTAGTCCAATCCAATAGAAGAGCTACTGAAGCTCAGATTGTTGAAAAAGTTAAGGGCCACTTCACACTGGTCCAACATGCACTTCGACTTCCAGAGCAGAAGTCCCATGACATGTCAAAATCAATGGTTCCCTAGGAGAGCCGTCTTAACCAGTCCGATTTGTGTTGGTTCGACTTTAAAAATGTTTCCTGCACTACTTTGGTTCGACTTGGGCATGACTTCAGCCCATTAATTTGAATGGAAGTCAGGATCTTCAGATCAGACTTGTGGCGTGCGACTTGTGCTCTGCGGATCTTGAGCGGGAACCCCACGCCAAAAAATAAATAAATAAATAAGTGTGTGGGGCCCACCCCCAGATTCCGTTCCCCATGCGAATGAGTATGGGGTACATTGTACCCCTACCCATTCACCCCTAAAAAAAAAAAAAAAAAGCAATGTTGTGTAAATAAAAGCAACACACGGTTTTTGACAAGTTCTTTATTATGTGTCTTCTTTCTCCGATTCTGCCACCGATGTGTTCTCCCACTCTGGTGCTGTCTTCTCCCACCAGTGATGTGTTCTTCCTCCGCTGCCATCTTCTCTGCCACCGACCTGGCCTCCTGCCGTTGTGTCATCTTTGATGTCTGCCAGTTCCTATATAGCCATAGGGGGTGGCTATCGGGTGACATCACCGAGAGATTCCGCCCCTTCTTCTGGAGAGCGCAGCAAAGCGATTGGTGGTGCGGTGTTTCCCTCAGACACACCGCATCTCCGATCACAGTAAAGAGCCTATGATGGAGGCTCTTTACCATGTGATCAGCTGTGTCCAATCACAGCTGATCACAGTGTAAATAGTAAATGCCAGTTATTGGCATTCCTCTCCTCACGCTGACAGAGTGCGAGGGGAGCTGATAGGCAGCTTTTCTTAGTGGGGACATCTGCACTGATAATCAGTGATGCCCACCTGCCATGCCAATCTGTGCCGCCAAGCAGTGCTGCCTCTTTAGTGTCCATTAGTAAAGGATAAAAAATTACTTTACAAAATTTAATAACAGCAACTAAGAAAAACTTTATTTGTACTTTTTCGTTTTGGTCTTTTTTGGCAAAAAATTAAAAAACCTAGTGGTGATTAAATACCACCAAAAAGAAAGCTCTGTCTGTCTCCAAAAAATGATAAAAATGTAGTTTGGGTACAGCATTGCATGACTGCACAATTGTCAAAGTGCGACAGCGCTGAAAGTTAAAACTTGGCCTGCAGGATGGGGGTGAAAGTGCCCTGTACTGAAGTGGTTAAATGTACTAAATTCTTAGGGATCCTAAGAAGGTTAATAGGCAAAAGCTGGGAGGCAGAACTGTGTGTAAACCTGTGTCAAGCATCGGTAAAGATACACTTCAGGGCTACATAAGAGAAGGAGCTTTGTCGTTGAAAGTAAGGGAAAAAAAACGGCCCCTAATTTTTCTAGCTGGCTCCTGGATTCAAAGCAATTTTTTCAAGCTCTGTTGTAGCCATTCATTGGAATGAAAGAAGTCTTGTACCCGTCTATGCACTGTACGCATATAAATGGGGAGTATATTAGATGTGTATTTTCTGCAGGCTCTTCTGCCAGCAACAACATGCGTTCATGCAGAAAATATATATAAGCTTGTGATAGAGCTGCACAATTCTGGCCAAAATGAGAATTGTGATTTTTTTGCTTAAAAATAGGATTACCTGTAAAATCCTTTTCTTGGAGTACATCACAGGACACAGAGCCACAGTAATTACTGTATGGGTTATATGGCACCTTCATGATGGACACTGGCACACCCTAGACAGGAAGTTCAATTCCCCATATAACCCCTCCCCTTACCGGGAGTAACTCAGTTTTGTAGCAAAGCAATACACGTGTAACCAGAAAGAGGGGAGGGACCTCTGTGTACCGCGATGTACTCCAAGAAAAGGATTTTACAGGTAAGCTGTTATAAAAATCCTATCTTCTTTATTGTACATCACGGGACACAGAGCCACAGTAATTACTGTATGGGATGTCCCAGAGCAATGCTATCTGAAAGGAGGGGCCCCAAAAAAAAGTAGGGTGCAATCAGACCTGAGGACCTATACTGCTGCCTGCAGAACACTGCGCCCAAAGGCGATATCCTCATACCTCCTTACATCCACCTGATAGAATCTGGTGAATGTATGGACTGAAGACCAAGTTGCGGCCTTGCAGATTTGAGCCATGGAGCATTTTGACGCTGCCTGTCCTTTCCTAGAAACTTTAGGCAACACAAACAAAACATCTGTTTTCGAATCTGAGCAGTCGCCTTCAAATAGATTGTGACTGCTCTCACTCCATCCAAAGAATGTAGTGACTTCTCCTTAGAACAGGGTTCTCGAAAAAATGAAGGTAAAACAATATCTAGGTTTAGATGAAAATCTGAAACCACCGTTGGCAGACAGCTAGGATGAGGACGCAATACTACTCTATCCTTGTGAATGATTAAATATGGCTCTTTACAAGAAAAAGCCGCCAACTCTGATACCCTTCTTGCAGAAAAAATGGCTACCAGAAAAACTAGCTTTCTTGTCAAAAGGACCAAAGGAATATGTCGTATCGGCTCAAAAGGCTGTTTCTGTAACGCAGACAGAACTAAATTCAAGTCCCAAGGGTTCAGGGGAGCTCTAACCGGTGGATTAAGCCACATTACCCCCTGTATAAAGCTTCGGACCAAAGAATGCGAAGCAAGGGAACGTTGAAACAATATCGATAAGGCCAAAACCTGGCCCTTGATAGAACTCAAGGCAGGTTTCATCTCTAACACCATTTGCAGAAAGGCAAGGATTCTACCTATGACATACTTTCTGGGATGCCAACCCCTGGATTCACACCAGGAAACATATGTCTTCAAGACACTATAATAAATGACTCTGGAAGTTGGCTTCCTTGCATTATTCAAAGTAGATATCACAGAGCCGGAAAGCCCACGATTCTTCAGAACGTGGGTTTCAATAGCCAAACCGTTAAATTTAGCATTTGTAAAGTAGGATGGAACACTGGTCCCTGCGATAGCAGGTCTGGAAGTGGTGGTAGGATCCATGGGGCCCCTACCACCATATTTACTATTTCTGCATACCAAGATCTTTTGGGCCACAAGAACTACCGATTTCCTTTCCCGCTTGATCCTGCGAAGAAGTTGAGGTAGCAGCAGAATAGGAGGGAATGCATAAATCAGTGAGAAGTGATCCCACGGGGTCACCAATGCATCTGTTCCGCATGCGAGTGGATCCCTTGTTCTTGACACAAAGTTGGCGACTTTGTTGTTGAACCTGGATGCAAAACAGATCTACGTATATAGCCAGGAAGATATCGGGGTGAAGGGACCATTCCCCCGGGAACAACCGCTGGCGACTTAAGTAGTCTGCCTGCCAGTTCTCTACCCCTGGAATGAAGATTGCCGATATGCACGGCACATGCTTTTCTGCCCAGGTTAGGATCTGGTTTACCTCTTCCTGGGCTGCAAGACTTCTGGTGCCCCCTTGGCGATTGATATAAGCCACTGCTGTGGCATTGTCGGATTGAATCCTGACAGGAGAATTCCACAACCTGAATGTCCAGGCCCTTAGGGCTAGGTACGCTGCCCAAATCTCTAGAATGTTGATGGGCAAGGTCTTTTCAGTTCTGGACCATTTCCCTTGGACAGACGCTTCTTCCAGAACCTGAAAGGCTGGCATCTGTTGTTACCACCTTCAAGGTAACTGGTAAGAAGAATTTCCCCTTCTGCAGATTCTCGGATATCCTCCACCAACTGAGGCTCTGGTGCACTTTTGGTGACAAACGCATCAGAAAATCTAGCGCTTGGACCTTCTTGTTCAATGCAGATAGGATACTGTTTTGCAGCAGTCTCAAGTGAAACTGAGCATAGGGAACTGCTTCGGATGAAGCCACCATCTTCCCCAACAACCTCATACAAAGGCGAACAGAAGGACCCAGCTTTGCCCTGACCACCTGAACCAGCTCCTTTATGGTGCTGATCTTTGACTGGGGTAAAAACACCCTCTTCTGGGCTGTATCTATTCTGAGGTAAGTTTTTCATAATGAGCTAGTATGCGCTGCATTATGCCTTTGCCTTGCAGGATTTTTTTTTTTTTAATGTGCGGGTATACAACCCCTTTAAATCAAGCCTTTTTACTAGTGATTTAAATCAAATCCACCCTGTAATTCATACTTATGCTAACATGCATGCACTGGCGCAAAATACTGAACGGGAGCGCAGATTTTCCTATTTTTTTTTTTTTTACTGGGAATACTCAGCGCTTCTTTACACGCCTGTGTGCACAGACACATTGTAAATAATGGGAGATAGATAGATAGATAGATAGATAGATAGATAGATAGATAGATAGATAGATAGATAGATAGATAGATAGATAGATAGATAGATAGATAGATAGACATACTGCATGGAGCTTTTTCAAGCTGCAGTGTGCAAGCGGTTTTAGGTGCTACACCGGTGTGAAGGAGCCCTCAGTCCTCGTTCACATTGGCTGCAGCTTTGAAATCGTGCAACTTCATCTGAAATCGCAAGATTTCAAAGCCGCACGTCAGGTGATTTCAGGTGTAACTTAGAAGACATCTGGGCAGCGTCATACACAGATGTCTATTCAAGTCGCACCTGAAATCGCCAAAAGCAGTGCAGGAACTACTTTTGTAAAATCGGTGCGGCGCCACAGTCATCTTTGCTTTGAACTGTGCCATTTGCGGGCAATAGGCTGCGCCTTCTCATGCGATTTGACCTGTAAAATTGCATGACAAGTCGCTCCAACGTGAACAGGATCTTATACTATGAGATCACATACAGCCTAGAGTGCCCACATTGTCCCGGATTGCCCGGGATTGTCCCTTATTTGTGATATTTGTCCCATGTCCTGGGCACCTTCATTCTGGGACAATACACTGTCCCGGAATGGAAAAAAAAAAAAAAAAAAACACACCGCCAGGCGCCAGTATGACTCTGCCAAATACCTACTGGTTGCTAGGCTAGGGCCGTCCCGCGTCTAGCAACCAGTGACGTCAGCTGACATTGTCAAGTGGGCAGTCAGAGCATTGGGCACCCGCACCCTGTGGGCTACTACGGCTGAGCCTGAGCAGCGCGCCTCCGAGAGAGAGAGAGAGAGAGAGCAGTCGCCAGCCAGGCAGCCTCACTCAGCCACAGACACCACACTGAGTCTGACACCAGAAAGAGCCAAACTTACTAGCTAGCCTGTGCCCACAGTGACAGTCAGACAGTGCCAGCCAGTCCCGGGGCCGCCTGCCGCCGCGGCATCGACTACTCCAGTAGCCCCTGCAGCAGCGCCAGCAGCACATTACCAGCAGCGCAGCCTGCGCTGCCCGACTTCTCCACAGTTCAACTTCTCTCCTCCTGAGCTGGGCCTGAGGCTCGTCCGAGTCCTCCTCCCTCCCGCCCACGAGGTCCACGAGTTTGCCGCTAGACATTGACAAACTTCCAGGTTAGTGTTACACTTCTTTGTTACAGTGAGCATGCTCCCCCTCCGTTCTGCTGCTGTCACCCCCCCTCCAGTTTTCCTGCGTGTCCCCCAGTTCTGCTGCTGTCCCCCCCTCCAGGTTTTCCTCTGTGCCCCCCAGGTCTGCTGCTGTCCCCCCCTCCAGGTTTTCCTCTGTGCCCCCCAGGTCTGCTGTCCCCCCTCCAGGTTTCCTCTGTGCCCCCCAGGTCTGCTGCTGTCCCCCCCTCCAGGTTTTCCTCTGTGTCCCCCAGTTCTGCTGCTGTCCCCCGCCCCCCCTCCAGTTTTCCTCCGTGTCCTCCAGTTCTGCTGCTGTCTCCCCCCTCCAGTTTTCCTCCGTGTCTCCAGTTCTGCTGCTGTCTCCCCCCTCCAGTTTTCCTCCGTGTCCCCCAGTTCTGCTGCTGTCCCCCGCCCCCCTCCAGTTTCCCTCCATGTCCTCCAGTTCTGCTGCTGTCCCCCCTCCAGTTTTCCTCCGTGTCCCCCAGTTCTGCTGCTGTCCCCCCCCCTCCAGTTTTCCTCTGTGTCCCCCAGTTCTGCTGCCGCCCCCCCTTCCAGTTTTCCTCCGTGTCCCCCAGTTCTGCTGCTGTCCCCCCCCCCTCCAGTTTTCCTCCGTGTCCCCCAGTTCTGCTGCTGTCCCCCCCCCCTCCAGTTTTCCTCCGTGTCCCCCAGTTCTGCTGCTGTCCCCCCTTCCAGTTTTCCTCCGTGTCCCCCAGTCCTGCTGCTGTCCCCCCCCCCCCTCCAGTTTCCCTCCGTGTCCCCCAGTTCTGCTGCTGTCCCCCCCCCCCTCCAGTTTTCCTCCGTGTCCCCCAGTTCTGCTGCTGTCCCCCCCTTCCAGTTTTCCTCCGTGTCCCCCAGTCCTGCTGCTGTCCCCCCCCCTCCAGTTTTCCTCCGTGTCCCCCAGTTCTGCTGCTGTCCCCCCCTTCCAGTTTTCCTCCGTGTCCCCCAGTTCTGCTGCCGCCCCCCCTCCAGTTTTCCTCCGTGTCCCCCAGTTCTGCTGCCGCCCCCCCCTTCCAGTTTTCCTCCGTGTCCCCCAGTTCTGCTGCCGCCCCCCCCTTCCAGTTTTCCTCCGTGTCCCCCAGTTCTGCTGCCGCCCCCCCTTCCAGTTTTCCCTCCGTGTCCCGCAGTTCTGCTGCTGTCCCCCCTTCCAGTTTTCCTCCGTGTCCCCCAGTTCTGCTGCTGTCCCCCCCCCTCCAGTTTTCCTCCGTGTCCCCCAGTTCTGCTGCTGTCCCCCCCTTCCAGTTTTCCTCCGTGTCCCCAGT
The DNA here is from genome assembly GCA_037952925.1 of Lithobates clamitans. NCBI lineage: Eukaryota > Metazoa > Chordata > Amphibia > Anura > Ranidae > Lithobates > Lithobates clamitans. Next base: position 1,466,944 of record JBBGZY010000125.1, on the reverse strand, counting down.
CCTGCTGCTGTCCCCCCCCCCCTCCAGTTTTCCTCCGTGTCCCCCAGTTCTGCTGCTGTCCCCCCCCCCTCCAGTTTTCCTCCGTGTCCCCCAGTTCTGCTGCTGTCCCCCCCTTTCAGTTTTCCTCCGTGTCCCCCAGTCCTGCTGCTGTCCCCCCCCCTCCAGTTTTCCTCCGTGTCCCCCAGTTCTGCTGCTGTCCCCCCTTCCAGTTTTCCTCCGTGTCCCCCAGTTCTGCTGCCGCCCCCCCTTCCAGTTTTCCTCCGTGTCCCCCAGTTCTGCTGCCGCCCCCCCCCTTCCAGTTTTCCTCCGTGTCCCCCAGTTCTGCTGCCGCCCCCCCCTTCCAGTTTTCCTCCGTGTCCCCCAGTTCTGCTGCCGCCCCCCCCTTCCAGTTTTCCTCCGTGTCCCCCAGTTCTGCTGCTGGTTACCACTGTTTGCTTTTTTTCCCAAAAATTGGCAAAATAAAGTATCAAAAAAACATCTTTTTGGGCGGGCTTGTGGGGGGGGGGGGGGTGTCCCTGAATGGCAGTTTGGAAATGTAGTCACCCTAATACAGCCTCTGCTCTGTGACACCCCAACACCGCACACAACCTTAGTAAGGAAGCAGTAGACGCCATTAGTAGCTCCATCTCCATGCAGTGAGCCCAGTAAAGCCCCCCTATGTGACTTCCTTACCCAGAGCGGTCACCATCCCAGAATACACCTCCACAGACTCCATCTCATATCTGCCGCCGCCCGCCAGTCCCCGCCCACACGCGCTTCCTGTAGTCCTCACGTAAAGCACGCCAGACGGAGACGGTCACGTGGGGCGAGGTCCTGGTAGCCATGGTGATGCAGGACGCATAGATCAGCTGTCATCAGGCTGTGCTGAGTATGGAGAGGAGCCCGGGACCTCCCGATCATTATCATCAGCTGATGGAAGAACTGCAGGCGGAGCGGAGGATGAAGTGAGCCCCCGGTTATTATTACCTCTGTTATGTGCCGATTGGAGCTCTGATCATTTCCATCTATAGATGTAGTAGTAGTTCTCTTTATAGCAGTATATAATGTATATATCATATGTGGGCTCTCAGCAGCAGAAAGTGAGGCTGGTTACTGATCAATCACATCTGACCTATGTATTGATCATATCCTTCTTCTGGCTCACTCACCAGACAAAGCATGATCAGCATGACAGCTAGACAGCCAGAATTCCCACAGGCAAGTGCCCCCCCCCCCCCCCCCCAATAAATAACCCCAATTTTTGGTACAATATAAAAGATGATGTTACACCGAGTAAATAGATACCTAACATGTCATGCTTTAAAATCCGCTCATGGAATGGCGACAATCTATGATAATTAAAATCCTCCATAGGTGAACGCTTTACATTTTTTTTTTACAGGTTACCTGTTTAGAGTAAAGCCTCGTACACACGATCGCATTTTCTGCAGACAAAACCTCCGACTTTTGTCCGAAGGCGTGTGCTGGATTTTGTCTTGCACACAAACGGCAAGGAATTGTCGGCCAACAAACACGAACGTAGTGATGTACTATGTGGTTTTTTTTAGCTCTTTAGCGCCACCCTTTGGGCTCCTTCTGATAATTTCGTGTTAGTAGAATTGATGAGCATTGATTCGCGCTTTTTATTTCTCGCTTTTCAGTTTGTTCCTGTTCGGTCGTTCGTCAACCAGACATGTTGCGGAATCGGAGGAGATAACGTGTTATTTATTATTGGTCTTGGAGTTATAGCTTTGACCCAAGTCCAGTCCAGGAACAGGAAGAGGAGGAGGAGGATTTCTTGGACCAAAAATTGGTTGCTTTATTAATCGTGGCCAATTATGTCATATGCCTTTGCTGTGGGAGCTCCAGGAGAATAATCCGGATGTTTTTCGTAATTATCCCTGGAATTATTTACTGACATATAATCACACACATAGGTTGGACTTGATGGACTTGTGTCTTTTTTCGACCTCACCTACTATGTAACTATGACGGACCCCCTGCTTTCACCAACTATTAAGAAGCAGGACACATGCATGAGGCTTTTATTTTATTTTTTGGTTCAATAATGATTTGATTTGTTATATTTTCTATATTTTTGGATGCATAGAATGCACTTTTTGGTTAAGTTCTATTGGCAGATAGCATGTCTAATTTTATTTGTTTTCTTTTTTTAACGCACAATATAAAAATTGTTTAGAATAACACTTGGCTATGTGTTGTACTTCAAATGACATTTTGGGAGTAGGCAGTTACATTTTAAAAAATACAAAGTAAAATTGACAAGGGACACCAACATAGTTGTATCTTTGATCTTAAAAACTACAGGGATAATGGTGTTGTGGTAACTTGCCCCAAAAAAAAAAAAAAAAAAAAAAAAAGCATAATAATATTATTCTTGATATCACTAGAGAAAAAAAAGCCTTTGAAATTGTGTTTGCAATAACTCTATCAGTATCACCAGCAAAGCAGCTTCAATTATTATCCCATTAAAGTAGAAGAGAATTGTGCGCTGCATTTCAAGATTTCATAATTTGCCACGTCACGAATGTTAATTCTCCATTACGAACGCTAGTTTACAAGACCGACCGCTTCTGGCTCGTCCTTGCTTCCGAGCATGCGTGTTTGTACTTTGGAAAGCAAAAATAAAATTTAAGTACAGCGCTACGTTTAGAAAGAAAGTGAAAAGCAGCCAACACACCTATAGACTCAAGGCAGAAAAAAACAAAAAGAAACAAAAGTGTGGCGCTATATATCACATCCACAGCCGTGTGTATTACAATAAAGACATATAAAAATAGTGAATACTACCAAAAATGTATGATCATAAAATGAATAGTGTATAATAAATAATCAGTGTTGATCACATATAAAAGTAAATACACAATAAGCTTAATCATCAGATGTGCCAGTGATTAGTAGAAACCCGTGCTGGTTCCATGAGCCAGACACCAAACATAAAAAACTTAAAACTTTAAAAGTCCATAAAAAATGTGTAGAAAAATAGTGAAGAAAACATCAACAGAGTTCAAAGGGGGCGATGCATGGCCAGATGGTATTCACAGAATTTTAGTCGCACCAAATCTGGCGAGTGGGCAGAAGTCGCACCAAAGTCGCACCAAAACTGGTGAGTGGGCAGAAGGGAAACCACAAGTGTGCATAGATTGTACATCAGTGCCAGGGCCAACACCAGGAGTAGAGGAGGCTTACTGGAGAAAATTGACCTGAAATGGCGTACGCCAGACAAGTCAAAAAAGCATAAAAACCACTGGTTCTGGGAAATGCGTCTTGTCAGATGTCATCAACAGATGGTGGAAAGAAAAAGGGGGGGTCCGCACGGCTTCCTCTCCCATAGGTAATCCAGCATAAGCCAAACGTGTAGTTTCATATGCCATGCAAGGAGCAAACAAAACTCACATAGCGTAATAACGTTTTAAAACACTAGTTTATTAAAATAATAAAAAACAAACTCACATTTGGAAGAACGAAACAGAGCTCAAATAGCAAATAGCGGCGATCGTGAGGGGTCCACCTTTAAAACGTTATTACGCTATGTGAGTTTTGTTTGCTCCTTGCATGGCATATGAAACTACACGTTTGGCTTATGCTGGATTACCTATGGGAGAGGAAGCCGTGCGGCCCCCCTCCTTTTTCTTTCCACCATCTGTTGATGACATCTGACAAGACGCATTTCCCAGAACCAGTGGTTATTATGCTTTTTTGACTTGTCTGGCGTACGCCATTTCAGGTCAATTTTCTCCAGTAAGCCTCCTCTACTCCTGGTGTTGGCCCTGGCACTGATGTACAATCTATGCACACTTGTGGTTTCCCTTCTGCCCACTCACCAGTTTTGGTGCGACTTTGGTGCGACTTCTGCCCACTCGCCAGATTTGGTGCGACTAAAATTCTGTGAATACCATCTGGCCATGCATCGCCCCCTTTGAACTCTGTTGATGTTTTCTTCACTATTTTTCTACACATTTTTTATGGACTTTTAAAGTTTTAAGTTTTTTATGTTTGGTGTCTGGCTCATGGAACCAGCACGGGTTTCTACTAATCACTGGCACATCTGATGATTAAGCATTATTGTGTATTTACTTTATATGTGATCAACACTGATTAATTATTTGACACTATTCATTTTATGATCATACATTTTTTGGTAGTATTCACTATTTTTATATGTCTTTATTGTAATACACACGGCTGTGGATGTGATATATAGCGCCACACTTTTGTTTCTTGTGTTTGTACTTTGGACTTTTGTCCGATGGACTTGTGTACACACGCTTGGAAAATCTGACAACAGACATTTGTCCGCTGAGAATTTTCTAAACCTGCGATCCAACATTTGTTCATGGAAAATCCGGCAATTGTCCGATGGAGCATACAAATGGTCGGAATTTACGGCAACAGCCTGTCATCACACAATTCCTGTCTGAAAATCCGATCGTGTGTACGCGGCTTTACAGAGGAGGTCTAGTGCTAGATTTATTGCTCTCGCTCTAACGTTCGCGGCGATACCTCACATGTGTGGTGCGAATATGCAAATACCATTTACATATGCATGCGTGACTTATGTATATGTCCATTTCTGCACACATGCACGAAGGGACGGGGGAGCTTAAATTTTTTTTTCTTTTTTTTTCATTTTTACACTGTCCCTTTTTTAATTATTTATTTTTGATCACATGTCACTCTGGTCCTCCGAGATCATAGACGATCTGGTCCCTGGTAACCTCTATGGCCAGTCATGTGACCTATAATGTATTCTATGTGTATTCTTTATACAGTGGATGATCATATAGTGGGCTTCATTCACAAAGCGGTATCTTACCGCAGCCAAGTAAGATACCGCATAGCGCGTTTCAAAAAGTTTTTTAACATTCACTAAAAAAACACTACTAAAATACAGCATGAGTTATTCTATGAAGTCATGTGGTATTTTAGTAGTGAAAGCCTGCGGTAATTTACTGCCGGCGGAAGCCAGCGTCCGTATCACAGGCTGTCACTAGCTGGTTGTTAAGGAGCAGGCGGCCACTGATAACTGTCATGATTGATGATGGATCTACACCAAAGGACTTTTTTTTGTTTTGTTTTTTTTTTAAATAAAGGACTTGTCAAAAACTGTCTGTCTTTTTTTTTACACTACACATTTTTTTTTTTTGGTGAATGAGTAGGGGCATGGGCGTAGCATAAGGTGTTGCAGGGGTCAACATCGCAACCCCGCCCCTAGCTCCAGGGGGCCCATGCAGCCTCCCTGTCATATTATCATATCCTCCACAAACTCCAGCTCCGATCTGCCCTAGGGCCCCACAGCCACGCTCCAATACCGGGCTTCCACTTTGCCTTCCACAGTCCACACCCTTCTGTTCTCATTGGCTGGGGAGAAGCTGTGAGCCATTTCCTGAATGGAGAGGAGCATGGGGTGAGAACAGCCTAGGACAGGGAAGTGTCTTTGCTGTGTGCTGGCAACATGGAATGGTAACCGAAGTCGGCGAATTAAGAGGAGAAGAGTGTCGTCCTGTAGCCATGATGGGATGGATGTTACTGGTGAGGTAAGACACCGCTCAGTGTCTCCTAGTTGCCAGCTGGGATTCTTTGTACCCCCCCACCTAGAGATGTCTGCTTACCCTTCTTCCCTGACAACCGGGGAAAAGACACACACCTCTGGGAGGTGACCTTCCCCCAACACCTGCCAACACTGACAAAGAAACCTTCAAAAATTGCTAAAACAAATCCTTTAACACCTCCTGAGGGGCTGCAGGCTCCAGATTTTGTGTCACATGGCTTTGACCCACCCCCCCAGATCTAAGTTGCGCCCCCCCAAAGCCCCCTGACCACCCCCTCTGCCCTAGATGCTATGCCCGGCTGCTGAGCTCCTTTCCCATTACGACAATCTATACTGCTCCTCCTCCGCAGAGCTGAATTCACATTCATTTACAACACAGCCAGTTAGCCACAATCTTCACAGGGTGTTTCTGCCTACTGCAACTACACTGCCGTTCCTACCAGAGAATTTCATAGGTCATAACGGCAACAAAAAGGCCAAATACACCCTGTGAAGGCTGACAGACTGTGTGTAAAGGAATGTGATTCCAGGCCTGTGTAGTGTGTGTGGGGGGGGGGGGGAGCTGTATATAGTGCTGGGATGGGAAAGGAGCTCTGCCAAGTGACCTGCCAGGGGCCCCTGTCCTCTCATTATCCAGCGGTGATCCCTGTCCTCTGATTCATCAGCTGTGATCCCTGTCCTCTGATGTAAGGAGGAACTCTGGGAACTCAAAACTGTTAAGCCACTTTGAGTATCTTGGCGTGCGGTGAGTGTATCTGCACGCACGGTGGAAGTGGTGGGTGGCAGTGGGGGGGCCGTGTCAACTTTTGTATCGGGGCCCACAAGCTTCGCCTCTGAGTAGGGGTACTATGTACCCCATGGGGACAAGGTGCTTTGGGGGCCATATTGAGGGCATGTGGTGTGGTATGGTTCAGGAGGGGGGGGGTCCATTCATCCCCTTCCTTTCCTGACCTGCCAGACTGCATCCTCAGATAAGGGTCTGGTATGGATTTTGAGGGGGTCCCACGCCATTTTTTTCTTAAATTTTGGCATGGGGTTCCCTTCAAAATCTATACCAGACCCTAAGGGCCTGGTATGGATTGGGGGGGGGGGGTCCACGCCGTTTTTCCCCCGAATTTTTTATTTTTTTTAAATAGCCAGCAATTGTTTTTTCCACTTTCAGCTGTCAGTGGGGAACCCTGCTGACAGCTGATGACTAATGACTTATATTAAACCCATACCCTGCTTCTATTCTCACCAGGACGAGAATAACTTTTCAGTCTCCTTTTGAGATACCAGTGCCACATATCTCAGGAGACATTACTTTCCACCACTTAGCAGCAAGGATGGGAAGTGTTATCATAATGGGGGATTTTAATTATCCAAACATAGACCGGGCAGAGGGAACCACACATTCATCTAAGGCTCGCCAGTTCCTAAATGTCTTGCAGGGCAATTTTATGGGTCAGATGGTAGACGCACCAACTAGAAATAAAACGTTTGTGGAGCTACTGATCACGGATGTGGAAATACGGGGCAATTTAGGTACCAGCGATCACAGGTCAATTGGCTTCAGTATAAATCACACAAATAGGAAACCTAAAGGCAATACAAAGACACTGAATTTCAAAAGCGCCAACTTCTCTAAACTACAAACCTTGCTAGAAGGCATAAATTGGGATAAAAGCTTAGGAACAAAGAACACGGAGTAGAGATGGGTTTGCTTTAAGAGCATATTAAATAAGGGCACTAGCCAATGTATCCCATTGGGTAATAAATTTGAAAGAGCGAACAAAAGTCCTGGATGGCTTAACTCCAATGTAAAAATGCATATAAAAGCAAAGGAGAAGGCCTTCAAAAAATACAAGGTTGAGAGATCATCAGAATTCAGAATTTTTAAAGAATGCAACAAAAAATGTAAGGGTGTAATAAGGACGGCTAAGATAGAGCATAAAAGACACATTGCGGAGGAGAGCTAAAAAAAATCCCAAGAAATTCTTTAAGTATATAAACAGTAAAAAAGGGAGGACAGACCATATTGGCACCATAAAGAATGAGGAAGGACATCTGGTTACAAAGGATGGGGAAATGGCGAAGGTATTGAATTTATTCTTCTCCTCAGTCTTCACGAGGGAATCGAGGGGCTTCAGTAACCAAAACTGCAGTGTTTCTCCTCATGACACATCACAGGAAGCACCTCCTTGGTTAACATAGGACAGAATTAAAATTAGACTTGGGAAACTTAACATTAATAAATCACCGGGACCAGATGGCTTGCACCCAATGGTACTTGGGGAACTCAGTCAAGTAATTGCCAGACCATTGTTCCTAATTTTTACTGACGGTCTACTGACTGGAATGGTACCGGCTGATTGGAGAAAAGCCAATGTAGCACCAATCTTTAAAAAGGGCCCAAAATACATCCCTGGGAATTACAGACCAGTTAGCCTAACATCAATAGTATGTAAACTCTTGGAGGGGATGATAAGGGACTATATACAAGATTTTAGTGATGAAAACGGTATCATTAGCAGTAATCAGCAAGGATTCATGAAGAATCGTTCTTGCCAAACCAATCTACTAACCTTCTATGAGGAGGTGAGTTGCCATCTAGATAAAGGAAGATTTTATTTTTTAATAAAGGACTTGTCCCAAACTGTCTCCTGTCATTTTTACAATTTTGACACTTTTTTTGGTGAATGTGCAGGGGTACAATGTACCCGATACCCATTCACATAGGGGGGGTTCCCTTGTTAAAGGCGGCTTCCAGATTCCGATAAGCCCACCGCCCACAGACCCCCACAAACACCCTGCAAGGGTTGTGGGGAAGAAGCCCTTGTCCCCATCAACATGGGGACAGGGTGTTTTGGGGTTTCCCCATGTTGAGGGTATGTGGCCTGGTACAGTTCAGGAGGGGGCCTTTCCTGCGGCCTGCCAAGTTGCGTGCTCGGATAAGGGTCTGGTATTGATATTGGGGGGGACCCCACGCAATTTTTTTATTTTTTTTTGCCGCAGGGTTCCCTTTATTATCCATACCAGACCCAAAGGGCCTGGTAATGGGGGGGCGGGGGAGACCCATGGCATTTTTTTTCAATGATTTTTATATATATTGCTGGGATCCGGCAATACATTACAGCCGCGAGCAGTTTTAAATTACATTTTTTCCTTTAGAAATGTAATTTTGCTGCTCTCATTCACAAAACTATGTACGGCTGCCGCGTAAGCAGCCTTACATAGTGTGGGGCGTGCACCCTGCCTTTGGCTAATCATGGCTCTCACAGCAGAGCGCGCTGTGATTGGCCAAAGCATGCATGTCAGGTGCATGCTTTGGCCAATCAGCAGCCGTCAATGCACTGCGACCTTGCCAATCATTATGGGGCGTTCTGCGGGCGCTCAAATTTCCCACGAACGCCCCATAATGTTTGGTATTCGGTGAACGGGCAGACACCCGATGTTTGACTCGAACATCGAGCTCATCCCTACTTGTCAGTCTAAAAATTCCCAGCACCTCTCTATGTTCCGATGTGCGCCATTAAAGCAGAGCGCCTGTGTGGAGATATTCCCCCTAAAGTCTCTCATTTCTCTTGTGACAACTGATTTTCTCCATGACTATAATTTTCATTGTTGAGGGTCACATTAATTGTCTTTGTTTTCCTCAGGGAAATGTTACAAGCGTCCATATATGAAAGAAAAAATGCAATTGCGGACCTGGAAAGGAAACTGAGTAGTGTGGGTGATGAAGGTAAGAGGTGTCCTTGTATCATAAACAGCTGTTCTGAGGAAATACTTGGGATGGGTTCAGCATAAAAGGCAGAACACTTCAACTTTCTGGCTGGAGAATGTTGATTTTTTTTTGTATTTCTGGTTATCATAGGAAAGAGAGGATCTCTGTGGAGGTTTGGGGAGGGGGGTCTTTATTGTTGTGACCCCATTGGGGAGATTTCTGTACACCTCCTGCCCTGGGCTTACTTGTCTCTAGGGAAAATCTCCCCAGTTCAATCAAGGCAGTAAAAATGTAACAGAGGTCCTAACTTTCACTCTGCTGTATCAAAATGCACAGGATACAAGGAAAAGGCAGCAGCACATTCAGGGCTCTGCTATGGCACCTACTGAGGTCCTCCGTGAGATGCTCAGAAGGATTCAGATCTTCCATTATGGGGAGTTTCCACCTTCATTTCCAAGAATTAAATCCAGTGGCAGCACTGAGATTGCAAAAAGGATTAATAAGATTAAAACTATTATCTAAAAGAAAAATAAAACCATGGCAATTGTTTATGATGCTTTAACAGTCTAATGGCCAGTACACACGTTCAGAAAATCGTACGACAAATACCGCTTTTAAAGTACGATAATCTGATTGTTAGTACACAGCTTTTGAGAGCCAATCAAGACAATTCATGCTAATTTATTCCATAGGACATGCACGAAAATTTTTCTTGTACGATACCAGATCGTACGATCAGTACAGTTGTCATCTGAAAAATATACAAATACAATATAACATCACTTCCGAATTTTTATTCTGTTGTACGAGAATTTTAGTAACTTCTTTTATTTTCGATACGAGACTAGCATGCAAAAAAAAAAAAAAAATCTTTTGTCCGATAATCTCATTGTCTGCACCAGGAATTAGGCTCCATTGTGTGTACTAGGCAATTTTAATCATGGGCGGAGTTGCCGCGATTCCAGAATTGCAGCAAAAGGCGGGACAGGCTTGCGATGCTATTACTCGTTAATGGCACCCTAACCACGGTGTTATTTTGCCACGGTTGTCACGCGATAAATTATGCTGCAATTGCAGCAAAATCGCAATGCGCAATGCTGTCGCCCAAAAGAAACTCCTGCTTCATTTTTGAGCGACAAGCTTCGCATGTTGCAATTTTGCCGCGATTGCAGCACAATTTGTCTCACGACAAAATTGATTGGGGTGCCATTGACAAATGCGTCCCGTGTTTTGCTACATTCTGGAATCGTAGGCAGGATCATAGCGATTCCGCCCGTGATTCAACTCACCTAGCTGTGAATGGAGCCTAAATGTTTTCCAGGTAATTCCAATACCTAAAGAAAAAATACTACTTCCACAATGATAACAACCTAGTTGCTCAGGACTTCCTGGCATTTTCATCCAGGCATTCAAGTAGAACAAACCCCCATATCCTTTACAGCCAAAGAAGCTGCCATTTAATTCTGTTTGATCTGCAGTTATCATGGTGCTGCACCTGTGATCACTTAGGTCACCTGACGTTTGATGGTTTGACCATTTGAGGGAGCAAAAGCAACTGTGTCAGTTATCATTCACAGCATGCTTTGAGTGTAACTGTTTTTGGAAACGGTTAAATCGATGAGTTTGATTCCACTTTAACCACTTGCCGACCAGCCGCCATCATTATACTGTAGCAGGTTGGCTCTATTACGCGAATCGCCGTAGCTGTACGTCGGTTCGTGTAATAGATACAGTGGGCGTGCGTCGATGCGCGTGACTGGCGGCCGCGATGTCCGCCGGCCACCCACTATCGGTCCACAGAGAGCCAGAACGGTTATCTGTCAATGTGAACAAACAGATCCCCGTTCTGACAGGGGAGTAGAGAGAGATCATCTGTTCCTAGTAATCAGGAACAGCGATCTCTCTCCTCCAGTGAGTCCCCTCACCACATAGTTAGAAACACCTCCCAGGGAACACATTTAACCCCTTGATCGTCCCCTAGTGTTAACCCTGCCAGTGCCATTTATATAGCAATCAGTGCATATTTATAGCTCTGATCGTTGTATAAATGTCACTGGTCCCAAAAAAGTGTCCGATCTGTCCGCCGCAATGTCGCAGTCCCACTTAAAATAGCTGATCACCACCATTACTAGTAAAAAATAAAAAAATTAAAAAGCCATAAATCTATCCCCTATTTTGTAGACGCTATAACTTTTGCGCAAACCAATCAATATACGCTTATTGTGATTTTTTTTTTTTTTTTACCAAAAATATTTAGAAGAATATATATTGGCCTAAACTGAGGAATTTATTTTTTTATTTATACATTTTTTTGGGATATTTATTATAGCAAAAAATATAGCTTTTTTTCAAAATTGATGGTCTTTTTTTGTTTATAGCTCAAAAAATAAAAAACACAGAGGTGATCAAATACCACCAAAAGAAAGCTCTATTTGTGGGGAAAAATTTGTTTGGTAACAACATCGCATGACCGCGCAATTGTCAGTTAAAACGACGCAGTGTCGTATCGCAAAAAATGGCCTGGTCAGGAAAGGGGGTAAATCCTTCCGGTCCTTAAGTGGTTAATGTACTGTACCAGTCCATATAGCTCCTTTTGAAAGTGATCTATTTATCTGAAAACCCCTTGTTGGTTAATTTGTTATGTAGGAAAGTTCTATTCGAACACGCCTACTGTGTGCTCCATGCTGTCTCTTACATACAACTTTACTAAAGTGATGATGCCTTGAAGTTTCTCATGGCCACCAATTAGAGTTAAACCTGCCTTAAAGTGGTTCTAAAACGGGGGTTAGCAACTCGTAGATCACAATCTGCTAGAAGATCGCAGACAAGTGACTGGTAGATCGCGATCTGGGCTTGCTACATAGTTATTCCCTGTACACACGGTCGGACATTGATCGGACATTCCGACAACAAAATCCATGGATTTTTTTCCAACGGATGTTGGCTCAAACTTGTCTTGCATACACAAGGTCACACAAAGTTGTCGGAAAATCCGATCATTCTGAACGTGGTGACGTAAAACACGTACGTCAGGACTATAAATGGGGCAGTAGCCAATAGCTTTCATCTCTTAATATATTCTGAGCATGCGTGGCACTTTGTGCGTCGGATTTGTGTACACACGATCGGAATTTCCGACAACGGATTTTGTTGTCGGAAAATTTTATAGCAAGCTCTCAAACTTTGTGTGTCGGAAATTCCGATGGAAAATGTGTGATGGAGCCCACACACGGTCGGAATTTCCCACAACAAGGTCCTATCACACATTTTCCGTCCGAAAATCCGACCGTGTGTACGGGGCATTACATAGTAGGTGAGGTTGAAAAAAAGACACAAGTCCATCAAGTCCAACCTATGTGTGTGATTATGTGTCAGTATTACATTGTATATTCCTGTATGTTGCGGTCGTTCAGGTGCTTATCTAATAGTTTTTTGAAACTATCGATGCTCCCTGCTGAGACCACCGCCTGTGGAAGGGAATTCCACATCCTTGCCGCTCTTACAGTAAAGAACCCTCTACATAGTTTAAGGTTAATCCTCTTTTCTTCTAATTTTACTGAGTGGTCACGTGTCTTGTTAAACTCCCTAGTGCAAAAAGTTTTATCCCTATTGTGGTATCACCAGTACAGTATTTAAAAATTGAAATCATGTTCCCTCTCAAGCGTCTCTTCTCCAGAGAGAATAAGTTCAGTGCTCGCAACCTTTACTCATAATTAATATCCTCCAGACCCTTTATTAGCTTAGTTGCCCTTCTTTGTCCTCACTCCATTTCCAGTACATCCTTCCTGAGGACTGGTGCCCAGAACTGGACAGCATACTCTAGGTGCAACCGGACCAGAGTCTTGTAGAGCAGAAGAATTATCGTTTTATCTCTGGAATTAATACCCTTTTTAAAGCATGCCAATATTCTGTTTGCTTTGTCAGCAGCAGCTTGGCATTGCATGCCATTGCTGAGCCTATCATCTACTAGGACTCCCAGATTCTTTTCCATCCTAGATTCCCCCAGATGTTCTCCCCCCAGTGTAGAGATTGCATTCATATTTTTGCCACCCAAATGCATTATTTTACATTTTTCTACACCTCATTTGCAATGTAGTTGCCCACCCCATTAGTTTGTTTCAGATCTTTTTGCAAGATTTCCAAATCCTGCGGAGAAGTTATTGCCCTGCTTAGCTTAGTATCGTCTGCAAATACAGAGATTGAACTGTTTATCCCATCCTCCAGGTCGTTTATGAACAAAATAAATAGGATTGATCCCAGCACAGAACCCTGGGGGACCCCACTATCCACCCCTGACCGGCACAGTGGTGTAGTGGGTAGAACTCTCGCCTAGCAGTAAGAAGGGTCGCTGGTTCGAATCCCAACCACGACACTACCTGCATGGAGTTTGCATGTTCTCCCTGTGCCTGCGTGGGTTTCCTCCGGGTACTCCGGTTTCCTCCCACACTCTAAAGACATGCTGGTAGGTTAATTGGTTTCTGTCCAAAATTGGCCCTGGAATATGAATGTGAGTTAGGGACCTTAGATTGTAAGCTCCTTGAGGGTAGGGACTGATGTGAATGTACAATGTATATGTAAAGCGCTGCGTAAATTGACGGCGCTATATAAGTACCTGAAATAAAATAAAAAATAAAATAAATAAATATTGAATACTCCCCATTTATCACCACCCTCTGAACACGCCCTTGTAGCCAGTTTTCAATCCATGTACTCACCCTATAGTCCATGCCAACCGACTTTATTTTGTCCAGTAAACGTTTATGGGGAACTGTGTCAATTGCTTTTGCAAAATCCAGATACACCTCGTCTATGGGCCTTCCTTTATCTAGATGGCAACTCACCTCCTCATAGAAGGTTAATAGATTGGTTTGGCAAGAACGATTCTTCATGAATCCATGCTGATTACTGCTAATGATATTGTTCTTATTACTAAAATCTTGTATATAGTCCCTTATCATCCCCTCCAAGAGCTTGCATACTATTAATATTAGGCTAACTGGTCTGTAATTCCCAGGGATGTATTTTGGGCCCTTTTTGAATATTGGTGCTACATTGGTTTTTCTCCAATCACTCGGTACCATTCCAGTCAGTAGACTGTCAGTAGAAATTATGAACAATGGTCAGGCAATTACTTGACTGAGTTCCCTAAGTACCCTCAGATGCAAGCCATCTGGTCCCGGTGATTTATTAATGTTAAGTTTCCCAAGTCTAATTTTAATTCTGTCCTCTGTTAACCATGGAGGTGCTTCCTGTGATGTGTCATGAGGATAAACACTGCAGTTTTGGTTACCTAAACCCCCCGATTCACTCGTGAAGACTGAGGAGAAGAATAAATTCAATAACTTCGCCATCTGATCCCCATCCTTCCTCATTCTTTATCGTGCCAATATGGTCTGTCCTCCCTTTTTTACTGTTTACATACCTAAAGAATTTCTTGGGATTTTTTTTGCTCTCCTCCACTATGTGTCTTTCTTGTTCTATCTTAGCTGCCCTAATTGCACCCTTACATTTCTTGTTGCATTCTTTATAAAGTCTGAATGCTGATGAAGATCCCTGGACCTTGTATTTTTCGAAGGCCTTCTCCTTTACTTTTATATGCATTTTTACATTGGAGTTAAGCCATCCAGGACTTTTGTTTTCTCTTTTAAATGTATTACCCAATGGGATACATTGGCTAATGCCCTTAGGTTCGTAGTTTAGGGAAGTTGGCTCTTTTGAAATTCAGTATCTTTGTATTCCCCTTATGTTTCCTATTTGTGTGATTTATACTGAAGCCAGTTGACCTGTGATCGCTGTTTCCTAAATTGCTCCGTATTTCCACATCTGTGATCAGGTCTGTATTGTTGGTAACCAGTAGATCCAGTAATGCTTTATTAATGCTGACCTGCCATTCCAGAGCATCAAACAGTGCAATGCTAAGGGACTACTTGTAAAGTTGGAGCTGTAGTAGGGAGCAAGTGCCGCATAATCCAATGCCTTCTCTCTAGTGCTGGCTTCTGTGCCATGAGGAGTGATACCAACTGCACTCCATCTCTTATCCCGGCTAGTGGTCTCCAGAGTGGTGCCAGCAGCAGAAAAGAAGAGATCTTCAGGTTAATGTGAAGCAATACACTGGACATAATAGTATAGGGCTGCTTTCACATTGCTGTGCTGTAGTTTACCCACATCGCGGGGGCAGTGCAGTGTACCCGCAGCTTTCATGTGGGTTTGCTGTGCTTAGCCATAAACTTCTATTATATCCTTATAGAAAAGTGCACTACACCTGCAGGATACAGTATAATAGAAGTCTATGGCAGCTAGCCCAGGAAAATTGCAGATGCACTACGCTGTGTAAAAGCTGACTTATAGGGAGCTCAGAACAGTAAGGGTTCATTTACATTTGGAGTTTGGGGATGGTAAAAACCCATAGTTGTGTTTTTACCTCCCCCCTCCCCGCTCAACCGCACTCCCTTTAGCTGCAGTGGCCAGGGGTGTACACATGCTGCACCAGGAGTTATACGCCCTGTCATGGTTGGTGGGTGTAGCACCAGCCAAGCATGACCTATTCAAGTGGATGAGGCTGTTCTGCAAGTGCCTTGCAACCTTGTGCAGTACAGAAAACAAGAGGTTAAAGCAGGAAGTATTGTGTTGCTTTCTCACCACCTGCTTTAACCCCTTGGACCCCTTGGAAAGCATGCAGTTGCAGGGTGCTTGCAGAGTGGTCCCATTTACTTGAATGGGTCGCAATTGGCAGGCGGTAGCACCCACCAAAAGCAACAGTGGGTGTGATTCCTGCTGCGACATTTGTACACCCTCAACTGCTAGGGATTGGGGTTGGTAAAACTGCAACTCAACTGCAGGGTTTTACCGGCCCTCAATTTTACTAAGGGCTCATTCATAAGTGCAGCAGGCATGGATGCTCTTTCTGAAAAGCGATCCGAATATGTTTGACAGGTAGAGAGGAGGTGGATTGCTGTGCAATGCACACGATTGCAACTTGGTAGTACGGCAATTAGAGGTTGTGAGGAGGTGACCCTGTGCCCAGTGATCTTTGATTTCTCCCTTGTTGTTCAGGTAGATCTCCACCTCAATAAAGTTGCCTACCCCTGTTCTATAAGGTAAAACGTTTTTTGTTTTTTTACCCTATTGCATTCTTTGCATCAAGGTAAACGATCTTCATATATCTGCATCCCCCCCCCCACCCCCCACAACACTCCCCGTTTCAAACACTTACCTGACATCACTGTCGATCCAGTTGCTGTCCCCACCAACAGCCGTGCTCTCCTCTCTTCCTGCATTCTCTGGCTCTACCGAGAACAGCAGGAGCCGCTGGCTCCTGCTGCTGTCAGTCAAATCCTGTGAGGAAGGAGAGGGGTGGGCCCGAACCGTGTTATGTGTGTGTGTGTCTATGGACAGAAACAGCCCAGCTCAGGAGCGTGTCTGCAGGTGTGCCACTATAGGAAGCCACTTCCTATAGTGGTACAACAGGAGGAGATAGGAGCTCTGGCACGGAAACCTAGAATAGGAGGTTCGGGGCTGCTCTTTGCAATACTATTGTACAGAGCAGATAAATATAACACATTTAATATTTTAGTGAAAAAAAAAACTAAGCTTTACAATCACTTTAAGATTTTTTTTAGTCTTGTTGATGATACATCAAGCAGTATAGGGAGGTAGTTACAAATTCTAGGCTTTCAGGTAGCAGACCCAGCCACTACACATGTGAGGAGCTTTGGGAATTCTGGCCACAGTAGATTAAAGAGAAATTAGACTAATGTAGATTAATGAGATTTTAGCACAGTTGTTTGTTTACTAGGAAGCATTTAGCAAATTTGCTACAAAACCCCTTTAAGCCACCTCCAGTGGCCCATTAAGTGGGCTTTGCCCAGAACATACCCCATACATCAGCAATGGGGAGTAACAAGCAACATGTCCATAACAGTGAGAGAGGATTTTAAGCATGAGCATTATAAGGTTTGCAATACAACAATTGGTCAATAATGTGGCAATATGGGATATGTCTTAGAGCATTTTTTAGGAGTGCCAAAAATCTGAGTGAGCAAAAAGTTCATGCGTGGCCACAGATGGCACCCTGGAATCGGGCTAAGACAAATGAAGAAGAATGGTGAATGGGGTGCGTGGGTAAGCAGGTAGCACTTCACTGTGGAGGACTGATCCTGGTAGGACATTTTGAGTGAACTGATCTACGGGGGAGATACCTTCACTAAGGGGAGGAACCAGAACTTTACCAGAAAAGGAGGGGGGAAGGAAATGACCAGACAAAGCAGGAAAGAGTGTGGGGATGGGTAAGGGGAAAAAGTGGGGAGGGGAAGGGGCGGATGGAGTCCAGTGCCAACTGCCTGTAAAGCTCCAAAAGATTTAGTATTAGGGGAGAAGGAGCATTCTTTAAACTGTTACTGCTATGATTGGCTCTCACAACGGTCGCATGATCAGGAGCCCACTTGGTTCCTGATCAGAAGCCTTAAATGAGAGCTGCCGGTGACAGCTCGGTCAGTGTGCTGGGATCACACAATCTTATGCTGCTGTGAACGCACACGCTGGGCGTTAAAGCCCATTCTACCCACTGCCTCATACATGCATTACATGGTCAGCAAGAGGTTAATGACCAAACATGCTCTTTTAAAAGGTGCTTTAGTTATAAATTAGCCAGGCCAGAATGCCCCCCTTAGCCTACTTCTTCCGTGTATATGGATGAACACAGACCTTATACCAGTATATGTCTGTCCGGCATCAGTCCAGGTATCGTCCTCCTTGTCCAGTTTTTAATCTGATTGATTGAATCTGCAAAGTATTGAATAGTCATAACTTCCCTTCCGATTGATTTTGACTACGTTTCAATGGGATACCTTCAAACTGAGTCAATCAGCCAGGGTGGACAATGATCAATTGTTTTGCATCAATCAGCAGCACTGAGATGTTTTGTCCGTGAATATGATCATATTTGGATGAATCTGATTACATAGTGGAAATAGAGAAGTGATTGATAACTTACAATCATAAGATCTAATCATGGCTTTGAGTTAGTTCACCTTTAAAGAAAAAAATGTAAAGGGTTAGTAAAATGTCCGTGTTTATTCACCTGTATAGTTTTTTCTGAATGGTGAACTAACCATTTAACTATTGATTCACCTCCATATCCATTTCCAAAACCCGGGAGCAGGGCGCAATGGGTGTGGCCAGGACAGAGCTAGGCGGAGGCTGCTTCAACCTACATAACTATTTGATCTGTTTGGAGTGCGGCGATCTGGAACTTTTCCTCTTCCTCTTGTCTGATCACATAGAGCTGGGACAAATTCTTTATACCGAGCCAGCACCCGCAGTGTGAGTCCACCGGTTCTGGGACACAGGAACCAGAGCAGTAACCCAAGTTTCTTTATTCAGGTCCACTTATCCATGTGTGACATATCGATTGAATGGGTTATCATCTATAGATTGATTGTTCCTACCGGAATCAGAAAAGAAAGAAATAATTTTTCAAAGTGCACATGGCCACCATTAGACCTATAAGGAATGCTCAATCTTTTCTTTTATTAAAGCGGACTTTCAGTCACTTTCCACCTATTAAATCTTCTGCCCTTGTTGTTTTAAATTTGGATAGTAAAATATTTTTTTTCTGCCAGTAAATACCTTATACAGCCCACTTCCTATTTCTTGTCTGGTCATTAGTCTAGGCTTATGACTTGATGCACAGCTCTCTTTCTCACTCTCGTGAGAGGGCCAATGAGAGCCGCAGAGCTGTAGGTATGTGTCTGTGTAAATCCAGGAAGTGAACAGACAGCAGCTTCAGCTGCCCACAGTTAAAATGGCTGCAGCCAGACTTGGTGGAGGGAGATTTCTGCAGCATATTTGACAAGTACAGAATCACAGTATATATAACATAATATTATAATAATAAGCACGCCCTCTGTCGAAGTGGGATATGACGAAACGCGTAAGAACATGACTACCACGGCTTAACCGGAAGTGACAAGTACGTTCCACCAGCAGCTGATCCTGACCAGGAAGTGTTTGCGAACGCCGTGTAGACTGCACGAGCGAACGAGGGACAGCGGAATGGTGAATACACTTGCCCCCTTTTACTAAGCTTGATTGACTCTTTTACATTGTACGTATATAGGAAGGAGGGTGCTTTGTATTTGGGGATTTTTTACAACAAAACGGGATTACGCTATGTGAGTATTCTCTTGTATTTTATGATCCCATTTGGAGTTCATTATACAATAGCCCCTTGATCTGACGATTGGAATTGGGTTAAATTATATCATTTAAAGATTATTTCTTTGAATGTCCCGGTGAGTTTAACCCTCTGAGGGGAAGTGTGCCTCACGTGGTGAAGAGTGAGAGTTGGTGTAGGGTGCACTTACTGGCTATTACCTAGGATCACCTATTAAGAATCAATTGTCATATCTTCATACACTTAATGTGGAGTTGGAGACTACCGTAATTACCATTCAACGCTTTTATTATGTGAGCAGACTGCAGTTCCTCTTTAAATGGCCCCAACAGTATTCCTAAACTGTTTTATATACAGTATAGTGTAATATGTGTCTATTGTAAATGAATTAAAACAAGTCATGCTTCATGGCTTTTAATCGTTAATATTTCTTCTATATCCATAGCGTTATGTTCTACCACTGACTACAGACTGCAGAAATCTGGTCTTAAAAGTTTTATAATATGTTTGATGCTTGGCAAAATGCACTTTTATGATTCACAACATATGGTTATATATGAACTAATGGAAAGGCCTTTCACAATCCCCAGGAGTCCACAGCAATGACTAGACAGGTCTTCACTCTACTAAATATTTAAGTGCCTAAGAACAAGTGTTGAAAACTGACTTCAGCTCCATAAAGAGCCCGAGTATTATGCAGAGAATATTATAACCTCTTTCCCTTCTAGAACTTTGAAAAGAACCAACTTATTTGTCAAGGTTATAACACTGGCAAAGAAATAGCAGCTTGCTATTTAATGATGTGCATAGATCTACCAATGAGAATATAGCTTTCATTAGTCTGTTTGTTCAGTTTTATTGAGCTGTATACTACATTATAACAGTTTTGGGATTGCTTACTGGTATGTGCCGTCCTATTTCAACTACTACTAATGGGCTGTATTTATATACATTTTTTGTAGTGTTAAACGTCCTGTGAAACTGCATGTAGTGTATGTTCATTCTGTGCGAATGGGGGCAAAAGCAAATGTTTTAGGCTGTTTTTTTCTATAGGTTGAATGTTTTTCATTCAAACAGAATAGAGTACTCACAATTTTTTAAATTTTTTTTAATATAGGGACGTTTTTAATATTTTGGTATTATTAAATCATGCATGATAAAGGCTTGATTTGATGATTGTAATGTATGAATAATGTGTGGAGTGGAAATGTAATTTCCTTGTGAATTAGTTTTCGACAAAGACATCTTATCTTATCTTATCTTATCTTATCTTATCTTATCTTATCTTAGTTTATTTTATCTAAAATGCCATACACTGGCCACTAGATGGAGCTGACTACGATAGCAAATAAGTATTTATTTACTTTGATCATCAGCTCCATCTAGTGACCATAATGCAGTGTTTTCCTGGTTCACTTTATTCTGTTCACTTTATTCTGCAGCTGTCAAACACCCATTTTACAGGCATTTCATTTTTTTTTCTGCCCCTAGACACCCTTGTATGTTAGCCCTTGTGCTCATGCAGGGGCAGGGGCATTTAGGGGCAGAAATCTTAAAGTGGCTGTAAAGGCAGAAGGTTTTTTATCTTAATGCATTCTATGCGTTAAGATAAAAAAAAATCTTCTGTGTGCAGCAGCCCCCCTTAGCCCCCCCTGAGCCCCATCTCGATCCAGCAATGTTGCACCACAGCCTTGGCTGTCTGGGACTCTCTCTCATGATTGGCTGAGACACACAGCTGCTGCTGTCAATCAAAGTCAGTGAGCCAATCAGAGGAGAGAGGCGGGCAGGGCCACGCACGGCTCTGTGTCTGAATGGACACACAGAGCAGCGGCTCGGCTCGGGTGCCCCCATAGAAAGCTGCTTGATGTGGGGGCAGGAGGGAGGGGCCAGGAGCACTGGAGAGGGACGCAAGAAGAGGAGGATCTGGGCTTGTCAGTGCAAAACCACTACACAGCGGAGGTAAGTATAACATGTTTATTATTTTTAAATAAAAAAAAAAAAGACTTTAGTATCACTTTAGGCCCCTTTCACACTGTCAGACCGTTCAGGTCCGCCTGTCGGTTTTGTCGGCGGACCTGAAGGGCACTCCATGCTAGTCTATGGAGCGATGGATGTCAGTGTTGACATGTCCGTTCGCATCCGTCCCTGGCGGATCGGATCGGGTGAGATCTGATGAAAACAGACATGCTGTCCGTTTTTGCCCGATCTCTTCGTAGCAACCAGAGGCGCTCGACAAGCCTCTCCCTGCTCAGTGATCAGAGAGGGAACTGTCATCCGCCGACTCAGCAGAGATCAACGGAGAGATCTCCTGCTGAGCTGGCGGACAGAGGCAGACTCCATGGCAGCGAATCCGCCTCGTGAGAATGAAGCCTTATGCACCAGAAGAGGAACGTTTGGGCAGAAAACGCCCAACGGATGTAAACGCATCTAAACGCTAGGCAGGTTTAACACTTGAGTATAAATAATATTCTGGCCAATGAAATGAACAAAACGTCAAAACATTTGATGCTCCTGATCTCATCTAAACTTGCTTAAACATGTTTAAAAGATGCAGCGGTATCAAGAGACGAGCATTCAGAAGAGCCTAGTGTGCATGGGGCCTAAATAATAACATTCTACCGGATTAGAAAATAGCCTAATAACATTTGTTTTTACCCCCATTCACACAAAACGAATGTGCATAGCAGTTCACAGGATAAATAGCTCTGCAATTATTTTGTAAATAAGTGTATATTCTGTATACATATTTTTCAAACAATCCCATTGTTTTTTAAAAGAAAAGTATATGACGCTGACATTGGATGCCCCATTAAGGTACACAATTTATTGCTGAAAATATGCATTTAATTCAGTAATAAATAGTTACACCCATGAGGACTGTCTTATTAGGCATGTGCTTTGGTCTCCATTCACCCAGCATTCATACCAGTCTGCTTTTTAACAGAACCCTTCCTTTTCCATATAGGAAGTACAGCTTTATATTGCATTATTCTGTGGTCTATTATTGCTAAGCACACTAATGGGGTCATTTATAAAGGAAATTGGATTTCGATACCCGCTCTCTGCTGTATACCACAATATTGCTCCATACCTGGGTGTGCATTTTATGGCCCATTTAATAAATGCAGGGTGCAATGTGGAGCCCACAGTGCCCCACAGAACTCTCTCTGCTTAATGCAGCAAATAAAACAGAGAACTCTGCGACTGAAGGAGAGGTCAGTCACATGATATTGACAGGTCACATTAATGGGCTCTCCGCCTGACTTTTTTAAAAGCAGCGATATGACCATGGTGAGGCGATACTGCTGCTTTTATACAGGCTCCTAAATCTTTATGTTTGTTGTTGGTTTAGTTAATGTTTAACAAGAAAAAAAAACTCCAGCGAGCTGGGATTTTTAAAGTGCCAAAAAAGTATATTACGACATGGGATAAAACTTGATGGTTATTTAATCCATATCAAACATTAAAATGTTTTAAATAAAATTTCATAAAAACATTATTCATGAAACAACATCTAAACTTGAGTGCCAACAAGACAGTTTTACTGTAGCTTGTCATAGTGTAGCAATCTTGACATGTTTCGCCTATAACAGGCTTCTTCAGGAGATATAATGTACCACATCTATTTTGAAGTGAAGTTAAAGTTGGAGTTTGTTTTTTACCTTAACCAGTTGCAGGTCGCCCACCGTAGATTTACCGCAGCATGGCGACTGCTCTGCGCCAGACTCTGTATGTACGTGATCTGTCACTTCCGGGTGTGGGGCCCCTGAGATGTCCACCGGGACCCGCCGATCATTAGTACAGTAACAGTGCATATTTTTTAGCACTGATCGCTGTATTAGTGTCACTGGTCCCCAGAAAGTGTCAAAAGTGTCAGTTAGTGTCCAATTTGTCCACCACAATATCACAGTCCCGATATAAGTCGCTGATCACCGCCAAAAATAAATAAATATATATACACCATAGTTTTTAGCCACTATAACTTTTGCGAAGAAAAATGAAGGTTTTCCAAAATTTGCACCCCAAAATGTATTCAGGTAGTAAAATGTAGTAAATGCTCTGCACTCAGTCCTGAAATCCAAAATGTATTCATTCAAAAAGCTAACCGCAAACACAGAGCATCCATCTACTAATGCGTTTCAGCCTTGTAGGGCCTTAAAGTGGTTTTCAACCCTTCCATATAGCTAGTGAAGTGACTGGCCACAGGTGGTACACACAAACAAATTCTCCTACATACGTTGTACATGTTTATCTGCAGTCTTATCTTCTCTACATCCGTTCAAAGTCCAGACTATATGAAGCTTGTCTGAACTGTCAGAAATAAGGGGGGGGGAGCTGAAATGAGACACAGCAAAGCTCAGTGAGGAGAACTCTGAGAGCTGATAGGAGGGAAGGTGCACATCTCCCTTTATACAACACACAGCAATAGAGCTGAAGTTTACAACCACTTTAGGTATAGCTATAATTGAGGCCCTATAGGACTGAAATGCATTAGTGGATTCCTTGTATTTGCTGTTTGCTTTTGTTTCAACACATTTTGGAACTTGGGACTGAGTGCGAATCGCTTTCTACATTTATCTCTGAACGGCGTACATAAGCCTTCTTTTGCAACAATGTTTCCCACAAAATCATACACTGATAAGGTTATTATTATAATTATTATTATACAGGATTTACATAGGGCCAACAGTTTACACAGCGCTTAATGTTGAGCAGGTATTCAATTTGTTCATATATTAGCCAATTAAATATATCTCCTACATTTTTACTTTCCTGCTGCTACCTATGGCTAGCACGATACAACACATTTTTGCTTCCTTTATGGCTGAAACGTTCTTTTTTTTTTCTTTTTGTTTCAGGCAATGAATGGAAAACAAGGTATGAGACACAAATTGAACTAAACAGACAACTAGAACGTCAAATTCATATCCTACAAGAAAAATCAGAACACATACGAGGCAATCCAACAGGTATGTTCCCTGAATGGAAATGGAGTAGTTGTAGTGATGAGACCTCTATCAGAAGAGATTGTAGATGGATGCCTCCTGGAGGTACAGTGACATTCTGCTGTACTGTATATTGCGCTGCGATAAAATCCATCGTGTCTTTGTTTTATCAGAACATGCTGAAGTGCAGCTATGTACTGCATTGCATTGTGAATGGTATACACAGGAAACAGTTGTTTTCTGTGCGTCTTTGTGGTGACAGGCTTTCTACAATGCAGTAAAATGCCTGTGACTGCACAATGCGTGGCTTCACCCTAACAGTAATGTACATGAGCTACCTTGCCGTGCTCTGAAGTTCCAGGAGTGTTTGTAGATTTTATTCATACTCCTGTCCTAACTGTAATGACCTTTATTATGAACTGTGGCAGTGATCTCTAAACTGTGGCCTGGGGGCTAAATGTGGCCCTTTGCATACCTTTATCCAGCCCCTGGGGCAGTATTCCTCCCACTGATACAAGTCACTATTCCTTCTGCTGACATCAACTATGGGGTAATAATTCCTGCACTGGACACCAACAGTGGGGCACTATTCCTCCCACTAATACCAATGATGGGGCACTATTCTTTTCACTGATACCAATGATGGGACACTATTCCTCCCACTGATACCAATGATGGGACACTATTCCTCCCACTTACCAATGATGGGACACTATTCCTCTCACTTACCAATGATGGGACACTATTCCTCTCACTTACCAATAATGGGACACTATTCCTCTCACTTACCAATGATGGGACACTATTCCTCTCACTTACCAATAATGGGACACTATTCCTCTCACTTACCAATGATGAGACACTATTCCTCCCACTGATACCAATGATGGTGCACTATTCCTCTCACTGATACCAATGATAGGACACTATTCCTCCCACTGATACCAATTGTGGGGCACTATTCCTCTCACTGATACCAATGATAGGACACTATTCCTCCCACTGATACCAATTGTGGGGCACTATTCCTCTCACTGATACCAATGATGGGACACTATTCCTTCCACTAATATTAATGATGGGACACTATTCCTCCCACTTACCAATGATGGGGCAGTAGTCCTCCCACTGATAACAATGATGGGTCACTAATATTTCCCCTAATACCGAATATGGGACATTGTTTACTCTCACTAATGCCAGGACATTTTCTACTCCCATTGCCCCCCCCCCCCCCCTATAAGTCCAAAGCACAGTAAAGTGGCCCTTTGTTTAGAAAATTCGGAGACTCCTGCACTATGGGACTGTGCTAATTTTAAGAGACGTTTGAACACATGCTTAATTAGTCAGTCAAAGATCCAGTTCTAACACGAGAGCCTCAACTTTCAAAAAGCAATTTTGCAGAAATGGATCTATTAGCAATCACACTATTTATTAGATTGTTGGATGTAAACAAAATGTTGGATGGAAACAAAAAGATCAAACACTTCATTACTACAAATGAAGCAAGAGCATCTTTAATTTTTTTTTTCATGCTTCCTGGTATTTAATTAGAAAAGTACAAATCATTTTCCATGAATATGATAAGAGTAAACATTATTTTGAAGCCTCAGTGTTTCCACTAGCTCATTTGACATATCTGCTAGTTGAGATTACCTGGAATGGAATGCAATGTGCTAAGAAAAGTATTGGAAAAATACAGTAATTAAGTAAAATCTGAAGACTGCAAATAATGTATTATTCATATCAGTCTTGTAATTCAATTTCAATATTTGCTGAATATGCTTTGTACTGCTAGTTAGGTTCACAAATACCAGCAGTGTGTATGAATATATGTGTATGTATGTATGTATATTTATATGTATGTACAAAAATAAATAAAAATAAATAGTGTAGCAGTGCATTTGTTGTTATATGTCATGCTAGATTTAGTATTTTCTATTGATTTTTGTTTTCTTTACGAAAATGAAATAGAATATCTGAGTGGTCAATATGGTCAATGATCTCACGTCTCTTCTTATTATGTTTTTAAATATCGTAACTACAATTAATACCCAAAGAAGAATGTGTTGATGGTGGTATTAGGGCCAATCATGAATACAACTTTATTTAGTGATATGTGTATTTTATCACAAGAACCTCCATAAGAATGTGTTTTGTCTGTTTTAGATCGTCTGTCATCCATTCGCACTTATGACCAAATGCCTGAAGTAAGTATTAAACGCTGAACTGCGGATAGCGGGATTAATGGGATTGTAAAGGCAGAAGGTATTTTATCTTAATAAATTCTATGCATTAAGATAAAAAGCCTTCTGTGTGCAGCAGCCCCCCTAATACTTACCTGAGCCCCATCTCTCTCCAGCGATGTCCACGACTGTCGCCCACGGACTCCCCTCCTCATTGACTGATTAGCTCCTGCTGCTGTCAATCAAAGTCAGTTAGCCAATCAGGATAGAGAGGGGGTGGGCTGAACCACAGCTCCGTGTCTGAATGGACACACGGAGCTGCAGCTCAGATTCTGTGCCCCCATTGTAAGCTGCTTGCTATGGGGGCACGTGACAGGAAGGAGGAGCCAGAACTGCTGGCGAGGGACCCGAGAAAAGGAGGATCTGGGCTGCTCTGTACAAAACTACTGCACAGAGCAGGTAAAGAATAACATGTTTGTTATTTTTATAGGAAAAAAAAAGAATCACTTTAATGCAACATTGCATCCATTATTACATCATATATTTTTTTAAGCACCTGTATTTTAAGATACATTTTTCTTTTAAATAACAAACATGTTAAACTGACCTGCTCTGTGCAATGGTTTTGCACAGAGCAGCCTAAATCCTTCTCTTCTCTGGTCCCCTGTCTGCGCTCCTGGCTCCTCCCCCCTTACCAAGTGCTCCCAGAGCAGGCCTCCTGTTATGTAGGCACTCATACAGGCTACTTTTGGTAATATAGTGTATCTTTTCCAATAAGTTCTCTGCATGAGGGTGCAATGTGTTTTTCTCTGTAGGCTACTCCTATGTTTGCACATTAAGAGCTTGTATAGATGGTCTTCAAAGTGGTCCACTGTGCTCTGCTTACATTGGGCTAGTTTTAGCACAGCCAGGGCCCACCAGGGCCCACCCACCAACAGCTTCATGGGGTTAATTGAACCTCATGAGCTGTTATTCCACAGTGTGCATGTGCACTGAGATGTTTTGCTCACTACCTGTCCTATGCTTGTGCTTTGCAAAACAACCAGAGGACCACTTCATGTAGACAGAGCTCAGATGATAGCGAACTAAAAGATACATGACTTATCAAGGACGACCTAATGTTTCATTTGCCTTTTCTGTTCACAGCTTCAGTTATGTTAAAATCATTCACTTCATCATTTAACAGAAATTTAACGCTAGAATTGAAGCATATTGCTCATGTTGATCTTCTGAAGTGTAGAGACCATGATTGAAATGGACACTAGAGGGCATCTTTACCACTCAGAGTTGTTTTTATATAGGTTCACAATTCTACAACTGTTATGCCATGTACACACGAGCGGAATGTCCGACAAAAAAAGTCAGACGGGAGCTTTTCATCGTATATTCCAATCGTGTGTATGCCCCATCGGACTTTTTACGTCGAAAATTCTGACAGACCTAGAAAGAGAACATGTTCTAAATTTTTCCAACGGAACCAATTCCTATTGGGAAAACCGATCGTCTGTATGCTGTTCCGATGTACTAAAAATGATGCATGCTCTGAAGCAAGTACGAGACGGAAGCTATTGGCTACTGAACTTCTGTTTTCTAGTCCAGTCGTACGTGTTGTACGTCACCGCGTTCTGGACGGTCGGAATTTGGTGTGACTGTGTGTATGCAAGACAGCTTGAGCAGAATTCCGTCGGAGCTCCATCGAAACTCCGTCGGAAAAACCTTCAGAGTTTATTCCAATGGGAAAACTGGTCGTGTGTACAGGGCATTAGGCCCCATGTACACTGCTGCTTGTAAACTGACGTTCAGAGGCAGTTGGACACTTTTTTCAGCTGCCCCTGAACTCATTTAATGTTATCTTATGTGTACATGTACACAGGTTCATTTACTGTCGTTTTTAGGCAGTTGCGTTTATAGGCCTTTTTTTGAAGGCAAAGAAATGAGTTCAGACGCCAAGTTTCCGATGTTTCAGACGTCAAGGTAACCCACGTTTAACAGCGTTTCGTTTATAGGTGTTTTTCGTTTTTGGTCATTCTAAACGCAAACGTGGCAAAACGCCGCAAAACGGACGTTTTAAATGTGGGTTACTATCTGTCAAGTTAAATCGTTAAGGAGAGATTGTAAAAACGTCCCGTGTACATGAAGCCCTATTATTAACGTTATTATTATTATTATTATTATTATTATTATTATATAACAATTATTAATTATCTAAAATAACAATATTCATTACTGTTATTTATGTTAATTATGTTATTTCTATTATTATTTAATAATATTAATCACTGTTATTGCTATTAGAAATATGATTTAACATTGTTATTATTGCCACTATTATTTATTATTATTGATATTAATACTAATCATCATTTTCATTTTTATATAATAATAATAATAATAATACCCTTTGAGTATAATTATTATTTAGTAATAATATTTATTGTTTAGTAACTATTTATTATTGTTGTAGTTGTTGTTTTTTTTATTAGAAAGTATATCTAAAAATAATCAGTATTTTTATTTTATTATATTATTTTATTACATAAACAAGGGGGTTAGTAGGGCCCTTCTTGTGAGAGCTTACAGAGCTTATAATCTAAAGCTGGGGTCTCCAAATTTCTCAGCGAGGGCTTCCTCTTTAGCATCCAGAAGTGCCCAGGAGTGGCCATCAGAGTCCCCCCCCCCCCCCCCCCCATGAAATCCAAAAGCGAAAACTAGAAAGCCCCTAACATCCATGTGTGCCCATCAGAGTACCCATTTACATTTCAGCCAGCAGAGCATCCAAGGTGGACCAATGTAACCGTGCAAAAATAACATACCTGGTATTCTGCTTTAAAAAGTCATATATTGCTACACAACTGCATGCAGCAGTGTGTTCATTAATACATTTCTGCCTGAAGTTTTAATGTGGGATTTAATGTCTTTCCTTTATGTACTCTCAGGGTGCGTTAAACCAGTATCTAAAGCGTTTGGAGGATGAGAAGACTTTAATAGAAAATCAATTAAAAGATTTTGAACTTCGAATAGAACAAGAAGCAAAGGTATTTCAGACCGATGGGTACAATGGTGTACAGCCATTTATTGGAGATTGCTGCAGTAACAAATAGAATGTTGAATGGACAAAAGAGCAATTGGGAAATGTGTATTTCATACCCCCAATTCTACAGCGCTTCACCTCAATCTCTTGTTAGTTTATGTAGGTTAACCTGGAATCATAAACGTAATGAAAGCACCTAGAGGAGCCACCTATACTGTAACTGCACTCACAAGTGTTGTTTTTGTCCACTGCCTCATTCTTCTGCTATCAGCTTGAGTCACTTCTTACAAGTTTTCCTGACACCACAAGAAAAATTGTGACAAGGTGAGATCTCAAGCTGATTTACAGCCTCAGCTCTGTTCCTGTGTGCTGTGTGGAGGGGAGTGTCTCTTCCCTCCAATCACCTCTCAGAGCTCTCCTCACTGAGCTCAGCAACATGTAACTTCAGCCCCCCCCCCCTTTTTTTTTTAACTCTCAGACAATCTTTATAAATTCTGGACTTTGAACAGATGTAGAGAAAAGAAGACTACAGATAAACAGATACAACTTTTGCAGGGGGACTTGTTTCATCTCTATGTATCACCTGGGGCCAGTCACTTTACTGGATATATTTAAGAATTTACAACCACTTTGACACAACCCATTTATTTTAAATGAGCTTCCAGTGCACCCCATCACAAGCAAAAACACAATGACCCTTTTCTCTTCCATTCATTAAGGCAGACAGTGAGGATCTAAATTACAGGGTTATATTGGTAATAGTTATTAAAAAAAAACAGTTAGGGGCAGTCCCTACTGGTGGACAGCCCTCTGCTAACAAAGCCTCTTTTTTTGCCTAACATCGAGTAGTTAAAGTGATTATAAACGATTACCTTGTAAAACAACCCATTCAGTTTAAAATAGCAATTAAATCAAAAACATTTCTGTGTAGATTAAAAAAAAACATTACAAATACCTTTTCCCCCTTTTTTTTTTATAAGTGATCGCATGCCCTCTGTTCTCAGCTGCATAAGAGCTGGAGGAGGAGACACAGCATTGCACTGATCTTCTCATTGAAGGGCTGTGCAGTGTGGGAGGAGAGCACACTGTGTTCCCAGCAAAGCTAGAGAACTGACCACACTTCTGATTAGTGCGGTCAGTTTTTAATAGGAAAGTAGAGGACTGGCAGGAACACCAGGTGTGTAACACATATCAGGAATTTGAAATGTTGGGTTTACATACTCTTTAAGACTCTTTAAATCCCTATACTTTGAGGAGCGTGGAGCCTCCTGTTTTTATCATGGCTCATTCTATGAGAGCAATGAGTGCTTCCGTCAGTATACCGCTTCCTCCAGTCTGGACATAGATACCAGATATTATAGCTGACCATACAAGACTAGCCGACAATAGCTTGTATGAAACTGGAACGTTTATTGAACAAACTCACACAAAATATATACCCCATAGAAGGACACCCCCCCTCCTGATCATATTACCCTAACAATACAAACTGTACACAGGACTTAAATTACTATAGCTAAACAACCAACATGTACTATAAACATTAAATTAAGTAAATAACTAGCTACCTGTACAACGTTGTGATTAATCAGATATCCCCACTTCAGGTCAGACTTCCCAGCCCCAAGCTCAAAAAGTACACTACACATTATCATAGGTTCAACATCTCCACAGTAGTTTGCTAGCAGACAATAGGTGAGTTAATTAACAATTAACATTGGGACAGACATGCTTAGCAGAAAACACATAACACCTCAATACAGACAATAGCAGGAGACCACCAGTAAGACCCCTTTCACACCTATACAACTTGTCCCATGATTTTGGACTGCAAAATCGCATGACAAGTCATACACCATGATTTTGATCGACTACCTTATATATTGGCACGACTTTAAGTCGTGCCGACTTCAAAGTAGTTCCTGCACTACTTTTTTCTGAAGTCGGATCAAAGTCGGATTCCGTATTAACTGATCCGACTTTGGCATGTGACTTGTGTATAAAGGGGAACGCCACGCCAATTAAAAAAAAAAAAACAGCATAGGTTCCCCCTTTAGGAGTATACCGGACCCTTCGGTCTGGTATGGATTTTAAGGGGAAACCCACGCCATTTTTTCGGCGTGGGGGTTCCCCTTAAATCCCCCCGAAATCAATACCAGACCCTTATCCGAGCACTAGCCTGGCCAGTCAGGAAAGGGGGTGGGGACGAGCGAGAGCCCCCTCCCCGTGCCAGGCCGCATGCATCAACATGAGGGTGGGTTCTTTGGGGCACCCCAAAGCACCTTGCCCCTATGTTGATGAGGACAAGGGCCCCTTCCCGACAACCCTGGCCGTTGGTTGTCAGGGTCTGCAGGCGGGGTGCTTATCAGAATTTGGGAGCCCCCCTTTAATTATGGGGCCCCAGATCCCAGCCCCCCACCCTATGTGAATGAGTATCGGGTACATCGTACCCCTACCCATTCACCTGGGGGGGGGGAAAGTGTCAATAAAAAAACACACTAGACAGGTTTTTAAAGTAATTTATTAGGCAGCTCCGGGGGTCTTCTTCCGACTTCGGGGGTCTCTTCTGACTTCTCCGCTCTCTTCTCCCACTCTCCGGTGTCTTCTCCCGCTCTCCGATTCTTCTCCCGCTCTCCGGTGCCTTCTGCCTTCTGCCAGGCTCCTCCGCTATCTTCTTCCAGCTCTTTTACTAGCTTTGGCCCGGTCTTCTCCATTGTCTTCTTCCCTCTTCTCTTCTTCTGATATTGACACGATGCTCTCTGCCGCTGTAATGCCGTGTGAGTGGTGCGCAACAATTTATATAGGCATGGGGCATGGTCACCAGGTGATGTCACCTGGTGACACCGCCCCCTTATGACATCAGAGTCCCATCATGCCCCGGGCTGTGACGTCATAAGGGGGCAGTGTTACCGGGTGACATCACCCGGTGACCACGCCCCATGCCTATATAAATCGTTGCTCACCACTCACATGGCATTACAGCAGCAGGGAGCGTCGTGTCAACATGGAAGAAAAGAAGAGGGAAGAAGACGACGGAGAAGACTGGGCCAACGCTAGTAAAAGAGCTGGAAGAAGATAGCGGAGGAGCCAGGCAGAAGGCAGAAGGCACCGGAGAGCGGGAGAAGAGAGCGGAGAAGACGAAAGAGACCCCCGAAGTCGGAAGAAGACCCCCGGAGCTGCCTAATTACTTTAAAAACCTGTCTAGTGTCTTTTTTTATTGAAACTTTTTTCCCCCCAGGTGAATGGGTAGGGGTACGATGTACCGCATACTTATTGACATAGGGTGGGGGCCCCATTATTAAAGGGGGCTCCCAGATTCCGATAAGCCCCCCGCCCGCAGACCCCGACAACCAACGGCCAGGGTTGTCGGGAAGGGGCCTTTGTCCTCATCAACATGGGGGCAAGGTGCTTTGAGGTGGGGGGGGCAGGGCCCCCCCTGCCCCAAAGCACCCACCCCCCATGTTAAGGGCATGTGGCCTGGTACGGCTCAGGTGGGGGGGGGGCGCTCGCTCGTCCCCACCCCCTTTCCTGACCGGCCAGGCTGGTGCTCAGATAAGGGTCTGGTATGGATTTGGGGGGGGGCCCCACGCAGTTTTTTCTGCGTGGGGGTTCCCCTTAAAATCCATACCAGACTGAAGGGCCCAGTATGCCCATGAAGGGGGAACCCATGCCGTTTTTCTTTTTTTAATTGCCGTGGAGTTCCCCCTAATTAATTGGTAATCAAAGTCGTGTCCCTCCTCATTGAAGTCATACTTGAAGTCGTGGTGCAAAGTCGGATCCACATTCGTATGACTGACTTGTCAAAATCGCAGCAAAATCGCACGACTTTGGAGTAGCACAAGTGTGAAAGGGGTCTAACAGTCCGACTCCTACACTGAAGAACATGGAACAGAGATCAATGTGACAAGCTCTAATAAAGCCCCTAATAAACACAGGGTAACTTATGCATTAGAGGGACCTGGGGAGCTGAGACATGGGTTTCCCAACCTCTCTAAGGTAAGCTGGGTTCCACGGGCCCCCCGCCCAAAGTGACTCCCGTCACACCTTCCATCACCGGTCATTGGCCTCTTGGATTTGAAAAACGGTCACTAGGTCTTCAGCTTATATGCTTTATAAAGTTAATGTTTTTGCTTCTGCAGATGTCAGTTTGGGGCATAAGGTCTTACAGGCAGCAGTGTAATGTATTTGACTTTTCAGAGTGCCGTTGTGTTTTATGTTTTCTTATGGCCTACTCCTCTGTAGACACTGCCTTGTGACCTTTCCGTGGTCAAAATCTAAGATCTGCACTGTATCTCTCAATGAATGGAATAGAAAGTAAAAGATAAAACAAAACACTTTTATTGGTACTGTATATTAGTAAATGGGGTTACATATACTTTAAAGTGATTATAATGTCTTGGGTTTTTTTTTCAATAAAAAAAAAAATAACAAACACGTCATACTTACCTGCTCTGTGCAGTGGTTTTGCACAGAGCAGCCCCAATCCTCCTCTTCTCGGGTCCCTCTTCTGTGCTCCTGGCCCCTCCCTCCTGTTAAGTGCCCCCACAGAAAGTAACTTGCTATGGGGGCACCCGAGCCGAGTCACATTTCCCTGTGTCCATTCAGACACAAAGCTGTTGCCTGCCCCCCCCCCCTCCTGATTGGCTGACTGACTTTGAGTGACAGCAGCAGGAGCCAATGAGCCAATCAAGAGGTAGAGTCTCAGATGGCTGAAACACTCATGGATATCGCTGGACAGAGATGGCGTTCAGGTAAGTATTAGGGGGGCCGAGGGGGGCTGCTGCACGCAGAAGGCTTTTTGTTATAATACATAGAATGCATTAAGATAAAAAACCTTCTGACTTTACAACTCCTTCAATAACATTGCAGCTTGCTGGGAAAACTAGTTTTGGGGGTTTTATTCTTTTAGAAAAAAAAAGTATTGGGCCAAAATATAATTTTGTTAATAATATAATATTACTCTTTTATAAAAAAATGTGGTCAAATAAAGATAAGCTGACAGACACCAAAAGGCACCAACTATGTCCGACCTTCTTCAATCTTCTCTCTCTAGTTCTCTGTAATTGTAATTTCCCTTTCAATTAAAAAACAGTAACAATACATTGAAATTAATGTATACTTCTGATTTTATCTTAAAGTGGTTGTAAATCCTTACTTATACCCAGTGAAGTGAATAGCCTAAGGTGACACACAGAGGTGAAAAAAATCCTCCTACATAAGTTGAACGCGTGTTTTTAGCCATTTGTCCTGTTCATCTTTGTAAAACTCAGGGATAAAAAGGATTTTTCACAAACTCACAAATCAGGGGGTGGAGAGCTGTAGTTACACTCTGTATAAGAGCTCTTAGAGCTGATTGGAGGGAAGGGACACCCCCCCCCCCCCCTTCACACAGCACACAAGAACAGAGCATCAGCTTAAGCTCCCTCCCCTGTCACCTTTTTTCTGTTGGTGTCAGGAAAATTTGTCAGAAGTGACTCATGTAGATAGAGGAACTAGACAGCAGAGAGAAATGACACTTTGTGCTTTGGAGAGAGGCAAGTAAACACTATAGAATTTTGTTCTTGTTCAGATTTCATGTCTGAGGTTTACAACCACTTTAACGTTAATCTTCCTGACAGGTAATTTTTAATGTGAACGTGTGACCATGGAATTGAAGCATTGAATAAATAATATATTAAGAGAGATGAATTGAAGCTGACATACCGTCTGGCAAAGAGCTTGCTTCTTCACATTAAGTACATTACCCTTATCTGTCAGACTAGAATTAAAAAAAAGTGTGATCAGCTCTATAGAGTGTTATTTGATGCTCCTATAGTAAGAGATGTATGATAAAGTGGTTTTGCATTATTAGGATGTTGTGCCCAGGAGCTGAGCTCATCATTTATATAATACAGCAGTTGTGTTAGCAAAAAACCTAAATGTCAGAACATTTTAGTATTCTCCTGAAATGCACGAAAACTGCAGTATAGACAAAGGGAACAATGGGCAGTGTGTCATAAAAATTCCAACCTGGTCTTCAATTAGGATTAAAGGGGTGCACTGGCGTTTAATACTAATAATACACATTTGAGTAAGTGTATCCTAGCCAAACTTTTCTACTTTTTTTTTTTTTTTTGTTTTAAATAGTGTGGCGAATAGGCTCTGTTCAAATTTGTGGACATTAAAGTTTCATGTCAAGTCATTCCCCATGTTTTCAAATGATAACCATTCATATATGCGCCACTTAAAGTTGCAGCAACGTCAAAGTAGTTCATGCACTACTTTGGTCCGACTTTCATGCAACTTGAGGGCCATAGACTTCAATGTTAACAGAAGTTGCATGAAAGCCATACCTGAATGTTAAACAAAGCAACAGTTGTCCATTATCACTGGTCAAAGCCAAAGTCGTATCCAAGTTGCACCTTTCCAAAGATGTGTCAAGGTTGCATCAAAGTTGCACTCCAAAGTCAGCACAACTTTGGAGTCGTACAAGTGTGAATGGAGCCTAAAACCTCTAAATTATTGTCCTCGCTGGGAAAATGTACCCCCTCCTTGTCCTGTTGACCTTTGTTCACCAAAACAGAATGTTATTGGAAGCCCAAAATATAACAGATGTCACCAGGAGATGAGGAAATATCTTCCAGTGGTTGATACCTGTACCAGTGACAATGGTCCAAGAGGGATGCTCTGACCCTTTAGATGTCATAATGTAAAAAACAAAATCATTGTAATAATAGTATAAATATATCGCTGGCAATCTTTCCCTAGTCGCATAATATGACACCAGTGTTACCACAACTTCAGTGCTACAACACTTAAGTAAATGAGTTATCAAACTTGAATAAATAAATAAATATACTCAATAGGGTTTAGGTCTGGAGAAATGCTTGGCCAGTCCATCACCTTTACCCTCAGCTTCTTTAGCAAGGCAGTGGTCGTCTTGGAGGTGTGTTTGGGGTCGTTATCATGTTAGAATACTGCCGTGCAGCCCAGTCTCCGAAGGGAGGGGATCATGCTCTGCTTCAGTATGTGACAGTACATGTTGCCATTCATGGTTCCTTCAATGAACTGTAGCTCCCCAGTGCTCATGCAGCCCCAGACCATGATATTCCCATCACCATGCTTGACTGTAGGCAAGACACACTTGTCTTTGTACTCCTCACCTGGTTGCCGCCACAAACGCTTGACACCATATGAACCAAATAGGTTTACCTTAGTCTCATCAGACCACAGGACATGGTTCCAGTAATCCATGTCCTTAGTCTGCTTATCTTCAGCAAACTGTTTGCGGGCTTTCTTGTGCATCATCTTTAGAAGAGGCTTCCTTATGGAACGACAGCTATGCAGACCAATTTGATGCAGTGTGTGGCGTATGGTATGAGCATTGACAAGCTGACCCCCCACCCCTTCAACCTCTGCAGCAATGCTGGCAGCACTCATTTCCCAAAGACAACCTCTGGATATGACGCTGGGCATGTGCACTCAACTTCAAGGTCGACCACAGCGAGGCCTGTTCTGAGTGGAACCTGTCCTGTTAAACTGCTGTATGATCTTGGCCACCATGCTGCAGCTCAGTTTCATGGCCTTGGCAATCTTCTTATAGCTTAGGACATCTTTATGTAGAGCAGCAATTCTTTTTTTCAGATCCTCAGAGAGTTCTTTGCCATGAGGTACCATGTTGAACTTCCAGTAACCAGTATGAGGGAGGGAGAGCGATAACACCAAATTTAACACATCTGCTCCCCATTCACACCTGAGACCTTGTAACACTAATAAGTCACATAACACCGGAGAGGGAAAATGGCTAATTGGGCCCAATTTGGACATTTTCACTTAGGGGTGTACTCACTTTTGTTGCCAGCGCTTTAGACATTAATGGCTGTGTGTTGAGTTATTTATAGGGGACAGCAAATTTACACTGTTATACAAGCTGTACACTCACTACTTTACATTGTAGCAAAGTGTCATTTCTTCAGTGTTGTCACATGAAAAGATATAATAAAATATTTACAAAAATGTGAGGGGTGTACTAACTTTTGTGAAATACTGTATATCTGAGCCCATGTTAGTAATTGATACCACAGAACCAGTGCTGCAAGTCCAACTTTACGTGTAAAAAAAACATAAGTCCATACAAAGGTGCTCAATTACTCTCCACACATGATGGCCTCTTCAGTGTGTCTATTGCATCCCAAAACAATTTTCCACCAGTGCTCCACCTGCATGTAAGCTAAAAGCTCACTTCAGGGATTGGATCTATATACCATAACATACAGGTCTCATGCTCTTTATCCTTTGCTGAGGGCACATGGTAGGCCTGATTTTCCTCCACAGGGATACATATGGTGGACCCAGAAGACAGTGTAGTTGGGAACAAAGAGCAAAAGAAAAGAAGTGTCCCCAACAGTATGATAACTTTTAAAGAACTGCCTTTCTTTTTATTAAAAGTAATTGCACTCACAATAACAACAAAAAAAACAGCATGGAACTTTTTGCAAAGCATAGTATTTCTCATCCACTTCTGGTTTCAATCCATACCAGAAGTGATAGAGCCGGGTGCATAGGACATGGAAACAAGGCTAAGTGACTCAACTCAAAACATAGGAACTGGGGTGCAGAAAAATGGCAGAAGGAGCTCTGGACTGATAAGTCAAAATGTGAAATATTTGGCTGTAGAAGGTGACAGTTTCTTCACCAAAGGGTTGGCGAGCAGTACAATATTGGGTGTCTGCAGGCAACAGAGAAGCATGGTGGAGGTTCCTTGCAAGTTTAGGACTGCATTTCTGCAGTGGAGTTGGAGATTTGGTCAGGATCACTGGTGTCCTCAATGCTGAGAAATACACACACACATTGTTTTTTTTTTTCACCAGCAGGTTGAATGAAAAAAATAAAAATTGACAGATCCCCGCATCAACACAATTATGTTTGATGCAAGGAGCTCCCTCGCATTTAAATGACAATTGCGCGGTCATGCTACACTGTACCCAAACAGTTTCCCACAAATAGAGCTTTCTTTTGGTGGTATTTGATCACCTCTGCAGTTTTTCTTTTTTGCTAAATGAATAAAAAAAGACCGAAAAAAAAAAAAAAAGGTTTTCTTTGTTTCTGTTATAAAATGTTGTAAATAAGTACGTTTCCTCCTTCACTGATGGGCACTGATAAGCTGCACTGATGGGCACTGATAAGGCGGCACCGATGAGGTGGCACCAATGAGATGGCACTGACGATGGGCACTGGTGGGTGACACTGATATGCAGCACTGATGACGACACTGATGGGCACAGAAAGGCTGCACTGATGGGTACTTATGGGTGGCACTGATAGACGGTACTAATGGGCACTGAAAGGTGTCACTGATGGGCACTGATGGCTGGTACTGATGGACTGCACTGATTGGCATCATAGGTGGCACTGGCAGGCATTTTTAATTGCCACTGATTGGCAGCTACCTGGGCACTGATTGGCATATCCCTGGTGGTCTAGGGTGGCATACCTGGTAGTCCAGTGTGGTGGCCATCCCTGGTGGTCCTGGCGGCATCCTGGTGGTCCTGGGTGGGCATCGGAGGGGAGGCTGTGCTGATAAACAATCAGCGCAGAGCCCCCCCCGTCAGGAGGGCAGCCAATCAGCTCTCCTCTACTCGCGTCTTTCAGACGCGAGTGATGAAAAGCCGATCAACGGCTCTTCCTGTTTACATCATGATCAGCCGTGATTACACACGGCTGATCACATGGTAAAGAGCCTCCGTCAGAGGCTCTTCACCGAGATCGGTGTAGCGGTTTTTTAGACTGACACACCACACCACCGATTGCAGAAATGTGTGCCCCCACGGGCTCGTGGCGGCTGTTATCCTGCTAGATGTCATATGATGCCCAGTCAGGATAACTGAACCACTGCCCAGCTGTCATTCTGCTTTAAGCCGAGCGGGAAGTGGTTAATTGACATTGTCCCTTCTATTTCTGTATGTGAATGATGGCACTGTAATTATTTATTAATCTAATTTAAATCAAAGTACCCTTTTCTTAATGAATATACAGCTGTCACATGACTCGGCTCTTTCTCAGGCTGTCTGCAGGGAAACATAAGCAGGAGGAGCTTCTAGTCCTCTACTACTGGTAACTAGTTTAAAAAAACAGCCTTTGGAATACATAGTAAAAATAAATTATTGATACCAATAAACTGTCAGGGCTGGGCTTAACCCTTCCTTCTCAAAGCTGGCCACTCAGCTGTCAGCTAATTGCCAGCTCCTATCTGTCCACAGTGACTCACTTGTTGATGATATCCTGCTCGTCAGTCCTGCCTACTTAAGCTGTCCAGTCCAGATGATCTCTGCCTTTGCCTTGGTCACATCCCTAGAGACACTCCCCTGTGTTCCTGTTAAAGACTTGCTTGGCTGACATTCCTTCTGGCTCCAGTTCCTGCTTGCTGTTTTACTACGCTCATCTCTGGCTCCCTGAGGTTTTGGCCTGTCTGACTATCCGTTCCGGTTCCTAAACTCTGGCTATGTTTTGACTACGTTTACTCTGTTTACCTT
This sequence comes from Lithobates clamitans, assembly GCA_037952925.1. NCBI lineage: Eukaryota > Metazoa > Chordata > Amphibia > Anura > Ranidae > Lithobates > Lithobates clamitans. The sequence continues at coordinate 1,426,842 of JBBGZY010000125.1, read as the reverse complement.
TTTTTATTATTATTAAACAAGTGTGATTTGACTGTACTTCTGTTTCAGTCTGATTCATGGTTTCTGACACTGTTTTAAATTGTCATACAAATAAATATTTGAAATCAATTTTCTGATTTCTGTCGGTCACAGGCTTTGTCACGCCCCTCCAGCCAGTGTCTTAGAATAAGAAGGTGAAGCCTCCATTATTCTATGAGTAACATCCTGCCCCCTTTGTGTTTAGCTTATTAGTGGACATGAAGGAGGAGGGAGGGAGTGGGCTGTCATTTAACACTGTATATACACCCACATGTGTGACTCTATAGTCACAGGGGCTGCTCAGATGTGATGGGGAGGAAATGCTCAGCATAGAAACTCACTGAAAACTGAGCATGTGCAGAGTTGCCACCACAGCGGCAAAATCCCTAGCTGAATTGGGGACATGAACAGAAGGCGGAGATAGAGAGAAGCAGGATCAACCATGTTTTTTGCAGAATACAAAAAACAAATCTCATAGTGACTGAGTGAGTATGAACAGCATGTAATACACCATTTATTGAGAGTTTTTTATGATGTGGGTTTAGTGACACTTTAAGGTGGATAAAACTCCTGATGACTAATTCCAAACCTGTAATGTGCTGCAATGCTTGGGCTTTGGCATGGGCTGTTGAGGTGCATCTGTAATGAATGGCACCACACCAGCATGCATAACATGTTTTACCATGCAATGTAATAATATGCATTTTACAGCAGTGCATTGGTGGATGAGCCTTAAGGTATTATTCTTTTAAATTTGACAGTACAATCTTTGAACAGGTGTTTCTATAACACTTCTTTAAGTTTTTCTTATCCACTGCCTCTAGGTGGGGCTGCATTATTCAGTGCAGTATGCTTAGTAGTTGGAAACACGCCTCCATTGTCACCTGACCATTCAGAAAATAAAGGTACCGGCAACCATAGGGATTTAGTGAGCAAAGTAGTCTGCTAAACAAGAATAATCCCAGGATAAAAGCTCTGGCTTCCTAGCAGGCAGGCTGTGTCAGCTGGAACTTTTTATGTTTAAAGAGGAACTGCAGTCTGCTCACATAATTTGTAATAAAAACATCTTTGCCATTCTGAAGCTTCCCTCCAACCACTTTGCATATTTTTTATATACTGTGATTCTGTACTTGCCAAATATGCTGCAGAAATCTCCCTCCATTAAGTCTGGCTGCATCCATTTTAACTGTGGGCAGCTGAAGCTGCTTCCTGTTCACTTCCTGGATTTACACAGACACACACCTCCAGCTCTGCAGCTCTCATTGTCCCTCTTATGACTCCTCCCCCCTCCCTTCCTGGCAAACTCTCACGAGAGTGAGAGAGCTGTGCATGATGTCATAAGCCTAGGCTAATGACCAGACAAGAAACAGGAAGTGGGCTGTATAAGGTATTTACTGGCAGAAAAAAAATATTTTACTATCCAACGTTAAAACAAGGGCAGAAGATTTATTAGGTGGAAAGTTGAAAAAATGACTGAAGTTCCTCTTTAACTGGAGGGCAACATTAATTTATTTTTTGTTTTCATTGCAGGCTTACTACAAAGTTAATGATGAAAGAAGAATGTATGTTTCAGAAATTTCCCAGGTTTGGATATTTTGCTTAAATTATCATATCTATATTATAGAACATATTGCATAGGATTGCTGCCCTTTATCAGAGATAATAAGGGAAGAGCTAATAAGACTTATTTTGATTTCTGAGCAACACAGGCAATGTGTTGCTCAGTCCAGCTTACCCGTGTTCTGTCAAATAGTGTATCTCGTCGGATAATGCCTGCGACAATCTGCATATGCGCAGGACGTAACGTCACGCCAGCTGATCTGTAGATCAGCTGGCGTGATGTCAACACTGCGGATGCGCAGATCGTCACAGGCATTATCAGAGAATCTAATTGTCAGATTCTGCCTCGCTCATTCTACTCGTGCGTGAGACTTGACACCGTCCTACAACACACCAAAAAAATCCGCCCCCAAATCTGCCCTGCAAGATCCGCCCTGCAACACACTCAAATCTGCCCAACAATAGTCTTCCACCTGTGACTCTGCCTATGACATCGCCCAAGTCTTGCGCATGCCGCAGAGAGAGCGAGGCAGAACCTGACAATTAGATTTTCCCTCTGCGCTTTGCAGATCGTTGGATAATGCCTCGGACAATCTGCACATGCGCAGTGTTGACGCCACGCCAGCTGATCAATCAGTTTGAAGGGAAAAAAATTGTCCCTGCATCGATGGTGTCACTGGAAGGAAAAAATGCTCTGCTTCCTGGTGTCCACGGAAGGAAAACTGTACTTGTGGTGGTGGTGTCACCTGAAGGAGAAAATGCCCATGCATCGATGAGGTTGCTAAAAGTAGAAATACTCACGTGTCTGTGGTGTCACTGGAAGGAAAAAACTATTCCTGTGTCGGTGGTGTCCCCGGAAGGAAAAAAAAAGCCTCTGCATTGGTGGTGTCAGTAAAAAAGAGAAAAAATGCCCCTGCATCAGTGGTGTCACTGGAAGAAAAAAATGCCCCTTGCGTTGGTGGTGTCAGTCTGAGGAGGACTACTTTGGCGGCATCTTTTTCCGTGGGATGAAGAAAGGGATGTGTGCGGGGGGGGGGGTGCTCTTTAGGTGAATTTATCTAAGAGGATTTGTGTGACTATATGGGAGGGAGAGAGGGAGAGGAGATGAAGGGCTCTGTGGGAGTTTATGTTACTTTTGAGAGGGGCAAACGAGCTCTCAGGTTAAATTGGCTGAGAAAGGGAGTGAATGAGCAACTACCTTCATTCCCAGGTCCAGGTGGGCACCTTGCCAAGCAAGAGGTCTGAACTGTAAGTACACAAAGTTCTGTTCCCCACAAGCACCCACTCCCTGCTCTTCCACCCATAGTAGGATGCCATTGGAGGAAGTAGAGAGAAGTATCCTCCCTCCAAGAGCTATTATGGCTCCTGCCCTGCATTCTCCAGTTGCCTAAATGACAGGAGTGACCGCGAGGATGGGTGTTTTGTGCCATGCCATGTGATGTTGTGTGAGCAGATATTGAGGCTGGGTTCACACCTATGTGAATTGGATGCGGGTTTGTCCGCATCCAATTCGCATGACAGGAGATTGTGACCAGCTCTCTATGGAGCCGGTTCACATATCTCCGTTGCAGCTGCGTAGCGACTTGCACAGGAACGCTGTGTGTGTTTGGCTTCATTTCAGGGCCAAATTCAGGCAGGAAATTCGGCCCCGATTCATCCCTGAAACAGAGAACAGGGACGCACCGGACTGCTGCAAACCGCATCCGTTGGAGGTGTGAACCCAGCCTCAATGTTAGAGAATAAAATGTTTTTTTTTGTGATAGATGTTGACAGTTCAGATTTGTATTGACTTTTGCACTTTACTAGATGCTTGAGGCCGTGATAGTCTTATTTATACGAGTGTTACCGGGTACTGATCTCCCTTTCACACTGGGACTACACGACACCAACTTTCCAGGACAACTATCACTGCACATAACATGCAGAGTAACAAAATGCTGCATTATAGATCACTACCATTCCCTGTTATAGATATATGATATATTTTAATGCACTTTGCTTTGTAGAAAGGTTCATTTTATCATTTTATTATTTTCTACACACACTGAGCAAAATTATAAACGCAACACTTTTGTGTTTGCCCCTATTTATGATGAGCTGAACTTAAAGATCTACATTTTTTGTACACAAAAGGCCTATTTCTCTCAATAATTGTTCACAAATCTGTCTAAATCTGTGTTAGTGAGCAGCTGATTACACAGCATGATTATTGCACAGGTGTGCCTTAGGTTGACCACAATAATAGGCCACTCTAAAATGTGCAGTTTTATCACACAGCACAATGTCACAAGTGTCGCAAGTTTTGCGGGAGCGTGCAATTGTCATTCTGACTGCAGGAATGTCCAGCAGAGCTGTTGCCCTTGAATTGAATGTTCATTTCTCTACCATAAGCCGTCTCCAAAGGCATTTCAGAGAATTTGACAATACATCCAACCGTCCTCATAACCGCAGACCACGTGTAACCACACCAGCCCAGGACCTCCACATCCAGCATCTTCACCTCCAAGATCGTCTGAAACCAACAACCCGAACAACGGCTGTAACAATCTTTTTGCATAACCAAAGGATTTCTGCACAAACTGTCAGAAACCGTCTCAGGGAAGCTCATCTGCATGCTCGTCATCCTCATCGGGGACATGACCTGACTGCAGTTTGTTGTCGTAACCGACTTGAGTGGGCAAATTCTCACATTTGATGGCTTCTGGCACTTTGAAGAGGTGTTCTCTTCACGGATGAATCCCGGTTTTCACTGTACAGGGCAGATGGCAGACAGCATGTATAGCATTGTGTGGGTGAGCGGTTTACTGAGTGGCCAATGGTGGTGGTGGGGTTATGGTATGGGCAGACGTATGCTATGGACAATGAACATAGGTGCATTTTATTGATGGCATTTTGACTGCACAGAGATACCGTGATGAGATCCTGAGACCCATTGTTGTGCCATTCATCCACAACCATTACCTCATGTTGCAGCATAATAATGCACGGCCCCATGTTGCAAGGATCTGTACACAATTCCTGGAAGCTGAAAACATCCCAGTTCTTGCATGGCCAGCATACTCACCAGACATGTCACCCATTGAGCATGTTTGGGATGCTCTGGATCGGCGTATACGACAGCGTGTTCCAGTTCCTGCCAATATCCAGCAACTTCGCACAGCCATTGAAGAGGAATGGACCAACATTCCACAATCAACAACCTGATCAACTCTATGCAAAGGAGATGTGCTGCACTGTGTGAGGCAAATGGTGCGATTAAGTTCAGCTTATGATAAATAGGGGCAAACACAAAAGTGTTGCGTTTATAATTTTGCTCAGTGTAGTTTATCCAAGTGACAGGTTGCAGGAACACAGTGAGCTTTATTAGGCCAAGATAAAACCTTTTGCATGAACAAGCATGCACAGTACAGAACCCCGGTTTACTGAATATTTTTCAAATCATGTTTTTTATAGCCTCCTTTTAATGATCCAAGCACATTTGATGCAGTTTTATTCTTAATAAACAGACCCAAAACATTACAGAAATTCACAATTATTTTGGGCACATCTTATCAGTTCATTCCTAAGGCCTGATTCACACCTATGCATTTTTTGTGCTTTTTGTATTTTGCAGCTTTGCACTACAGTCCATTTAACATGGTTTCCTATGGAACACGTTCTGTGGTGCAAATCTGCAAAATGCAAAAAGCACTAAAAATGCATAGGTGTGAATCAGGCCTTAAACTTGATTTCTGTTTTGGTATTTGCTGTAAAACCACAATGCTCTCTTAGAGCCCTTTCACACTGGGGCGGTTTGCAGGCATTATTGCACTAAAAATACCACCTGCAAACCGACCCAAAACAGCCTCTACTGTTTGTTCAGTGTGAAACCCCGAGGGCTTTCACACTGAAGCGGTGCGATGGCAGGAGAAGAAAAAAACTCCTGCAAGCCGCATCTTTGGAGCGCTGTTTTACCTTCATTTTTGCAGCGGTATTCGCTAGCGGTGCGGTTTTAACCCCCGCTGGCGGCCGAAAAAGGGTTAAAACCGCTCGCATAGCGCGGCTATTGCCGCGGTATAGCCGCGCTGCCCCATTGATTTCAATGGGCAAGAGCGATTTAGGAGCGGTGAACCGCTCCTAAATCGCTCTTGCCCATTGAAATCAATGGGGCAGCGCGGCTATACCGCGGCAATAGCCGCGCTATGCGAGCGGTTTTAACCCTTTTTCGGCCGCCAGCGGGGGTTAAAACCGCACCGCTAGCGAATACCGCTGCAAAAACGAAGGTAAAACAGCGCTAAAAATAGTGCTGTTTTACCGCCGACGCCCCCACCGCCCCAGTGTGAAAGGGGCCTTAGGCTCGATTCACATCTATGCATGTTGATTTTGAGCGTTTCTGCAATGTTTTTTTTTTTTTACAGTTTTTTTTTTAGACTGTATACAGTCTAAAAAAAAAAACACCAAAAACGCAAAACGTGTCAAAAAGGCCACAAAAACACTGTAAAAACGCTGCAAAAACGATGTACTTGCCTTTTTGATGCTGGTCCATTGAATTCTATTACATGCAAAATGCTGCATTTTGCATGAAAAAAAGTCCCTGACCCTTTCCAAAAATGCAGAGGTACAAAAATGCATTGATGTGAACATGTTCCATAGGAACCCATGTTAAAAAAATTCCCATGCATTTCTGCAAAATGCAAAATGCATCAAAAACGCGTTAGTGTGAATGGAGCCTTAAGATCTCTACATATGAGTTCTTAGGTCTCAGTTTGTCATTGACTTTTACAGGCTGATAGAAGCGGAGCTGGACGGTGCACCTGTGCCTTCCACCCACATGAAAACGTCAGAATCTCATGCACAAGTACATACCTCCTAACATTTTGAGATGGGAATGAGGGACACCTACTAGCAAAAGTATGTAGGCATAGGACACACCCCATGCCACGCCCCTTTAAAGGAGAATTACCTAAAAAAAAAAAGATTAGTTACATTCACTAGGGCTTTTTTTTTACCACTACTATTCCTTTGTATTGGCTTTTAAGATCTACAAATGCAGCTATTTAGAAATTGGATGAAAGGTTCAGCAATGGGAAACACTTTTTGAAAGATTACAAGTGCATTTTATATACAACTATATAGAGATCAGACCAAAATGAGGGACAAATGAGGAAGACAGAGGGACATTGCTCCAAATCAGGGACAGTCCCTCGAAATTAGGGACAGTCCCTCGAAATCAGGGACAGTTGGGAGCTATGCAAGTCTGCACGGGGCCTTACTTTGAAGAAATGTTAATATTTTTGTTAGTATTCTTTTCATTCAGTGGAGCTGGGACCTGACACTCAGAATTTAGTTCAGGGTTATGTAAGGTTGACCACACATGATAATGAGAAGCTGTACCATTTTCTGTAGTTAAATACGTAAGATGAACAGTTGAGGAGTCAGCGCTGTACCATATGGCATACCCTCATTAAAATGGACAGAACTACTAATTGAAAGTCATCTTCAAGAGATTCGTGATTAGAAATGTAGAGGCATTTTAAGATGTTTCCTTTCCTTAGTTGGGAAGTGCAATATACCTTTAAAGATGAATTCACAGTATGGTATATTTTTACATAGTTACACTGGTCCAGATTGGTCCTTGAACACAGGGTAGGCAGCCTTTGAACAGGTAAAGGGAACTGTATATTTTCGGCAGCCCCTTTAGGGGTCTTCACTACATATATGTAGGGTGTGGCTTCTTTTTGCAGCTCTAGTGGTCTCTGCATTTTCAGCGATTAGAATTTGTTGAAGGTAATACTGTAGAAACCTACATGGTTTCAGGACAAGTCCGAGGAACATAAGACCAATGGGTTTTACCGGGATCTATTTTGCTTCTCCGATAAATACCTTCAGTATGTATAAATCTTTACTTGTCTTTCTCCGTCTGGGCAACTATACAGGACCCTTCCCCAATCGCTCCCTCCGGGGTTTCCCCCCTCTCCCTGGCTCCCTTAATTTATTTATTTTTTTCTTTATTTTCTTCCCCCATTTTTCCTCCCTTCCCATATCCTCTCTTTTACCCCCCCACCACAAAAACATTTTGAAAAAATGTTGTGCATCAGTGATGTAAGGTTGACCGATTATAGAATTCTATCTATTGATACTTCCCCATCAGGTCCATTGTGGGCCTGATGGCATTTTACTTATAAAGTATGGAAGTTGTACCTACAGTATATATGGATAAGTGCACTGTTATAGCACATAGAATGCCCATTCCCTTGTTACCATATCTATCTGATCTGACCGTTTGTATCCATTTTGTTCTTTTGTGTATATGCCATATGGGCATAAACCAACTGTAATGTTCACAATGATACAACGGATTCCTAGTTGTCCTACTGTTTATGTTTTTGGCCTTCCTCTTTCATCCCGATGCAAACCTTTAAATAAAGGATAAAAAAAAAAGAAACCTACAGGGATTATTGTCCATGCACATCTCTTGCAATCAGTTATGTTATTCTGGTTGGTGTGAAAACACACTGGTGATGACACATGATGTCAGATGAGCGCATCATGTCCCATTCTCTAGTGGCGTCACTTTCTTCGTATACCGGGTTCCTTGCCAAGAGGGGAGCACAATGACGCAGCGCGGTATTTTCTGCAAATCACTGGCTCCCTGCTGATGTTAATTGCTGATCTTTATGCAGGAGACAAATTAAACTGTTAGATATTGCTTCAGTAGAGTTATTTTTGTTTAGTAGCTAAACTGCTTACAGAAGTAAACTGAATCTTAAATGACTAACACTTAACTGTTACCTCTACTGCTGTCTTAAAAGGACCAGCCTAGATCATTTAGCTGCTAATAATTAACCGCTAATAAAATTAATCAGACCTTGTCACTTTGAAGAGCAGAGCCTGGTAATAGTTGCCTTGAACATACCTGTTTGCTACTTGTTCTGTTTGGTTTACCAGTCATGTGAACATGAACACAGTTTCGTGTTATTAATGTGGACCCCACGTCACATATATTTTTCATGTTAAAGCTGAACTCCGGCTTTGATCTGTATTGTATACTGGCATTGGTCCAGCTTGGCACAGTGTAAGGAGATTGGCTGTGTTCACAAATACATGTCACATATCAGTCCCTGCCTTGTGACACTTTGTTGCAGTCTGTGTGACAACTGGGACAGAGGATACTGAGGAAATGTTTTATCTCGTCTGCAGCAGACTGATGACATCATCTCAGTATAAGCAAAGTCAAAGTCACCGACTGGAGTTCAGGGACTGCTTTTTAATAGTAATAAAAGGAGTTATTTTTTTTTGCATTCTTTTCAAGTTATGCTGTATATTGTGAAATGTCAGGAATCTATTTACACAGGGCCTTTTATTACAAGATATGTTTATTTTATTAGTAGCCAATAAAGACCCGCTTTGACTTTGTACCTTTTTGTTAAAACAAAGTTTACTAAGGGGTCTATTTCATACAAGGTTTACACAACTTTCATGAGGATTTACACATTTTTCCATTTGAATCCAATTATAAAAACATGTGTGAACCTTGTATGTTCACACATGATTTCAACATGATAACGACCCCAAACACACCTCCAAGATGACCACTGCCTTGCTAAAGAAGCTGAGGCTATACGGAGCAGTGAGGTGGCCACTGGTCCTGCATTGTATGTGATGACATCAGCGAGAGGGCAGCCCACACGACCAGAGGAGAAGAGCAGCTTTGTGGGAGCTGTTGTCAGTTCCAGAACCTATGGGGAGGAAGCCTGCAGGACCATGGATTAAGGTAGGTAATACTCCCTTTTATATTCACCATAGACCAGAGCATTAGATACTGAATATAAAGGGGGGCGCTCACATGTATTCTGTATCTTTTACTTGTTTAGTCTAGGAAATAGGGAGGAATACTCAGTCCTGTAGCAACTGGCATTCCTTTTTGCTTCCACCCTGGAATTTGTGCAGGCCCTCTTGTCCTTGTCATCATTTACAATGCAATGAGATGGCTGCTGGTCCGGCATTGTATGCAATGACATGGATTACAAGCATTAGATACTGAATATAATTGGGGTCATTCACATGACATTTTTTGTAAACTCACGAGAGTTAAGCTTAAAAGTGAACCTAACCTAGCTAAGCAATACCTAAAGTAAAAATGGTGCTGATACCCAGTTATCTTATAGTGCCTGAAATTCCTTATGTTGGCCTTTAAATTGACCTCTGTATCCCTATGGAGCCCCTTGGACCCTAGACCTAGGCTGAACACACAGGGGGGGGGTTTACTAAAACTGGAGAGTGCAAAATCTGGTGCAGCGCTGCATAGAAACCAATCACCTTCCAGGTTTTATCGTGAAAGCTTAATTGAACAAGCTGAAGTAAGAAGCTTATTGGGAACTATGCACAGCTGCACCAGATTCTGTGTGCTCTAGCTTTATAAATCTCCTCCATGGTCTTAACCTCCAAGTCAAGACTTATGCCCCATACACACAAGCGGAATTTCCGTCGGAAAAAACTTGGATGGTTTTTCCGACGGAATTCCACTCAAGCTTGCCTTGCATACACACGGTCACACAAAAGTTCTCTGAACTTTCGACCGTCAAGAACGCGGTGATGTACAACACTACGACGAGCCGAGAAAATGAAGTTCAATGCTTCCGAGCATGCGTTGAATTGTTTCCGAGCATTTTGCTTGTCGGAATTGGTACAGATGATCAGAATTTCCAATCGGAACTTTTGCTGACCGAAAAATAGAGAACCTGCTCTCAATCATTTGCTGGCGGGAATTCCGCCAGCAAAAGTCCGATGGAGCATACACACGGTCTGAATTTCCGACCAAAAGCTCACATCAGACTTTTGCTGGGGGAATTTCCGATCGTGTGTATGGGGCATCAGTCCTACCCTTTACCAATGCTGTATCTTGGCCTTACCAGACAAGGCCCAGGCCCAGGGAGGCACTTTGCAGGGGGGCGACAATAATTATAATCAGTGGCAGCAAACACTGTCACTGTGTTTATAAGCCGTGGGGGGGGACTCCCCCGACCCTCCCCCACACCACTACCGCTGCTCGCCCGGTCTCTCGTCCCACTAGGAGACCCAAGTGACCAGCTGGCACGTTCACCAGCGGGCCGGAGACCCGAACGAAGCGGGCCTGGGGTTTGGTAACCGGGAAGCGACTTCATGACATCACTTCCAGTTAACTCGGTAACCAACGGCGCCAGTTTTCACAAAACGAAAGTAGTCAAAAACGCTGATCTTGGCGTTTTGAATGCTTTCAAGTGCAGAGGAGGTATTTGGGGTCTTATAGACCCCAGATCCCTCCATAAAGAGTAGCTGTCACGTGCCTATTGCTGTCAAAGGGATGTTTACATTTCTTGTGATAGCAATAAAAGTAATAAAAAAAATGTGATTTAAAATAAATAAGAAAAAAAAATTACAATAAATAAGAAGAAAAATACATTTTAAGCGCCCCATCTCTCCGCGCTCACTCACAGAAGCGAACGCATATGTAAGTCGCGCCTGCATATGTAAACAGTGTTGAACCACACATGTGAGGTATTGCCGCGTTTGTTAGAGCGAGAGCAATAATTCTAGCACTAGACCTCCTCTGTAATTCTAAACAGGTAACCTGTTACTGTACGCTTTACAGATGACAGGTGGGTCTTACACAGGAAGGACTTCTTTCTGGCAAGTTTGGGCAGTGTCTGCCGAACCTTCAGCCGGACTTTCACAGCGCATGTGCCGCTGACGTCAGCGGCTGCATGCAAAAGTGAATATCTCCTAAACCGTAAAGGTTTAGGAGATATTCATTTTACCTACAGGTATGCCTTATTATAGTCTTACCTGTAGGTAAAAATACAAAAAAAGGGTATACAACCACTTTAAGTGTTTTTATCTTACCTGTATGTGTTTGTTGCTTACAGCTAATATTAAATATACCGTATATACTCGAGTATAAGTCGAATTTTTCAGCACATTTTTTTGTGCTGAAAGTGCCCCCCTCGACTTATACTCGAGTCAATCACTTTTCTGCAGCAAAAAATTTCATTTTCCAAACCAACTTTGGGGCCCCGTATCTCAGGGCCACTTAGTGCTAGGAACCCCAAATTTGGTGTGCAAACCCAGTGGAACTGGTACAATAACATATCCAAAGCTGAAGTTCATAGCACTAAGTGGCCCCGAGATACGGGGCCCCAAAATTGGTTTGGAAAATGTCATTCTCTGCTGCAGAAAAGTGCTTGACATTTTCTGAACTGAATTTGGGGCCCCATATCTCAGGGTTACTTGGTGCTAGGAACCCCAATTTGGTGTGCAAACCCAGTGGAATTGGTACCATAACATATCCAAAGCTGGGGTTCCTAGCACCAAGTGGCCCTGAGATACAGGGCCCCAAACCCGGTTCAGAAAATGTCATTCTCTGCTGCAGAAAACTGCTTGACGTTTTCTGAACTGATTTTTGGGGCCCTGTATCTCAGGGCCACTTGGTGCTAGAAACTCTAGCTTTGGAAATGTTATGGTACTAGTTCCACTGGGTTTGCACACCAAATTTGGGATTCCTAGCTCTAAGTGGCCCCAAGATACGGGGCCCCAAATTCGGTCAACTGTGTCCATCTGCAGCAATGTCAGTTCTGGACCCTTTGGGTTCAGAGACCCCAAATTTTGGCTGCAGCTAGGGGGCATCTGGGAACCCTTAACTACCGAGTTTGAAGTTCAGGGGACCTATGGCTGTAAATGGGCACAGTGAGGCATGCAAATGGGCACAGTGATGCTGCAAATTGGCATTGTTGACCCTCTTTTCCACTAACAGTAGCTGTGCATTTCTCACCTTCGTCTTATACTCGGGTCAATAAGTTTTTCCCATTTTTTTTGTGGTAAATTAGGGCCTCGACTTATACTCGGAACGACTTATACTCGAGTATATACGGTAATCGTGTTATGGTCACTGCTACCCAGATGTTCTTTTATATGAATATTGGTAATAAGCTCTGCATGGCTTGAGATTACCAGGTCCAGCAGAGCGTCATTTCTAGTCGGGGCCTCAATAAACTGGACCATAAAATTGTGTTGTAATTAGTTTATAAATTTTTGCTCTTTAACTGTCCCAGCAGTGCCATTACTCCAGTCAATTTCCCAGCCCTTGCAACCCTTTCCATCTGTGCAAGGAGCTGAGTCTACACCTCCTCATTAACACTGGGAGGTCTATAACAAACTCAAATGATTAACTTTTTTAGTACGCACACCCATGTACAGTTCCACTCATAATGCTTCAGCCTCATCACACTCTCCATAAACTAGGTCCTCTTTCACACTCACTTTGCAATCACTTCTCACATACAGACAGACACCACCACCCCTCCATTTTACCCTGTCTTTCCGAAAGAGAGCATACCCAGGAATATTAATAGCTCAGTCATGAGAAGAATGAAGCCAAGATTCGGCAATACCAATTAGATCATAGTTCTCCTCATGCACCAGAGCTTCCAACTCACCTATTTTGCTTGGCAGACTTCTGGCATGGGTGAACAAACACTTTAATTCATTGTCACATTTTGCAAATGTATGTTGCATCTTTTTTTATTCTAGTACAAATAGTACCATTTCCAATGGTTGTTTGTAACATAGGAACCTTCATATCATCTACCATAGCCCTCCCCCATCTTTCCCCATTCCACCCACCAATTGGGGCTTACACCTGTCTGACCCATTATAATCTAATTCACCCTCCACCCACAATCCTAGTTTAAACCCAAATACCTCCTTCTTACACCAGGTCTTTAGCCATGCATTCAGCTCTCTAATCTTCTCCTGCCTGTCCTATGTTGCACATGGCACAGGCAATATTTCAGAAAATATCACCTTGGAGGTCCTTCCCTTCAACTTGCAGCCTAGTTCTTGAAATTGTTTTTTAAGGAGCCTCCACCTTCCATATATTCTGTCAATGGTTACAACGTGTACCAAGACAGCTGGGTCATGCCCAGTCCCTCCCAGTAATTTATCAATCCGGTCCACCACATGTCAAACCCTGGCACCATTCAGTTGAGGCGAGCCTACATATTCTGCAATGTTGGGTTAGAAGGATGTTGAACGAGGTTAGAATTGTTACAAGCTTCTGAGAATGGTAAAAGTTATCTAGAGCATGTGCCATGACTGATTAATATATTCTGTACCACCTGTACAGCTACACAAGCCATTAAGCATTACAGTAGTACCGACAAATGTGGGTCTTTAAATAGCAGGGAAGCCATTTTGCATAAGGTGAACGCCAAGATAAAAAATATATTCAATCAGCAGGTAGACTTCCAACTGTGTGAATTTAAATACCAAAATGTTTACGTTTGACTGGGGTGTATCTTTAAATGTATCTCCTGGATTTGTGGCTGTTTCTCTATCTGAATGCTCTGGAGGAAACATGAACACAAGTGCATGGGAAACATTTTAGCTCCGGGTACCACCTCTACATTTTAAGCCGTCTTTGGTCTTTATATAGTGTAGCAAACAGCAGGATAGCTTGCAAGTCACCAGAAAGCTTGCCATCAGCGTCTACTTACATCACTAGAATGACATTTAATAGGTTCATGTGTTTTCTACGGATACAGCTGCCAGGTATTGATGTGATCTTGTTTTCATATATTAAACTATGAGACTTTATATTATTTCTTATTTCTCGCTCGTTCTTCTGCTTCATTAGATAATACACTTACATCAAATCTGGAATCCTATTTCATCCTTTGATCCTAAATCATTACAGGCTTAACTCAGCCAGAGGCTGGATTTATGAACAAATCAGAAAATGTATTTTTTCTTTCCTCTAGAATCCTTGCTAAAAGTCTGACTAGGTGAAACATTGTTTCTGAATATTTATGTTTAATATTCTGAATATTTACTGTGACATAAAGATTTAAACTGAGTGATGTGTCTGTCCTCCTTGGGGCTTTCAGTAATCTTAGCAATTCAATTTTAATTGTAGGCCTCGGTCATACAGGATGCTGTTAAGAAACAGGCAGCTGATGCAGTACATGTCACCAGGGAAAGTCCAGGCAATAAGTAAGTCAGTTCTTCTTTTTTTTTCCTTTCACCACAGGTCCCATTAAAGGAATGGGTAATTTATAAACATGAGAATGACATAAAGGCAGTAAATCTTTATCCCCCCCATAACATTGTTTTACTGCTTTTATTCCTGCCAGTAGAGTGGCAGTAAAAAGGGAAGTATGGCCAAAGTGGTGAAGAAGTGGGGAACCCTAACTTCAGCGACTCATAGGGAGGTAGTGCTACAATTGTTCAATATCAAAGTGGCTCTAAGCTTTAAATGTTGTGTTTGCCCACACATGAGCAGAGTATTAATACAGTAGGTCCAGCCTGACAGCGAGAATACTAGTATTCATTACATAAACCAGGTACTTTTGGTGCAAGTCATATTGAGACTTCCTGGCCAGTTGTATACCTTTGTGGTTATTGGGGTCCTTTAAAAGTCACCAAATGCTAATCATTTAGAAAATCGTCCAGAGCTCTTTAATTGATGGGGGTCATAGACCACCCTTAGTTTCACTGCCTAGAATTCAGTGCAGTTAATGCCATCAGGATACCCAAGCCAGGAGTCAAAATAAGCCCCGATGCCACAAAGTAAAATTTCGGTGCTGCCGATATATACAGTATCTCACAAAAATGAGTACACCCCTCACCTTTTTGTAAATATTTTATTATATCTTTTCATGTGACAACACTGAAGAAATGACACTTTGCTACAATGTAAAGTAGTGAGTGTACAACTTGTATAACTGTGTAAATTTGCTGTCATTTCTTCAGTGCTGTCACATGAAAAGATATAATAAAATATTTACAAAAATATGAGGGGTGTCCTCATTTTTGTGAGATACTGTATAAAATGTATTTATTTTCTAAATGATCCAAAAATACAGACTGATTTTATATAGTTCTGATTTTGGTGTATTCTCAAGCACAGGATCCAGTTGCTATCATGTATAATGTTCTCAGGTGGACATTATTCTTTTCTGCATGGAGAGAATCATTTCAATAGAACATTTTTTTCTTTCATGTGAACAGGGATATAGTACAGCTAAGGAGTTTAAATGGTCTATTAAAAGCTAGTTTTATTGCAGGTCTGTTGTAGTTTAATCTACTATTGAAAAGTAAAGTCCCTGTGCAGAATGTTAGCTCAGGAATGATTGAGAGGATTTACAGAACAGGGGACCATAGAAATGAGCCGAGATGGATTGGAGAGGAAAAGGTGCTTAGGAATCATTGTCTGGTTCACAGAACACATACAGTATATTAATGTATGTTAAGTGGCTGATAATATTCATAATAAGCTGTGGTAAAAAATTGGCGATTAGTTCACATTATAAAAGGGAAAGAAGAACTTCCTCTATTTGGTTGTAATCTGTTTATTGGTTTTCTTGTCATAGTACAAAGAAAATACAAAGCGATAACAGGTATGTGAACAATTAGCATACCGTTAATAAGTAGCATAAAGAAAGAGAACATATCAGAGATAGGAAACAAGGTCAAATTTCACATCGATATGACTATTGGTGAGGGATATCCTTACATAATACAAGAACATTAGTCGTATTAACGAGACGTATGTGTAAATGCAAATGATGTTGAGAATTCACAAAGAGGCCGGATTTCTCGTCCGGGTGAGACTAAAAGTGAATCATTATAAAAGACCAGCACTGTGTACTATATTTAAGTGTCATCTAGTGATCATGAACCATATACCTAGGGGTCTCAAAAACTGGTAGATACAGGAACTGAACCAGAAAGAAAAGGAAGACAAAAGAGGGGAGTGGGAGGGAGCGTGGAGGACATTCAAGGTAGCATCATCCCAGACCTCAATCATCCATAGACAAATATTGTATCCAG
The DNA here is from genome assembly GCA_037952925.1 of Lithobates clamitans. NCBI lineage: Eukaryota > Metazoa > Chordata > Amphibia > Anura > Ranidae > Lithobates > Lithobates clamitans. Next base: position 1,410,420 of record JBBGZY010000125.1, on the reverse strand, counting down.
GGTTGCCATGTCTTATCGAATTTAGCTTGGTTGTTGTAGATGGTGCAAGTCATCTTATCGTTACTCATGATCCAGTTTAATTTTTGTTTGACATAGTCAAATGTAACTATTGACTGGTTCCAATAATGTGCAATGGCTATCCTAGTGGCCAGGATCTAGAAAATCATGCGTGTGTTGTATTTAGAAAGACCCCTATTATTTTTAAAAGAGAGCAATCTCCGGGGTTCTGATAAGATTCATGTCTGTAAGTGAGCGGATAAAATTACATACTCCGATCCAAAACATGGTCACCTTGGGATACCGCCACCAAATATGTGCCATTGTACCTACCTGGCCACAGTGTCTAAAACACCAGGAGGGGGCTTGCAAATTCATCTTGGCAATCCTCGATGGAACCATATACCATCCTAATGGTGTCTTATAGTTAGATTCCACTAAGCCCACGTTCACATTGGGCCAATTTGGCAGCTTTTGGCGGCAATGGCACCATCCAAATCAGTGCAACGCCGACTTTGTGGCGCTGTGCAGATTCCAAAAAGTAGTTCCTGTACTACTTTTGGTGACTTCAGGTGCAATTTGAATAGACATCTGTGCATGAACCCGCACGATATCTGTTAAATTGCCCCCCGAAGTCGGACTGCATTGCCCTAGCCTGCCCTAGCCCAGCCCTATCCCAGTGGCATACCATCTATTGGTGCAACGTGTTCACTGCACACAGGCCCTGAGGAATGGGGGGCCCACTGTGCTGACAAACACTGCGCCCATGGATGCCCTAGGGTGCCAAGATGGGGGATTGGTAACACGGTGGTATGTTATATAATTTTGCATATAGACAAGGTGCTTTGAATGTAAATCTGACTTCCTGATAAATTTAATTTTAGTTTTAAATATCATGATATTAAATAATGGATGTGGGGGCCTTTTGGTGGATGTGAATTTAGTTTTTTGGACCCAGGCAGCACAATGTCTTGGACCTGCCCTGATTATTACCTTGTAAAAGTAGTGCTGATATTATTACAGTGCAGGTTGCAGAGCTGTGGGAGAGACCCAATGGGCCTGACCACTATAGGCTACCTGCAGAAAATTACAGGGGGGCAGATCAAGGCCCAGTCACCCTGCAAAAGGAAAGAGAGCAGCAGTGACTGGTCTTCTTTACAGGAAACTCCCTGCAGAAGGTTTCACACTGGAACACTGCACAGATTAGGAAGAATTACACAAAGCACACCAAGATTAATGTAAAAATATACTTGTCTTGCGTATGCTGGAGTTCAGCTTCAAGGAATGACCCTCAAATTCATCAAAATTGGTGCAGAGTTTGCAAAAGTGTCTTGCGTATGTTCTAAAAGTGGTGCAGTGAGTACCAAAGTCGTGCATGCCTAGAACTTGTATGTGCATTTGGTGCACACTGCACCACTTTTTGAACGCATGCGAGACCCTTTTTACAAAATCTGTCTGCACCAGGGTCTCTCTCTGTACGCCAAAAGTGAGAGCCTTAATTGTAAGATACAGTGGCGGAAATAATAATTTGATCCCCTGCAGATTTTGTACGTTTGCCCACTTACAAAAAAAATGGAGGGTTTATAATTGCTATCATAGGTGTATTTTTAATAATAGAAACAGAATATCAACTAAAAATCCATAAAAACACATGATACAAATGTTATAAATTGAGTTGTAGTTTAGTGAGTAAAATAAGTATTTGATCCTCTACCAACCAACAATAATGCTGGCTCTCACAGACTAGCTACAGTAGGCATGTCCAAAGTACGGCCTGCTAGCCTGTTGGCGCTCATCCGTCCCTCCTCCCTGTCCCCTCTGAGGCTGCACCTCTGAGGCTGCAGATAGGCATGGATCAGTCTGCACTGATAGCAATGGTGAGGCTGCATTCATGGCAATGGTGAGGCTGCAGATGGGTACTGATTAGGCTGCATTGATGGGCACTGACCCTTATTTTGCTTCACAGTTCTTTATTTAAAATATAATTTTTTTCCTGAAACTTCCGTCTTAAAGTGGAGGTGCGTGTTATACGCCGATAAATACGGTATATCCAAATAACACGCCCGAGCTCATCCTTTGACTCTTCACTACACACTGCCACAAAGGCAAGAGAATTCTTGTTGGGCAGTGTATTAGTTAGTTTGCATTTCATTTTAATGGTTTAAAGAATGTCAGGCAAAATGGTCAGCCCTCACGCCTGTTCACTTCATCAAATCTGGCCCTCTTTGAAAAAAGTTTGGACACCCCTGGGCTACAGTATGTGCTCATGTGGTACACAGATTAGTCCTGACAATTTAAGAAGGTGCTCCTAATGACAACTCGTTACGTGTATAAAAGACACCTAACCACAGAATCTCTTTCTTCCATTCAAACCTCACCTTCATGGGCAAGACCAAAGAGCTGTCAAAGGACGTCAGGGACAAGATTGTAGACCTGCCCAAGGCTGGAGTGGGCTACAAGACCACTAGCAAAAAGCTTGGTGAGAAGGAGACAACTGTTGGAGTGATTATTCACAAATGGAAGAAAGGCAAAATAACTATCACTCACTCTCGGTCTGGAGCTCCACGCAAGATTTCACCTCATGGGGTAAGGATGATCATGAGAAAAGTGAGGGATCAGCCCAGAACTACACGGGAGGAGCTTGTGAATTATCTCAAGGCAATACGCTGCCATGGTATGAAATCCTGCAGTGCCCACAAGGTCACCCTCCTCAAGAAGGCACATGTACAGGCCTGTCTGAAGATTGCCAATGAACATCTAAATGATTCAGAGAAGGATTTGGAGAAAGTGCTGTGGTCAGATGAGACCAAAATTTAGCCCTTTGGCATTAACTCGACTTGCTGTGTTTGGAGGAATAAAAATGCTGACTATGACTAGAACACCATCCCTACAGTCAAGCACAGAAGTAGAAACATTATCCTTTGGGACTGTTTCTCTGCTAAAGGTACACGTTGACTTTACAATACATGGTTCAGTTCATTGGCCCCTCAATGTGGCAAAATCTTGCATGAGAACCTTTTTCCCTCAGCCAGAACACTGAAGATGGGTCATGAATGGTCTTCCAGCATGACAATGACCCAAAACATACCACCAAGACAACAAAGGAGTGGCTTAAGAAGAAGCACATTAGGTCATAGTGTGGCCTAGCCAGTCTCCAGACCTTAATCCTATAGAAAATTTATGGAGGGAGCTGAAGCTTCGAGTTGCCAAGCGACAACCAAGAAACCTTAAGGATTTAGAGATGATCTGTAAAGAAGAGTGGACCAAAATCCCTCCTGAGATGGGTGCAAACCTGGTATCCAGCTACAAGAAACATCTTGACTAAGTCATGCTTTGCTTGGGGATCAAATACTTATTTTACTCGCTGAACTGCAACTCAGTTTATAAAATGTATGTGTTTTTTTTCTGGGTTTTTGGTTGATATTCTGTCTCTATCATTTAAAATACACCTATGATAAAAAATTATAGACCCTTCATTTCTTTGTAAGTGTGCAAATGTACAAAATCTGCAGGGGATCAAATAATTATTTTCTCCACTGTATGAACGGTCAGTATTTTGCTTTGAATTTGATGCAGGCATTTCATCACAATGTAAAAGTGGCACAATTTAGAACTACTCACAGTGATCCAGGTGTAACTTGCAGTGCTTATCTAAGCTGAGATAAAGATCTCCCCGTTGGTTGCAGTGAAGGGAGCAGGCGCCTATGCATCATTCAGGGGTGTAGAAGCATCATTAGAGAAAGGAAGGAGCACCGCTCACCAACTCAGTGCATAAATATGTGAATGAGTGTTGCCTCAGCCAGTGCCACTCTAGCCACTCCCCCTGACATGTTTTCCTTTGCATGCCAGGGAGATCTCTGTGACCAAGCCCCGGTGCGCCGGGCGAAATATGTCAGGGGGCGACTGGAGCAGGACTGGCTGAGGCCACACTCATTCACATATTCATGCACTGGGTCAGTGAGCGGTGCTCCTTCCTTTCTCTGATGACATTTTAGAACTTCATGAATTTGGCGCAGGAGTTGCTGTCGGAGGCAAAAGTTTCACAGATGCTTCATGAATTTGGCGCAACACATTAACAAGTGGGATTAACATAAGAAAAATGTGCAGCAGCCTTATTGAATTCCCTCTTTGTCTTGTAAAACCTGCACTACTTTCATTTAAAAAATGCATTTATTGTTTTATTAATGATGACAGGGCTGCATTAATTTATGTATTTTATATCTGCCTAGAGTTTAGCTTTAAAGCATACATTTACTTATTAAAAATTTAAAAAATCGGCCTAGGGTATTACTTACCTTCAATGTGATGTGTTCCTTGTGCTACTGTGTATGCCCACTGCTGATGCTGTAATCGTCCTGTATGGAAGGGGTTAATAGAATTAAGGGAGTTGTGCCAGGATCTGATCAAGAGTGCCCAACTATGCCTGCCCAGCTCTGCCATTCATACATGCCATACTACAGCTTTATGAATAAATGTGATCCATGAATGGAGGGGGTGGACCTTTCAATCATCCGCCCATCCTCTGTTCATAGATTGTGTTGCTGTAGTAATGGTTTCTATGAATGGAGCGGCTGGGCAGAAAGGGTAGGCGTAGTTGGGCTCTCCTGATGAGAGCCTGTCACTGCTACCCTAGTTCTACCATAGGAGGAAGATTTATGCTAAACTGGAACACAGCATCACAAGGATATTTAGTTCACACATATTGCAATACATGTTTAAGCTGGCCAACTGCGTCAACGTAATCCCTCTTTAGCCCGTCCTACTCTGCTTTGCCATTGCAAATGCTACTGTGGACACTATGCCAACCTGGGGCAAAAAGACACAAAATGGGGGAGAGTTACATGGTTTAGGCCTGGCCACTGACCTGCAATACAATAGAAACAAGATTTACCTGTGCACAGATCCCAATAGCTCATCCGTGCATATAATCTACCAGGTGCTAAAGGGGTTTGACCACATATTAACACTAAAAATGCTGTATTAACCCACTGCACACTGCATTACACTTTTAAACAAACTATGCAAAGTTGGCACAGTGTCCACAGTAGTATTTGCAGTGGCAAAGCAGAGTAGGACTGGCTAAAGAGGGATTATCCCACATGTGAAGCAAATTGTTTTTAAGTAGAATAATTCTCAACCAGCTGTTTTCTATGTGTATGTTTTCATATTACAAAAGCAAAATGATTATCTAAAACCTGTATTTTTCTGGTATCATTTTATAATGTCTCTGTGGCACGCAGCTGTCATTTTGAAAATAGCCACAGTTACATAAAGCTTTCCTCCATTAATGAGATTAAATATAGGTTTTGATCATATGCATAGTAATGTTTTATTCCTTTTTTACAGAGTAATGTATAATGCATCTGTGAACCAAAGAATATCTGAAAAAAAGAAAAAGCCAATTAAAAAGACTTTAAAAGTTTCTTCCAAAACAAACCTAGAACGGTGAAGCTAAGGAGTTGTTGGAGGCAATAAGAACAGCTTTCTTCATATACTTTAACCAAGAGGCCCTTTTGTTTCTTTCTATCCGAGAAGAACTTTCAGAATTTATGAAACACTAATGCCCCGTACACACAATTGGACTTTCCGACAACAAGACCGTGGATTTTTTTCCGAAAGATGTTGGCTCAAACTTGTCTTGCATACACACGGTCACACACATTTGGCCCAAAATTCCGAACGTGAGAACGTGGTGACGTACAACGACCCGAGAAAAAGGAAGTTCAATAGCCAGTGCGGCTCCCTCTGCTTGATTCCAAGCATGCGCAAACTTTTGTGCGACGGACTTGTGTACACACGATCGGAATTTCTGAAGTGAAGTTGGTGGAAAATTTGAGAACCTGCTCTCAAACATTTGTGGCCAGAAATTCCGACAGCAAATGTTCGATGGAGCATACACACGGTCGGACTTTCCAACAACGTGCTCACATCAAACATTTCCCGTCGGAAAGTCAGACCGTGTGTACGCAGCATTAGAAGACAATTTTGCTGTTATTTCCTAATCCAGGGGGCATGTTGTCTGACCTTGCCAAGAACCATATATCGACAACTGCTACTAAAGGCCCATCCTGCAAAGAACCCAGTACTCACAAAAGTTATTGTTCACAGTTTGGCACTTCTTCCTTTCAGCAGGCAATCATTACCAAGGCATTAAGCACTGAAGCACAGGTCTTGTTCTTCCTTTGTAACGGATGGGTGATCTATGTATATGATGGACCTCATTTTGATCTGCATGCATACATCAGTGCATGGATCTGTATGTGGGGAGGTGCAGCATGGTGTGACTGCATTAAATACTCAGTCCAGACTATGAGTCCAGATGCAGTAACAGAACTGTATTGTAAATGTAGTTCAAATCAGTATAACTGCCCAGCAGGAAGTCAACCCGACCATGCACACTCACAGTATGTTGCAGCAAACAGTGTAGCACCAGGTCTTGGATGCACTGACAGGATCTGTCTCAAGGAATGGAATGTGGCCTGGCTGGTCTGTGCCCAAACGTGGAGGTTTCCAGGAGGGTTGGTGTGTCCTTGATCTTTTCCTACTCATCTGGAACCTCTCCTTACCACTATGACTGTCCATGACAGATGGGTAACCGGATCCTACACTAAGTACATGCAAAATGGATAGTAAGCTTGGGAGCCAGGGCCTTAAATAGACTCTGCCTGACCCAAGATGGCCTCCAGAGTCACATGGGGCATAGGGCATCCATCCGGGTAGCTTTCCCAGTGACCCAGGAAATCATAGAGGAAACATGTTCCTCCTGACTTCCTCTCCCTCTGCAATGCCGCTGCAGTTCAGTGCCACATGTAGTGGAGAAAGTTGAGTGCACCTGCCTACATGTGCCTGGCCAATGTCACTTAGGCAACACAATCACAGCAGTGAATTAATGGAGTGCCACTGACCTTGTTGGTAAAAAAGATTGTATATTATACACAGATTAAAAATCTGCTGGCTCCATAAGACTCTGATTAACTATATGGACACTAGAGTAACTGTTACTGAAAGATCAAACAGTTGTTAATTTGATATAGGTAAGTATAATGTCCCATGCTGAGCATACGGCACTGGTAGTAGGAGTTTAAGTGGTTGTAAACCCTCATTTTTAAAAAACATAAAAATAGCAAACATGCCTAATTTGCACAGAGCGGCCGTGATCCTCTTCTTCTGGGGTGCCCCGCTGGCGGTCCAAGCCCCTCCTATTCATCGGGTGCCCCCACAGAAAGCTGCTTTCTCTGGGGGCTCACGTGTGGGCCCGCTACCGAGTCCTGCTGCTGCGTCCATTGATACAGACATCTGGACTCTGCCCCGCCCCCCGCTCCCGTGTCAGTGGATTTGATTGACAGCAGTGGGAGCCAATGACTCTCGCTGCTATCAATCTGTCCAATGAAAGAGACAGTGGCTGGAGCCGCTGCGCTTGTGCACTTCGCTTAAACGGATCGGCCTCAGGTAAGAAAAAGGGGGGGAGGTGCAGCACAAAAGGTTTTTGCGCCTTAATGCATAGAATACATTAAAGTGAAAAACCTTGAGGCTTTACAACCACTTTAAGTATTGGATAGCAAGGTATACAGCTAGGATCTCTGCTAACTCTCTTATTGGGTCAGTCACTAAACATCCACCAACACATTATAAAAAATACTATCAGAGGCCAACTAGTAAAAAAGTTTACATATTTTCAAAATAAGTCTACCCAGCATTAGGGCCCATTCACATATCCAAAATATGTCCACATAATATGCAGGATCTTGGTGGCAGAAATATCCTGCGTATTTACAGGGTGCATGTACCATTTGTACAACGTTTACATACGTACAGTGTACAGGGCCCCTTTTGGCCCCTGCTGCTGCTGAGTTGACATGTCAGTAATAATGTGGATATAAACCTGGAAAAAAAAACACTGACAGGTGGGATTTTTTTTTACAGAAGAGACCCTTTTGGACACTTCTGTGCTTCTCCCTGCCTGCTCGGCTCGACTCTGTGCCGTAATGATGTAAATCCCATGCACGTGCATGTGAATGATGTCATAGTGGCCCATCCCATCAAGTCACCAAATAATCTGAACCCCGACCGATAAAAGATGGAAATGCCTGTGACCAGCACTGACAGCACAGCTTTGGAGGGGATTGCTTGACAGGCAAGTCTGCCATAATGTGCTAATATTTGGTGCATACTAGCACGTTATGGCTAACAGCTCCTGGGGACCTATTTTTTTAAATGGTGGAGATTAATTCCTCTTTAGCAATATGTAATGGGTTGGTACCTGTGCTGATGATTACACACTGTCGTTCTGAATCAGTCGTTCATGCGCCAACTAACCTCAGGCATTTATGAATCACTACCCAAGGTCATTCTGCGCTTCCACTGCTAGCACATCAATAAAGTAGAACTATTAGAGAAATTTCAATAAGGCATTCTTAATAATTGTAATAATTATTAAGCATTTTAATCATTACCAAGGGATTAAACACCAAAACAGTCTTGCTGTTCATTTGCAACACAATTCTGGCATTGCTGATGTAGTCAGAAGCCTTTAGAGCCTCTAAGTGAACATCTAGTGCTGTAGAGTTCTCTAACAGCCTCCACTACTTCCCACTTCTCCTGCACAGAGGGCTCACTGCGGAAAATTACAGATTCTAAATACCCCAGCAGTATAGTGTACAATGTACTTGTGTTAAAAAGTACCCTATTCTCTTTTTTTGTTTGTTTATTTCTTCCTTTGTGTAAAATAGTATACCTGGTGATCCTGTTTCAAACTGACCATGCTAGGCATGAAGGCACATATATCGTTGTCAGTTTTCTGGCTGTGCTTGGAGAATAGCCCACCTGTCTTCAAGTGGTCAGACTTGTGCTGTCCCCTCCCCCTGCACAGCCATTCACAGGGAAGATCAGTGTGCTGCGGTTTCTCCACCTCCAGCTCTATAAGCCCCTTAACCTCTGCTCTCAGCTATATATGTGATCACCTATTAAAAAAAAGATTTAAAAAAGTATTTATAATATATAGAGATTGCTTATTTGTTATGCAAATGTGCAGATCTGGTTGTTTGCAGTAAATAAATGTAAACTATATTTGTATATTACTGTTTTTTTTGTTTTTTTAAAAATTATTATTCTCTGTGCTATACTGTATGTATATGAATATTTTAAATCTAAAGTGGTTCAGAGGGTCCCTGTACATGTGAATACAGGAACTGAAGATTTAAAAGAACCAATTTCTAACAGAGACATGGAGACTGTCATGCTGACTATCTCACTTCACAACCTTTAGTTACAATTATGCGCATAAAAGTATTAGACAGTGTGAGCTGCTATGTGTGCTATTTTATATTGTGAGCTGCTAGCATCTAACCCATTCCCATGTACAGTATCTCACAAAAGTGAGTACACCCCTCACATGTTTGTGAATATTTTATTATATCTTTTCATGTGACAACACTGAAGAAATGACCCTTTGCTACAATGTAAAGTAGTGAGTGTACAGCTTGTATAACAGTGTAAATTTGCTGTCCCCACAAAATAACTCAACACACAGCCATTAATGTCTAAACCGCTGGCAACAAAAGTGAGTACACCCCTAAGTGAAAATGTCCAAATTGGGCCCAATTAGCCACTTCCCCTCCCCAGTGTCATGTGACTCAGTGTTATAAGGTCTCAAGTGTGAATGGGGATTGCAGGTGTGTTAAATTTGGTGTTATCGCTCTCACTCTCTCATACTGGTCACTGGAAGTTCAACATGGCACCTCATGGTAAAGAACTCTCTGGGGATCTGAAAAAAAGAATTGTTGCTCTACATAAAGATGACCTAGGCCAGTGGTAGATAACCTTGGCCCTCCAGCTGTTTTGAAGCTACAAATCCCATCATGCCTCTGCCTCTAGGAGTCATGCCTGTGATTGTCAGGGTCTTGCAATGTCTCATGGGATTTGTAGTTTCAAAACAGCTGGAGGGCCGAGGTCGCCTACCCCTGGCCTAGGCTATAAGTGGATTGCCAAGACCCTGAAACTGAGCTGCAGCATGGTGGCCAAGACCATACAGCGGTTTAACAGGACAGGTTCCACTCAGAACAGGCCTTGCCATGGTCGACCAAAGGACCTGAGTGCACTTGCTCAGCGTCATATCCAGAGGTTGTCTTTGGGAAATAGACATATGAGCGCTGCCAGCATTTCTGCAGAGGTTAAAGGGGTGGGGGGTCAGCCTGTCAGTGCTCAGACCATATGTCACACACTGCATCAAATTGGTCTACATGACTGCTGTCCCAGAAGGAAGCCTCTTCTAAAGACGATGCACAAAAAAGCCCGTAAACAGTTTGCTGAAGACAAGCAGACTAAGGCATGGATTACTGGAACCATGTCCTGTGGTCTAATGATACAATGATAAACTTATTTGGTCCTGATAGTATCAAGTGTGTGTGGCGGCAACCAGGTGAGGAGTACAAAGACAAGTGTGTCTTGCCTACAGTCAAGCATGGTGGTGGGAGGGTCATGGTCTGGGGCTGCATGAGTGCTGCCAACACTAGGGAGCTACAGTTCATTGAGGGAACCATGAATGCCAACATGTACTGTGACATACTGAAGCAGAGCATGATCCCCTCCTTTCGGAGACTGGGCAGCAGGGCAGTATTCCAACATGATAACAACCCCAAACACACCTCCAAGACGACCACTGCCTTGCTAAAAAAACTGAGGGTAAAGGTGATGGATTGGCCTAGCATGTCTCCAGACCTAAACCCTATTGAGCATCTGTGGGGTATCCTCAAACAGAAGGTGGAAATAGAGAAGTCCTGGATTGCCGCACTTCAACAAAAAAGCATCTTTATTGCGTATATAAAATCCAAAAACGCAGACAGGTAACAGAAGTGGACACAACGGGGATCAAATCGCTATGAGTAAGCATCTTTGGATGTGAAACGCGTTAGCGATTTGATCCCCGTTGTGTCCACTTCTGTTACCTGTCTGCGTTTTGTATTTTATATACCCAATAAAGATGCTTTTTTGATGGAGTGCGGCAATCCAGGACTTCTCTATTTCCATTATCTTGTGCATAGCCAGCACCCAACTCTGTTTAGTAGGACGGCAGCACCCTGAAAACACAGAGACTTATAGAGTGGCATTTCTTATCAGTTTCTCAAACAGAAGGTAGAGGAGTGCAATGTCTCTAACATCCACCAGCTCAGTGATGTCGTCATGGAGGAGTGGAAGAGGACTCCAGTGGCAACCTGTGAAGCTCTGGTGAACTCCATGCCCATGTGAGTTAAGGCAGTGCTGGAAAATAATGGTGGCCATACAAAATATTGACACTTTGGGCCCAATTTAGACATTTACACTTAGGGGTGTACTCACTTTTATTGCCAGCGGTTTAGACATTAATGGCTGTGTGTTGAGTTATTTTGAGGGGACAGCAAATTTACACTGTTATAAAAGCTGTACACTCACTACTTTACATTGTAGCAAAGTGTCATTTCTTCAGTGTTGTCATATGAAAAGATATAATGAAATATTTACAAAAATGTGAGGGGTGTACTCACTTTTGTGAGATGTATATACCTGTGTACTAAAACAAAAAGCACATCATGGTTTTATACAGTTATGCACAGTGTTTCTAAACCCAGGACCCTGCATTCACTATATCTGGTCTCCCACAGTACACAGAATTTGGAAATGCAATTATTATAGTACATAAAAAAGTGCTAAATACCTTTTCTCATCAGCAGTAATCAGCAGTCTTGTGACTTCTATCAGTGTCCGGTTAAAACTTGTAGGAGGAGTTTTCATTCTGCACTGAGCTGTCATGAGAATGCAGGACCCCTGACCCTCTGTCTGGACAGTGCTTATTGACCCTGTGCTTCTCACATGCACTCTCCCAAGAAAAAAAACTATCTACCAAACTGTGCATGTGCAGCTTGTCCCCCTAGCTCTGTACTATTAGTAAATATATTGGGGACAGTGGAAGAAGGGGGGGATCAGAGGAGACAGGATCAAACAGCTCTTTTACGTAATGCATAGGAATAACCCCTTAGGTTCCACAGTGAGTATAACAAGCTTGCATTACTGTATATACAGACCGATTTTATTGTTGTGGGTTTAGTAACACCTTATTGACTTCTGACTGACCTGATTTTCATACCTTTTTCAAATCAGTGAGTGGACTAACGGACTTTAGGGCTTTCACAACCCATTCTTCACTGCTAGCTAGAATTGATATTAATTCTTTTTTTTAATTATTGACTGACCCCATCCACTAGAAAGAAAAAATAATAATAATATTTCCCCCAATCAGAATAGGAGGGAGAACATTGTGCCAATGTGGACTAAACACAGACAGCCTGGCAACCATACTTTTGAAGGTAAAGTCAATTTTTACATGGAAATTTCATAGCTGCTGTCTAGGGATTCTTAGATCTTTGTGACATAAGAGGGGAATCAATAATGTGTTTACAATAACCTCTATGCAAAGTTAATGTGAAATAGGATAGAAAGATAAAATTATATGGATCGTTTTAAAGGTCAGCTTTACGCAAAGAAAAATGGAAGCTGCTTTGATTGACCCCCTTCTGAAAATGTAAATTGCCTGTCTGTCTCTGGCTTGTATTGGTCTCTGTAAAAAAACTTTTTTTTTTTTTTGTCATGGGGGGCTGGATGAGAGAGCAATTAAAGGAGTCTAGTGCTCCACCTACTGGCTGGATAAAAATATCTGTGAAGTTTGGAGCACATAGTACTTTTTCCTGAGCTCAGCAGTGGTGGTGCCCTTTAGTCTATACTCCTTTTACATGTTTGGTTTAAAATGAGGACTTTGTTGTCAATCCCTTGATTTCTTCCTGCAAAAACATGAACCCGTAAAAGACTTATAAGGGCCAATTTATAAAACTCATCATTATAAGGGTAAAAGTTAACTTATCCATTCTTATTTTGCCATTCTTTATTTTGCTTTGTGAAACATGCAACTCCACATATAAGGAATTGCTTTGCCACCTACCAAGTCATTTTCATTTTATGGGAGAAGGAATAATTCATGAAATAGTAATATTAGTTTTTCAAGGCAGAACGGCTACCTGAAATGTTAGGTTGATTTAGGTCTACATCTGCTGATAATTAGACATTGTAGGGAGGACAAGCAATTCTGAACATTCAATATCTTTTTTATATTACATTTGTGGGGTTAAACAATCCACTTTAACCCCTTTGATGAATGTACAGGTAATTTTCATTTTTTTTGTGTCAAATGAAATTTGTTGATAACCTGTCAAGTGAAAATCATCCAAAGTTGACCAAAAAAAAAAGAAATTACAACTACATCCTGCCTTCTGCACCATGCAATAGCATTCCATGTATGTAAAAATTGTTATTTAAAGAGGAGTTCCACCCGAGGTCCAGTCAAAAAAAAAAAAAAAAAATTAAAAGTCAGCAGCTACAAATACTGCAGCTGCTGACTTTTAATTGGACACTTACCTGTCCCTGGGTCCAGCGATGCGGGGGATCGAAGCCCCGCTCGTCTCCCCCTCCATTCAGCGACGCCGGCATTGCAACTGTGGGCGCCGGGCTGTGGCATCACAGCCTGGCACCCACTGCGCATGCGCATGCGCAAGCGGCGCCGCGCGCCATGATTGGCCGCTCAGTCACCTGGGACCTGCAATGGGTCCCAGATGATTGACAGGAGGGAGGGAGCAGAGCTGAGCCCTTCCTGTGCCGAGGGGGAAGTGACGTCACCAGCCCAGGCACTGGAAGAGGCAGACTACGAGGGACCCCCTAGCAACAGGCATTTAGAGGTAAGTAAAAAAAAAAAAATATCCAAATGTTTTTTTGTATTTTTTTTAATGATTTTTCATGTATTTTTTTTTTTTTTGGGTGGAACCCCACTTTAAATTCAAAATACTAACCACAACATACAAAGCCATTCACAACTCTGCCCCGAGCTACATCACCAATCATGTCTTCAAATATCACCCAAATCGTCCTCTCCGATCTTCTCAAGACCTCCTACTCTCAAGCTCTCTCATCTCCTCCTCCCATGCTCGTCTCCAGGATTTCTCCAGAGCCTCTCCCATCCTCTGGAACTCCCTACCCCCACCTGTCCGGCTATCCCCTACTCTTGCTACCTTCAGGCGATCCCTGAAAACTCATCTCTTCAGGAAAGCCTATCACGTCTCCAACTAATCTTTTACCACTTCCATCAGCTCATTTCCCACAGTTACAACCTTTTGTACCACCCGCCCCACCCTATTAGATTGTAAGCTCTTCTGAGCAGGGCCCTCTAAATCCTCCTGTATTTTTTGTATTATAACTGTATTGTCTCCCTTTTATATTGTAAAGCGCTGCGTAAACTGTTGGCGCTATATAAATCCTGTATAATAATAATAATAATTTGCCTTACTTCACCACAATGCAACAAACACCAGATAAAGCCTGAAATATGTCATAACGCTATCCTGAAGCAGGTGATAATTCTACACAGGTGATAACTAGAACTTTTCTTTTGAAGAACTACATTTCAAGAATTTTTTTATCATTCCAGCTGTTAAAATAATGTCTGAGAAGATAAATTAAAGCCTAACATTTTAATATAGTGCTACTTAAAAGGTCTAATTTTACAAGATAAGAAGAGTTATTGAGTTTTATTGCCAAAAAAAGCAACTACATAATTTATGATATCAATGAAATAATGGCCAAATTAGCTAAAATCTTCTGTATCGTGTTTCTTATGTCCACTGAAGGCCCCCACACAATGCACTAAATAAAGTGAGATGAATATCTCAGTATATATAAGCAACTAAGCCACAGGCTTCTTCACATTGCTCTCAGCACATTACTCTCAGCTGCATGCAGACACCTTTATCTCATCTCTTTACATTAAAGCCTCGAAAAGGAAACACTATGCACATGTTGTTTTCTGTTGCTGGTCGCCATTGCACATCAATCTTTCTGGGCCCATGTTGGGCTAGCTGAAGACACTGAACATCTACATCACAAGGACTCCTCCACTCCCCTACCTCACTTAAAGGACTCTGTGCACAATATCTGTACACATTAAGGGGAACTCTACTCAGTGATTAATTATTGCAATTCTTGTTGTTGTAACGTCTTGTTTTATAATTGTGCCACAAACTTGTTAGGCCTGTGGCAACAGGTTTTGAATGGAGCAGTCTGACATAAAAGGTCATTCTCTTCCTCTTTATACCTGTGGTCTTAGGCTCTTTCAGAACCTACTGTTACTATTGTTTGACTGATTGTGATTTTCTTTGCATTGCATACCCTATGCATATTTACCAAAAGTTAGAGTTTAACACTGAAAGATATCTGCCCAAGTCATCCTTGTCCTTTTCTTCTTCAAGAATTTTACGTAAAATACTTGTTTACTTTGCAACAGTCTGGTGTCTGTGTAATTGCATAATCACTTTGAAATATGTCCAAACACAGGGTGTCAGAGGTGTCAGGAGGCTTGCAAGGTCAGGGCAACCTTTGGGGTCAGCCATCTTCCAGCGGCCCATACAGGGGTGGCACTACAATTGTGTGCAAAATGCCCCATAGAGTTCTATGCATTGGCTAATGCTGTGCCAATAAATGACTATACATAGGATGCAACAGAAACGTGTTGTTTTTAATTGTGCATCTACTTCTGCATCAGAGCCTACAATATACACTGTATTGACAAAAGTATTGGTACGCCTGTCTTTACCATGAACTTTAATGGCATCCCAGTCTTAGTACGTAGGGTGAGTTGGCCCACCCTTTGCAGCTATAACAGCTACAACTCTTCTGGGAAGGCTGTCCACAAGATTGAGGAGTGTGTCTATGGGAATGTTTGACCATTCTTCCAGAAGCACATTTGTGAGGTCAGGCACTGATGTTAGACAAGAGGGCCTGGCTCACAGTCTCCGCTCTAATTCATCCCCAAGGTGTTCTATCGAGTTGAGGTCAGGACTCCGTGCATGCAGGGCGCCGGACGCATGGATTCGAATCAGGTTTGTTTTTAAAAATTTTTAACCACTTCCCATCCTGTGTATAGGATCATGAAGGCTGCAAGGTGGCTCTGCCATTTCGGGCAAACGTCATATGACGGTCTGGGGAGCGTACGCACGATGAGTCACTCGGGAGCCTGGCAGCTGCGATGTCCGCCGGGCACCCGCGATTACTGGTCACAGAGCAGGAACGTGCATCTGTGTGTGTAAACACAGATCACGTGTTCCTAGTATATAGGAACACTGATCGGTCACCTCCCCCAGGCAGTCCCCTCCCCCCACAGTTAAAATCATTCCCTAGGTAACACATTTAACCCCCTGGTTGCCCCCTAGTGTTAACTCCTTCCCTGCCAGTGACATTTATACAGTAATCAGTGTAAAAATCGCTGTTCGCTGCCATTACTAGTTAAAAAAAAATAATAATAAAAATACCATAAATCAATAGCCTATTTTGTAGGAGCTATAACTTTTGCGCAAACCAATAAATATACGATTATTGCGATTTTTTTTTTCCAAAAATATGTAGAGGAATACATATCAGCCTAAACTGAGTAACAAATTTGTTTTTTAAATTTAGGATATTTATTATAGCAAAAAGTAAAAAATAGTGTTTCTTCAAAATTGTCGCCTATTTTTGTTTATAGCGCAAACAATAAAAACCGCAGAGGTGATCAAGTACCACCAAAAGAAAGCTCTATTTGTGGGAAAAAAATGATCAAAATGTCAAATGGGTACAGTGTTTCATCACCACGCAATTGTCATTCAAAATGTTACAGCGCTAAAAGCTGAAAATTGGCCTGGGCAGGAAGGGGGTGAAAATGCCATGTATCAAAGTGGTTAAGCACGTGATTAGAGCCAGAGGCTTTAAATCACTTGAGTCTAGTCACTTCATTTAGTATATGTAAATTACTATGGTTGATTCGCTTGCAGTGAATGTTTGGTGAATTTCAAAATCACTGGTTTATAAATATGGAAAAAAAGGGGGGGGGGGGACTGCACTAAGTGATAGGTTGTAAATGAAACACCTAAAAGATGTGATAATATATCAATGACTTAGCATAGTGAAAAAGCAGCGACTCTGACATTATGACACCCATATATCACTAAAAATAAAAAACAAAAGAATCGCACTAATCTAAATTACAAATAAGTTCATAAAAACAGTAAACACAAAAATACGAACAGTGTCAAATGCAGACTAAACTGAAATTCGATATAAATGAACTCAAAATACAGCGGCATACAGGGTTGACCACCTATGCGACCTAGAAGTCCATATAAATAGTGAACTAAAAAATAGTCTCAAATGGTGGCATCTATGTGTAACCACCCATGTGAAAAGGGGATCCAAGTAAATAAATAATATTTCTCTGTGAAAAGCACGGCTCCTTACCAGAAAGCCATGATCCCCCACTACAGAGGATCATAACTAGCAAAAAGCTGAGACTTGTAACTTGAAACTCCGCGGAGCAGGACGATGCGCTGACGTCACCTCCATTCTGTGCTCGATCTCCAGCAGAACGGGTCTGTCCAAGTCTGTACGGCCAATGGACCGGACTTAAGGCTTTCCTTTCTAGGCGATATTGTAAGTGTGTTTCTTATGAGTTTTTTAATAAAGTTTTAAAAGGTTTTACACTATGTGAGCTTCATCTCTGTTACATGGTAGGTTTCCTGTACGAGTTGGTCTATAACTCCTGATGATCTGATGACCTCGTAGTTGATACCGATACAAGTTTCAAGTTACAAGTCTCATCTGTTTTGCTAGTTATGATCCTCTGTAGTGGGGGATCATGGCTTTCCGGTAAGGAGTAACCCCTTCCATTCTTGGTGGTGGACTGCTTTTCACAGAGAAATATTATTTATTTACTTGGATATTTATTTACTTCACATGGGTGGTTACACATAGATGCCACCATTTGAGACTATTTTTTAGTTCACTATTTATATGGACTGCTAGGTCGCATAGGTGGTCAACCCTGTATGCCGCCGTATTTTGAGTTCATTTATATTGAATTTCAGTTTAGTTTGCATTTGACACTGTTCGTATTTTTGTGTTCACTGTTTTTATGCACTTATTTGTAATTTAGATTAGCGCGATTCTTTTGTTTTTTATTTTTGTCTTATAAATATGCCTTACAAAATTTTATAATTGTATATATTAATGATATAAATGATATATCTTTCAGCTCCACCATATAAACTGAATATTTTACATGAAGTGGTGCAATCAAAATACATAGTTCTCGGAAACAATATTATAACAAGTGTTACAATATTCAGAACAAACTTTATGAAAATCCTGTGTTTCAAATGAAACGTCAAGTGTTTCAATCGTGATATAAATCCTGTGTGTGCTTCACAAAGTAATACACAAAAATACACCAGAAGTCCTGTATTCCAAATGAAGCACCCAAGTGTTCCAATCCAAATATATAATATGAATCCCATGAGTGCTTCACAAAGTAATATGTGACTATTGCAACTCTCTCCTCATAGGCCTACCTCTCCATAGGCTATCCCCACTATAGAATAATAATAATAATAATAATACAAAATCAAATATACAAAGTAAATTTGCTGCTGTCTAGCTCCAAAGTCAGCAGCCTATGTCAGTCAGTGCAACAAGCTCCGCTCATAAGCTAAATAGCGACATACATGTGAGTGAAAATATACCGGCTTTTATTATGCTTTTATATATAAAAAATATATATTTTTTAAAATATTTTTTTAAAATATTTTTCTCCCTTCTCAAACATATGTGTATATGTTTTCATATTTACATGTATGAGCATGATAGCGTTAATATGTATATTGCCTGTTTTCTATTTTTGTAAATTTGCACATCCCCTGTCAACAATTCCATTTTTCTTCCTTCTTCCTAAGTTTTTCCTACTTTTCTTTTTCTCTTTTTCCTTTTTCTAATTAATGCAGTCCAAAATGCTGCTAGTTTACATGACGCTAAATATACTTATGACCTTAGTTGTCAGTGAACTCTCGGTGCTCATTGGCCTCTTTTTGAAGTTCATCAATCACTGCATTGTAAACAGGACACTTGTGCCTTTAAATCTTTATCAATGGTCGGCACTCAACACGAAGAAATTAATGATATAAGGTAGTGTGGACTGCCGTCCAATCAACGTCCAAATGAAGCTACGTTATGTACTATAGTGAAAGGCATTGACGTCATCACCGCTCCATCACGTGGCTCCGCCTCACCAAGCTCCCAGCATTGAGGATGCTGACTATATGTGGAGACATCCAATCGTGACGGCACATCAGTGCCTGCGGATCAGTGACAGACTTACGGAGGGGATTACTGAGGACGGAGGCCAACAGTATTCACACTGCAAGAGTGGTAAAGTACCTCTAATACTGGGCGAAAATACTTAACCCATAAAAGGTGACTTAAAATAGAGCACCTGTATACATGAAGCCTCACAACCCCCAATTCATCACAATCACACGATTGGCAATACCTGGATGGGACTAAAAGTCTAAATACCTACCATAGGTGTATCTAACACCGAGACTCAATACGATCCTACTTAATGACTCATTTGTCGCCCCCTACACCGGCATTACTGGAAGTTTCCGAAAAGATTGCCTTATATACACAAGATCTGCTTGATATGTTTCCATCAATATATGGTTAAAGACTATTTAAGATACCTTCCCCCGGATGGAAAGACAATAACCGGTGTCTCCTAAAATGATGCACCTTAGGGCACTTCTCGCCCCTTTATAGTTATCTTACCATCAGTCAGCCTCCACTTCCCTTTGCCTTTCCTTTCCCTATCCATTTTATTCCTGGAGCCACACACAGGTTAAGCTGTCACTTTATTTAAGCAATTTTTTCTTAATGATAATAATGATGTATTTCATCTGACACCTTAACCTGTCTGTTGCCATGCGGCGTCTGGATGCTTCTTTTTAATTGTTATATGTAGTGTCTTTTGTTTACATGTATGTGTGATGCATCATTTATTGTAGTGAATTCCTTTGGCCATTATAGTGAAACTGTTGTATCTTTATGACCTTTGGCCTATCACTTTACCAATCTGTCTTTAATTTAATAAATATGAATTTTTGGTACTCTGTCCTGTGTCCTGTGTCCTGTGTCCTGTACTGTACTCCAAGATAAAAAAAATACAGGTAAGTTAAAATTCCTATTTTTTCAGTAAAAAAGGGAAGAGTTAGAAGCTCTAGGTCAGGGGTCAGCAACCTGTAGATCGCAGACAGGGCTTGCTGACCCGCCATTCCAGAGCATCAAACAAAGTGCAATTCAGAGAGACTACTTGTAAAGTTGGAGCTGTTGTAGAGAGCAAGAGCCATATAAGCCGATGCCTCCTCTGTAGTGATGGCTCCTGTCCCATGTGGAGTGATACCAACTGCACTCCACTTATCCTGGCTAGCGGTCTCCAGAATGGAGCCAGCAGCAGGAAAGAAGAGATCTTCAGGTCAATGTGAAGCGATACACTTGGCATAATAGTATAGGGCTGCTTTAACACTGCGGTTTGCCCACTCCATGGGTGCAGTGCAATTACATAGTTACATAGTAGATGAGGTCAAAAAAGACACAAGTCCATCAAGTCCAACCTATGTATGTGATTATATGTCAGTATTATCTTGTATATCCCTGTATGTTGTGGTCATTCAGGTGCTTCAGGTGTACCCGCAGCTTTCCTGCAGGTTTGCTGCGCTTATTCATCAACTTCTATTATATCCTGCGGGTTTGGTGCACTTTCTGAAAGTGATATGTTGCCTCCTCAACACCTGATTTAAACCCATGATTGCCATGCAATGCACATGATTGCGAGATGGTAGTGTGGCAGTTAGCTTGTCCTACTGTCAATGACTGTCAGAGGTGCAGGAAGTGAGATTAAATCTCCCCAATGCATTCACAGACAGCAATAATATTATACAGAAGTATTTATCTTTTTCAAGTTTATCCAAAAATACTTTTGTAGCAAGGTCCCAGGCCTCCTTTGATCTAATGATAACCTCCAGGGCCAGGGATAGCTGACATCCTTCTGTATGTAGTGGGGTGTGAGGCATGGTAGGTATAGAGTAGTTAAAGTTATTGGGCGCCAGAATCTTCTTGGATGCAAAAGAAATGTTCACGGTGGTATCTTCCTTATGTGTCACCCCCACTTCTCTGCTGGGTCCCTAGCTTGGCACTCTAGATACCGCTCAAGCTTCACCCCCGCTGGCCTGCTCGGTCCCTGGCTTGACACACAAGGCTGCTCTACAAGTGTCACCTCCGCTGGCTGGGTCCCTGGCTTGATTCCCATTGAAGTTTGGTTTGTGAGAATACTGATCTGGTACTTGGTTCAGTTACTCACTGTGGTCCCTGGTAATTAGGCGGACAGTCCCTTACTAGCGACAGCTTCCCCTCTACCTCCGACCACGACAGGTTCTCCGGCTGGCAGAACCGTCACTATTGGTTGGACTGCAAGCCGCAGTCCCATCCCTGCGCTGCTTTCTTGCTTCTGGATAGGCCCTCAGACAGCCTAGCAGCCAGATGTGGCAATACAATACACTTCCGCCCAGACAGCTGTCCAGGTGGCACAGATCACCTAACTCCACTCGAATATATAGGCTCTCCCAGCAGGCCAGGGGGTTCAAGAAAACCCCTCCCTATTGGCCGAGGTACCCCACATACCCATAACCTGACCTTACGTTGCCCTTTTCATATCTAGTGCCACCAAGTACCCGGCCACCTAGTGGTAGAAGAGAAAAGTGCAGCAAGGTCAAACTTTGGGAGAAATCAATAGATCTCTAGCAATCAACCAGGATAACTATTCCTGCCAAGTAAATTTGTGAGGAGCAACCCTGCCTAAACTCCAAGGCACTACACTTTTTTGGGGGATTAGGATTTTAATGATTAATGGTTGTTCATATCTGCTCTGCTTTCTTACAGTGTTTTTCCTTTCCATAAAATTATTCTATATTCACTTGCGATATGCTTTTGATATTGCTAGAAGATTTGACTACTCCAGAAAGAGTCAGATAACTAGCAGAACCACTCCTTCCTTGCACATCATAACCCCCTCTTCTTCTGGGAGTGTTTACTGTCTGTGCTTGCCTAGCCTCTCACACAAATACAAATAAAGCAGTATTTATCATAAGTTATTTTGTCCCTGGTAGTTGAGATGAGAATATTAGAGATGGGAGAACTGTTCGGGCCAAGCATATTCGCCCGCCGAGCACCCTACAACGCACTGCGTGCCGCACAGTGCATTCTAGGTCCCTGATTGGCTGAAGCAATGCACCTGACCACTGGTTAGGTGCAAGGCTTTGCCCAGTCAGTGCACAGAGCATAGTGAATAGCTGGTTGTTAAGGAGCAGGCCTAGAAGCCGACCTCCGCATTCTTAACAAAGGACAAGTCATCAACTGTCAGGGGGCTTCCCCACTTAGGTCTGGTATGGATTTTGAGGGGAACCTACACACCAAAATGTAAAAAAAATGGCATGGGGTCCCCCCCAAAATCCATACCAGACCCTTATCTGAGCATGCAACCTGGCAGGCCAGGAAAGGGGGGAGTGCTTTCCTGGCCTGCCCTCAACACTGTGGGGGCTTTGGGGTGATCACCCTAAATCACCTTGTCCCCATGTTAATGGAGACAAGGGCCTCTTCCCCTGAGCAGTGGTTGTGGGGGTCTGTGGGCAGGGGGCTTATCAGAATCTGGAAGCCCCCTTTAACAAGGGGGCCCACAGATTCCAGCCCCCCTATGTGAATAACTACGGGGTACTTTGTACCTAGTATGTGATCCTGAACTTCTGGGTGGGGGGGACGTGCAGGCTTGCCGCAGGCGGCCCGCTCCCGCTGTGATTTTACACATTGGGTGCTGATCACCGGGTACTGCAAACTCGATGTCTTCCGGCACCCAGTAACCTCTGGAGGAACCCTAGATTTCCACAGGGTCCTGGTTGAAGTTGTTGGTATAGTGACATCATAAACAGTCTACAGAGTAAGCCATAACAGAGTGCACTAGATAGCACTTACAAACAATTACTTGATCAGAGAATAAAACCAGGGGTAACCTTCTACTATGGAATATCAGGTCACCTCAGTAATTGCTAAGTCCATTCTCACTAGGTAGTCGGCAAAAAGAGTGATCTTTGTAGGAAACTTTGGATAAACCTTGGAGAGAGGCACTATAATTTGCCCCCCCCTCCAAAAAAAAATTAACACAGGAATCAAAATTGCTACCGAAAGACCTTACATATTTCTGGGCCATCAGAGACTCTGCTAGGGAGAGTGAACCTAGCAACCTAGTTAATGTGACCTGGGATTCCATAGGAAGATGTCATCCCTGGTTTATAACCTAATCATGTCATCATTTGTAAGTGCAATTGTATCATTTTATTTACCTGCAGTGCGCTCTGTTCTTTCTCATGTTCACTTATAAGGTCCTTAGATATACAGAAAATGTACAAAGATAGTTACATGGTTAGTGAGGTTGAAAAGAGACACAAGTCTATCTAGTTCAACCAAAAAAAATAAATAAATACAATCCCATATATACAATCCTTCACCCAAGTTGATCCAGAGGAAGGCAAAAAACCCCAGCAAAGCATGCTCCAATTTGCTACAGCAAGGGAAAAAAATTCCTTCATTATTCCCCGAGAGGCAATTGGATTTTCCCTGGATCAACTTTACATATAAATGTTAGTACCCGGTTATATTATGTACATTTAGGAAAGAATCCAGGCCTTTTTTAAAGCAATTTACTGTGCTTGAATAGACTCCCACCTCTGGAGGGAGTCTATTCCACATTTTCACACCTCTTACTGTGAAGAAACCCTTCCGTATTTGGATCTTTTTTCTTCTAGATCTTAAGAGGGCCCCTTGTCCTCTGTGACGATGTTAAAGTGACGACGTTAAAGTGAATAACTCAACACCAAGTTCACTATATGGACCACTTACATTATCTCACAAAAGTCAGTACACCTCTCACATTTTTGTAAATATTTTATATCTTTTCATGTGACAACACTGAAGAAATTACACTTTACTACAATGTAAAGTAGTGAGTGTACAGCTTGTATAAAAGTGTAAATTTGCTGTTCCCTCAAAATAACTCAATACACAGCCATTAATGTCTAAACCGCTGTCAAAGCAATTGAGTACACCCCTAAGTGAAAATGTCCAAAATGGGCCCAAAGTGTCAATATTTTGTGGCCACAATTATTTTCCAGCACTGCCTTAACCCTCTTGGGCATGGAGTTCACCAGAGCTTCACAGATTGCCACTGGAGTCCTCTTCCACTCCTCCATGATGACATCATAAAGCTGGTGGTTGTTAGAGACCTTGCGCTCCTCCACCTTTGGTTTGAGGATGGCCCACTCAATAGGGTTTAGGTCTGGAGACATGCTTGGCCAGTCCATCACCTTTACCCTCAGCTTCTTTAGCAAGGCAGTGGTCGTCTTGGAGGTGTGTTTGGGGTTGTTATCATGTTGGAATACTGCCCTGCTGCCCAGTCTCCGAAAGGAGGGGATCATGCTCTGCTTCAGTATGTCACAGTACATGTTGGCATTCATGGTTCCCTCAATGAACTGTAGCTCCCCAGTGATGACAGCAATCATGCAGCCCCAGACCATGAAACTCCCACCACCATGCTTGACTGTAGGCAAGACACATTTGTCTTTGTACTCCTCACCTGGCTGCTGCCACACATGCTTGACACCATCTGAACAAAATAAGTTTATCTTGGTCTCATCAGACCACAGGACATGGTTCCAGTAATCCATGTCCCTAGTCTGCTTGTCTTCAGCAAAGTGTTTGCGGGCTTTCTTGTGCATCATCTTTAGAAGAGGCTTCTTTCTGGGACGACAGCTATGCAGACCAATTTGATACAGTGTGCGGCGTATGATCTGAGCACTGACAGGCTGACCCCCCACCCCTTCAACCTCTGCAGTAATGCTGGCAGCGCTCATACATCTATTTCCCAAAGACAACCTCTGGATATGACGATGAGCACATGCACTCAACTTCTTTGGTCGACCATGGCGAGGCCTGTTCTGAGTGGAACCTGTCCTGTTAAACCGCTGTATGGTCTTGGTCACCGTGCTGAAGCTCAGTTTCAGGGTCTTGGCAATCTTCTTATAGCCTAGGCCATCTTTATGTAGAGCAACAATTCTTTTTTTCAGATCCTCAGAGAGTTCTTTGCCATGAGGTGCCATGTTGAACTTCCAGTGACCAGTATGAGAGAGTGATAGCGATAACACCAAATTTAACACACCTGCTCCCCATTCACACCTGAGGCCTTGTAACACTAACGAGTCACATGGCACCCGAGAGTGAAAATGGCTAACTGGGCCCAATTTGGACATTTTCACTTAGGAGTGTACTCACTTTTGTTGCTAGCGGTTTTGTGTTGAGTTATTTTGAAGGGACAGCAAATTTACACTGTTATACAAGCTGTACACTCACATCTTTACATAGTAGCAAAGTGTCATTTATTCAGTGTTGTCACATGAAAAGATATAATAAAATATTTCCAAAATGTTAGGGGTGTACTCACTTTTGTGAGATACTGTATGTATTTGTACATGTTGATCATATCCCCCCTTAATCTCCTCTTTTCAAGAGGGAATAGATTCAGTTCCTCTAATTTTTCCTTATAGCTGAGCTCCTCCATGCCTCTTATTAGTTTGGTTGCCCTTCTCTGCACTTTCCCCAGTTCCCCGATATCCTTTTTGAGAACTGGTGCCCAAAACTGAACTGCATATTCCAGATGAGGTCTTACTAATGATTTGTACAGGGGCATAATGATATCTCTCTTTCTGGAGTCCATACCTCTCTTAATACCAGAAAGGACTTTGCTAACTTTGGAAACTGCAGCTTGGCATTGCATGCTGTTATTGAGCTTATGATCTACCAAAACCCCCAGATCCTTCTGCACAGTTGTACTCCCCCTAGTATGAATGATGCATGCATATTCTTAGCCCCCAAGTGCATAACTTTACATTTATCAACATTAAACCTCATTTTCTACTTAGTTGCCCAATTAGTGCATTGAGGTTGGCTTGTAAATTGGAGACATGTTGTAAGGACCTTACTCCACTGCATAGCTTAGTGTCATCCTCAAAGAAATGCTACTTTTAATCCCAGACCCTATATCATTTATAAAGATATTAAAAAGTGAGGGTCCCAGCACTGAACCTTGGGGTACACCACTGATAACCTTAGACCATTCTGAGTAAGAATCATTAACCACTACTCTCTGAATTCTGTCTTCTAGCCAGTTTTCTATCCATTTACAAATTGATATTTCCAAGCCTGTAGACTTTAACTTACACATTAGTTGTGTGTGGGGAACTGTGTCAAATGCTTTTGCAAAATCCAGGTATACCACGTCCACAGCCATCCCTCTGTCCAAGGTTTTACTTACCTCCACATAAAAAGAAATCAGGATTGTTCGACAACTTCTGTCTTTCATAAATCCATGCTGTCTGTTGCTTAAAATATTTTTTTCCAGCAAGAACCCATCTATGTGGTCTTTTATTAAACTCTACAGTGTTTTATCAACTATAGAATTTAAACTAACAGGTCTATAGTTTCTTGGTAAAGACTTTGATCCCTTTTTAAATATTGGCACCATATTGGATCTGCGTCAATCCAGTGGTACCATTCCAGTCATTAACAAGTGCCTAAAAATTAGAAACAATGGCCTTGAAATGACAGAGCTTAATTCTTTTAAGATCCGTAGGTGGATGCCATCTGAATAAATATTTATGGACCATATCACTTTTGATATGTGGATTGTGGATCATTTGGGGCTGTATCATTACCACCCCCATTGCGAACATGAGCTCCCCCATACTCCTTTGTATACACAGAGCTGAAAAAAAGTATTTAATAAATTTGCCTTCTCTTTGTCCCCAGTCACCCACTCTAGATTAATTTGTAAAGGGCTACTTGCTCAGACCTGACCTTTTCACTATTAATATATTTGAAGAATTTTTGGGGGTTTGTCCTTCTATCTTTTGCAATCTGTTGTTCATTTTGAATTTTTGCATCCTTTATTTCCTTTTTACATAGTCTGTTATATTATTTGTAACATTTAAACAATGATATCGTTCCTTCATTTTTATATTTTTTAAAAGCTCTTTTTTTTATTATTTATAGCCATTTTAACTTTGGCCGTGAGCCACATAGGTTTTATTTTTAGCCATTTAAACGTATTGCCCATGGGAATATACTTTGCAGTGAGTTTACATATAGTCACTTTGAAGAATTCTCATTTCTGTTTTGTGTCCATTGATGCCAATATTCCCTCCCAGTCTAAGTCCTGGAGAGAAGCCCTCATCCTTGGAAAATTTGCTCTCTTAAAGTTAAGCATTTTTATCTTACCGTATGTGTTTGTTGCTTCACAGCTAAGATTAAATGAAATGTTAAATGTTATGGTCATGTCAGAAACCACGAATCAGACTGAGAAAGAAGTACAGTTAAATCACATTTGTTTGATAATAATAATAATAATATAAAGGTAAACAGAGTAAACATAGTCAAAACATAGCCAGAGTTCAGGAACCGGAACGGATAGCCAGACAAGCCAAAAGGTCAGGGAGCCAGAGATGAGCGTAGTAGAACAGCAAGCAGGATCTGGAGCCAGAAGTATTATCAGCCAAGCAAGTCTTTAACAGGAACACAGGAGAGTGTCTCTAGAGATGTGACCAGGGCGAAAGCAGAGATCATCTGGGCTGGACGGCTTAAAGTGGATGTAAACCCGAAAAAAAAAATTATATCATACTGTAGAGTATAAGATTTGCTATCATTTGAGCCCAGTCTTGCCACACAGAGTTAATCCATCTCTGAGCAATCCCCTTTTATTGTTCAGTGAGACAATTCTTGACAAACTGAGAAAAACTTTGTCAAATACTCCCCCTTGCTGTGAGTGACAGCCTAAGACACATGCAGTAATTTTTAATTCCTTCCCCCACTCCTTTTTTTAGCAGCTCTGCAAGGATTGGCTGTTCCACACCTCAGCAAGATTTGGCATTCTGAAGTCATGTGGTTACTTTCCTGTCTTTTCACTGGATGTTAGAGATTATAGCAGAAGTTCAGTGTAAGAAATACACAGGGGAGTGTAGAGGTGGGCGGGGAGTTTACTGACATCACAACTCCACCCACCGAGCTCCAGACAACAGACCCACCCACAGAATATGCAGTTTTTCGGGTCTAATAACAGACAGAGGGGAGACATTTGACAGGTAAAGATACATGCAGGAGGCATGTATATCCTTATAGATAACCCCTATGGCAGTAGTTTAGAAAGGATGACATTGGGTTTACATCCAATTTAAGTAGGCAGGACTTATGAGCAGGATATCATCAACAGGTGAGTCACTGTGGAGAGAGAGGAGCTGGCAATTAGCCAACAGCTGAGTGGCCAGCTTTGAGAAGGAAGGGCAGAGCCCAGCCCTGACAGGTCACTGCTACCCAGATGTTCTTTTATATGAATATTGGTAATAAGTTCTGCATGGTTTGAGATTACCAGGTCCAGTAGAGCATCATTCCTAGTCGGGACCTCAAAAAACTGGACCATAAATTGTCTTGTAATAGGTTTATACATTTTTGCCCTTTAACTGTTCCAGCAGTTCCATTACTCTAGTCAATTTCCGGGTATTTAAAATCTCCCATTAGGCCCCTTTCACACGAGGCGGACTCAGTTTCTATGGAGCCCGCCTCAGTCCATCGGCTCAGCGGGAGATCTTTCCGTTGATCTCCGCTGAGCCGGCGGATGACAGGTCCCTCTCTGCTCACTGAGCGGGGAGGTACTTGTCAGGCGCCGCTGCCGCCCATGGAGGGATTGGATGAAAACGGACAGCATGTCCGTTTTCATCAGATCTCACCCGATCTGATCCGCCAGCGACGGACCTGGACGTAGAGCCATCCGTCTGCTTTTAGCGGATCGGACGGGGTCGGATGTCAGCGGACATGTCTCCGCTGACATCCGTCGCTTTATAGGCTAACATGGAGCGCCCGTTCAGGTCCGCCGTCAAAACTGACAGGCAGACCTATATGGTCCGATCGTGTGAAAGGGGCCTTAATATCACTGTCCCAGCCCTTGCAGCCCTTTCCATCTGTGCACGGAGCTGAGTCTCCACCTCACTAACATTGGGAGGTCTATAACAAACTCCAGTGACAACCTTTGTAGTACACACACCCATGTACAGTTCCACCCATAATGCTTCAGCCTCATCACACTCTCCATCAACTAGGTCCTCTTTCACGCTTGCTTTGAGATCACTTCTCACATAGAGACAGACACCACCACACCTCCATTTTACCCTGTCTTTCTGAAAGAGAGCTTATCCAGGAATATTAATAGCCCAGTCATGAGAATAATGAAGCCAAGATTTAGCAATACCAGTGGTTTCACCTAGATTCCAGTGAAGCAGGGTACATTTGAGGATTTCAGTACACAGAGTACATGTTTGCAGGCTTCTTGTTGCAAATACATACCCAAGGATTTGAGAGTTATTCCCTTTCTTTTATAGATAAGTGTAAATTCTATGAACTGTTTCAAAGATCAATTCAGTAACCTTAGTATATCATTATCCTTTAGGCGTGCATACTTGCCAGCTATCAGACAGGTAAAATCAATACTTAATACAATGCCTTATATATTATTTAACATGTTTATTTTTCATCCTGAAATAAATAGATGAAACCCCTCTTAGTAATAAGTATTCTTGTTGATTTTTATACAATTAAATGGTAAGTCCATCAATAATGGATGCTTCAGTTACCTAGCGTCTTAAATCATCTGAAGACCTTGTCACTTCTCCTTATGCATTTTCCATAATATAAAATATTTAAAAATCATCTTGCAGTCAGACCCAATTTTGCAGGGTACAGCAGGTGTGCAAATATGGAATCACACAAATAGGGGCCTCCTTGCTTGAGTCCAGAAGAGATATAAAAAAAAAAAAACATTTAACTTTCCAGTACCTACAAAATAAAAAATATGATTTTTTAATGGACTGATGTCTAAAGAGGAACTTCAGTCTTCTTGAGCTGTGGCCCCACCCTTCCCCCCACGCCACAATCTTTTTTAATCTGGCAGGTGTACAGATGTATCAAAGGGCTCTGCCCAATCGTTCAGGTCCAGAGGATGCAGAGCCCTGCAGCACACCTGTGCATGTGCAGGGCATTTTTTCGGGCATGCACAGACACATTGAGTGTTGGAATTTCCATACTGGCTCCGTCTTCGGGCATGCATGGAAAACCTGCATGCACGCAGATATGCTGAAAGGCTCTGATAGGACCTAAAGCCCCACCGTCTGTGCCCATACAGAATTGGGGGGCAAACATCTGTTAGGATTATTCTTCTCCTGTGATCAGTCAAACTTCAGATGTATTGAAAAGCAGTGTTTCCTGTACACTCTGTTCTACCAAATACGGTTAAGCCTAATCATCCTACAACTAATGCCGGCTACACACGATCGGAATTTCAGCCCGCAAAAGACCGATGAGAGTTTTTCATCGGAAAATGCGACCGTGTGTATGCTCCATCAGTCTTTTGCTGGCGGAATTCCAGCCAGCAAAAGATTGAAAGCATGCTCTCAATTTTTCGGTCGGGAAAAGTTCTTATCCGAAAATGCGATCGCCTGTGGCAATTCCGACGCGCAAAATCCCTACGCATGCTCGGAAACAATTCGAAGCATGCTTAGGAGCATTGAACTTAATTTTCTCGGTTCGTCGTAGTGTTGTACCTCACCGCGTTCTTGATCGTAATTTCAGCAAACTTTTGCGTGACCGTGTGTATGCAAGGCAAACTTGAGCGGAATCCCGTTGGAAAAGCCGTCATATC
Organism: Lithobates clamitans; assembly: GCA_037952925.1. Lineage (NCBI taxonomy): Eukaryota > Metazoa > Chordata > Amphibia > Anura > Ranidae > Lithobates > Lithobates clamitans. Next base: position 1,379,651 of record JBBGZY010000125.1, on the reverse strand, counting down.
TTTTTCCGATGAGAAAACTGATTGTGTGTGCATGGCATTACTATGGAGTTAGTGAAAACAGCAAGTTAGTACAACAGCGTGCTCAGAAGTCATCTTAAAAATCAGTCTCAGGGTTTTTGTTTTTCTAATAGTCACACAATAAACATTTAAAACTTTTCTAACAACATCATTGTCGCCTAGGAGAGAATGAAAGAAGTGCTTCATTGCAGCACAAAAACACAATAAAGTTAGTGAAGTGAGTGACAAAGGATGGCTGTGCCTGGGATTACCGCAGCAAAGGAGGAAGAGGTAAGTGGCTAATCGGTGGTACATTATAGCTACAGAAATGTCCATATTATTTAACTTTTCTTGTTACATATGTTGTTTTTTTTATGTAGTTTCACTTTAATGACACTTTCTTTGCAAATGTTGTCTATGCTCTAGGCTGTGTTTTTGAATGTCACTCTATTTTCATGTTGGTACTTTGCATTGCCAAGATGGGTTTTGTCCAATATGTTTTACATGCCGTAAATACTACACTGTCAGAACACAAAGGGCAGTATTCAATTATACAAATCACATGGTTCTAAAGCAGGGTAATTTGTCTGACAGATTAGCACATTCAATGACCGGCTGACAACATAAATGTTCCCTTTGACTCATTGAACGTTTTAAACGAAGCATTCGGTAGCCCTCTAAGCAGTAAAACATATCCTTGATGTCAGGGTCTGCCCAAATCTTTTTGGGGCCCTAATCTGAATTTGATTTGCCCCCAAGTCCCTCCACCTCCTCCGTGGGGGATGCAGTCATTATGATTGAGACTGCAGACTTATCGTGCGTCCAATAAACCCGCATTAATTAAGCTCTGTAATATGTTTAAAGTATAGAAAACTAAAGAAGGAAATTAAAATATTTTGCAAGTTTGAATCAATTATAACAGACTAAAATGGACCTGGTGGTTGATATATTTTCCATGTTATAATTTTGAATACAAAGCAATGTGTGCAACACTTCCAGGTATTTATTACCTTTGCCAGAGATTACAGTATTTTCCCAACAATACATTCCACTACCTTTTATGAGAGGGGCATGTAGGCAGGTGCAGTCTGTACTCCCCACTATAGGTGGCGCTAAATTGAAGCAGCAATGCAGAAAGGGAAGGAAGTGGTGGGGAACTTCGTTCTTCTATGACTTTCTGCGGTCACTAGGGGAACAGCTGTCCAATTGGACTGTGTAGAAGAAAGAAAGTGGCCGCACACTGGAACGAGAAGTTTGCTTGACAGGGATCTTTATTGTCGCATGGCAGACAGATGATACAGGACCAAAGTTAACATTTTACACGGGTATACCGTGCTTGTTCGTAACTCATCCAATTGGACGCTGTGGCCCCGCATAACCTCTGCAGCCATCTTTGGTGAGGGCAGAGCTGATTTAAGCCTCTGGCCTCTTGACTTGGTGTGCATTATGCAAATGGTTAGTGTAGGGACAAGTTCCCCGTCTGTCAGGGAGAGTGTTCAGAGGTAGGGAAAATGTTCCGGAGGAGTAGGGACAGGGCGGGGACTACATCCTCAGGTTTTAGGAGGCCTTGCATTTTGGTGTGGACTGGCCAAGGCCGCAGAAGCTGTTGGCTTACCCGCCGAGCCCAATTGTGCATTGCTGGGACTTTTCCTAATACACTGTTCTCATTCACCTTGCCCTCTGTGTGATCACTGCTCACCAACACACCAGCTGCATGAAGGTGAGGATTAGTGATGAGCTTGGGTTTGGTGAAACCTGGAAGGCAGTTGTTAGTGCTGGGCCAATGAGCTACGAGCTAGGGATTCCCCAACCCCACAGCTCTGCATAAACAAATGGGCAGGGATGCTTGTGATATCATTGACCTAATATGGCTGAACCCAAGCACATCTCTAAGTAAGTAAGGAGATGCATGGTAACTGTTGGAACATTAGCGCCTACACTGAAATTCACATTTCTTCTTTGTGCCAAAAACCCCACAGGATAAGTGCATTACAGAAATGTCTTGTAGTGCTGAGCAGGTAGACAATGCTCCCTGAGTGCATCTCACGGTTTAATTCTCAATGAAAAATCTGGTGCAGCTCTGCAGAAACCAATCATCTTCCAGGCTTTTTTTTTTAAATTCTTTATTTATATTTTTCCAAATACAAAAATAAAATCCGTACATTGGCAAACATCTACTACAAATCCTTCTCCAATATCCCTCTTCTTACAAAATGCCCACCCCCCTCCCATCCCCATCCTGCTGAAATACTATAGTGCAAATCAAAAACCTCCAGGCTTTATTGTCGCAGCTTAAGGGCCTATTCACACTGATACATTTTTCCTGTTTGTACCTTGCAAGAAAAATGTTTCCCTTTAAATCCTATGGGACTCTTTACACCACTGTGTTACAGTTGCTATGTGTTTTGAAAAGTCCTGCATGCTGCATCTTTGGTACAGTTTTGAAAACCACGCAAAAAACACAGCTTCTCATCAAAATAAATGGAAATTGCAGGAACGTTGCGGTAAAATCGCATTTTTGGTGCATTTTTGAGTCACATGTCCATTTTTCACAGGTGCAGGGAACCCAAAAACCACCCCAGAAATGCATCTGAAACACAGCAAAATCAAGGTAAAAATGCTTATGCGCTTTTACCACAATTTTGCTACAGAGCAGTGTGAAAGGGCCCTTACTGAACAAGCTAAAGTTAGAAGCTGATTGGCTACCATGCACAGCTGCACCAGATTCTGAGTGCTCCAGTTTAACTGCTTGCCAACCAGCCGTCGCAGTTTTACTGTGGCAGAATGGCACGGCTGGGCGAAACGGCGTTATGTTGCGTCGCTTCGCCTTTTGGCCACTAGGCAGCGTGTGTCTGACCCCGATGCGAGTGCGGGCGCGATGACCGCTGGGCTCCAGCGATAGTTCATGACAGAGCGAGAACTGGGATCTGTGTGTGTAAACACACAGATCCCGGTTCTTTCAGGGGAGAGGAGACAGATCATTTGTTCATACTATGTATAAACACCGATCTCTGTCTCCTACTAGTCAGTCCCCTCCCCGTACAGTTAGAAACCCGCACTATGGAACACAGTTAACCCCTTGATCACCTCCTAGTGTTAACCCCTTCCCTGCCAGTGACATTTACACAGTAATCAGTGCATTTTTATAGCACTGATCGCTGTACAATTGTCAATGGTTTAAAAAAATGTGTCAAAAGTGTCAGATGTGTCCGCCATAATGTCGCAGTCCCAATAAAAATCGCAGATCTCCGCCATTACTAGTAAAAAAAAATAAAAAAAATAATAATAAAAATGACATAAATCTATCCCCTATTTTGTAGGCGCTATAACTTTTGTGCAAACCAATCAATATACGCTTATTGCAATTTTTTTACCAAAATATGTAGAAGAATACATATCGGCCTAAACTGAGAAAAAAAATTGTTTTTTTGATAAAAAATGTGGGATATTTATTATAGCAAAAAGTAAAAGATATTGGAGGTTATTTACGAAAGGCAAATCCACTTTGCACTATAAGTGCATTGCAAGTGCACTTAAAAGTGCACTTGGAAGTGCAGTCACTGTAAATCTGAGGGGAAGCTCTGTTTATTTTATCGTCCAATCATGTGCAAGCTAAAATGCTGTTTTTTATTTTCCTTGCATGTCCCCCTCGGATCTACAGCGACTGGACTTCCAAGTGCACTTGTAGTGCAAATTGGATTTGCCTTTAGTAAATAACCCCCATTGTGTTTTTTTTCAAAATTGTCGCTCTTCTTTTGTTTATAGCGCAAAAAATAAAAACCGCAGAGGCGATCAAATACCACAAAAAGAAAGCTCTATTTGTGGGGAAAAAAAGCTGTCAATTTTGTTTGGGTACAGTGTCGCACGACCGCGCAATTGTCAGTTAAAACAACGCAGTGCCGAATTGCAAAAAATGGCCTGGTCATTAGGCAGCCAAATCTTCCGGAGCTGAAGCAGATAAGTAAATCTCCCCCTACATCTGGCCTCATCCCAAGGTGTATTTCTAGAACTTTTACCTTGAAGCTTTAATTATATGGCCAGAGATGGTACAAAACATTTTAGTCACTGTGACTTCTGATAACTTGTAACTTCTTTCCCAATTTTAAGATAATTTCAAGAACTTAAGGATTATTGTCAGGAATCTTTTGTTGTTTATATGAGATTCAAATACTAAAAATAGCCTCAAAGCTGCCCATATTTTTCCTATAAGTTTTTCTAACAATGAAATCTTAATGGTTTATGTCCCTGTTGGCTGAAAACTTTTATCTTCTATCAAGGAAAAGAGGACAGACAATGCAGAGAAGTGGTGATAAGAGTGCCATAGGGAAATAAACATTAATATATTTTCCATTAATAATACAAGTATAATTAAGAATTTAATTTCTGTCCTGCCTGTTAGTTACACTAAAACTAAACATTATTTAATTGTGTGTAAATCTACAATGAAATTGATAGATATATATATAGAGGCTCTTAAAGTGACCCTGTCAAGGCCTAAAAAGTACCAGAACTAACAATATTGCTGAAGTCAAAACACCACGTAGTACTTGCTTTAATCTGCAAATCGTCTTCTGTTTTCTTGTGGACCTCGGATCCTAGTTGGCACTAAAGGACACATTTTCTAAAGTAGTGACTGGTGGTGAGATATTAAAGTGTTACTAAACCCACAACAGTAAAATGAGTCTGTATATGCAGTAAAGCATGCTTGTTATACTCACTGTGGAATATAAGGGGTTAATTCTACGCATTGTGTAAATAGGCTGTTTGATCCTGTCTTCTCTGATCACCCCCTTCTTTTACTGTCCCTAATCCATCTGCTAATAGAACAAAGTCTTGAAGGCACTCTGCACATGCTCAGTTTGGTGTGTATTGCTAGAAGTTTTTTTTTTTTTTTTTTGGGAGGGTGCATGTGATCAGCACAGGGCCAATCAGCACTGTCCAGACAAGAAAGTCAGGGGTCCTGCAGCCTCAAAGGATAGTCAAAACAGAATGAAAACTCCTCTTACAAGCTTTAACCAGAGCTCGGCCGGACACTGGTAGAAGTCGAAGACTGCTATACACTGCTGATGAGAAAAGGTATTTAGCCGTTTATATTTACTAAAATAATTGCATTTCCATGTTCTGTGTATCCTGGGAGACCAGATATAGTGAATGCAGGGTCCTGGGTTTAGTAACACTTTAATTTAAAGCACATGCACCAGGAAGATTCAGTTGCAGTGAATGTATTTTAGAAAACGTTGTTCAAGTGCTGCGCAACAAGGCACCAAAATGACCCCCCACTGCGCTTATGGACAAACTAAAATATATTATATTGATACTAATGAATAGTGATTGTTACAGCTGCCAACTAGTGTCAAAATAATTTAGATAAAGTGAACAATCTTCAATAGAAGTAGTGGCGCTAAATAGCAGATAAAAAGAAGTGAAAGTGGGTCTCTAAACAGGGAAAGTGTTAACCTTCTCACTGCTGATAATGAAAAAATATATATAAGTAGTGGTAATCCAATAAACCCTCCCCTTTGCAGGTTGGGATCAAAGTAATCACATAGTAGCATAAAAATAAACAATTAAACATTTGAATAGTGACAATGATTCATAAAAAATCAGTGATAGAATAAAAAATGTAACGAAAAAAATCATAACATTAAACATAAAAATGGATGAAACCAAGTCCATACAAAATATTCAGTGCCAATAAAGTAGACGAAAAAAACTTTTCATGCAGTAAATTATCTTCCACCACAATGTATTAAGGGTATTCCTGTGCTACCGAAATGGAGAGAGAATGTGAACACTATAAATGTATGGACAGCTGCATGCACCGAAATTGGGGACAAAACAAAACCCCAAAACACGGGATAAGATAAGGAGAGAGGGTGCTGCGCTATCCAGAAAACTGAACAAAAATTAAAGTATGAGGGATCTCAAAAGGGATAGTATACTAAATACAAGGGGATGCTGATATCAGAATATGATATGGGATTAGCGGCATGATATTCTAATATCAGCATCCCCTTGTATTTAGTATACTATCCCTTTTGAGATCCCTCATACTTTAATTTTTGTTCAGTTTTCTGGATAGCGCAGCACCCTCTCTCCTTATTTTATCTTCCACCACACCATCCGTGACCACGATCCACTCTTATGGAGCCGCACTCCCCGGAAAGATATGCCTTGCACTCTCATGCTCGGCCAATAAGCAGGAATATAGCCACCCAGGGGCTAACCAAAGCAAATGAGACTTTATTGCAGCGGAAGGTGTCCTTCAGTCAGCAGCGCTCATCCATCATAACCACATGAAAGAAATGATAATGCCTCCCATAGTGTGATAACATATAAACATTTATTAAAAAATGCTTCCAAATCCTCAATCATTGTACTCACATTAATATGTTAAAAACCAAGCATGAACGAGTAATGTTACGGCTGTGGTGTTGAATAATGGTCACGGCGGACCCGGGATGCAGAGTTAACCTCACCCTTATCCCCTCGTTGGATCCTCAGTAGCGCGAGGAGATTGCCGCCGACCCACAAATCACACGAACAGCAACAGGTTGTTGCTGTTGCTGTTCGTGGCTATATTCGAGCATGAGAGTGCAAGGCAAACAGCTAGAGCAGTGATCAGTGTATTTTGACAGCAGGGAGTCCCTACTGTCAGATCACAATGTCCTGGTGGAGGAGATTCCTGCATCCACCCCATTTGCACCCCAAACAGGAAACTGTTTTTAATTAGCCCACTGGTTCAACTTAAAAAAACAAAGCATATGTATCCGGCTTTAGTCTCCTGGCACTAAGCCTTACCGATGTCAGCTATCCTTCATACTCTTAGAGCAGGGGTCTCCAAACTTTCTAAGCAAAGGGCCAGTTTACTGTCCTTCAGACATTAGGGGTGCCCGACTGTGGCCAGTGGGAGCAGAAAATGTCCTGGCATAAGTGCCCCATTGTTGGTGTCAATGGAGAGATTAGTGCCCCATTATTGCTGTCAGTGGGGGTAATAGTGCCCTACTGATGGTGTCAGTGGGACGAATGGTGCCTTATCGATGGTGTAGGTTGTTTGAAAAGTCCTCCAAGGCCAGATAAAGACAAGCCAAAGGCCACATCTGGCTTCCGGGCTGCAGTTTGAAGACCACTGTCTTAGAGCTTATGCAAAGCCAAAACTTTGTTTAGTCCTGGATAACATTGAAAGGGTTCAGTGGCCCTGTCAAGTTTTTATAGCTGTCTGTGCCCCAGTTAGGAAGTTCCAAAGCTTCAAAGGAGATATTTTGACGCACTTGCTGTCATGGTGACTATGTTTTACCAGACAGGAAGTGAGGGAAAGTCTGCAACAAGAGCGCAATATAAAAAAGTTCCTGCTCTACTTAAAAATATGGTATTGGTATTGGTGGTGACAACCAAGCAATTAGCATTTCATGAAGCAGTGGCATTCTATATATGAAGGTTACCTATAATACAGCAGCTACAGTATAATGATGCCCATTTGCATGCCAACAGTAAAGCCTTGTGTAGATTTCATTAGCAGATATCTAATGATGGTATTCTGCATGATATAATGTCTGTTTTTGCTTACTGTTTGATATTGTTCTCTAGATCATTTTTGTCAGTGTTAACATTTATCACATCTCTAAAAGTTCTCACTGCAACCTGTCCTTGTGTGCCACTTGATAGTTCACATTACAGAATACAGAGCATCATGACATCAAATCAGCTGATCACATGACTTCAGTTTGGAAACCGGACATAATCACAGAGCTAAATCCATATTACCCTAGTTTTACCTTGTACTAGCAGAATACAATGCTAAACTCATGTCAATGGGAATATAATCTGAAAAGAAAGACGAATTTATGGAGACTATACGAGGAACCAGTTAATAAATTAATTCAAATTTATAATCAATTAGTATTATTAATGTATTAATAAATAATAATACTTTAGGTAATATTAATGGATAAGGAACATATGTAGATGTTTGAAGACAGTGACTGATAAAACTAAACTTGGTTCTCAGTAGAAAAATCCTAAATTGGCCTCCATAATAGAGCTAAGATGGTGTGTTTTACTAGAAGTACACAAATGTCTTCTTACTATCATTTACATGTGTTCAATCACAAACCAGCTGAATTCACATTTATAGTATACTACATTACATGCCGGGGCACACTATAGGTCATATCCATAGGTACCGGTACCCTAGGCTCTGCTCAAGACACTTCTTGCCCTTCATATCTACTTTTATTGTATTGCTATAAATGCAATTTTTAATAATATACAAAAAATCCAAATTAATTGATTTTTTTACTGTTCAAAACCATCAAGCAATGCAACAGATTTCAAGCTAAACTGCAGCCAAAAACAATTTTTGGACATGTTCACTGTAAAAATAAATTAGTACTAATGAAGTGTATTCCATGTGTGTAGGCTGAGCATTCTGTAAAACTTTTACTTTTATTTCCTCCTTACAGTATGGTAGGCGCTGAATGTCTGCCGGTGGGGTTTACAGTTCCAGCTGGAGTATACTGATCATAGTGGGTTGCTCACTCAGTAACCCATCCATATTGGAAATGTCTTGTAATCTTTTCAAAAAATTCAAGGTCTTCTGTGAATTGAGGTGGTGCAGATGAACGTCATGATCTCACATCCTCCAATAACAGAAAACTTTGAATGACAATACAAGTTTTACAGAATGCTGCTGCCTTAACACAGGGCACACACTTTAGTAGCTTCAATTTATGTTTATGGTGTACATATCCAAAAAGTGTTTTTGGTCAGAGCTTAAGCATCTGTCACATACCTTGCAGCTGAGCCTGATGTGGGGTCCACTGATATTTCAACACTGGCCGCGAGAGTGCGGTGAGGTATGAGTGCCTGTGTAGTGGAAGTAGTGATGCGTAGCAGGTGCGTCACCAGAGTTGGCCGGATAGCTGGAGCAGCAGATGACAGCAGGAACAACAGACCCTGGGCCGGTAGACAGTGTCTGGTAGCTGGTGCAGGAAGACTGGTGGTCCACAGTAGAGGAAGCACCAGCGGGAGCTAGGCAGGTGCAAGCAGGGCAGATGAACAACTGGATGCAAGGTCAGACAAGTCAGGTCAGCAACAGACGGTCAGATACAGAAATAAATGATAGGCAAGGAGTCATCAGAGTACAGGCAAAGGTTGGCAACACGAGATGGTAGCAGAGGGGCAGAAGGTAGAGCAAAGCCCAGAGACAAGCAAAGGTCAGGGCAGATAGCCTTCAAGCGAAGTCAGGAGCAAGCTGGATCAAACACAGAAGTCAGCAGAATCAGATATAGGAACACGGGTACAGCTACAGATCAGACAGCAATGGACTAGTGCAGCTGCTTTACTTATATAGGCCACTTGGCGCCAGTGTCAATGGTGAATGCGCACATCTGTGTTCGCCTGTGCACAGCAAGACAGGCACCAGCAGGGCCACGCCTGCACATTTGCATGCACCTCTGAACTTCAGCTGCACCATGGCCAGCACGTTCCTGACAGCACCCCTTTTGTTAATCAAGCTTCATAAAGTTAGCTAGAAAATAACATACAATCCAAATTTAGGTCCTGAGAACAGGAGGACACAGCAGTAAATTGTGGTCATGGCTGCACTGCATTGAATAGTGTGTGTGGCTTAAAGGAATATGGTATATAGAGTCTCAGCCTTCTTGCTGTATACACTGCACACATATGTCACTGCAACCCTTGTATCCACAAAATAATCCATACTGTGCAACAAACAAGAATCGCTCACTGACACTTAAACTTCAGGACAAGGGATAGTTTTTGGAATTGGATGTTTTGCTAACTCTCCTAGACTCAACTCCTTTCCTCCTGGCAGCAGAATTTCAGAAGAAAAAAGGCTTGACGTTCGTAAATTCATGTAACGCGTTTAGGCGTATTTAGGCACATAAAGCACTTGGGTGTTAATTCATTTCATTGGCCATAATAATAATTTATTCTGGCCACTGAAATAAATTAAGGTTCAAGCGCATCTAGGAGCACCAATTTTTTTTCTGCCAAAACTCTGTTGCTCCTGGACGCACTGTCTGTGGGATTTTTTTTTCTGACTCTAAATGCCTTTGCCTCTAAACTCCTCTGAACACCTTTGTGTACATGGGCACATAGGCTAATATGCAGGGGCGTTTGGGCGTTTTTTTGCGCAAAGAATATAGACAGGTAGCTAATACTCTGTAAAAGCTACGAGTAACTGCTGAGACAGCATAAACGTTGGTCAGGGGCATGTAATGTACAGCACAGCTTACATAAACCACGTTCAGGACTATGTAACTGTAGCCAGGTGCTGGCTAACTTGCCTGTATTATCATGGGATATTCTGTAATAGCAGCTGCCGTGAGCTTGTTTCCCTCTAGTGTTCCGCCTGGACATCATGTTATCATTTCCTGGATAAAGAGAGAGAGACCACTACTGGAAGCAGGGGATTGTGGGACATGTGGTCTGGAGAGCCAGGCTTTCATTTGAACCAGTGTTGCTGCAGATTACAAGTTCCAGAGAGAGAGGGATGCTGGGTGAAGACATACATAGCCTAGTCTGATTAGGAGCTCTTCCTCTTGGGAGTACGGCCTTCAGCTGAGAGCAGGGACCCATCTGCTTTAGGAAACGTGAGCGGGCATCGTAGCCTGGACAGCGTGGGGAGACTCCAGCAATTGAGCGTTACACCCACAGACAGATCCACCATTACCAGCTCCCTGTTGGCTGAGTGACTGCCAGAGGTCACTCTCATCGTCACTGATACAGACCCAGCTGAATCCCAATGTCGTGTGGTGCACAGCCAGGCACCCTTCACTGGTTGCAGATTCTTCAAGAGCCTGTTCTGGGACATGCCATTCCCTTGAGTCTTGTTATCAGGACAAGTGAGCGGGCGGAAGCCCACCCTGTGTACAAACCACAAAGATACTGCATGCAGACACCTTTATCCCATCTCTTTACATGAGAGCTTCCAAAGGTAACACTTTGCATATGTTATTCTCTATTGCTGGTCACCATTGCACAGCAATACCCCTGGGCCCTTGTTGAGCCAGCTGAAGACTCTGGATATCTACACTTCAAGGACTCAGGGCCGGTCCTAGACGGGGTGCACGGGGTGCAGTGCACCCAGGCGCCAGAGAGGTGGGGGCGCTGAAGCGCCAGAGTGCTCCACTGCTCCCTTCCCTCCTCCTCCTCCCCTTGATTGTGTCCGGCGGCGGCTCCAAGAAGAAAGAGGCGCCGCGCCGCTGTTTGCTGCTCAAGCCCCTCCTCGGAGAAAGAGAGCAGCTGCCAGCCGGAGATGACATCGGAGGCAGAGCGGCTGGTCTCTGCGTGGAGAGAGACCAGCCGCACAGTGATGTCGCGGGGGGGAGCGGAGGAGCGGTGGAGCGGTCCGTGCCTGACACATTCTCCTCTCTGTGTCTCCCGCTCCCGCTCCCGCTCCTGCCTGCTTTGATCTGCTCTGCTCTCCACCCGGGCGGCGCGGCTGGCTGCACACTGTCCTCTCCTCTCCAGCTGCCGCCCGGGTATATTTATGTACCCTAATGGAGGGGAGGGGGCTGCACTGTACTAATGGAGGGGGAGCGAGGGGGGCTGTACTGTACTAATGGAGGGGGGCTGTACTAATGGAGGGGGCTGTACTAATGGAGGGGGCTGTACTAATGGAGGGGGGCTGTACTGTACTAATGGAGGGGGGCTGTACAAATGGAGGGGGGCTGTACTGTACTAATGGAGGGGGGGCTGTACTAATAGAGGGGGGGCTGTACTAATGGAGGGGGGCTGTACTGTACTAATAGAGGGGGGCTGTACTAATGGGGTCTGTACTAATGGAGAGGGGGCTGTACTAATGGGGGGCTGTACTAATAATGGGGGGGTCTGCACTAATAATGGGGGTCTGTACTAATAATGGGGGGCTGTACTAATGGAGGGGGGGCTGTACTAATAATGGGGGGTCTGTACTAATAATGGGGGGGCTGTACTAATGGGGGGTCTGTACTAATCCAGAGGGGGTCTGTACTAATGGGGTCTGCACTAATGTAGGGGGTCTGTACTAATGGGGTCTGTACAAATCCAGCGGGGGTCTGTACTAATGGGGTCTGTACTAATGGAGTCTGTACTAATGGAGGGGGTCTGTACTAATGGGGGGTTCTGTACTAATGGAGGGGGGTCTGTACTAATGGGGGGGTTCTGTACTAATGGGGGGGTTCTGTACTAATGGAGGGGGGTCTGTCCTGGGGGTTTGTACTAATGGAGAGGGGATCTGTACTAATGGGGTCTGTACTAATGGAGGGGGGGTCTGTACTGGGGGGGTCTGTACTAATGGAGAGGGGGTCTGTCCTGGGGGGTCTGTACTAATGGAGAGGGGATCTGTACTAATGGGGTCTGTACTAATGGAGGAGGGGTCTGTACTAATGGAGGGGGGTCTGTCCTGGGGGGTCTGTACTAATGGAGAGGGGGTCTGTACTAATGGGGTCTGTACTAATGGAGGGGGGTCTGTACTGGGGGGTCTGTACTAATGGAGGGGGGTCTGTACTAATGGAGAGGGGGTCTGTCCTGGGGGGTCTGTACTAATGGAGAGGGGGTCTGTACTAATGGAGGGGGGTCTGTACTGGGGGTCTGTACTAATGGAGGGGGGTCTGTACTAATGGAGAGGGGGTCTGTCCTGGGGGGTCTGTACTAATTGAGGGGGGGTCTTTACTAATGGAGGGGGGCTGTACTAATGGAGGGGGGGTCTGTACTAATGGAGAGGGGGTCTGTACTAATGAGGGGGTCTCTCCTGGGGGGTCTGTACTAATGGAGGGGGGGTCTGTACTAATGGGGTGGTCTGTCCTGGGAGGTCTGTACTAATGAAGGGGTGGTTTGTCCTGTGTGGTCTGTACTAATGGAGAGGGAGATCTGTCCTGGGGGGGTCTGTACTAATAGAGGGGGGGTTACCTGGGGGGGATCTGTACTGGGTAAGGTCTGTACTGAGGGAGGGGTTTATACTTAGTGTGGGTTCTGCACTGACGGAGGGGGGTCTATATGTAGTGGAGGGGGGTCTGTACTGAGGGGCGACTATAGTTGGTGGAAGGGGGGTGACCCTAACCCTAGTGAAGCCAATGCAGCTGCAGGCTCTCCTTTTCCCCCTCCTTCTCCTTTCCCCCCTCCCTCTCCTTTCCCCCCTCCCTCTCCTCCTGCGTGCTGCTGTACTAGTGAGCGGTGCTTGCCAGCACAGCTGCCCACAATGTTTCTTCCCCCGCCTTCATATCAACCAGGGAGGAAACAGTATAGAAAAAGGAGCAGAGAAGAGGATTGTGGGACATATAGTCCCGAGGACTGGCAGCCCCACTGTAACACTGAAACTGGAGCCCACACAGCATGCTCAGGTGAATGGGAAAGAAAGAGAGAGACAGGAGCCCGGAAAAGCTTTCAGGGAAGTACACCCAGGACTCCAGAGGGAGAAGACAGTGCTGAGAGAACACCATCAGAGAGAGAACCCGGCTGCCCTGCGCCACCAGAGGGAAAGCCACACAGCCTGGTGCCATCCCTGGCAGAGAAAGGAATGGAGTCTTTGCAGGAATACAGATCTGGGTGCTACCCAGCGGAGTCACCATGGGCAATTCAGAGTGAGCTGACTCCTGATCAGAGGAACCGTTGCTGTATCGCTGGGTCAGGTGAGAGGGCCAATTGGCCATTATGTACTAGTGTCCATAGGAACTGCAGTCTCTGACCATCTCCTGTAGTATGTCTGCAGTCTCTGACCATCTCCTGTAGTATGTCTGCAGTCTCTGACCATCTCCTGTAGTATGTCTGCAGTCTCTGACCATCTCTTGTATTATGTCTGCAGTCTCTGACCATCTCCTGTACTATGTCTGCAGTCTCTGACCATCTCCTGTAGTATGTCTGCAGTCTCTGGCTATCTCCTGTACTATGTCTGCAGTCTCTGACCATCTCCTGTTCTATGATTGCAGTCTCTGACCGTCTCTTGTATCATAACTACAGTCTCTGACCATCTCCTGTACTAAGTCTGCAGTCTCTGACCATCTCCTGTACTATGTCTGCAGTCTCTGACCATCTCCTGTACTATGTCTGCAGTTTCTGACCATCTCCTGTACTATGTCTGCAGTCTCTGACCATCTCCTGTACTATGTCTGCAGTCTCTGACCATCTCCTGTACTATGTCTGCAGTCTCTGGCTATCTCCTGTACTATGTCTGCAGTCTCTGACCATCTCCTGTTCTATGATTGCAGTCTCTGACCGTCTCTTGTATCATAACTACAGTCTCTGACCATCTCCTGTACTATGTCTGCAGTCTCTGGGCATCTCCTGTACTATGCCTGCAGTCTCTGGGCATCTCCTGTACTATGTCTGCAGTCTCTGACCATCTCCTGTACTATGTCTGCAGTCTCTGACCATCTCCTGTACTATGTCTGCAGTCTCTGGGCATCTCCTGTACTATGTCTGCAGTCTCTGATCATCTCCTGTACTATGTCTGCAGTCTCTGATCATCTCCTGTACTATATCTATAGTCTCTGACCATCTCCTGTACTATGTCTGCAGTCTCTGACCATCTCCTGTACTATGTCTGCAGTCTCTGGGCATCTCCTGTACTATGTCTGCAGTCTCTGATCATCTCCTGTACTATGTCTGCAGTCTCTGATCATCTCCTGTACTATGTCTGCAGTCTCTGATCATCTCCTGTACTATGTCTGCAATCTCTGACCATATCCTGTACTATGTCTGCAGTCTCTGGGCATCACCTGTACTATGTCTGCAGTCTCTGATCATCTCCTGTACTATGTCTGCAGTCTCTGATCATCTCCTGTACTATGTCTGCAGTCTCTGATCATCTCTTGTATCATAACTACAGTCTCTGACATCTCCTGTACTATGTCTGCAGTCTCTGATCATCTCCTGGACTATGTCTGCAGTCTCTGATCATCTCCTGTACTATGTCTGCAGTCACTGGGCATCTCCTGTACTATGTCTGCAGTCTCTGATCATCTCCTGTATCATGTCTGCAGTCCCTGATCATCTCCTGTACTATGTCTGCAATCTCTGACCATATCCTGTACCATGTCTGCAGTCTCTGATCATCTCCTGTATTATGTCTGCAGTCCCTGACCATCTCCTGTACTATGTCTGCAGTCTCTGATCATCTCCTGTATTATGTCTGCAGTCCCTGATCATCTCCTGTACTATGTCTGCAGTCTCTGACCATATCCTGTACTATGTCTGCAGTCTCTGATCATCTCATGTACTATGTCTGCAGTCTCTGATCATCTCATGTACTATGTCTGCAGTCTCTGATCATCTCTTGTATCATAACTACAGTCTCTGACCATATCCTGTACTATGTCTGCAGTCTCTGACCATATCCTGTACTATGTCTGCAGTCTCTGACCATCTCCTGTACTATGTCTGCAGTCTCTGATCATCTCCGGTACTATGTCTGCAGTCCCTGATCATCTCCTGTACTATGTCTGCAGTCTCTGACCATATCCTGTACTATGTCTGCAGTCTCTGATCATCTCCTGTACTATGTCTGCAGTCTCTGATCATCTCTTGTATCGTATCATAACTACAGTCTCTGATCATCTCCTGTACTATGTCTGCAGTCTCTGATCATCTCCTGTATTATGTCTGCAGTCTCTGATCATCTCCTGTACTATGTCTGCAGTCTCTGATCATCTCATGTACTATGTCTGCAGTCTCTGATCATCTCATGTACTATGTCTGCAGTCTCTGATCATCTCCTGTACTATGTCTGCAGTCTCTGATCATCTCCTGTATTATGTCTGCAGTCTCTGATCATCTCCTATACTATGTCTGCAGTCTCTGATCATCTCCTATACTATGTCTGCAGTCTCTGATCATCTCCTGTACTATGTCTGCAGTCTCTGATCATCTCCTGTATTATGTCTGCAGTCTCTGACCATCTCCTGTACTATGTCTGCAGTCTCTGATCATCTCTTATATCCTGTCTGCAGTCTCTGACCATCTCCTGTAGTATGTCTGCAGTCTTTGATCATCTCTTATATCCTGTCTGCAGTCTCTGATCATCTCCTGTAGTATGTCTGCAGTCTCTGATCATCTCCTGTATTATGTCTGCAGTTTCTGACCATCTCCTGTACTATGTCTGCAGTCTCTGATCATCTCTTATATCCTGTCTGCAGTCTCTGACCATCTCCTGTAGTATGTCTGCAGTCTCTGATCATCTCCTGTAGTATGTCTGCAGTCTTTGATCATCTCTTATATCCTGTCTGCAGTCTCTGATCATCTCCTGTAGTATGTCTGCAGTCTCTGATCATCTCCTGTATTATGTCTGCAGTCTCTGATCATCTCCTGTACTATGTCTGCAGTCTCTGATCATCTCCTGTACTATGTCTGCAGTCTCTGATCATCTCCTGTACTATGTCTGCAGTCTCTGATCATCTCCTGTACTATGTCTGCAGTCTCTGATCGTCTCTTATATCCTGTCTGCAGTCTCTGACCATCTCCTGTATTATGTCTGCAGTCTCTGACCATCTCCTATATTATGTCTGCAGTCTCTGATCATCTCCTGTATTATGTCTGCAGTCTCTGATCATCTCCTGTACTATGTCTGAAGTCTTTGATCATCTCTTATATCCTGTCTGCAGTCTCTGATCATCTCCTGTACTATGTCTGAAGTCTTTGATCATCTCTTATATCCTGTCTGCAGTCTCTGATCATCTCCTGTAGTATGTCTACAGTCTCTGACCATCCCCTGTACTATGTCTGCAGTCTCTGATCATCTCCTGTACTATGTCTGCAGTCTTTGATCATCTCCTGTATTATGTCTGCAGTCTCTGATCATCTCCTATACTATGTCTGCAGTCTCTGATCATCTCCTGTACTATGTCTGCAGTCTCTGATCATCTCCTGTACTATGTCTGCAGTCTCTGATCATCTCCTGTACTATGTCTGCAATCTCTGATCATCTCCTGTACTATGTCTGCAGTCTCTGATCATCTCCTGTACTATGTCTGCAGTCTCTGATCATCTCCTGTACTATGTCTGCAGTCTCTGATCATCTCTTGTATTATGTCTGCAGTCTCTGATCATCTCCTGTACTATGTCTGCAGTCTCTGATCATCTCCTGTACTATGTCTGCAGTCTCTGATCATCTCCTGTACTATGTCTGCAATCTCTGATCATCTCCTGTACTATGTCTGCAGTCTCTGACCATCTCCTGTACTATGTCTACAGTCTCTGATCATCTCCTGTACTATGTCTGCAGTCTTTGATCATCTCCTGTATTATGTCTGCAGTCTCTGATCATCTCCTATACTATGTCTGCAGTCTCTGATCATCTCCTGTACTATGTCTGAAGTCTTTGATCATCTCTTATATCCTGTCTGCAGTCTCTGATCATCTCCTATACTATGTCTGCAGTCTCTGATCATCTCCTGTACTATGTCTGCAGTCTCTGATCATCTCCTGTACTATGTCTGCAGTCTCTGATCATCTCCTGTACTATGTCTGCAATCTCTGATCATCTCCTGTACTATGTCTGCAGTCTCTGATCATCTCCTGTACTATGTCTGCAGTCTCTGATCATCTCCTGTACTATGTCTGCAGTCTCTGATCATCTCCTGTACTATGTCTGCAGTCTCTGATCATCTCCTGTACTATGTCTGCAGTCTCTGATCATCTCCTGTACTATGTCTGCAGTCTCTGATCATCTCCTGTACTATGTCTGCAGTCTCTGATCATCTCCTGTACTATGTCTGCAGTCTCTGATCATCTCCTGTACTATGTCTGCAGTCTCTGATCGTCTCTTATATCCTGTCTGCAGTCTCTGACCATCTCCTGTATTATGTCTGCAGTCTCTGACCATCTCCTATATTATGTCTGCAGTCTCTGATCATCTCCTGTATCATGTCTGCAGTCTCTGACCATCTCCTGTATTATATCTGCAGTCTCTGATCATCTCCTGTATTATGTCTGCAGTCTCTGATCATCTCCTGTATTATGTCTGCAGTCTCTGATCATCTTCTGTATTATGTCTGCAGTCTCTGATCATCTCCTGTATGATGTCTGCAGTCTCTGACCATCTCCTGTATTATGTCTGTGGGCTCTTTCTAACAGACTCTCTAACAGAAGCCCTCTCTGTGTGCATCAGAGAGACCCCCCTCCAGGTCTCATTAGTGTATCCTCTTCCTGTATTTTCTTTATTAAAAGATTATGGGAGGATCCTAGGGTAACAAAGACTTCTTAGGGGCGCATCTCTGTGTTTGAGTCGTTGCCATAGAAACATTTGTAAAGGGGAGGAGTTGGTAACATGACCACGCCCATGTGGGGGCGCCAAAAATATTTCTGCACCCAGGCGCCGGTGACCCTAGGATCGGCCCTGCAAGGACTCCTTCACTCTTCTTCTCCCCCCCCCCACTTAAAGGACATAATATCTGTGCACATTAAGGGGAACTCAGATACTGATCATTGCATTTCTTAAAAATTGTTGTGTTATAATTGTGCCACACACTTTATGGGCCTGTGGCACCAGGATTTTAAGGGAGCAGGCTGACAGAAAAAGGTCTTTATCTTCCCTTTTTATACCTGTGGTCATAAGTTCTTTCAGGACCTACTTGTTACTACTGTTTGACTTATTGTGATCTTCCATTGCATTGCATATCATTTGTATACTTGTTAAGACCAAAGTTTATTACTGAAAGATATCTGCCTTAGCAATTCTTGTTCTTATCTGCCTTAAAGAATTCTCAGTAAAATTACTTGTTCATTTTGCTAAAGTCTGGTGTCTGTGTACTTGCATTATCACTTTGAAATATGTCCGAACGCAGAGTGTCGGAAGTGTCGGGTGGATTGCAATGTAAGGGCAACCTTAGGGGACAGTCATCTTCCAGCGTCCCTCACGGGGGTGGCGCTACATAATGTACAATAGGGTGCATAGAAAGCAGGGCCTTGTTCACATGAGAGTAAAGGGATGGAATTTAGGGGTGAGGGAATGAGTAAAGCGTATGTGAGAAGAAAGTGTGTGCCGTACAGTGGAGTAAAAAGGAGCACTGGATGAGTGCTAAAGAAAATAATTTAGTTCAGAATATATGCTTATCTTCAGAGGCAAATTTTCAGAGCACACTTAAAGCTGAACTTCAGGAATTATTTGTATTGCTTACTTAAATTGGTCCAGCTTGGCATAATGTACAGTAAGTATGCAAATCTGAGGGGCCGCTGGAGAAGCTGAAAACCAATGTAAATAGTCCGTGCTACTATACTGATGGCCACGATCTATCAGCTCCTACTCAGGTTCTACATGTGCAGCTGCCCCACTGTACACTGACAACAAGGGGGTGCTTGTCTAACAATGCCACTATTCATAGTATGAATACAAGGTGTTCATTGATTGGACAAGATGGAGAGCAAGGGCTGTCATGTCACAATCTCCACCTCATCCCATCAGAGAATTCCCTGCATTCATTGAAAAAAACTAAAAAAATCAAATGTGTTCTATAAATGGCAACCTCCTGTAGCCATTGTGCAGCGGTGCAGCCACTCATATAGGGTCTGAGCAGGAGTTAGAAGAACCCAGCTATCACTGTAGCAGTGCTGATTATTATAGTGATTCCATCTTCCCAAGAAGCACCTCAGGTATGAGATATGCATGCTTAAATTGTGCCAAGCTGGACTACTGTAAGTATGCAATAAAAATCTTACCAGGAGGTCAGCTTTAGGGCACTGGCACACGGAACTCATGTATGAACATCAGTATGGCCAAATTTTCTTGCATTTAATTTGCGCAAATTTGTGCGTATTTGCGTGCGTCGTACACACATACATGAGCGGAATAAATTCTAGCTCTTAGATTAGATATGCATATTTCCTTGCATACGCACATAAAATACTGACCGGAAACTGAGATTTGTGGGTTTTTTTGTTTATTTTTACTCATCTATATGGAGTAGATGTTACCGCACTTTGTGGACAGGCACAATAAAAACAATGAACTGCATTTAGAGCAAAAAAACACATGTATGCCTAAACACACTTTTTTAGGCAGCAGTGAGCAAGAGATCTTAAAGTGATGCTAAAGTCTTGTTTTTTTTCTTTAAAAATAACAAACATGTTATATTTACCTTCTCTGTATAGTGGTTTTGCACAGAGCAGCCCACATCCTTCTCTTTTCTGGCCCCTCCCTCCTCTTTAGTGCCCCGACAGCAAACAGCATGCAATGGGGCACCTGAGCTGGGCTGCAGACACGGAGCTGTGGCCCGGCCCACCCCCTTTTTCTCCTCATTGGCTGACTGACTTTGACAGCAGTGGAAGCCATAGGCGCCGCACTGCTGTCTCTGCCAATGATTAGAGGAGTCCCGGGCAGACGAAACACTCCTGCAACATCGCTGGCACTAAATGGACCTCAGGTAATTATTAGGGGGGCTGAGAGGGGTTGCTGCACACAGAAGGCTTTTTATCTTAATGCATAGAATGCATTAGGATATTAGAAAAAATGTTTGCCGACTTAAATTGTGTGATAGGACCTTGTTGTCGGAAATTCCGACCGTGTGTATGCTCCATCACACATTTTCTATTGGATTTTCCGACACACAGAGTTTGAGAGCAGGCTATAAAATTTTCTGACAACAAAATCCGTTGCCGGAAATTCCGATCGTGTGTACACAAATCTGACGGACAAAGTGCCACGCATGCACAGAATAAATAAAGAGATGAAAGCTATTGGCCACTGCCCCGTGTATAGTCCTGACGTACGTGTTTTACGTCACCGCGTTTAGAACGATCGGATTTTCCGACAACTTTGTGTGACCGTGTGTATGCAAGACAAGTTTGAGCCAACATCCGTCGGAAAAAATCCTAGGATTTTGTTGTCGGAATGTCCGAACAAAGTCCGACCGTGTGTACGGGGCATTAGAGAGTGCGATATAGTGTGTGGAAGGAATAAAGAGTAGGTAGGTAAAAAGGGACGTGTATGTGAGAGTGTGAAGAAGTAAATGTAGTGAATGATAGCAGAAGGTTATGTGCAGAACAAAGTATGTATATTGTGAGATGGTATCTTGAAATAAGCGCAAATATGCATGCTGGTAATCTCTGCACGCTAAAGACTGATGCTGGTTGTCAGCCCTGCTTGAGTCTCCAGATGACACAAGGATGCCCGTCCTTACAGTCTGCAGCGCGTAGTACATGTAGCACCCTAAGGTGTACAGAGTAGAAACATTTTGTTTTAGCTCCTCTGTAGACAGAGGAGCTAGGATTAATTGTTGTTGTGCTGTTGATTAGGGATGAGCCGAACACCCCCGGTTCGGTTCGCACCAGAACATGCAAAAAATTTGTGCGAACACCGTTAAAGTCTATGAGACACGAACATGAAAAATCAAAAGTGGTCATTTTAAAGGCTTATATGCAAGGTATTGCCATAAAAAGTGTTTGGGGACCCGGGTCCTGCCCCAGGGGACATGTATCATTTTTTCATGAGCAGTGATTTTAATAATGCTTGAAGTGAAACAATAAAAATGAAATATTCCTTTAAATATTGTGCCTGGGGGGTGTCCTTAGTATGCCTGTAAAGTAGCACATCTTCGCCATGTTTAGAACACAGCAAAACTTTCTAAAGGAAAAAAATGTCATTTAAAACTTCTCGCGGCTGCAATGTATTGTCGGATCCCGGGCAATATAGATAAAAATCATTGAAAAAAAATGGCATGGGTTCTCCCCCAGTGATCGAAGATGAATGGACATCGCAGGACATTTTTTTTTAATAAAGGAATTGTCCTAAACTGTCTACTGTCATTTTTACTTTTTTGACACTTTTTTGGTGACTATGTAGGAGTACAATGTGCCCGATACCCATTCACATGGGGGGGCTGGGATCTGGGGGTCCCCTTGTTAAAGGGGGCTTCCAGATTCCCATAAGTCCCCCGCCCGCAGGCCTCCACAACCACCGGGCAAGGGTTGTGGGGAAGAGGCCCTTGTCCCCATCAACATGGGGACACCCTCCCCATGTTGAGGGCATGTGGCCTGGTACAGTTCAGGAGGGGGCGCACCCCCCCTTTTCCTGTATCCTGCCAGGTTGCATGCTCGGATAAGGGCCCGGTATGGATTTTGGGGGACCCCCGTGCCATTTTCTTTCACATTTTGGCTCGGGGTTCCCCTTAAAATCCATACCAGACCTGAAGGCCTGGTATAGATTTTGGGGGGGACCCCCAGGCAAATTTTTTTTTAGTTTTGGCTCGGGTGCCCTTTAAAATCCATACCAGACCTGAAGGGCCTGGTATGGATTTTGAGGGGGACCCCCACGCCATTTGTTTTAAATTGTGGAGCAGGGTTCCCCTTAATATCCATACCAGACCTGAAGGTCTCGGTGTGGTTTTTAGAGGGACCCCCATGCAATTTTTTTTGAATTTTGGTGTGGGGTTTCCCCAAATATTTATACAATGGACTGGTGGGTGGGAATCCATGCCATTTTTTTCAATGATTTTTATGTGTATTGCCAAGATCCGACAATACATTACAGCGGCAAGCAGTTTTAAATTACATTTTTTCCCTTAGAAATATAATTTTGCTGTGGTATAGTAAAACACTTCACAGGCATACTAAGGAGACCCCCCCAGGCACGATATTTAAAGGAATATTTAATTTTTATTGTTTCACTTTAAGCATTATTAAAATCACTGCTCCTGATAAAACGTCCCTTTTAAAAAAAATGTTTGCATTGATACATGTCCCCTGGGGCAGGACCCGGGTCCCCAAACACTTTTTATGGTAATAACTTGCATAAAAGCCTTTAAAATTAGCACTTTTGGTTTTTCATGTTCTGTCCCATAGACTTTAACTATTTGCGCGATCTCCTCTGAGTGAGTAACTTCAACCACTACACCCCAGAGCCTGATAGAGGAGGAGCATCAATGCTCTGCGTCTCCTCAGGAGTGCATATGTTCCTCTGTACGAAAGCCTAGAAGAAGATATCTGTTCCTCAAAGAATCAAAAGTACAACAATCTGATTTGACAGCACAGTGTGAAAAATATTGGCAGCTACACTGTGTATGTATGAGAGAACAAAACAAAGAAATCTCTGCTTTTGTCCCTGTAGTAACCAGCTAATTAAAGGATATGAAGACAAAATTCTTATCTGTATATTGACAGAAGGGGATATTACATTGGTGGGTAGTCAGTGGAAGTCTTTGTAACTCTTCTTGACACAGCAGATATTTCAAACAATGCTACAAGCAAAATGCCCTAAGGCAGTCAGAGCTTATGTTTCAGAAAGAATTATGGTAATGATGCCAAATGTTATACAAACTTCTCACTGCAAAAGTACTAAGTAGGACAAAGATGGTTCCATCTACCTCAGGGTCCCTGCCTATCACATAGGCCGTGGTAATTTCTGTCACTTCATGACAGATGACAAAGCCTTAAAGGGGTTGTAAACCCTCATATTTTTTCACCTTAATGCATCCTATGCATTAAGGTGAAAAAACTTCTGTCACTGACCAGACCCCCAATCCCCCGTTTTACTCACCTCAGCCCGTTCGTTCCCACGCCAGAGACGCGCTCACTCTCTATGCCCGTTGTCTCAGCTCTTGATTGGATAGATTGATAGCAGCACAGCTATTGGCTCCTGCTGCTGTCAATCAAATCCAATGACGCGGGCGCCGGGAGGCAGGGCCGAATCCGGAATTCTGTGTCTATGGACACAAAAGCTGGACTCGAGAGCGAGTCCGCACGGGGACCCCCAAGGGGAGCGCTTCTCCTAGGTGGTTTCCCGATGCGGGGAGGAGCCACGAACACCGTTGGGGGACCACAGAAGACGAGGATCAGAGCCACTCTATGCAAAACAAACTGCACAGTGGAGGAAAGTATGATATGTTAAAAAAAACTGAAAAAACACGAGGGTTAAGTAACCCTTTAAGAAACTAAACCCTAACTGCCAGATAAACAATGTAAAGGGCCTCATCACCAAGGTCTATACACAACTGTTATCTGAAATGCTGACGTTACTGTTTCATGTAGGCAAAGATGAGATGCAGAAATGAATGTGGCCCTAGGGGACATATGGGATCAAATTAGTGGCGGCTAGTGGTAATTTTTTGGGGGGCGGGTGGCAAACAGTGCACCCGCCACCTCTCCCCTTGTCGGGTCAGTCTGGTCAGTGCACATACCTCAACCACAGGCGTCTTCCCCGGCTCTCCTCCGCGGGCATCATGAGCGGGCATCTCCTTCCCCTGCTCTGTGGCTTCTGTCTCCACCCTCCTCGGCAGGTAATGAGAGCGCTTCTCCTTTCGGCCAATCAGGAAATTAGAATAGAGAATATTGGGTGGGCTGGCGCAATGCTCTGCGTCTGGAGGCCACCCTATTTTGAAGCCTATTAAAGCCTCTGGCTCTAATAAGGTGCTTAAAAAAAAACCCTGCCTGCTAAAATTCATGTGTCCGGCATCCTAAAAGGGGCCAGATGCATGAATAGGGGGTGGCGATGGAAAGGGGAGGCGGCGCCCATGCGCCCTAATAGACAGGCCGCTCCTGGATCAAATACTACAGAATGTGTAGCTTGCCTCAATATCTCCTACTCATAGAGTGACTCAACTTTTTATGTTTTAGAGGGCTCATCGGAGTTGTTACACAGGGTAGGCAGGAGAGAAAATTCCAAATGTACAAGATGCACTCAATTACCTGCCTCCTTTATGCTCCTTTTTTAGAGAAGCCCGAAGTTATTTCGGTATTGGCAGGAAGTGCTGGATTTTCTAAATTCTGTATATGATACAGTGCTGACTCCAGATCCCGTTTTTATGCCTTTTAGGATATGTAAATGTTACTAGAATGGATTGTAATCAGACAGCGGCTATTATGAGATCTCTTTTTTTTTAGCATGTAAGCTACCAGTTGGGTTTCACCCAACCCTCCTACCCTTGGGGACTGGATTCAGGAAATGGATAAATATGTAATGTCTGAAAAATAAAAATATACTTACTGTATTGAGAAAGTAGATAGATGCATCGTGTTCTAATTTTAATTTAAATCTATAATAAAGACTGGGTATATTTTTAGTAGAGGTGGGAAGGCTTGTCACAGAAAAGTTTTCTTATACTGTATACTATCTGTTCCGGACTATTGTTGATAGGTGGAAGTCATCATTTATTTTGGCACTGCTCCACAGCTCAAACCTTCTTGTTGGCAGCTTGAACTCTTGTAAAAGACCTTACTGGATTGACAATACCTATGGATGCACATATCTGCATCCTAGGAAAACTGTTCTGCATCTTGCAGTCACCTATGCGACATTGACACAATGATATTCTTAAGCCGCATTTAACAGCTTCTGGTGTTTTTACAGCTCTAGCGCTGGACCCTAAGAACGCGCTGGTCCTGGGTTTTTTTTTGGAGCTTAAAAACGCCTATGCCACTTACAGCTCAAAAATACCTGTGTGGGTATGAGGCCATTAAATAACATGGAGAGACGTTTTTAAGCTGTAAAAAAAAGCTCATAAACGCGGCTGTAAAAACGCCCATGGGCATGAGGCCTAACTATAGCTGTGATTTTAACCTATTTTGTCTTCAACCTTTTTAAATCAAACTATTTGTATGTGTAGAATAGGGGTAGGCAACCTCGGCCCTCCAGCTGTGGTGAAACTACAAATCCCATCATGCCTCTGCCTCTAGGAGGCCTGCCTGTGATTGTTAGGGTCTTGCAATGTCTCATGGGACTTGTAGTTTCAAAACAGCTGGAGGGCCGAGGTTGCCTACCCCTGGACTGTAGAATAAAGATTTGTTTACTTTTTAATACCTTTATGGTTTGTACATTTATTAGACCCTACAGGGTACATTTAAAGTCTAATTTGATTTTGTTCTAGTACGGTATATGTTCTCTATGGGATGGTACCTTTGTAGGGTCATAATTGTCTCACACTCATCCCCCGCACTTCTCTATTAAGAAATACTATTACAACTTTCAATACGATATCGGCTCCATGTGTGCATCTTTTCCATAAACATCTTCTTAATCATTCACAAATACTGGCTGATTACTCACCAACCTAAATCATATGTACACCAAGCATTTCAGATTCCTGATGTGTGCCTGTTGTACCATGTACTTGTATGAAAAAGTATCCTGTTCTCTATGTATTGCTTCCTTTATGTGAAATCCCTGGTGTTCCTGCCAGTCCTTCTGCTTTCCTATTGAAAACTGACCACCCTAAGCATGAGAGCACAGCGTGGCTAGTTCTCTAGCTATGCTGGGAACTCAGCTTGCTCTCCTCCAATAATCAGACTTCTCCTGACACCCCCCCCCCTCCGCACAGCCTTTTACTAGGATGCTCAGTGTGCTGCTGTTTCTCCTCCCCAGCTCTTATGCAGCTGAGATCAGAGGGAATGTGATCATTTATAAAAATGGGAAAAAGGTGTTTAGAATGATTTTTATATCTATACACAAATGTTTTGCCTTTCATTTCTATTTTAAATTAAATAGGTTGTTTTACAAGAGGAGGGTTTGCAATCAGTCTCTACTATTTTAATGTTCTTATCCACTACACTGAAGTCTACATAAATTATTAGCACCCTTTGTGTTGGTCCAACAAAGGAACAATCCACATTATACGGGAAAAGCACTTGTACTTCCAGGAACACTCAATGGGGCACCCTTTCCTCTTCTCTCTCCTCCCTATTTTCTTCCTCTCACTCTACCCCCTCCATTCTCTATTTCTCTCTTTCTCATTTACCCTTCTTTTCTTTAGCTTCTGCACATGACATTACTGTAAAACTGAATCTCCCAACCTTTAGTCTTACTCTACTCTACTTACTCTAGTTCTACCAAAGTTTGTATTACTAAAACCTGGTTACCTGATATATTTTTATATAGTTACATAGTAGGTGAGGTTGAAAAAAGACACAAGTCCATCCATCAGTATTACATTACATATCCCTGTATGTTGCGGTCATTCAGGTGATTATCTAATAGTTTCTTGAAGCTATCAATGCTCCCCGCTGAGACCACCGCCTGTGGAAGGGAATTCCACATCCTTGCCGCTCTTACAGTAAGGAACCCTCTACGTAGTTTAAGGTTAAACCTCTTTTCTTCTAATTGTAATTGTGTGACTTTGACCTGAATGCCCAAGATAACAGGGTCTCTCTAAGCGCTGGAGCAGATTTTAATAGTCAGTCTGCATACTGCTACAGACACATTTTATTGGAGAGGGTTTGTTTCAGAAAACTAAAGAGTACACTGATAATTCTACAACTTTTATAAGACACACACGTTGCATGACTTTCTAATATAAAATATCTTTGAATTATGTTCTCTGTAATCTTGCAGTTATACGTCTTTCTTTCAGCTTGGTGAGGCCACTAATTAGTTCTTATATAATAAGCCATCTGTGTAGATGTAATTAAAGGCATTATAGCAAAAGCAAACATGTTGTGCATGGGAATATTTTGCCAGAACTTTGTCCTGTGTAAATGAAATCAATGTTCTCGGGTTTGTCCTTGCTGAGAAAGAGACAGCACAATAGCGAAGTGTTAAATGTGGCTTATGTTCTGCCACCCAATGTGGCTTAAATGTGACTGCCACCCAAAGCTAAATTTACATAAACTCAGGGAATGAGCAGTTTCTTGTCATTGATTCAAAATAGCAGTACTGCTCCAGCTTGTAGTAGGATAGGGGTTGTGTGGTGGTCATGACGTACTCCATGTTTCCCTCCTCGTTGGGTGCCAAGCAAGGGTCATATTAGAGGCCTACAGCGGGCTGGGTTCTTCTTGACTACGTTGGGCACTTTGCACAGGGTCACTGCACTACACGTGGGGTACCTTCAGGGCTGGACTGGGATAAAAATTTGGCCCTGGACTTCATCCAGACCTGCCCAATTTATTTGTGCAAACAAGCACAAAAACAGTATATAAACTATACACAATTGTGCAAAAAAACATAAGTAGCATAACATAAGGAGTCCTCACTAACCTCTTTTACTATTTCACTTATTCTCCTCTGTATTTTTCTCATCTTTCTCACATCACTGTGTGAAGTTGAGGGCGAACCAAGAAAGCCATTACTTTGACAGGCTGTCACTGAAACCAGCCCACTGAGCCATCGGCCCACCGGGAAACTCCCTGTAGTCCCGATGGCCAGTACAGGCCTGGGTACCTTTACTTGAGCCACGCTCACAACCTAGAAAGAGGATCAAGCATGAATGAATGCTATTAAACTCTCTTCATGTACTAAACGTCACCATGGTTACTTGTGCATTTAGGAGGGACACGCAGAGGCCTTGCCCTCTCCACCTGTCCAGCATATCATTACTGGCTCAGTCCCAGTAACAGTATAAGATCCCACTCTTCTTCTTCTGTATCTGTATACAGAATGAGGGCCCCGGTGGTGCAGATATTCTTCCGTTTGCCATTGGAGACAGATCGCGGCCCAAGAAGTGCCAGCAAAATTTCCCTCCCTGCAAGAGGCTAGCTCATCTGCCACATGTACAGGCTTACGACGGGCTGCTAGGGAAAACTTCATTACCATTGGTAACCACTGTATCTTCAAACTGTATTAACTCTTGTACTGATGTCTTCACACCCCAATGTACTTAGTGACTCAAGCTGTAGACTATGGGGTTGATTTACTAAAACTGGAGAGTGTAAAATCTGGTGTAGCTGTGCATGGTAGCCAATCAGCTTGTTAAATTAAGCTTTGACAAAACAACCTGGAAGCTGATTGTTTTCTTTGCACAGCTGCACTAGATTTTGCATTTTCCAGTTTTAGTAAATCAACCCCTATGTGTACTGGTTACTTGCATTGCACTTCCTGAGTTACATCAGACGAAGAATGAATAAGAATAAGTTAACATGATGATAGAGACAAACAATGGTACAGAATAAGTGCCAACGTTTTCTAACATTCCTAGTCCTTAACATTAGGCTTGTAGCTGCCCCATCATAACTGTTGAAGCAAAAGTCCAATACTGGCTGAGTCAATGTCTGTAATTTAGCTTGGGAATGATACTGCCCATCCAGACTCCGGTAACGGCATCAGGCGAGCCTGGCAAGGTGGATCAGGCCTAAATTGATCTCCTTCTCTTTCTTCTCTTTCCCCTTACTTACTCTCTGCACCATCTCTCCATCACTACCCACCCCTCCAGGTTCTATCCCTCTTATATCACACAGGACCCGGGGTTCAGACTCTCAGACCCAAAGAAAAACCTGGGAATTACAGTTAACCCCTAACTTCCTACTGGGACACAAGTAACCACTAGCTGCCTAGAAGATGAGTGTGGTCCCTATTTAAAGAAGAGGATGTATAGGGATATGGAATTAAATTTATATTGGTCTTTGTTTTGTCCAATGGCTTGTTGAGTATGGTTACCAGATTTTAAAAATCCAGGAACACCCTACTGACCATACCCACTTTTTACCATACAGATAAAACCAAGCCCCCATTTATAGCCACATCCCCCAAATCACTAAACACTAATATGGCTGTGAAGTGCATAGGAAATCCAGTCCAGGAGACAATTGCTGCACATGTGCGCCTGGCCTGCAGCATCACCATATTGTGCTACAGGTTTCCTTCTAAGGCCATAAGGACATTCCTGGGATGTCACTTGTTGCTGATCCTGAATGAAGCCAGGATTGCTTTAGCTTTTTGTCCACTGCTGGGGCCAGCATCTGTTGCAGCAGTCCTGCTCCATAGTGGTGCACACTTAACCCTACAGACCCCTGGACTATTTGCAGACTCTGCTAACCACCTTCATCTTGTGGGCTCCTGATTGCACAGGAGCCACTGTTGAGATTTAACATTTTGCACTGCTTTGTCCTGCCTGATCCCTGCTCCCTTCTTTTCTATAGATACACTTTACTTTTGAGAACACAGAATTAGACCCACAACTGTTCACCAGTCCTTTCAAAAACCAACAATCCCACACTGAAAGCTATCCATCTAGTCCTACGATCCTGGCCCCAGCACTGTTGTTGCAGTAATTAAAACATCGACCATTGTTAAGGTGATTTTGTTGTCAATCAAAACATTTTAAAAAGCAGCTCCCTTTAATAAAAAGATTGTTACCAGTCTAAGGGGCTCTGATTTTAATCTTCAAAAGCCAAGAGTTACCGAACGATCTTTACTATCCAACAAACTGCTGAAGAAAATATTGATGTAGAGGCTGGGAGACAGAACTACAGACAGCTGGGTACCAGGCAGCTGATAATCTTGCAAGTGTGTCAGATGGTGAAAATTCAAAATTCAAAACTCAGAGTCAGTACCCACCGGACCACTAAGCATTATTTTAAATAAACATGTTAAAATGTAAATTTTAGACCTGAAAATACTTGGGGAACTGTTTTTCAAACCTTTACTTTCAGTAAAAATACAATAACATGAATTTTAGTGTCCAGAAACAGTTTCATAATCGTACAGTACAGGAATAGGGTCTATCTTGTTTTTTTTTTTTGTTAAAAATAACAAACATGTAATACATACCTGCTCTGTGTATTTTGCACAAAGTAGCCTAGATGCTCCTCTTCTTGGGTCCCTCTTTGGTGCGCTGGGCCCCTCTCTCCTGTTAAGTGCCCCAACAGCAAGCAGCTTGCTATGGGGACACCAGAGCTGAGCTGCAGTTCCCTGTGTCCATTCAGACACGGAGCTGCTGCTCGGCCCTGCCCGCTTTCTCTTCTCTTGGCTCACTGACTTTGATTGCCCCGCCGCTGTCTCAGCCAATGAGGAGGGGAGTCCCGGACAGCCGCGTCTCTCGTGCAACATCGCTGGATCTAGATGGACCTCAGGTAAATATCTGAGGGGGGGGGGGGCTGAGGGTGGCTGCTACACAGAGATGTTTTTTTTATTTTAATGCATAGAATGCATTAAGATAAAAAACCTTCTGCCTTTGCAACCACTTTAATCATTGGTTATATACAGCTACCTTCAGATGACTGGTACTCTCATGCAACATCGCTGGATCTAGATGTACCTCAGGTAAATATTTGGGGGGGGGGGCTGAGGGGGGCTGCTGCACAGAGATGTTTTTTTTATTTTAATGCATAGAATGCATTCGGATAAAAAAAAAACCTTCTGCCTTTACAACCACTTTAATCATTGGTTATATACAGCTACCTTCAGCTGACAGGACGCTGACAAAGAAAGCTGCGGGGACATAAATAAATCCTCCAACTTTTAGCAAGCCTCGTTTTTTGCTAGTGTCCTTAGGTAATGGGTGTCTTCTGTCTACTGAGAGAAACTTACCTCTCCTTTTGATGAAAATTTTTAATCAAGATTCTTCTATCATGCTCTAGCTTCTCCATATCCACTGCAGCTCCCTCCTAGCAACTTTCTGCATTGGTTGACTCCTTGGCTGAGCCTCGGGGGACCATATCCAGACCCTGCCTGTAAGAAGATGCAGGGTTGGCCTTTAATGCCCTGGCTCCTGCATGGGTGCTCACCTTGGCACAATGTGCATCATGTTGAGTTAGACACAGAGTGCTATACAGGTCCAAGGCTGGGGTCCATCCACTGATGGAGCTCTGTCCCTGAATACCCCATAGAAGGTATGCCTACTGATAGGGAAAAGGCTGTCCGTAATCCCCCCACGTGGCTGCTATTGGTAAGTGCCTGAGGTTTTTCCCTTGGGGTTCATGGACCGAGCTGCACCACTTTAAATGTGTGGTGCACGCACTATGTCAGAATACTGCACCACTTCCATCATTCTTTTCCTTACCTGTACTGCAGAAACAAGATATACCTGTGCTCAAATCAAATTAGCTTGTACTGTGCATGTATATAATCTATCATGTGCTAAAGGGGTGTGACCTCATGGTAACACTACAGATTCTGGATGAACCCTCTGCACGCTGCTATATAACCTTTATAGAAAACTCTGTAGCTCTCCCCACTTTGTGTCTGTTTGCCCCATGTTGGCATTGTGTCCATAGTAGCATTTGCATTTGCAGAGCAGTGTAGGACTGGCCATAGATGCATTACTTTGACGCAGTTGGCCAGTTTAAACATGTATTGCAATATGTGTGCCCTAAAAATCCCTGTTTTAAATTGCAAAGTTGGCTAGAAAGGGTATATAGCAGTGTGCAGAGGGTTCATCCATAATTTATAGTATGGTACACGTGACACTTTTTGGTGCACGTCAACTCTCTCCGTGTTCCTGCCCTCCTGAGCTACTGACAATTCTCTATGAGGCCTGCCCATTGACATTGTCACAGTTGGTTATGGTCACACAGTGGACTATGAGTAGCTCCTGGTTGGTACTGTCTCACTGGGTACTTCTGTTACATCAGCCTATGTTGACCTAGTTAGAGAGGGCCTTAACTCCACCTGCTATGCAGTGGTCTGTGAGTAACCTTACTGGTAATACCTTACTATGTTCTGTGGTACAGCAGCCTATGGTGACCTAGTCACAG
Organism: Lithobates clamitans; assembly: GCA_037952925.1. NCBI lineage: Eukaryota > Metazoa > Chordata > Amphibia > Anura > Ranidae > Lithobates > Lithobates clamitans. The sequence continues at coordinate 1,347,326 of JBBGZY010000125.1, read as the reverse complement.
ATGGCCATTGACCCCTCATGCTCTGCGTACCTTTTGCTGGCAATATCTAGCTCTGTACTGTTGTACAAAGACCTATCGTGACCTAGACAGCCTTTAAAACCTCCTGCTCTGCAGTGGTATATTAGTGATCCTTGTTGATAAAATCTCACTGTATACTGTTTGTACAATGGTCTATGGTGACATAGTCATATATGGCCTTTACCCCCTCCCACTCTGCAGTGGTTTGGGAGTATTCCCTATTGGCTACGTCTCACTATGTAACACTGTGTAGTTGCCTAGAGTGACCTATTCATGCTTGGCCATTAACCCCTGGCTTCTCCAGTCTTGTCTGGATTAGCCTTGGGCATTGACGTCCATCAAGGGTCTATTCTTACTGGTTCCTTTCAGAGGCTACTTGTACGGTCTTTGTACAGGGTGTTGCTTGCATCTGGCCTTCCTGTATTTCTCTAGGTGATTCTGTGGGATGTCAGCCTGGGATTCTGTTGGTTTCTTTGGACCTCCCCTGGTGTCCTTGACTGGTAATGAGCCCTTTCTTGTCTTCACTAAAGAGGAACTTCCTTCCCTTTATGGTCTGCCCCCTTCCTTAATTTTGCTGAGATGTGCATAGAAAACATACTCACACCTCCAGCAGTGTCCTGTAGGGATCTGCCACACCACTGCAGCACATCAGGTCTTGCACTCCCATCTTCTTCAGTGCCATCATCAGTAAGCAGGCTTTCTGTTCCAGGTTCCTGCAGCCAGTCTCCCGATAATGCGCTTGCGGTGCAACTAATCATCACCCGGCTGGCTGCAAAAACCCGTAAGAGGCAACCAGCCTCCTTATGACATCTCACATATGCAGTAGAATATCCGTGGCCTTTTGGGACACTTGACATGTGTATCCTAGGAGACTGTGGGTACTCTAAACTTCATTCTCATCTAGGCAAGAATAGAGAAAGTGCTGGCATGTGTACCATGAGAAAGTTACAAAAATAAAATAAATAGACACATAATTCAGATTGTAAGGGGGGGGGGGGGGTGGAATGATATAAATTAGATTGGATGGGGGGGTGAAATTTTTTTCTTTATTCTCTTTGACTAGGACATTGTTTCCATTTCTGTCTGCCCTGCTTCCGTACATCCTCTTAAAGTTCGTCTTAAGTTACAAAAGAATAAGTTACAAAGAATTTGATGGTATCTAAATTCCTCAACCTGCTAAGTGGACCTATAAGCATTGGTTTTCTGTGATGTCCACCCCTCATTTGGATTGCTTTGGGACAACCTATGGTTAAGACTACACAAGTTAACATAGAAATACAGAAAAGTGACGGCAGAAAAATTAGTAGTCTATCGAGTCTGCCCATTATTTATATATATATATACATGTTTTGTATTTTTTTTGTTTTGTTTTGCTTTTTCATTAACTTTTTTGTCTGAGTATAGATCTATGTTTGTCTCACTACCTCTGCTGGAAGTTTATTCCAAGTATCCACTACCCTTTCAGTAAAATAAAACTTTCTAAGATTAGTTTTGAACTTTCCTCAAGTTCGTTTTTAGGTCATGTCCCTGTGTTCTTGATTTTGGTTTCATATTGAAAAACTGACCTCCTGAACCCTATTCACCCCCTTAATGTATTTAAAGGTTTCAATCACGTCTCCTCTTTCCCTTCTTCCCTCCAGACTGTACATATTAACTTCCTGAAGTAACTCTCAATATGGTTTATCCCCCAATTCTTTCACTATTTGTGTTACAAATCTCTGAACTTGTTAGAAAATAGGATTTTTGACTTACCTGTAAAATCCCTTTCTTGGGGTACAGTACAGGACACAGGTCCCCCCCCTCTGTTCTTTATGATCTCCATATTTCTTGCTATAAAACAGAGGCTAGCTGTGAGTGGAAGGGGTTATATAGGGGATGTCCCAGCAGATTTTTTCGGCAATGTTCAGGCACCTGAAGGTAACCTCATATAATCCATGGTGAAGACTAGTGGTCTCCAAACTGCGGCCCGGGGGCCAGATGTGGCCCTTTGCTTGCTTTTATCTGGCCCTTGGGGCACTATTCCTCCCACTGACACCAGGGATGGGGCACTAGTGCTCAACCTGACACCAGTGATGGGGCACTATTGCTCTCACTGACACCAATGATGGGGCACTATTCCTCCCACTGACACCAGTGATGGGGCACTATTCTTCCCACTCACATCAGTGATGGGACACTGCTCCTCCCACTGACACCAGTGATGGGACACTATTCCTCTCACTGACACCAGTGATGGGACACTATTCCTCCCACTGACACCAGTGATCAGGCACTATTCCTCCTACTGACACCAGTGATGGGACACTATTCCTCCCACTGATACCAGTGATGGGACATTATTCCTCCCACTGACACCAGTAATGGGACACTATCCCTCCCACTGACACCAATGATAGAGCATTGTTACCGATGCCAGGACATTTTCTAACACAGTCCGGCCCCTTCAAAGCCAGAAGGATATTAAACTGGCCCTTTGTGTACAAAGTTTGTAAGCCCCTGGTTTAGACTATAGTATTCTATACAGTACTCTGGGGCGCTTTACAATTTTTTTTTTTCTTATTTAGTTTACTTTTTATTTTTTATTTTGACACTGGCCTTTTAAAAACAATTTTTTGGGTCACTTTTATTCCTATTACAAGGAATGGAAACATCCCTTGTAATAGAAAAAAAGCATGACAGGACCTCTTAAATATGAGATCTGGGGCCAAAAAGACCTCAGATCTCATATTTACACTAAAATGCAATTAAAAAAAAAAAAGTAATTTGAAAAACAAGAATAAAAATTCTCCTTTAAGAGCATTGGGTGGAAGTGACATCGCTTCCGCCAGTCAATGCTATGGAGCCGAGTGGGGGGTCATCTTCTCCTCACTTGGCTTGAAGCTGTGCACATGAGAGGACGCGGTCATCTCCGCCGCTACCGGCGGGGCCCGGTAAGCGGTGGAAACCCCCAGAGCACGACGAAGGGGCTCCTCTCCCGACCCCAATAAAAGTGAGCTTGCAGCGAATCCACTGCAGAGAACACTTTTATCTGAAAGCGGACCGCCCACTGAAGAAGAGAATACCGGAGTTATGGCAGCTAGCTGCTGCCATAACAACAATATTCCTCTTCAAAGAGCCAATGTATAACGATGGCGTGCGTTAAACCCAAAACCAAAAATGTAATGTATTGCAGCTTACCAATCATTAGATGTGGCAGCTGCGTTCATTTTCTTATTTTAGGTTTTTCTCCTCCTGTTTTCCCCTGGTTATTTGGCCGGTAACACACTTCCTGTATTAGAGCACCCCCACTCTGAATGAAGAAGCACATGGGGCAACTGTTGACAGTAGCATTGTCACTATGGGGGGAGAGGAGTGTTTGATGTATTAGAAGATTTCAATAAAGATTGAAGACAAACTCCAGCTAACACTTTATAAGTAGTTACAGAAAACATTTTTTTTCCTTTTGGGATAAAGGATTTACATAAAGAAATAAAAGCTGATCATTGTAAGCAACCCTGTCAGTATTAAATGGTTTGTCTCATCCTTGTAACGGCAAGAGAGGTTGTTCTGTTGAAAAATAACAGAGTTACTGGCCAGATCACCAGATAGTAGAAGAAAGAAAGCCTTAAAAAGAAAATTAATGCAGCCATCACATTTAAGAATTGGTAAGCTGCAATATAATACATTTTTGCTTTTGGGTTTAACCACTTCAGCCCCGGAAGGATTTACCCCCTTCCTGACCAGAGCGTTTTTGCGATTCGGCACTGCGTCGCTTTAATTGACAATTGTGCGGTCGTGCGACGTGGCCCTGAAACAAAATTGACGTCCTTTTTTTCCCACAAATAGAGCTTTCTTTTGGTGGTATTTGATCATCTCTGCGATTTTTGTTTTTTGCGCCATAAACATAATAATAATTATCCCCAAAAAATATATAAAAAAACATTTTTTTTCCTTTAGGCCGATACATATTCTTCTACACATTTTTGGTTAAAAAAAATCGCAATAAGCGTTTATTGATTTGTTTGCGCAAAAGTTATAGCGTTTACAAAATAGGGGATAGTTTTATGGCATTTTTAATAATAATTTTTTTTTTTTACTAGTAATGGCGAAGATCAGCGATTTTAATTGTGACTGCGACGTTATGGCGGACATGTCGGACATTTTTTACACATTTTTGGGACCATTGTCATTTATACAGCAATCAGTGCTATAAAAATGCATTGATTCCTGTATAAATGACACTGGCAGTGAAGGGGTTAACCACTAGGCAGCGGGGAGGGGTTAAGTGTGTCCTAGGGGAGTGATTTCTAACTGTCAGGGGTATGGGCTGGTGTGTGACGTCACTGATCTCTGCTCCGATGACAGGGAGCAGAGATCGAGTGACACTTGTCACTAGGCAGAACGGGGAGATGCTGTTTACAACAGGACCCGCGACCCGACTCACGGAGATCGCGGCAGGCAAATTCAAAGTAACGTACGGGTACGTTACTTTGCGCAGCCGTGCCATTCTGTCGATGTAAAAGTACAGGAGCCGGTCGGGAACCGGTTAATACCCCAAAGCAACCCGACAGGGTACCGACTTGGATCCCCACCAATGCCCGGCACTGTTTGGTATGAATCTTGAGGGGGAACTCCACGCCAAATTTTAAATAAAAAACCGGCATGGGTTCCCTTCCAAGAGCATACCAGGCCCTTTGGTCTGGTATGGATTTTAAGGGGAACCCCTACGGCGAAAAAATGGCGTGGGGCCCCCAAAATCCATACCAGATCCTTATCCGAGCACGCAGCCCGGTCGGTCATGAAAGGGGGTGGGGACGAGCGAGCCCCCCCTCCTGAACCGTACCAGGCCGCATGCCCTCAACATGGGGGTTTGATGCTTTGGGGCAAGAGGGGCGCCCTGCGGGCCACCCCACCCCAAAGCACCTCGTCCCCATGTTGATGAGAACAAGGGCCTCTTCCCGACAACCCTGGCCATTGGTTGTCAGGGTCTGCGGGCGGGGGGCTTATCAGAATCCGGGAGCCCCCTTTAATAAGGGGGCCCCTCGATCTCGGCCCCCCACCCTATGTGAATGAGTATGGGGTACATCGTACCCCTACCCATTCACCTAGGAAAAAAATGTTAATTAAAAAAAACACAGTAGACAGGTTTTTAAAGTGATTTATTAGGCAGCTTCAGGGATCTTCTTCCGACTTTGGGGGTCTCTCAGGCCTCTTCTCCCTCTTTCCGGTGTCGTCTCCGCTCTCTCTGGTTCTTCTCCGGTGCCTTCTTCCTTCTGCCGGGCTCCACCACTATCTTCTGCCCTTTTGCCGCTCTTTTGCTAGCGGAGGAGCCCGGTCTTCTGAGACGTCTTCTCTCCTCTTCTCTTCCTGAGATGTTGACACAACGCTCCCTCTCGCTGTAATGCCCTGAGCGAGGTCCGTAACCCATTATATAGGCATGGGGCGTGGCCACCGGGTGATGTCACCCGGTGACCCCGCCCCTTATGTCGTTACAGTCCCGGGGCATGATGGGACTGTGACGACATAAGGGACGGGGTCACCGGGTGACCCCTGAAGTCAGAAGAAGACCCCCGGAGCTGCCTAATAAATCACTTTAAAAACCTGTCTACTGTGTTTTTTTTAATTGACACTTTTTTCCTAGGTGAATGGGTGGGGGGCCAGGATGTGGGGGCCCCCTTATTAAAGGGGGCTTCCGGATTCCGATAAGCACCCGCGCGCAGACCCCGACAAGCAACGGCCAGGGTTGTTGGGAAGAGGCCCTTGTCCTCATCAACGAGGTGCTTTGGGGTGGGGGGCCCGCAGGGCGCCCCCCTTGCCCCAAAGCACCAAACCCCACATGTTGAGGGCCTGCGGCCTGGTAGGGTTCAGGAGGGGGGGCGCTCGCTCGTCCCCACCCCCTTTCCTGACCGACCGGGCTGCGTGCTCGGATAAGGGTCTGGTATGGATTTTGGGGGGGACCCCACGCCGTTTTTTTCGGCGTAGGGGGTTCCCCTTCAAATCCATACCAGACCAAAGGGCCTGGTATGCTCTTGGAGGGGGAACCCATGCCGGTTTTTTATTTAAAATTTGGCGTGGAGTTCCCCCTCAAGATTCATACCAAACAGTGCCGGGCATTGGCGGGGATCCAAGTCGGATCCCCGTGCTTGTCGTTCATTGGGGAAGGAAAAAAAATGTTTCCTTTCCCGATGAGCAGCTCGGCGCTGTTATCCGCAGCTGACACAGTGCACTGCGATTACCTGCGGTTATGTGCGGATAGCTACGCTAAATCGCTCCTGGACGCAGTCAATTCTATTTTTTCTATCCGCAGCAAACTGCATGTAATCAAAACTTAGCTAAACGCAGTGTGTGAATGGGGCCATAGGAAAGCATTGTGTGCATTTAGCTGCCGTAGAAAACGCAGCTAAAAGCACAATTCTATCCGTCCGTATGAAAGGGGCCTTAGTGGTTCTAAAGTCTATTTTCTTGACAGGCTCCATGGCAGCATACATGTGGGTTAGCCCCACCTCCATAACTACCCTATAGGACACCTCTCACATAAATCTTTGCTCTGGGCTACCAGCCATGTTCCTTTTTTGTCCTCCTCCGTAGGACCAAGTCTTTAGTTCTCCTACCTAAAGACGACTCCTCTACGATCAGGATCGGCTGAGCGACATGGTGTTTCATCCCTCCGATAAGCCTTGACTGTTAAGCAGGGTATGGAGTGTATATGCAGAGTAGCGCTGAAGAGCGGAAACCTATCTGTCATTAGGCGAGTGCGCACAGGCCTGATTGCCTAGCTGTGAGCAGGCGGCCATTATCTGCCATAAGCCTGGTGTGTATATGGGAATCTTTTGGCTGAACGTTCGTATGTGGAGGGCTAAGATGGGCATCGCCTTCCATGGCAACAATGTTTTTGTGGTATTTGTTACTTGATCCTGTGTCTGTTTTTTCTCTTTTCTGCTGACCAGTGTCCCTGTGCATGGCGGCTGGTTTCGTTTGCGCTCCAGCCGCCACTCTCTCTCTTCCAGGTCCAGGTGTGCGCTCTGCGCATGCATGGTCCCGGAACGAAAACGAGGCCTGGTTCGAACATGCGCACAAGCATCTCGTGCCTGGATCTGCCATGACGTCATGCGGTGCCACTTTTAAAAATTGGGGAAAGCCTGCAGAGCCTCGGGAATGATCGTGGGCTCTTGCGGCGATTTCCCCAGGCATCTGTTGTGGCTACCTCAGGTAGGTTCAGGTCCTTCAGGGGGTTCTTTAAACCCTATCTGTGACTGATCCTTTATTTCCCACCTCCTTATTTCTCCTGGTGGCCAGCCCTCTCGCAGCAGGTATGAATATGGGACTATTCCAGTGTTCTGCCTGCTGGGGGGGGGAGGAGTGAGTTCAGGACGTTAGCTTTAATATATTGTCTTTTTCTCTTACCTTTTCTTCCCCACAGCCCTTCCAACTCTTTGATCTCATTGCTTAATGATGTACACAGAAATGCAGCTTCCAGCAGAACATGGTCACCTATGTATGTGTGTGGATTGTGGGCTGGTGGTGGGTGTTATATTTTGAATATATGCCTTTCTTTAATATTGCTTTAATATTGCTTTAATATATGCTTTGTAAGAATAATGACTTAAGTATGTTTCTATAATCTTGCAGATTAAAATGATGTGGGCTGGTGGGTGAGTTTTAGTGTGAAATGTTACCCGTTATACACTGAAAGAAAAGCTGTGTTCACTCTAAGGTTTAGACACCATTTAGGTTGTAAGCTCCTATGAGCAGGGCCCTTAAAACTCAATTGCTAAATGTTTTGCTAAATGTAGCACCATGTATCCTGTAGAATTCTTTTTAAACTAGTAAATGAATGCACATAAGTTTGTTTCTGCTGGCAAAATAAAAGTACATTATTGAGCTTGTTTACTGTTTTTTTTTCTCTTTTCTTTCTTCTTTTTAATTAGTTTTGGGGGTGGTGGTTTTGGGGTAGGGCAATATCTATCTTTTATACCTTATAGTTTTTATATGAATTTGTGCACCTAAAAAAAATCTCTTTAGCACACCTGCAAGTAAATGATAAAGGTGGAATCTTTATATATATAAAACAGCTGTGGAGAATTGCAGGTAATGAATTCAGCTGGTGGATAGGCAGTGGTGTTGTATGTGTCATCCCTGGTTCACATTGGTGCGATTTGACATACGATTTGACAGGTCAAATTGGTGGCAATTGCACCGTTCTAATTGGTGCAGCGCCGCAATTTCCAAAAGTAATTTCTGTACTACTTTTTGGCGACTTCAGGGTGTGATTTTTATTGACATCAGTGCAGAAACCTGCACAGAAGTATCTGAAATTCCCCCCGCAGTCGGGACTGACATGCGGGAATGAAATTGTGTGAGTTCAATTGAACTCACACGATTTCCTCCCGCTGTCAGTGTGAACCAGGGCCTTTGTCTTTGTAATTCACCTGCTGCAATCCCAGTGACACCATTTCTTATCAAACGCCCTTAAGTTTACCTTCAAATATCATACGTAGAGATACAGATTCGCATATCTGCAAATAAACGAAAATAAAAAAAATCTATTCGAAGCGACTTTTCCAGCAAATTTGGACCTCCGAGTTGTATGAGAAGTCGTACCCCATTATGCTAAAGACACCCCGCAGGCACAATATTTAAAGGAATATTTCATTTTTATTGTTTCACTAAGCATTATTAAAATCACTGCTCCTGAAAAAAGGCATTTTATAAATCTTTCTGTTGCATTGATACATGTTCCCTGGGGGCAGGATCCGGTCCCCATACACTTTTTATGGCAATAACTTGAATATAAGCCTTTAAAATTAGCACTTTTGATTTTTCATGTTTCATGGGCCCCCAGATATGCCCCCCCCCCTCATGTGAATGGGTATTGGGTACATTGTAATCCAGTAATCCAGTGTGAAACTTTGACTCTGTGCAGTTGCTTCCCATAATAAAAACTGGTCACTGCTGCTATTTTTCCTTGTGCGGGGTGATTGGTCTTGTATCCGCCCCCTCCTCTAGTTTTATGCAGGCAGCCTGTAGTGGATGGACCTACTGGGTCCTTCCCACAGCTCTGCTCTCTGCACAAGCTTTGAGCAGCACAGGGAAGATGTCACTGCTACCTTTGTAAGTTAAAGCGTTCCATCCATTTCTGTGTTTATTAAAAGTCAGCAGCTACAAAAAGTGTAGCTGCTGACTTTTAATAAACACGCTCACCTGTCCCATGGTCCAGCGATGCAGCCGCCCGAAGGCTCATTTCTCTCCCTCTCCGCGGGGCCGGCATTACAAGTGTGGGCACCCGCTGTGACAGCTTGCTGCTTCACAGTCGGGTACGCACTGTGCATGCGCGAGTCGCACTGCGCTTTCCGAATGGATGGGCAAACTTCTGGGACCTGTGATGTGTCCCAGAAGATTGCAGGGAGGGAGGGGAGAGAGGAGAACTTCTGCTCAGCGCTGTGGCGCCATGGACAGAAGTGGGAGCTGGGTACTTGTCAAAAATAGGTACCCGCCCCCCCCCCCCCCCCCAAAAAAAAAAATGACATGCCAAATGTGGCATGTCAGGGGGTCAGGAGTGCTTAAAGCGGAAGCTCCATTTTTGGGTGGTACTCTGCTTTAATTGCTGGGTTTACAAAGGCATTTGGTGCACACATAGTAGATTTAGTAGTAGACCCCACATAGTAGACCCCAGAAGAGGATCGAGGCTACTCTGTGCAAACGTATTGCACAAAGCAGGTAGGTATAGACATGTTTGTTATTTTAACCACTTGCCAACCAGCTGCCGCAGTTACAGTGCGGCAGGTTGGCTCGGCTGCGCGAATCACCGTAGCTGTACATCGGTCCCTTTAACAGCTATAGCAGATACGTCACCGGAGCCGATGCGCGTGGCTGGCAGCTGCAATGTGCCGGCCACCCGTGATCGCTCCACAGAAAGCCAGAACGGGGATCTGTCAATGTAAACAAACAGATCCCCATTCTGACAGTGGAGTAGAGAGAGATTGTCCATTCCTAGTTATCAGGGACAGCGATCTCTCTGTACTCCCTGTCGGTACACTCCCCCCACAGTTAGAAATACCTCCCTAGGGAACACTTAACCCCTTAATCGCCCCTAGCGTTAACCCCTTCCCTGTCAGTGCCATTTATACAGTAATCAGTGGCTATTTTTAGCTCTGATTGCTGTATAAATGTCACTGGTTGCAAAAAAGTGTCAAAAGTGTCCCATCTGTCCACTGTAATGTAATGTCGCAGTCCCGCTAAAAATCGCTGATCACCGCCATTACTAGTAAAAAAATAATTAATAATAAAAATGACATAAATATAGCCCCTATTTTGTAGATACTGTAACTTTTGCGCAAACCAATCAATAAACGCTTATTGCAAATTTTTTTACCAAAAATATGTAGCAGAATACATATTGGCCCTAACTAATGAAGAAATGTTTTTTTTTTTTTAATCAGGGGATATTTATTATAGCAAAAAGTAAAAAATATAGTTTTTTTTCAAAATTGTCGGTCTTTTTTTGTTTATAGCACAAAAAATATAAAGTGCAGAGGTGATCAAATACCACCAAAAAAAAGCTCTATTTGTGGGAAAAAAAGGACATCAATTTTGTGTGTGTACAGCGTCGCATGACCGCGCAATTGTCAGTTAAAGCAACATAGTGCCGTATCGCAAAAAATGGCCTGGTTATTAAGGGGGTAAATCCTTCCAGCATTGAAGTGGTTAATTTAAAAAAAAAACCTTGAAGGTTTAAAGTGGTGTTCCAGCCGAAATTACACTTTTTAAATAAAAATACCCCTATAATACACAAGCTTAATGTATTCTAGTAAAGTTAGTCTGTAAACTAAGATCTGTTTTGTTAGTTTATAGCAGTAGTTTGTTATTTTATAAACTTACAGCAGGTCGTGGCCATCTTAAGTGTGGGCATCTGAAGCCAGACTGTATTTCTTCCTGGATCTCATCCTTGCAGATCTTGCACATGCTCAGTTCAGCACAAGCAGTGTAATAGGTTTCGGGTCAGGTTTCCATAGCAACGGCAGTGTCAGAGGAAGTTGCCGCCCCTTCCCAGAAGGCATTGCAAACAGGAAATGGGCCAGGGAGGAGGAAGTGAAAAATGAATACAGCAGATATACAGTAGGTGCTGAGAAAAAAAATTAAAACATATCAAATTCGTTTACAGTGCAAAGTTTAGTGAGGGATGCTGAAGAGTTGTAAAAGTGGGTGGAACTCCACTTTAATATCACTTTAAAGCATTTAAAGCATTCCAGCCTAAACCTAACTAGTCTTAAAAATGCTCCCTTTTCCCCATAACACCTATGCTGGCTAATATAATTACTTATTTTCAGCCCACCCTGGTCATGTGATTGTGTACCCCTGTGTCAGCCAGTGGTGGCTGCAGGGGAGAGGAGGAAGCGCCGACAACAGATGGGCCATAGGAACCTATTGCCTTCTTTCACACGGGCTTCTGCTTGTATAAGAGCAGTGTGATCAGCAAGCTTTGACAAAGCATTTGCAGAGCTTTCTGCTGCCCAGAAAGTTGTCAATTGGTAGAAGGTTCAACCTCCTACATATCAATGACCCAAAGCACACAGCAAAAATTACCACACAGTGGTTGAAGGAGAGGTGAATGTCCTTGCATGGCTTAGTCAGAGCCAAGACTTAAACCCCATTGAAAATCTGTGGAAGACTGCAGTCCACAAATGGTCACCATCGAATTGAACTGAACTTAAGCAGCTCTGCAAAGAAGAGTGGGCAAATATTACAAAGTCTAGATGTGCAAAGTTAGTAGAGACATCCCAATAGACTAAAGGCTGTAATTAAAACAAAATGTGGTCCAACAAAATATTGACATAAGGGGGTGATCCTTTTTCCAACTCAGTGATTATGTCTTTGAATTTGTTATCTTTTTTTTCTGACATGTTGGTGTTATATCTTTCACTTGGATGTTAGAGGTTGCACTAGTAAACACAGCTGGATAAAACAAAAACTGTGCTTGTCTTCATTTCACGCTGCAAAGCAACAAAATGTGATTATTTTAAAGGGGACTGATTTGTTTCTATACCTACTGTATATTCTAGTATATACATCTTTATTAACCAGGTTACTCAGCATGTGTGTTAGGAGGGGGGAGGGAGCATTTTTAAGACTTGTTAGGTTGAGGCTTGAATTCTACTTTAAAGAGTAACTCCACTTTTGCTGAAAAAAAACATTCCCCTCTGGGTAATCTATGTACATTGCAAGGATTTTAACAAACTTTGTTGCAGATTCCTACCTTTTATTATTCTGAAGAAATCCCTGTGTGTTTGTCTGTGATCATATGGTAAGTGAATCTAATGGGAGTGGTTGCATAATTATCAATCAGCTGCTTCACCTGCAGGGCTCTAATATGGAAAATTGCAGGGTCACCATCCCTTTAGATGTGATTTCCCATTGGGAGTATCTCACCAAAAATGACATTTTTTGTTCCAGGGGATGCCTGAAATCTGATTTGTATCTTAGACCCCTTTCACACTGGGGCCGCGGCCGCTTTGGCGCCACAGCGCCGCTTGTTTTAGTGGTGCTTTAGCAGTGCTTTTCGGCTGCTAGCAGGGGGTGCTTTTAACCCCAAAGAAGGGGTTAAAAACTCCTGCATTATGGGGCTTCCCAAATCGCTTTTCAGGCGTTTCGGAAGCGCTGCCCCTTCATTCCAATGGGCAGGGCGTTTTAGGAGCACTATATACAGCACTCCCAAATTGCCCCAAAGATGCTGCTTGCAGAACTTTTCGGATCGTCCCGCAAGCGCACCGCCCTAGTGTGAAAAGTCACACTTGAATGAATGGGAGGCGGTTTTCAGGCGCTTAGAAATAGAGGCTATTTCTAGCACTAAAGTGTCTGAAAACTGCCCCAGTGTGAAAGGGGTCTTAGTGCAGACTTCTGAGAAAATCAGTGAGCCAATCACACAAGCGGGAAATGATGAGCTAGGGAGGAGGTGGAATCCTTATGGGTAGAGCTCCAAAGGGATGAAGCTAAGGGGAAAATAATACTGGGAGTATGCTCTAGGCCCCCTAACCTGAGGGAGGAGGGGGAGACGGATCTCCTATCACAATTTGGATTAGCAGCAAGGATGGGAAGTGTTATCATAATGGGGGATTTTAATTATCCAGACATAGACTGGGAGGAGGGAACCGCACATTCATTTAAGGCTCGCCAGTTCCTAAATGTCTTGTAGGACAATTTCATGGGTCAGATGGTAGACGCACCAACTAGAAATAAAGCGTTACTGGATCTACTGATTACCAAGAATACAGACCTGATCACGGATGTGTAAATACGAGGCAATTTAGGGAACAGCGATCACAGGTCAATTGGCTTCAGTATAAATCACACAAATAGGAAACATAAAGGGAATACAAAGACACTGAATTTCAAAAGAGCCAACTTCCCTAAACTACGAACCTTGCTAGAAGGCATAAACTAGGATAAAATCTTAGGAACAAAGAACACGGAGGAGAGATGGGTTTGCTTTAAGAGCATATTAAATAAGGGCATTAGCCAATGCATCCCATTGGGTAATACATTTAAAAGAGCGAACAAAAGTCCTGGATGGCTTAACTCCAATGTAAAAATGCATATAAAAGTAAAGGAGAAGGCCTTCAAAAAATACAAAGTTGAGGGATCATCATCTGCATTTAGGCTTTATAAGGAACAAGAGATGTAAGGGTGCAATTAGGGCAGCTAAGTTAGAACAAGAAAGAAACATAGCAGAGGAAAGCAAAAAAAAATCCCAAGAAATTCTTTAAGTATGTAAACAGTAAAAAAGGGAGGACAGACCATATTGGCCCCATAAATAATGAGGAAGGACATCTGGTTACAAAGGATGGGGAGATGGCAAAGATATTGAATTTATTCTTCTCCTCAGTCTTCACGAGGGAATCATGACACATTTATCCTCATGACACATCACAGGAAGCACCTCCATGGTTAACAGCCATGGACAGCCAGGTTAACAGCCAGCACCCGAGGGTACTTAGGGAACTCAGTCAAGTGATTGCCAGACCGTTGTTCCTAATTTTTACTGACAGTCCTTTGACTGGAATGGTACCAGCTGATTAGAGAAAAGCCAATGTAGCACCAATATTTAAAAAGGGCCCAAAATATATCCCTGGGAATTACAGACCAGTTAGCCTAACATCAATAGTATGCAAGGTCTTAGAGGGGATGATAAGGGACTATATACAAGATTTTAGTAATGACAACGGTATCATTAGCAGTAATCAGCATGGATTCATGAAGAATCGTTCTTGCCAAACCAATCTATTAGCCTTCTATGACGAGGTGAGTTGCCATCTAGATAAAGGAAGGCCCGTAGACATGGTGTATCTGGATTTTGCAAAAGAATTTGACACAGTTCCCCATAATCGTTTAGTGTACAAGATAAGGTCCGTTGGCATGGACCATAGGGTGAGTACATGGGTTCAAAACTGGCTACAAGGGCGAGTTCAGAGGGTGGTGACAAATGGGGAATACTCTGAAAATTCAGGGGTGGGTAGTGGGGTCCCACAGGGTTCTGTGCTGGGACCAATCCTATTTAATTTGTTCATAAACAATCTGGAGGATGGGGGTCAATCTCTGTATTTGCAGACAATACTAAGCTAAGCAGGGCAATAACTTCTCTGCAGGATGTGGAAGCCTTGCAAAAAGATCTAAACAATTAATTAATGGGGTGGGCAACTACATGGTAAGTGAGGTTTAATGTAGAAACATGTAAAATAATGCATTTGGGTGTCAAAAATATGAATGCAATCTATACACTGGGGGAGAACCTCTGGGGGAATCTAGGATGGAAAAGGACCTGGGGGTCCTAGTAGATGATAAGCTCAGCAAAGCAAACAGAATATTGGCATGCATTAAATAGGGGATCAACTCCAGAGATAAAATGATAATTCTCCTGCTCTACAAGATTCTGGTCCGGCCGCACCTGGAGTATGCTGTCCAGTTCTGGGTACCAGTCCTCAGGAAGGATGTACTGGAAATGGAGCGAGTACAAAGAAGGGCAAACAAGCTAATAAAGGGTCTGGAGGATCTTAGTTATGAGGAAAGGTTGCGAGCACTGAACTTATTCTCTCTGGAGAAGAGACGCTTGAGAGGAGATATGATTTCAATTTACAAATACCATACTGGTGAGCCCAGAATAGGGATAAAACTTTTTTATGGAAGGGAGTATAACAAGACACATGGTTACTCATTAAAATTAGAGGAAAAGAGGTTTAACCTTAAACTTCTTTACTGTAAGAGCGGCAAGGATGTGGAATTCCCTTCCACAGGTGGTGGTCTCAGCGGGGGACATCGATAGTTTCAAAAAAAAAAATTAGATAAGCACCTGAATGACCACAACATACAGGGATATACAATGTAATACTGACATATTAACACACAAACTTAGGTTGGACTTGATGGAATTGTGTCTTTTTCCAGCCTTGCCTACTATGTAACTATGTTTCTGGAGGGTGTTCAGTATACATTCTGTATACAGAACACCTCCAGGTAGCCATATTGCATTCCATTTTACAGAAAATTACAGAGCTGCAGATTGAAAAGGAAAGGTAATTTTTAATAAAATGTAATTACAATATGACTTGAGCTGCAATTGTATATGCTATATATATATTTTTTTATTTGCTATTTTTTTGCCCTTTAAGATTGCTGGCATAGCAATGGAACAAGTAATTATTAAAATTCTGCTTTTACAAGGAGTATTTTTCAAAACTGTCTTTAGATGATGACAGGGTCTCTTTAAATTACAGACAGACTGGTGTTGCATTTCTATAGATGATCTTATAGGGAAGTGACATTTCCTATATTGCTGGAAATGATTGAGCCAGCACTACATGAATGATAAGTTTATACACAGCAGTGTGATTATCAGGAGAGCCCCCCTTGCATCCAGATGTCACCTGTCACAGTGTCACCCCCCTCCTGTACACAGTCTATAGCTGCAATGGAGAGCTCTCCTTCCCCTGGGCAGCCCCCAGCCACACATATGTGATGATGCAGGAGGGAGCAGATAGGGAAGGGTGGGCTGGCTGTACAGGGTGGATGGTGCTGGTGTGAGGAGGAGAGCAGCATCTCAATGAGGGCCGGGCTAATGCAAATCACTGCAATAGCAGCAGAAGGAAAGCAGCTGCAGCCCAGACTCAGCAGATCAGCAGCAGCTCATCCAGTCCGGGGAGATCTACAACAAAGACAGCACTCTGCCTGTCTGCCGGCATACTCACAAAGAACACTGCCTGTCCCCTTCATCCCCCCTACACACTGACATAGGAGGGACAGACATCAACACACAAGGTAAGTTTGTCAAAGTGACAGGGTGCAGGCACATTGCATTGCTGGGATCAATGGCAGGATGGGGGGGGGGGGCACAGGAGGAATGCCAGGGCTGGTGATCATTGTGCCCTGCAGGGAGGGTACAGGAGGTGGGCAGAGCTGGTCTGATTCATCTCATCATGTTTCATTGCATCGATATAGTCATTGAGATCTGTGCTTCAATTCACAGAGCCAACATCTGCAAGGCTAACAATTATTATTGCAGCTTCAACCCTCTCAGCTAGATGTCTGTGACCTGCTACATTGTATGTCCAATCTATGCTGTGTACATTGTATATAGGAATGAGGATCACATGTGTATATGTATATATAGTGGACCATAATCATATGTATATATGTATAATGGATCGTGATCACATGTATGTATATAGCCTATCAAGATCATATGTATATATGTATAATGGATCATTTTAATGTATGTGTGTGTGTGTGTGTGTATATGTGTGTATATATATATATAGTGGACCATGATCACATGTATGTATATAGCCTATCAAGATCATATGTATATATGTATAATGGATGATTTTAATGTATGTGTGTGTATATATATATAGGGGATCATGATCATATGAATAGTGGATCATGATGATCACATGTGTATATATATATATATATATATATATTATTATTATTATTTTACAGGATTTATATAGCGCCAACAGTTTACACAGCGCTTTACAACATGAGGGCAGACAGTACACTTACAATACAAATTAATACAGAAGGAATCAGAGGGCTATATATATATATATATATATATATATATATATATATATATATATATATATATATATATATATAAAAAATCATATAGTGAACGGCGATCGTATGTATGTTTATATTATATATGCACAGTATATATATATAATCATATAGTGAATGGCGATCGTATGTATGATGTATATATTATATATGCGTAGTATATATATAATGTATAGTGGATCACATGCAGACAGCGAGTTGCCAGGCTAAGGCTGTCCACGCCAATCCTAGATGATGATGGTCCAGCTGATGCAGACACCATATCCTGCAAGCATCTCTGAGCACAGTGACAATGCATACAGGATCCTCTGTTCATGCTGGACAGGCCCCCTTTGATGATGCCGCTATGAGCTAATTGGCCCTGATGGTTTACTGATGTTGTGCGTATGGAAAATATAAGACAGACAATAGTTCTCATGACCGGCAGCTTTATATATACACCTTTTATTTTTGGGAGAAAAGAAGGTAAAAGGTTTCTATTTTGCAAAACTTGTGGACCCATGAAAACCCCCCCCATAGCACTGTGATGGATCCTCTGCACACATTTGCATTTAGGAAAGAAAGCTTTACATTCCAGAAGCTGCTTTCAGGAGCCCGGGGGTTAAGAATGTGCCTTGGCATCGCAGAATACTGATTAGACAAAGAAATACAGTTCTGACACTCATCCCCAAAAAAAAAAAAACCCTCTTCAAGTTTCATTCAATCATAAGCTGCTGCTGGGCGCTCTTGAAGAGGGAATGAGATCACCATTTTATTGCTCTGCATCTGATGTGTTAATGTGAGACTTGGGCATGAGCTGTATTGATTTGTAAAACATTGCTGCATCTAAAATGGCCCAGAGCGGAAAATCTCTGTTCACCGGATTGCAGCAGATCGGTGCTGGTGCAGAATACACAGTACCTGTGATGGGCAGAAGGGAGTTGTCCTTCCTTAGGTTCTTTTTTCAGCACCTCGCCTGGTGGACTGATTGACATCAGTGGGGTAGACAGGATATATATATCTGTGAATTATGTGTCAATTATACAGCATTGCTTGTACATCCTCCCATTATAATTCTCCAGCAGCTCTGTGTCTGCCTTTACAGCCCCCCCCCCCCCCCCCATATCACTCCACCATCCCTGTGTCTGTATTATACCCTGCAACTGCATGATCAGCACATTGTATTGGGAAAGAATGGGAATGGGGCAGGTGCTGCACCCTCCCCTATTGCATGCATTCTAATGTATTGTTAGCCACCCTCATTTACAAAGACACTCACCAGCTTCTCTCATTCTAAACTGTTATATGTATACAAGGAATGAAATGCATTCCCTTCTATATGAAGCAGCTTTATATGATCCCTTTTAGATTTTAAGGATCACCCCACTCAAAGCTGGCATTTTATTTTGGATTGGACATTACTTTTCGCCTACTGGTTTCATATCGCATGGGCATTGACGGAGCAAAATTTGGGTTCTGCCCCCCCAAGTGTTCCAGTGGAGCCCTGTAAATGTCATGGGAACCTGATGTAAGTGATGATGCTGTAGCTTTAAGCAAGCAGTAAACGGTCTTCAGCAGACATTTAGCGAGCTTTAGAACTTCTGAGCCTTGCTGTATACCTGCTGAAACCTGCTACCTTTAAAACTTCAACCTGCATTCCTGTTAAAGGTAATCTTTGTTCAGAAACATTTCAGGGCTACCATTGCCAACCTTCTTTTCAAAATGCTAGTTTTCTGGCTGTTGTGCTGATTTTCTGGCTTTAAAGTAGTTGTAAACCCTTACAGACCACTTTGACCTACAGGTAAGCCTAGATTAAGGCTTACCTGTAGGTCCAAGAAATATCTCCTAAACCTACACTGTTTAGGGGATATTTGCAAAAAGACAGGCACCACTGTCTACAGCGCATGTGCCGTAGACAGCGGTGTGCAGGCGCACTGAGCATGCCGCTGCTAACCGTTAGTGGTGGCTCCCGTGCCCATGCGGGGGAGTGACGTCATCGCAGCTCCGGCCAATCACAGCACCAGAGCCACGATACCTGGAAAGAAGATGGACGCTCCATAGCAGAGGGGACAGCGGTGACATCGCAGGCTCCTGTGTCAGGTAATAGTCACACATAATGGGCAACCATGCGATGCATAGTACCCATTATGCTTTACCTTTTCAGGGAAACAAAGAGGAAGTGAACCCATCAGGGTTTACTTCCTCTTTAAAGCCCAACTTAGGGGAAAGTACAAATTCTCCCTTGCAATGCAGCTGCCCCTGCACTGCACAGGTTAATGCACACTTAGGTCCAGGGAACCAGAAAAGCAGTTTTGCCCACAACCCCTGATATCCTCCCCCAACTTCCAGTACAGATTGTTTCTTGGCACCCTGCATTGGACTTGATGACATCAGAGGGGCATTCGCCAGAGCATAGGAAGAAGAGGCTACGGGAACTGGTCTTGTAATGCAAAAGAGCAAGAGTGGAGGATTGCGGAAATAAAATTGTTTCTCTTGTTCCTCTAGACAAGGGGTCTCAAACTGGTGGCCCTCCAGCTGTTGCAAAACTACAAGTCCCATGAGGCATTGCAAGGCTGACAGTTACAAGCATGCCTCCCACAGGCAAAGGCATGATGGGACTTGTAGTTTTGCAACAGCTGGAGGGCCGCCAGTTTGAGACCCCTGCTAGACCAAGGGTCTCCAAACTTTCTAAACACAGGGCCAGTTTACTGTCCTTCAGACCTTAGGGGTGCCAGACTGTGACCAGCTGGAATAGACCTTTTCCTGGCATCAGTGGGAGTAAACTGTGCCCCATTTTTGGTATTAGGGGGAGGAATAGTGTGCAATTGTTGGTGTCAGTAAGAGAAATAGTGCCCCATTTTAAAAAGATAAGTATATTTTTTTGTTTTTTTTTAAATCACACTTACTATGCTGGATGCAACATCGGTCCGATGCTCCATCTGTCCCCTTCCGACTATAACATTGAGAACCGAGCGATCAAACACCACATCGCTTAGTTCTCAGAGCTCCTGGAGCGCTGGGCTGCAAAGGGGACGGGAGCGGCCAGCTCAGACTCTCAGCAGCTCTCTGAGAGGCTGAGCCAGGTGTCGGATCTGACATGTGGGTGGATCCAGACAATATGGTCGAGATCCTTCTCGAGTCTGAACTGGTTCTGTGATGTCAGTTGCTGAAAACGGGTCACAGGAATGCAGAATGAGCTATACTACTGTGATCCATAGGAGAAGTACAGCCAAACAAGCTTTAGCTGTACATCTCCTTTAATGTCCACGTCAGGAATAGCCCATTGTTGGTGGCAGTGGGCAAAATTTTGTTTCACTTCAGTGGAATGAATAGTGGCCCAAGGGTCAGATAAAGGCAAGCAAAAGGCGACATCTGGCCCCTGGGCTGCAGTTTGGAGACCATTGACATATACAAGGATATAACCCTTGCAGCGCAGGGGCAGCCTCATTTATACTTTTTTCTACTATTGAAAAGCTTGGGTGTTCTCCGAAATCATCTCTAACGCCAACTCTGAACTCCTGTTTTTTTGTACACAAATGAGCTGGTCATTCTCCACCTTGTAGCTCACAGAATCTGAGCGGGGAATTATTTACCCGCAATTCCTTGGAGTACAAAGAAAGCAGAACTTCATTAAGAGATGAGTTCAGAGGACATCCAAGCTCATCTCTACTCCTAACCATACTTCTGCTGGGTCAGGGACTCGTCAATATGGCAGCGGCAGCCCCTATTTTGCTTTTGTCACAGGTTTCCTTTAAAGCGACTCTGTTGCAAAGGAACTCACAGTCATTTAGAAGCTTCTTTGAAAAGCTTTTTGGCACGTAGTGACTCCAATCCTCACACTGCTTAAAAGCTATGGCCCAACCTGCTATCCAACACTTTCAGGTTTGTAGACTATCATGTTCCCTGATATGGGCTGAGGTACCTTCTACTGGGCACTTTGCTACTACTTTGCCCTGTGGTGACGTAGGGACCAGTGGTAGGTACCACAGCATACAGCGGGGTACAAGGAATTCGAATCGCTCTGAAGTGTCTGATTCCAGTGGTGGCCGTAGCTCATAAGTAGAGTGAGGGCTGAAGTGGCCACCTACCAGACAGGTTTAAATAATCATCTTCTGCCAGGTGCATCTATGACTGTAAGTTTCCTAGTAATAGGGTCACTTTAAAGTATAACTAAAGGCAAAACTTTTGGATAGAATGGAGAGGGATTAGAATCCTTGTCAGTTTTTTTTGCCGTCTGTGCCCCTGTTAAGGAGATTCACCCTCTCTATTTGTCATGTTTACCATTATCACTGAAAGTGAAAGTAGAAGAATATCTCAAGATTTTCCCAAATTTTGGGTTGTCCCCAGAAAAGTAAGAGAGGGGAAATCTTCCAATGAGGAGACTAGTTCTGGTGACCTGGGGGTCCTCCAAGGGATTCCCTTAATTTGCACTGATTTCCTCTCACTTCCTGTTTGGCTATGGGATAGGAAGTGAAGGGAAATCTCCTCAATGGGGCACAGATCGCGGAAAAAAATCTGACAGGGGTTATAACCCTACCTTGCTCTATCCAAAATGAGAAAAAAAAAGTTTTGCCTATAGTTCTACTTTAAGATCTGTATTTAGCACTCTTAGACTAGCCATAAAGATTAAGATTGTCTCTCGTTCAGCTGGCGGGATCAATATATTCAATAAAGTCCCTTACCCATGCTAAACCTGATAGATGGAAGAGTCTTCCCAGTCAGCTATGGTATTCTGACAGCTGCTGCCATGGCTGTCAGGATTCCCGAAGAGTGACTGCACCTATATGGCTGCAGCCACTGTTTGGCCTTTCATTTTCCACTTAGCTAATTAAATATTTCAGATCAAAGTTTTTCGAGCTAAGTGTTGCCAACAGAGCCACCCAGGGCTCAAATCTTGGCTTGTTTAGCAGCACTCTTATGAAATTTCAGCTGTTTATGGCCAGCATTAGTCTGGAGCTAATTGTTGCTTTAAGATATCTAGAAAACATTGCTTGACACTATTTATAACGCTTTGGGCCTTATGCACAATGGACGTCTCCTAGATGTCTTCTCTCCTGGCAGGGGCATTTTGGCAAGAAGAAAACACTTGTAATGTGTAACGCAATTAGCAGCGTCAAGCGATTGGGCTTTAATTAATTTTCTTGGCCATAATAATCATTTATTCTGGCCATTGAAAGGAATTAACACTCAAGAACTAAATGTACCTATCGTTAAAGCTTGTTTACACACGTTTAGAAGTGTTGAGCGTTTTTTTCTGCCAAGACTCTGCTGCTCCTGGACGCATTGGCTGTGGGGAGTTTTTTTCTGCTTCTAAACTCCTCTAAAAGCCTATGTGTGCATTGGCACATAGGCTAACATGCAGGAACGTTTAGAGGCAAAAAATAAAAAACGCCAAACGCCCTTAGGAGCAGCTGTAAAAACCGTCCAATGTGCATGGGGCCTTGTAACTGCTTTGAACATGTAGAATATCACCTTGTTCTGCTCAGTGTTTAAAAGCTAAACATGCCAGTGTGTACTGGGCCTAAGTGTTCTGACTGTGCTCCCCATAATGCTAAATAGATGAAAAAAGACCCATCCTTAGTGTGATCTCAGAAGAGTTCTTTCAGTACCACTACTGACTGTACCACAGAGCTTATGACTAAAAGAAATAGCCCTGAATTTATCATGAGGGTCAGAAAGTATCTAATAAAATGCTCTGTGTAGGTTGGGCAATCTACCATTGTACTTGTCAGATGGCTCAGGGATCACACCATATCACCAATTACATTCTAAATAATACTCCTTCAATGAACTTAGATGTTGTCTGTCAGTGGGGCCTCTTCTCACTAGCATTGCAGTGAGTTGTGAAAATATCATGCAAACTGCAGTTTAGGTGCGCAAACCTGCACTTTCCTATTCAAGTCAGTTGAACGTGGACCCTCAAAAACGTATCTCTGTGCATCTCAATTATATATTCCATTTGGCCACTTTCCCGGGCAAGGTCTGTAATGAGGTGGTGCTTCAGCAACTGTCGGTAGATTGACCACATGCCTGACGAAGAGGTCCTCTGTGGCCTCAAAATGTTGCACCTGCAGTTGTAATATGAACGCTTTAAATAAATGTGTAGAATATCGATCGTGGATCCATGGTGTGCTGGCAGCATACTGTATGTTCTTATCTCAAAGCACATGGTAACTCATGTTGCATTGAATGTAGTACTGCGTACATATTCAACCACGTCTAGTGGGAATGAGCCCAATATGATCAAGATATCTGTCTAGAATTGGAAACTTGGCTGCAGAGTTGCTTCTGCTTAAAGGAGGAGTATATCCCAAGCTTTTTGGTTATACTTCTCCTATAGAGAACATGAATGCAGTTAGTTTTGCACTCCTGTGGCCGGTTTTCATGGTTTTCAAGGTCCTCACATGGTTTATTCTATAATGTGCCAGCATGCACTGCATATTAGCATATTATGGCAGACTTATTAGTCTAACGAAGCCCTTCAGCGTAAAGGTGTCATGTCTCCAGCTGGTCCCAGGTGCTTCCATTTTCGCTTGGTCTTCCTTTTGGGATTGCTCTGTTCCCAGGTGCTTCCATCTTCGCTCGATCTTCCTGCTGGGTTTGGTCTGTTCAGCTGCTTGAATGGCTGGCCTATGATGATGCTACTCCTGCGCATGCATACAATAGTCACTTCATCAGGGCAGAGGGTGGTAAATGTACTCTGAGCTGCGCATACATAGCCCAGTGTATATTACCTCTGACAGGCAGAAGAAACATACAGTGCCTTGAGAAAGTATTCATACCCCTTAATATTTTCCACCAATTTAGTCATATTACAACCAAAAACGTAAATGTATGTTATTGGGATTTTATGTGATAGACCAACACAAAGTGGCACATAATTGTAAAGTGGAAGGAAAATGATAAATGTTTTTGAAAATTTTTTACCAGTAAATATCTGAAAAACGTGACGTGCATTTGTATTCAGCCCCCTTTACTCTGATACCCCTAACTAAAATCTAGTGAAACCAATTGCCTTCAGAAGTCACCTAATTAGTAAATAGAGTTCACCTGTGTGTAATTTAATCTAAGTATAAATGCAGTTGTTCTGTGAAGCCCTCAGAGAACCTTAGTGAACAAACAGCATCATGAAGGCCAAGAAACAAACCAGACAGGTCAGAGATAAAGTTGTGGAGAAGTTTAAAGTAGGGTTAGGTTATAAAAAAAATATCTGAAGCTTTGAACATCTCACGGAGCACTGTTCAATCCATCATCCGAAAATGGAAATAGTATGGCACAACTGCAAACCTACCAAGACATGGCCATCCACCTAAATTGACAGGCCGGGCAAGGAGAACATTAATCAGAGAAGCAGCCAAGAGGTCCACTAGAGGTAACTGGAGGAGCTGCAGAGATCCACAGCTCAGGTGGGAGAATCTGTGCACAGGACAACTATTAGTTGTGCACTCCACAAATCTGGCCTTTATGGAGGAGTGGCAAGAAGAAAGCCATTGTTGATAGAAAGCCAGAAGAAGTCCCATTTGCAGTTTGTGAGAAGCCATGTGGGGGACAAAGCAAACGTGGAAGAAAGTGCTCTGGTCAGATGAGACCAAAATTGAACTTTTTGGCTTAAAAAGCAAAACGCTATGCATGGCGGAAAACTAACACTGCACATCACCCTGAAAACACCATCCTCACATGGTGATGGCGGCATCATGTTGTGGGGATGCTTTTCTTCAGCAGGGACATGGAAGCTGGTCAGAGTTGATGGGAAGATGGATGGAGCCAAATATAGGGGAATCTTAGAAGAAAATCTGTTAGAAGCATATTCATGTGTTAGAAAGGCCCAAAGTCCAGATCTAAATCCAATTGAGAATCTGTTGCAAAGAAGAATGGGCAAAAATGTCCCTCTCTAGATGTGCAAAGCTGGTAGAGACATCCCCAAAAAGACTTGCGGCTGTAATTGCAGCGAAACGAAGTATTGACTCAGGAGGGCTGAATACAAATGCACGCCACACTTTTCACATATTTATTTGTAAAAAATTTTAAAAACTATTTATCATTTTCTTTCCACTTCACAATTATGTGCCACTTTGTGTTTGTCTGTCACATAAAATCCTAATAAAATACATTTACATTTTTGGTTGTAACATGTCAAAATGTGGAAAATTTCAAGGGGTGTGAATACTTTTTCAAAGCACAGTATATGATAAAAAGGCCACTAGGGACTCTTATGTCATAAAAACCCTACCTGTCAGCATTTAAGAGTTTATTTCTGCTTTAACATGGACCTTTTAGTAATTTTACACATCTACATTAATACATTGCCAATATGTATGGGCAACGGTATAATGTTTCAAAAACAGCTCCACATTTTATCATTGAAAAGCAAACTTTGAGCTCCAGTCCAGTGACTTGGCCTTAATGAGATGATGTCACCAGTCTGCTGCAGACAGAAGGAAACGTTTCCTCAATCTCTTCTCCCCAGTCATTATTGTATTTTTTCAGGAAATCACAAGGTGAGAGGCTGCAGCAGGGACTGATCAGTGTTGGACATTTATGGTGGAAAAGGACCTGGGGGTCCTAGTAGATGATAGGCTCAGCAATGGCATGCGATGCAAAGCTGCTGCTAACAAAGTAAACAGAATATTGGCATGCATTAAAAAGGGGATCAACTCCAGAGATAAAACGATAATTCTCCCACTCTACAAGACTCTGGTCCAGCCGCACCTGGAGTATGCTGTCCATTTCTGGGCACCAGTCCTCAGGAAGGACGTACTGGAAATGGAGCGAGTACAAAGAAGGGTAACAAAGCTAATAAAGGGTCTGGAAAATATTAGTTATGAGGAAAGGTTGCGAGCACTGAACTTATTCTCTCTGGAGAAGAGACGCTTGAGAGAGGATATGATTTCAATATACAAATACCGTACTGGTGACCCCACAATAGGGATAAAACTTTTTCGCGGAAGGGAGTTTAACAAGACACGTGGCCACTCATTAAAATTAGAAGAAAAGAGGTTTAACCTTAAACTACTTAGAGGGTTCTTTACGTTAAGAGCGGCAAAGATGTGGAATTCCCTTCCACAGGCAGTGCTTTCAGCGGGGGGGCATCGATAGTTTCAAGAAACTATTAGATAAGCACCTGAAGGACCACAACATACAGGGATATACAATGTAATATTGACATATAATCACACACATAGGTTGGACTTGGTGGACTTGTGTCTTTTTTCGACCTCACCTACTATGTAACTATGTAACACAGCCAAGAACTGCACAGGCACCAAGATTTACATGATGGTGTAATCTCTTGGCCAGCATCTCAGTCCAGAAAGTAGATGCTGACCCTGGATGATGCCTGAACAAGGATGGCTCCATCCTGGGAAAAACATCAGATGAAGGCATTCTCTGATGGAGTATTGTGATCTAGGTGGAAGGTAATGAACACTTGAAAGTGTCACACATTACTTAACATGCATGAACTCAACAAAAAAATACATCTGGATCTAGGTCGACTCATGTAATATAAAAGTACTAAGTAATGTTTGCCTATCATTGTATAGTGTTGGAAAAGTAGATTGCTCAGTTTGGCTAGCTCGCCCGCAGAGCCGTTTGTTACGCTTGACTCTAGTTGACTTTTTTTTTTTGGTCGGAAGGAAGATTTAAAGTTAATCAAAATACAGGGCTGTCGGTAAATGTGTGTTCTTTATTGGAAATCAATCGTAGAGTTGATATACATGTCTCAGTTCTTGCAGTAAGCCGGGAATCTTGTCTTTCGGTATAACATATGGTGTACAGTGTGGGGGAAGTTGTGAATTTGTAGGTTCTTTTTTATTCTTTTTTGAGCTGTGATCGTTTCTAGAATTTTCTCTGCAGTCATTGGGATCCATGCCTTTGTTTTTCACTACAGAATTTATCTTCTGTGACCAAACAAATTAGAAAAATGGTTTCACATCTGGTCTTAGAATATTGCTTGGCTGTACAGGACAGATTTCAGGCTTTATCATACAGAAAGATTTAAAGAAGAATTCCAGGTATGGATTTTTTTTACATAGTTAGTTGGTCCAGCTTTGACCAATATGACCATGTATATACCATACCCGACCGATGCCCCTGGATGCTGGAAATCACTGTAGCAGACACAACTACGACAGCGATCTCCACTAGCTTACAGGTCCTGAGAAGGTGCTTTGCTGCATTGTGAACATTCAGAGATTGCTTTGCATAAACGCAAGGAATGCAAAGCATTCTCTGATCGAATGAGATGTGGTGTTGTTGTCATTCCATATCATCCTTATTCATCTTCCTTATTAAATGGTCTGACTAGGTTTGCTTTAGGGACTTCAGCTTCCTACCCAACTCCAAAGACATGCTTGTAGGTAAATGGCTTCTGTCTAAATTGGCCTTAGTACCCTGTTTCCCCGAAAATAAGACCTAGCGTGATTGTCAGTGATGGCTGCAATATAAGCCCTACAACCCCCAAATAAGCCCTACCTTGTTTCCCCGAAAATAGAACAGGATATGTGCAAATGGGCCTGTGCATGCTGTTATCGCATTCTACATGCCAGTCCAAAGCCTTAACAATTGGGGAGGGTTGAGGAAAACCTGGCGGCCTACCTCAGAAAAAAAAAAGTTCTATGGAAAAGGCTATCAAGCGTATAATGGTGCCCAGAGAGTTGGGCCATAGAAACACTGCAAGAGTTGCATGCAACTGAACGGATATACTGAAACGTGTGTATGCATACACACATACATACTGTACATTAAAGAGTCGGAGATGAACGTAAAGTAGGCCTCAGCAACCAATCAAAATTTGAGAATTCATTTTTTTACGTTCACCCCACATAATACATTTTACCTGTTCAATCTCATTTAGGTCTACCAACAACTAATTAGAGCAAGGGCCTAATTGGATACAGACTGATGGGACATTTGGGGCAGGTCCATATCTTATATAGTTTTAGATAGGAGCATCTGATTAATGCATGAACACTTGCAAAAATGCACATATTGCACATTTTCCCTCCTAGTTACTAGCTTTCCTTTCCATTGGCTAAAAATAATAATAAAAAAGAAATGCTCAGGCCTCAGACGCCCACAAAAATGACCATACAAAACTGTCAAAAAACAAAAGCCTGTAAAACGACCAAAGAGGCTCAGCTCAAGTGTAAAAGCAGCCTTATAACCAATGATTAACCATTGAGTTAAAGTGATTGTAGAGGCATTCTATGCATTAAGATAAAAAGCCTTCTGTGGGCAGCACCCCCTATTACTTACCTGATCCCCATCTCTGTCCAGCGATGTCCGCGAGTGTCTCAGCCTTCCGAGACTCTCCCTTCCGATTTGTTGAGACACAGCAGTGGTGCCATTGGCTCCTGCTGTTGTCAATCAAAGTCAGTCAGGCAATCAGGAAAGAGAGGGGGCGGGCCGGGCCGCAGCTCTGTGTCTGAATGGACACAGGGAGCTGCAACTCGGCTCAGGTGCCCCCTAGCAAGCTGCTTGCTGTGGGGGCACTCGACAGGAGGAAGGGGCCAGGAGCACAGAAGAGGGACCGAGAATAGGGGGATCGGGGCTGCTCTGCGCAAATTCACTGCAACAGAGCAGGTAAGTAAACCATGTTTGTTATTTTTATAAAAAAAAAAAAAAAGACTTTACAATCACTTTAACAGACACAATATGTATTGAATTTGCTTGTATTGATTGATAGGTTATTCAAACAGTCCCTCCCTAGTCATTTTAAAGAATTTCACCAGGTGATATTAAAGTGGAACTTTACCCATAACAACTTGATAAAAACAAAATGTTCATTAGCAAGGAACATACATTCCACAATAATAATTATGCTACTGAAAGGAATGTATGCTGTAAATTGCCTCCAGCATTACTCCTGTTTCTTCTTGCCAGAAGCTGCCATTTTGCTGAAGCCCAGAGCCGATGAGCAGCAGTAAATCTTTAGGCTGTCAGCAGATCGGCCTCTAGTGGCCCTGATTTTCAGCACAATGACAAAAATGGAGAGCAACTGAGCATGTGCAGAGCAGGGTGAGACAATGTACAGTATTATTGAATATTAAACAGTATAGGCACTTATTTTTAATATTTTGCATAGGTATACCTGCAAAAGGAGCCAACATGAAGTGATCTAACAGGACATCATTTTCTGACTAAACTTTCACTTTAAAAGGGAGTTGTAATATGTCCAGAGCAGAATCAGGTAATATACTGAAATAACGTTTTTAATATCCTGCAGTATAGCAAGTAATATACCAGGAAAGCAGGAGTTTCACTAAAAAGATAAAAAAAATTAAGTTTGTGTTAAATCTAAAGTCAGGCAAGCAGCCAAATATACAGTTTATGTACACATGTATTACCTGCCAAAAGATTTGTAATTGCAATGTACAGCCAGTGTGTATCAGTAACCCGGTGCAGACTGAACCGCACAGCCCACACAGATGAAGGTTTTCAGTATTTGGCTTTTGCAGTGTGAAGATAATGGGGGGCATAAATAGGCGGCTAGTTCCTGGTAAAAAGGCAGGTTTGTCAACTTTAGGTACCTGAGGGGTCCCAAATAATAATGTTACCCACCTACAGTATGTTAGTCTTGTATATCTTTATAAAAGTCGTATTTATATTTGTGTTCAGTAAATGATATCGGCAGTATGTCAGTCCAAAGTCTACGTTTTGTAACCAGGACAGAGTCCACCCAAGTCTTACCAGTTATGGACAACAAAAGACCCTTATTACATACAAAAATCTTCATAAACCTTCCCCAGGAACTTCTTCCAGGACTAAACGTGCTTGGAGCAGACCAAAAACTGAGCGATCAGTGGTCATGTAATCACTCAGTTCTTGGTCTTAGGGCTGACGAGGGACAGCTGCAGCATCACACAGATGCTGCAGCATTGAGGTAAAGTAAATATAAAGGAAATATATATATATATATATATATATTTTAAATCCCATACTTATTCTGGGAAGCCATTCAAGTTCAAGTAGCAGGTATGGAGGATATTTTTAACGGTCTTTGAATTACATTTTTTGTCTCAGTGGCATCATCAAAAGTTTTGCCAAACGAATTTCATATGAACAAAGAGGCATAAAGCAGAAACAATCCCTTTGTATTAGTTAATTTATGTTTAATTATGATCCAGTACACTACAGTGCATCCAGAAAGTATTCACAGCGCTTCACTTCCACATTTTGTTAAGTTGCAGCCTTATTCCGATGGATTAAACTCATTAATTTCATCAAAATTCTACAAACAATACCCCATAATGACAACGTGAAAGAAAGAGTGGCTTCCGTCTGGCCTCTCTACCCTACAGGTGTGATTGGTGGAGTGTTGTAGAGATGGTTTTTCTTCTGGAAGGTTCTCCTCTCTCCACAGAGAAATGCTGGAGCTCTGTCAGTGTAACCATCAGTGGTCACCTCCCTGACTAAGATCCTTCTCCCCTGATCACTCAGTTTGGCCGGATGACCCGCTCTAGGGTCTTCTTCCATTTACAGATGATGGAGGCCATTGTGCTCATTGGGACCTTCAATGCTGCAGAAATTTTTCTGTACCCTTCCCCAGATCTGTGCCTCTACAATCCTGTCTTGGAGGTCTACAGACAATTCCTAAGACCCCTTTCACACTGGGGCGCTTTTCAGGCATTTTACGCTAAAAATAGTGCCTGTAAAGCGCCTTTCATGCCTCCTCAGTGTGAAAGCTTTCACACTGGGGCGGTGTGCTTTTAATTATCTGTTTATGTGTGTGGCTGTCAGTGATTAATGCCGTAGCTAGGACAACAAGACGTTGAAGCCCGTACGTGGTTCCGCCTTGATGCTTTATAAGACGACGAATTTAGCTACTGCGCATGCTCTGATGAAATCCAAGTTACGGATGAAACGCGTCAGCATGACGCCATCACGCTGTCCATAGCGCTCCTTCAGACTTGCAGTTCCACCTACCAGCCCTGACATCATTGGCCCAGGAACGTATTGGCTGTTTGAATCAGCCCGCGGGAACAGCACGAGGGGAGCTCACTGTGTGAGGAGAGTCGGTGTTGTTTGCTGCATTCACCTTTCTTTCTACCTCATTCCCAAGACACCGCTACTGGATACATATTGAGGATGCTCTTCTAAGGGACGGAACTTTGTGCAACTGGGAGTCGGTGAGAGCTCCACTTTCTGCTCCTGACGTGGACCGCAGCCAGCTCCGGGTGAGACCTTACCTGTTCATATCCCCAGTGGGGGACGGTTATTCATTATGATCACTTCGTGTCCACCACATGCTACCCGGTCCATCCAGTAAGCCATCCAGCTTGTCCCAAGCCCCTACTTCACCACTCCCCAGCCTCGTATCAGAGAGACTTCCATTACACAGTCGTGTACCCCTGCATGTCCTCTCAGCCATTGCTGAACTAGCCCCTGGTCCCTCTGTCCCTGGTTTTCACCTGAAGGGCCGCTCTCTCCCCCTCCCCTCCTCCCTCCCAGTGAATTGTCCTGGGTTCCCTGTTCCCCAAAGATCCCCACTGGGCCGATCACGTCAGTTATTCAACACCATCCAGGGAACCCTCAACGCCACTTGTTGATGTTTCCTGGTATCTATGGACTCTAGCCTATCAGTGTATCTAATTGCAGTCCTATTTATCATATTATCATGCATGAGTTTATAGATGTGGTGTGATTGGTTGGTTTGGTTAGGTGGCCATCTGCGTCTGTGTATGACCTAGTTGTCAATTTTAAATTGGTGATGGTACCTGTTTTCTCAGGATATCTTTTTCTGGATTGGTGTTTAAAGTGAGTTTTTTTCAATAAATAATATTTTCATGATCTGACTACTGCATGTTCCTCATTGAAGAATTCACCTTTTTCTCTGTTTTTTTGTAATCCTGTCTTGGAGGTCTACAGACAATTCCTAAGACCCCTTTCACACTGGGGCGCTTTTCAGGCATTTTACGCTAAAAATAGTGCCTGTAAAGCGCCTTTCATGCCTCCTCAGTGTGAAAGCTTTCACACTGGGGCGGTGTGCTTGCAGGACGGAAAAAAAAGTCCTGCAAGCAGCATCTTTGGGGTGGTGCATTGAGATGAATGGGCAGTGCTGCCGAAGCTCTGCAACTTGGGCGCATTTAACACTTTCTTTGGCTGGTAGTGGGGGGGTTAAAAGCGTCCTGCTAGCAGCCGAAAAGCACCACTATAACAGCAGTAAAGCGCCCCAGTGTGAAAGTAGCCTTAGACTTCATGGCTTGGTTTGTGCTCTGACATGCACTGTTAACTGTGGGACCTTATACAGCATAGACAGCTGTGTGTCTTTTCAAATCATGTCCAATAAACTGAATTTACCATAGGTGGACTCCAATCGAGTTGTAGAAATATATCAAGGATGATCAGTGGAAACAGGATGCACCTGAGCTCAATTTTGAGTGTCATGGCAAAGGCTGTGAATACTTATGTACATGGGATTGTTTCATTTTTTTATTTTAATAAATTTGCAAAGATTTCAAACAAACTTCTTTCACGTTGTCATTGTGGGGTATTGTTTGTAGAATTTTGAGGAGAATAATGAATTTAATCAATTTTGGAATAAGGCTGTAACATAACAAATTGGGGAAAAAGTGAAGCACTGTGAATACTTTCCGGATGCACTGTATATTAGAGGTGCTTTAAACGTCCTTGTAATATTTATGATTGTATTCTAAGGTAGAGGAAAGGCTGGAACATTTTAGTATACCGGGGTGCATCTGGGTCTTTTTTTATCTGCTTTGGCTGTATTTCTACTCTTTTTCATGTTTTCTTATCCTGATATACTCATCCACTAATAGCAATCCACCTCCAGTGATTAAGCCCTGGTACTATATATAGCGAGTAGGGCTAGCTGCTCACACCCCTGGCATTTCCTTCCACAACAGCATTATTACTATTCAGTGTGATCTAAACTTGTCCTGGGTACTGCAGCAGCAACACAAACGAGCTCCAAACCTTCATTCTCCTGCAATGTACCAGGCTAAGAAGTGGTAAGAAGAGAATACTCTGTAAGAAATCACAGGCTCCACACACTGCTC
The DNA here is from genome assembly GCA_037952925.1 of Lithobates clamitans. Lineage (NCBI taxonomy): Eukaryota > Metazoa > Chordata > Amphibia > Anura > Ranidae > Lithobates > Lithobates clamitans. The sequence continues at coordinate 1,314,222 of JBBGZY010000125.1, read as the reverse complement.
TGAATTTAATAAATGATTTGTACAGTAGAGCCTTTTGAAAATAGAATGTGTTTTTTGCTTGTCTCACTTCCCTTATAGATCCAAAAATATGAGGATTATTCCTTATTTTAGCATAGTAGACGAAGTGTTGAGAATCATTCTTTATGCCCCTGTTGCCAAATGTACCTCCAGAAGCACTGGTTTTTATTATAGAACCATTTTTTCCAAACTGCATACAGCTGTTCAGGCTAGTTGGCAATGGTTGGTCCAGTGTGGGGTTGCACCGATACCACTTTTTTAAGACAAGTACGGATACTTTTTTTCAAATACTCACTGAAACCGATTACTGTTACTTTTTTTTAATGTTGTGCGACAGTGGCACTAATATGCAGCACTGATGGACACTGATAGGTGGCACTGATGGACACTGATAGGTGGCACTGATGGACACTGATAGGTGGCACTGATGGGCATTGATGACGCGTGGACTGTGTCAGTAGTTTTTTATTTTATTTTTTTTTTTACAATTTTATTTTTTACATTTTATTTTTTTGATTATTATTAATTTTTTTTTTTTTTACGTTGTCAGTGTTTTTTTATGTTATTTTTTATTATTTATACAATTTGACCTTTACATATATTACAGTTCTTTCCTTTTTTTTTTCTTTTTTTATCAGCCCTGTTGGGAGGTGGGGCTTTGGTGAGATATCAGGGGTCTAAACAGACCCTTGACATCTCCCATTTGAGACAGGGAAAGGGATTAAGGACAGTGAAAAATAAGTGCGTAAGTACTTCTCTTATGGCAGAGCTGTAATGGGAGGTCTTTCCCATCTCCTCGTCTGCACACTGAGCGATAATCCCAATACGCTCAAGGTGATTAGGGTGTGCCCAGGCACACTCGGCACACCCTGTGCACACCTGCGGTGCATCTGTAACATGTTACATGTTACTGAGTATGGGTGAAATGGGAAACTTATCCTTTAATAGCTGCCAGTAACCTAAACTAACCCTGAAAATGGTCACCATACAAATAGAAAAAGTGAATCTCCCCAGCAGGGACAACAATCAAAACATGATAGAGGTTCTAACTCCCACTATTCTAGCTAAACCACAAAGATACTTTTGACTGGAGTTGGGCTTTAAATGTTGAACACCGCAATATTATTGTTTAAAAAGATACTTTTGACTGGAGTTGGGCTTTAAATGTTGAACACTGCAATATTATTGTTTAAAAAAAAAAATGTTTGTTTTATTCCAGATGTTATAGCTGCTTTGTTTTTATTGGGTTTGCATGGTTTGTTCACAATGAAGGACAAATAATGTTTCAGTCTTGTAAGTAATAAGTTTGTTTATTTTCATAGTATCACATTCGGACCTGAGTTTGCTAGATCAGCAGAATTAAGGCACATTCCTGTGGTTATGCATTGCAAATGTTGTAACAGTTTAATTACATTAGGAGAAATCTGAAATCTAAACTGTATTTATGTAGTCAGGCAAGGACTAAACATAAATTCTCCTTATAAACTGCTCAGTCAGCACCTTGTTAGATTGACAAGGTTGTCACGGTTTTTGTAGAGTAGACAGTGGCGGCTGGTGCTTAAAATTTTTTTGGGGGGCGCAAACAAACTGAAAAAAAAAACATCAATTGCAGCCACTGTGCCATCAAGCGCAGCCACTTTGCCCATCAAGCGCAGCCACTTTGCCCATCAAACACAGTCACTTTGCCCATCAAACGCAGCCACTGTGCCCATCAAACACAGCCACTGTGCCCATCAAACGCTGCCACTGTGCCATCAAAACGCTGCCACTGTGCCATCAAACACAGCCACTGTGCCATCAAACACAGCCACTGTGCTCATCAAGCGCAGCCCCTGTGCCATCAAACCCTGCCACTGTGCCATGAAACGCAGCCACTCTGCCCATCAAACGCAGCCACTGTGCCCATCAAGCGCAGCCACTGTGCCATCAAACACAGCCACTGTACCCATCAATTGCTGCCAGTGTGCCCATCAAACACTGCCACTGTGCCATCAAACGCAGCCACTGTGCCATCAAACACAGCCACTGTGCCCATCAAGCGCAGCCACTGTGCCAATCAAACACAGCCACTGTGCCCATCAAGCGTAGCCCCTGTGCCATCAAACGCTGCCACTGTGCCATCAAACGCAGCCACTGTGCCCATCAAACACAGCCACTGTGCCCATCAAGCGCAGCCACTGTGCCATCAAACGCAGCCACTGTACCCATCAATTGCTGCCAGTGTGCCCATCAATTCCTGCTACTGTGCCCCATCAATTGCTGCCAGTGTGCCCATCATTTGCCACTACTGTGCCCCTTCAAATGCTGGCAGTGTGCCCATCAATTGCCGCTACTGTGGCCCATCAAATGCTGCCAGTTTGCCCATCAATTACTGCTACTGTGCCCCATCAAATGCTGCCAGTGTGCATCGCCCCGGCACTTACCTGTCTCGCAGCGGGTCAGAGGCGGTGTCCTGCACGCTCCTCGATGTCTTCTCCCGTCCTCTCTATCAGGCATCCAATCACAGACGTTTCAGCCAATCAGGTGACAGGTAACAGACCCGAGCACCTGATTGGCTGAAAGGCGGTTCAGTGTTAGCAAAGCGAAGGGATGAACAAGGCAGGTCAAACATTAAACATTTTCTGCACAGGGCAAAAACTTGGCTGGTGTTGACCCATTCGTTGTTGGCGCTTCCTCCTCTCCCTTGCAGTCACGCTGACTGACACAGGGGAAGCTTCACAACAGCAGACAGTAACCCCAGAACCATGGCAAGGCCAAAGTGAACCCGCCAGAGGGATTTTGGGCATTATATCACATGGCAGTATCAGGGCTCTCTAACCACATTGACCAGACTTGATCAAATTTAACTGGACACCATCTGCTGTTGTAGGTAGCCTTATACAATGGGAAAACTGAATTTGCCAAAGATTTCTAATCACTTAGAGTAGAAGGCACACGAGATTTCCATTTCTGTGCAATAATTTTCCTAGCATAGAATAACAACACTCCAAGTAATGTTCAAGATCAGGGGTTCTCAACCTCAGTCCTCAAGTACCCCCAACAATCCATGTTTTCAGGTTTTCCTTTACTTTGCACAGATACTTTAAATCGATATCAATGACATGGTATTGATTAGAGCTATTTTCTGTAAGGGAAGTTCCCAATGCATGGCCCGTTGGGGGTACTTGAGGACCGAGGTTGAGAAATACTGTTCTAGATGATGTTTTTGGGTCTAAGGGCTCCACAAGGTCCAAGAGGCAGTATAGCATGTCATGGGGCACTGGAATAGTTGTCACAGTGGAAATAAATTGAAGGACTTGGGACCAATAGGGCTATATTCAGGACATGCCTGAAATATGTGCAAAAAATCTACATTCGGGCAAGAGTATCACCAACACAAACCAGCCTGATCGGTGGAATTTTTGCTAAGCCTGACAGGAGTAAGCTTATTTTTATGCACAATTAAAATTGTACCAATCGATCCCTGGCGGAGATTGAATGATTAAGCGGGTATTCCCATATGTCATCCTAGTCATCATTGTCCAAAATAGGCAAGTCCAGTATCCATGTTTCCCTACATATAAGCATACCACAGGAGGACAGAGATTGCAAAGCCTTATATATTACTGAGTGAGCCTTAGACAGCCCCTTCTCTTGCAGTATGATCTCTAGACCCGTGGACACTAAGCGAAAGGAGACAAAGGCAAACTGGGAAAGGCAGGCATGGCTAAGCTGGAGGTATCTAAAAAAAAAATACCAGTTCGGTAAAGTGTAACGGGCTTTTAATTTGTCAAAAGGGGGAAATTTGCCTAAAAAAAACAAATCATGAAGGCTCTTTATAACTTTAGAAGCCCAGAAACCAGGTTCTGTGAGCTGGAGGAGGTGACCGAAATTCAGATTATTCCATAATGGGGTGTGAGGAGACCAATGGTTAGTGGAGGCAAGAGGAAGCACTTGGGTCTTGTCCAAAACCCTAATGGTGGCCTTCATAGTACGAGTAAGGAGATATGGGTCAGTACATCCTAGATATAACAAGGACTGCAGTGCTTCATGCGAGCCTAGTACTGCGGCCTCCGCCATGACCGAAGCCCTATCTTTATTAAATGAAAGCCAATCATTAGCATTAACCAATTGACCACCCAAAAAATGTCGATAGAAGTTAGGTAAGGCTAATCCCCCAGAGGCAGACGATTGCTTAAGAGTAGCTAAACTAAAACAAGGAGCTCTACCATTCGCACAGGCTCTTCTTTACCAATTTTAGCAGCTTGTGCAGAAAATAGAAACCAACAGCCTGGCCAACCATCAACAAGATTTGAGTGGATCTCTACATTGGCTGCTTTGAAAGTACAAATATACGTCTAATATTAGTGCTACTTTGAAACCTTTTGACCCCTCTTTAAATATTATAACTGTTAGAAAAGTTACAAAATATTGCAAAATTTCAGGCAGGGAACTGATTATGCAGTTGAAAAATATTTATGTGAAATGTCTTACCTGCCAAAATATTTGTATTTTTTTTCAACCAGTCCTAGGATCAAGGAACTCCTGCCAAGACAGCATAGCCATGTCATGTACTCCTAGAGACTACCCTACTGACTAATACAGCCCAGTGTAGGATCCACCTCAGCCTACCACTGGTCAATTAAGGAGAAGCAGCTCATTGAAGAGATCATCACTCCTCCCCTCCACTGGAGCAGAAACTGGTTATCTCCTAGAGTTTACCCTCCTCACCCTGTCTAAAGCCTGGTACACACTACTATTTTTTTTTTTTGTCGTTCAACCCCCTGACAGCTCAGGTCTGAGCTGCTGTACTAGCAATACGATGTTAGTACAATGATCCCCCCCCCACCAGTACAGCCATTGGCTGAGAGCGCTGTTAGGGAGCAGGTTGGCAGACATTTTTTAGTCATAACCCAGCTTCTGTCCAGCCGGCTGCCATACACACGGCCGGATGTCGGCTGGTTTCTATTGAACCGGCCAATGCCGCCTGACATTCGGCCCGTGTGCTCTAGGCTTAAATGCTGTTGTGTTGGGTCTTGCAGAAGGTTTAGGTACTTTTGCCAGCTGTACCTAAAAGCATATTTAATTAACAAAAATTACTGGTATTTTTTTTTATATCTGATTGTGGTTAGTACAAAGGATTACACAGTGCATCTGTTTGAATCTCCTGAATTTCCAGGACTATTTAGTGAGGGGGGAGCAAGCTCATGGGAGGCATTCAGGAAAATAAAGGCTGCAACATCCTTGCCGACATATGCTGTGACCTTCATTTTGGTTTTTATATTATGGTTCAATTATTTCCTTTTGTCCGGTGATAGGGAGTGCTCAGCAGGCAGTGACAATGCAGGCAACCCATTTTCATGCCTCTGTGTATGGGCTTTAAATATTTGTATGCCCCACTTATGCTCTTATCTTCCTCCCATTATTGCTAGTTGATGAAATATACAGACTCTCACCTTTGTCACACAGTACTTTTTTAATGAAGGATTTGCATACTGTTCAGACTGGAATGCCTATTCACATTCTTAGCTTGTCTTCCTGTATATACATCTGGCACAAATACGACAGCTAAACCGCAATTTAATCTTTTCAGGACAGATCCAGCCATCCTTTCCTACACATAAATAATTCTACAGGTGTAGGTCGTGCCGTATTTTCCAACTTAGACTTATTCATTCAGCTGTGTTTCTCAGGTTTTACATTCTTGGCATGTGAAGAAGACTAAAGTTACACATAAGTATGCTTTACAGATACATTCTAGTCACCTTGGAAAATGTTGCAAAAAAGAAGCCATTTATCTTGTTATAGTCTACATAGTTACATAGTTGGGAAGATTGAATAAAGACACCAGTCCATCCAGTTTAAGCTGTGGATGTGTGGGTGTATGTGTATTATATACCTGTATATTGTGTTCAATAAGATGCCCATCTAAGAATTTTTTGAAATTAGCGACATTACTTGCTGAAACCACTGATTGCGGAAGGGAGTTCCACATCCTTACTGCTCCAATGGTAAAAAATCCCTTACGCAGTTTAAGGTTGAACCACTTCTCATCCAACTTCATTGAGTGGCCAGCTCTACAGAGAGCTTAAATTCCAAAATATGTAGGCATTGATTGTGTTTGGAGAATTATTGGAAATAGGTTGCAGTTCCCTTCCCAGCTTAAAAACACTATTGCAGATAATGGAATGCTGTGAGTTTCCTATTGTTTAAAACGTGCAATTAGTAGATATATTACTATAGAACTCTTATAAATTTGGTACGCTGCACCTTCCTTACCATCTACATACACACATTTTTTTCATAGCTCCTTTTGGGTGAATTGCAAGATGTAGAAGAGCCTTTTGGCCTGGTGTTTTGAGTGGTGGGATCCACATTGTTTGGCCCTTTCCTCTTGAAACCCATTGACAGGAATATGGTAGGGCATCATTGTGGCATACTCGTGGCCAGGGCTTTTTTTTCTTAGAGAATAGATGCAGGTACTCCATCTCTTCTATGTCCCTCCTTTGTCTCCGCCCCTACCCTTTCAGTACCACCCCTTTTAGAGATACAGGACTATGTATAATTTTGTTGTGGTAAGTAATTTGTATGGAATTTGTTAATGATAGCAAGAAAGGCAGTAAAATGCCCTGCAACCAGCAACATTAAATCCCACCCAACAGCAATAAATCCCCCAGCAACAATAAATCCTACCCAACAACAATAGATCCCCCAGCAACAATAAATCCCACCTAGCAACAATAGATCCCCCAGCAACACTAGACCCCCACAACAAACATCAAAATATTCCCCCAGCAACAATAGACCCCTGCCAGCAACAATAGATCCCACCCAACAACAATAGATCCCCCAGCAACAATAGACCCCCCACAACAAAATATTCCCCCAGCAACAATAGACCCCTTGCCAGCAACTATAGATGTTCTAGCAGCCAGCATCATTAGACCCTCCAGTAGCCAGCTACAGTAAACCCCTCCCTCAACAGTGGATCTCTCCCAGCAACAATTGACCCTCCAGCAACAATTGATCCTCCACCTGCAACAATAGGTCCCCCCCATCAACAATAGCTAACCAAGCAGCCAGCAACAATAGACCCTCCAGCACCCTTTGCAATTACATACATTCAGTGCTGGAGGTGCTGGAACTGTGTTCCCCCACCTTCCCCCTGAAAAAAAAGCCATCTTGCTATAGGAATACTAGTCTGTATGCCTAACCCATTCTAAACAATAAAAGTGTCCTCTGTGATCCTCAGGGTGCAGTAAAGGTTTTTTCGCTGGGATCCATGTCCACTCCAGTTCTTCATATAGATTTTACCACACCACCCATTTCTATCCCCCTGATGAAGATTAAAATGCGTTGGCATTATTTTCTATTTGTGACAGTTTGGGTAATTAATGGTCATTGGGCCACCATTACTATCATTTTCATTGTGTAAGGTTTTATGTACATTTAACATTTTGATGAAGATGGAGGATGGGCTAGGTGGTTTAGTTAAAAGTGTGCCTGTCCTTAAAGAGCAACTCCATTAAATTGAAAAAATCCATGCAAGCTTAGTTTACATTCGATTCGGTTTTACCCCCCCCCCCCCAGCTCTAAAGGCAGCCCTACTTGGGCATACACATGCCATGGGCATGATGTTTTGCATCGTTGTATGACACAAATGATCCTGCACTTATCAGGCAGTACTGCTGCTGAACACAACTCATTCAAGCAAATGGGGCCCCCCACAACTGTGTGCAACACATGTGGTTGCGGGATGGTGGTGAGGCTTTTACAAGTTTAAACAGGTGGTGAGCGGGTGACATAACACCTTCTCTCCACCTGTCAAATGCCCCTAACACAAGTATACAGGACCCCCTGCTGTGGGACACTACAGTTGGCTTCAGCTCTAGGTCTGGCATATGAATATTTACAAATTATTTATTATTAACATTTTCCTAGTCTGGGTTCCAGATTGATCTATGTGGACTAGATATCTTCAATCATCATGAATGACAGTTCACACATTACTTTCTCTAAGGGCCAGTTCACACCATAGAAACACAGTCCGGATGCGTTCCAGATGCTTTTCTGCATGCACGTTTTTGATGCGTTCCAGTGTGTTTTTGGTGCGTTTTGATGCACTACAGTGCATTCCAGTGCATTCTTAACCTTAGGGCCATTTCACACCACATGCAGTCCAGTGTGTTTTTTTTTTCTGCATCAAAACGCATGGAAAGTAGGTTATATGGTTTTCAATGGCATAGTTTACACCAGTGCAGTCAGTTCCAGTGTGTTCCAGTTCCAGAAAAAAAAGTAGAACATGCTGCATTTTTTCTGCACTGGACTGTACTGGAACGCTGTAAAACACATCAAAAACGCACTGGAATGCATCAAAAACGCGCATGCAGAAAAGCACCTGGAATGCATCCAGACTGCGTTTCTATGGTGTGAACTGGCCCTTAAATAAGGACATGTGTGTTCGAGTGCGTTTTTGGTATGTTTTTTAAGCGTTCCTGTGTGTTTCAGTGCATTTTTGATGCGTTTTACAGCGTTCCAGTACAGTCCAGTGCAGGAAAAATGCAGCATGTTCTACTTTTTTTTCTGGAACTGGAACACACTGGAACTGCAAGCACTTCCAAAACCATACTTGAAAACCATATAACCTACTTTCCAATGCGTTCTTGATGCAGAAAAAAAAATGCACTGGACTGCATGTGGTATGAATTGGCCCTAAATGTATGTTGCTACAGTACAGCATATAACATATGTGTGGAGGATGGAGCTTAGCAGATAGAGCCAGTACAGGCCCAACACATTCAAGCAATACCTCTTAGCATTTAATATGTGTTTAGGAATGTAGCCCCACGATGGCAGACAAAAGTTGGGAATTGGACTGTCAGAACTTTAAAGCAGAAATCAAAAATAACAAGATAAAAATGATCCACCCATTTAAAGATAAAGTAACAAGATTGGATTGTGCTGCGATATTCACTCTTATGCCCCGTACACACGGTCGGATTTTCCAATTGAAAATGTCCGATCGGAGCGGGTTGTTGGAAATTCCGACCGTGTGTGGGCTCAATCGGACATTTTCCATCGGATTTTCCGACACACAAGTTGGAGAGCAGGAGATAAAATTTTCTGACAACAAAATCCGTTGTCGGAAATTCCGATCGTGTGTACACAAATCTGACGCACAAAGTGCCACGCATGCTCAGAATAAATAAAGAGATGAAAGCTATTGGCCACTGCCCCGTTTATAGTCCTGACGTACGTGTTTTACGTCACCGCGTTCAGAATGATCGGATTTTCAGAGAACTTTGTGTGACCATGTGTATGCAAGACAAGTTTGAGCCAACATCCGTTGGAAACAATCCTAGGATTTTGTTGTCGGAATGTCCGATCAATGTCCGACCCTGTGTACGGGGCATTAATCCAGAGGTTTTGCATAATTTATATGACTCAGAGGGTTGGCTGTGTCATTGCCATCATCCCTCAAAAGTTTAAAACTACAAAAGTACCTCAAAGAATGGGATTTTAAGGGCAATGTGATGATTGGAAGTATTGAAATATCATTAAAATAGTTTATTTATACAAAAACAAATTAAATATACATAAGCGTACACATTATTCCATAGTTGAAAATATTGAAAATTATCAGACATGTAACAATATATGATGCATCCTACTGCTAATTTGACGAATATCACCCCCGATAGGTGTGAGGCGTCCTGATAGCAGATTCCAACGCGTTTCAACTTGTTGTGAAAATCAAGTCTTCCTCAGGGAGGGACTGCATCACATTCTATAATTTCAAGTAATAACATGATTACTAGTATGTGTTTATATATTCCTTGCATAAATCTACAAATCGCATCTGCATCAAATGGTATATGCGACTTACGTTTGCATCTGGCTGTGAAGAAATTGCTTTCCCAGTGCTGGCCGGGGTCCTAACACATAATTGTCAGTACTGCTCAGATATCCTCTACGGGATGGCCTGGTGTATTTATAAGAAGACCAATATTTGGCAGTCGTGGTATTTAAACAACTGAAAAACATGAGTGGTATGGGAGAAGTATTGGTAAAATTAAATCTCATAAATGTGATGAGAATGGTAATGATGATGGTTCATGGGGGAAATAGAGTTCCCCAGAGCCGTCATCAAAGAAAAAAAAAAGGCAAAAAGCAATCAATTACCTTAGGTTAATTGTGTCAGATGAAAGGTTCCATGTATCAGGGAGCTTGGTTCCTGTAGTACCTCTCTGTAGCAAAGCCAGTTGTGGAATGCTGCCTGTGGCCATCCCTGGCGTCCTAATATATGAGGTGTGGGCGTGGCTAGGTAGTGGGTGTCACCCTAAATTGGTTAAGATCCCTTATTCATTGGTGGTATGATGAGGGGGGTGTGGCTAGATGGGCCGTCGTTACTGTGGTGTATTGTGGATTAGCAAAGAGCGTCCACGAGCTGTGTTGTTGCCTGGGTAACGGACGCTTATCCACCTCCCCTCTTATCCCCACCCCTTCACGTGAAGCCAATTGCTTACACGTAGCCCGTGAGGTGAGGCAGGGGGAGCGGAGCGTCCGGTCGCCCAGGCAACATGTATATGACGTCGGGGTCACATGGCCCCGGCGTACGCTGCCAGGGAGGAAAGAGGCGCCGTGTGATTCCCCATAGCCCATATGACATGGGCGCGAGGTGGAGCGGGAGCGTCCGGTTGTCTGGGCAACATGTGTATGACGTCGGGGTCACATGGCCCCGACGTGCGTTCCCAGGAAGAGGAAAGGCGCTGTGTGTCTCCACAGCATTGTTTGCCAAATTCCGTCACTGTCTGTGTCAACACAGGAGCGCAATGGCCTCACTGTCAGACAGGTGATGTCAGATAGCTGCGCAGAGTATTGTTTCATGTAGATGTCATGGTTGTCACTGCGACAAACATGACAAGAAGTAACTATTATGTTCTCCCTCGTTTGAGAAAGATTTTTGGGAAATTAAAAAGGTGATGGGGAAATAATTTTTTCTTTTTCAGTATTGCCCAACCTTCCTATAGCAATTGAGCCGCCATTGAAACAATGGCAGGACATCAAGATTAGGGCTTATAACCACCGGCACAGTAAAGAAACCCCGGGGTATCGGAGATAAATCCGACATCTTCGGGGTATTCGGGCCATGATACAACGTCATGGCCCCCCCCTGTGCCGGGTAGGGATAGAGGGCAGGATGACAGGGTGTCACCGGCTCTTGTTTCAACATTGGGGAGCAGATTCATGTGCCACAGCCGCATGAAAACGCATTTGCAGAAAATAGCGACAATTAATAAAATACAGTATACAGAAACAATTTTACTGAAAAAATTGCAGTACTAGCAGTGAATACAATTTGAATTGAAAAACTCTCCTATATGGTTTCTGATTGAGTGAAGTGTATGATCTTGGCAGTTCACAACATAGGACAATCAGGGAATGATTGGCCGGTGATGTTAAGGAGGGGATCCTCTATTGGAATAGAGCTATCATTTATACAGACAAAGGGCAGAAGAAGAGGGAGCAGAGGAGATGAAATGATATTTGCTTAGTCCGTTTTCCCCGAGCTAAAGCCCTCCAGGAAGGGTCTGAAACTTTCGGTTTTGTTTAAACCAGGGGGGGTAGTGGCCCTGAGGTGCCCTATCCAGCGCATTTCGCGCTGGAGGAGGACCTTGTTCCAATCTCCCCCCCTGAGTGGCAGATGAATTCTGTCAAGGACTGTAAAGTTGACCGAAGGTAACCGATAATTGTGACATCTGGCAACGTGCCTTCCCAAGGGCAGGTACAGGTTGCCGATTCGCATACTTTGCATATGTTTGTCGACACGTTTTCTAAATTCTTGTCTCGTTTTTCCTACGTAGAAGGCACCACACTGGCACTGCATGAGGTATACCACACCCTGCGTCTTGCAGTTGGCAAAATGACGCAGGGAGAAGCTCTCCCCATTGGGCAGTGCCAGTGTGGTCCTCCTACCGATGACTGGGCATTGGGCACATGAACCACATGGGTATGTGCCCCATGTTTTGCAAGGGTCTTTTCTTGCCGTGCCCTTGTATTCGCTCTGGGTAAGTGCATTTCCTATTGAGCTGGGTTTTCTATAGGTAATCTGGGGTTTTGGACCAATTAGTCCCCTCAGAGTTGGATCATCTGTAAGGATGGACCAATATTTTGAAATGATTTTATTGATTTTAAGGTGCTCGTTGGAAAATCTCACTATAATCCTTGTTGTGTCATCTTCTTTGGTGGATTTTTTTGAAAAGATTAGATCCCTTCTATTGATTTGCTTAACCCGGTTGAACGCTTTTTTTAGAGAGGATTTAGAGTAACCTCTGTTGATGAGCCTGGTGGTAAGGTTGTCCGCTTCATGTTGAAAGTCTTCGTTGTTGCTACAGTTTCTTTTTAAGCGGAGAAACTGACTGTAGGGAATGGATCTTTTCAGGGGTTCCGGGTGAAAGCTATTTGCATGCAACAGGGTGTTGCCGGCAGTTTCCTTTCTATACAGTTTGCTTGATAGTCCGCCCTCAAGATTTTTGAAAATGGTGACGTCCAGAAAGTTTACTTCATGAATGTGTGATGTCATTGTAAAGAACAGATTAAAGGTGTTGTTGTTCATTAATTTTAAACAGTCCCTGAGTAGTTCAGGGGGACCATCCCAAATGATAAAGAGATCGTCTATGTACCTCTGCCACATGCATATGTGGCGAGTGTACATAGACGCTATCTCCCCCTGTAGAAACTCCCTCTCCCACTCCCCCAGGTACAGGTTGGCATAGGAAGGTGCACAGCACGTTCCCATAGCCACGCCCTGCACCTGGAGGTAGTGGGAGCCCTTGAAAAGGAAGGTATTGTGTCTGAGGATGTATTCCAGCATCGTAAGGATAAAGGCATTAAATTTCCAGTCTGTTGTTGCTCTCTGTTGTAGGACACGTTCAATTGCAGCTATACCTAGGTGGTGTGGGATACTATTGTACAACGATTCCACATCCACTGTAACAAGTAGAGCTGAATTGGGAATGGATATCCCATCGAGGATTTGCAGTAGATGTACAGTGTCCCTTGTGTAGGATGGTAGTTCCATCACATGGGGTCTCAGATACTGATCAATCATTTGACTGATCCCCTCTGTGATGGAACCATTCCCTGAAATAATGGGTCTCCCTGGTGGATCCTTTAGCTTTTTGTGCACTTTAGGTAGTGCATAAAAGGTGGGCTGACGTGGGTGTCTAGTGCGTATGAAGTCCCACGTATCTTTGTCTATTACTCCTTCATTGAAAGATTCATCCACCAGGGAGAAGAATTCTTGATTGAATTTATCTACTGTGGAGGCAGAGATCTTTTTGTAACATTTGGTGTCATTCAGGATGTTATAACACATTTTTTCGTATTTGACATTGTCCATAAGGACAATGTTCCCTCCCTTGTCAGATGCTTTTATTGTGATTTCTGTGTTATTTTTGAGGGAGCTTAATGCCTGTTGTTGTTCCCGATTCAAGTTGCTTTTTCCATTGTGTTTTTCCATCTTGTTGATTTCCTTCGTGATCTGTCCTACAAATAGAGCTATAGCTGGGCTCTGATTCAATGGTGGAAATCTGTGTGATTTCCTTTTGTATTTTTTAATGGTAGTTTGGACTCTGCTGGGTTCCTCGTGTTCTTCCTCACTACTTTCGCTGTCAAAGTCCCTCTCGTCGAAATCCTCTATGTGGCCACTTTCCTGCAACAATAGATTGAGGTCTCTAAGAGCTCTGAAATCTGCTGCTTTGAGATTGGGTTCTATTTCCGATGTGGCCGTGGTCTTTTTAGTCGCATATAAGCTCTTGAGTAGGAGTTTTCTGGCAAACAGATTTATATCTTTAATAGTTTCAAAGGTGTCTAGACTGCGGTTTGGACAAAAAGAGAGACCTAGAGACAGAACTTCCTGTTCCATTGTTGTAAGTTTGTGAGACGAGAGGTTTATGACATTCAATCTTCCTTCACTGGTGGAGCCGTCAAAGGTATCATTGAAAGTTGTAGTAATGGAGTTGGTGGGGGTTGAGATTGTGCGTTGCTCTTGTCTAAAAAAGTATCTATTTGGGTCTGTTGAGTTTTTGGAATCGCACCCTGTTCTTTATAGCTTTTTCCGGTGTTCTGGGAGGATGGGCATTTTGGGTTGCCTGATGTTATCCCCCTGGTCCTGCCGGTGCCCCCTTCTCTTCCACCTCGTATACTTCCATTTGACTGAGCGTCTGTAGTTCTTCTCTTGTGTGTTTGTTGAATCTCTCCCTCTATGTCTGTGGGTCTGGGAAAGGGGCCCTTTCTTTTGCCTCGAAATTTTCCGGTCTGGGATGAGGCTGAGGAGGAGGAGTTATTGGAAGGTGTATCGGAGAGATAATCATTGGTCTGATTTATATCATGCTGTTTGGGGAATCTAGGATTTTTCCTTATCTGTGGATTGGTATTCCACTTGTAGGCCCTGCCTTCTCCAAAAGCGTTTTTGTCCCTCCAGTATTTTTTCTCCTTTTTTATTAGAATATTCTTGCTGAAGGTTTCTAAATGTTCTTTCAATTTTTTCTCATATATTGCGTATTGTTCATGTTTTTTGAGAGGAGAGAGCCGGGTATATAGTGTTTGAATTTCCATGTCCATACCTCTTAGTTGTTGCTGATATTCATTCTGCAGCAACAACATGAGGTGTTTGGAACATTCATTTAATTTAGATTCCCAATTTGTTTTTAATTCTTTGGTGATGTTGTCCAGGGTGGGGAATATTTGTATTCGTAAACCTATGGGGTTTATACCCTCCCTGATATAGCGTCCCAAAGTTTCTATGTGCCAATGTAAGGCCGATTTCTTCTCTAGTATTTTCGTTAGACATGAGAAAAGTGAGGATAGGTCTGAAGTGACCTGTTCTTTATCTTGATAATCTTTTTGAATATTAGCCATTAGTTCCTCCCATTCTCCTCCCAATAGATCCCCCATTGTGTATTGTTACTGCCTTCAGGGAATACCCTTAACTCAAAGAGCAGAAAGAAAAAAATGATAAAGTAAGTGAATAGTCATCAGGGGTTCTCCAGACGACTAAATGGGCTGCTCCACTCCTAAAGCAAAAAAGATCCCTTATTATATAATGGGATGAGTGGAGCTTTTATATCAATTTGACTTTAATTGTATGTTTTTAGTTCAAGGAGAATCCACATCCAACTGTCTGAGTCAAGATAGAATGAGGTATGGGTGTATTATCCACCCTAATAGACGATTTGCATAATTTATATGACTCAGAGGGTTGGCTGTGTCATTGCCATCATCCCTCAAAAGTTTAAAACTACAAAAGTACCTCAAAGAATGGGATTTTAAGGGCAATGTGATGATTGGAAGTATTGAAATATCATTAAAATAGTTTATTTATACAAAAACAAATTAAATATACATAAGCGTACACATTATTCCATAGTTGAAAATATTGAAAATTATCAGACATGTAACAATATATGATGCATCCTACTGCTAATTTGACGAATATCACCCCCGATAGGTGTGAGGCGTCCTGATAGCAGATTCCAACGCGTTTCAACTTGTTGTGAAAATCAAGTCTTCCTCAGGGAGGGACTGCATCACATTCTATAATTTCAAGTAATAACATGATTACTAGTATGTGTTTATATATTCCTTGCATAAATCTACAAATCGCATCTGCATCAAATGGTATATGCGACTTACGTTTGCATCTGGCTGTGAAGAAATTGCTTTCCCAGTGCTGGCCGGGGTCCTAACACATAATTGTCAGTACTGCTCAGATATCCTCTACGGGATGGCCTGGTGTATTTATAAGAAGACCAATATTTGGCAGTCGTGGTATTTAAACAACTGAAAAACATGAGTGGTATGGGAGAAGTATTGGTAAAATTAAATCTCATAAATGTGATGAGAATGGTAATGATGATGGTTCATGGGGGAAATAGAGTTCCCCAGAGCCGTCATCAAAGAAAAAAAAAGGCAAAAAGCAATCAATTACCTTAGGTTAATTGTGTCAGATGAAAGGTTCCATGTATCAGGGAGCTTGGTTCCTGTAGTACCTCTCTGTAGCAAAGCCAGTTGTGGAATGCTGCCTGTGGCCATCCCTGGCGTCCTAATATATGAGGTGTGGGCGTGGCTAGGTAGTGGGTGTCACCCTAAATTGGTTAAGATCCCTTATTCATTGGTGGTATGATGAGGGGGGTGTGGCTAATCTCTTTGCTAATCCACAATACACCACAGTAACGACGGCCCATCTAGCCACACCCCCCTCATCATACCACCAATGAATAAGGGATCTTAACCAATTTAGGGTGACACCCACTACCTAGCCACGCCCACACCTCATATATTAGGACGCCAGGGATGGCCACAGGCAGCATTCCACAACTGGCTTTGCTACAGAGAGGTACTACAGGAACCAAGCTCCCTGATACATGGAACCTTTCATCTGACACAATTAACCTAAGGTAATTGATTGCTTTTTGCCTTTTTTTTTTCTTTGATGACGGCTCTGGGGAACTCTATTTCCCCCATGAACCATCATCATTACCATTCTCATCACATTTATGAGATTTAATTTTACCAATACTTCTCCCATACCACTCATGTTTTTCAGTTGTTTAAATACCACGACTGCCAAATATTGGTCTTCTTATAAATACACCAGGCCATCCCGTAGAGGATATCTGAGCAGTACTGACAATTATGTGTTAGGACCCCGGCCAGCACTGGGAAAGCAATTTCTTCACAGCCAGATGCAAACGTAAGTCGCATATACCATTTGATGCAGATGCGATTTGTAGATTTATGCAAGGAATATATAAACACATACTAGTAATCATGTTATTACTTGAAATTATAGAATGTGATGCAGTCCCTCCCTGAGGAAGACTTGATTTTCACAACAAGTTGAAACGCGTTGGAATCTGCTATCAGGACGCCTCACACCTATCGGGGGTGATATTCGTCAAATTAGCAGTAGGATGCATCATATATTGTTACATGTCTGATAATTTTCAATATTTTCAACTATGGAATAATGTGTACGCTTATGTATATTTAATTTGTTTTTGTATAAATAAACTATTTTAATGATATTTCAATACTTCCAATCATCACATTGCCCTTAAAATCCCATTCTTTGAGGTACTTTTGTAGTTTTAAACTTTTGAGGGATGATGGCAATGACACAGCCAACCCTCTGAGTCATATAAATTATGCAAATCGTCTATTAGGGTGGATAATACACCCATACCTCATTCTATCTTGACTCAGACAGTTGGATGTGGATTCTCCTTGAACTAAAAACATACAATTAAAGTCAAATTGATATAAAAGCTCCACTCATCCCATTATATAATAAGGGATCTTTTTTGCTTTAGGAGTGGAGCAGCCCATTTAGTCGTCTGGAGAACCCCTGATGACTATTCACTTACTTTATCATTTTTTTCTTTCTGCTCTTTGAGTTAAGGGTATTCCCTGAAGGCAGTAACAATACACAATGGGGGATCTATTGGGAGGAGAATGGGAGGAACTAATGGCTAATATTCAAAAAGATTATCAAGATAAAGAACAGGTCACTTCAGACCTATCCTCACTTTTCTCATGTCTAACGAAAATACTAGAGAAGAAATCGGCCTTACATTGGCACATAGAAACTTTGGGACGCTATATCAGGGAGGGTATAAACCCCATAGGTTTACGAATACAAATATTCCCCACCCTGGACAACATCACCAAAGAATTAAAAACAAATTGGGAATCTAAATTAAATGAATGTTCCAAACACCTCATGTTGTTGCTGCAGAATGAATATCAGCAACAACTAAGAGGTATGGACATGGAAATTCAAACACTATATACCCGGCTCTCTCCTCTCAAAAAACATGAACAATACGCAATATATGAGAAAAAATTGAAAGAACATTTAGAAACCTTCAGCAAGAATATTCTAATAAAAAAGGAGAAAAAATACTGGAGGGACAAAAACGCTTTTGGAGAAGGCAGGGCCTACAAGTGGAATACCAATCCACAGATAAGGAAAAATCCTAGATTCCCCAAACAGCATGATATAAATCAGACCAATGATTATCTCTCCGATACACCTTCCAATAACTCCTCCTCCTCAGCCTCATCCCAGACCGGAAAATTTCGAGGCAAAAGAAAGGGCCCCTTTCCCAGACCCACAGACATAGAGGGAGAGATTCAACAAACACACAAGAGAAGAACTACAGACGCTCAGTCAAATGGAAGTATACGAGGTGGAAGAGAAGGGGGCACCGGCAGGACCAGGGGGATAACATCAGGCAACCCAAAATGCCCATCCTCCCAGAACACCGGAAAAAGCTATAAAGAACAGGGTGCGATTCCAAAAACTCAACAGACCCAAATAGATACTTTTTTAGACAAGAGCAACGCACAATCTCAACCCCCACCAACTCCATTACTACAACTTTCAATGATACCTTTGACGGCTCCACCAGTGAAGGAAGATTGAATGTCATAAACCTCTCGTCTCACAAACTTACAACAATGGAACAGGAAGTTCTGTCTCTAGGTCTCTCTTTTTGTCCAAACCGCAGTCTAGACACCTTTGAAACTATTAAAGATATAAATCTGTTTGCCAGAAAACTCCTACTCAAGAGCTTATATGCGACTAAAAAGACCACGGCCACATCGGAAATAGAACCCAATCTCAAAGCAGCAGATTTCAGAGCTCTTAGAGACCTCAATCTATTGTTGCAGGAAAGTGGCCACATAGAGGATTTCGACGAGAGGGACTTTGACAGCGAAAGTAGTGAGGAAGAACACGAGGAACCCAGCAGAGTCCAAACTACCATTAAAAAATACAAAAGGAAATCACACAGATTTCCACCATTGAATCAGAGCCCAGCTATAGCTCTATTTGTAGGACAGATCACGAAGGAAATCAACAAGATGGAAAAACACAATGGAAAAAGCAACTTGAATCGGGAACAACAACAGGCATTAAGCTCCCTCAAAAATAACACAGAAATCACAATAAAAGCATCTGACAAGGGAGGGAACATTGTCCTTATGGACAATGTCAAATACGAAAAAATGTGTTATAACATCCTGAATGACACCAAATGTTACAAAAAGATCTCTGCCTCCACAGTAGATAAATTCAATCAAGAATTCTTCTCCCTGGTGGATGAATCTTTCAATGAAGGAGTAATAGACAAAGATACGTGGGACTTCATACGCACTAGACACCCACGTCAGCCCACCTTTTATGCACTACCTAAAGTGCACAAAAAGCTAAAGGATCCACCAGGGAGACCCATTATTTCAGGGAATGGTTCCATCACAGAGGGGATCAGTCAAATGATTGATCAGTATCTGAGACCCCATGTGATGGAACTACCATCCTACACAAGGGACACTGTACATCTACTGCAAATCCTCGATGGGATATCCATTCCCAATTCAGCTCTACTTGTTACAGTGGATGTGGAATCGTTGTACAATAGTATCCCACACCACCTAGGTATAGCTGCAATTGAACGTGTCCTACAACAGAGAGCAACAACAGACTGGAAATTTAATGCCTTTATCCTTACGATGCTGGAATACATCCTCAGACACAATACCTTCCTTTTCAAGGGCTCCCACTACCTCCAGGTGCAGGGCGTGGCTATGGGAACGTGCTGTGCACCTTCCTATGCCAACCTGTACCTGGGGGAGTGGGAGAGGGAGTTTCTACAGGGGGAGATAGCGTCTATGTACACTCGCCACATATGCATGTGGCAGAGGTACATAGACGATCTCTTTATCATTTGGGATGGTCCCCCTGAACTACTCAGGGACTGTTTAAAATTAATGAACAACAACACCTTTAATCTGTTCTTTACAATGACATCACACATTCATGAAGTAAACTTTCTGGACGTCACCATTTTCAAAAATCTTGAGGGCGGACTATCAAGCAAACTGTATAGAAAGGAAACTGCCGGCAACACCCTGTTGCATGCAAATAGCTTTCACCCGGAACCCCTGAAAAGATCCATTCCCTACAGTCAGTTTCTCCGCTTAAAAAGAAACTGTAGCAACAACGAAGACTTTCAACATGAAGCGGACAACCTTACCACCAGGCTCATCAACAGAGGTTACTCTAAATCCTCTCTAAAAAAAGCGTTCAACCGGGTTAAGCAAATCAATAGAAGGGATCTAATCTTTTCAAAAAAATCCACCAAAGAAGATGACACAACAAGGATTATAGTGAGATTTTCCAACGAGCACCTTAAAATCAATAAAATCATTTCAAAATATTGGTCCATCCTTACAGATGATCCAACTCTGAGGGGACTAATTGGTCCAAAACCCCAGATTACCTATAGAAAACCCAGCTCAATAGGAAATGCACTTACCCAGAGCGAATACAAGGGCACGGCAAGAAAAGACCCTTGCAAAACATGGGGCACATACCCATGTGGTTCATGTGCCCAATGCCCAGTCATCGGTAGGAGGACCACACTGGCACTGCCCAATGGGGAGAGCTTCTCCCTGCGTCATTTTGCCAACTGCAAGACGCAGGGTGTGGTATACCTCATGCAGTGCCAGTGTGGTGCCTTCTACGTAGGAAAAACGAGACAAGAATTTAGAAAACGTGTCGACAAACATATGCAAAGTATGCGAATCGGCAACCTGTACCTGCCCTTGGGAAGGCACGTTGCCAGATGTCACAATTATCGGTTACCTTCGGTCAACTTTACAGTCCTTGACAGAATTCATCTGCCACTCAGGGGGGGAGATTGGAACAAGGTCCTCCTCCAGCGCGAAATGCGCTGGATAGGGCACCTCAGGGCCACTACCCCCCCTGGTTTAAACGAAACCGAAAGTTTCAGACCCTTCCTGGAGGGCTTTAGCTCGGGGAAAACGGACTAAGCAAATATCATTTCATCTCCTCTGCTCCCTCTTCTTCTGCCCTTTGTCTGTATAAATGATAGCTCTATTCCAATAGAGGATCCCCTCCTTAACATCACCGGCCAATCATTCCCTGATTGTCCTATGTTGTGAACTGCCAAGATCATACACTTCACTCAATCAGAAACCATATAGGAGAGTTTTTCAATTCAAATTGTATTCACTGCTAGTACTGCAATTTTTTCAGTAAAATTGTTTCTGTATACTGTATTTTATTAATTGTCGCTATTTTCTGCAAATGCGTTTTCATGCGGCTGTGGCACATGAATCTGCTCCCCAATGTTGAAACAAGAGCCGGTGACACCCTGTCATCCTGCCCTCTATCCCTACCCGGCACAGGGGGGGGCCATGACGTTGTATCATGGCCCGAATACCCCGAAGATGTCGGATTTATCTCCGATACCCCGGGGTTTCTTTACTGTGCCGGTGGTTATAAGCCCTAATCTTGATGTCCTGCCATTGTTTCAATGGCGGCTCAATTGCTATAGGAAGGTTGGGCAATACTGAAAAAGAAAAAATTATTTCCCCATCACCTTTTTAATTTCCCAAAAATCTTTCTCAAACGAGGGAGAACATAATAGTTACTTCTTGTCATGTTTGTCGCAGTGACAACCATGACATCTACATGAAACAATACTCTGCGCAGCTATCTGACATCACCTGTCTGACAGTGAGGCCATTGCGCTCCTGTGTTGACACAGACAGTGACGGAATTTGGCAAACAATGCTGTGGAGACACACAGCGCCTTTCCTCTTCCTGGGAACGCACGTCGGGGCCATGTGACCCCGACGTCATACACATGTTGCCCAGACAACCGGACGCTCCCGCTCCACCTCGCGCCCATGTCATATGGGCTATGGGGAATCACACGGCGCCTCTTTCCTCCCTGGCAGCGTACGCCGGGGCCATGTGACCCCGACGTCATATACATGTTGCCTGGGCGACCGGACGCTCCGCTCCCCCTGCCTCACCTCACGGGCTACGTGTAAGCAATTGGCTTCACGTGAAGGGGTGGGGATAAGAGGGGAGGTGGATAAGCGTCCGTTACCCAGGCAACAACACAGCTCGTGGACGCTCTTTGCTAATCCACAATACACCACAGTAACGACGGCCCATCTAGCCACACCCCCCTCATCATACCACCAATGAATAAGGGATCTTAACCAATTTAGGGTGACACCCACTACCTAGCCACGCCCACACCTCATATATTAGGACGCCAGGGATGGCCACAGGCAGCATTCCACAACTGGCTTTGCTACAGAGAGGTACTACAGGAACCAAGCTCCCTGATACATGGAACCTTTCATCTGACACAATTAACCTAAGGTAATTGATTGCTTTTTGCCTTTTTTTTTTTCTTTGATGACGGCTCTGGGGAACTCTATTTCCCCCATGAACCATCATCATTACCATTCTCATCACATTTATGAGATTTAATTTTACCAATACTTCTCCCATACCACTCATGTTTTTCAGTTGTTTAAATACCACGACTGCCAAATATTGGTCTTCTTATAAATACACCAGGCCATCCCGTAGAGGATATCTGAGCAGTACTGACAATTATGTGTTAGGACCCCGGCCAGCACTGGGAAAGCAATTTCTTCACAGCCAGATGCAAACGTAAGTCGCATATACCATTTGATGCAGATGCGATTTGTAGATTTATGCAAGGAATATATAAACACATACTAGTAATCATGTTATTACTTGAAATTATAGAATGTGATGCAGTCCCTCCCTGAGGAAGACTTGATTTTCACAACAAGTTGAAACGCGTTGGAATCTGCTATCAGGACGCCTCACACCTATCGGGGGTGATATTCGTCAAATTAGCAGTAGGATGCATCATATATTGTTACATGTCTGATAATTTTCAATATTTTCAACTATGGAATAATGTGTACGCTTATGTATATTTAATTTGTTTTTGTATAAATAAACTATTTTAATGATATTTCAATACTTCCAATCATCACATTGCCCTTAAAATCCCATTCTTTGAGGTACTTTTGTAGTTTTAAACTTTTGAGGGATGATGGCAATGACACAGCCAACCCTCTGAGTCATATAAATTATGCAAATCGTCTATTAGGGTGGATAATACACCCATACCTCATTCTATCTTGACTCAGACAGTTGGATGTGGATTCTCCTTGAACTAAAAACATACAATTAAAGTCAAATTGATATAAAAGCTCCACTCATCCCATTATATAATAAGGGATCTTTTTTGCTTTAGGAGTGGAGCAGCCCATTTAGTCGTCTGGAGAACCCCTGATGACTATTCACTTACTTTATCATTTTTTTCTTTCTGCTCTTTGAGTTAAGGGTATTCCCTGAAGGCAGTAACAATACACAATGGGGGATCTATTGGGAGGAGAATGGGAGGAACTAATGGCTAATATTCAAAAAGATTATCAAGATAAAGAACAGGTCACTTCAGACCTATCCTCACTTTTCTCATGTCTAACGAAAATACTAGAGAAGAAATCGGCCTTACATTGGCACATAGAAACTTTGGGACGCTATATCAGGGAGGGTATAAACCCCATAGGTTTACGAATACAAATATTCCCCACCCTGGACAACATCACCAAAGAATTAAAAACAAATTGGGAATCTAAATTAAATGAATGTTCCAAACACCTCATGTTGTTGCTGCAGAATGAATATCAGCAACAACTAAGAGGTATGGACATGGAAATTCAAACACTATATACCCGGCTCTCTCCTCTCAAAAAACATGAACAATACGCAATATATGAGAAAAAATTGAAAGAACATTTAGAAACCTTCAGCAAGAATATTCTAATAAAAAAGGAGAAAAAATACTGGAGGGACAAAAACGCTTTTGGAGAAGGCAGGGCCTACAAGTGGAATACCAATCCACAGATAAGGAAAAATCCTAGATTCCCCAAACAGCATGATATAAATCAGACCAATGATTATCTCTCCGATAC
Source organism: Lithobates clamitans (assembly GCA_037952925.1). Classification (NCBI taxonomy): domain Eukaryota; kingdom Metazoa; phylum Chordata; class Amphibia; order Anura; family Ranidae; genus Lithobates; species Lithobates clamitans. The sequence continues at coordinate 1,290,318 of JBBGZY010000125.1, read as the reverse complement.
ACCTTCCAATAACTCCTCCTCCTCAGCCTCATCCCAGACCGGAAAATTTCGAGGCAAAAGAAAGGGCCCCTTTCCCAGACCCACAGACATAGAGGGAGAGATTCAACAAACACACAAGAGAAGAACTACAGACGCTCAGTCAAATGGAAGTATACGAGGTGGAAGAGAAGGGGGCACCGGCAGGACCAGGGGGATAACATCAGGCAACCCAAAATGCCCATCCTCCCAGAACACCGGAAAAAGCTATAAAGAACAGGGTGCGATTCCAAAAACTCAACAGACCCAAATAGATACTTTTTTAGACAAGAGCAACGCACAATCTCAACCCCCACCAACTCCATTACTACAACTTTCAATGATACCTTTGACGGCTCCACCAGTGAAGGAAGATTGAATGTCATAAACCTCTCGTCTCACAAACTTACAACAATGGAACAGGAAGTTCTGTCTCTAGGTCTCTCTTTTTGTCCAAACCGCAGTCTAGACACCTTTGAAACTATTAAAGATATAAATCTGTTTGCCAGAAAACTCCTACTCAAGAGCTTATATGCGACTAAAAAGACCACGGCCACATCGGAAATAGAACCCAATCTCAAAGCAGCAGATTTCAGAGCTCTTAGAGACCTCAATCTATTGTTGCAGGAAAGTGGCCACATAGAGGATTTCGACGAGAGGGACTTTGACAGCGAAAGTAGTGAGGAAGAACACGAGGAACCCAGCAGAGTCCAAACTACCATTAAAAAATACAAAAGGAAATCACACAGATTTCCACCATTGAATCAGAGCCCAGCTATAGCTCTATTTGTAGGACAGATCACGAAGGAAATCAACAAGATGGAAAAACACAATGGAAAAAGCAACTTGAATCGGGAACAACAACAGGCATTAAGCTCCCTCAAAAATAACACAGAAATCACAATAAAAGCATCTGACAAGGGAGGGAACATTGTCCTTATGGACAATGTCAAATACGAAAAAATGTGTTATAACATCCTGAATGACACCAAATGTTACAAAAAGATCTCTGCCTCCACAGTAGATAAATTCAATCAAGAATTCTTCTCCCTGGTGGATGAATCTTTCAATGAAGGAGTAATAGACAAAGATACGTGGGACTTCATACGCACTAGACACCCACGTCAGCCCACCTTTTATGCACTACCTAAAGTGCACAAAAAGCTAAAGGATCCACCAGGGAGACCCATTATTTCAGGGAATGGTTCCATCACAGAGGGGATCAGTCAAATGATTGATCAGTATCTGAGACCCCATGTGATGGAACTACCATCCTACACAAGGGACACTGTACATCTACTGCAAATCCTCGATGGGATATCCATTCCCAATTCAGCTCTACTTGTTACAGTGGATGTGGAATCGTTGTACAATAGTATCCCACACCACCTAGGTATAGCTGCAATTGAACGTGTCCTACAACAGAGAGCAACAACAGACTGGAAATTTAATGCCTTTATCCTTACGATGCTGGAATACATCCTCAGACACAATACCTTCCTTTTCAAGGGCTCCCACTACCTCCAGGTGCAGGGCGTGGCTATGGGAACGTGCTGTGCACCTTCCTATGCCAACCTGTACCTGGGGGAGTGGGAGAGGGAGTTTCTACAGGGGGAGATAGCGTCTATGTACACTCGCCACATATGCATGTGGCAGAGGTACATAGACGATCTCTTTATCATTTGGGATGGTCCCCCTGAACTACTCAGGGACTGTTTAAAATTAATGAACAACAACACCTTTAATCTGTTCTTTACAATGACATCACACATTCATGAAGTAAACTTTCTGGACGTCACCATTTTCAAAAATCTTGAGGGCGGACTATCAAGCAAACTGTATAGAAAGGAAACTGCCGGCAACACCCTGTTGCATGCAAATAGCTTTCACCCGGAACCCCTGAAAAGATCCATTCCCTACAGTCAGTTTCTCCGCTTAAAAAGAAACTGTAGCAACAACGAAGACTTTCAACATGAAGCGGACAACCTTACCACCAGGCTCATCAACAGAGGTTACTCTAAATCCTCTCTAAAAAAAGCGTTCAACCGGGTTAAGCAAATCAATAGAAGGGATCTAATCTTTTCAAAAAAATCCACCAAAGAAGATGACACAACAAGGATTATAGTGAGATTTTCCAACGAGCACCTTAAAATCAATAAAATCATTTCAAAATATTGGTCCATCCTTACAGATGATCCAACTCTGAGGGGACTAATTGGTCCAAAACCCCAGATTACCTATAGAAAACCCAGCTCAATAGGAAATGCACTTACCCAGAGCGAATACAAGGGCACGGCAAGAAAAGACCCTTGCAAAACATGGGGCACATACCCATGTGGTTCATGTGCCCAATGCCCAGTCATCGGTAGGAGGACCACACTGGCACTGCCCAATGGGGAGAGCTTCTCCCTGCGTCATTTTGCCAACTGCAAGACGCAGGGTGTGGTATACCTCATGCAGTGCCAGTGTGGTGCCTTCTACGTAGGAAAAACGAGACAAGAATTTAGAAAACGTGTCGACAAACATATGCAAAGTATGCGAATCGGCAACCTGTACCTGCCCTTGGGAAGGCACGTTGCCAGATGTCACAATTATCGGTTACCTTCGGTCAACTTTACAGTCCTTGACAGAATTCATCTGCCACTCAGGGGGGGAGATTGGAACAAGGTCCTCCTCCAGCGCGAAATGCGCTGGATAGGGCACCTCAGGGCCACTACCCCCCCTGGTTTAAACGAAACCGAAAGTTTCAGACCCTTCCTGGAGGGCTTTAGCTCGGGGAAAACGGACTAAGCAAATATCATTTCATCTCCTCTGCTCCCTCTTCTTCTGCCCTTTGTCTGTATAAATGATAGCTCTATTCCAATAGAGGATCCCCTCCTTAACATCACCGGCCAATCATTCCCTGATTGTCCTATGTTGTGAACTGCCAAGATCATACACTTCACTCAATCAGAAACCATATAGGAGAGTTTTTCAATTCAAATTGTATTCACTGCTAGTACTGCAATTTTTTCAGTAAAATTGTTTCTGTATACTGTATTTTATTAATTGTCGCTATTTTCTGCAAATGCGTTTTCATGCGGCTGTGGCACATGAATCTGCTCCCCAATGTTGAAACAAGAGCCGGTGACACCCTGTCATCCTGCCCTCTATCCCTACCCGGCACAGGGGGGGGCCATGACGTTGTATCATGGCCCGAATACCCCGAAGATGTCGGATTTATCTCCGATACCCCGGGGTTTCTTTACTGTGCCGGTGGTTATAAGCCCTAATCTTGATGTCCTGCCATTGTTTCAATGGCGGCTCAATTGCTATAGGAAGGTTGGGCAATACTGAAAAAGAAAAAATTATTTCCCCATCACCTTTTTAATTTCCCAAAAATCTTTCTCAAACGAGGGAGAACATAATAGTTACTTCTTGTCATGTTTGTCGCAGTGACAACCATGACATCTACATGAAACAATACTCTGCGCAGCTATCTGACATCACCTGTCTGACAGTGAGGCCATTGCGCTCCTGTGTTGACACAGACAGTGACGGAATTTGGCAAACAATGCTGTGGAGACACACAGCGCCTTTCCTCTTCCTGGGAACGCACGTCGGGGCCATGTGACCCCGACGTCATACACATGTTGCCCAGACAACCGGACGCTCCCGCTCCACCTCGCGCCCATGTCATATGGGCTATGGGGAATCACACGGCGCCTCTTTCCTCCCTGGCAGCGTACGCCGGGGCCATGTGACCCCGACGTCATATACATGTTGCCTGGGCGACCGGACGCTCCGCTCCCCCTGCCTCACCTCACGGGCTACGTGTAAGCAATTGGCTTCACGTGAAGGGGTGGGGATAAGAGGGGAGGTGGATAAGCGTCCGTTACCCAGGCAACAACACAGCTCGTGGACGCTCTTTGCTAATCCACAATACACCACAGTAACGACGGCCCATCTAGCCACACCCCCCTCATCATACCACCAATGAATAAGGGATCTTAACCAATTTAGGGTGACACCCACTACCTAGCCACGCCCACACCTCATATATTAGGACGCCAGGGATGGCCACAGGCAGCATTCCACAACTGGCTTTGCTACAGAGAGGTACTACAGGAACCAAGCTCCCTGATACATGGAACCTTTCATCTGACACAATTAACCTAAGGTAATTGATTGCTTTTTGCCTTTTTTTTTTTCTTTGATGACGGCTCTGGGGAACTCTATTTCCCCCATGAACCATCATCATTACCATTCTCATCACATTTATGAGATTTAATTTTACCAATACTTCTCCCATACCACTCATGTTTTTCAGTTGTTTAAATACCACGACTGCCAAATATTGGTCTTCTTATAAATACACCAGGCCATCCCGTAGAGGATATCTGAGCAGTACTGACAATTATGTGTTAGGACCCCGGCCAGCACTGGGAAAGCAATTTCTTCACAGCCAGATGCAAACGTAAGTCGCATATACCATTTGATGCAGATGCGATTTGTAGATTTATGCAAGGAATATATAAACACATACTAGTAATCATGTTATTACTTGAAATTATAGAATGTGATGCAGTCCCTCCCTGAGGAAGACTTGATTTTCACAACAAGTTGAAACGCGTTGGAATCTGCTATCAGGACGCCTCACACCTATCGGGGGTGATATTCGTCAAATTAGCAGTAGGATGCATCATATATTGTTACATGTCTGATAATTTTCAATATTTTCAACTATGGAATAATGTGTACGCTTATGTATATTTAATTTGTTTTTGTATAAATAAACTATTTTAATGATATTTCAATACTTCCAATCATCACATTGCCCTTAAAATCCCATTCTTTGAGGTACTTTTGTAGTTTTAATCCAGAGGTTTGCCTTGCAGTACTTTTATGTTTCCACTAGATTTCCTTGGACTGGTGACCAGCATTATTCAATCCACTTTTTCTGAACAGAGGTTGTCCTCAACCCGCCCCCAGCCTAGGATTGAACAGTGAAAGGAGATGCAGTACAGTGATGAGCTCATCTCTCTGTCACTCTTTGTCACTCTGCTTTTCTTAGCTTTAAAGTGGTGGTAAGCCCTTACATATACCCAATGAAGACACTGCCCTCGGGTGATACACAGAGATGAAACAAATCCTCCTACATAAGTTGTACCTCCTAATCTGCAGTCTTCTCTTCTTTACACCTGTTCATAGTCCAGAATTTATAAAGCTTGTTGAGATTTCAGAAAACAGGGTGCATGGAGGTGAAGTTATACTCTGCAGAGCTCAGCGAGTAGAGCTCTGAGAGCTGATTGAAGGGAAGAGACCACCCCCCTTTCCTACACAGGAACAGAGCAGAGGCTGTCAATCACAGGCTGTGTGCTGGAGGCCCCATCCCGGCACCTATTTTCTATTGGTGTTGGGAAAACTTGTCAGAATGTGAATAGCAGAGAAGCAAAGCAGCAGACAGAAGTGACACATAGTGCTCTTACTTGAGACAAGTACACACTATAGAAGGATATGCTTTGTTCATTTTTCATGTCTGAGGTTTACAACCACTTTAATATGTATTTAAAAAAAAACCAGCAGTTTAGTAAGTAAAACTAAGTGCAGGAAGAGTAAAAACTACTCAGAATTTGTTCTTTTTTATTGTACCAGGGCTATCTGAAGTTGAAAAGCATACAAAGACTTCATCCACATCATAATTGCCCTTGGATGTTTAATGCAGTAGCTAACAGTTACCATCCTGGGTTTTGGAATACAGTTGTTGACAACCCAACAGATTATCTATGGAGTGACACGCTTTGTTCTGTACATAATAAACACAGCTGGAGGTCTGACATTACAGAGACTATTGATCACCAAGTTGCTTGTCTTCCTTTTTCACTCAAGTGCTAAAGAAACTTAGCAAACTGATCAATAAGAATAGGGGTTCTAGCTGTGTCCTCTGAAGTTACCGCAGCACATAAAGCATTGATGTTCAGTATTACATGTTGGAGCTTCAAGTACAATGGAATGGTATAGTGAACATGTGTGCAGACTAGGCACACTAAAATATTTCTATATATTCTAAAGAAGCACTTTAAGACAAGCCCTCATTCATCTCTCTAGCTGTTGGCATTGTGGAAAAAATTGTCTTCAGTTGTGAAACAGGGGCACAGAAATCTTTATTTGTTTTCCTAATACTTCTATTACAGCAGAATCTTGGCAGCCTTCCAATGTAAGCAAACAGAAGGTGTTTCTAATGCCGCGTACACACAAGCGGAATTTCCGACAGAAAGAGTCCAATGGGAGCTTTTCATTGTATATTCTGACCATGTGTATGCCCCATCGGACTTTTTCTGTCGAAAATTCAGACGGACTTAGATAGAGAACATGTTCTATATTTTTCGGACGGAACAAATCACTATTGGAAAAACCACTCGTCTGTATGCTGTTTCAACGCACCAAAAACGACGCATGCTCTGAAGCAAGTACAAGACGGAAGCTATTGGCTACTGGCTATTGAACTTCCTTTCTCTAGTCCCATCGTACGTGTTGTACGTCACCACGTTCTGGACGGTCAGAATTTGGTGTGACCGTGTGTATGCAAGACAGCTTGAGCGGAATTCCGTCGGAACTCCGTCGTAAAAACCTTTAGAGTTTATTCCGACGGCAAAACCGGTCATGTGTACAGGGCATAAGACCAACACTTGGTGAGCTTCTGAAAAAGGATTTGTGGTGGATCGTTTTTCAAAGGTCGGCTATGCAGCTGCTGTCAGACCTTCAGAAGGTGATCCTGCTTCCTCCTAAATGCCTGTTTTTTTTGTTTTTTTTTGCCTATCCAATAAAAAATTGCTACAAATTTTTGGTAAAAAAAAATAGGCGTATATTGATTGGTTTGCGCAAAAGTTATATCGTCTACAAACTATGAGATATTTTTATTTTTTATTTATTTATTACTAGTATTGGTGGTGATCAGACACCTACCTGACATTTGTGACACTTTTTGGGGACCAGTAACACTACAGTGATCAGTGCTAAAAAATATGCACTGTCACTGTAGTAATGACACTTGAAGGGAAGGGGTTAACATCAAGGGCGATCAAAGGGTTAAATGTATGCCTTTTCTTGTAAAAAAAAAAATGTATGCATGGGTTGTGCTTACTCACTGTGGGGGGGCGGGGGTGCTTTTACTAGGGGAAGGCAAAGATCGGTGTTCCTGCTTTGCAGAAACACAGAATCAGTGCCTTCCCTTCTGACAGAATGTCATTCTGCCTGTCCCCTGTAAAATCACTGGCTGCTGGCGGACATTGTATCTGCGGTACCGGCTGCTTGCTCATGCCCTAGACCCGAAAGTGTCAGATTACATACTATAGATCGTGATCGGGCGCAGAGCGGCCGCCCTGCCGCAGTATATGTGCGTTGGGCGGTCGAACACTGGTTAAATTTGCTGTGGCAGTAACTAAAGCTTTGTGGCCGTAATATGTGTACAGTCCTTTCCAGCTGTACGGTAGCTTTTAGGTGGTCATTCGTTGTGGTAAAACCATGGCTCAGCCACCTGTTTTTACTGACCTCTGGCCACTTGTGTGAAAGAGGAATACATTATTAGTTATAAACTGACTTAAACCAGACCTAAAGTGTTTGTAACCTTCAAAAAATATTTACTGCCAGCCCCTCTCTTTTATGCAGCCATAACACATAGTGTAAGTGTTGTAAGTGTTGAAAACGAAGCCTGTAAACACCTTTTTTCAGATCTTTTTAGGCAAGTCATGTGACTCCCGGCCGCTCTCCTACTCCATCTACAGGCTACAGTGGGAGGGACCGAGATCTCCCTCTGACGTCAGCCGGGGAGATCATGTGACCACTGTGCTGGCCGCTCAGCCCCCCCCCCCCCCCCCCACTGTAGCCCTTAGATGGGAAGGAGAGCGGCCGGGAGTCACGTAACTGGCCTGAAGAGATCTAAAAAAAAAGTATTTACATGCTTCCATTTCACCAAACACTTACACTTCAACAAACACTTACCAGATTTTCTGGTTGGAAGCTGAAGAGTGGGAACTTTGAGTGGAGAGTGAAAACCACTTTTGCTTTTGACTGCTGGTGATTGCTGTGTTTGCATTTTTAGGTTCTTTTTGGGGTGTTTACTTGCAGCTTTTAAACACTTTTTCTGTCACTTTTTAAACAGTCTTTTTTTCTCTTCCTTTAGACTACTAATTAAGGGGAGTGGTTAATTGGTCACAGGTGCTTGAGGCGCTATATAACTTTCTGTAGAACTCATTTCTGAGCCTGCTCATCCTTGAGCTTGCCACCTTTTTGCTTGCTGGAACTCTGAGCAAGTGGAACTGGACTAAATGGTGAGTTAAAAACCAGAGTTGAAAACAGATGGTTGAAAACAGGAGTCATCAATCCTGTAAGTAACATCTGAGATTGAAGGTTTTGTGCAGTGCACAGTGTGCCACATATTTACAACAATGGAGCAACAGCTCCAGGATGGACACTGCTGCGACAGATGTGAGCAGGTTGCCCTTCTGGAAGCTCGCATTGGAGATCTGGAGGAGCAAATTTCAACACTGGGCAGAATTGACAACCTTGAAAGGGGTGGCTAGTGGGTTTAATGGGGAGGGTGGAAGGGTCAGTCAGGATTGTCAGGTAGGAAGATGGGTTAATACAGTTAGAGGGAGTGGTAGGGGCTCACAGAAAAGGAAGGCTGGCCCTGGGTTTGATCACCCTAACAGATTCGCCAAGTTGAGTGAAGATGTGGGGGTATCAAGCTCAGAGGTGGCAGCCCTGGATGTCACTGCTCCCCCTATCAGCCGGGAGAGCAGCCCATCTAGGGGGGGTGGTGAGGAGAGTGCAGGTAGGCCTAGATGTTGGTGGTAATAGGGGATTCTATAATCAGAAGGAATAATTTGTCACCAGGATCGCCTCAACTGAATGGTTTGCTATCTCCCTGGTGCCAGGGTTCAGTATGTGGTGGACTGGGTTGATAAATTACTGAGAGGGGCTGGGCATGATCCAGCTGTCTTGGTCCATGAGGAAAGAAAAAAATACTGGACGGCCGCACACCATAGAAGGCATCTTTATTGATATGAAGAAATAAAATCCAAATGCAGTCACCTCATGTACAGGGAGGAACAGGAAAGATAGCTAACATGTTTCACGCCCCATCATGGCGCTTAATAAGCGCCATGATGCTCTCCATGACTTAGACTGGGAGGGAATATTGGCATTGATGAACACAGTACAGAAATGGGAATTCTTCAAAGTGACTGTATGTAAACTCTCTGCAAAGTATATTCCCATGGGCAATAAGTTTAAAAGGCTAAAAATAAAACCTATGTGGCTCACGGCCAAAGTTAGAAAGGCTATAAATAATAAAAAAAACAATGAACAATGAAGGAATGCTATCAACGTTTAAATGTTTAAACGTTTAAATCAAGGACGCAAAAATTCAAAACGAACGACAGATTGCAAAAGATAGTGGGACAAACCCCCAAAAATTCTTCAAATATATTAATAGTAAAAAGGTCAGGTCTGAGCAAGTAGCCCTTTACAAAATAATCTATAGTGGCTGACTGGGGACAAAGAGAAGGCAAATGTATTAAATACTTTCTTCAGCTCTGTGTATACAGAGCATGGGGGAGCTCATGTCCATAATGGGGGTGGTCGTGACACATCCCCAAATGATCCACAATGGGGATATGGTCCAGAAATATTAAGTGATATGGTCCAAAAATATTTAGAAAGAATAAAGGTGGATAAAGCACCTGGACCAGATGGCATCCACCCATGGATCCTAAAAGAATTGAGCTCTGTCATTTCAAGGCCATTGTCTGTAAGATTTGGGGACTCGTTAAAGACTGGAATGGTACCACTGAATTGGCGCAGGGCCAATGTGGTGCCCATATCTAAAAAGGGATCAAAGTCTTTACCAAGTAACTATAGACCTGTTACTTTAACTTCTATAGTCAGGAAGATACTGGAGAGTTTATTAAAAGACCACATAGACAAGTTTTTGCTGAAAATAAATATTTTAAGCCACAATCAGCATTAATTCATGAAAGACAGAAGTTGTCAAACAAACCTGATTTCTTTTTATGAGGAGGTAAGCAAAACCTTGGACAGAGGGGTGGCTGTGGACATGGTAGACCTGGATTTTGCAAAAGCATTTGACACAGTTCCCCACACACGGCTCATGTGTAAGGTAAAGTCTACAGGCTTGGAAAGATACATTTGTAAATAGATAGACAACTGGCTAAAAGACAGAATTCAGAGAGTGGTAGTTAATGACTCTTACTCTGAATGGTCTAAGGTTATTAGTGGTGTACCCCAAGGTTCAGTGCTGAGACCCTTACTTTTTAATATCCTTATAAATTATATAGGGTCTGGGATAAAAAATAACATTTCTATCTTTGCAGATGACACCAAGCTATGCAGTGGAATAACGTCCTTACAGGATGTCTCCAATTTACAAGCTGACCTCAATGCTCTGTCTAATTGGGAAACTAAGTGGCAAATGAGGTTTAATGTTGATAAATGTAAAGTTATGCACTTGGGGGCTAAGAATATGCATGCATCATACACACTAGGGGGAGTACAACTGGGAGAATCAATGGTGGAAAAGGATCTGGGGGACATAAGCTCAATAATAGCATGCAATGCCAAGCTGTGGTTTCCAAAGCGAGCAAAGTCCTTTCTTTTATTAGAGAAGTATGGACTCTCCAGAGAGAGAGATCATTTTGCCCCTGTACAAATCATTAGTAAGACCTCATCTGGAATATGCAGTTCAGATTTGGGCACCAGTTCTCAAAAAACATATTGGGGAACTGGAGAAAGTGCAGAGAAGGGCAACCAAACTGATAGGAGGCATGGAGGAGCTCAGCTATGAGTAAAGATTAGAAGAACTGAATTTATTCTCTCTTGAGAAGAGGAGATTAAGGGGGATATGATCAACATGTACAAATACATAAGTACATACATATAGTGAACTTGGTATTGAGTTATTCAATGTAAGGTCATCACAGAAGACAAGGGGGCACTCTTTACGTCTAGAGGAAAAAAGATTTCATCTCCAAATACGGAAAAGTTTCTTCACAATAAGAGCTGTGAAAATGTGGAATAGAGGTGGTTCTGGCAATCTCTGTAGATTGCTTTAACTGCAAGTCGATCAGCCACCGCAGTTTTACTGCAGCAGAATGGCACGGCTGGGCGAAATGACGTTACTTTACGTCGCTTTGCTTTTTGGCCACTAGGGGCACGCGCGCCCACAGAGTGTGCCCGGAGATGATGCAAGTGCCCGGCGGGTATGATGACCTCCGGGCACCCGCAATCGCTCGTCACCAAGCGAGACCCGGGATCTGTGTGTGTAAACACACAAATCTAGTTCTTTCAGAGGAGTAGAGACAGATCGGGTGTTCATACTAAGTATGGTTTTTCGCTTTCCTGGTAGATTCCAAAATCTTTGGTTTTGGACCTTGAGTCAGAGCTGTGTTTGATATTGCTCCTCTATTGTCTCCTTTTTAAAAGACAAATCATAAAAAAAAACTTCCAAGTCCTCAGATCTCTCAGCACCTACAATAATAATTGCTAATCCCCAGAAAAACTAATGGGAAAATCTTTTCTGCTTGCGTTCCCAAGTTTCTTTTTAAAAACAGTGGATTAGTCAACTGACCAGTATCCACCAATTACGGTAATATCAAGTTTGATTGATCTTTGCCTTCAATTTCTTTTTTTTTTTCTTCCATGAATATTTTTCCTATAACATATAATCACATTTGCTAACGTCCATAATTTTACTCTTGTGTCCACACAGTAGTGAGAAGGGCTAAGATTTTATTTGGTCCTGTGGCTCCCTTGTGAATGATTTTGCTGTGTGAATACAACATTGGTATGTAGACACAGAGCTGACTGAAAGGAGATTGTACCATCTTCTGTTTACAGATAACTCCTCTGGAGAGATCGGACCTCTGTGCTGTCATCTCATCAAGTAATACATTTCCATGTAAACTTTATAGAGTACAAGATGCTGTCTGTGTCTGTGAAATAGGTTGTAGATGAAAAATAAAATAGAGAAGTACAGGGTAAAAGGAAATGCTTTGCTAATAATGATGTAGGTGTCAGAAAAGATAAACCGCATGAAAGACAATTAGGAATACTACACAAAGGTATCTTTTACAAAGCTTAAAGGGTGTACTAAGCTGGAGAGCTTACAGGTTTTCTTCGACAAGACCAAAACATTGCATATAATGGTGTTTGGCCATTCCCCTCAAAAGCTTGGTAGGTCCCCCAACTTCCTTGGAGAGGTATTATAAGCATGGTTGAATACTCTCCCAAACCTGTGTCATTCGAATCGGCAGGTGAAAAGACTGGTGCAAGACAGACAGCATTGGCTTGTCAGGCTCCAGCAGACTTCAACAAAATGGTGGCCATCTGCACACAGACACCGACTCTCTGTTGCATAAAAGTGCATGCGTTGGGTAAAAAGATGGCTTCAGTTCCTGTTCTCCACTTGTAGAGTACTCCTTAGACGCATTTCAGTCTTTTCGGGGAGGCATCTACAATTTGGACCCGAAAAGGGCACCCTGAAGAGTACAGGTGGAGAACAGGAGCAAAAGCCATCTTTTACCCATCTCATTCACATTTATGCAACAGGGAGTCGGTGTCTGTGTGCAGACAGACACCATTTTATTGATGGCCAAACATAAGCTAAAAAACAAGGGCAAAATGATCCTTTCCTGCATCAACTACTTCTGCTAACAATTTAAAATTTAAATGGACTCCTGGAGAATAGCAGGGCATTCTGGAGTATTTGGCCGGTATATTGGAGGGAGGATTGTTTTTGGTCCCTTCCTTCTGAAATGATGTCCTGATGCTAACTTGTTTAGACCCTCATGTTGTAGTGATACCAACCCATATGACCCATAGCCCTGTGCTGGTAATTTTTGGAAGGGAGTAAAATCTATTTTTCTGTCTTAAATTAAAAACATTTTGGAAAAAAAAAGGGGTTGATCATTGCAATATTTATAGTATTCACTGGCAGATTAGTACATTTTTGATGCAATATTTTTATGAAAAAGTCACATGAAGTTTGAATAAGACTCATCCTACTCATATAGAAGCCACTTTAAAGGCTAAGAAACATTTACTACAATCCAAATACATAATAAAAAAATGAACCACAGAGCCTTTCCAACATGTAAAAGAGATTCAATTGAATTGTGTCCAGGAGATTGTAATAGATATGGTGCAAACTTGAAGATTCCAGAAGCAGAGTTTGAGCGGGTTGCATTTTTTTTTTTACAATGGCTTATTTACTAAGATAAGAGTGGTGTTAGGCACGTTCACTTGCATGCTCATATCCTGGCCTGTTCTAGCCCTTTCTGTCCTGTCATCCTATCTATGGGGCCGTTGGGAAAATAGAGCACGGTTCAGTGCTTGGATCTTTGCAGAAGTCCAGTCAACATCTGATACATGAGCAGAAGCCTAGTGTTACCACTTAAAAATGAGCCAAATATGGAAAAGCAATATTTATTACACTTAAATATTCTTTTAAAAGTGATTCCTTTACATTTTTTAATATTTTTTTTTTCACATTAGAGCTAAAATATAAATTCGAGATTGCAGTGGGAGTGGTTGATCTGTAAGCCCAAGCAGAAACAGGGATGTACTTAGGTGGGCCTACATACTGTAAGCATGAAATCTCAGGGCGTACAACGGAATTGTGGTTGAAATGCTTGCATGCATACTGCATACATGTGTCACCCTACTTATCCCGTGTAGCCATAAAGAACCCAAACCATCTCCTGGTAGAACAGAGTCTTGGGGCCAAGCTGCACATGCTCAGTTTGGTGTGTAATTCTAGAGAGTTTTTTTTCTTGGGAGAGTGCATGTGATCATCACAGGGCCAATCAGCACTGCCCAGACAGAGGGTCAGGGGTCCTGCAGCCTCATAGGACAGTCAGGGTAGAATGAAAACTCTTCTACAAGCTTTAACCAGACACGGATAGAACTCACAAGACTGCTATATACTGCTGATGAGAAAAGGTATTTAGCAGTTTGTATTTACTAAAACTATTGCATTTCCATGGTCTGTGTACTGTGGGAGACCAGATATAGTGAATGCAGGGGCCTGGGTTTAGTAACACTTTAAGGATTCATTTCTCCACAGTACCTACAGCTATACAGGTCAGCAAGAACTTTGTTTTAAAATTAATTTACTGCATATTAAGAATATGTAAATACTTGACTGTGAATAGTCTGGCCACAGGTCCACATGCGCTCCTACAGAATAAAGTTCACATATTTAAACTCTTGTTTTCCAATCTGCTCACCTTAGATGGCATCCTGCTCCTTAGTACAACATTTATATTAGATCTTGTAGTATAAACCTCATTTTTCAGGTATACCATCTGGAGCAAACATTAACACGGGAGGCTCAAGTGTTATAGCATTATAAAAATGTTGTGAAACTTCTCACTGTGTATGTAAAAATATTTCATATTTGCCCGCACAAGCTATATTTCAGCTGATCTCCCACGTATCTCTCTCCTTCTTAAAACTCATCATTTTCCACTAAACCTGCAAATTGTCCATATGGTATTTTTTTGTAACTAAATCTGATACTTACTGATGCCCCTCAGGCAGCACTGTGTAAAGTCTTGGCTTTAAATATGTGTTCGGCATACCGTGTCTTCCACACCAGAGGCTGTTTCAACACCATTTACAGCACAAATTAGATGGAATTGAATATAGATTCAAACACACTAGTTAATGATTGGTAAACAGGAGAATAAACTCTAAAACAGGTATTAATAAAGCTGTATGCTTTTCCAAACATATGTCACATTTACATTATATACTATATTTATTGGCCTATAACACGCATTTTTTTCACCCTGAAAATCGGGTGCAAATAGCTTGTGTGTTATATGCCAATACTTCAATTTTTGCTGCCTCGGAGGGGACAGGGAGGTGGCGGGATGAGCGCCGTCAGATTACATAAAGTGAGAATCTCCTGTTTACTTGGCGGCCTTTGTAATAGGAAGTCCTGTCTCCTGGGCCGTCATTGGACCACTGTTCTGTCTATCATAGGAGATTCTCACTGTATGTAATCTGTCCGCGCTCGTCCCAGCCCCCTCCCTGTCCCCTCTAGGCTGCAGATGGGCATCGATCAGACTGCACTGATGGCAATGTTCGGGTTACTGCATTGAAGGCAATGGTGAGGCTGCTGCACTGATGGCAATGTTGAGGCTGCTGCATTGAAGGCAATGGTGAGGCTGCTGCATTGATGGCACTTGCGAGGCTGCATTGTTATGGACTCATGAGGCTGCATTGATGGCACTTGTGAGGCAACATATGGGCATTGATCAGGCTGCATTGATGGCAATGATGAGGCTGCATATGGGCACTGACCTTTATTTTGCTTCAAAGTTCCTTATTTAAAATTTAAGTTTTTTTTCCTGAAACTTCCCTCTTAAAATGAATGTGCGTGCTATACGCCTGTGCCTGTATAATACGCCGATAGATACGGTAATTATCCATCTGGTGCTGTTGGTGTATCTCTCTTGAAATTTCTGTGATGTGATCCCTGGTAATAATTTCATTTTAATGTATTATTTATGTTATATAAGAATATATATATATATATATATATATATATATATATATATATATATATATATATATATATATATATATATATATATATATATATATTTATATTTATTTATTTATTAAAAACAAGTGCAGCCAATTAGGCCCCTTTCACACTGGGGCGGTAGGGGACGTCGGCGGTAAAACAGCGCTATTTTTAGCGTGTTTTACCGCGGTATTCGGCCGCTAGCGGTGCGGTTTTAACCCCCCGCTGGCGGCCGAAAAAGGGTTAAAACCACTCGTATAGCGCGGCTATAGCCGCAGTATTACCGTGGTTTAGCCGCGCTGTCCCATTGATTTCAATGGGCAGGAGCGGTTTAGGAGCGGTGAATACACCGCTCCTTCACCGCTCCAAAGATGCGGCTTGCAGGAGATTTTTTCTTCTCCTGCCAGCGCACCGCTTCAGTGTGAAAGCCCTCGGGCTTTCACACTGAACAAACAGTGGAGGCTGTTTAGGGGCGGTTTGCAGGCGCTATTTTTAGCGCAATTACACCTGCAAACCGCCCCAGTGTGAAAGGGGCCTTAGTCAGGTGCCAGTGCTATACAGCAAACACTGTGACTTCCTTTCCTCCTGTTTCCGGTGCATATTAATTTGGCAGTGAGCAAACCAATGGCAGTGATGGGCCAATAGAAATGTGTGGGAGCAGTTTCACAGCATGTTTTCTTCCAGAACGGCCCAGCATTTGAGCATTGGGTGGGGCAGAGAAAACGGCTGCAGGCATGTGCAGGTACCTCTAGGTGCCTTCACTTTGTACTTGCTTGCAGCTTTTTTTTTTGTAACAGAGAGCCCATTATTCTGAGTTCTCTAAAAATCACTGTAGCAAGAATGCAAGCCTCAAGTGTTATGTGAAAATAAAATGTAGCGCATGAAAAGTGCAAAAAGTCTTCGATCAAGAAAACAACTAAAATAAAATGAACAAATATCCACGAATGTAGAACATAACAATGATAAAACTTATAAGTCTCTCAAAATAGGTGAAAAAAAGTCCGGTGAGTGAAAATGGCAAACAAATAACATGGAATGTCCCACTAAAAATAGTGCGTGGATATAAGACGACAGATGTTATGACACGGGTAAATCATCAGAACATCCCCAAGTTGTATCTCACAACTGCATGTGACTTAGTAAAGTTGGTGTGTAAGAAACTCTTACCAGATACATTGGACTCCCTTGTCAGCGACAGGGAGTCACTCAAGCGGGTTGCCTCTCAGGGCCTGGAAACGGACGTCACAGCTCTGCGAACCATCTGGGTCAAACTCTGCGTGGATCTCCCGGGGCCGCCAGGTGGGTCCTCCCAAAGGATGGCCAAGGTGCGAATCAGAGGGAACAGTGCGTCATGTGAAAAAACTGAAGTGAGGGCTGGTTGGATCTCTCAGTGGATATGTGGAGAGAAAATAAACAAGCTCCACATAGTGTAGATGAGAAAAGTGGGATTTTTATTGCTAAAAACGCCAGGTAACAATAAAATGTGATCACAGGGTAAAAAAACAAAGATGGGCAACAAGAAGGATGCTGAAAGCGTCCGACGCGTTTCGATCAAATGGATCGTCTACTGGGGCATACAGCATCCCCTCCAAGTTGCCTTATATTTATAAAAAACATTCCAAAAAGCAAATTGTGTGTGTTGTCAAACCACCTTCCCCATTGGATGAGTGGGGTCACATGATCGCACCTGACTGAGCCTAGCAGGTGTAAAACATCATACATTTAAATACATGTTGTGTGGTTAACCTGTTGAGTATCCCTAAATAGGCTTCACATTATACAGTGATTGGGTGGTGCAACACCAGAATGTTTAAACCTTTAATGATAGAATGGAATGCAGGAAAATACGCCTTCGGGCACAATACTCCCTTTGCTGACACTTCTGTGTCTGCTTGTAACCACAAGGGAGTCTGTGCCAATCAGGGATTGCATCTCAGGGGGCGGGCGGAGCCAACAGCCAATAGCGGCGGAGACAGGAAGTCACCGTCAGCGCCGCCCGTCCTCCATGATGCAAACACAGGGAAGTGACGTCAGAGCGCAGGGCTTGCTCGACGCCCGTCCCCTGTCATGAGAAACCTCTCTCAGAAGGTCAAAGAGAGAAAGAGGGAGGAGGGACACACGTCAGACCGGACATTCAAGACGCCGGTACTCGCGCTCCTCCCCCGTGTCCTCGGAGACAACATTGAAGCCAAATGGCAACCAGGGAACCCACCAGACAGGTGGGAAACTGGCAGATAACACTGGCAAAGTGAGGGAAAATACATATCACCCCCCACAAAGCAGTGCACCAAGGAGGGGAACGTGCAGCAGAGGGACATGCCTCAAAAAGGGGCGGTGCTTTACTGATTCTTAACCAAAAAGGGCCAGGGATCAGAAAATAAACATTTAAATAAATCAGTGATGGCAAGGGCCCTCAAAATGTGTAAAAGACCTTTCATATCGGAACAATAGACAAAATGAATAATAAAAATGCAATGTTTCCAAAAATGTACAATAAAGTAAGTTCGCAAACATTGCATCTACGCCGGCATGCGCCGTCCCCGAAATATTGACCATGACTATGCCAGTGTAAAAAAAGAGAGAGCGATATAGCTCCACCTGAACCTATTGTGAGCGCACCCCCAGAAATGTGCCAAAACAGGGGAGACTGAAAATGTGTGAACCCTAAAAAATGGACTTATACAAGGATAGTGAAGTTAAAAAAGGGGGAGGGGCACCCGAAAAAACATGAATATAATGATTGAGGAACCAAGTAGGTGCAGCAAAAATGTTATTAAGATGAATTGATGAACGAGTTGAGGTCCCACTCCACGTTCAACCCAAACGGGAAGAAGGACCTCAACTCGTGGATCCAGTACGTCTCGAGGCGTGAAACCCCCCGTAGATGTGACTCGCCCCTCCAGTGCGGGGTGAACCTATTGATGACCTGGAACAAGGTTCCTGTGGGGTCCCTATCATGGTGCTCCAGGTAGTGACGTGGCACGGTGTGCTTGTCCCTACCTTTTTTAATTGCAGCCACGTGTTCGTTGACACGAACAGAAAAAGTTCTGATCGTGCGACCCACATATTGCTTATGACAGGGACAAGTAATCAGGTATACGATATATTGCGAAGAGCACGTAGTGAAGTGCTTCATGCAGTAGATACGGGAAGTGACCGTGGACTTAAAAGTGACGCTCTTGCGTCTTCCCCCAATGTTATGGAGGCAAACTTGACACTTACGGCAGGGATAGTAGCCCTTGCACTCCTGAAAGAAAGACACTTTCTTTGGGGGGTCTATTATATTAGGGGCGATCTATCCCTGTATGGACCTGGCGCCTCGAAAGACTACCGAGGCCTGCTTGGGTAAAACAGGACCAAGTAGTCTGTCGTTCTGTAGTATTCCCCAATGTCTTTTAATGATACCTTTAATCTGTTTGGATTGAATGGAATGGGTGGTGAAAAAGGATAACTTAGCATTAAATGTAGTATTGTCTTTAGAGCGTTCTGTGAGCGTGGCCTGCCTTTCCGTGAGTAAAGCTCTATTGATTTCCTTGTCTAAAAGGTAGGGGTTATAACCCTTTTCCAAAAATCTACTTCTAAGGACTTGAGATTGAGATATAAAGTCCGAAGTCTGTCTCAAGTGTTCACTGGGAATGTACATCTAGAAGCCTCTTTTCCTCTCTCTGTTTTCTTTCATAATATTTTTTATTATTTAATTAAGACAAACTCACAAAACAGTGAACAATCGCCTAGGCCAGTAGCGGAGACTGGTATAAGAATGGCAACATATATACCACAAACGAATGTGTCTCTAACATGGTATAAACAGTAACAACAAAAAGAAACAAAAAATACCAGGTGATAGCATTGCCTGTGAATAGGGTAATAGCGAATCGTGCGGCACTCAATAATTGCAGCTTAAAGAATGCGCTAAGCCAACAGTATTTCAGGAATCACCCAGTAAAAATAACATGCTGTACCTGAGATTGACCTATGTTGAGGCATGGGATAAAACAGAACCTCTCAGGGAAGTAAGAACAAATAATTATATGTATTAGGAGAGAAAACTATCTAGCAAGTCTCCTAATGGACAAGTTTACTGTCACAGAAACTCACTGATCTCCTCATTCTTCCCCCGTGGCCCAGTGTTTCTCACTAGCTGCAGTAATATTTAGCTTTCTTGTTCTCAGATGTTGGGGCCATTTTGGAATCCATGCTGGTGTCCTCTTGCTGGATCAGATACACCCTAGCAAATGTGCTTAAATATCCACACTTTTGCACAGTGCTGGTGGAACTTCTCTTGTGTATAGGTCATTGTTGTAGCACAGCTGCTGCAATACCTTCTCCTCATGCCAGTGGATTGACTGCCTACTTCACCTCAGCATTCCAAACTCCTCGTTTCTGCATATCACATAAAATTGCATAGTGCATAGGCACCAAATTGGATGCAATCAAAACTGACAATTGCGTAAACCTGTAAGTATATTTATTAGATACTGCATTTAATGCAATGATGTATTTATGTGTATTATTTCACTTGAAATGAAGGCTGTGATTTGTATAAAAAAAGGTTATTTTTTGCTGGCAGACAATTTTTCTTCTGCATAATAAAGCTAAACTCCTTTGTGGTCTCCCAAGCATATCCGCAGATCAGATATTATTTTAAAAAGATTGTGTTTTATCATTATGTCTATTCAGATAAAGAAGATGATCAAGTGCCAACCCATAAAACTGGTCAAAAGGGTTACTGTTTGCTGGCAGACACTTTCTCTTCTGCATAATTAAGCTAAACTCTTTTGTAGTCTCCCGAATGTATTGGCAGATCAGATATTATTTAAAAAAATATTGAGTTTGATGTCCATTCAGGTAAAGAAGATGATAAATAGCCAGGCCATAAAACTGGTCAATGGGACATATGCAGCTTTAACAGATGTGCATAGCTAGTAAAGACAATGTCCATTCATAGCAAGTAGTCAAGAGGAATGGGCTATTGTGCGGGAGCAGATGGCACGCTTGTTACATTGACATGCAGCTCTTGACCACTGAAGGAAAGCTTTTTATCCAGGTCTAGCTTATATTATTGGTCAGCTTTATTTTTATATATATATATATATATATATATATATATATATATATATATATATATATATATATATATACTTGATATCTTTTGTAGACTGATATGTGTGTTTGTGTATATATACACTATATATACCTCAGGTATATATTTTTTATTTACACCTCAAGCATATATATATAATAATATATATATATCTCCTAGGAAGTCTTAATAGCCAGATATTACCTGAACATCCAGTTTAGGATATCACTGTGAGTTGTTTAACTAAATTAGTGTTATTCTTAGTAAATTCTGCAGATTTGCTGGTTTTACAACTGCAACATTTTTTTGGGCAAAGGTATTAATTTTAATAGGTAACTAAGCGGTTTTGTCATTTTTAATATTTTTAGATAGCCACAAAAAGGAATCACTTTGATAAAAAAAGCCTTCTCTACCCTTGTAGATGACAGAAATCGTAGGATTCAGATAGGATATTCAGATATCGCACTCCCAGTATTTCTCACTATGTTGGCAGATTTCTGTCAGGTCAGAAAGGGTTCCTTAGCAGATATCACCACCTTATTTTCTCAGATAGTTTATTTGGCTAATGGTAGGTACAAAGGCTTGGTCTCCAAGCTGCTTTTCTAAGCAGTTGGCTCCTTGGCTAGTGGAAGAGCACGGCAGCTATTCAATATGAGCCAAAACAGCCAACGACAAGTTTTGAGGAACCAACCATCAAATTCAGGGCTTGCCATCCATACTTCTTGCTGTTTGATGTGTTCAAAAGGAGGGAATTTTATATTGTTATAGTAAAAACATTTGGAGGACCATGATTTTGCAGTCATCAGACATCTGAATTTGAGTGCAATATTTGTAACTCGGTCTGTCCTGTGCTTGAACCTTTGTATTCAAATTGCGTTTTTTGGTAAGTGTACGGTCAGGTAGCATTAGCATAATCTAGTCTCATCACACTTTTAAAATGGATTTGCTGTGTCCTCCATTAAAATGTTCAGCTCAGTTGGATGGGAACCTAAATCCTCTTTCTTCATTGACTAAATTTTCCAGATGCAAGAGATTAAATCAGTACAGAACAAGGAAATCCCTCAGGCTAACCTGCACATATCATTGGTACAGAGTAGTATTTAGGTTTTTCCCACTTGTTGATTTCCAGGCAGACACTGGTTAATGCAGCACTGGGTTCAGTAATACATATAGCCTTTTGCAGTACCCTATACAGTAAACATCAGGCTGAGAGACAGAGAAGCAGCACATGGAGCCAATAAATTGAACAGACATGCTAGAAAACTTTTGTTGATCAGCCGCAGCAGCCAATGGAAGGATCAGTGTATTGTGACAGCAGTGGAGGCCGCTGTTAGAATACAATGTCCTGGCAGGGGGATTCCTCCATCCACCTCACTTGTGTGGATGGAGGAAATTGTTTGTTGCTTAATGTAAAAAAAAACTGTCTATGCTGAACTTAAAGTGGAATTCCAAGATTTCTGTGATTACTGACATTGACATTTGTATTATCAACTATTTTGTTTTATAAATGGCTGATTTAATCAAGCCATTCAAGTGTCCTCCTCTCTCAGATGGATTGCACAGCTGAATATGGCTGCTCATTGATGCTTCCATGTGCCGTTGTCGGTTCCAGCTCTCTGTCCCCTTCAATCTCGCCTCTCATTTCCCCCTTGTTACTTATGCATGTCACATGAACCTCTTCTGTTGTCGGCCCCAGTTCTCTGTATCCAGCCAGCTCTGCCCCACTCAGTCCCGCCTTATTGTGACATATCACATCACATGCTCAGAAGAGAATGCACATGCCCACCAGCCGCTCTAAGCGTAGCAATACAGGGGGACCATGGTCACGTGGCAAGGAGTATTACAAGCTAAAAAAAGAGGTAAAAACTGTAATTTTTAGCTTTTGTG
Source organism: Lithobates clamitans (assembly GCA_037952925.1). Taxonomy (NCBI): domain Eukaryota; kingdom Metazoa; phylum Chordata; class Amphibia; order Anura; family Ranidae; genus Lithobates; species Lithobates clamitans. The sequence goes on along the minus strand of JBBGZY010000125.1, from coordinate 1,267,741 downwards.
GAGTATGATCGAGATGATTGATTATTTAGGATTGTGGTGGGCTTTTCATAGCATTAGGCCTTTACAACCACTTTAAGTGCTGCCTAATTGCAGCAAATAAAAAAGCACTGCCAGACATGACTTTTCTGTGTAGCAGAGCTGTGTACATTTCATAACTGAATAAATATAAATACAGATACTTTGGTAGGTAATACATATTTCATCTGTATAGTTAGCTGTTTGCCAGGAATCCAGCTTTAGTCTCTTGTGAGGGTCTTCTTTTGTGATCCTAAGTATTTTGGATCACACAACGTGGAGCAAATGAATGAATGTAGTTTGCACTATAATGGGGCGCTGTATCTGGGTTTTAGGCCTCATACCCATCTCTCCTAGACACCATTCCTCCTGGCAGCAGGGCAGCAGTGTTTTGGTAGAAAAAATGCTTGCTAACGCTTCTAGATGCCTTTAGGTGCATCAGGTGCTTGGGAGTTAATTTCATTGGCCAGAGTAATGATTTATTCTGCCCATTGGAATGAATTAATGCTGAAGCGATTGACGCGCCTAACATTAACACACATTTAGATGCGTTTACATGCAGTTTTTTTGTTCTGCCAGAATGCTGCTGCTTCTGGACGCGCTGGCAGTAGGTTTTTTTTTTTCTCCTCTAAATGCCTCTAAACACCTATGTGTGCATGGACACATAAGCTAACATGCAGGAGTGTTTAAAGAAAAAAAAAACACCAGATGCTCCTAACAACAGTGTTAAAAATGTCCAGCGTGCATGAGGCCTTAGTTTATGGACAAGCAAATAAATGAATGATATCTGAAGGAGGATAATATTAAATATGAATTGCAATTCCAGCTCAGCTTTAACAGACCCTATGGGGTTCATTTGCTAAAGGCATATAGACTGTCTGTGCACTCTGCAAGTGCAGTTGCTCCAGAGCAGTGGTTCTCAACTTGGGGGTCGAATGACGATTTGCCAGGGGTCACGAATCCTGGGCTGTTCCTGAAGCCCTCACCACTTTCCCAGCCTTTTCGTGGCCGCCCAGCGGGGTTGACCCTGGTGCCTTTGGCCACCCACTCAACCTCTTCGTCGCCACCCAGTTCACAGCATGGCTGGGGGGACAGAGACTAGAGGTCAGCTGACTGGTGAGGAATGTGAAGTGGGAGGGGCTGAAGGAGGCCCTATCTCCTGATTTCGGCATAGGTGTTACTGCGGCGGGACACCACAAAGCCGGAGACACAGTGAGTAACACTACCTGTGATTATAGTTGCCATTAAAAGTCCTCACTACAGTTCTTAGATCAGCAGATGACCTTGATCAAGAGCACCTAAGTTGGCTGATCAGAACTTCCCCAACACTGCCACTCATCCCACCCCCCCCACCAGAACTGATAATCATCCCAAGTCCCCGCCAGCACTGCCACTCATCCCATACCCCCCCCCCCCCATCAAGGAATAAGAGAAGGAATAAAAATAGAGAATACATGGAAGGGAGAGGAAAAGAGGGGGAGGAACAAAGAAAAAGGGAGAGAATGAATAAGAGAAAGAACAAGAAAGACGGCTAGAGAGAGGGATTGGGGAAAAAAACAAGAAATTAGGATAGAGAGAGATAAAAGGTAAAGAAAGGAGAACAAAGAGAAAGAGTGGTACATCCATAATGTACCATAAAGGGTTTTAATACTGTACGAGTGGAAGAGACTCAGGGAGCGCTAAATATCCGTGGGTTAGGGGCGCAAATTACTTGTCTTGCCTTGAGTGCTGACAATCCAAGCTACTAAAGTTATTTTACTGTTAGAGGTCCCCACAACTTGGGAAATTTTATCAAGGGGTCATGGTACTAGGAAGGTTGAGAACCACTGCTCCAGAGCTTAGTATATGAGGTTAAGGTTCACTTTCCAAAGGATACCCAATCACATGCAAGGAAATGTAAAAAAAAAATGCATTTTGCTTGCACATGATTGGATGATGGAAGTCAGCAGAGCTTCTGCTCACCTACTAAGCTCTCGAGCAACTGCACTTTGCAAAGTGCACAGTCTCTTTGCCTTTAGTAAATCAACACCTATAAGCCAATACTGTGGGGTTGATTTACTAAAATTGGAGAATGCTAAATCTGGTGCAACTCTGCATAGAAACTAATCAACTTCCAGGTTCTAAGCCTCAATATTTTTTAACCTAATGCTTTCATTGCATTAAGATAAAAAATGTTTAGGCATCAGCATCACTCCCCCTCTTCCCTTTTACTTACCTGAGCCCTTATTTGATCCAGCGCCGTGCATGTCTGCAGCTCTTCTCTCCCCTCACTTCCCGGGTCTCGCTGGCTTTGCTGAGGGAACCAGGAGCCATTGGCTCCCAGTGCTGTCAATCAGGGCCAGTGACAAAGGAACGAGGGGTGGGGCTGAGTCCCGCTGTCTGTGTCAATGGACGCAGCAGCAAGGCTGGGGAGCGAGCAAGCACGAGTGCCCCCATGGGAAGCGACTTCCCATGGGGGCACTGGACAGAGGGGAGGGGCCAGGAGCACCGACGGGGGACCCAAAAAGAGGAGGTTTGCGGCCACTCTGTGCAATTCGAAGTATAGACATGTTTTTATTTACAAAAAAAAAAAAAAACATTTTTTACCTTTACAGTTACTTTAATTGAACAAGCTGAAGTTAGAAGCTGATTGGCTACCATGCACAGCTGCACCAGATTTTGCCATTTCCAATTTTAATAAATCAACCCCTGTATGTTTAACAGCATTGTGGATGAATTTATTTCAGCGCTAGTTGTGTTTTTTTTCATATATTTATTTTGCTCATCATTTAAGAACGTTGTTCCTTTGCGAATTTAAACCCCAGACACAAAATTCGAAGGGCAGTGAGGTGAGATTTGATTTTGTGGAAGTGAAATCCCCAGCCGCTAGCGATAGACAGAGACTGGAATCAAAAGATGTGACAAGTCTCTGAGGATTATAAATAGATTTGAAACGTCAAAACAAAATCAGATGAGAACTGTAGCTATAACCTAGTGTTAAAGAATGTTCTTCTGTAAGATGTTCCGTATAAAGCCGATTGATAGGGAATATGGATGAGCCCAACTTATATGTTTGGTTTTAGTGGAACTTATTTAATAAATTGGAGCAGCTACAGGAAATGCCCCATACCTCATGGCAACCAATAGAAGATTTAATTTTCTTAAATCTGCCTGACAGCCGTGACATATATGATTGTTATGGGTTATAAAACCATTTAATCTTATATTGAGTAGGCCCCAAAAGGGTTTCCTTGCTAGAATTAATAGATAAAGATTCTTTGACTTTATTAATTTGAATTTAATAGAATGATGTATTCTATAGGTCACTGAGATGTAAGTTACTGCTGCAGTGGAGCTTACAATCTAATGTTCCTACCACACTCATACATACAGCACATCCACATGCATCTTTTTTATTGGTTACAGATGGTTGGTACAAAAGAGCAGGCAGGATCAACTGCGTAAAGAGCAAGGCCTAATCCCCTTTAAAGAAGAAGTCTCAATTCACATATTTTACTTTATCCTGCTCCCAGGGGACAAAGTGCTACATGCAAAGTGATGAATTTGGATTGGTGCAGTAGATCCAGAGCTAGCATGGTCAACAGTGCTCCCACTGCTGTCTGACCACACTTCAGTGCAGGAGATGGGTGCATAATGACTGGCGATTGACAGTGCTGGTCTCAGGCAAATGCCTGGTGCCCATGACCAGTGCTGTCAACCACAAAGCAAAGGGAGGGGGTGTGTCAACCAGGGGGTGGGGACGTGTCATCAATGGGGAAGAAACAGTGGTGTGCAGCCAGTTTGCACTTGTTCTATGGGAAGAAAGGCAGAACACCTGTGGCCATTTGCTGCTTAGCTGCCTAGAACAGTGTCATCATAATTATTGCTGTGGACAGAGTGGGTGGAAGATGGAGAAGATAGAATGGATGGATGTTGTAAAGGACAGAGTGGGTGGAAGATGGAGAGGAGAAGATAGAATGGATGAATGCTGGAGAGGACAGAGTGGGTGGAAGATGGAGAGGAGATGGTGGCTATAGAATGGATGGATGCTGGAGAGGACAGAGTGGGTGGAGGATAGAGAGGAGATGGAGAAGATAGAATGGATGGATGCAGGAGAGGACAGAGTGGGTGGAAGATGGAGAGGAGATGGTGGCTATAGAATGGATGGATGCTGGAGAGGACAGAGTGGGTGGAAGACAGAGAGGAGATGGTGGCTATAGAATGGATGGATGCTGGAGAGGACAGAGTGGGTGGAAGATGGAGAGGAGATGGTGGCTATAGAATGGATGGATGCTGGAGAGGACAGAGTGGGTGGAAGATAGAGAGGAGATGGAGAAGATAGAATGGATGGATGCAGGAGAGGACAGAGTGGGTGGAAGATGGAGAGGAGATGGTGGCTATAGAATGGATGGATGCTGGAGAGGACAGAGTGGGTGGAAGATGGAGAGGAGATGGTGGCTATAGAACGGATGGATGCTGGAGAGGACAGAGTGGGTGGAAGCTGGAGAGAACACAGTGGGTTAGATGAAGCAGACAGGGTGAATGGAAGATGGAGAGAACAGAGTAGGGGAGATTGAGCAGACAGAGTGGAAGAGATAAAATGGACAGAATGAGAGCACTCAGTATCTTTATATGACAATACATTAAACCACACTACACAGACTTTTGGAATAACCGCCATGGAAGGGTGGATTCCAAGCTAAATGGAGGTGATGTATAAATCCAGCATGCTGATTTCCAGATAGCAAGTAATTGTGCTGCAAGTTTGAAAATGACTTGCTAAGCTATTGCTAGACTTGCCAGGCTTCACAAGTTTGTTGCACAGTTGAAGCAAGTCCGCATTGCATGACTCCAGATCAACTTTCAAACATTCTGCAAGTTCTGGTTCAGTTATGTTGTGCAATAGTCATCCCACCACAGGGGTCACTGTGGCTGAATTTTAATGCTGTAGACTTGCAGAGCTCTTGCTGTAGACTCACCACTGCAACTTTACTCTTGCTAAAAAACTTGCCACGCAAATTTGCTAAAGAATTGGAGTGTCAACTAGAACTTGTGCTTCAAGTGCTCTGCAAGTGTACAACTTGCCAGTGAAAATGTGCAGCAAGTTAACAGAGTTACAATTCAACACTGACACAAATTTGTGTCAAGTTATCCTTGCTATCTGAGTTGTCTTTTATTAGCTTGAATAGTTTGTGACAAAATTGTTTTCATTGTACAATGTTCTAGAGTTACTTTAAATACACAGAACTTTCTGGCAGCTACGCACACAGCAGAAAGTGTAGTAACAACAGAGCTCTTCATAAGCTCCACAAAGGGAGCACCCACAAATTGGGCTTTATGTGGGGGAGGAACTAACAGGCACTAATACATTGTAGCAGCCAAAAAGATGTGAATTGCTGAAGAGCTGTCCAGTGCTACTTTTTACAAAGTTAAGTATGTAAACATAATTCAATAGAATTGCAGTTTAGTTGTATTACTCTTGAGACCTCGTTTTAAGGCCCCTTTCACACGGGGCGGATCTGCTGGACGGAGTCTGCTAGCTCAGCCCGTGATCGTTACGTTGCTCCCCGCTGAGCAGGCGGATGACAGGCCTGTCTCCGCTCACTGTGCAGGGACAGACCTGTCAGAGCCCTGCTCTCCTCTATGGGGAGATCGGATGAAAACGGATAGCCTCCCTGTTTTCATCCGATACAATCTGCTGGACAGATGGTGAACGTTTTACCATCCTTTTTTTTTTGAGCGGATCTTGACGGATCGGATGGCAGGCGGGTGTCAGCGGACACATCTCTGCTGACATCTGCCTGCCCATAGAAGTCAATGGGTGGCCAGCTCGGGTTCCGCCTGAAAAATGGACATGCGGATCTGAGCGGGCCGATCGTGTGAAAGGGGCCACACTCCTTACTAAGTGTTAGCAGGTCTTTTGTTTTTTTTTGTTTTGTTTTTTTGTTTGTTTGTTTGTTTGCATATACATGATAGCATAGTAGTGTAACTTATGATTATATTGTTACAGAGGAATGGTACATGTTGATATAATCAAAGAGCAACCTTCTACCTCTGATAAACCTTGCTTTCACGGGGTGCAGTCTGCTTGACTTTTCATTGGATCTGGCCTGTTAATCCAACAAAACCCTACCAACAACATTATCAGTGACCTGCAATGCAGTAGAGAAGTGGATACTGTACGCAGTATATTGTTGTTTATACAAAAGAAAATTATTATACGTATTGATCATGACATGAGCAATAAGTATTGATCATGGCATCATAAACAATTTATTCAACTTATGTTCAAACAGGTAGGCTCTATGATTACATACTGTAGGTAAATTTAGGGTTCCTAGCACCAGGTGGCCCTAAGATACAGGGCCCCAAATTCAGTCAACTGTGTCCATCTGCAGCAATGTCATTTTGGGACCCTTTGGGTCCAGAGACCCCACGTCTGCAGTTGGCTGCAGCTAGGGGGCATCTAGGAACACTTAACTACCAAGTTTGAAGTTTGGGAGACATATGGCTGCAAATGGGCACAGTGAGGCTGCAAATGGGTATTGTTGACCCTCTTTTCCACTTACAGTAGCTGCACATTTCTCACCCTAGGCTTATACTTGAGTCAATAAGTTTTCCCAGTTTTTTCTGGTAAAATTAGGTGCCTCGGCTTATATTTGGGTCGACTTATACTCGAGTATATACGGTATATGGGAGATGTCTTTCATGCCAAATGAGATTTAATTGTGTTCAGCCAGTCACTTACCAACATAGCCAGCTTGGACCTCCACTGCAGTAAGAGCTCTATTCAAAATAGCCAATTAGCATTCATCAGCCATGTGCCCACCTCTCCACTAAACATGTTCACTGTGCCAGACTGACAGCTGAATACATAATTTTATTATTTGGTGTTTTTAACTGATTCCACCCGGGGCTATTTGTATCTGATTTTACCTGGGGCTTTAAGTTCTGCTTTAAGTGCTGCACGTCCGTGCCTAAAACTGTAAATGATTATATAACCATTTCTTTCTACTATCTTCCTACCATACATTAAGGCAGTGGTCATCAACCCTGTCCTCAGGGCCAACTAACAGGCCAGGTTTTATGTATTACCTTGAGGGAGATGCAGACTAGAATACTGTAATCACTGAACAGCAAATCATATCACCTGTGATGTATTTCAGTTATCTTGCAAACCTGGCCTGTTGGTGGGCCCTGAGGACAGTAGTTGAGAACCACTGCATTAAGAGGAATGCTGACCTACCAAGCCAAAGCTTTCTTGAAATTTGGTACATGGCTGGACATATCCATGTTCTACTGACTTCTGTGGCTCTCCCACAAAGATCTGACAATTGTAGGTCCAGCTCCATCCTGTCTGCTTCTACCAGTATTACTACTGTCTCATTAATAATTGCATAGTCAGCTCTTACCCTCTAAATTATACATCCATCCCAAAAGAGCAATGGTGGTGGTAGTTGTGCCGGGGGGGGGAGTGTGTTGACATCTGAGTGCTTTTTAAAAACAGAATTTAATATGAGCATAAGGATCCAGTGCTTGAAATCCAGAGGAAAGTTAAATGTTTGCATGCTCAGTTCATCCCCGGCATCAAATCAAAGTAATTTGTAGATCCTTCAAAAAGACTTTAAATATGTAAACCCTAACTGAAGGAAATTTAGTTTGCGTATCCTAAACAATTGCCATGTTTTACAAATAAAATACTGTTTTTCACCTTTTTTTAATTATTTGATGCATGCAAGCGTGCCTAGTGGTTACAGTGGCGTCCTCTCTACATTCATGCAGTCTACCAATGACTGCATGACATTTCTGATGGTGACAATAGTGGACCATGCCTTTGTAATGTATACAGTATGCATAGTTCCCATTAGAAGTCTGTGTGGCAGAGTGAGAATGCAGGAGCGTATTTGGAAGACAAGGACAGAGCATTGTCATATAACAGGGCACATGCACATTAGGTATCTAGCCTGTATGTGGACAATCCCACCATTTTTTTGTGGGGCAGAAGGCACAAGTGGCTGGAATAGAAAGCTGGTGGTGTGATACCATGGGGCAGCTGAATATAGAAAAACAGCAGCATGAAAGCAAAGATTTTATTCATAACAGTTATTGGGTGCTTCTGTCAGGTGATTTCCACAGGGCTTTGGATAATGTTTAAATAAAACTGTCTTTATTGAAAACCTAACTTTCTCCCGCATCCAGGGCCGAGACGTGTGAGGTGGGAGGGGGGGGGGAGGAGTTGGGAGGGAAGAAGATTGGTGTTAAGAGGGGAGATTTGGGGGGAATTTGTGCTAAGAGGGGGGATTTAAAGTGGGGGAGGGGTGTGTACTAGGAGGGGAAAATTTTAGGGGTAGAGGATTTGAGCTAGGATTTTTTTAGGGGGGGATTCAGGGGATGGGGGAGCCTAATTTGTGCGGAGAGGGGGTATTTCAGCAGGGGGAGGGGGCAGATTTGTACTGGGAGTAGGGGGAATGTATGCTTAGGGATCAAGCATGCAGATTAGTGCTCAGTGTTTTTTGGGGGGATTTTTGCTGACCCATAATGCTCATACATCTTGGGGGGGAGCAGTTTGGCATGTTTGCCCTGGGTTCTAGATGACCTCTTTACTCAGCACTGTCTGCACCAATGTCTCAGGGAAGCATGGGTGATATGCACAGCATTTAAACTGCCATTTAACAACAATATGAATAAAAGCCCAGATAATAGAAGATTAAAAAAAAAAGGTTTGGTGAGATACAAACAAAGGTGAGGGCTGGTGAGATTAGGGATAGGGCAGAGGAAGGCAGAGTAACCACAGCTCTCAAATCAAATTTGTACAGTTAACTGAATAGAAATGTGCCAATGGCAAAGCTTTGTTGGACTGGTTTATCGGTCTGTCATGAAACGTACCTGTAAGATGCTTCATATGATGTATATTTTTAATTTTACTTAGTAGATCTTTATTGGAAGGGGTTACATTGTTTCCATTTGGTGACTATTCGCTTACTGTTTGAATGTATGTGGCTCATTTCTTGGGGGGGGGGGGTGGTTAAAGTGGCACTAAACCCAAAAGTAAACATATATTATATTGCAGCTTACTAAATCTTATATTTGGTGTCTGCATTTGTTTTCTTTATTAGGCCGTCTTTGCCTTATTTTTCAGTTGGTAATCCAGCCACTAAGTCTGTTGTTTTTCAAAAGAACACGCTTTTCTCCAGATGTATCAGTACACAGGGATGAGACAAACTATTTAACAATAGCAGTGGTGCTTAGAATGATCAACTCTTATTTATTCATGTAAAACCTTTAGCCTAAAAAGAAAAAAACAGTTTTCTGTAACTGAATATAAAGTGTGAGCTGAGGTTTGACTTCAATTTGTTAGTGTATCTAAATCTGATGGTACATTTAATGCTACCCTCCCCCCAGATTGTCAATGCTGCTGTTCAAAGGCGGCTCCTGTGCTCACCAGGGGAAAACAAAGGGAAAAAAGCTCAAAAAAAAGAAAACTAATATAGCCACCACATCTAATGATTGGTAAGCTGCAATATATTACATTTTTTGGTTTTGGGTTTAATAGCGCTTTAAGCCTTGGATTGGGTAGGCTAATAATTGTGTTATTAGCCTAGAAGGTCTAGAAGTGTATCTTTGTCCATTAGCTTTCTCCAAAATATTGACAAATTTGGGCAAAATCAGAAAACGCGAGGTACAGAACTCCAGTTGGTGGCACATCTCAAGCATCTCTCTGTCATATTTGGGTTAATACAATGTAGCACGTCTGGGGTGTAGTACCACTGGAGTACTTTTGTGTATGCATTTTCTTTGTATGTCATGCATATAGAGCTTTTATTCGCTTTGTCCAAGTTTCCAGTGGTAGTTCATGTCCCTAAGCTGTTTCCCCTTTTATGTATGGATGTTTATTGTGCTATTGTGCAGTATTTTGGAGATCAGACCTTTTTTTTTTTTTAACACAGGTAATGTTTATTAAATGTATTATACATTACACTTGAAAATGCAAGTCATACATTGTAGACAGGAGTACAACAAAACAGGTTTTACAAATTATACTGGTAGGTTTATAAAGGCTTATATCGTTTGATATGTAAGTTTCTAACACCGTGGACAGACTAAAGAAACAATCCTCTAGGGAATCAGTATAATCCATGCAAGAATGAACCATACATGTTAAAGCACACTCTTGCCCTGCAGTTTTAGCACATATAAGACGCCTTTTCTTTCCCTATATGGGGGGGGGGAGAGGCTCCCACCAAGAAACCAAGGGAGTAAGAAGAGGAGGGTCCAATATCCACCCACCTACTCCAGTATGCTCAACCCCCTATTAGCACCGCATATCTGTTACCCCTCAATTGTTTCGGGGTAAAATTAAGCCGTCAGATGTTTAGCCTCCACCCAAGCCGCCCATATCTTCTCAAACTTATGAGGACAGTTCCTACCCATGTATGTGAGTTTATACATTGGTAGTATTGCATTCACCTGCGCCCGCCATGCACTTGTAGTAGGGGGGTCAGGCAGTTTCCATCTGAGCAGGATTTCTTTCCTGGCATAGTAGGCTGCATAGAACACGAATAGCTTTGTGTGTTTAGTAGTTGCCAGGTTGTCTGTAATGCCTAGTAGAAACACAAGCGGGTCTACATCCAGGTGTAACCCTGCTACCCCATTTATATCTGACACCACCTCCCGCCAGTAGGTCTGAAGGATCGGGCATGACCATACAACATGGAAGAAAGTTCCCACCGACTGCCTGCACTTAGGACAAACATCTTCTACTCCTGGGTAAATGTTGGATAGCCTGTGCGGGGTATAGTACGCTCTATGTAGGAATTTCATCTGGACAAACCTGTCCCTTGCTGAGATCATGAGTGGGATGCACTGCTGCAAGCCTTCAGACCAGTCTTCCTCAGTCAGTTCAGGGATATCTAGCTGCCATTTAGTGAACAGTGGGGTCAATGTGGAGGTGTCTTTACAAGTAAGCCTTATGTATATAGAAGACAATATACGGTCAATATCCGTTACTGTAAGTAAGGACTCAACTGAGTGTGTGGCAATAACTATTCCGTTAGGGAACTGAGCCCTGGCCGCGTGTCTGAGCTGTACATATCTAAAGAACATCCACGAGGGAAGATGATATTTACCTTTTAATTCTGTGAGCGACATAAGGCGATCATCTTTGAAAATATGGCGTATTATCCGGATCTCGTATCTGGCCCATACCTGCGGGTCTGGGATAGATTGGAAATGCGGCAGTTTGGGATTACCCCATAATGGTGTATATGGTGAGACAGCATTCCGATTATTAAGGTAGCCTGATACTTGACCCCAAACCCTCACCGTCGTCTTCATCGGCGTTGTAACTCGAGGGCTGTATCTCGGTCCCCTGTACACTAGATTGCTAAGTTCTGAGTATGAACCAAGAATCGCCGCCTCTAAGTTAACCGCTGGGTTGGCTCTGTCCTGAGTAAACCACCAACGCACAGACACTAATACCGCCGCCCAGTAATACTTCTTGAAATTTGGTAGGGAGAGGCCACCTTCCATAAGCGACAGCTGTAAAGTGTGTTTAGCTATTCTGGGAGCTGCCCCCGCCCAGACAAAAGACGTGATAGCCTGGTCCAATTTGACAAAGAAAGCGTTAGGGATGGGAACTGGGGTGTGCCGGAAGGCATACAGGAATTTTGGTAAGAAGGACATCTTAATTAGGTTTATTCTCCCCACCGGGGTCAGTGGAAGTGTTTTCCACACTGAGCATCGTTGGATAAAGTGCTGTAAGATGGGGTAGACATTATCTTCTAAATACTTCTGTTGGTCTAATTGTACCTGTATACCCAAGTATTTGAACTGCGCTACCCTTTTCAGGGGGGTGGTTGAGTCTATCGGCCTAGGGACTCCCGACAGGGAGAACAGGAGCGACTTATCCCAATTTACCCGGACTCCTGAGAACGCACCAAATTGGTTAATAATGGACAGAGCCGCCCCTAATGATTGCTGGTCATCTTGAAGGTATAAGAGCATATCGTCTGCGTATAATGAAACTTTTTCAGTCAGGGGGGGAAACGACATGCCTCTCACCGCCGTCGCCGCCCTGAGAATCACCGCTAATGGTTCAATCGCAAGGGCGAAGAGAGCCGGAGAAAGTGGACAGCCCTGCCTGGTGCCTCGGTGGAGTGGGAATGATGCAGACAAAACACCGTTCGTACGAACTCTAGCCGTCGGGCCTGAGTACAGAAGGCGTACCCATTTTACAAATTTAGGTCCCACACCAAATCTAGGTAGAATATGCCATAAATATTCCCACTCCACCGAGTCAAAGGCCTTCTCCGCGTCCAAGGAGGCCACCACGCCAGTCCCCCCCCCCACCAGTCGAGCTCGCAATCACCGTAAACAGTCTACGCAAATTGATATCTGTTCCCTTGCCTGGCATAAACCCAGTCTGGTCACCATGGATTAGGGATAAGATAACTGTATTCAGCCTGGTAGCCAAAACCTTTGCAAGGATCTTTGCATCCACATTAAGGAGCGATATAGGCCTATATGAGGAGCAAAGATCAGGGTCCTTTCCAGGCTTGGGAATCACAATGATAACAGCTCTAGACATGGAAGGAGGCAAGGAGTCAGAATCGAAGGAGGCATTGAGGACTTCGAGCAGTCTAATGGCAAGGGTGTCAACGTGTTCTTTATAAAATTCCACAGGGAATCCATCATCACCCGGGGTCTTTCCCGACTGGAGGGAGCCAATAGCCGTTTGGATCTCCTTGAGGGTGAGCGGAGCGTCAAGTCTCTGCCTAGCTGCTACTGACAGGCAGGGCAGCTCAATGGCTTCTATGTACGTCTGTAATTCGTCAGCAGAATATTGTACTCTGGAAGAATAAAGGTCCTCATAAAATGAGGCAAAGCACCTGTTTATGTCTCTAGGATCAGACAGCAGCCGACCTGAGGCCTCTTTAATATTAGCTACAGAGGTCGTCGCCGTCTGCTCCCGAGACAACCATGCCAGGAGACGCCCGGTCCGCTCACCCTGCTCAAAGATACGCTGCGACTGGTGCAGCATTATCTTCCTCGTGGCTGTCACCCGCAGAAGTGTCACCTCCCTCATCGCACACTGTAAGTCAATTCTACAGGTTTCATCCTTATTGGCAGTATACTGGGCCTCCAATCGACCAGCCCTGCGTTCAGCCTGGAGCAGTGCCTCGCCAGTCTGGCGCCGGGTGGAGCCTATGGCTTTCTGATAGTGATCCCTAGCATGAAATTTAAAATGTTCCCATGCAGAAGCAGGCGTGGTAGCAGGTGGATTAGCTGCCCAGTACTCCCGCACAGCCAACTCCGCCCCCGGAGCTATACGGTCATCAGAGACCCAATACCTGGACAATCGCCAAAGGCAGTCGGCAGGAGCAGGACCCACGTTTAGTTTTAGTAGAATGGGGGAGTGGTCAGATATACCTCTAGGCAGATGAGAGATCTCCTGTACCTTAGTGAGAAGAGATCTAGTGGCAAAAATCAGGTCAATGCGGGACATGGCTCTATAGGAGGCTGATTGGCAGGTGTAGGATCTCAAGAGGGGATTCTTCCATCGCCAAACATCCGTTAGGTCAAACGTGGATGCCCATTTAGAAAGCGGGGATTCCACAGACCCATCCGGAGTCAGCCTATCTACAGCAGGGCAGGGAGGCATATTAAAATCGCCCGCTAGGACTACATTGTCAGTGGAGCATCCTGCTATAAATCTAGCAATTTTATTTAGGATTAACAACGATGCTGGCGGAGGTATGTAAAGTCCCACTATCACCATAGGCATATTTGCGATAACTGAATGCATTGCTACATATCTGCCCTCGGGATCCAAGTGCAGGTCCAGCAGTTTAAAGGTTAGGTTCTTATGAATTAGTATACTAACCCCTCTGGCATACGATGAAAAGGTGGCATGATAATAGTGTCCCACCCACGGTTTCTTTAAACTAAGGACTCGACCCCCGGTGAGGTGAGTCTCCTGCAATATGCAGATATCTGGCCGGTGGAATTTAAGGAAGTTAAAGACTAAAGAACGCTTAACCCGGGAGTTTAACCCTCGGACGTTCCAAGATATGATTGTTACTGGGGCCATAATAATTTGGGGCAATATACGACAACCTGCAGGAGGAGTGCACTCAGATCCCTAGGCAGGGAAGTTAATCTCGTTATCCATGACTCTATAATTGGCTTTGTATATGTGACCAACCAGCCATACACACCCTGAAACCAGCATACCCCATATACCTGTGTGTAACTTAAAAAACACATCTTATTAAACTTTAACTGAAAACCCCCCCCCCTCCCCGCACACCCCCCCAAACCAGAGCGTGCCTGATCCCAAAAACCAAACATGATCAACGATCAAATGGGGACATGAACCAAAGGGCCGGAAACAGTTAGCGCCCTCTCAGGTTACAGAGGTCTAAGTCAGTAGAAGATGCCGCCATCAACGGGATATGATGGAATTCCTTTATTTTCTCCCGGTTATCACCGGGGGCACATTCTTAAAATAACTCCCCCCTCCCCCTCAACAACAAAACAAAAAAAAAAAAAAAAAAGGGGGAGGAGGGGGGGGGGGAAAGCCCCCATTCCTAGGGTATAAAGAAGGAGGGAGCAGAGGTGACAGTGTCACGTATGCAACAGTAGAAAAATGGCCAGCAGACGAAGTGGCAGCCCGAGCTTGCAGAGAATCAAAAAAACAAAAAAACAAAAAAACAAAGAACAAAAATGTCACCATCAGACGTCATACGTGGTAGGATAGATCTTGTTGATATATCGGCTCCTCTTGACTCAATAAATTCAGCCAGATGGTGAAAGTCAGGGCAGTCAAGATAATTTTGAGGATAGGAGACGAGTGGCGCACCAGCTCCAATAATGGCAAGGGTTAAGCAGTGGAGAGTCTCCGAGTCAGGGCCGCCCGACATCCCGCCAAGCCCAATCCCCTCCAAAGGCAAGTCCCAAAGTCCGACTGTGCGGAGAAGCAAAGGGGTTAACTATAAGGCAGATAGTGACACTGTCTATGTGGCGGACAAGCCGCAGGGGCCCGAGGCAGAGTGTTGGCAGGGAATAAGCAACATCAGCAGATCATCTATCCCCCTAATTGCGAGGGAGAGTGTTCAGTCAGTGTGAGGCCTCATTAGGTGAAGTAAAGAAGCGGACGGTCTCTCCGTCTTGCACACGGAGTCGGGCAGGGAACAGCATACTGTACCGTATTGCTTTAGCTCTCAGGGCCTGCTTCACTGCATCGAACGACTTGCGCTGCCTCTGAGTGTCCGCCGAGAAGTCAGGGAAAAACATCAGGCGGGTCGCTTCATGTCGAATGTCCGCCATCTTGCGTGCCTCGCGGAGTATCAGGTCCCGGTCCCTGAAGTTCAATAGCCGGAATATGAAAGTTCTGGGTGGGGTTCCCGGGGGGCCCCGGGTCGGCGGCATCCTGTGAGCCCTCTCAACGGCAAAGTGTGGCGAAAACGCTGCTTGGGGGAAAAGTGAGCGAAGTAGCCGCTCCGTGTAGGCAGAGGTATCGGATCCTTCAGATCCCTCAGGCAGGCCGATTATCCGTAAATTGTTACGCCTATTACGGTTCTCAGAGTCTTCGGCTTTGGCCTCCAAATGCTTCACTTTCACTTGCAGGGTGTGAAGGGAGGCTGAGTGATCCCTCACTGTGTCTTCTGTGTCTCCCACGCAGCGCTCCACCTCAGTGACCCGCTGCCTCACCTTCTCAAAATCCTGCCGGATAAGACCAATCTCTAGCTGCACGGTGTCAATTTTAGGGATGAGAGTAGAGAGGGAGGACTGACAGCCCGTGATAGCCTGCATCAAGGCAGCAAAATTACTCTGTTCCGTGGAAGCAGTCTCAGGCCCCTCCGTCTGGGTCGCCATGCTCTGCACTGCCTCCACGTGTGTAGCGGCGCCTCCGGGATTGATGTGAGAGTTTCTCAGGCTATGTTGCTCCGGGCGCCGCCGGTTCCGTGTCCGCATCCGCAGGGGAATCTTAGGAGTCGCTTCAGATAGTTAAGGCAATTCAAAGGATGGGATAAAAGGATAAAATCCCCGCTATGGCTGCAGAGCTTCCTGACTAACCGTCCTACTCCGTCGCCATCTTGGCCACGCCCCCCGGAGATCAGACCTTTAGCTGTTTTTCTCTACGAATTCTTTCAAAGTGGGTAGGATTTGGAAAGCATAAGAATTTAGAGAGTATATGGACATAGTCTGGAATCTGTAAATTGCTTTAAAAGGAGGATTTGGGAAATTTATATCTGTCTTGGATAACCATAACCATGGTTAACCAGGTAACCATATTTGTAAAAAGGACTTTGCCGTGGCCATGTCATATCGAACAAGAGGATTAAATATATATATAAAGGAATGAGGAGCTTGGCTTTGTGAGTTTGAATTCATCTTTGCACTGCCTCCAGACCTTCAATGTGAAGATCATTGACAAAAGCAGATTATGATCTCAGAGTAAGGATGAGCCCCACAATATGGAGTTTGGGTGTATGTGGGGTATTTTTTTTTTTATTTCAGTTTACTTGCTAGGAGAGGAGTACCACCCAGATATTGGGGACAAGTACTATTTGTTTAGAACTCCCAAGCCACCATTCCCCTTCAGGGCATACATTAAAGATTCCTAAAGTCTATATTTTGTGTATACCCAAATAAAGTTTAACAGCTATATATTTATATAGTTTTTGTATGCCGTTCTGAAGGATTTCTGCTGGCAAGGTTAGGTTATAAAATAATTTAAAAGCCTAAAAAGTATTGACAATTTGTCAAAAGCAGTGTGGCCAAAAAGGAGATGTGATGAGATGTGATGAGTTTCTTTCCGTTTATAATTTGAGAGAGTTCTTTAAATAATGAGGGATAGTTCTTTGCGTCTCAACATTTATAAGAGGTTGTCAGTTGAATTCCAAGATATTTTATCAAATATGCAAATTTTGGATAATAAGTGGGAGTGCTTCAGTTTTCTAAGTGTTTCCCTTATACATCAAGAGCAAGCTGAACATGCATAATTCTTTTAGCAGATTGGGTAATATGGTGATTGGTTGGGTAAGTGTGAGCTACAGTATAAGTCATTGGCAAATAATGAAATCTTAAAAGATTTATAATGCAATGGGACACCTTTACTGGTCAGATTGTTGGGAATGAATGTGGGCTACTAGAAGTTCAGTACAAATCACAAAAAACAGATGGTATGAGGGCAACACTTGGCAGGTGCCATTTAAGAGTGAGATTAAGCTGGATGCCAAAAGGTGAAGTTTATCTGGAGCGGACGGATGATAAATGGTCCCTTTATCCGTTTGTGTTGTAGGGTTTAGATCATGAAGGGCCAGCTGAAGTGCCCAAACATCTTTTCAGCATCAAGGCTCAATGCCAAGGCCTCTTCTGTTTGTTAATTATGCAAACAGTGGACAGTTTTCCAGTTTTCAATGCAGTAAGACTGAATGGAAATTCACATAGGTAGGTGACGTTGTAAAGTATACCCAGAAAGATCAGGGCACAGCCTCAATTTAAAGTCGTGATGGAGAAGATGAAATAGGTAATATAGGGTAACTCCCTTTGTTCTTTTTGGAGCATGCTGCTGAGAATGCTTTGGGTGTAGAGGAGAAATTGTCAGGTGCTGGCTCAGGAACGAGGTCTTCAGAAAGAGTGGCTGTCACCACTTCCATGGATCTGGTGCGTCTTTGCATATCCATCACACTCTTGGGACATTGGAAGATGTGGGCAAGGTTCTGCATCAGACATGCCCAGAGAGATAGCAAAGAGGTCCCGCAGTCCTATGTCCTCTATAGAATAGTTGGCCAGGGCATTTTTGGCATGTTGGTTTCACCAGCAGCGTATGGGCTCCGGATTGAGGTCTGTGAGTCAGGTTTGCAACTGTGGGTGAGGGCTCACTGTGATTTTTTATTTTTTTGCTTTAGCCCAGTGGTATGATTGCTAAGCCAAGTTTTTGCAGGCTACAATTGGAACATTGCTAACTTGTAAGCTACACAGAGGCCATCCAAACCATGACCCACCCCCCATGTATTGACAGTAGTGAAGCTTATGTGAGATTTTAGTGTTTTTATTTCTGTTTAATTAAATTCCTTCTGCACATAACTTGAGTTTATAGTATGTGCTGCCTTTTTAGAATGACTTCATGTGTCCTCACACAATGTAATACTTAACAGCCCTACTAGAGCACCATGGATTTTTCTCTGAACTATTTAATATTCTATTATCCAAAGTAAAGAATTGGAATTTATTTTAGGAGATTAGTACAGCAGTTTAATTGTATTTTTTAAATGAGAAGTGGATTTGTTAATGATTCAGTAACAAATACATGTGAATGTAACAAAGGCAGTGTTAGTCATAGTGTTACTGAAAATAGTAACACTGGTAATGAGAGGGAAGGTTGTGCATTGCAGCCCACAATAGCTGTTTTAAAACTATTATCTGAAAATCACTGCTATTTATATACTGAGAGGAGTTTCTAGTTTTCTAATGAAAAATATGTATTCTTTAAATCCACAGAATATCTGCAATGTCCTTTGGGAGAGACATGGAGCTCGAACATTTTGATGAGCGTGACAAAGCGCAAAGGTACAGCAAAGGGTCCAGAGCGAATGGTTTGCCAAGCCCAACCCATAGTGCCCATTGCAGTTTTTACCGAACCCGTACTCTGCAGGCCCTGAGCTCAGAGAAGAAGGCTAAGAAGGTCCGATTCTACCGCAATGGTGACCGATACTTCAAAGGGATTGTCTATGCAATTTCCCCGGATCGCTTCCGGTCCTTTGAGGCTCTCCTGGCTGATCTGACCAGAACTCTTTCTGACAATGTGAATTTACCACAAGGAGTGAGAACAATCTATACTGTGGATGGAAACAGGAAGATTATCTCCATGGATCAGCTTGTTGAAGGTCAGTTTAGCCTTTTGCTGTCAACAGGGGTATTGACCCTTCAGTGTATATAAACCCTAAAATTGAACGTATCCTATTTTCTCCCTTTTACTCTGTTAAATATACCATAGAAAGCATTTTGTTATGCTCAACAAGTATGACAAAATACTTATTGATCTTGACAGGAAACTTGTGAGCTGATAACTTCCTGTGCTCTCTGCCTGCACTGTTACCAGTTACATTGCTCCAAGCTCTCTTTGTTACCTATGTTATGGTGGGGGTAGGGAGTGCTCTGTGGTCCTATCCTATGGTTACAATGCTGCTTCTCCATAGATACAGTATGGTAGGTGAGCATCTTCACCTTATACCATGAATTTTGTAATTACAGAAAATAAAGAACAAATGAAAAAAAAAAGCTAAAGCAGTCATCGCCCCTAAAGACTAGTAAATTGCAATACTGTATATATATTTGTGTTGCAGTTATGTGTGTTATTATTTCAAATATAGAGGAAAAGATTGCCTGGAAAGAATAGATATTCTACTTACCTGTCTCACTACCTGTGCCTTGGATCTTCACTCTCTGCAAGAGCTATGGTGCCTGCAGGATCCTCTTTATCCAACAAACTCAGGGGAGGACACGGAACGTTTGGTCTAGGGGCAGCTAAAACCAAGTGGCCATTTCATGTTGGGGACAGATTTATGAGTGCTAAAGAATGGGTATCACGTAAAGTGTGCCAAAGTGCCCCAATGAATGGTGGGTGGATGTTCCTATAGAACAGTGGTCTCCAAACTGCAAACCTTTGCTTGCTTTTACTGGCCCTTGGCGCACCATTCCTCCCACTGATATTAAGCGCTATTCCTCCTACTGACACCAACGATGAGGCACCATTCCTTCCACTGATACCAATGATGGGGCCCTATTCCTCCCCCTACTGACCACAGCCACCATGTCATTTTTTTACTACCACTAACCACCAAGCCTGAGGCTATTTTTTACTTGCCACTGCTGCATCTCAGTTTCAGGGTCTTGGCAATCTTCTTATAGCCTAGGCCATCTTTATGTAGAGCAACAATTCCTTTTTTCAGATCCTCAGAGAGTTCTTTGCCATGAGGTGCCATGTTGAACTTCCAGTGATCAGTATGAGAGAGTGAGAGAGATAACACCAAATTTACCACACCTGCTCCCCATTCACTCCTGAGACCTTGTAACACTAACAAGTCACATGACACCGGGGAGGTAAAATGGCTAATTGGGTGTACTCACTTTTGTTGCCAGCAGTTTAGACATTAATGGCTGTGAGTGGACAGCAAATTTACACTGTTATACAAGCTGTACACTCACTACTTTACATTGTAGCAAAGTGTCATTTCTTCAGTGTTGTCATATGAAAAGATATAATATAATATTTACAAAAATGTGAGGGGTGTGCTCACTTTTGTGAGATACTGTATATAATGATAAACGCATGTCACTGAGCCCAGGTTTACACCAGTGTGCCTTTGAAATCACACTACGTCAGCGCGATTTTAAAGCTGCCCTATCAGTATGATTTTGCCATTTCATTGTGTCTTGTGACTTCATTTAACAGAAGTTAATGTAAGTTGCAATGAAATTGCAAAAAAGTAGTGCAGGAACCTATTTTAAAATCTCTGCGACTTGAGTGGCAATGATCTGAACTGTTCCATTGCCAGCAGGGGGGTGCGACTTTTCATGCAATTTTGAATTGTCAAATTGCATGACAAATTGCACTGATGTGAACCAGGGCTTACTGCAGGTCCACTTCTGAATGATGTCTGAAAGGTGTAATATCTCCATATAGGGCCACCACTCCACCGTATCTTATCAATCTGGTCCACATAGACCCCCTCTTCTGGTCCTCTCCTGTCATGCATTATATTGAGGATCTAAACATTATAAAGTACTACATGCATTATAATGGGCATTAATACATTACATAGAACCTCATGTATTACAGCAGCCATCTATATATAATACAGCACCCCATGCATTTTATTGGACCCCTATAAATGACACATTGCACACACTCCTGGGCGTGTCAGAATTCTGGTCCATCCCATGCTGTGGTTCCTTCCGATGGCCCTTACATCACTGTAGGACACAGTAATGATGTATGTATGTGCTAACAGAAGGAACCATAGTGCTTAGCAGGGGCCCTGAAATCTAACACCCCCAGAAGAGGATTCTGTGGGAACTGCACCTCTGGAAGAACATCGGCACCCTGGATGGTGGGAAAGGTCAATCATCTATTCTTGGTAAGCTATTTTTTTTTTTTTTTGCATTTTCATTTTGTGACAGTGTCACATTCAAGTGGTGAACCTGTATTCCTCAAATGTTAAAAAATAAATATTTTGCCTAAGAGCAGACACAGCATTATGCCTGTCATTTATTTTAGTAGTTAGAATACCCTGTTCTGTGCCCTTCTCTGATTTACTCTTACGTTTATACTGGAGCCTCGCTGTCCCCAACTTCATGGCTAAGCATTGCCAACTGCCATTCCACTGTCCAATGAGAGTGCACTTACTGGCCATCGAGGCAGTTCTAAATGGAACTAAATCAGAGAGGAGCACGTGAATGGTTTTCTGGCTTATAAAGATTTTAGGCTTTTTGTGGTATCTGCTCTTAGGCAGGAATTGTTTTAAAAAGTGCGATAAGTTGTATGAGTTCACTTTAAGAATTGTTCTTGTCCCATAACCAACAATCAGATTCAAAGGTTTATGTTTCAGCTCGCATTTTTCAAAGTGTGGGTTTGAGTCTCCGTTCACACCGGTGCAAGTTGCACCCCATTGTCAGCAATGGAACCATTATGAAAAAGGTACCTACCAATTTCATTTCAACTTGCATAGACTTCTGTTGTATGAAGTTGCAAGCTGCAATGAAATCGGCAGTGCAAATCGCACTGATGTGTGGCTTTGAAGTCGTGCAGAAGTAGCGTGATTTCAAAGCTGCACCGGTGTGAACGGGGGCTTAATCTGATTGTTGGATGCAGGAATCTATAATACAGCCTCTACTGAACATGAACCTGTGCTTTGCCCATGTATGTTCACCTGAATACCCCACTCCTTGGCAGCAAATACATACATGCTTTTCACTCTCCTGTCTTGCCATTCAACCTCTGGAAGCTAGGAAAGATAGCCATTATGTAAGCTCAAGTCAAATCTCCAGTCTAAGTTTACACAGGGCTATCTGTTTCTCTGCTTCATGTAGTCATTTGAGTCATTCACGTGCTCTTTCATAACTAGAAGTATATTCTTCACTCCTGGGCTTTAATGTAGAACTATGGCCTCATATCAAAAAATTTGTTCTGCAGCACTTAATTATAAATGCATTTGCACATGCAGTTTTCTCTTGGTCTCCTTGCAAAGTCCCACAAATACCTGTTGAGTCTGCCAGTGAAATTTACCTATAATGAGGTGTCAACAAGGCTGCACTGCTCCTGAATTAAGAGCAGAGTTGCCACTCTCATTTAGGCCATTCCTGCTAGCATTGCAGTGGAATGGGCACTGGTAGTGGCATGGGTACAAAATACACAATTTATATAGCGCCAACAGTTTATGCAGCACTTTACAATGTAGAGGGGGACAACACAATTACAGTACAGTTCAATACAAAAGGTACAGGAGGGCCCTGCTCGTAGAGGTTACATTCTAAAGGGAGGGGGTGGTGGTACAAAAGGCAATAGCTGCAGAGAATGATTTGATGGGGGTGGCTCAGGGACAGTTATGTGGGTGTGGGATAGGCTTCCCTGAATAAGTGAGTTTTCAGGGATCTCCTAAAGGCGGACAGGTTAGGGTCTGATCGGATATACCGGGGCAGAGAGTTCTAGAGGATGGGAGAGGCTCTGGAGGAGTCCTGAAGGCGAGCATGGGAGGAGGTAACAAGGGAGCTAGAGAGCAGGAGGTCCTGGGAGGAGCGGTGGGGATGATTTGGGCGATATCTGCAGATGAGGTTGGTGATGTAGCTGGGGGCGATGTTGTGGATGGCCTTGTATGTTGTGGTTAGCATTTTGAATTTTATACGGTGGGGTAGAGGAAGCCAGTGAAGGTGTGAATAAAAAGTCTGGTGCTGCTAATAAGTGAATTCACTGAAATAAATCAGAATATGAATCTATAAGCATGGGATGCCCAAAACATTGGTGTTTATAGATTTAGAATAAAAAAAAAACAACATATATAGTGAAATATGTATATGTGAAAACCTATATGTTAAATGGCAACAATAAGACTGTGCCCAAGTTCAAAACTCACACATATGAGTAAAAAGGGAATTACCCATATTTATGTACATGTACTAAATATAAATGGTGTTTATAAATATCTGTGATCAAATTTGACCAAAAGGTCGCAGGGGGTGTCACGCATCCAATAGGGCGTTTAAAAAATGGGTGACCTGTGTCATTCTGCAGTGCGGCGATTGCGAGTGCGGTGTGTCATTCTGACACGCCACATCTCCGATCATGATAAGAAGCCTCTGTCAGAGGCTTCTTACCACGTAATGAGCAGTGACCAATCACAGCTGATCATCACGTGAACCAGGAAGCCGATCGGCGGCTCTCCTTGTCAGAGGGGGATCTGTGCTGATAATCAGCACATTGATTATCAGCAGAGCCCCATCAGATGTGCCAAAAATGTACCCAGTCAGTGCCCCCTCAGGATTGCCTATCAGTGCTCAATAAAGTGCCAGTCAGTGCCATATAGTGCCCACCACAGTGCAAGTCAGTGCCCATCACATTGCAAATCAGTGCCCTACAGTAACACCTGTCAAAACCTCATCAGTACCTCATCATCAGTGCTGCCCATCAGTGCCACCTGCCAGTGCCACCTGTCAGTGCCAATCAGTACCGCCTATCAGTGCCAATCAGTACCGCCTATTAGTGGCAATCAGTGGCGCCTGTCAGTGCCCATCACAGCCGCTTGTCAGTGCCCATCAGTGCCACCTATAAGTGCCCCTCAGTGCCGCTTACCAGTGCTCATCAGTGCTGCATATCAATGCCGCCTATTGGTTCCCATCAGTGGTGCATATCAGTGCCGCCTATCAGTGCCCATCAGTTCTACATATCAGTGCCACCTCATCTGTGCCCATCAGTGAAGGAGAAAACAAAATTTTATAACCGAAACGAAGAAAAACTTTTTTTTTTTTTCAAAAATTTCGGTCTTTTTTAGTTGGTTTAGCAAAAAGCATCAAGCATCAAATACCACCAAAAGAAAGCTCTATTTGTGTGAAGAAAATGATAAAAATTTAGTTTGAGTACAGCGTTGTATGACCGCGCAATTATCATTCAAACTGCGACAGCACTGAAAGCTGAAAATTGTGCTGGTATTGAAGTGGTTAAGTATCAATTAATAATCAGATCCTCAGCTTGGTCCATGCCTTTGCAGTCTGTAAACTGTAAAAAGTGTTTGTGCCAGGTTTCACCAATAGAATTTCCTGATGCTCACAATGTGCAGCAAAGCAGAAATGATCCTCGTTTCATTTGCATTCATTTGCTAAATTAGACCAGTAAAATTTGGCTTGCAGCACTTAGTTTTGTTTAAATAACTGGAAAATATTTGCGCTTCTCCCCATGGCTATACAATTTGTATAAAATGTTAGTAATGAATAAAATATATTCTGAAAAGTATATTGAAACAAAAGAACACCAATTTAAATATATTGCAGCTTACCAGTCCTTAGATGTGGTGGCTGCATTTGTTTTTTTATTGTTTTTTTATTTTTCAGGTCTAGTTATTTTCGTATATTCCTGTTATTCCTGCTAGAATCAATTTTTCCCTGTAAACTGAAATCTCAAACCATGTTTTCAGCTTTCCCAGTTTTTTCTGTGAACTACAAAACGCTGCCCCCCCCCCCCCCCCCCATCTATTTAGGGAATAAGAAAGCAAAAGGTGAATCTTGGCACCCCAGATGTTTTGGAACTACATTTCCCATGATGCTCAGCTACACTGCAGAGTGCATGAGCATCATGGGAAAAATGTAGTTCTAAAACATTTGGGGTGCCAAGATTCACCATCACTGCCCTATGGTGACAACACTGCTCCTTCATAGATGCAGTGAGTGAGTGTTGTCAACCTACACAGGAAGTGTGTTACTGGCAGCATCTCTAGGTAAAAATAAAGGCAAAAAAACTAAAAAAAGAAAGTGAATTCAGCCACCACATCTAAGGCCTTATAAGCTGCAATATATTACATTTTTATTCTTGGGCTTAATTATGTTTTAAGATTTGAAACTTAGCAAAGGACCCAGGCAGATAACGTAAAAAAGTCTAGTTGATTACACTGTGCTCCATGTAAATCTTCTTTATATTTCCCACTGTACTCACATTGAAATTCGCCCTACTGGTGACTGCACATAGTTTTACCCTTCTTACCCCCACCAATCACTTGTTATCTGGACCGGGAAGCCTCTGTCTGATTGAATTCAAACTGGATGTAGGTAGACCATCACATCACAGCCCGAACAGACTGCACAATCAGATTGTAATACGGTATGTATGGCTGTCTTAAGGGGCACGTCAAAAGGGCAATTGAACGTCTATTGCCATTTTTGGAGATTAAAATGGTTCTAAAAGTAGAAGGCTTTTGCATTCTATGCATTAACATAAAAAATCTTCTGGGTGCAGCTCAGCCCCAGCCCCCCTTATACTTACCTGAGCCCCATCTCAATACAGCGATGTGCATGAGAGCAGCGGCTCTCCCGGGTCTCTCTCTTCTCATTGGCTCACACATCAGTGGGAGCTATTGGCTCCTGCTGCTGTCAATCACAGCCAGTGAGCCAGTGAGGAGAGAGCAGGGGGCTTTATTTGAAGGTCTTTTTTCAACCTCACCTACTATGTTACTATAAGCATTTGAAACAGTTCCCCATAAACATTTACTGTACATAGTAAGGTCCGTTGGCATGGACCATAGGGTGAGTACATGGATTGAAAACTGGCTACAAGGGCGAGTTCAGAGGGTGGTGATAAATGGGGAGTATTCAGAATGGTCAGGGGTGGGTAGTGGGGTTCCCCAGGGTTCTGTGCTGGGACCAATCATATTTAATTTGTTCATAAACGACCTGGAGGATGGGATAAACAGCTCAGTTTCTGTATTTGTGGACGACACTAAGCTAAGCAGGGCAATAACGTCTCCGCAGGATGTGGAAACCTTGCAAAAAGATCTGAACAAATGAATGGGGTGGGCGACTACATGGCAAATGTGGAAAAATTTTAAATAATGCATTTGAGTGGCAAAAATATGAATACAATCTATACACTGGGGGGTGAACCTCTGGAGGAATCTAGGATGGAAAAGGACCTGGGGGTCCTAGTATGACGGATGACAGGCTCAGCAATGGCATGCAATGCCAAGCTACTGCTAACAAAGCAAACAGAATATTGGCATTAAAAAGGGAATTAACTCCAGAGATAAAACGATAATTCTCCCACTCTACAAAACTCTGGTCCTGCCGCACCTAGAGTATGCTGTCCAGTTCTGGGCACCAGTCCTCAGGAAGGATGTACTGGAAATGGAGCGAGTACAAAGAAGGGCAACAAAGCTAATAAAGGGTCTGGAGGATCTTAGTTATGAGGAAAGGTTGCGAGCACTGAACTTATTCTCTCTGGAGAAGAGATGCTTGAGAGGGGATATGATTTCAATTTACAAATACCATACTGGTGACCCCACAATAGGGATAAAACTTTTTCGCGGAAGGGAGTTTAACAAGACACGTGGCCACTCATTAAAATTAGAAGAAAAGAGGTTTAACCTTAAACTACGTAGAGGGTTCTTTACTGTAAGAACGGCAAGGATGTGGAATTCCCTTCCGCAGGTGGTGGTCTCAGCGGGGGGGGGGGGCATCGATAGTTTAAAAAAAACTATTAGATAAGCACCTAAATGACCACAACATACAGGGATATACAATGTAATACTGACATATAATCACACACATAGGTTGAACCTGATGGACTTTTTTCAACCTCACCTACTATGTAACTATGTAACTATGCATTTGATGTGCTTTGCTTGCAGGGCAAACAGCTCTCTATAGGACCTTTTTTCATCAAAGAAAATGTAAAGCAGGTGAAAGGCAACTGTCATCCACTGTGCACAGTTTAAAGCACCGGGTGCAAAAAATGTTTATTTAAATATACTGTACTTCTTAATACCAACAGCAGATATAAATCCACTTTGTGTGCACCAAATACATTTGCAACATAAAAAAACGCAGTTAACACTTAATGCTCACTTTTCCCACTGGGCATGATCCTGATATTTGCTCTGTTGTAGAGGTACTTGAATGAATGAATGAATTATTTGTAAAGCGCTGCAAATGCGAACTAAATCGCCTCAAGGCGCTAATGCGTTTTGTGCTGTCATCCTCTTAGAAGAGGAAGGTCTTAAGTTTTTTCCTGAAGGCCAGATAGTTTTCCTCCATGCGGATGTAAGTCGGAAGAGCGTTCCATTGCCGAGGTCCCTGGACTGTGAATCTTCGTTCTCTCCATGCTTTGTAGCGGTATTTGGGAATAAG
The DNA here is from genome assembly GCA_037952925.1 of Lithobates clamitans. Taxonomy (NCBI): domain Eukaryota; kingdom Metazoa; phylum Chordata; class Amphibia; order Anura; family Ranidae; genus Lithobates; species Lithobates clamitans. The sequence continues at coordinate 1,240,354 of JBBGZY010000125.1, read as the reverse complement.
GAGGAGGTTCTGGTTAGATGATCGCAGATTGTGATTGGGTGTGTAGTGTTTTATTTTCTCTCGGAGGTATTGAGGGGCGTTACCTTGTATGCATTTGTGGGTGAGGCAGAGGGTCTTAAATGTGATCCTATTCTTTACGGTTAGCCAGTGTAGGCTCTTCAAGGATGGGGAGATGGACTCCCAGGGTTTTTTTCCTGTTAGCAGTCTTGCCGCCGTGTTTTGGATGGCCTGTAGGCGCGCAAGCTGATATTGGGGTAATCCTATGTAGAGTGAGTTTGCGTAGTCGAGTCGGGAATTGATGATTGTTCCAACTACTGCTGCTTTGTCCTCTTCTGGGATGAAGGGGATGAGTGCGTAGCAGGCGGAGGAGATGGTGAGATCCGCTGACTGCTGATCCTATTTGTGCATCCATTGTCATTTCTGAGTCAAAAATAACTCCGAGACTCTTGGCTTTGGTGCTCGGAGAGATGGTTTGTCCTAAGATGGTGGGAGGAGTCCACGGAGTCTTGGTTTTAGCATTTTGGTTAGCGTGTAGGAGAAGAAGTTCTGTTTTTGACCCATTGAGTTTGAGGGAACTGATGGTCATCCAGTCATCTATCAAAGTGAGGCATTTCTCTAATTGCTGATGGTGGTCTTTTTGTCCGGTGATGCAAAAGTAGATTTGGGTGTCGTCAGCGTATGAGTGGAAGCAGAGGTCTGATTTTTTGATGATTTTGAGGAGTGGGCGGATGTATATGTTGAATAACACTGGCGACAGGGGTGAACCCTGAGGGACCCCACAGGAGATTGCTTGGGTTTCAGAGGTGAATGCTCCTAGTTTCACTGTCTGAGAGCGATTCTATAAGAAGGATGAGAACCATTTTAGACTAGAATCTGTGGCTCCTGCTACTTCTGTGAGGTGGACAAGTAGAGTATTGTGGTCCACTGTATCAAAGGCTGCACTGAGGTCTAACAGTACCAAGAGGCATGACTCTCCGTCATCTGCTGCTTTGAGGGCATCTTCCCATATTTTTAGAAGTGCAGTTTCTGTGCCATGGCCAGGGCGGAAGCCTGATTGTAGAGTGTCCAGAAGTTGATGTGTGTCCAGGTGTACTTCTGCCTGAATGATCTTCTGTCCATTGTCAGGTGGAGCGGTCCATCTGTGCACCCCTTCGTTATACAGGACATAGTATGGAACCTCAGGGGGGGGGGGGCAGGAATTTGACACAAGTGTATTGGATCCAGAAAATTCCGTGGCAGCAGTAGAGAGCATTATTTAGTGTTCTTGGAAAGTGACACCGTTGCTTTAAAGGGGCATATAGTGCCTTAGTAATTTTTTTTTATATATTTATTATGGCCATAAAATATACTTTTTGTATGGTAAATATATGGAACTATTACATACAAATATGTTAGATTCTTATTTCCAGCCATCAGGCAGAGCTCTTTACTTCTATTTCAAATCTTTACCTTTTATCTTTATTTGCCTTGTTGAAAAAGCCCATTTACAGAGTTCAATAGCTCCAGCTGAAATTTATACACGTATGAATAAGTCAGTGACACCTCACCCTAACTCTAGTCCTAACTCCCTGCTTGCCTGTTAGATTACTCCATACAAAGTTTCAGTTGGATAAAAGGAGTCTGAAACAAAACCACTTCTGCTATCTTTTCTCTTAGAAAACCCACAGGGTTGATTTACTAGGACTGGAAAGTGCAAAATCTGGTTTAGCTTGTTCAATTGAGCTTTGACACAAAAAAAAATGGAAGCTGATTGGTTTCTATGTAGAGTTTCACCGGATTTTGCACTCTCCAGTTTTAGTAAATCAACCCAAGTGTTCAGTGATTTCTGTGTCATGGGAGCACCCTGTAATAGACGTTATATGTTTAAAATTAAAATCCAAACCAGTATTGTTTCAAAGTGTATGCATGGCTCATTTTATTTTGTTTGAATGGAACTGGTATAGATTAGAACCCCTGCCAGGTTTTTTGCTGTCTGTATTTCTGCTGGGGAGATCCACCCCTCTATTTTTCCTGGTGATCATTGTCACCAAGCCAGGAAGTGAGGGGAATCCAAAATGTAAATGTTGACACTGGAGAGGAGAATTCTACCAAAGTGACCTGTTCTGGTGACAGCAAAACAGAATTTCTGTTCAATATGAAGTGATTTTCTATCACTTCCTATTACAACTCTATGATAGGAAGTGAAGGTAAATCTTTCCAATGATACAGAGTACCCGGAAAGTATTCACATCGCTTCACTTTTTCCACATTTTGTTATGTTACAGCCATATTCCAAAATGGTATAAATTCATTATCTTCCTCAAAATTCTACAAACAATACCCCATAATGACAATGTGAAAGGAGTTTGTTTGAAATCTTTACAAATTTATTTTTAAAAAAATGAAAAAATCACATGTACATAAGTATTCAGACTGCCATGACACTCAAAATTGAGCTCAGGTGCATCCTGTTTCCACTGATTATCCTTGAGATGTTTCTGCAACTTGATTGGAGTCCACCTGTGGTAAATTCAGTTGATTGGACATGATTTGGAAAAGCACACACCTGTCCTATATAAGGTCTTACAGTTAACATTGCATGTCAGAGCACAAACCAAGCCATGAAATCCAAGGAATTGTCTGTAAACCTCCGAGACAGGATTGTATCGAGGCACAGATCTGGGGAAGGGAAGAGAAAAATGTCTGCAGCATTTAAGGTCCCAATGAGCACAATGGCCTCCGTCATCCGTAAATGGAAGAAGTTTGGAACCACCAGGACCCTTCCTAGAGCGTGCTATCTGACCAAACTGAGTAAACGGGGAGAAGGGCATTAGTCAGGTAGATGACCAGGAACCCAATGGTCACTCTAGCAGAGCTCTGACATTTCTGTGTGGAGAGAGGAGAAGTTTCAGGAAGAACCACCATCTCTGCAGCCAATCAGGCCTGTATGGTAGGGTGGCCTGACGGAAGCCACTCATCAGTAAAAGGCACATGACAGCCCGCTTGGAGTTTGCCAAAGGGCACCTGAAGGACTCTCAGACCATGAGAAACAAAATTCTCTGGTCTGATGAAACAAAGATTGAACTCTTTGGCCTGAATGGCAAGTGTCATGTTTGGAGGAAACGAGGCACCACTCATCACCTGGCCAATACCATCGCTACAGTGAAGCATGGTGTTTTTGGATGTTTTTCAGCGGCAGGAACTGGGAGACTAGTCAGGATCAAGGGAAAGAAGAGTGCTCCGGAGCACTCTGGACCTCAGATTGGGGCAAAGGTTCATCTTCCAACAGGACAACGACCCTAAGCACACAGCCAAGATAACAAAGGTGTGGCTAAGGGACAACTCTGTCAATGTCCTTCAGTGGCCCAGCCAGAGCTCATTTAACCCGATTTAACATCTTTGGAGAGATCTGAAAATGGCTGTGCACCGACGCTCCCCATCCAACCTAATGGAGCTTGAGAGGTCCTACAAAGAAAAATGGGGAAACTGCCCAAAAACAGGTGTGCCAAGCTTGTAGCATCATACTCAAAAAGACTTGAGGCTGTAATTGGTGCCAAAGGTGGAATCTTTTTGATAAATTTTTTAATAAATTTGCAAAGATTTCAAACAAACTTCTTTTACGTTGTCATTATGGGGTATTTTTTGTAAAATTTTGAAGAAAATAAAGAATTTAATCCATTTTGGAACAAAACAAAATGTGGAAAAAAAGTGAAGTGCTGTGAATGACTGTTCTAAGCTCACTATAATTTGTGATACCTCTGATCACTTATTAACCAGTGAGATAAACTCACTCCATTTGCTTCGTTTTCAAGACCTTCCTAAAAATAAGGAAATTGTTAACAAGGGGTTGAAGTGACACTGTTGCCCTAAGCAAAATATGGTAATACTTACCTCTCTGGAGTGTGGCGAATCCTAACTATACTTTCCCAAGGAGCTACGGCAACTAAGGATACTCTGTATCCCTCACAGTTCCAGGAGTATCATTCCCTGCTGTGGTTCCATCCACTGGGCCTACATCTCTGTGTACTCCCATAAGTGTGTCAGATGCTGAAGGTTCTTCAACTGCTGTAGCTCTTGAATTGAAATTAGGACTCACCACCAGCCAGGGAGGTAAGTATTTTAGCTCTTGCTGATGCCATTATTTGTAATTTTTTTTTTTAGTGACAACAGTTTCTCTTTAATTGCATGTTCTTAAGTCAATAAAGCTTTCTAGTTGTGGATTAAAAGATACACTGATGACCTGGATTCATTTACTCCTCACTGATCTGTCATTCGGGATGTAAATTACTCATAGCACCTCAGTAATCATGTCCACTTCATTGGTTTACTTCTTGTAATCGGATTCCAGTACATGGTCACTACACACCAGAGTGTATCGATAATTCATTAGCCAAGGTTTACAGTTACACTGGATGACTTTCCTTCAGATTTTGGACTCAGTGTATTGACCTACTTTACTGTGCATCTGATTACAGAGAGGGAAGTTGGCTAATAACAGAGATAATATTAAAGGCTGCTAAACAGTATACATGGAGTCAGGTGGGCTTCATCACTCAATGGCTTCTTATACTGTACTTTTAAGGTCTCCAATGGCAGGATCTTCCTGCCAAATGTCCTGCTCTGTTACCTGTTGTCATAGAGCATTAGGTCAAAATCAATATGTGAATACTCCAGCCAAATCTCTACGTCAAAGTTCTATGTGGCCAAATAAGCAGCTGGCAGTGCTGTCATGTGTTCCCACACCCCTAGAAATGTATATTTAATTTAGTAATGTAGTTCTGTCTAATTTTACAAAGGATTGATCAGTAATAAACAAATTCAAAATTCTTACCAACATAATGTCACAATAACCAACTGCATAAAAATAAATATTTTAAGAAAATATCCTTTGTGCTGGAAAATAAATACAATATTTTTTGGTTATGTATTATAACATAATTAACCTATATTCGTATGCATATATGTTCTTTCTTTCCCAAAATATTGATGGCCAAATATAGTCCACTAATTGAATCCAAAATATAATTTCAGTACTCCTGTGAATCGCTTCACAATTCAATCTTTAGTGTCATATGTGCATTCCCCACCAAGTTCAATATACGCTCACCTCCAAATATTGACCTACACATCCAATAGGTCAATAACAGCCTTCCCCTTAACAGGGTGATAAACCTCGGTAACCTCCTTTCCACTTCCCAGATGGACAGTTGTCTCCAAAGCATCTCAGGAGAGCATCCTGATATACTCTCAGGATCAGCCCTTTTCCCTTTAGAATTAACTGCTCTGAAATCCAGAGCCACCATTTAATGCTATCAAAATAAATGCAATAACATCATAGTACTTTCTGTAAACGAATTATACACTTTTTAAAAAACAAAGTAAAACTCACATTTGAATATGCACTATACCGGTGGTCAGCGATAAAAAGCTCTTTGTTTTCCCGTTAAAGCACCTGAACATCAGCAGCACCATTCTCCTTATTCGCCTCACTTCTTGAAACAGCAGGATAACATCACCAGCTCCACCCTACACGTTACGTCACAGTCAGGTGCCCTCAATAAGGGGAAACACATTAGATGGGTCCTCTTCCATGGGTGGAGATCAGACTGAAGCCATTTGATAAATTCATGACTGTGGTGCACAATAATAGAGTGTACAAATGCACCATTTTGCTGTGGACTAATAAATGTGACCCCTACAAATAGGTTAGTAAATGCTCACTTCTCTTGCATGTGATGTCAGATTCCACTGTAATGAAGAGAAAATGCTGCCCAAGACCCTTCAGAATTCAACCCTGGGAGTGTCCTGGTCCCCCAATACACTATGTGGTTCACCTTGCTGGCTCCCTTATCATTAATGTATCTTGTAGTGATGTAATTGTTGGTGGGAGGAATCTCTGAGAACAGCAGGGGACCAGGACATCCGCACTGCAAGAAGTGTTGAAATCTGAAGATACATGTTTAAAAACTATGTATTGCACCTGACCTGACACCTTCCTTTACTTTGACCCCCCCCTCCCCTCTTTTCTTTCTTTCCTTGAGAATTGTTGTTTTATATTAGACAACACTACATGGACCTCAAAGCACTGTAATACCAAATGTGTGTTTCTGTAACTTTTTGCTGCACCTTTAGAAGATGTCACTGGAATCAGAATATCAAACATTGTAATTCCCTTTTTTTTTAAATTTTTCCTTCAAAAAAACTTTGAATGAGAAAAACTGTGCATGGGAGAGTCACTTATCCATATTAGGAGGTACCAACATCCTTTCTGAATCGAATAAAACCAGAGGAAAGAACCGTAATGAAAATTTGTACCTTAATTACACAACATTAACATATATTACATGTATGCCTAAAATTGTAAAATATTTTTATTGTAGTTAATTAAAAATTTTTTTAATTAACTAAAGTTCTTTATTGCCTCTTCAACAGTCAATAGTTAGGGCTGGATAAAATCAGTCAATCTCCATTATTGGTGGTATAAAATGTTATACTGAATCCAATTACTTCATCCCAAGATCCTTCTCCAAGACTTTTATGGTGGTATATCCAGCCTTGATAACCCCACATTGCACCAATGTAAGTAAGCTGAAATACTTTCCTTCTCAGATGGGCTTAGGCTAGGCAGGGTTCCTCCTAAATAGTGGGTTGCTCTGATTCAGGATTCTCCGTCATCACACCAGTGTCTCTCAAGAAGGTGTTCTTGAAGATTGACTTATTATCCAGCGCTAACTATTGAGTGCTATCGGGGAATAGAGACCACCTAAATATACTGATCATACAAACATCTTTTATTCACATGTTTTTGAATGAAGTAGAATGAAAAATATATTTTTTAAACATATATAATTTAATGTTGTGTAAGTAAGGTACCGTATATACTCGAGTATAAGTCGACCCGAATATAAGCCGAGGCACCTAATTTTACCGCAAAAAACTGGGAAAACTTATTGACTCGAGTATAAGCCTAGGGCGAGAAATGCGCAGCTACTGTAAGTGGAAAAGAGGGTCAACAATGCCCATTTGCAGCCTCACTGTGCCCATTTGAATGCCTCACTGTGCCCATTTGCAGCCATAGGTCCCCCGAACTTCCAAATCAGTAGTTAAGGGTTCCTAGATGCCCCCTAGCTGCAGCCAAAATTTGGGGTCTCTGGACCAAAAGGGTCCTGAAATGACATTGCTGCAGATGGACACAGTTGACCGACTTTGGGGCCCCATATCTCGGGGCCACTTGGTACTAGGAACCCCAAATTTGGTGTGCAAACCCAGTGGATATAGCACTACAACATATCCATAGCTGTGGTTCCTAGAACCAAGTGGCCCCGAGATACGGGGCCCCAAATCAATTCAGAAAATGTCAAGCACTTCTCTGCAGCAGAGAATGACCATTTTCTGAACCAAATTTGGTGCCCCGTATCTCTAGGCCACTTGGTGCTAGGAACCCCAGCTTTGGATATGATGTAGTGCTAGTTCCACTAGGGTTTCACACCACATGTGGGGTTCCTAGCACTAAGTGGCCCTGAGATACGGGGCCCCAAATTTGGTTTGGGAAATGTAATTTTCTGCTGCAGAAAAGTGTTTGACTCGAGTATAAGCCGAGGGGGGCACTTTCAGCACAAAAAATGTGCTGAAAAACTCGGCTTATACTCGAGTATAAACGGAATATGATTTAATGTTGTGTGAGTAAGGTTTAATTTGAATTCTAAAGAGCCTCCAGATGGTGATTACGTTGGCAGCTGGTGGTGCAGGTTGCGGGAATGGTGTATAATAAGTTTATTCTTTCCAGGGGCCAAATGCTTTTTGGGGCACTGAAACCTCTCTGGCATATTGCAAAAAAAAATATCTGACAAAGTTCTCAAGAAGGCTTTGAGAATGATAGAGAATGATATGAGATGTTTATTTTCTCCAAAGTGTGCACCCAGGTTTGATTTGGCCCTTTGCTTGCTTTTATCTGCCCTTTGGGGCACTATTCCTCCCACTGACATAACCAATGGGAGACATTTCTTCCCACTGATTTAAACAATTAAACCCTATTCCTTCCACTGACACCAACGTTGGGGCATTATTTCTCCCACTGACACCAGAGATGGGGAACAATTCCTTCCACTGACACCAACAGTGGGGCATAATTCCTTGATACCAACTGATACCAACTGACCAGGGCACTCGCCTCCCACTGACACCAATGTTGGGGCAATATTCCTCCTACTGACACCAATGATGGGACACTATACCTCCCACTGACATCAATGTTGGGGTATTTTTCCTCCCACTGACACCAATGATAGGACACTATGGGGCTGATATACTCAAGCTGGAGAGTGCAAAATCTGTTCCAGCTCAGCATAGAAACCAATCCTATTCCTGTTTTTTTTTTTTGTCAAAGCTTAATTGAACAAGCTGAAGTTAGAAGCTGATTCGCTACCATTTACAGCTTTAGTAAATCAACCCTATTGTCTTCCAGTGACACCAACAGTTGGACATAATTCCTTTAACTGACACTAATAATGGGGCACTAGTCATCCCATGGATACCAACAATGGGGCACTATTTTTCTCCTGACACCCACTATGTGGTGTTATTCCTCCCACGAATGCCAATGATTGGGCACCATTCCTACAACTTACCACGCCTGCTATGTAATTTTTTTTTATTCCCACTGACGCTGCAGCATTTTCCACTCCCACTGGCCATAGTCCAGCCCCCTAATGTCTGAAGCCAGTAGGGTGACCTTTTGTTTAGAAAGTTTGGAGACCCCGTTCTATATAAAAATAACCAATAATTAACCTGCACAGTAAATTAAAGGAGCTTGCTGACACTATAAAGTGTCACCTTTACCTTAAATCTATAATGAAAAACCAGTGCAGCGCTACCCTATTATAAATCAGCAATCAATTGCCAACTAATATCAATAAATAAATATCTAAGTGAATAACCAAATCAAAATACAGTGTCACAATATAATACGATAACCATAATAAAATATACAGTGCATTCAATAAATGTGCAACAAATATTATATATAAGCGAAAAGAACTCTCATAGTGCTCACTGAATATTTTTATTGTTTAAAAAAAAGTTAAAAACACTCACAAAGTTTGGGCAGAAATAGCACATACAGTGCCTTGAGGAAGTATTCACACCCCTTGAAATTTTCCACATTTTGTCATGTTACAACCTGTGACAGACTCACCCGGGACAGAGGCTTTTGGAGGGGACTGAATGTCAGCCTCTTGCCTACAGATTATGGGCCCTGGCAATTGGGGTACCCTTGAGGTGTTGTTACTTTGGCTTCGCGTCCTTGTCCCCCAGGACACACAGACTCTGGGGACCCTGTATTTGCCATATTAGCAATAGTGACTGAGTCCTACTGTTGGGACTCATACTGTGAGGAGATGCTAATATCATCAACTACACTCACCTGTCTGATGTCTGCTATAATGTGTTTAATGTAAATGAGTCTAGTCTGGCTTACCACAGGTTCTAAGAGTGTTCAACTCATTGTTTGTATTGTTAATTGTAAATGATTTAGTAAACTAGCTCATGTTAATTAGGTTACAGTTGTATTGTTAGAGTAATATGAGCAGGAGGGGGGGAACCTCCACTAACAGTATATAAAGACTTGTCATTTTGGTTCTAATAAAACAGTCCATGTTGGCAGTGAAACAAGTGTCGTCTTGTTTTGTGCTTATGAGCGGTTGGAATATCTGATATCTATATCCAGACTGGGAGGAAGTGGTATACTGACGGAAGCACTCAAGCGGAGTGTGGGACGTTCCGTGACACAACCAAAAACATAAATGTATTTTATTGATGTTTTATGTGATAGACCAACACAAAGTAGCACATAATTTTGAAGCAGAAGAAAATGATAAATGGTTTTCAAAATTTTTTACAAATAAATATCTGAAAAGTGTGGCATGCATTTGTATTCAGCCCCCCTGAGTCAATACTTTGTAGAACCACCTTTCGCTGCAATTACAGCTGCAAGTCTTTTTGGGTATGTCTCTACCAGCTTTGCACATCAAGAGAGGGGAATTATTGCCCATTCTTCTTTGCAAAATTGCTCAAGCTCTGTCAGATTGGATGGAGAGCGTCTGTGAACAGCAATTTTCAAGTCTTGCCACAAATTCTCAATTGGATTTAGGTCTGACTGGGCCATTCTAACACATTAATATGCTTTGATCTAAACCATTCCATCGTAGCTCTGGCTGTATGTTTAGGGTTGTTGTCCTGCTGGAAGGTGAACCTCCGCCCTAGTCTCAAGTCTTTTGCAGACTCTAACAGGTTTTCTTCTAAGATTGCCTTGTATTTGACTCCATCCATCTTCCCATCAACTCTAACCAGCTTCTTGCCCCTGCTGAAGAAAAGCATCCCTACAACATGATGCTGCCACCACCACGTTTCACGGTGGGGGTGGTGTGTTCAGGGTGATGTGCAGTGTTAGTTTTCCGCCACACATAGCGTTTTGCTTTTAGGCATAAAAAGTTAAATTTTTGTCTCATCTGACCAGAGCACCTTCTTCCATGTGTTTGCTGTGTCCCCCTATATGGCTTCTTACAAACTGCAAACGGAACTTCTTATGGCTTTCTTTTAACAATGACTTTCTTCTTGCCACTCTTCCATAAACGCCAGATTTGTGGAGTGCTCAACTGTTAGTTGTCCTGTCACTGTGGACAGATCCTCCCATCTGTGCTGTGGATCCCTGCAGCTTCTCCAGAGTTACCATGGGCCTCTTGACTGCTTCTCTGATTAATGCTCTCCTTGCCCGGCCTGTCAGTTTAGGTGGACGGCCATGTCTTGGTAGGTTTGCAGTTGTGCCATACTCCTTTCCATTTTTGGAGGATGGATTGAACAGTGCTCCGTGAGATGTTCAAAGCTTGGGATATTTTTTTATAACCTAACCCTGCTTTAAACTTCTCCACAACTTTATCCCTGACCTGTCTGGTTTATTCCTTGGCGTGTATGATGCTGTTTGTTCACAAAGGTTCTCTAACAAACCTCTGAGGGCTTCACAGAACAGCTATATTTATACAGAGATTAAATTAGAAACAGGTGGACTCTATTTACTAATTAGTTGACTTCTGAAGGCAATTGGTTCTACTAGATTTTAGTTAGGGGTATCAGAGTAAAGGGGGCTGAAAACAAATGCACACCACACTTTTCAGATTTTTTTTTTTTTTTACAAATATTTTTATTAAGATTTTTGAGACAAACAACAAACAACACAATAACACATGGCTGCTACAGTACATCAAGACTGTGTCAGATTAAATAGAACATTTGATAGGACATATGACAGCGTGAGTTGCCAGGTTAATTAATAGCAATCAAGGTATGTATATGGTTCTCCTCAGAGGGAATTAAATTAGTTAGATACCATAACTAATTACGCCTGAGATTTCAGACATCTAAGCCTAGAGACACAGTATTTTAATCAGTATATTAACCTAAGGACTATTGTGAATCTGTGGTCAATGTGAGATATTCAGAACCTCCATCCATTTACACCAGACCCTGTCGAATTTCAAAGGACAACCTCTGTTAGCGTATGTGTCTTTGTATAGCGGGAGGTTCTCATTGACCAAACGTTTCCACTGTGTGATTGATGGGGGGTTAGGTTTTTTTCCACTGTATTGCGATGCACTTCCTGGCATAGAAAAGTAATAAACTGGTCAACGTGCGTTTGGCTATGGTTGGAACAATATTTTCTAGTAAACCTAGTATACAAATCTCCATCAGCGGTGATAAATTAGTTGAAGCCACCTTGTTAGTCAAGTCGAGTACCTCTCCCCAATATTGCTGTATTTTTGGGCAGCGCCAGAAGATGTGTGCGAAGTCTCCTGGGGATAGACCACATCTCCAGCATTCCGAAGAATGCTGAGGGTTCATCAAATGTAGTCTATGTGGGGTAAAGTAAGCCCTATGAACAATGTTAATTTGTACTACTCTGTCTCTTATGGAAACAAGTGACCTGAAGGGGAAATCCCAGACGTCATCCCAGTCATCATTATCCAACGCAGGAATGTCGCGTTGCCAACGGGACCAGAGCCCTTCCAGAGGTGGCAGGGACACAAAGGTCAGGTGCCCATACAGAGATGATGTAGGCTTCTCAGCGCAGCCGGATCTGAGCGTCTTCTCCAGCTCGGATTGAGTCAGGATGCAAGATGCGTGGGGGAATTGAGCCGCGAATGCGTGTGCTAGTTGAAAATAACGGAACTGGTAGTGTTTCGGGAGATTGTACATTGAAGATAACTGGGCAAAAGAAAGCAGTGAGGTCTGTGACACCACTTGTGAAATTAATTTAATACCATATTTAGTCCATGCCTGGGGGTCTGTGAGCTTAAAGATATGTGGTAAATTGGGGTTTGACCATAGCGGGGCGTTGGGAGAAAGCTCTGAGCGGTTGTATTTACCAATACTAAGACCTATTCGCCATGCTCGCAGAGTAGTGTGCATGGAGGGGGTAAGTGGGTGCAGGGCGCGTGGACCTCTGTGAATTAAAAATTGAAGGGTCTCCCAGGAACCCACCACCGTAGCCTCCAGGGCTGAGGCCGCGTTAGTTTTTTCAGGGACCAACCACCAGACCACTGTCACTAACTGAGAGGCCAGGAAATATTTGTAGCAGTCTGGGAAAGCCATGCCTCCCTGTGATGTGGGCCTCATCAGGGTAGACAGTTTATATCTGGGTGGGGTGGGGCCCCACAAGAAGTCAGAAAATTTTTGGTTAAGTTTGGTGAAGAATGATTTGGGGATCCACTGTGGGGAGTGGCGAAAGAGGTAAGTAAATTTGGGGATGATTTTCTTTTTAAGGAGATTAACTCTACCCCAAACCGATAAGGGTAGATTGCTCCATGATTTGAGTTTAAGTTTCATATCTCCCACCACTGGGTCAAGGTTTAGTTTAATGAAATCTTGGGCATGGGCAGAGATCTGGACTCCAAGATACTTGAAGGTGTCCACCCATCTCAACGGGCTGTCAGGGGGAGAGGTGTTTTTTGCTTCCTGGTCTATGGGGAATAGGGTGGATTTTGACCAATTGACCCGAAGACCCGTCACCTCAGAGAATGTGTCTAGGACCGATAATGCACCTCGGAGCAATGGGCCAGCATCACACTTTTCAGATATTTATTTGTAAAAAATGTTGAAAACCATTTATCATTTTCCTTCCACTTCAAAATTATGTGCCAATTTGTGTTGGCATATCACATAAAATCCCAATAAAATACATTTACGTTTTTGATTATAACATGATAAAATGTGGAAAATTTTAAGGGGTATGAATGCTTTTTCAAGGCACTGTATATACATGTATTCCGTCCAGTCCAGACACATCACAGGACAATACAGAGACACCGCTCACAGAACACACTCCTCCGGCTCGCACAGCATGATAACATCATCAAGGTTGGGCTCTGTCCCTTTATGCGGTTCGTCCACCAGCGGGACTTCTTCAGAATGTGGGAGCACACTTTAAAACGTCTCTTTTCTATATACACACAAATATACACAGTAACAAAGTATACATAATTGGGGGTAACTATGGATGGTTAGGTGGCCCACGCCATGTTTTTTTTTGTAAACATGAGCTTTTAGAAAAAAAATGTTAATTCTTTGGTTTCAATATTTTTATTGACTTTTATCGTAATGAACAAACAAAAGGCAAATAGCATCGGTCATACATTCAGACATTGTCGAGAAAATCACGTGTATGACGTGAGGTGATATCAAGTCATAGGGACAGAACTCACTAATTCTTTAGTGTAGTGAATAACAGAACCAAGAAGGTGAATTTCTCTTATCAATCTTAACTCACAGTTAACGCTATCTATCACCTACTATTATACAACTGAACCTTGAGAGAGAATTTCTCGGCGTTGTAAAGAAAAAGGGAAAGGAAAGAAGGATTGAAACAAAAGAAGAGAAAGGGAGAAGAGAGGGGAAAAGACGGAGTTGTTTATTTTATGATCTTTGGGACAAGGAGAGAACTAGGACGAAGATGTAGAAGAATTAGGGGGGAGAGGAGCTCGGTGTCTGCACTACACATATGGTCACGACAAAGGTACATGAATATATGATGCCCAGGGTTCCCACGTTCGTTCAAACAAAGCACTTTGGTCATTAATAATACTAGCAATTTTTTCATGTATCATAATCCATGATATTTTGTGTTTAAATCGACTGTAAGATACTAGGGGTGTCTTCCATGCTCCCGCAATAGTGATCTTAGCTGCCAGCAGTATAAAGTAAATCAGCCATTTCAACGGACGCGGCCACTCATTAGGTAAAACATTAAGCAAGGCCAAGCTTGGTTGTTGATCAGTAGAGAGCCCTGTCACCCTGGGGAGCATCGAGAACACCCTATTCCAGAATACCCTAATTTTAGGGCATTCCCACCATACATGCAGCATCGAACCCTGCAATAAACAGCCCCTGAAACATTCTGAAGTTGCCGTAGCATACATCCTGGCCGGGCGAGTCAGGACCAAGTACCATATGGTGAGTACCTTAAGTCCGGCCTCCACAAGGGATACATTGATTATTCCCTTATAAGCGAATCCAGGTCCCCATCACAGTTGAGATCCATCTCCCAGGCCAGCATATATGGCTGTTTCTGAGGTGGGGTGAGCAGCGATTCATACATCGTGGAGATGCCCCCTCTAGTGCCCTGATCCCTAGTGCACCATTGTTCATATGTAGTCAGTGAAGGGGGTTCTCCTGCTGGCCAAATTGAACGTAAAAAGTGAGAAATTTGGATAAAACTGAATTTTTCTGAAACGGGCATTTTTAGGCCAGAGGAACAATGGGAAAGGGTGTAGGGGCCTCTATGAGTGAAAACATGGTTGATGCAATACAAGCCCTTGTCTGTCCACCACTTGAATGCCCCTATGTCTATACTGGGGGGGAAAGCAGGATTATGAATATGTGTGCCAATGGGGTGAATATAGAAGTTAGTAATGAGTTAGGTCGCAAACGATCCCATAAAGCAAAGGAATGAGTTAAGGTAGATGCTCTTATTAAGAGGCGATCTTTTAAACGGCACCATAGCAAATAATCGATTGTGAAAGAGGGGGTGGCCTGACGTTCCATCTGAACCCATTTCGGTCTCTCGTGGCGACAGTACACAACTGACAGTTGCATCAGTTGGGCCACCTTATAATACGCGTGAAAGTCGGGTACACCCAGAACTCCCTTTGCTCTAGGATCGAACAAAGTTAACCAAGCTAATCTATGACCCTTTGTGCCCCAAATAAACTTTAAAACTTTTCACTGAAAACGGAGTAAATCCACCCTAGAGACTGACACTGGTAAGGATCTAAATAAATAGAGAAATTTAGGCAGAAGAGTCATTTTGACTGCGTGTACCCTACCAAGCCATGAAAGACCATATAGGGCCCAGCTAGAAAGTAGTAGTTCTAAACGTGGAAAGCAAGCAGGATAATTTACCGCGTACAATCCCGAATATGTGGGAGGGAGGTTAATTCCCTAATATGGGAGAGCTGTATTCATCCATTGAGCCTCTAGGAGGGATTTTAGGGCTGTAAAAGGAAAAATGTCACCAAACACTTGGATGTCGTGACCCAGGAGAGACAAAGAAGAAGCCTCTCTAGCTTTCTGCATCACCAATTCCTTAGTCACATAGGAATGATGCTTGATTATTATGTCCCGTGGTGGACCCTCAGGGCATGGGGGGTGTAAGGCACGATGAGCCCTATCCAAGTCCAGACGATGAGGAGGCAGGTCAGGGAGAAAGTCCTGGAGGAAGGTATGCACCGCAGCATGCACATCCTTAACAGATTCAGGGAGACCTCTTATGCGGAAGTTATACCTCCGAGATCTATTTTCGAAATCGTCAATTTTCACTAGGGCTTGCTCTAATTGTTGTTGGAGGCTCTCAATGCACGTGGTGTTCTGATTGGTGCGGGCAGTCGTCTCATCAACTTTACGTTCGACAGTTTTAATCCTTGCCCCTGCAAATCTGCCTTAATAGTCGTGGTGATTTGCTGTAATATTCTGGCTAAACCCTGTTCCAAAAGTGTGGAAAATCTTGCAGAGTCTGTTGGGCCAGATCCACCACAGGGGAGCCAGGGCAGGGGTCTGATGCAGCTATGCTGACAGAGGAAGATGGTGCCTGTGCTAGTAACAGTTCATCCAGAGTCTGCTCTAGCAGGGACTCTGTGGAAGCAGGAGAGGCACTGACCTGTGCAGCTGTTAATGCTGGGGGCAGCGGGTCTCGAGGAGAGAGCTGCGAATCTGCACATGCAGCTGATCCAACTGAGCTGGCTCCACGTGTCCCTCCCTGTGCACTAGCTGACGCCATCTTGGCAGCTTTGGCATAGGAGCGGATCGTTGACGGCTGCGCACGGTAGCTGGCTCGACGATCACCCCTCTCATCCATATGCGGGTGTGGGTGTCCTTGGGGAGATGTAGCAGCCAAGGACAGCAGGATTACAAGGCTCCGGGGTCCCATGCAGGGCTTTATGTGGCCGGCCGGGTGCGCGGCTCCAGGACTAAGCGTCCATCTTGGATCCCGCGTGCATGCGCACTCCAAATTTTGATTCTTTAAATACATTTCTTTATGAAGAGATTTGAATAAGCTTGAAAAATGTTGTAATTGACTACTAATAAACCCCGGTATATATGAATCGCAATATCAAGTTTTGCACATAGGTGGTATTGTGCCTCTAAATTCTAGTATTGAGATGCGGGAGAGGCCGTTCAACTTCACTACACCAAGGCATCTAAGAAATTTATATTTGAGCCAGAGAACTTCTTTACAGATTAGCATTTAGCTGCAGACAGGCCCAGATGACTTAATAAGCTAAGCACAGCTGTTGAAGGGACTTTAGGGGCAGCAGTAGACATGGTTGTTAACAATCACAGCAATAAATCTGTCTGAAACATACCATAAATTTCATTTTACAAGCGAACGGCTTTGTTCCGTGTAATACAAGGTGATTATAAGGGAAGTGAGTAGCGGATCCACTTGCTGCAGAGTTAAAGTACACCTGTCATAAGAGAATTATGCAGTCTGCTATTGCTGGACTGTTCTTTCCTTGGCTATCATGTTGAAGCTTCGGCCTTACTGCTTTCTGTGTCACTGACCCAGAAAGGAAAAGAGATGACACCATGCTGGTTTCAAGTTTGCGATTCAAAAGTATTAAAGCCAGATCTTGCCAGGCAACTAACATTAGTGGCCCACAGGAATACTTTTAAGCTGAATCCCAAGCAGTGTAAATACTCGGATTTGACTTGGTATCAGCCCTTTGCAGCCCCTGTACAGTAGAGCTTAGACGGAGAGAGGGCAGAGACCGGGACGAATTTTCATCCATGTATGGGCACTATGGCTAAACAGAAGGCGGTCTACCAATGAGCAAGGGGGGGGCAGGGCACTTTAATCATTTGCTTACAGGGCACTTAAACCCCCTTCCTCACCAGGCCAATTTTCAGCTTTCAGCACTGTTACACTTTGAATGACAATTGCGCGGTCATTCTACACTGTACCCCAATGACATTTTTATCATTTTTTTCACACAAATAGAGCTTTCTTTTGATGGTAGTTAATCACTACTGGGTTTTTCTTATTTTTTGCTAAAAAAAAAAAAACAAATAACAGACTAAAAATGTAAAACAAAAACTGTTTCATAGTTTGTTATAAAATTGTGCAAACAGGTAATTTTTCTCCTTCATTGATGTGGCTGCACTGATCGGCACTGATAGACTGCACTCATAGGGTGGTACTGATAGACTGCACTGATGGTCACTGATAGGCGGCACTGATAAGGTGGCACTAATAGGTGCCACTGATGGGCGCTGATGAGGCTTCACTGGTGGGCACTGATATGTGGCACTGATGGGCACTGATAGGTGGCACTGAGAGGTGGCACTGATTTGTGGCACTGATGGGCACTGATAGGTGGCACTGATGGGCACTAACAGGTGGCACTGAGAGGTGGCACAGATAGGTGGCACTGGAGGGCACTAATAGGTGACATTGATAGGTGGCACTGATAGGTGGCACTAATGGGCACTGATGGGTAGCACTGATAGGAACTGGTAGGTAACACTGCTAGGCAGCACTGATAGGTGACACTGATGATGAGGCACTGATGGGCACTAATTGGCAGCACTGATGGGCACTGATAGGTGGCACTGGTGGGAATTGATAAGTGGCACTGGTGGGCACTGGTAGGTGGCAGTGGTGGGCACTGATAGGCAGTACTGATATGCACTGGTAGGTGCCACTGGTAGGCACTGGCAGGTGGCATTAGTGGGCACTGCTTAGCAGCAGTCATTGTCCGTGTGCGGGACCAATGTCAGAAGCAGGTAATCAGCTTTTTTTTCAATTGCGGCAACTTGTACACTCAGTGACACGTAGACTTCTGTCTTGTACATATCTCCAAGCGAAACATAAGATCCCAACAACACTTTTGTACTCTTATATGCAATTTAAACATTTTTTTCCTTACTAAATATCCCTCATTATCTCTGGAGAAACCCACCAATTTTGAACTATTATGTGCTAATGGCCCATATGAACCCCAATTAATTTCTTCCATATATACAATTTTACATGAAGCCACCCCCCCTAATCGTCTCCACTCATAATTATATGAAGAATTATAGAACCCCAGACGTTCTACACACTTGCAACCCAGCAGCCTCTAGACAATGTTGGAGATGTAATGAAGCTACTGGCACCCACTTCCATATCTTTTGGGAGTGTCTCTCTATTACCCCTTTCTGGGTTCAAATCCAAGAGCTTTTGCAGATGTTACTGAACACCCCCATACCTCTGAACCCCATACACTTTCTATTAGGTCTCCCTTTTCAGGTATCTCTAAAGCCTCAGGGAGAATAATGTCTTTCATTTTACTAGCTGCAAAACGAGTTATACCTAGATACTGGCTATCCACTTCCCCTACTACTTTCCATCAATTTCTTTCTACAGTGGATGATATTCATAGGATGGAACATCTGACTGCATTGATTGATAACTCATTACCTTCTTTTTATAAGATTTGGAAAGTTTGGGATGAATCTAAGTACTCTCCTGAAAATAATGAATCTTAAATAATTGTCCCGTATACAACTCCTGTTATGTTTCTGGTAACGTTTGCGATCTTTGGTCTCCTTGTGCTAATTATTTGTTATACTATCTTCATAGTTCTTTGATGTTTTATTTATTTTTATTATTTCGTATGGTATAGTACATATGTGTTGCTGACCTGAGATGGAAAACCTTATTATTTGACTATACCAGCCTTTCTCAACCTTTTAACCCTAGAGGAACCCCAAAAATAATTTTCAGGTCTCAAGGAACCCTTACTAAAATCAATTTATCGGGTGTCAATAGGAACAATGCCCCTTATACTATTTGCCAATATGAAGAATGTCCCACTTAAAGTGGTGCTCAGAATGCCACCCTTAAAGACAGCTAAAAAGATATTTGGTGTCATGCTGCTGGCTTTGCTAAGTGATGCTGAACCTTGAACTCTGTAGGCACCATCAAAAAGGTGGTTCATCAGCCACAGCTCAAGGAACCCCTAGCAACCTCTGGAGGAACCATGCGGTGCATGCTCAGTGCAGTGTACACTCCAGGCAGCTGTATGATGGCAAGAATCAAACTGCATGTTGAGAGTTGGACAGTGTGACCCTAGTGTAGCACCCTCTACTGTACAGTTAGGTTAGGTAAATTTATGCTGAATCACGGTAGTTAAGTGAGTCTGAGTAATTGCTGTGGGTTCAGATTGAGGTTAGACTGGAAGGCTCTGCAGACCAGGCCTCTATCGCCTGCCCCTGGTTCTGGAGGTCCATGGAAACTTCTAGAACAGCCTTTCGCAACATTTTAACCCTAGAGGAACCCCAAAATTAATTTTCAGGTCTCGAGGAACCCTTACTAAAACCAATTTATCAGGTGTCAATAGGAACAATGCCCCTTATACTGGTGGCCAATATGAAGAATGTCCCACTTAGAGTGGTGCTCAGAATGCCACCCTTAAAGACAGCTAAAAAGATATTTGGTGTCATGCTGCTGGCTTTGCTCAGTGATGCTGAACCTTGAACTCTGTAGGCACCATCAAAAAGGTGGTTCATCAGCCACAGCTCAAGGAACCCCTGGCAACCTCTGGAGGAACCTTGGTTGAGAATGGCTGGACTAGACCATCCTCTTGATATGTCACACCGATCTGTTTATGTAATGCTTCTTTATGTTGAAATGCCTTATTCTTTGTACCGCATTGTAAGATTTCTAAAACTGTTATAAATAAACAATTTTATAAAAAAAAAACAACCCTCACCAACTCATATAGCTGCAGTCACTGTGGAGTACGTTATCCTCAAAATATACAAGAGAAGGTGTGAAGTAATTCATATCTAGTCTCAGCACTCTGATCTATGCTCCTACCTAGTTTACATAGGAGATTAGAATGCTGTACTCGAGTATATGTAGACGCTCATGTCAACACGAATACAATGTCGGGCATATGCAAAAAATAAAAAAACACTACACTTGTGTTTACACAAGCACTGCTGTATACCCATGTACAGCCATTCATATCTATGGGTGCTGTATGTGGCACCTATGCTTTTTGATTGGGGGGGGGGGGAATTATACCAAAATTTACATTGCACAGACTCAGGTGCTTGTGTGCAGCCTAAATGTGGATATATGTATTTGCAAGAATCCTGCAGTTGAGTGGGCAGTCATTCACTGTAAATATGAGTTTACATTACTTTTTGCATAATTCAGTTTTCACAAGCATGTAAAGAAATGACATCAACATTTCTTTTCTTTTAGGTGAAAGTTATGTGTGCGGATCCATTGAGCCTTTCAAAAAATTGGATTACACAAAGAATGTAAATCCCAACTGGTCAGTGAACGTGAAGACCACCGCCAGCCCTCGCTCAGTGCAACCTCTGGCTTCCGCTAAGGCCAGCACCTCCGAGGGGAGAGAGGGCAAAGATTTTATCAGGCCCAAGCTTCTCACCATCATCAGAAGTGGGGTGAAGCCACGTAAGGCTGTCCGCATTCTCCTCAACAAGAAAACAGCCCATTCTTTTGACCAAGTTCTGACTGATATAACCGATGCCATAAAACTGGATTCTGGAGTGGTAAAACGCCTCTATACACTGGATGGGAAACAGGTAAGCCACAGAACTTGTGTATACAGATAAACTGGAATATACAATTTCCAGGCAAAATGCAGTTTTGCTCAGCGTTGCTGACCCACTTCATGCAATTATCTGGAATGGTCCAAACTACCGTCACTAAGGGGAATATTCAGTTTTTAAAATGCAGTTATTCCTCTTGTGAAATGGCACATTCGTTCTGCACAAATACCAGCAAAATTGCATGTTACTGGGTTAATTTCTATCGAAGTCGGATGTTCTTCATTTATTCATACAGAATAGCATGAATCTAGAAAGTACTGCATTGTGGCCACTGGAATGCGCTAATGATCATTTTCTATGAATGTCAACTCCATCTAGTGTACACAAAGTGGTATTTATGAATATATATTATTTTATATGGCAAATAAAGATTTTATATATTTTTGAACAATCGGGAGCTGTTCTATTTGCAGATTGTGATTAGGAATCAGTCTTGCATTTTTTAGGCTAAGAATAGTGGTGTAATGGGCCATAATATATATATCTATAAATTCTTACATGAGGATTGAGAGGTAGAGCATATATTCATGGTTTTTTAGAGATTTTTAGTTTCTGGTGTTTATGAAGACCTAACCTAAAAAAAAAATAGCATAGTTACATTTGATTTGCATGGCATTCACACAGAACAAATGTAGTTTCACAGGACAAATAGCTCTGTCATTTTGTTTATAAATACACTCTTATGCAGCGTATACATGAGTGGACTTTTCGACCGGACTGGTCCGACGGACCGACTTCGGCGGACAATCCAATCGTGTGTGGGCTTCATCGGACCTTCAGCGGACTTTTCCAGTTGAAAATCTGACGGACTTTAGAATTGGAACATGCTTCAAATCTTTACGTCGTAACTCCGCCGGACCCAGAAATCTGCTCGTCTGTATGCTAGTCCGAGGGACAAAAACCGACGCTAGGGCAGCTATTGGCTATTGGCTATCAAATTCCTTATTTTAGTCCGGTGTATGTCACCACGTACGAATCCATCGGACTTTGGTGTGATCGTGTGTAGGCAAGTCCGTTCGTTAAAAAGTCAGTCGGAAGTCCGTCAAAAGTCTGTGGAAAGTCCGCCGGAAAGTCTGTCGGACCAGTCTGGTCGAAAAGTCCGCCCGTGTGTACGCAGCCTTAGGTGTCTACGTATGCTTCAGTCTGATTTTCTAATTTTGCCAAATGATTCTTTTTTCTACTTGAAGCAAACACGTGTTCTGAAACTGAAAATATTCGTTTTTAATTGACACCCCAACTGCTGATGACACATTTTATTGTATTGTTACCTATAAGACAAATAATAGTTCTATGAACACCAGTATGGGTGCTAAGAAATGTAAACAATGGTGCAACCTTTCCAAAGTTGTGTACAAGAAATCTGTGGCAGGGACCCCTGTGGAGAGGAGAAGATGCACAGGGCAAGTGGTTGTTTTACTCAGGAGACCCTGCAAGTGATCACATTGAAGAATCGTTTTAAGCTAATACCCCTTTCACACTGAGGCGCTTTTCAGGCGCTTTTACACTAAAAAAAAGCGCCTGAAAAGCTCACGAAAGCCTATTTTCATTAAAATCAATGAATGCTTTCACACTGGGGCAGTGCGCTGACAGGGTGGTGAAAAAACGCCCCTCTCCGTTGAACTGAATGGAAAGCGCTTCAAAGCACCTGAAAAGCTCTTCAAAAGTGCGCAGTGTTTTACTGGCAGTTTGCAAGCGCCTCAGTGTGAAAGGGGCGTAAAGGTTTTTGTAAAGTCTGTTTGAGCAATTCCATATAATAATAAAACAATCTGACCCAGCAAGGAATTGATACCCACTACATCTTTACATATTGTGTCTTCATATATTAATATTACTGGGGAAAAAGTGTGACATTTTGAGAAACAGGATGAATACAGATGTGTGCGTTGGTGCAGTGGCAAAGGGCATGTTCCATGGTGGAGAGTGTAGGAGTGCTCATCAGTGCAGTTACATGCACTGTTGATTTGTGTCCATCAAAGTGACGTCACCCAACATGGGGACTATGCTGGCAGTGTGCAGGCACTAGCTGTGCAGACATGCAGCAGCACATGTCCGATTTACTCACTTGTTGACTGTAGGCCGCTATTGAAGCCAAGAATCATCAAAGCGGTGATGGCCCAGGAGCTGGGGGTGGTGCAGAGCTAACTTTTTGGGGTTTTTACTTTACTATAACTATAGGAATAAGGTACAGAAAAAGGATTAATGACTGATGTGTAAAAAATATAAATAAATAAATAAATAAATAAATAAATAAAAAAAAAGATACTTATGGTAAGGTGGTTTCAGCGGGGAGCATCGATAATTTCAAAAAACTATTAGATAAGCAGCTGATCGACGACAAAACACAGGGATATCCAATGTAATGCTGACATAAAAGCACACACACAGGTTGGACTTGATGGACTTGTGTCTTTTTTCAACCTCACCAACTATGTAATGTAACCTGGGCAACAAGTTTGCAAAGGAAACCAGTGATAGTACTACATGAAGCTGGCAGCAAACTGATTGGCTGCCCGTGTGATAGGCACTATTTATTGGACAACCTAGTGGCTTGCTCAATGCAGCTGGCCATAGGTGCCACTCTTGCACATGTTTGATAAAATTCCAGTATTTATATTCCAGCTTTAAAAAAAAACCATACAAATATAAAATACAATGGAATTAAAAAAAAAATCACAAAAATATACATTTTGCAATAATCAGGTGTTACAGCAGTGGCGATCAAACTTTCTTGATAAGGGGTTGCCTCAGTTGCAGCCTCCAACTTTACTAAAGTCCACACATAAAATTCAGTAAATATTAATTATCGGAGACAGCAGACACACAAAAGGATATAGTCAAAGACTATGGGCATGATACGAGAGATCATAAGATACTGTGAACAAGCATAAAGTTGTTGGAGACTGGGGACATGCTTCAGGAGGCAGTCATAGGCCAGAGACATATTACATGAGGCTCCTAGTAATCCCTACTATAACAGGGCAATAGGTAAACACAGATTAGTGTTTGCAAGGGCTCTGAGGACTGCACAAAAAGTACCTGATTGGGTTGAGCACCAGGGTATAAGGGGAAAATGTCTATGCACCCTGTGAAGGCCTGCTACCTTAATAAGGTTGGAGTCACATGGATGGTCAAAATAGGAGTTTAGCTGACATTTCTGACCCCTGCCTAATGCCTCATAAACAACGGAGCCGATGTAGTGCACTGAACTGAATGGGTGGTTGGAATGAAGACTGAATGCTGACTAACATCGCGGCACTGGATGCTCTTCCATGGCCCATGTAAATCCATTATAAAGGTGCACAGAAAAAAATGGTCATTGCCTGATTCATCCAGTAATGCCCCGTACACACGGTCGGACATTGATCCGACATTCCGACAACAAAATCCTAGGATTTTTTCCGACGGATGTTGGCTCAAACTTGTCTTGCATACACACGGTCACACAAAGTTGTCGGAAAATCCGATCATTCTGAACGCGGTGACGTAAAACACGTGCGTCCGGACTATAAACGGGGCAGTGGCCAATAGCTTTCATCTCTTTATTTATTCTGAGCATGCGTGGCACTTTGTCCGTCGGATTTGTGTACACACGATCGGAATTTCCGACAACGGATTTTGTTGTCGGAAAATTTTATAGCAAGCTCTCAAACTTTGTGTGTCGGAAAATCCGATGGAAAATGTGTGATGGAGCCCACACACGGTCGGAATTTCCGACAACAAGGTCCTATCACACATTTTCTGTCGGAAAATCCGACCGTGTGTATGGGGCATTACAATTGGATCAGTGGAATGACTATACACAATCATCATCTCCTAGACGTTCCCTGTCTAACTCTTCTTGGTGGCAAATGGATTAGCTGGGTTGAGGTTTTACCTAACATGAATGCATTTAACATGAACATATATCTGATGCAGGGTCCACTGTAAGGCAGCAGTAGAATGTTTTGCTCTCCATCTGAAACAGCCAAAAAAATGTCATTACATCACAACGTCAGGAGGCCAGGCACAGGAACACTGGGGACCTTGAAAGAAACCAAGATGATTGTTCCCTCATAGAGTTGGCCGCTTTTCTCTGTTCTCTATTAGAGTGAGATTAGCAGATTAATACGAATAATAAAGAGGATCAAAGCATAAACAACCTAATGTTCTCATAATTGGATTACATTTTCTTGATAATCACAGAGGTCTTATCAAAAAGAGTGTAAGACATAAAGAAATCTGCTGCACACTGTCACATAAAGACAGAAGGGGAGATTTACTGGAGCACTCAGAATCTGGGGCAGCTGTGTATGGTAGCCAATCAGCTTCTAACTTCAGCTTGTTTATTTAAGCTTTGACAATAAAACCTGGAAGCTGATTGGTTTCTATGCAGCGCTGTCCAGATTATGCACTCTCCAGTTTTACAAAATCTCTTCTAGAGATGTGTGTTTTAGATATGATATCCTTCTTACCATAAAATATCATAAATATGCAAGTAAATCAGTTGTTGCAAGGACTCTAAGAAAAAAAACTTTAAAATAAAATAACAAGGAGCAGAAAAGACATGCAATGTCCATCCTGCAATAAAATAAACATACCTGTCTGTTATCTGTGGAAATATGCACTGAGCTGCACAAGTGCAGTTCAGTTTACATTCCGGCACAGTGACTGTGTGCTGGGATAACTGCCCTTCTGCACATGTGTGGGAGTGATGTCATCCTGCACCAGCCAATCAAGATGGCAGAAGACCAGTACCTGGAGAGAAGATGAAGGTAGGGTAAGTAGTTTGGTTACACGTCTAGATTTATCTGGCATTTGCTTCCCTGAGTCTATTCAAATATTTGCAAATATCATTGAGCCCTGATGAAGGGAGAGCATGTTTTCCCTCAAAACATGCTTGCTGTTATGTGATCATTTTATGAACAGACAGCATTTTTTGACTCTTTTGTTTTTGTGTTATATGTATATGTTATATGTATATGCTTTCAGTCACTTTGCCCAAAGTGACATTGTTGAAAGCCACCCTCTGACTCACTGATACTCTCCTCTCCAGCAATCCCCTGTTGCCCCTTCCTCTGTCTTAGCTGCCACCCAAAATACCCAGTGTTAACTGAGCACTACATCATAAGTAGAAGCATTGGGTATTTCGTGATGGCTGTGATGCAGAGAGGAGCAGTAAGAGATTGCTGGGGAGGTGAGAATAAGTGGGACATGGACATGTTAAGGTGCTCAAACATAAGAAAATTATCTGACAATTTAGGTAATTTTAGGCCTAATTTAGCAGTTATTGTTACATATATTGGAATTGCATGAGTTTGGTTTCCAGTCATTTTTTGAATCAGATATTTTTAGAACTTGTAACACTTTAACCATAAGTTGTTAAGGCACGTTTATACTTATACAGCCCAGATTGGTATGTTGTGTAGCACTGCATGGAATTATTGCTGCATAACAATTCTCTTAGCATGGTGTGGAGGTAAGTTTTATGTGTAAGGCAGAGAGGAAGATTGGTAATAAAAGGGTATGTGGATTGGCAAAGTCACAGGGTCTTTGGAGGGGAACATTGACATAAGCCAGTAATAGGCAAGCAGCCTGCGGCCCGGTGGGGAGGTGTTGTTGGTCGGTTTTACTAAGGGGTAGGGTTGCTACCAAGAAACCCCATGTATTAGTAAAAATGAGTTTTTGGGAAGGAGTATTACCAGGTATATTTCCTTTGAACTATTTTATGTGAGAAGGGTCAGACTGGCATTTAGTAGGGTACTCGCATAGTCTGCGGTATCCAATAGAACCAAGTTCCTTTAATGGTTTCTGTCTTATCTTTGAGGAAGTCAGTTAGATCCTCCATTAGTATAATGCTGAGTACCATTGAGCTATAGATGGAGGTTGTGATTGTTTCCAATTGCAGGGAATCCAGGCTTTTGCTGGGTTGAGCAGATGGATAAGTGAAGAGCTCTTGTATCTAGATTTTGGGGTTGGCGTGAAGTGTTGCAAGCAAGCTGTAGGTTTGTTAATAAGGTTAATGTCAGTAAGCTGGAAAATAACTCGATTGATGTGGTATAAATATCAAATTTATTTTGCAACAGTTCTGAAGGTGCTTTTGTTTTATTATTGATGATTCACTTGAAGGCCCTCAATAAAGTGGTTGTAAACTCTTTCATATACCCAATGAGGTGACTGCCCTCAGATAACACACAGGGATAAAACAAATCCTCCTACAAAGGTTGTACATGTCTATCTGCAGCCCTTTCTTCTCTACATTGATTGAAAGTGCTGAATTTTAAAGCTTGTCTGAGAGTTCAGAGAAAAGGGGGCAGAAAGCTGAGTTACACTCTGCAGAGCTCTGTGAGGAGAGCTCTGAGAGCTGATTGAAGGGAAGGAACACACCCTCCTCCACACAGCACACAGGAACAGAGCTGAGGCTGTCAATCATGTGGAGCTCCCTCCCCTGTCACCTTTTTTCTCTTGGTGTCTGGAAAACTTGTTAGAAGTGACTCATGCTGATAGAAGACGAACAAAGCAGCAGACAAAGGTAGACACTTAGTGCTCTTAGTTGAAAAAAGTACACACTATAAAAGGGATATGCTTCATTCATATTTCATGTCTGAGGTTTACAACCACTTTAAAGCTGAATTTCAGTGAAGCTATTTTGAAAAGCGCTCTATGAATGGAGGGCGATTGGTGGATGAATGAAAGGTCCATCTCCTCCAGTCAAGATATGCTTTTCATTGTGGTAACTGATACTATGGTTTCTATGAGTAGAAAGAATGGGCACAGTTGGCACTTGATGAGTGCCGTTCAAAGGTGCATATTCGTAGCCTGCAACACCAGTAAATCACAGCTGCCATGGTAGAGGGCTTTAGATTTCAACCCAACATAGCAGCCACCAGCACACAGGACACACACAGGACAGTCTTCATTGATGGGAAGTTGACGTTGTTTTTAAAAAAAAAAAAAAATCCCACTAAACATTAACTTTAAAGGGTAACTCCACTTCTGTGGGGAAAAAAATATCAAATAAAAAAAAATATATAGCATATACAATTGCTTTAAAAGTCAAAGTTTACCTTTCCTTTTCAATCTGCAGCTCTGTAATTCTCTGTAAAATGCAATGCAATATGGCTACCTGGAGGTGTTCTGTGCACAGAATGTTTACAGAACTCCCCACAGAAACATAGTGATTGGCTCACTGATTTTCCCAGAAGTCTGCACTAAGATACAAATCAGATTTCAGGCATCCCCTGCAACAAAAAAATGTCATTTTTGGTGATATGCTCCCAATAGGAAATCACGCCTAAAAGGAAGCAGACCCTGCAATTTTCCTCATTAGAGCCTGCAAGTGCAGCAGCTGATTGATAATTTTGAAACCACTCCCATTAGATTAACTTTCCACATGGACACAGACAAACAAATAGCTATTTCTTTAGAATAACAAAAAGGTAGGTATCTGCAACATTGTTTGTTAAAATCCTTGCAATGTACATAGACTACCCAGGGGGGGGGGGATGTTTTTTTAAACAAAAGTGGAATTACTACTTACGTTTTTAATAACTTCATCTAGGGCTTTTTTTCTCAGACAATAGGTGCAGGAACTCCCCCTTTCCTAGTCACCCCTTTTCTCCGCCCCTACCCACTTCCCAGTACCGTCCCTTTTAGACAATATAGAGCCAAGTATCATTTTGAGGTGCTAAGTAATTTGTATGGAATTTGGTAATGATATCAAGAAAAGCAGTCAAATAGATCCCCTGCAGCCAGCAACAATAGATCCCCCTAACAACAATGGACCAAACGCAATAAAATTTCCCCGCCAGCAACAATAGATTCCTGGCAGCATCAACAGATCTTCGCACAGCCAACATTAATAGTCTGTCTGGCTGCCATCAACAATAGACCCCTCCCCCAACAGTAGATCTCTTTCAGCAACAACTGACCCCCCAGCAACATAAGACGCCCCCAGCAACAATAGGTCCCCCACCAGCAACAATAGACCTCCCCAGCAACAATAGATCCCCAGAAGGGAGCATTAATACCCTGCAGCCTCCCCCAGCACCCCTTGCCATTACATACAGTCAGTCCAAGAGGTGCCTGAACTGCGTTCCCCCGCGTTCCCGCTGAAAAAAAACCCTGACTTTATCTACTCTATCATTCCTATCTACAGCCTAAGTAACCTGGAAATGTGAACCTAACTATAGTTTGGGTCTACTTGAAGTTCTAAAAATATATATGATATTTAATCCAGAACATATGGAAGATGGTGATTCCCAATAAGGGAATCATTTCTGGAATTTGGTGTTTCCAGAAGAAGGGTATATCTTTTAATAAATGTGATAGACGTAAATATAGGCTTGCCTTATTTAGAAGATAGGGAAAGCTCTTTTGCTCAGTGTTATTTGTCGAAAGCATGAAGATTGTTTTTTGGTGAACGGAGCATTTACAGAAAGGATGTACAATATTTAGCATTTCCAATTCACCTCTAACAATAGTTTAAATCTTGTCATTGTGGTGAACATCTCCAATTAAAAGCTTAGTGATTCAAAGTATAATTCAAGGATGAGCTACCCACATAAATATGTGGCTTCATCCTACCCATAGAATGGGGTTTGTCACTTAGCCAGACGTCTTCCAGCGTTTAACTTGCTCATATATTATTTTTAGCTACAGAGTTATGAATTGAATGTCTCTGTTTCTTATTATAGCCATTTATGCATTAGTTTCAGTAATGTTTCTGTCCTCATTTCCTAAAGGTTCTGAGAGAATGGTGCCACAAGGACCAGTCACATTTTTCAGTGATCCATTGAATTTTGGACAATTTCATGCAGTTTGGGGATGTACCCTTCCTGTTCCAACGTGAACCTGTGCACAAGCAAGGTCCATAAAGACATGGATGTGTGAGTTTGGGGTGGAGGAGCTTGACTGGCCTGTGCAGAGTCCTGACCTCAACCCGATAGAACACCTTTGGGATGATTTAGAGCGGAGACTGCAAGCCAGGCCTTCTCATCCATACAAGTGCCTGACATCGCAAATGCTCTTCTGGAAGAATGGTCAAACATTCCCATAGACACACTCCTAAACATTGTGGATAGCCTTCCCAGAAGAATTGAAGCTGTTTTAGCTGCAAAGTGTGGGCCAACTCAATATTGAACCCTACAGACTAATGCCCCGTGCACACGGTCGGGTTTTCCGATGGAAAATGTGTGATAGGACCTTGTTGTCGGAAAAACCGACCGTGTGTGGGCTCCATCACACATTTTCCATCGGATTTTCCGACACACAAAGTTTGAGAGCAGGATATAAAATTTTCCGACAACAAAATCCGTTGTCGGAATTTCCGATCGTGTGTACACAAATCCGACGCACAAAGTGCCACGCATGCTCAGAATAAATAAAGAGATGAAAGCTATGTTGTCGGAATGTCGGATCAATGTCCGACCGTGTGTACGGGGCATTACTGGATGAATCAGGCAATGACCATTTTTTTCTGTGCACCTTTATAATGGATTTACATGGGCCATGGCCACATCCGACCGTGTGTACGGGGCATAAGACTGGGATGCCATTAAAGTTCATGTGCATATAAAGGCAGGTGTCCCAATACTTTTGGTGATATAGTGTATGTGTTTGTATATGCTATTGCTACTCTTTCTCTACTAGTGAATGCCACCAGGAATAGTTCACTCATAAGGCAACTTGGGTAGGAGCCTAGAAGGGGGCCCATCTACAATTTCCATAGTTTTACAGTAAACAGGGAAGGGGCAACACAGTTCCTCAACACCGTCACCGACTGTCACTTCATAAGAGAGGATGTACATGTAGACAGTTGGTGCTTGATGGGGTCATCCCAGTAAAGACAATACAAATTTGATTGGTTTTCTATGCAATCCCTTTTAAAATCTAAATTTAGTCAAACATTAAAAAAAAAAACAAAAACTATAGCTTCCGTGAATGAAAGATGCTCTGTAAATGGAGGACAGGCAGATGAATGAAAGGTCCACCTCCTCCATTCATGGAAGCTATAGTACAGCTTTTATTAATGGAGGAGAAAGGCCGAAAGGGCGGATATAGTCGGCATTTGCCTGTTATAGGTTCGTCGACTCGCCCCACAACACCAGCTGATCACTGCTGCAGGGGTAGGGGGGATCCAAAGGACTTGGCATTTCAACTAAAGCAGCAGCCATCAGCACATGGAACACTTCACATTTATAGAACATACTGTCCCTTGTGCTGATTTATTTTATTTGTTTTACTAAACTTAGGTTTTACGTTCCATTCACATTTGCCAATGGGGCTGTTTTTGATTACTCTCAGGAGACTAAGCAGGGTCCCCTGCAATTAGCTGTGGGCAAGAAGCCCCATTCAAACTAATAGGAGACTGTAATTGGTCATGCAGTGATTACCTGCCGATAATTGGCCCTGGATGCAGACTGTGTAATTACACCAGCGGAACTGAAAATATATATTTAAACCTATATTAATTTTGAAGATCCCCACTAAATGTTAAAACTATTATTTTTTCACTCATCTCCAGCCATTCCTTTCCATTTCAATTTTGATTCTGATTGATGGATGTTGTATCGTTTTTATTTCAGACTCTGGGACTTCTGTATTAAGCAGATTATTTGCCACTGGATGCTTATGCGATTTCTTTGCATTGTCTAAAGCGGGATTCTCCCCCATACTTGTAGCTCTGAGACATTTACTATACTCTGCTTGAATCTGGAATCCCCTTTCTTCTGTGACAAATTCAGGTCTTAAAGCTAAACTTCAGACAGATATAAAAGACACCTAATAATGCAGCTTTGTAAACATTAGCACATCAGTAAATGTATTTTCTTTTAATGCAGGCAGTGAAAGTACCTGAATTTAAATTTGGTCATGCAGTCCATTGTGAAGCAGAGCTGAGAATTGACGGAGAGAAGCAGCACAGGGGGCCAATAATATGTGGTGCAGTGCTGCTGTGCTGAGCAAATATCACTGTAATAGGAGGAGAGATTAGAATAAGAGAAAATTGATCAAATCTCTCCGCCGCTTCTCTTTTCCCGGCCCAGCCAGAGACTGGAGGAGGGGCAAGACTTGTATGTGTTTCTAAGGCAGCATTTGTACAGGTAATGAACCACGCTGTAAATTTCATCAGGAAGAATCTAAAGTTCTCTGTAGCTGGGATTGACAGCTGTGTGAATGGTAGCTGGCACATGTGGTAGCTGGCACATTGAGTGCAATGACAGACTTACGGCAGCCGCAGCTATCTGTGACTATTCACACAGCCAGCGATTACCTAGGGTGATCGTAACAGAACACACACAAAGTGCATCCAGCCACTACCACTGCCATGATCACTGCTGCAGCCACGCGCTGCTCAGCCATTCCCCACACGTATTGACTGTCCACAGTAACAGCTTCCTGGCTGTTTGAATAGAGATCAGCTTTAAAATAGAACTAAACTGCATCTGAGCACTACAAACTGACAACGCTATTTAATTCATTTTTCCTATTCAAAGCAAACTCACCCATCAATCCATGTCTCCATGCTTTATTTTGTTGAGAAACCACCCCCCTTAGCATTCCAAGCAGTGGCCATCTTGAGCAAGGGCAGATGATTCATGTAGCATTTACTTCATGGAATCCATCTGCCCTTAGCTTGGGCATGCAGGCAGGAGGCATGCTTGGCTGAAAAAGCCCCTCCTCTCCTCCAGATAAAGATAAAAAAAATGTCCATGAAGACTCCTGGGGTGTATGACATCATTTTGACCTAGGCCAGAAACCAGGAAGCAACTGAGGAAATCTAAAAAAAAAAAGTTTACAACAAGTAAATATAATCTACCTTCCTATCTATTTACTTCTATCCACTTTAATAACGTTTGCTGTATTCATTTGGTCACTCTTAAATATTTGCCATTTTTTTGGTGGCCAATCGTTGATTTCAGTGATTCCCCATTGATATCTGAGCAAAACCCTCCATTTTCAAACTCATCACAGACATTCACCTCACATCTGTTGCTCTACAAGTGAGGATCTTCTTATAAAAATGTATACAGAAAATAATTTTTAGATGGTTTAACACTTTGGGAACTTCCTTTTTTTTCCCTTTTTCCTCCTTCATGAGAGTCATGAAGCATGTGAAATATCCTCTTGAGGTCCTTTAGAGTGGAGAGTTGTGGAGCTGCAGATCGTCACGCCCAGAGTATTATGCACAATAGCTGGTTTATAATTTGACCAGCATTGGGCTCTGGTGAGATTATTTTAGAGATGCACCAAAATTTCGAGCGGCCAAAACAAATCGGCCGAAAATTGCATTTTCGGCATTTTACTGATAGAGAAAAAGGTGCTATGGCGCCCGAAAACGCACGTGATTTTGTCATGATTTTACAGCGATTTTACTGGAATTTTACCACAATTTTACTGTGTGTGTTTTTCATAGGTCATGTGACTCAAAAAGCACATCAAAAATGTAACATGGATTCATTATTGATGCGTTCTTGCTTCGTCTTCAGTGCATATCAACGGGGGGGGGAGGGTGTATTCTTGGGGCGTTTTTTTTAACTCATCAAAAATGCAGCAAACAAGATTTTTAACAACACAACAAAAGCGCAGCGGACCAGTGTGAAGACATACATAGAATTTAAAGGGATGTATTTTTCTTGAGCTTTTCTTGCGCTAAGGTTGCCGATAACGGGCAAAAATAAATTCATATTCATTTAAATTCATGATATTAATTTAAAAGTCCAATACAATACAATTATATGTAAAAGTATATATATTTTTTAAAAAACTGTCATTTTCGGTTTCGGTCAAGTGCATCCTGAATTTTCAGTTTTGGTTTCGGCACCAACATTTCCATTCTGGTCACCTCTAATTTATTTAGTACTTTCGGTGGTGGAGAGCACAGTTGTGTGGGGATCACCAGAAGAATTTGTCGAAGAACTCACTTAAAGCGGTAGTAAACCCTCCCAAATTACTTAAAATGTACTAATATTATAAAGGACATCATAATTACCAAATGATTGATCACTATGTGTATTTATAAAATCTTTATCTTACTTTAGTTATATGTTATTTTTTACCCGTTTATCTTCTCTCTTCGCTGGCGCCATCTGCACTGTGGTCTTCCGCATCTGCTATGATAAATACTTCCGCCCACAGTACCTAATCGTCGTGGTATTCCCGTGCATGCGCACTAACATAGCCATGCAGCTCTCTGTTCTTCTTCTTTGAAAGTCTCACCGTCTGTCTCCTTCACCCTGTGACGTAGGAGTCACAAGGTAACCATGATCCTCTTGGGGACGAAAAATCTCAGGAACCATCGCGGGATGTCGGGGCTGACGTCTACAACAGGAAATGACGCAGCCCCGACATACACAAGAATCTTTCCGGCCGGGTCTTGAGTTGCCGGATACTATCGATGATACGGCGCATGCGCGTATCACGTCATTAGTCGGGAATATACCAATAATACGAGAAGGAAGCAGGTGGGCAAAAAATTAATAATGGCAATAGATTGGGGATGTTAGGAGACGTGATTACATTGAAAGTTGCAAATTTGAGTATACAACCGCTTTAAGACTTTTTGTCTTTGTGTTTGATATCACTTGGGACACTTATGAACTTCAACGCATGGATTTTGTTTTGCATACATTTATTTATAAGTAACACATTTTTCCAGCGTGAATTTTGTACACTAATTTATATATTATTAATGTTTTTTTTGCACATATTTTGTATTTTGCTTATTGCACATAGCACTTTATTCCGTATTTTCTGATTGTATTTTTTGCCTTTTTTCTTCTTTACCAATGTGCACTTCTCATATATTGTGGATACTAGATTTATATATATTTTAATAGGATGTGGATACAGATTGTGGTACTAACTGTGATAGCGCTGTTCACTTGTGTATATATTTGATTGGTATGATGTTATCAAAATTCGTTTTTTTTTTTTTTTTTTTTTCCACTTTATTTTTTGTGGTGCAGTTCTGCATATTCTCTTAGTAAAAATCTTCTTTTGCATGGATGCAGACATTGGTCTCTGTGCCTCCCTCTGGAAAAGTTGATAACTGCCAAGAAAAATGAATGTGACTGGCGGTGAGTGAAATTAAATAGTGGCATGAATTTCCCCTTATGCCCCTAATGTGTGTTCCACATGTCAGATCCCTGTGCTGGGTACACTCTTGTCATCGTTATTGCCCACGAAGGAGAAAGAGGACCCGTTCTGTCTGCAGAGAGGCAATGAAACAGCGATTTTAGTGGCTATTAGTAATCATGTCAGGTCTGTAGCAGACTCCACTGGGCTCACCAGCTGAAAACAAATTACTTTGCTGATTCAGTGGATTTAGCATTAGTTCACACAACGGCAAAGCCCTGATCAAGGCTGTATATTTCTTTTAATTAATTCTCATTCCTCTTCAGACTGTTCAGCCCAATACCCAATGTAATGTAATTTTAATTCTTGGCTTACTTGCTTTAGCTTTCAGTGAAGAGAGATGAGTTCAGCATATTGTCTGTAGAACTCTACTTAGGGCTGTTAGGCTCTGACGTGGTCATATAACGTTCCTGTTGATCATTTGATAAATTAAAAGCATTTGTTTCCAAAAAACGTACTGTAGCTGCTTATTGCCCCATAAGAATTCCATCGTGTAGACCAAGAGGATCTGTCTATAAGCAATATACCTGTGAGATGTCAGTTGTTGTTCTCTTGATCCAGGACTATATTCTAGTTCTCTAGCAGTGAGGCTGAACCTGATTAGCATTCTACAACCAGTGAGCAGATGGGGAGTCATAGAAGAGCAGCTTCCACCTGAGGCTTCTAAGACAAGTCAATCATGGCAAGGATATGGTTTGATTAGTGATCTGTGAGGGGTTACATTATGTTGGCAATGACTCTCATTCTGCATAGTGGAGCTACACCCATCAATTTAACAATTTCCCAAAACAGTTATGTACAAAGCAGGCTGTGAATAACTGTCACAGTTGCTTGTGCTTTCAAAAAAACTGTCAAGCCATCCAATGAATGGAGTCATTGTCACAAACCATGAAATCAGGCCGAGACAGAAGTACAGTTAAAACACACTTTTTTAATAATAAAAGTAAAAAGAACAAACATAGTCAAAACATAGCCAAAGTTCAATAACCGGAACGGATAGTCAGCCAAGCCAGAAGTCAGGGATCAATGTAGTGGAACAGCAAGCAGGATCTGGAGCCAGAAGGGATGTCAGCAAAGCCAGTCTTTAAACAGGAACGCAGTAGATGTTTCTTGTGATGTTAACCAAGGCGAAGGCAGAGACCCTCTGGACTGGACAGCTTAAGTAGGCAGGACTGATGAGCAGGATATCATCAACAGCTGAGAACTGTGGAGAGAGATGGGAGCTAGCAATTAGCCGACAGCTGAGCGGCCAGCTCAGAGAAGGAAGGGCTGAGCCCAGCCCTGACAGTCATAGCTGATCACATGTGGAGCACAATGGCAACTGCAGATATAACATAGGCTATTATGACAGCTCCCTTGGTGTAAAGCAGGGGTCTCCAGACTTTCTAAGCAAAGGGCCAGTTTACTGTCCTTCAGGCTTTAGGGGGACTGGGCTGTGGTGAGAGGGAGTAGAAAATGCCCCGGCATTAGTGCCCCATGACTGGTTTTAATGGGAGGAATAGTGCCCCATCGATGATATCAGTGAAAAATTGTGCTCCATTGATGGAGTCAGTAGGGAGAATGGTGCCCCATCATTGGTGTTAGTTGGTGGAATAGTGCCCCATTGATGGTGTTGGTTGGGGGAATAGTACCTCATCAGTGGTGGAATAGTGCCCCATTGTTGATATCAATAAGAAAAATTGTGCTCCATTGATGGTGTCAGTAGTTGGTGGAATAGTGCCCCATTAATGGTGTCAGTAGGGGGCATGGTGCCCCATCATTGGTGGAATATTGCAACCATTGATGGTGTAAGTAGGGCACTATGGTGTCTTATCATTGGTGTCAGTTGTTGGAATAGTAATAAATAGGAATAGGAATAGGAATAAAGGCAAACAAAGAGGCACATCCGGCCCCCAGGCCGCAGTTTGGAGACCACTGGTATAAAGCAATTATTCAGACAACTAAAATCCATGGCATTAGTGCTGGGCTCAAGCTATCTGCCCACTACCATCCTACAGAAACATACACACACAAAGAAGGTGGCTCTTTAGAGTGAGGGATAATATAAAAGCCAAAATACTGTGGGAATTGGCACCTATAGATTTTAACTATGAAGCCATTCAAAACTTAACTATAAATGCAATTAGAAGGAAAGAAAACCCCTAAATGTTGGGGTATATTTATGTAAAGGGTACCTATCTGAAGGCTAGCTCAGTCTTAGTAGCTTAACAGGAAATACTGGTTGGCCATATTGAGAAACACATCAAGGACTGTCCATGGTGTCCTATCTGGAAACGAATGCACAGTCATCGTAGCTTAGCAGGAAGTTATGTTTGGCCATATTCAAAAGCACAGCAAAGTGGCTGGGCACAACCAGCATTGTTAGTAGTTATAGTAGGGAGTGGAAGCACTGAACCACTAGAATTTCAGAGCTGACACTAGAGGTAAAGTCTGTGATCCTGGTGAAAGCTGCAAGATCTTGAGCTCATAATTGGCAAATAATTTACAAACCCCCAACCTTAATGTTACTGGGTATTTCTTCTAGATAGAAACAGAGGGATCGCGACTGGAGGATTGGCTCTGTGAAATCTAAAATCAAGCTTAAATTGTGTGGCATCACCCTTGAGGATACTTGGGCTCACATGGAACATCCCTTAAAGTATTAAACCTAAAAAACAAACATGGATTATATCGTAGTTTGTTTTTTTGTTCACCTGGTGATCAAACCAGTGAGTATGCCATTTTTTAATTTCCAGTAACGGACAAGGCTGTCCAGACAAAGTGGCATTTAGTGTTGAGACAAACCATTTAACATTGTCAGGGGTGTTTACAATGGTCAGCTGTTCCTCATTTATGTAAAACTTTTATCTAAAAAAACAAAACATAAAACTGTTGCTGTAACTGCTTAAAAAGTATTACCTAGAGATGGCTTTAAATTGTCAGTCAAGTCCATCATAGGTGCATTCACACCTACAGTATCTCACAAAAGTGAGTACACCCCTTACATTTTTGTAAATCTTTTATTATATCTTTTCATGTGACAACACTAAAGAAATGACACTTTGCTACAATGTAAAGTAGTGAGTGTACAGCTTGTATAACAGTGTAAATTTTCTGTCCCCTCAAAATAACTCAACACACAGCCATTAATGTCTAAACCTCTGACAACAAAAGTGAGTACACCCCACCCCACAAGTACAAATGTCCAAATTGGGCCCAATTAGGTGATGGACTGGCCAAGCATGTCTCCAGACCTAAACCATATTGAGCATCTGTGGGACATCCTCAAATAGAAGGTGGAGGAGCGCAAGGTCTCCAACATCCACCAGCTCCGTGATGTCATCATGGAGGAGTGGAAGAGGACTCCAGTGGTAACCTGTGAAGCTCTGGTGAACTCCATGCCCAAGAGGGCTAAGGCAGTGCTGGAAAATAATGGTGGCCACACAAAATATTGACACTTTGGGCCCAATATGGACATTTCCACTTAGGGGTGTACTCACTTTTGTTGCAAGCGGTTTAGACATTAATGGCTGTGTGTTGAGTTATTTTGAGGGGACATCAAATTTACACTGTTATACAAGCTGTACACTCACTACTTTACATTGTAGCAAAGTGTCATTTCTTCAGTCTTGTCACATGAAAAGATATAATAAAATATCTACACAAATGTGAGGGGTGTACTC
The DNA here is from genome assembly GCA_037952925.1 of Lithobates clamitans. NCBI lineage: Eukaryota > Metazoa > Chordata > Amphibia > Anura > Ranidae > Lithobates > Lithobates clamitans. Next base: position 1,201,427 of record JBBGZY010000125.1, on the reverse strand, counting down.
ACTTTTGTGAGATACTGTACAAATACGCCCTGCCTCTGATTAGATGTGAGAACTGCCTGTGTCCAGGGCTGACCCCTCACATGTTTTTGCTGCATGAGAAATTACATGCAAGTGACTGCGCTTAGCTGCGGGAGCTGGCAGCCTCCCACTGTTTTTAATGGAGTTGCCTCCCACAGGTAATCAGAGGTGTGAATGCACCCTAAGCCTTTAAAGCTTTAAAGTTGCGTGACTTTGAATCCAACATCTTTGCACGGCTTCATCGCAGCTTGCATACGACTTCTTTAATCACTTCAGCCCCGGAACATTTGGTTGCTCAATGACCAGAGCACTTTTTGCGATACGGCACTGCGTCGCTTTAAATGACAATTGCGCGGTCGTGCGACGCTGTACCCAAACAAAATTGACGTCCTCTTTTTCCCACAAATAGAGCTTTCTTTTGGTGGTATTTGATCCTCTCTGCGGTTTTTATTTTCTGCGCTATAAACAAAAGAGCAACAATTTTGAAAAAAACTTAATATTTTGTTTTGCTATAATAAATATCCCCAATTTTTTTTAAAAAAAGCAATTTTTTCTCAGTTTAGGCCGATATGTATTCTTCTACATATTGTTGGTAATAAAAATCGCAATAAGCGTATATTGATTGGATTGCGCAAAAGTTATATCATCTACAAAATAGGGGATAGATTTTTGCCATTTTTATTATTATTTTTTCTTACTAGTACTGGCGGCGATTTGTGATTTTTATCGTGACTGCAACATTATGGCAGACACATCGGACGCTTTTGACACATTTTTGGGACGATTGACAATTATGCAGCGATCAGTGCTATAAAAATGCACTGATTACTGTATAAATGTCACTGGCAGGGAAGGGGTTAACACTAGGGGGCAATCAAGGGGTTAACTGTGTTCCCTGACTGTGTGTTCTAACTGTAGGGGGAGGGGACTGACTACAGGCATACCCCACTTTTAAGTACACAATGGTGTTTATTTACCAAAGCTAGGCTCACTTCTGCATAGAAACCAGTGAGCTTCTAGGTTTTATTAGCAAAGCTTAATTGAACAAGCCAAGGTTAGAATCTCATTGGTTTCTATGCAGAAGTGAGCCTGATTTTGCACTTTCCAGCTAGTAAATAAACCCCATTGTGTACTTAAAAGTGGGGTATGCCTGTATAGGAGATGACAGATCGTGGTTCCTAGCTATTAGGAACTCATGATCTGCATCTCCTCTCAGAACAGAACAGGGATGTATGTGTGTTCACACACACACATCCCTGTTCTGCCTCTCGTGCCCGCAATCGCTCGTGGCCGGCGGTTATTGCGACCGCCGGTCATGAGCATTGACAACCCCGCAGCGCGGTGGCACGTGTGCGCCTGCTATCCCACTTAAAGGAGCCGACGTACAGCTACAACGGCTCACAGGATCGTGCCGACCTGCCGCAATATAATGGCGATGGCTGGTCGGCACGTGGTTAATAGAAGTCAGAGCGGCTCGAATCGCACCGTTTAGAACAGTTCCATTGCCTTTAATGGGGCACAACTTGCATTGCAACTTTGAATTTTCAAGTCGCATGACAAGTCGCAGCAGTGCGAACCGCGGCTTAATCTGGGGTTACCAATTCTTACATGTGATCTAACAAAACTCTTTTCCCTGATTGACAATGCTGCTGTTCAAAGGTGTCTGCGTTGCTCTTCCATCCAGAGTGGAGGCACCCTAATGCGCCGTACACACGGTCCGAAAATCGGACGACAGAACGTCGTTTTTTTTTTTTTTTGCATGCTAGTCGTATATCGAACCTGAAGAGTTTACTAAAGTTGCGAAAATTCTCATACGACAGAATAAAAAATCGGAAGTGATGTCATGTGTTGTAGTGTATTTGTATTGTATTTTCGGATGACAACTGTACTGATTAAACAAAAATTGCACGATCTGGTATCGTACGAGAAAAAATTGCGTGCATGTCAGATAAAATAATATCGGATGAACTGTCGTGATTGGCTCTCAAAAGCTATGTACTAACGATCGGATTATCGTATGATTGCGTCGAGGGCGGTATTTTTTGTCTGATTTTCGGATCATGTGTACGGGCCGTAAGACAGAAATTGTATTACTGGTTGGATCATCAAGGGAAAATCAAAGGAAAAAATCCTAATAAAAAAAGAAAACCGATGCAGCCACCACATTTACATACCAATAAGATGCAATATATTACAGTTTAGTTTTATGCCACTTTATTTCTCTAGCAGGACTATATGCTGGAATTTTTATCACGCAAACTTTACTGTTTGAGCTGCCAGCTATTCTTTTTCATGTGTCTGTTCTTTAGTCCTCATTAAATCATTTTTGTGCAAAATGATTGAATAAAGGTTGCAAGAGCCTTTGCATTCATTACATTTATAAAATGCTGTGGGGTGGATTTACTAAAGGCAAATAGACTGTGCACCTCGCAGGCACAGTTGCTCCAGAGCTTAGTAGATGAGATGAAGCTTCACTTTACAAATGATATCCAATCACATGCAAGGAAAAAAAGCTAAAAAAAAAAAAAACAGCATTTTTGCTCGCACGTGATTGGATGGTGGAAGTCATCCCTCATTTACCATGCTCTGGGGCAACTGCACTTGCAAGTGCACAGTCTGTCTTTAGTAACTCCACCCCACAGCATTTTATAAATGTAATGAATGAGAAGGCTCTTGCAAACTTTTTGCACAAAAATGATTTAATAAGAACTAAAAAACGGGCATGGGAAAGAGATAGGAAAGTGCACAGTCTATTTAATTGTAGTAACTCCACCCCTATAGGTCCTAACCTCTGGTTACCAAGGGTAACTTGCTAGCCTCATAGAAGGGCAGTCAAAGACTATTTCTGATTGGTTGATGGTAGACTAATCCCAAATGTCCACTTTGTTTTCCCTACTCTGGTATTAATTCATTTGGTCATGATTCAGCATTAACATAGCTTGACAGTGGAACAGATTGTTTTCATGATCATGCAATGTTTCTTTTTAAAAATATATGGTATTTGTTTAAAAATATGAAAATTATATCATTTTCCCTCTGTAATATAAATAACATTTTCAGAAGGTTGTCGGAGGACGCGTCTCTTCATACTTCCACTAAAACAGTCGGTTTTATCGCGTCTCCGTGGTAACCCAGTTGTCTGCTAGTTGCCAAGAAACCGCTCCTTCAGGATGGAACACAAGACCGGACTAAGTGATTTCATTCTTGGCAGGCATATGCTGATAGAAATTGGATATTTTTGTAGCTAATTGCTTCTCTCAGCAGCTTGTACCGTAGTTCCCGACTACATAAGATTACCACTTATTGTACGTGTATACCTGTCACTCTCATCTGTGACTGGTAGCAATGTATCTTGGGGGCCTGGGTACCCCCTTCCCTTCACTTCTCCATGGCGTAGTTTTATATCTTTAAATTGCTTGAAATACTTCAATTTAACCTGATATTTATCCTTTTTCAGTCTTTCACTTCGGTATCTTGTCCATAAGCTCTGTATGCACCATCGTAAATTTATCTTTTTCTCCCTTTCTCTATCACACATGAAAATCTTTATTCAAAAATTAACATTTTGGTGGGAATTTATCAAAACTGTAGCAGACAGAATTTGGAGCAGCTGTGCATGGCAACCAATTGGCTCCTATCTTTAACTTGTTCAGTTAACCACTTGCCACCCGCCATATAGACAGAATGACGGAGGCAAAGTGGTCGCGATATCCTGACCGGACGTCATATGATGTGATCAGGATAACACAGCCAGCATGCGCCCGCAGGGGCCCCGCAGCGTAGCGATCGGAGGTGCTGTGTGTCAGTCTGACACACCGCACCTCCGATGGTGGTATGAAGCCTCTGACAGAGGCTTCTTACCACGTGATCAGCTGTGACCAATCACAGCTGATCATCGCGTGAACCAGGAAGTGACGGTAAACGTCTTTCCTCCGTTCATGCTCTCCCTGGTCGGGGGGGGGGGTGGGGTGGTCGGGGTCTGTGCCGATAATCAGCACATTGATTATCAGCACAGCCCCCATCAAAAGGTGCATTTTATTTTACTTTTTGCTATAATAAATATCCCCAAAACATATATATAAAAAAATTTTTTTTCCTCAGTTTAGGCCGATACATATTCTTCTACATATTTTTGGTAAAAAAAATCGCAATAAGCCTTTATTGATTGGTTTGCGCAAAAGTTATAGCGTCTACAAAATAGAGGTTAGTTTTATGGCATTTTTATTAATATTTTTTTTTTTACTAGTAATGGCGGCGATCTGCGATTTTTATCGTGACTGCGACATTATGGCGGACACATTTGACAATTCTGACACATTTTTGGGACCATTGTCATTTTTACAGCGATCAGTGCTATAAAATTGTAAAAATTACACTGGCAGTGAATGGGGTTAACCACTAGCTGGCTAGGAAGAGGTTAAGGCTCGGTTCACACGGGGGCGACTTGTCAGGCGACCTAGCCGCCTGACAAGTCGCCTCCTGTTCTGTACAATGGAACCGTTCTAATCGGAGCGACGCAAGTCGCTCCGACTTAGAAGAAAGGTTCCTGTACTACTTTGGGGGCGACTTGCATAGACTTCTATACAGAAGTCGTCTTGCAAGTCGCCCCGGCAGTCGTGTGCAGGTCGCCTCGGTGAGGCGACCTGCAAGTCGTGCCGCCTCTGGTGTGAACCGAGGCTAAGTGGATCCTAGGGAGTGATTCTAACTGTTAGGGGGCGTGGCTTCAAGTGACACATCACTGATCATAGCTCCCGACCACAGGTAGCTATGATCAGTGACAGTGTCATTAGGCAGAACAGGGAGATGCTTGTTTACATTAGCATCTCCCCGTTCTTCAGCTCCGTGAGATGATCGCGGGTATCCTTCGGACATCGAGTCTGCGGGACCCACAATCCTACTCACCACCAAACGACCACACAGCGGCAATTTCAAAGGGATGTACAGGTACGCCCATTTGCCCAGCCGTGCCATTCTGACGACGTAACTGTACATGCGGCGGTCGGCAAGTGGTTAAAGTGGTTCTAAAGTCTGAAGGTTTTTCACCTTAGTAATTTCTCTGCATTAAAATAAAAAACCTTTAGTGTGCTGCTCCTCCCCCAGCCCCCCTAATACTTACCTGAGTCCGATCTCAATCCAGCGATCTCGCTCCTCATTGGCCCAGACAGCAGGAGCCATTGGCACTGGCGTTCATGCATGCGATCACGCATGGCCGTCAGCAATTGCGCCCGCCAGGCACTCGCTTCGGGTTCCCCGCTGTGCAACGGCTCTTAAAGGGCGGACGTACCCATATGGGATTTTGCGCACCCATGCCATTGTGCCGATGTATATCGGCGGCTGACGGTCGGCAAGTGGATAATTTTGAATTGACACCTGCAGCAGATCAAAAACACAGTGGGATTGCAGTGCGGTGTGGGAAACGCACAGGGATAGCAGCATTTTCTGCACCACATATGTATGAACCAGGGGTAGAACAGGGCCAAGGCATGCCATTGAGGGCAACAGAAAGTCCAGCCTGGCTCTGGCATTTACAGACATGTTGTGGTGCCTAAATCAGTAAGCCGGTGAGCACCACAACAAGCTTGCCAGTGCCAGGCTGGACTGTCAGTAATTCAATCAATAGAAAACTCAGCTTAGCCTCAGTCAATTGTCAGTAACACAAGCAACGCAAAATTTAGCCCAGCCAGCCTTAATCACTAACTTTGCCAGTTGCCACACAGAATCACAGACAGTCTCTCACTGACTCACGATTACCTAGTATGAACAGCAGAATGCCAGCAGCAGCACAGCATTCTGAGCAGTGGTAAGTCTGAGGATACCCTCTGAGACTCTCTGATACTAGGCCAGAAGAGAAAGAGGGACATACCTGGACAGGACAGCAGCCATCCATGTGGGGGGGCCGACACAGCACTGTACAAGCACTCTGGGCTCCAGGGCCCAGGCAAAGCTCCTCTCCCAAGCCCAAGATGGGAGTGGCACTGCAAGCCAACGGCATTACAGGGTGTAGAGAGCAGTGGTCAGGACTACACGCACCGTCTTGTGCTCAGTGTGCTGCCTGGTGATAGATCTGTCAGCCTTCATCCCAAGACTGGCCTGGCGGTGTACCATAACGTGCGTGCAGGTATGCCTAATGATCTATTTATTACACTTGCTGCAGAGGCATTGTTACACTCTGTGTGCCACAGACTGTAGCGCTGCCTGTCGCTGGTGCCATGTGCGGCTGCAGAGCAGGGACACCATGCATTTAATTTTGTCCCGGAGGGGAGGTGGGTTTGAATACCCCTAACCCCCCCCCCTATCTACACTGGTTGTATCTAGTAAGGTAGAGCAAAGCACTGATATGCACACTGCCCTAAGACTTAGGTTACAATAGAATTTCCACATTTTGTCATGTTAGAACCAAAAACGTAAATGTATTTTATTTGGGATTTTATATGATAAACCAACACAAAGTGGCACATAACTTTGGAGTGGAAGGAGAATAATAAATAATTTTTTTTTTACAAATAAATATCTGGAAAGTGTGGCGTGCATTTGTTTTCAGCCCCCCCTGAGTCCCCCCTGAATACTTTGTAGAACCACCTTTTGCTGCAATTACAGCTGCAAGTCTTTTTGGGGATGTCTCTACCAGCTTTGCACATCTAGAGAGTGACATTTTTGCCCATTCTTCTTTGCAAAATAGCTCAAGCTCTGTCAGATTGGATGGAGAGCGTCTGTGAACAGCAATTTTCAAGTCTTGCCACAGATTCTCAATTGAATTTAGGTCTGGACTTTGACTGGACCATTCTAACACATAAATATGCTTTGATCTACACTATTCCATTGTAGCTCTGGCTGTATGTTTAGATTGCCCTGTATTTGGCTCCATCCATCTTCCCATCAACTCTGACCAGCTTCCCTGTCTCTGCTGAAGAAAAAAAAAATGTTTCACGGTGGGGATGGTGTGTTCATAGTGATGTGCAGTGTTAGTTTTCCGCCACATATATCGTTTTGCTTTTAGGCCAAAAAGTATCATTTTGGTCTCATCTGACCAGAGCACCTTCTTCCACATGTTTGCTGCGCCCCCCATATGGCTTCTCGCAAACTGCAAACGGGACTTCTTATGGCATTCTTTCAACAATGGCTTTCTTCTTGCTACTCTTCCATAAAGGCCAGTTTTGTGGAGAGCACGACTAATAGTTGTCCTGTGGACAGATTCTCCCACCTGAGCTGTGGATCTCTGCAGCTCCTCCAGAGTTACCATGGGCCTCTTAGCTGCTTCTCTGATTAATGCTCTTCTTGCCCGGCCTGTCAGTTTAGGTGGACGTCCATGTCTTGGTAGGTTTGCAGTTGTGCCATACTCTTTCCATTTGTGGATGATGGATTGAACAGTGCTTCGTGAGATGTTCAGAGCTTGGGATATTTTTTTATTACCTAACCCTGCTTTAAGCTTCTCCACAACTTTATCCCTGGCCTGTCTGGTGTATTCCTTGGCATTCATGATGCTGTTTGTTCACTAAGGTTCTCTAACAAACCTATGAGGGCTTCACAGAGCAGCTGTATTTATACTGAGATTAAATTATCTATTATAATATAATAATATATTTCCTAATTAGGTGACTTCTGAAGGCAATTGGTTCCATTAGATTTTAGTTAGGGGTATCAGAGTAAAGGGGGCTGAATACAAATGCACACCACACTTTTCAGATATTTATCTGGAAAAACCATTTATCATTTTCCTTCCTCTTCATAATCATGTGCCACTTTGTGTTGGTATATTACATAAAATCCCAATAAAATACATTTAAGTTTTTGGTTGTAACATGACAAAATGTGGACTATTTCAAGGGGTAAGAATACTTTTTCAAGGCACTGTATACAATACAGCAAGCTGTTGTTAGATTTGTAGTTGTGTATAGTAAGGTAGAGCAAAGCACTGATATGCACATAACCCCTTAGGTAACAAAAGAATTTCACTTTTCAACAGTTTACAACTGTCAGAATGATGAAAGGCAACAGTCCCTGCTTACTGTAGCCTACAGCAAGTGCTGTAACGGGAATAGGCTAATATATATTAGTTCTGCCCTTACCTGAAACCATTGACCTGATCTGGAATATGCAGTTCAGTTTTGGGCACCAGTTCTCAAAATGGATATCGGGGAACTGGAGAAAGTGTAGAGAAGAGCAACCAAACTGATAAGAGACATGGAGGAACTCAGCTATGAGCAAAGATTAGAGGAACTGAATTTATTCTCTCTTGAGAAGAGGAGATTAAGAGGGATATGATCAACATTTATAAATACATAAGTGGTCCATATAGTGACCTTGGTGTGGAGTTATTTACTCCACATACAGAAAAGCTTCTTCACAGTAAGAGCTCCCTCAAGAACTAGTTTCATTCTGTCCAGCTCAGTAGATTTTCTTAAAAAGAGCTGGATATATTCCTAAATGCACAAAATATAACTAGATATCCACATTTATACGTAATAACAGCATAGATTGTTGATCCAGTGACTATCTGATTGCTTTTGGGGGATCAGGGAGGATTTATTTTTCACCCCGCTAGAGCAAATTAGGCCCTGCTTTATAGGAGTTTTGGCGTTCCTCTTGATCAGCTGTGGGTAAAGGGTTTTGCATATGGAGGTTTTCTATTTATTTATTTATTTTTATGTTAATTGAACTAGGTGTAACCAAAAGTAAATTAAAAAATGAATCTTTTCAACCCATTATTGCTGTATGTCAGGTGATGTTACAGACCACTGCCAGGTCATAGCCGTGGAAGGTTTCCAGTACCTGGAAGTGAGCTAGACCTCAAAGCTCACAGCGGATTGGTTGATGCAGCTGTACAAATACTGTAGTTCTTGTTATGTCTGGAAAGGGTTTTGTCCATGAGTTTGAATGTCATATCTTAATGGTACATTTTGTGAAAGCTGTGAGATATTAAATGTAATATTTTCTCAATATTACATTTTTATCTGTCTTTGCCGTGTTATTTTTCAAACAGTAAAATCCCTGTGTGTGTTATAGATCATTTCTAGTAATGTATTGTAAGCAATAATAACCCTGTGTGTCTGTGCCAGAGTAAATGTCCAGGGGCTGATGTCATACATTAAAGAAGTATATGAGATCACTTCATTCAACAAAGACTACTTGTAGAATGTTCCTTCAGGATTTCATTTATTACCTACTCATAAAAAATTGAGTTTCTTTTGTTTCCAAGAAGCACCTATGAATAGTTAAACAGGTATTTCTCAAAGAAAAAAAAGAATAGATGTGCAAATAATTCTTCTTTAATCCGTCTGACATTAATATGCACAGGAGGCTAGGGCCCCTTTCACACTCGGATCCGCCTGTCAATTTTTCAGTTGGATCCGAGCGTGCCACCCATTGACTTCTACAGGCAGGCGGATGACAGTAGAGATATGTCCGCTGACACCCGCCTGCCATCCGATCCGATAGGATCCCCTCAAAACAGACGTATGGCGATACGTTCGCCATACATCCAGCGGAACGGTTTGGATGAAAACGGACAAGCAGAACCATTTTCGTCCGATCATAGAGGAGAGCGGGGCTCTGACAGGTCCATTCCTGTACAGTGAGCGGAGACGGGCCTGTCATCCGCCTGCTCAGCGGGGATCTACGGAGCGACTCCCCTCTGAGCTGGTGGAGTCCGCTAAGCGGATCCTCCCTGTGTGAAAGGGGCCTTAGAGTATCAGCATTGTAACATGCAGTAAATGCTAATGCAGGATTCAGAAGTATTATTAATGGTAAAGTGGAACCTCAATCAACATTGACTATTTTTAATCCTTATGTTGCTAACATTAGTGAATAGATAGAAAAGTATATCATATTTACTTGTTTTAAGCACTTCCGGACCGCCCACCGTCATTATACGTTGGTATTTTGAAGGCGGACATCGTTGTTATGGCAGCAGCTAGCCCCGCTATCCTCATCTTCAGCGGGTGGTCCGGGTTTAAGATAAAAGTGGTCTCTGCGGCGGATTCACCATGAGATCACTTTTATCAGCGGCGGGAGAGGGGCCCCCGTCGGTAGCGGCGGAGGCGATCGCGTCTGTCCCCTTGCTGGACATGGAGACGAGTGAGGGGAAGAAAGCCACCACCCGTCTCCATATCACTGCAGAGCGGAAGCAACGTCAAAACGTCACTTCCGCCCATAGCTCTTAAAGGGCCATTTTTTGTCTTCATTTTTTTAAATGACAACATTTTTATTTATTTTTTTATTGCATTTTAATGTAAATATGAGATCTGTGGTCTTTTTGACCCCAGATCTTATATTTAAGAGGTCCTGTCATGCTTTTTTCTATTACAAGGGATGTTTACATTCCTTGTAATAGGAATAAAGGTGACACATTTAAAAAAAAAAAAAAAACAGTGTAAAAATGTAAAAAAAAAGGTAAGATAAATAAGAAAAAAAAAAAAAATTTAAACGCACCCCATCCCGACGAGCTCGCGCGCAGAAGCGAATGTATACGTGACTAGCGCCTGCATATGAAAACGATGTTAAAACCACACATGTGAGGTTCCACTATGATCGGTAGAGCGAGAGCAATAATTATAGCCCTAGACCTCCTCTGTAACTTAAAACATTCAACCTGTAGAATTTTTTAAATGTCGCCTATGAAGATTTTTAAGGGTAAAAGTTTGTCGCCATTCCACAAGCGGGCGCAATTTTGAAGCACGACATGTTGGGTATCAATTTACCCCGTGTAACATTATCTTTCACAATATAAAAAAAAATAGGCTAACTTTAGACTTGTCTTATTTTTTAATTCAAAAAAGTGTATTTTTTCCAAAAAAAGTGCACTTGTAAGACTACTGCGCAAATACGGTGTGACAGAAAGTATTGCCACGACCGCCATTTTATTCTCTAGGGTGTTAAAAAAAATGTATCATGTTTGGGGGTTCTAAGTAATTTTCTAGCAAAAAAAAAACAGTTTTTAACTTGTAAACAACAAATCTCAGAAAGAGGCTTGGTCCATAAATGGTTAAACCTTTCAGTTACTTCCTGATTTCCAGGTCTAAGCAAATTATGTCATACATCCCAGGAGTCTTAAGGGGGGGGGTGGAGGGGGGATGTGATCAGCTAAGCACACCCTCCTGCCTGCTTGCCTGAGCTAAGGGCAGATAGATTCCAAGAAGTAAGTGCTACATGAATCATTTGCCCTGACTCAAGATGGCCACAGCCAGAAATGCCAGGGGGTGTTTTTCAAAGTGATTTCTCAGCAAAATAAAGCATGGAGACATGGATGGATGGGTGAGATTGCTTTGAATATCAAAAATGAAGTTAATAGTGTTTTTGGTTTGTAGTGCTCAGATGCAGTGTTCCACTTTAATTAATATATGTGGATAGTCAGAATGTTTTTAGAACTTTTACATAGAACAAGGAAGGGTCAAAATCCCTGCCAGTCTGTTTTTTAGCTGTCTATGTACCATTGGGGTAAATTTTCATTCACTTCCTTCCAGACCCGCAATAGAAAAATAGAAGAAATCTCCCAAAATCAGGGGAATTCCCCTCTTAGACAGTTGTCCCCAAAACATTTCTCCCCATTGGAAGATTTCCCCTTAACTTTTGTTCTGGGAAAACTCAAAAATTTTGGATTTCCCTTCACTTTTTGTTTCCGTGAAAGAGTCAAATAAAGGGGTGAATCTTCCCAGTGGGGATACAGACAGGAATAAAAACTTGGCAAGGGAATTAACCCTTTCCCATGTCTTCCAAAGTGGAAAAAAAATGTTTTTCCTAATGATAAACTTTAAACTGTTTCTACAGTAAAGCCAGATTTTTTTTAATTAGAAAAGAGCTAGAAGAAAAGAGTTAGATCCTACATTGTTTCTTCTTTTTTCTTTTGCTGTCTGTGGCCCTGTTCAGTAAATTCCCTATTTATAGTTGTCCAAGCAACTGTTGTCACCAGAATTCAAATTCATAGGAGATCCAACATTTCCACAACAGAGATAGACGTGAAGCCTTCCAATTGGGATATTTTTTGCAGGACAATTGGCTAAGAGGGATTTCCACTTCTGTTGTGTCTAATGAATAGTATAGGGAAAGTTTCCTATTGGGACACAGATGGGGAAAAAAACTGAAGTTATACAGAAATAGTAAGCTAAGTTCTTGGCTGGCTTTATGTTTGACAATGTCATCAAGCCAGAGGATAGAACCTCTTTAATGTTGATCCATAACCTCCATATCTCCTGACCAAAGCTGGCAGATTGCCCACACAGGGGTTTTGACGGAACAAAATATTGCAAAATAATTTTTATGGCATTTCAGAGAACTCTGAATGATACTTTATAGCAAACATATTGTGTGATAAAAGAGAAAATATCAGACCTTGTCTTGTTAAAGTGAGAGTAAACTCCCATTTCTGACTTTTACCGTAAGGTAAGCCTATAATAAGGCTTACCTATAGGTACTGTAAATATCTGTAAATATCTCCCAAACATACACCGTTTAGGAGATATTTACTCTACATGTAGCCGGTGACGTCACCGAAGTAAGTGGCGTCTCCCACGCACATGAGCAGGAGTGACGTCATTGTGTCTCTGGCTACTCACACAACCGGAGTCCTTGAACCTGGAAGGAAGACCGGGTGAGGATGTAGGCCCTCTCAGCAGTGAGAGCGCAGCGCTGGAGGGCTTCGTTTTCAGGTAAGTTTTACATAATGTGCTAGTATGCAATGCATACTAGCACAGTATGGTTTAACCTTGCAGGTTGCAAAAAAAAAAAAAAAAAACGTGGGTGTTTACTACTGCTTTAACTGTTGGATGATTAGTGCTGTTGTTGACCAAATATTTTTAACCCCATCAAACTACTATATCTTGCATTTCACTGATGCCTTGTGGCCTTCCCATGAAAGCTATATATATCTTCAGTCAGTTATTGCCTAGTCCAGCTCCTCTGGGACTAGAGCTGCACACCTACAGCAGGGTTCTTGTTTTTTCTAGGACCAAAAGTGAGCATGTTCTGGAGGTACAGAGACAGAATACACTGCAGTTGCTGTGGTATAGATCAGTGGTCTCCATTCTTTCAAAACAAAGGTTTATTGTCCTTCAGATCTTGGGGGGGTTGGACTGTGGCAAGTGGGAATAGCAAATGTCCTGATATCAGTGGGAGTGAACAATACCCCATGTTTGGTATTGGGAGAGGAATAGTCCCCATTATTGGTGTCAGTGGGTAGAATTGTGACCCATTGTTGGTGTCAGTGGGAGGAATTGAGACCCATTGTTAGTGTCATTGGTAGAATTTTGGCAAACCATTGGTGTCAGTGGAAGGAATAGTGCCCTATCGTTGGTGTCATTAAAAGGAATTGTGCCCCATCGTTGGTGCCTTTGGGAGGAATTGTTCTCCATCAGTGACAGTGGGAGGAGTTGTGCCCCATCATTGGTGTCAGGAGGAATTGTGCCATAAGTGTCAGCTGATGGAGGTTTTCCCAATCGTTGGTGTCAGTGGGGGGAATAGTGCCCCATTTTTGGTGTCCATGACAGAAATGATTTCCTAATGTTGGAGTTAGTGGATGGAATAGTGCCCCAAAGGCTGGACAAAGCCGCAGTTTGGAGACCACTGGTAAATATAGATCTTTCTGGAGTTACTGTGTTGACTAGAAGTTTGGTGTTTCAGACAAGAGTACCAGACCCTTCTTCCTGAACCCACTTTCTTTTTCTTTTTAGCAGTAATAACAAGTTCTGTGTTTACATTGTGGTTCCAGCCTTAGTCTTACACCCCTAAGGCTCGGTTCACACTGGGGTGACTTGGGATCCGACTTGTACGCCCTCAAGTCGCCCCAAGTCGCCCCAGAAATAGTTTGAATGGGAGTTAAGGCTAGCGTCTTAATAGACGCTACTGAAGTCGCTCCGACTTCAGAGCGTACTCCCTGTACTACTTTGATCCGACTTGGTAGGCGACCTGTACCATAGAAATCAATGGAAGTCGCCTCCAAGTCGGATCTCTCTGTAAAGTCAAGCGACTTTGCAGGGAAAACCCCTCCCTCCCCCCCTCCCTCCCAGAGAGCTGATTGGCCACAGGCGAAGTCGCCTGTCATGGAGGCGACTTCAAGTCGCCTTGTAATTTGCTAAAGTCGCGTCGAAGTCGCGTCGAAGCCGCCGTGCAAAGTCGCGCTGAAGTCGTGTTGCCCCAGTGTGAACCGACCCTGAGTGTTTTGGTATCTAGCGTTTATTAACCAGTATTACATCTGTTAAAAAAGAAATAAGAAAGCGGGTACCCAAAAGCAGGCCCCAGAAATGTGTCAATTTCCAAGTTTGCAGACACAAGAGATGTGTGATACAATATTACTGTACTACCAATACGATTATTTCATTTGTAGTGGTAATACTCTGTTCTTGATTTATTCTACTCTCCCATAAGATGTCTTTAGTGGAATAAAGTCAAAGATTTTACTTCAAAACATGAAATGTTCATGCTGGCTCATTTATCATACACGAGCGCTTGAATGACAGGGAATTTGAAGGGACATGAGCACATACTTCTGCTGTGTTTGATTTGTGATATCACAGGGCAGCAGAACACATGCAACACATTTTATCTCAATACATGAAGTCATTTCCCATGATGCATACTGTTACATTTCCTGATTTGTTTCCATTACATTTTCAGGAATCTCAATGAGGATACTTAGGAGGTAATTTATGAGGCACAATGCACATTTTCATACAGTATTTACGAAATGGTGCGCCGGTAACAGAGCACGAATCCCCCATTTGCTATAGCATTCTCGGCGCATGGGAGAATGCAATCTGTGCACCAATATGGACATGACGCACGGCATCTCCAAATTTCTTTTGACAGAAGATGGAGGTGCCAATATTATGGGGTGATGTGAGGAAGTTTAGTAACAACTGCCCAAGTAACAAATATCCCCAAAATAGAATGAGAAAGTAACTTTTTCAGAGAAAGCCTGCTGTGCCTGCAAGTACGTTTAGAACTGCATGAGATCAATGTAAGCAGTGCGGATGCGCAAGCGGCTGTTGCGCTCATTCACATGCATTTGTTCACTGTGCGGCCAAAATCTTGGTAAATGTTAAGCAACGTACATGCAATTGCACAAGTTAAACGGGCGCACCTCTAAAGTTGCCAATTTTTTTATTCTGGTTCACCTTTATGTATTTTTTAAGGAGATTTGCACACAGGTCATGTTAGCATATTACGTTGCCAAAATGTGACATGCACCTTGTTAAAATTATGTAAAAAGACTCTCGCTCCTCTAGCTCCTCCTAGAAGGGCATTTAACCTTCCCCCTCTAATGTATATGAGTTCCTTGGGCTAGCTTTTGGGGAACTCCACACTCCATTTCCCAATCCTCTTGTCTCCCCCCTCTAACCCCTTGGATTTCCATGGGCTAACTTTTGCTTTTAAAGGGGAACTCCACACTCCATTTCCCAATCCTCTTGTCTCCCCCCTCTAACCCCTTGGATTTCCATGGGCTAACTTTTGCTTTTAAAGGGGAACTCTACACTCCACTCTATTCTCAAAAGGCAGTGAGCTGCCTTCACCAATCCAAACCACAACCTTTCTCAGAGCATACAACAGGGATAGCTAGGAAAGGGACGTGCAGAGCGATTGCCCAACCCCCTCCTGAACCATACAAGGCCACATGCACTCAACATAGCTGGCTACCTTTGGGGCATGTTGGGCTCAGCCCAATAACAACCACAAAGCACCTTGTACCCACTAGTTTAAAGGGGCTTTCCACATTCCGTAAAGCCCCCTCTCTGCAGCCCCCCCACAACCCCAGCCTAGGGTTGTGTGAGAGAGGCCCTTGTCCCCCTGAATATGGGAACAAGGTGGTTGACTTTTGGGGTGCCCGAGCCCCTCCTGCCCCCCAAGCATCCACCCCTCTTTCATGGGCTGGCTTGCTGTGTGTTTGGCTAGGAGTTTGTTAGTGTGTTTGAGGGGTCCATTATTTTTTTAGTTTGGGGTGGTTTTTTTCACATGGGGGTTCTCATTTTAAGCCTTAACAGACCCAAATGGCCTTATATGTATTGGGGGGCAGGCTATTTTTTGTTTTGAGTTAAAATCTTGCAGCTGGGATGTAGATTTGTAAGTTTTCTCTAAAGCTGTACATCTTTGAAGCAGCATTTTGGATACATGCTACAGATGAACCACTTTACAAGCAGAGTAAGCCCCAAGTTACTAGCTTTTAGGCAATTTAGAATTTTTAAAGGCACTTCTTGTTTCGTTTTTGGGGTTGTCAAAATTGGTGACATTGATATATGTCCCTTAGGGTGGGACCTGGGACCCCATACCCATTTTAGGGGCAATATCTAGAATATAAGTGGGGACTCGCAAAATTAACAAGTCAGTTCCCATAGACTGCAATGGTATTTGTTGTATAGCTTTTGCCCATGTTAGGCTCTTTGTTTGCCCCCCTGGACCGGGGGGGTGTTTGTCCCATCTCTAATTTTATAGCATGCTGGATGATGTGCTTAATTTTGGACATGGGGATGGCTTATTTTGTGCTAGCAGCATTTGGGGTGTTCTGGGCATGCTCAGGGACTTTGCTTTTTTGTTGTGGCTTTTGGTGTGTGAAATGCATTTGTGTTGGTCTGGACATGCTCAGGGACTTTGTTTTTTGTTTTTTTTTGGTGCTTTTTGTTTGTGAACAGCACTTGGATTTTTCTGGGCATGCTCGGAGAGTGTGTTTTTTGGGTTAGTAATTTATGGACATCCTTAACAGGTGTACTGACTTTGAAGTTCTGTCTCTACATGAACTTGCATTTTGTGTGTTTCAGGGACTGTGCATGTGTTTTCAATTGCCTCATTAGCACACAAACCTATGTTATATAAAGTTTGCAGATAGTATTCTTTATCTTGCCCTGAAAAGAGGCAAGATTGCTTGATGGTGTGTGGCAAGAGAGTACCTTTGGGTGCCCTTATAGAGTTTGTAACACATGTATTTTCTCTTTGTATTTTGTTTGTTATGTCTTTGTAAAACAGATGTGTTTTAGAGCAAGGTTTTTTGTTTTTTTTTGGGGAGGGGGGGGGTGATATTTTTCACTGAAATATTGACCAATAAAATTTGTAGCAATTTTTTATGTTTTATGTGTTTTGTTAATAATTTGTTTTGCAGATGCATGCTCAAGCCAAGTGATGCATTTTACACTCAAACCCCCCCCCCCCAAACAAGTTTCGTGCAACAGATTTCCCAGCTGCAGCTTAACTAGGCTGATTGGCATGGCAAAACAAAAAAAAGTGTGATTTGTCTAATAGCTACTTTCCTGGTGCTTTTATGGTAGCATATGCATGGATTGTGTGTATGCTGCCATGGATAGGAACCAGGAAAGAAAAATGACAGAGAAGTACGTATTCAATTTTCCATTTTAGCGCAGTGGTTCTCAGCCTCAGTCCTCAAGTACCCCCAACAGGACATGTTTTGGGAATTTATCTTAGCTAAATAGCTGTCCAAAATACCAAGCCATCAACTGTGATTTAAAGCACCTGTGCAAGATGAAGGTAAACCTGCAAACATGGCCTGTTGGAGGTACTTGAGAACAGGGTTGGGAACCACTGATTTAGAGCACTGAGCTAAAATCTAACTCAAGACAATCCCATTCTATAGCTATATAAATATCTATACATATATAGACATATATGTAGGTTCTTGTGTCCAACAGCACAGAGAAGTTGGGTAGATGCCACGCTCCCAATTCTGGAGTCATAATAATGGTCTAGCACAAGGGTCTTCAAACTACGGCCCTCCAGTTATTCAGGAACTACAATTCCCATCATGCCTAGTCTTGTCTGTGAATGTCAGAGTTTTACAATGCCTCATGGGACGTGTAGCTCCGCAGCAGCGGGAGAGCTGTAGTTTGTAGATTCCTGATCACTCTAGCATATCTTGAAAAAAGCTGTTTTTTCTTGTGCTTTGTATAATGCCCAAGAAATATTGTTAGGAAAATACAAGTGGGTCATGGCACATCTACATTTCAAATTTGGCACTTAATAAGGTCATGTACTATGCAATCTGATTGGCCAATCTCTGTACAACTCGATATTTAGGCAAAATAGGTAACTTGAACAAAATAATCAAAAATTATAGGAAATCAAACAGGCTTTTGCACTAATTCTAATTTATTTAAGATCTAACTGATTGCAGTGTATAGTCACCTTTAAAGATCAAGATCTGAAAATATGAATGTATTCGGTTTAGAAACACTTCTCTGTTTTTTGTAATGTAATGAAAGATTTGGGTAAAAAAAGAAAAAAAAAAAAAACACATTTCAAAGATATATTAGAAGTGATAGGAATGAGATTAGCATCAAAAGGGTTAATTAACTGAGTACACCTACTAATTGCCTAACAAGACACATCCAATGAGATTAAAATAATCAATTGTATTGGGCGTGCGCTATTATCAATGAGAAAAACACAGTTACCCTAGCGCCAGTTGCAGTTTACATATGCGGGTATTTATTATCGTTATTTGCGATTCAATGTGCGCCGGTTCGCACGTTCAAATACTTACTTTTCCGGCGCACGAATTAATGTATGAACGGTGCAGTGCCTTCTTCTTAGTAAATCACCCCCTTATTGTTTGATGATGAATGATGGATAAATTGGAAATAAAGGTGAACAATCAATTTGTGCACATTTGCCAATAGTAAGCCGCCATGATAAAAATGGTTGAATGGCATACTAATACAATATCCATGTGGCTGTTTTATGTATTTCAGTGAATTCTTGCTCCCTCTTCAGCATTACATTAACATCCCATCTCCTGCTTTTCACTGACCATCCATCATGTCATCAGCTCTGTCAGCTAATGTGAAACAAATTCCTTGAAGGGAAGACAAAAGGCGTCGAATATTGACTTCAGCTGATATGTCCTTGTTAATCATCTTCTGTTCATTTGTATTGCACAGCTATGTGTGTTTGACAGATTTGATAACATTAGATTAGGAGCTGTTTAAACTGGAAATAAAAAGGTCCAAGAAGTTGATTAGGGCCTCATTCACACGGGTGTACTCCGAGCGAAGAGCTGTTTTTTCCAGCTCGGGATACATAGGTCACAGCTGCTGGTCCCAATTTGACATCCATGCAGGGGCTGTCCCAATGTGAGTTTGGGGACATGCACCGCACCAACATGGCTGTCAAAATGGGACTTGGAACGGTGTCCAGGCAGCTACTGACATGAATAGGACTGCCTACACACGAATGCACAAAACATCCGAAAAATACCCATGTGGCTCAACCCCAGGTTCTCTGCGCTGAAAACTGGTGTACTGACAATGACCTTTGTATATGCTTTTGTTTTTATTGAATATTCTACTTTCAAAGTTTTTCGCTTTTTGCCTAATCTTCATGGAATATACACCAGGCCTGAAGAATTGCGCAAGCCTTTTCTGGCTATGGATGACTTTGGCATTTCAAGCATAAACAGATCCTAAAATTAGTGAGTATTTTCTATAGGGATTCGTACATCTGAGCTGACTCAAAAAGATTTCTTCATAATTCAATGCAATTAACATTTTGGAAACCAATTTACATCTATTTAGTTTTAGAGAAATCCATTGAAATACCTGACACATTTTTGTGGTCGCTGCTTTAGGGTGCATAGAGGAAGTACAGAGAAG
Source organism: Lithobates clamitans (assembly GCA_037952925.1). Lineage (NCBI taxonomy): Eukaryota > Metazoa > Chordata > Amphibia > Anura > Ranidae > Lithobates > Lithobates clamitans. The sequence continues at coordinate 1,181,829 of JBBGZY010000125.1, read as the reverse complement.
GGCATTTGCATTTCTATAAAAGATTGACTGTGTCAGGGGATTTAAAAATGTATTAAATCATAATTGCATGCTAATAGTGTATTAGTCCTTTCCTTTGCTTGAAAATGCTCAGTGTTCCACAAGAAATGTATTCGCTGGTTTACAAAAAAGGAAAAGAATAGGTACTGTGGAGTGTGCATTTTTCATAGAGGTCTAAGTAACAGTTTAAAGAATTTTAAACTCTATTCTAGTTTATTTAGAACTGTCATTTGTGTCATGGATGGAAGTTGGTGGGAATAGAATGAGTGTATATCTTTGTAGCTCCAATGCAATGTACCAGCAATGTGAACTTCCTCAGGTCCTCACCCAGACAGCGCAGTGATGGGAGGAGATCCAGAGGGGAACTTCCTGGTGCTGCTTGCTTTGCCAAAGAACAAGAAAACAGAGCAGACCAAGTACTGGTGCTGCTGATTCTGTATTCACGATTTGGTACTTGTGCCCGGTTTCTAGGGCAGCAGGGTAAAGGTAGAGCTGAATCTTCCACAAGGCACTGCCCAGTGGATGTCCAGGTGGTAAAGCTACAACTTCCTCTATACCAGAGGGATTGGTCAAAGCTGTACACCTACCTGTGATATGGGAGGATGCACTTGTGGGCAGGTGTCTAATGGGGTGGGCCATGGCAGTATAGGCAATGCAAATTGGTTGGGTTCTCTGTGACTACTGCAATCCTTATTAAAGCTAAATTTCAGGTATGCCTATTTAGACATAGTTACATTGGTCAAGCTTGGATCAGTGAAACGGTGCATGCACCATACTCGGCCAATTGCTGTGGAAGCTGTAAATCACTGCTACTATACAGTGATTGCCACTAGCTTCTGGGTCCTTTGCAAGATCACTCGCTCGGCAGGAGCGCAATTCAGAGAGCACTTCGCATTTTCCCAATGAATGCAAAGCATTTTTCAGATTGAATGAAGTGGAGATTGTAATGTTGCCTTTCTGCCTCGCCACCTTGTCCAATCAGAGAATGCTTTGCGTTCATTGAGAAATTTGCAGTGTTCTCAGAATGGCGCCTATGATGAGTGAGTGACCTCTTGCTTTCACTAAGCAGCAGGGCAGTTGCTTGGACTGGGACCAGGAAGCCAGTGACCACCACTGTAGTATTGGTGCCTACATCAATGATTTACAGCTTCCTTTTGGATTGACAAGCTACGGCACATGCATAGTCCAAATAAAGGGGTTGGGAGGGGATCTTGCTTCTGCATAAGGGCCACATTTTGCCTAATTCTGTCTCTGGGTAAAGGATTTCATATTCAAAGTACTGCTTTGGTGGGCACACATCTTTGCCATTGCCATTTGGCAATAGCTTCACGTCGCTTCTGGTTTCAAACTTTTCTTTGTGTCTTACTGTCCTTTTTATTGTATGAACTATACTGGCTATTCTCTTAATCCTTTTGATAAATCTAGCACCACAACTAGGGGATTGAAAAGTCTCTGAGGCTCCGGCAGCACATATTCATCATCTCTTTACTGTAAGCTCCTGTTGGATGGACAGTCAAGTCCAGTGGGAGCTCAACAATGTAATGCCTGAGCCCTGACTCCCATACGATATAATTATGTGAAGCTCTAAAAAGCAAACTCAGCATTCAATATACCTAGAGCAGCATGAACACTATATACTAGGGAATGGTATCTGCACTGCAGCCCCTTTGTAGAGGAGTTCATCATGTGTTGATGCTGCCTTCTTCACTTTGTCTGACTTCATTGGAAGATTTTTCCAAAGCTATGAAAGCAGGTCAGAGGCTTAACTTCACCTACACGCAACGACGCAGTAAATAAATCAGCATTACAGTTGAATACATCTGCATGAGGTTTCCATTGTCTAGACAGATATGAATATTCATCAGAGTCTCAACAGACAATCTTCTGGCAAAGATCAAGTTAACCGTGCTTCTAAGAACTATGACTAACCCAGAATACATATTTTAACATACAGCAGACTGCTGATTGGCTCTCAGTGGTCACATGCTCTTCACTGTCAGAGTGCATTACATGGCATTTCATGTGGAAAAGAGAAAACTTCATGCTGACATTTCTAATAAAAGATATGTGATGATAACTAGACGTCGTGATTCCATTTAGACTAAAAAAAACAGCCTTTAGGTGTCCGTTTATGAAGCAGTGATCAGCGGTGATCCCGAGGATCACCGCTGATCACAGTCCATAAACAGTTTATGAAACAGTGATAATCGGGGGAGAACATGTTTGAACTTGTTCTCCCGCCGATTATCTCTACACACGGAGAATCCTCATTGAATGACACAGAAAGGGCCAGTTTATGAAGCGGTGATCTCACCGCTTCACTGGCGATCTGTGTCAGAATTCACACTCCCAGGTTCACCAGCTCAGAGGTGGTGAATCGGGGAGTGAAGAGGAAATCTGGGGGGATCTGAGGGGGAAGGAGGAAGATTTTTAACTTCCTTATGCCTCGTTCAGACCCCCCAACACTGTAAGCATGTCCCCCTGTCATATTTATGTGTATACATATTTATACATATATACATATAATGTGTATATGTATATATATATCATGTGTGTGTATATACATGTATATATAGTGTGTGTGTGTGTATACATATGTGTATAATGTAGGGGGACACATTATTTTATTAACATTAATCCACGCGCCGTTGAGCGGTGATAATTTATCACTGCTTGATAAACTGACATTTGGTACTATAATCTCGTAAAGTCTCACGAGATTCCAGTATCAGGGGCCGTTCTCCACTATTTGAAGCATTTGTAGATCTCTTCACTCCTCCAAAGGTGAAGTGATCTACACCGCTTCATAAACTGCACACAGAGGAGAAAAATCTTCACTGTGAATGTCGGAGAATGAAGCAGTGAATAGATTTCACTGCTTCATAAACGGACACCTAAATAAGTATACAAAACTGGAGCTCTACTGGACTGGACTTGGGCTGGGGCTATACTGTGAGTCACTAAAATGGGCTAATTATCCACATAAGGAATTCTACATTTTTCTGACTTTTCTGATCTTTGTATAAGTTCTGGGCAAGTCAATTGAAAATTAGCAATGGCAGCCCTTGTTTTTTCATGACAACTTTACTTTAATCCAGCCTTGTTGCCAATATTCCGGTGGTTTAGGAACACCTTTTTCTGATCAGTGTGAATTTTTTTCTGTGCAGTGTTTAGTGGGAACATCACTGTGTAGATGATATCATCACCGGTATTGTGCTTTCACATCATTGTCCCACCTTCTTTACTCTTGTGTTTTCCTCTTCCCTACAAGTCTCCATTGTAATTCATTGGTCCCCACCTGTAAGTCTTTTTAAGCTCTTTTCTATACTTTTCCTAGTCAGCTATGCTGTCACTCAGGAATTGAGGTTCATTATGTCCACAGAAGAAAGGTTTCTCAGACATTTCATGACATTTGCTGCCATGCCATTTAAAGTGAATACCAAAAAGAAATCATCAAGAGGGACTGGGGTCTGAACCAAGGGCGGACTGACAACTCATGGGGAGTAATAGGAGATCATGTGTCCCTGCCACACTCAAACCACACTGTCTACATTACATACGTTGGTCCCTACCCCCTTTAGCTGCAGAGGCAGCAGCTGAGGCTGTACACATGCCGTGGCAGAAATTACAGTATCTCACAAAAGTGAGTACACCCCTCACATTTTTGTAAATATTTTATTATATCTTTTCTTGTGACAACACTGAAGAAATGACACTTTGCTACAATGTAAAGTGAAAATGTCCAAATTGGGCCCAAATAGCCATTTTCGCTCCCCAGTGTCATGTGACTCGTTAGTGTTACAAGGTCTCAGGTGTGAATGGGGAGCAGATGTGTTAAATTTGTGTTATCGCTCTCACTCTCTCATACTGGTCATTGGAAGTTCAACATGGCACCTCATGGCAAAGAACTCTCTGAGAATCTGAAAAAAAGAAATGTTGCTCTACATAAAGATGGCCTAGGCTATAAGAAGATTGCCAAGACCCTGAAACTAAGCTGCAGCATGGTGGCCAAGACCATACGGCAGTTTAACAGGACAGGTTCCACTCAGAACAGGCCTCGCCATGGTCGACCAAAGAAGTTGAGTGCACATGCTCAGCGTCATATCTAGAGGTTGTCTTTGGGAAACAGACGTGTGAGTGCTGCCAGCATTGCTGCAGAGGTTGAAGGGGTGGGGGGTCAGCCTGCCAGTGCCCAGACCATACGCCGCACACTGCAGCAAATTGGTCTGCATGGCTGTTGTCCCAGAAGGAAGCCTCTTCTAAAGATGATGCAAAAGAAAGCCCGCAAACAGTTTGCTGAAGACAAACAGACTAAGAACATGGATTACTGGAACCATGTCCTGTGGTCTGATGAGACCAAGAAAAATGTATTTGGTTCAGAAGGTGTCAAGCATGTGTGGCGGCAACCAGGTGAAGAGTACAAAGACAAGTGTGTCTTGCCTACAGTCAAGCATGGTAGTTGGAGTGTCATGGTCTGGAGCTGCATGAGTGCTGCCGGCACTGGGAGGGAACCATGAATGGCAACATGTACTGTGACATACTGAAGCAGAGCATGATCCCCTCCCTTCGGAGACTGGGCCGCAGGGCAGTATTCCAACATGATAACGACCCCAAACACACCTCCAAGACGACCACTGCCTTGCTAAAGAAGCTTAGGGTAAAGGTGATGGACTGGCCAAGCATGTCTCCAGAGCTAAACCCTATTGAGCATCTGTGGGGCATCCTTAAACGGAAGGTGGAGGAGCGCAAGATCTCTAACATCCACCAGCCCCGTGATGTCGTCATGGAGGAGCGGAAGAGGACTCCAGTGACAACCTGTGAAGCTCTGGTGAACTCCATGCCCAAGAGGGCTAAGGCAGTGCTGGAAAATAATGGTGACCACACAAAATATTGACACTTTGGGCCCAATTTGGATATTTTCACTTAGGGGTGTACTCACTTTTGTTGCCAGCATTTTAGACATTAATGGCTGTGTGTTGAGTTATTTTGAGGGGACAGCAAATTTACACTGTTATACAAGCTGTACACTCACTACTTTACATTGTAGCAAAGTATCATTTCTTCAGTATTGTCACATGAAAAGATATAATAAAATATTTACAAAAATGTGAGGCGTGTACTCACATTTGTGAGATACTGTATACCCCCTGTTGCTTTTGGTAGGTGATAGTGATCCAATTAAGTGAATAGGGTCACTTTTTAAACACCCTACAACCATGTGTGATGCACGCAGCAGCATGCTAGCGTGGGATCCAAGGGGTTAAAGCAGGTGATGTGATGAGGCAATACAATGCCTCTTTATTGACTGCTTTAGCCACTTGGTTGATGTACTGCACAAGGTTGCATGGCCTTTGCAGAGCAGCCCCACGCCAAGCATGACAGGGTGTATAATTCCTTCTGAGGCTGCAACATGTGTACACCCCTGGCTACTGCAGGTAAAGGGGATGTGGTTGGGGTGGGGGTAAAAACAGGCATAAACTATGAGGTTTTACCACCCTTACTGTCCTGAGCTCCCTATTACAGTTGTTTTTTAGGGGACGCCTGGGATGAGAGCAGAGAGGGATCCCTGGGATGGGGGTAGAGAGGGACCCCTGGGATGGCAGCAGAGAGGGACCCCTGGGATGGGGGCAGAAAGGGATTCCTGGGATGGGAGCAGAGAGGGATTCCTGGGGTGTGGGCAGAGAGGGATTCCTGGGACGTGGGCAGAGAGGGATTCCTGGGATGTGGGCAGAGAGGGATCCCTGGGATGGGGGAAAGAGGAATCCCTGGCATGGGAGCAGAGAGGGATCCTTGGGATGGGGGCCGAGAGGGACCCCTGGGATGGGGGCCGAGAGGGGCCCCTGGGATGGGGCAGAGAGGGATCCCTGGGATGGAAGCAGAAAGGGGCCCCTGGGATGGGAGCAGAGAGGGGCCCCTGGGATGGGAGCAGAGAGGGGCAGGTGGCCACACTTTATTTTGGGAAAGGGGGGGTCGGATTTGAAATCCCCTCCATACCACCCACCCCCCTACTAACATATGTCCTCTCCCCTCAAAGAACATCCCCCCATCACTTCTCCATGTGTTAACTGCCCCAACCCCCTCCCCTATCCACAAACTACACAAACTACACACAGACGTCAGTAGCAGCATGGCTCCTGTGTAAGATCTCTCCTCCCCAGTTCCTCCCCCCTCTGGTCTATTTACATCAGAGCTGAGGAGGAGGATCCTCATTGAGTCTGTGTGATGTGCTGGGATTTGTTCTGGCACTGGGCTCCAGGATAAGCAAAGATTGGGACACAGGTACTCTCATGGGGCCCCCTGCTGGCCCCAGGCCCTCGGGCAGTGCCCGAGTGCCCTAATGGTCAGTTCGTCCCTGGTCTCAACCTTTTTCATTTATAAGGGTGAAGAAATCAAATCTATTCAACATGCTGACCTGCTCTGGAAAGGCTGCTCACGTAAGAACAAGGTTTCCTTTCTGTTGGGAACCCAGAGAGTTGGAAGCATAAAACAAACAGGAGTACAAACCCACCCCATTCCACTCTTACTCCTCTTCTTCCATAGCAGGCATTACAAAAAAACAGAGCTTTTGTCGAAACAGACTTTGATAAGACTACAGATTTTGGCCTGGAAGGTGTCTGTGGTTCATGTCAGCAACAGCAAAATAAACTGCATTACAATAAATCGAATCACTGGGATTAGTAAAGTAATGTGGCATTAAGTGAGCATTACATTCGACTGAAACCACTAAGATTATTAGGATTAAGCGGGAACTGACCATTTCTATACTAATGAGGTTCTAGTATGTCACATTCTCTTAGATGACTTAAAGGAGAATGGCAATAAATTTACTTTATATAAGTCTTTGTGTTCTAGAAATGGCTTTTCTTTAATAGTGTATGTACACACCAAGGATCCATTTGTTAATGTTTTCTGCAGACTTTGAAGCCATCCTTCACCATACTAGCACCAAGAGATGCCCTTAAAGCGGAGTTCCACCCAAAAATTGACATTTCGCTTTATGTGATGGTGGCCCCCTGACATGCCACATTTGGCATGTAATTTTTTTTGGGGGGGGAGAGCGGGGGGGGGGGGGGGCGGATACCCAGTTTTTAGGGGCACCCAGCTCCCACTTCCTCCCTGGGCTCTGCGGCGCCTGAAGGAAGTTGACCTCTCCCCCCTCCCTCCCTGCAATCTTCTGGGACACGTCACAGGTCCCAGAAAATTGCCCGACCATTCACAGCACGCAGTGCAGCTAGCTCATGCGCAGTGCGTGCCCAGCTGTGCAGCCCCAGCCGGGCGCCCACAGATACAATGTCGGCACTGTGGAGAGGAGGGGGAGAGGACCGGGGCTTTGTGAGCCCGCATTGCTGGACCGTAGGACAGGGGAGTGCCTGATTATTAAAAGTCAGCAGCTACACTTTTTGTAGCTGCTGACTTTTAAATGGGTGGAACTCCGCTTTAAGGATTTAAATAGCGTAAGATCACTAGGCTGATTTACAACTAGTGTGTGAGAGATATCATCATGATCAGAGATGATTTTGTTCACATTATCTTGGGAAATTATACACTACTCTATTGCTCAAGTTCTTAAGACATTAAAATAAATAAATCCCTGGGACATGATGGTTTATCTAATGTTTTTTTAAAAAATATGCTGATCTTTTAATACCTCATTTAATCTTATATTTTATTTATCTAAGAGATGGAAATATTGTTCTGCATGATGAAAACATAGCATATATTAGTGTTCTAATAGGCTCTAATAGGTTTCAAAAAAGGTGGACTTGGAGCGCAGAGCATTGCGCTCGGAGTCCACCCAAGTGTGTTAGAAAAGCGAATTAATATTTGCTTTTCTAACACTGAACTGAGTCTCAGCCAATCAGGAGGCACGGGTCTAATACCCGTCACCTGGCTGAAGGCACAGGCGCTCCAATTGGACGCCTAGCAGGAAGGAAAAAGAGGCAAATGGAGGACACAGGAGCCACCGCCTGACCCGCTGTTCATCCCACCACCCACTGCCTGACCCCACACCAAGATGGGGTAAGGGCAGGGCAGTCAGCGGGCGGGGGGGGTCACAGTGGCTGCATTTGATGGGCACAGTGGCTGCATTTGATATACATATATATGCCTTTTGCACCTTTGTGGTGTACAATTTTTTATATGGATCAGTCAGCCGAACAAAACCCGAGCTTCAAAAGAGGCACTTTAACTTGCTTGGTGGTTAATCGTGCTGCAGTATCTGAAGTCTAAATCCTCTGATGACCTGGTCCAACCGTTTCTGGGCATGGTAGCATTGAAGTATGTCTGGGGGGCATCATCCTCTAATGCCTCCATGTGATGCACATGCTAGTGTCTAATCTGGCAACCAATCATCCAGTTTGACAATACAGACACAATGCAAGAGACATGGCTCAGAAAACTGGTATTCAGCAATAGCAATTTTGTCCTGTTTCTCTGCTCAAGCAAGTCCGTGAGTATTCTCTTATTTTTAGTTTAGAATCTGTCAGCTGAAGATAAATGACCTCCCATCGGGGGTGTGATTAATGCCTAACCTTTGAATCATGTTTTAAGGCATGGGGCATATGTCAACATTATGAAAAATGACAGAAGAACACAGCATAAAACAGTGGGATACTGATCATTTTACTGGCTAGAAACAAAACATGCAAATTTATAAAAAAGTAATACCTATTTTTAAGGTCTAATCAGACATAAAACTATTTTCACTGATGGACACATGCTACTTGCTGAATGGCTGTAATTATTATCATATAATTCACATTCCCTGCCCTGCCAGTACTCTTATTTTCTGAATGGCTCCGCATCTCGGAAGGTCAAAATGATAGTAGAATAGTGCTTTCAGATTCCCAGCCCTGCCCTCTGCAGCCCTAAGCAAAGGATATGTATAAGACAAACAGCTGTAGCATTTGGAATAAAGCTTAATAATGAATTGTGGACTAGACCTTAAAGTGGAAGAAAAGTCTAAAGCAGGGTATACACACCAACTGGTTGAATAAAACGATGCGGATGTAGGGATATCTCCCGATGCGCTGTTGTATTCTAATAGCATGAATTAACCCCCATTAGAATACACAGGTAAAATGCTGATTTTTGAGCATGACCTTACGACAGAATGCGGTCATAAGACTGGCTTCTGTTGAACAGACAGCGGTACATACAGCAAAATGTATCTGGTTTCTGCTGAACTGTCTGATTTTCAGTGTATACCAGACTTAAAGCGGAGTCCCGCCTAAATGTTTTTTTTTTTTTAATAGTCAGCAGCTACAAATACTGCAGCTGCTGACTTTTAAAATATGGACACTTACCTGTCCAGGGCGCCCGCAATGTCCTCACCCGAAGCCGATCTTCGGTAAGGGAGTCAGGAAGTGAAACCTTGAAGCTTCACAGCCTGGTTCCCTACTGCGCATGTGTGAGTTGCGCTGCGCGTCCCCACTTGTCCCTGCTGTCTTCTGGGACCTGCGTGTGTCCCAGAAGACAGTGGTCGGACACGGAGGAGGGGCCGGACATGGCGTAGATCACTGCGGAGCCTGCGGTAATCTATGCCCAAAAGTGGGAGCAAATGCCTGTATTATACAGGTATATGCTCCCCCCTCCCTCCTGAAAGGTGCCAAATGTGACACCGGAGAGGGGGAGGAATCCAAAAAGCGGATGTTCCATTTTTGGGTGGAAATCCGCTTTAAGTATATCTATTCTTAGAGATTTTCCCTCCCATCTTGTCCTACCTTTACTGCCTAACCTGTATACAAAAGGTCTGTGTACTTACCTATTTTTAATCAGCCCGGGTCCAGTCACATGATCCTGCAGATCTGTGCAAGGGATCACTAAACAGCTCTAAATTCCGGGAGCCATGACATTACTCATAGACTCCCCATAACCGTTGTCCATGCTCCAGCCTCCAGACCTAAACCCTATTACGCATCTGTGGGGCATTTTCAAACAGAAGGTGGAGGAGCGCAAGGTGTCTATTATCCGCCAGCTCCGTGATGTCATCAAGCTCTGGTGAACTCCATGCCCAAGAGGGTTAAGGCAGTGCTGGAAAATAATTGTGGCCACAAAAAATATTGACACTTTGGGCCCAATTTGGATATTTTAACTTAGGGGTGTACTCAGGTTTGTTGCCAGAGGTTTGAACATTAATTTTGGGGGGACAGCAAATTTACACTGTTATACAAGCTGTACACTCACTACTTTACATTGTAGAAAAGTGTAATTTCTTCAGTTTTGTCATATGAAAAGATATAATAAAATCTTTACAAAAATGTGAGGGGTGTATATATATATTCCAGCCACTTTATTAGGTAATTAGGTACACCTTGCTAGTACCCATTTTGCTTGCCTTCAGAACTGCCTTAATTCTTCGTGGCATAGATTTAACAAGGTGTTTGAAACATTCCTTAGAGATTTTGGTCCATATTGACATGATAGCATCATGCAGTTGCTGCAGATTTGTCGACTGCACATCCATGATGTGACTCTCCCATTCCACCATATCCCAAAGGTACTCTATTGGATTGAGATCTGGTAACTGTGGAGGCCATTGGAGTACAGTGAGCTCATTGTCATGTTCAAGAAACTAGTTTGAGATGATTTGAGCTTTGTGACATGGTGCATTATCCAGCTGGAAGGAGCCATCAGAAGATGGGTACACTGTAGTCATAAAGGGATGGACATGGTCAGCAACAATACTCAGGTAGGCCGTGGCGTTTAAATGATGCTCAATTGGTACTAAGGGGCCCAAAGTATGCCAAGAAAATATCCCCTACACCACCATTGATATAAGGCAGGATGGATCCATGCTTTCATGTTGATTTAATCCCACTAACTGTCAGAAAATCGAAGTAATGTTACAAAAATTGAAACTTTCTAACACAATTCTACTGGTGTATGGTCAACTTTATTGCTGTGTCAAGTGCTCATATACTGTTCATTTTATTGCTTATTTCTTTACTATTTTTTAATAATAGGAGTTAAAATATTTGGATCTCTCTTCTGCCTTTTGTTTGTATGATGGGGAGCTTCTGGCTAGAGTAAAGAGGAGAAGGTGGACCAATCAGTTTGACCTGTTTATAGCCCATAAGGAATAAATAACTGGGCAGATAAGACGACAAGGCATTTTACCTTGTCACGAGGTGGGACTGTGCTGGAAAAGCCACCCAACACAGCCCACTGTATCTGTTGTGAATGAATGTACCCTAGTTGGGCTCTTATCCACTCCGTTTGGTTCAGGACCAAGATGGGTAATTGCTGTAATGCTGGTCTGAGGTTTGACATTTTGTGCAAATGAAGTGGAGGTTGGCAAAAAAAAAAGTATTGGCCAGGGTAAAAGATCATTTAAGTCTCACTTTAAAGCAACTGTAAAAAGCCAAACAACAGAAGGAGCATCAACATAGTGTATTATCCCCCAAGGGTAATTTAAGGTAAAGGGGATAAAAACATATTTACAAACAATATAGGTTCATAGCACATCAAGCCACATCTTAGCCGCCTTTGGATCCTGGACGACGTCTCTTTGGCATTAGATCACGAGGCAGTGGCTTGATATGCTGTGAACCTCTATTGTTTGAGTATGTTTTTTTATCCACTTCTATTAAATTACCCTTGCAATAATGCACTAGGCTGGTACGCCTTCTATTGTTTTGTTTTTTACAGTTGTTATTTGGACTACCCTGGTTGCTAAAGAGCAGCAAGGCCTGACTTATTCCTTGGTGGTATCTTAAAGAGAATACACGTGAAGATTGCCCCTAGTCCACAACACTCATGCGCAGGGGATTTTCAAACTTTTTTTGACTCACTTTAAAGCAAAGTTGTGCTTTGCCCATTTAGTAAAAGGCAACACATTTGTAAAAGAAGGTAGAAAACACTCATACTTCCCTATGACTTTGCCTGATCAGAGTAGTTGGATAACAGGCACTTCAGCTTTCCTAATGTGGGGTCAGAGGGAGGAACCAGTGAGAGCTTTGGGTTACCCAGGATATCCAAAATTCCAGAAGTCTTAGCTTCTCAGTGAACTTTGGGGGGGGGGGGGGGGCAATTTTATTGATTCAAACATGGTGCATGGGCACCAGTAAAGGTGAGTATTTCCTGTCTTTTATAACAGGTAACAAATATTTTAGCAAAAAATGTTTCACAACAGAGTCCTCATCCCCAGCAGTGTAGAATTAACATTTCGTTGCCCCACCTCGCCTTTCCGTCAAACACTGGGAGTTAAAGGATATACCTGTTATTTCTAGGTATAGAAGAGAATGTGACTTACTTACATGTACTAGTGCTGGTTCAGTCAGCACCTTCACACTGAGAATCAATAGCCCTGTGTAAGATACAATGCCAACGACTTGTAATTCACATTGCAGCTTACCCTGCTTCTATCAGCAAAACAGAGTGGTGGAGGAGTGAAAGAAAGGTAATTATTAGCTGCTGCAGAGGGCTACATTAAAAGTGAACCTATTGCTTTGTCCTGCATAAGCCAAAAACCTTCTCATTTTAAGAGCAATCATATTTTGGCTAAGCAGCAAGTTTCCTGGTGGACTTAAATGTGACATAAATTACTAATGTAAGAGGGACTCAGCATGCAACAGAGTTTGCAGACAGACACAATTTACAGAAAGAACTGGTAGCATTTTACTGCTTGGCCACAGCTGATTGGTTGGAAAGGGGATGCATGTCTGTGTCTGCAGATATCATTTCTCAAATTCCACAGCAAGGCAATGGGCTGTGTGCCGAGATCAAGCAAGGACTACATTAACATTATCAACAATTTCATCATTCAGTGGGGTTTAATGTTGCTATGGATGGTCTGCAGATGTAACACCTCGAATAATGAAGTCTCTGGCAGAAAACCAGGAATCCCAACAATGCCCTGATTTGCTGTTTTTCAAAAATCAATTACTGTGTTGTAAAATAACACATGGTATTTCTCAGGCCCGCAAGTAGCTGAAAGGCCGACTCCACCCAGAAGTGATATTTCACTGCTTGACTGTCAGATACTTTAGTGTTAAGAATTCTCATTAGTGGTTTCCGTATCTGGTCTCTCTCACGCTAAGCCATAATAAAGGACAAACTTTCATAAAGCCCGTATTCTCATTTATCTTCTTTATCTGTGATGGGGAATACATCAGAGAAGAAAGATATGTAAAGTTATTGGCAGTGGGCCAGAACTTGAAATTCTGGGGAGAGTTCTAGGGAGAATGTCTAGCCATGAGATACAACAAGCCAGCATGAAGGTTCTGTGATTTGCAGCTCTATTGACGAGTTGGTGCAACCTAGAGTAGACGCTCATTTGCTACTTTGTTAAACTGGCCTTGCAGTGATATCTTTGTTTATTATACCTTATTATACACAGTGAAAAAAGCAGACTATAAAAGAACAGCCTTTCTTAACCTTTTTACCCCAGAGTAACCCTTGAAATTATTTCCAGGTCTCTGGGAACCCCTGCTAAATCAATTAATTGAGAGGAATGGGAATAATGCACCTTACATTTGTGGTTAGTGGGAAGACTGCCCCCCCTTACAGTGATGGTCAGATTGCCACCTTTATAGTTCTGCCAAGTGGCATTGGCCTTGGAACTATGCAAGTACTGTTAGATGAAAGGTCAGATATCCATAATTCAAGGAACCCCTACCTTTGGAGAAACCCTAGTGTACCACAGAACCTTGGTTGGAAATGGAATAGATGGTCCACAAATAAAGACACCACATCCCAAATATATTAAAAATATTAATAATTCCCAAAGTCCTTATGTGAGAACAATTCCGTTCCACAATACAATCTGATATTCACACACCAGTGCACTCCACAAGACAGTGTTGCTTAAGTAGCCATCACCCCAGAAATTCCTTACATGGAAAGAGACACATAGATTTTTATTTATCTCTTATGGGCTATAAACAGGTCAAACTGATTGGTCCAATTTCTCCTCTTTACTCCAACCAGAAGATCCCCATCATACAAAAAAGACAGAAGAGAGCTATAAATATTGTAACTTCTGTTATTAAAAATTAGTAAAAAAAAATAAGCAATAAAACCAACAGTATACGAGCACTTAGCACAGCAATAGCATTGACCATACACCTGTAGAATTTTGTGCGAAAGTTTTCATTTTCGTAACCTTCCTTCGATTTTCTAACAGTTAATGGGGTTAAATAAATGATCAGTTTTGAAGTAAATGTGTATTGAATGTGGTTTTCATTCATATTGTAATGTGCATGTAGAAAAGAAACCTATTTAATACACCTGCGATTCCATTCAAGAAGCAGGTCTGGAGGAAATTTTAATGTGATACTAAACACACACTTTAATTTAAAGCGGAGTTCCACCCAAAAATGGAACTTCCACTTTAAGTGAAGGTGACCCCCTGACATACCACATTTGGCATGTCATTTTTTTGGGGGGGGAGCGGATACCCTCTTTTTAGAGGCATCCAGCTCCCACTTCCGGGGCTCCATGGAGCCGGAAGAAAGTTTACCTCTCCCCCCTCTCTCCGTGCAATGTTCTGGGACACGTCACAAGTCCCAGAAGATTGCCCAGCCAATCACAGCGCACAGTGCGGCTCGCACATGCGCAGTGCCTCCTGGCTGTGAAGCCACAGCCGTGCACCCACAATCAGAATGCCGGTGCCGCAGAGAGGGGGGCTTTGTTCGCACTTTTTGTAGCTGTTGACTTTTTTTATGGGTGGAACTCCGCTTCTGGGACTTGTGATGTGTCCCGGAAGGTTGCAAGCAAGGAGAGGAGGAGGGGGGGGAGGTCCGCTCCGATCGCCTGGGCGGTTGGAGTGGAAGTGGAGTTGGTACCTACCAAAAGTGGGAGGGGTGGAAAGAGGTATTAAAGCAGAACTTCCCTTTTATGGTGAAGTTTCGCTTCAGGGAGTAGATAGCAAACTCCTTTCGAGCGTGCACCACCGGTCAACATCTGCTATCAGTTGTGCCGGGCTAAGCACTCCTATACAAGCGGTCACCATCAGGTTTTATATTGATATTACTACTTTAAAGCAGCAGAGGCAGAACCTATAAATCAAACTTTGATCTTATAGAAAATCTGTCTCATAAAATGTATCACTGCTCCAGTTTTGCACTGTCTTCTTTTGAGGCAATGTTGATTAATCTTGCAGCATCGTATTTTGTAATGATGTTGGCCTAGATAATATTCACTTTTATTCTCTGACCTGTGCTTGGAAAATCCATGTGGTATCTGATTGTCTGCTAAAGATAATACGTAGCTCCAATTTCCTTTCTCCTCATTTTCATAAATCAGTCTGTGTGCTCAATATAACCGGCAAATAAAAAGAAAAAGACCGATCAGTGACCACAACCGTTAAATGCAGCCAAGATTTCAACTTCATATTTCTGTCCAGTCAGCATCTTGATCATATGAGAACAATTAGTTTTACCTTAACATTTACAAAATACCAAATGATTCTGAGAACATCAGAGATTCAAATAGAAACAATTACGAATTACGGTCCAAAGTATTTCTTTCTGTTATTATTCCCCAAAGAATCCACCAAACGGAAGCAATTTGTATGGTTATGGCCTGGGATAAGATATATCCTCTAAAAGCACACTTAGTGGCATCCAGTAATGGTTTTGGAGGAACCAGTGATATAGTAAAATGTTAATGACTGTAGGTCATTGTTTCATTTGTGTTTTAGTATATTCTTTCATCGGAGTGGCCTGATTAGATCCAATTCAAATTAAAAATATCAGCTCCTAATCCTGTCCTACAGACTAGAATTGTATGTAGGGATTGTTTTAAAGTAAAGGTTTGTGCACTGTATAATTTGAAAGGGATCACTGAAATTATGTAACTTTCAAATCCCCCATTAGCTATAAACAGGGGTTGATTTACTAAAACTGGAGAGTGTAAAATCAGGTGCAACTCTGCATAGCAACCAATCAGAGTTTAGCCCTGGTTCACACTGATGCTACATTGAAATCGTGCTACTTAACTTGAAGTAGCACAATTTCAAAGTAGCAGGTCAGCTCGATTTCAGGTGCTACTTGGCTGACATCTGTGGCACTTCATGCACTGTCTATGCAAGTCGCACCTGAAATCCCAAAAAATAGTCAAGGAACCTTTTTTCAAAACGGTACTGCACCGCAGATTTGGAGTCGCCCCGATTTGAATGGTGCCATTGCAGACAATAGGATGGAACTGTCAAATCACATGACCAGTGTGAACGGGGGCTTATTGTCAAACTTAACCACTTCAGCCCCGGAAGATTTGGCTGCTGAATGACCAGAGCATTTTTTGCGATTCGGCACTGTGTCGCTTTAACTGACAATTGCGCGGTCGTGCGACCCTGTACCCAAACAAAATTGACGTCCTTTTACCCACAAATAGAGCTTTCTTTTGGTGGTATTTGATCACCTCTGCGGTTTTTATGTTTTGCGCTATAAACAAAAAAAGAGTGACAATTTTGAAAGAAATTTTTTCTCAATTCAGGCCGATATGTATTTTTCTACATATTTTTGGTAATAAAAATCGCAATAAGCGTATATTGATTGGTTTGCGCAACAGCGTCTACAAAATATGGGATAGATTTATAGCATTTTTATTATTATTATTATTTTTTTTTACTAGTAATGACGGTGATCTGCTATTTTTATCGTGACTGCGACATTATGGCAGACACATCGGACAATTTTGACACATTTTTGGGACCATTGGCATTATATACAGCGATCAGTGTTATAAATATGCACTGATTACTGTAAAAATGTCACGGGCAGTGAAGGGGTTAACACCAGGGGGCGATCAAGGGGTTAACTGTGTTCCCTAGTGTGTGTTCTAACTGAATGGGGGATGGGACTAGCTAGGGGAAGAGATAGATCGGTGTTCTTACTTTGTATGAACACACGATCAGTTTCTTCTACCCTCAGAGAACCGGGATCTCTGTGTTTACACACAGAGATCCCAGGTTTTCGCCGTATCACGAACAATCGCGGGAGTCTGGCGGTCATCGCGACCGCCGGGCACTCGCATCGGCTCCAGGGGCGAGCAGGGGGCACGCGCCCCAGTAGCCAAAAATAGAAGTGACGTAACATGACGGCGATTCGCGCAGCCGAGCCATGTTGTCGCAGTACTACTGCGGCGGCTGGTCGGCAAGTGGTTAATTGAACAAGTCGTAGTTAGAAGCTACCATGAACAGATGCACCAGTTTTTGCACTCTCCAGTTTTAATAAATCAAGCCCAAAGGCTTAATTTAATCTTAACATGAACCTGTATCCATTTGAACACCAAAATAAAACAAAGAAAATGGGTCGATGGTGGCGTGGTTTAATCAAACCAAAATTCACAGCTTAAAAAAAAGAACCAACAACTATCCATTAACAATAGATCTTTAATGCTTTTCACACTAGAAGTGCTTATCCATAATGTCCTAATAAATGAGCACTTCTAGTGTGAAACGCGTTGAGGTTTTCTTGTTAATGGGTGACTATTGTTCCTATTTAGGTGTTGAATAAACCTCTGATTGAGCAGCAGCTCTGGAGACCCATTTGTTCATTTTACTTAAAAGACAGGGGCCAGGCAAGGTGTGGGAGCAGTTTGCTATCTGATATCATGGATGGGACAGCCAGTCTCCCCAGCATCAGTTAATGATAATGCACACATAAAGAGGAAGTAAACTCCTCCTATTTTTTCCACTTTTTTTCTTCCCTGCAAAGTAAAGGCATAATGTGCTAGTATGCATCGCATGCTAGCACATTATTCGACACTTACCTGCAAACGAAGCCCGCGTCGTCCCTGCTGGAGACCGCATCCATCTTCGCCCGTCTTCCTTCCGGGGCCACTGACTGCGGCTGGTCAAGCACATGCTCCGATGACATCTCTGGCATGGTATACAGTAACTATCTTCTAAACGGCGCATGTTTAGGAGATATTTACAGTACCTATAGGTAAGCCTTATTCTGGACCTACCTATAGGTACAAATAACACAAGAAGATTTACAACCGCTTTAAGTATTTACATATTCTGAACAAGCAGCGCAAGCATTTAAAAACAAATTCTCATTCACCTATGTAGCTATAGGTATTGTGTAAAATTAATTTTTAACGTTACCAACAGAGGCACTGAAATCTTTTTCTATCAACTTCTATTACACCAAAATTTTGGCAGCATGCCAGCCCACACAGCAGGTTTTCTAAGCTGTTAGAAATGGACTAAAATCCACTTTAGAGGGTCTTTTTTAGAGGGTCAACAGCTGCTATTAAAGTGCCATATTTTTTTTTTAATTAAAAAAACAAACATGTTATACTTACCTGCTCTGTGCAGTGGTATTGCACAGAGTGGCCCAGATCCTCCTCTTCTGGGGTCCCCGGTGGCGATCTTGGCTCCTCCTCTTCTTTTTACATCCACCATAGCCAGCCGCTTGCTATAGATAGAAGTGTGGTCTGCGCGCTCCCGACCTGTGTGTCCATGGAGCTGTGCTCCATAGACTTAAACAGAGGGACTTAGGCCCACCCCCCCACTTCCTCTTCATTGCATTTGATTGACAGCAGCAAGAGCCAATGGCTCCTGCTGCTTCTCGAATGCTGTGTGAAGAGCCTTGCAGCCGTGCACAGCACTGATCTCTTCTCCCCTCCCTTACTCTTCACACAGGGGAAGGGGGGCACAGGGAAATTGAAAACATTTTTTACCTTAATGCAAACAATGCATTGAAGTAAAAAAACATTTTTGGGTTTAGTAACACTGTAAGGAAGTTGTGCCGCTCACCCACTCCTTTTACTGCTCTCCCACAATGAATCATGTCATCATAAAAATGGCAAAAGGGGCTGGGCGAGTGGTACAACTTTTCTCAGTATCAGCGGTGGCTGTTAAAGTGGTTGTAAAATCTGTTACACCACTTGTAACCGGTCGCAGCGGTGTACGGGGACCGCTGCAACAGCTTCGATCTAAGGTAAGTATTTCATAATGAGCTAGTATGCAATGCATACTAGCTCATTATGCCTTTGTCTTGCAGGTTTTTGTTTATTTTTTTTTAAATGAGTTTACAACCACTTTAATCACTGTCTTCTGGTCCCTGTGACACCTGCACCCTATCATTTCTTGTCCCGGTGTCATGGGGACAGGAAGTGAGATTAACTCCCCCCAGTGAGAACACAGACAGCATAAAAAAAATACGTTTTGACCCACTATTTTATAAGCTGAAAAAAGAACTTGTGGTTGGAGTAGGCTAGTGATACTAAATTGAATGAGATTTTATCTTTGGGCTCAAGTGATGTAAAATGATTCCTCATTGGTTGCTGCAGAGTCCCATTGCGTTTGCCCTATAAAATACGCCCATAAATGTTAATTAGCTCCATCTGCCCAGCTCCTCCCATCTCTTAGTCCAGAGTTTCCCTGTTCTCTATGTGACCCTTTGGGGAAGGAATCCATCTAATTTCCTTCTGACTTCCTCATCCTTACTGAATTGTGCTCGACTCCATTTTCCAAGACAATATCCGGTGCCAGAATACAGACATCATTTAATCTCTGGAATAGAATCAATGCGGTGACAGTCCATCTGGCACACAACTAATGCTTGAAATTTAACTCCTCTTAACAACACAGCCATGCACAGATCTGCTATTTATTGTTACAGTGTTTAGAGTTAAAGTGTTTGGAGACTGGATCTGGGTCAGTGATGACCGCTAATGTGAAATGCCGCTAGAAAATACAGCTGTGCTCCCACCCCTCGGTGGTGCTCAAAATAAACCTCCAGCTTTAATCCATTCTTATAAATGTTTAGATGAAACGTCAGAACATGCTTTAAAGTCCTGTAAAAGCTGTATGTTCCTACAGTAAGTATACAAGTATGTGGCACTGCATTAGTGGCTGTTGATGTCCCAGACTGGATCAAACTGCTGAATGAGAGATTAGCTAATCAGACTAATAAATAAGGCTGTTAACTACTTAAAGGCTAACTCCACCTTTGTGGGAAAAAAATTGCAAATAAAAAACAATAATATAGCATATACAATGGATACACAAGTCACATTGAAATGGAATACAAGGAAAACAACACCACAGACCACAGCGCAACCACCACTCACCACCCCCCCGTGGGAGACAGACGGTCTCCTTACCTTAGGAGGCAGATGTCCTGCCTGCCTGGGATGACTCCAATCTCCCATCTTCCTCCCTCCCTGGTCAAGCCGGGGAGTGGATACACTGTGTGTGAGCCATCGTGGCAGCTGCTGGGTTGGCCTTCTTCTCCATGCATCTCCTTCCTCCTCCTCCCCCTTGGCCAATAAGGTTGCTTCTCCTTTCGGCCAGTCAGGAAACGGGTCGCACAATCTGCTTCCTGATTGGCGGGGAGGAGATTTAGTGTGAAAATAGCGAATTTTCATTCTCTATTGTCACACAACTGGGTGGGCTTCGGGCACAGTGCTCTGCGCCTGGAACCCATCCTTTTTTGAAGCCTATTAGAGCCACAGGCTCTAATCACATGCTTCAGAAAACACCCCCCCCCCCATTGGAATCCATGATCTGGCGCCCCTGTATGTAGATCAGGGGGCCGGACACATGGATGGGGGGGGCGCCCGTGGGACCGTAATGGACGGGCAGCCACTTGCAACTTCCCTTTCTTTACTCCATTCCCTGCATTTGCACTCTTTCCTCTCTTTACCCTGTTCCAGGTCTTTGCACTTTCCCCCCACTTTGACCTCTTGTCTGTCTTTGTATACTTGCCTCTCTTTTATCTGATCCCTGTCTTTGCACTCTTCCTTCTCTTTACTCCATTCTCTAGCTCAGTGTTTCTCAACTCCAGTCCTCAAGGCGCACCAACAGGTCATGTTTTCAGGATTTCCCTCAGATGAAATGGCTGTGGTAATTACTAAGGCAATGAAACTGATCAAATCACCTGTGCAAAATAGTGGAAATCCTGAAAACATGACCTGTTGGTGCGCCTTGAGGACTGGAGTTGAGAAACACTGCTCTAGCTTTGTACTCTCTGTATTCTCTTTCATGTCTTCGCACTCTTTCCTTATTTTACTCAGTTCCCTATGTTTGCACACTTCCGTCTCCTTACTCCATTCCATGTCTTTCCTTTCTTTCCTGTCTTTGGTTTATTTTCTTGTCTTTGCATTTTTTCCATCTCTTCCCTTCATTCCCTGTCTTTGTTCCTCTCTTTGCTTAGTTCCCTATCTTTGTACTCTTCCTTCTCCTCTCTTTTTACTCTGTCCCCTGTCTTTTCACTCTTCCCTCTCTTTACTCCATTCTATGTTTTTGAACATGTCCCTCACTTTGCTCTGTTCCCTATCTTTGCACCCTTTCCTCTCCTCTCCTCACCCTGTCCCTTGTCTTTTCAATCTTCCCTATCTTTAGTCCATTTTGCTGTCTTTGCATCCTTCCGTCTCTTTACACCATTCCCTGTCTTTGAACATGTCCCTCTTTTTCCTCTGTTACCTAACTTTGCACTCTCCTGCCCTCTTCCTTCCGCTCCTTACCCCGTTCCTTGTCTTCTTATTCTTCCCTCTCTTTACTCCATTCCCTGTCTTTGAACATGTCCCTCTTTTTCCTCTGTTACCTAACTGCACTCTCCTCCCCACTTCCTTCTGCTCCTTACCCCGTTCCTTGTCTTACTCTTCCCTCTCTTTACTCCATTCCCTGTATTTGCATTCTTCAGTCTCTTCACTCTTTTCCCATCTTTGAACGTGTCCCTCTCTTCACTCTTTTCGCCTCTTTGAACGTGTCTCTCTCTTCACTCTGTTCTCTATTTTTGCATGTATCCCTCTCTTTCCTCCATCCTGGTTTTTACACTCTCTTTCCTGACTTTGCACTCTTCTCTCTCTTTGCACTAGCCTCTGTCTTTACACTTTTCCCTTTCTTTATTCAATTCCCTGTCTTTTCACTCTTCACTCTTCCCTCTCTTTGCTCCATCCCCGTCATTGCACTGTGCTCTATGGCTCACTAACTTTACCCTCTCGGTGGAGCCCCTATAAAGTGGTTCTAAAGCTAAAATGTTTTTTTACCTTAATACATTTTCTACCTTAAAAACATTTCACAGATTTCTTTCCTCCCCCAACCATCTAAATACTAGTGCTGCTTTCAGTCAAATGCTGTGAGGAGGATGTGAGGCCAGGGCCAAGCCGCGTTGTGTGTGACACACGCAGCTTGGAAGCGAGCACGCACTGTGTGCCCCCATAGCAAGCCGCTTGCAATGGGGGCACATGGAGAAGAGGAAAAGCCAAGATCGGTGGCGGGGGACCCCATAAGAAGTCTGGGGCTGCTCTGTGCAAAATAATTGCATACAGCAGGTGAGTATAACATGTTTATTGTTTTAATTTAAAAAATGTGCCTTTTGTAACACTTTGAAGTTAGAAGCTGATTAGCTGATTTATTAAATCTCCTTCAGCTTGTTCAGTTAAGCTTTGACAATAAAACCTGGAAGCTGATTGATTTTTATGCAGAGCTACACCAGGTTTCGCACATTCCAGTTTTAATAAATAACCCCCTTTTTGGCTGGCCATACACGTGTCGAATTCCGAATGATATTTAGTTCGAAAATCGCACCTTTGAATCATTGTTCGATTTTCGACCATTAGTGGGGATGGAGATTTTTGTGTGGCAATCGAATTTGAGTGATCGGGCATGTTAAAAATTTTTTGAAAAACAAATAAATTTCTAATCGATGGGAGAATCGTGTGAGATATATAATCAGAAAAGAAATGCGCATGAGCTGTGACCTGGAAAAAAAAGAGAAGTCAACTTTAGGTGCCTCTGAGCATGTTCTTCCTGTAACAATAAGACCCCTTTCACAGGGGAGGCGTTTTTCAGGTGCTACAGCACTAAAATAGCGCCTGCATAGTGCCTGAAAAAAGCCTCAGCTGCAAACCCAGTGTGAAGGCCCGAGTGCTTTTACACTGGGGCGCTGTGCTGGCAGGGCGTCACAGAACATGCTGCCAGCAGCTTCTTTGCAGCGGTGGAGGAGCAGTGAATATACTACTCCTATACCGCTCCTCCACTGCTTCTGCCCATTGAAAACAATGGGGCAGCGCTGCCATACTGCTGGCAAAGCGCCAATGTAGCAGCATTTTGCGGGCGGATTTAACCCCTTTTGCAGCTGCTAGCGGGGGGGTTAAAACCGCCCCCGTTAGCGACCGAATAGAGCCGCTAAAACGACGGTAAAGCGGCACTAAAAATAGCGCCTCCTTACTGCTGACGCCCAGGGCGGCTCAGTGTGAAAGGAGTCTAAAAAAGAAAGCTTTTAGCTGAGCTGTCAGTTTTTTTAGATTGGAGTTTCAGTCAGCTTGTTCAAACTGGACATACCTTTAAATGTAGTTATACTTTAATTAAAGCACTCTTTCAATCAACATTGACTATTTTTAATCATTATGTTGCTAGCATTAGTAAATAGAGAGAAAGGTGTATTATATTTATTTGTGTTTGTTAAACTTTTTTTTCACATTTATTCAGTTACTTCCTGGTTTCCAGGCCTAGGCAAATGATGTCATACATCCTAGGAGTCTTCAGGAGGGGAGGAGGGGAGGAGGGGGTTTCTCAGCTAAGCCTTCCTGCCTGCATGACTGAGCTAAGGGCAGATGTATTCCAGGAAGTAAATGCTACATGATAGCCATGGGCAGAAATGCTAGGAGGGTGTTTTTAAAAGTGATTTCCTGATGCCAACATGGCAGCATATATGTGATATAGCTCTGTCCCTATATCCACTCTCAGGAACTGTTTAAATCTATAAAAGGAAAGCTGGAGCAACCTCCCCCATTCTACATCTTTACGTTTGGGGCAGCGCATGCAAAATGTCTATGGAGAATCTGCAAAGCAGCAGGCTGGTTGCACCTGCCTCAGGCGCTACAGGGAAGGTCCAGGGGCTCCTACATCAATGGACTTTGGCGGAATGATGGTCCAGGCTTCCATGTCCATTGTAAGAAACTTTATTATACATTTTAGCACTCCCTGTTTAGCTCGTTATTTATCACATGTATGCTGCCATGTTGGCATCAGGAAAATGGCAAATTGTATCAAGTACTTACCATAATTTTCCTTTCCTGATGCCAATCAAACCCTCACTTTTTTTGATCTTGTTATTTTTACGAAGAATGGGGGAGGTTGCTCTAGCTCTTCCTTTTATAGATTTAAACAGGTCCTGTGGGTGCATATAGGGGCAGAGCCATATCACATGTATGCTGCCACAGGTTGGCATCAGGAAAGGGAAATTACGGTAAGTATTTGATACAATTTCTAGTTTTCCTTGCAAAATAAAGCATGGAGACATGGATGGATGGGTGTTTGCTGTTTTTTTTGCTGGGTTTGTGGTAGATGCAGTGTAGTTCCCCTTTCCTTATTTCAAAAGAACTGTAAAAAAACATGGGGGCTTTTAATGGTGGTTGTCTGATCTGTTTTGTCCTTCCTATAGGATGGAAAATAAACTTGTTATGAAGCATGTGTTCTAGTATGTTATTACTGACTGAAACAATGTCAGAGAATGTATCTTAAATCCTGAGGATTTTGCATTTAAATCTTGGTCCCCATCTGGCCGCTTAATCATGTACAAAATGTGGCTGTCGGCAAGCTGAAACTATTATGACTATTGCGTGTGATGGGACATGAAGTTGCCTGGGCATGCAGCAAAGAAAAATAATAGAAAAGGGAAGCATGTTTAGCTATGAGGACCATCCAGGATTACTTTGATATGTATGGATTGGATGGTTTGTACTAAAAGACTATGCACTTTTTTAACAGAAGTTCAGCTGGATGAACTGAAGCAGCTTCGGTATTGATATAAAGATAATCTGTTTTACATTTTTTTGTAAAAAGCCTAAAGAAAAAGCAGGATATCATTATGTCATTGTCACTAAATATAACCAGCTCTTATCACATATATCATTTTTATAGTAACATTTATTATGCAATCCCAGACCTGATAATATTTTTTGTATCTCTTCCATTTCCATCATTGCATCATGCATGACAAATCAAGATAGGGAAAATTCTTGCTGCATAAAGATGAATAAGCTTTATTTTCTGGTTCAAGAAATTTGACATTTTGTGGAGGAGTGGCCACACATATCCTAATCTTTTAAATCTTCAATATGTTCTTGATTATGGGTAATGGTTGTGGGAACTAGTGTCTCCTCATCTTCCACATCAGGCTCCTCCACCCATCCAACCACCAAGCTCTATGACACTTACTGTGTGCAGCGGGACAGGTTCATGAATGTCGCCTGCACCAACATTTGTTGTACAGAGGCACAAAGGAATTCTAAAGAGTGTCATAGACACAAATTCCTCTGACTGTACCTAATACTCATCTACACAGAACTGCTCTGGGGGCATTATTTATCTTTAATCATATACAGTATCTCAGAAAAGTGAGTACACCCCTCACATTTTTGTAAATATTTTATTTCTTTTTATGTGACAACATTGAAGAAATGACACTTCGCTACAATGTAAAGTAGTGAGTGTACAGCTTGTATAACAGTGTCAATTTGCTGTCCCATCAAAATAACTCAACACACAGCCATTGATGTCTAAACTGCTGGCAACAAAAGTTAGTACACTCCTAAGTGAAAATGTCCAAATAGGGCCCAAAGTGTCAATATTTTGTGTGGCCACCATTATTTTCCAGCACTGCCTAAACCCTTCTGGGCATGGAGATTACCAGAGCTGGAGGTTGCCGCTGGAGTCCTCTTCTACTCCTCCATAATGACATCACAAATCTGTTGGATGTTAGAGACCTTGCGCTCCTCCACCTTCCATTTGAAGATGTCCCACAGACGCTCAAAAGGGTTTAGGTCTGGAGACATGCTTGGCCAATCCATCACTTTTACCCTCAGCTTCTTTAGCAAGGCAGTGGTCATCTTGGAGGTGTGTTTGGGGTCATTAACATGTTGGAATACTGCCCTGTGGCCCAGTCTCCAAAAAGAAGGGATCATGCTCTGCTTCAGTTTGTCACAGTACATGTTGGCATTCATGGTTCCCTCAATGAACGGTAGCTCCCCAGTGCCGGCAGCACTCATGCAGCCCCAGACCATGACACTCCCACCACCATGCTTGACTGTAGGCAAGACACACTTGTCTTTGTACTCCCCACCTGGTTGCCGCCACACATGCTTGACACCATCTGAACCAAATAATTTTATCTTGGTCTCAGACCACAGAACGTGGATTGCCCACCATGACATTGTAGGAAGTGTTGTGCTACGGGAGTATTTCCCCTTTGCTTGATGCTCTTTAGGTGTTCACCGAATCTGACCCGAATTTGACACTTTGTTTTACCTACATAAAGTTTTTTTACACAGGCATTCCAAAATATAGAGGACCCGCATTGTAGCATAGTTAATAAACTGTTAGATCTCATATTCATGTCGTCTGTCAGAATCGGTGAAGACCCTCGAGCGCTCGACATAGCCACACATCGCACAATGCCCACAGGGGTAGATCCCTGTTAGCCTAGGTAGGTCCGTAAGCCAATTCCTATTAGCTGGATGAATGTACTCCGATTGGACAAGTGTATCATCAAAATTCCTGGCACGTTTTGCGACCATATGTACCAGTATATGCCAGTTGTCCTGCAGAATCTGATTGATCTGGTCCCACTGTGCACCGTACGGGGTAATCATTCTTACTGGACTGTCTGGTGTGTCAGTTTTCTTTTCCTGAGTTCTCAAAAGATCAACTCTTGTTTGCTGGCCAGAAATTCTTTTAGCCCTTGTATGGGTTCGATGAGAGTAGCCTCTTACCCTAAAGCATCTATAAAGTTGATCAGCCTCACATCTATAGTCATCCTTGGTGGAACAATTCCTCCGTATCCTCAGGAACTGTCCCACCGGGATCCCGCAATTTAGTGGTTTTGGGTGGTGGCTATCTGCAGAAAAGAGGGTATTGGCTGCTGTTGTCTTTCTATAGGTTTTGCTTATCAATTTGCCCAACTCTAACCTAATAGAGAGGTCAAGGAAGGAGATTTCATGGGGATCAACCACATAGGTCAGATGTATGTTACGGGTATTATGGCCGGGTTCCTCCATTAATGCTGTTAAATCTGCCCTAGATCCCTCCCAGATCATCAGGACATCGTCAATGTACCTTAGCCAGGTGCGAACATGGCCAAGGCACATCGTCAAGGCGTACACAACCTCCTTCTCCCACCAGCCCAAATGGAGGCATGCATAAGAGGGTGCCCATGGGGCACCATAGAAGTGCCTTGTGTCTGCTGATAGTTAAGTCCCACAAACTGGAAAACATCATTCTTTAAGGCTATCTCAAGGAGCTCGATGACAAACTCATTTTGAGCTCCCATATTTGAAAACTGTTTTTCCAAAAAATGGTACACTGCTGAGATACCCCACTCATGTGGTATAGACGTGTATAAAGATTCTACATCTATACCGACCAGAAACACGTCACCGGGGAAGGTCACGTTCATAATCTTATTAAGGACATAACCCCTGTCTCTCACATATGACGGTAGTATACTCACTAGATCCTTAATAAGTGAGTTTATATATTTACTGACTCGTTCTAGTGGGCTCCTTATTGCATAGACAATTGGCCGCCCCGGTGGGTCCTCCTGGTTTTTATGGATCTTTGGTGTAATGTAGAATGTTGGAATATTAAAATCATACACTTTCAGAAAGTTCAGCTCCTTTTTGGTGAGTAGGTCCACATTAAAGCGCTACGTAAACTGTTGGCGCTATATAAATACTGTATAATAATAATAATAATAAAGGCCCAGCGGAGCTTGCTGTTAATCAACCCAACTAATTGTAGAAAGGGACTATAGTCCAATCTTTTGATCCAGGGAAAATCCGATTGCCTCTCTGGGATCAGGAAGGAATTTTTTCCCCTGCTGTAGCAAATTGGAGCATGCTCTGCTGGGGTTTTTTGCCTTCCTCTGGATCAACTGTGGGTATAGTATTGGGTATATTGGATTGTACGTTTTTTTTTTTTTTTTTTTTTTTCTTTTTATGGTTGGACTGGATGGACTTGTGTCTTTTTTCAACCTGACTAACTATGTAACTATGTAACTATGTAACTTTTGTAGGTAGACTTATCTGATAATAGACGTCTCACCTCTTTCCCATATTTGGCAGTAGAAAGAAGTCCCACGTTCCTTCCCTTATCACTGGGTTTAATTACCAGATGTTCTGCATCCTGAAGTTCCTTTAATGCTTAGCGTTCATCTGGAGAAAGATTATCAACAGTCTTAACTGTCCAGTTGACCTTTTGAAGGACCTCTTGGACAAGATATAAGAATACACCAAGTCATTTATTTTTCCTGAATTGATGCATGGAAGTCTATCTAATTTTCAAGTTAGGGTTCCTTCTCCAAGATGTTGTTTCAGTGGATCCTTCGTCATCCGACGATGCTTCACTTTCCTATAGTAGAGAGACTAGTTGATCAATGGCTACTGTGTCTATTGCATTGGTTTCTTCAGTAGGTAGGTTATTATCCTGTCGTACCGAATAGATTTCCTTATAGTATACTTTCCCTAAAAAGAGACATAGATCCTTATACACTTCAAAGTGGTCCATTCTGGATCTTGGCGAGAAGGGCAGGCCTTTTTTTAAAAGATCTAAATGTCTATTTTCAAGCTGAAAGTCTGAAAGTTTAATTACCTTCATATCACCTTGGCTGGCAGTTTTCTGTACTGATGTTATACGCCTCTCTAACGTGAGTGTTTCTGGCTCCTGGTGATTGTTCGGTCCGAATTCCAACATGAACATTGGCTAATCTATTTCTCAGTCTATATGCTATACACTGACATTTGAAATTGTTTCACCGGTCTGAGACTACCTATATTAGTGCTTTTCCATCATAAAGTGATAGTTATAAGTTATATATCTGTTCACCTGAATCTATCTACACAATTATTACATAAGTCCTGTATAGGACATGCTAGGTGCAGATTGAACAATCAAACAAGAGTCTTCTCTGCAAGTCTTTCCCTAGTGGATACACATGAGTGTGTGTGTGTTGAGTTTGGCACCATATTGTGACAACATTTTCAATTTTTTATTGTAATTTTAACCGGGTGCACTGGGGGGGTTGGTCTCACTAGTATGGTGTTAGTATACCCCTAGTGGAATAATTTTATGGCTGAATTTTTTCAATAAAGTTTTTCTTAACTTTTGATACACTGTGGTTGATTCTATTAATGGCTATTCTCTTGGGGACATCTCCTTGTCATATCCTTATCATTCATATAGTGAACCTCTATAGCCTAAAAGGTATCCCGCCCATTGGATGAACCCGTAATAATTAAATAATACAATTCTATGACTTGGTAAGCAGGTTCTATTTTTATTTTATTTTTGATGCTCCCCATTCACACCTGAGACCTTGTAACACTAACGAGTCACATGACACCAGGGAAGGAAAATGGCAAACTGGGCCCTGTTTGGACATTTTCACTTAGGGGTGTACTCACTTTTTTTGCCAGCGGTTTAGACATTAATGGCTGTATGTTGAGTTATTTTGAGGGGACAGAAAATCTACACTGTTATACAAGCTGTACACTCACTACTTTACATTGTAGCAAAGTGTCATTTCTTCAGTGTTGTCACATGAAAAGATACAATAAAATATTTACAATAATGTGAGGGGTGTACTCACTTTTGTGAGATACTGTATATACCGGCCACTTTATTAGGTACACCTTGCTAGTACCCATTTTTGCCATCAGAACTGCCTTAATGCTTTGTGGCATAGATTTAACGAAGTGTTGGAAACATTCCTTTAGAGATATTAACATGATAGCATCACGCAGTTGCTGCAGATTTGTCGGCTGCACATCCATGATGTGAATCTTCCATTCCACCACATCCCAAAGGTGCTCTATTGGATTGAGATCTGGTGACTGTGGAGGCCATTGGAGTACAGTGACCTCATTGTCATGTTCAAGAAACCAGTGGTGAGATGATTTGAGCTTTGTGACATGGTGCATTTTTCTGCTGGAAGTAGCCATCAGAAGATGGCTACACTGTAGACATAAAGGGATGGACATGGTCAGCAACAATACTCGGGTAGGCCGTGGTGTTTAAACTATGCTCAATTGGTACTAAGGAGTCCAAAGTGTGCCAAGAAAATGTCTCCCACATCATTACATCACCATGTTGAAAACAGAAACATGTTTTCATGTTGATTTAATCCCACTAACTGTTAGAAAATCAAAGGAATGTTCTAACACAATTCTACTGGTGTACGGTCAACTATATTGCTGTGCCAAGTGCCCATATACTGTTAATTTTATTGTTTTTTTTTTTTTTTTTACTAATTTTTAATAATAGGAGTTACAATATTGGGATCTCTCTTCTCCCTTTGTGTTGTCACATGAAAAGATAGAATAAAATATTTACAAAAATGTGAGGGGGTGTACTCACATTTGTGAGATACTGTACATTAACTTATGTCTTTTTCATTTTACTTTCTGACTATTCTCAGCCCCAACGCTCCAGTGAGCGCTGGAGAAGTAGAGTAGAGAGCCGGTGACTCACTGCCTCTCTGCAGGCTAAAGAGTGAGAACTGAGTGATCAGCAGTGTTTGATCGCTCAGTTCTGGGTCTAAGATGTGGAGGGTAAACAAGTAAAACAGGCGCTATGCAATGGTACCTTTTATAAAGTGTTCTTGGGTTGTCCAGGGGGGGAGGGGAGGGGGAACAGGGGGGAGGTAGAATTAATAAATATATGTATATATATATATGCATACACATATAAATATATATATATATATAAGTAGAGCAATCGATCAGGGCAGCCACCGAGAGGACCAAGAGCAGGATCCACAAAGAGCTAAGAAAAAACAAGGAGAGGGGCGCCTCTGAATATACTGTATTTATTGGCGTATAACACTCACTTTTTCACCATAAAAATTGGGTGCAAATAGCGTGTGCGTGTTATATGCCAATACTTCAATTTTAGCTGCCTCAGAGGGGACAGGGAGGGGGGGCAGGACGAGCGCCGTCAGATTACATACAGCGAGAATCTCCTGTTTACTTGGCAGCCTCTGTAATAGGAAGTCCCGTCTCCTGGGCCGCCATTGGATCATTGTTCTGTCTAGCATAGGAGATTCTCACTGTATGTAATCTGTCAGCACTCATCCCGCCCCCCTCCCTGTCCCCTCTAGGCTGCAGATGGGCATTGATCAGGCTGCATTGATGGCAATGGTGAGACTGCATTGATGGCACTTGTGAGGCTGCAGATGGGCATTGATCAGGCTGCATTGATGGCAATGGTGAGGCTGCAGATGGGCACTGACCCTTATTTTGCTTCAAAGTTCCTTATTTAAAATTTATGTTTTTTTCCTGAAACTTCCCTCTTAAAATGAATGTGCGTGTTATATGCTTATGCGTGTTATATGCCGATAAATACGGTATATCAATAAGTCATTTATTTATAAAACATAATATCCACTCACATAAAGGACTGCGTTCATGCGTATGAGCATGTTTCTGGAGCAGAATAGTGGAGAAGGACTAGTAGTCTCAGCAAGTCCATGGAAAGCTGGCATCAAATCCAATGGGAATGTATGATTGTTTATTTTTTATAATCCTATACTTCACTTTTAAATCCCATTAACCACTTCGGTCCGGGAAAGATTTCCCCGCCTAATGACCAGGCCATTTTATGCGATTCAGCACTGCGTCACTTTAACTGACAATTGCACGGATGTGTGATGTGGTACCCAAACAAATTTGACGTCCTTTTTTCCTCACAAATAGAGCTTTCTTTTGGTGGAAATGGATCCTCTCTGCATTTTTTTTGCACTATAAACAAAAAAAGAGACAATTTTGAAAAAAAAAATTTTTTTTTAGTTTTTGCTATAGTAAATATCCTCCAATTTAAAAAACAAATTTCTTCATCAGTTTAGGCCGATATATATTCTACATATATAGAAGTAAAAACATAGGGGCGGGACTTTGGATGAAGTACACAATGGGTCAAATAATGTTTGGTAAATGTAATTATATCTGAAACATATACATAATTCATAATACACTATCACATGTAAATATTTCATATTCAATTCATTTCATATATATACAATTTGATACTTGTAAGATCTAAAAAATACTCTAATCCCTTTCATTAAAGAAGGAAAATATATACTAAATAAAAAACTTGAATTGGCCATAAAATACACAGTTCATAATAGTTCTGCTAATAAAGATAACACATGATAAATTTTGGGACCCAACATATATAACGCCATGTTTAAAAATAATGTATTCAAAATACATAGGAAAATCCACAGTAGATAGATGAGGTATGGATACACAGTTAAAACACGACATCTGTTGGCTCAACGTGTTTCGTCACTTTATGTCACTCATCAGGAGCAAGCGTGTCAGTCTATCACTGCAATGACATGTTAAAAATGACTAATTAGACTAATCTAGTAATAAATGTTGGAAGTGTAAAAATGGTATAGTACCCCATATGATACTCACAGGGCATCCATGTGCTGATAATATGATAATGCGGGCCACGAGTAGCCCCAAACGGGGAAACCTCTGTCCGGGAGCTGAGATGTTGTCTTCCGCAAACGTACAACCCAAAGGGTGATCCCCCAAGGGACGGACGAGGCATCCGGCTATGGTGAATGAGTGGGCATGTGATGCCAGGAGGCCCAATCGTCACTGTGGAAAAGGGGTGATGTGTGTTAAACCAGAGTGCATAAGATCCCTTTGTAGGACTAAGGAAACCAGTGCCTGAAAAATGAAAATGTAAAAGTGAGCCAACACCCGAAAATAAGCAAGAGAACATAGTAAAGTAGGTGAGCCCCCCGAAAAGGAAGTCAGAGGAGAACTGAGTAGAAAGAAAAAGAATGAAGGGCAAGAAGTGCAAGAAAGTGAAGGTTATACCTGCCAGATGGGCTAAAGAGCAAATAATGTATATTATTATTAATATATAATAATAATGTAATAATTTTCTTCATATTTTTGATTTAAAAAAATCACAAAAAGCGTATATTGATTGGTTTGCGCAAAAGTTATAGCGTCTACAAAATAGGGGATAGATTTATGGCATTTTTATTATTTTTTTTTCTAGTAATGGCGGCGATATGCGATTTTTATCAGTATTGCGACATTGCGGCGGACAGATCGGACACTTTTGACACATTTTTGGGACCATTGACATTTATACATCGATCATCGAGCTATAAAAATGCACTGATTACTGTGTAAAAGTCACTGGTTCTGTCATGACCTTTCAAAATAAAATGACCTGAATATCAAAACATGATGGCTAAAAAAATAGACCTCTCAAGAGACTATTATTTAAAGTGGTATTAAACCCAAAATCAAACATTTTGTTTATATTGCAGCTTATGAATTCTTAGATGTGATGGCTGGATTTATTTTCTTTTTAGGCTTTCTTTCTTCTATTTTCATTTGGTGATCCAGTCAGCTAGCCAGTCTGTTGTTTTTCAAAAGAATAAGCTCTCTTGCAGATGTATCGCTTACAGGGATGAGACAAACCGTTTAACACTGGCAGGGGTGCGTACAGTGATCAGCTTTCTTTTTTCAATTTAATTATAATGAAACCTTTATCCCAAAAGGAAAAAAAAAATGTTTGCTGTAACTGCTTATAAGGGTAGCACAGAGACACCTTTGAACAGCAGCATTATTGTTAATCCTGGGGGAGAGTGTGGTAAATGGACTAGCAGATTTAGATACACTAAACAAATTGAAGCCAACACTTTTTCCAACAACATTTTAACAGTTTTGTTCCTTTTGGTATAAAGGTTTTAAATAAATGAATAGAAGCTGATGATTGGAAGCACCCCTGTCAGTAGTAAGTGGTTTGTCTCAACATTCTAATAGGGCGTACATACGGTCGGACTTTGTTCGGACATTCCGACAACAAAATCCTAGGATTTTTTCCGACGGATGTTGGCTCAAACTTGTCTTGCATACACACGGTCACACAAAGTTGTCGGAAAATCCGATCATTCTGAACGCGGTGACGTAAAACACGTACGTCGGGACTATAAACGGGGCAGTGGCCAATAGCTTTCATCTCTTTATTTATTCTGAGCATGCGTGGCACTTTGTGCGTCGGATTTGTGTACACACGATCGGAATTTCCGACAACGGATTTTGTTGTCGGAAAATTTTATCTCCTGCTCTCCAACTTTGTGTGTCGGAAAATCCGATGGAAAATGTCCGATGGAGCCCACACACGGTCGGAATTTCCGACAACACGCTCCGATCTGCCATTTTCCATCGGAAAATGCGACCGTGTGTATGGGGCATAACAGCTACACCTACAGGAGAGCTTGTTCTGTAGAAAAACAGCAGACTTACTGGCAGGATCACCAGGTGAAAGTGAAGGGGAAAAAAGCCTTAAAAAAAGAAAACTAGTAAAGTTACCACAGCTAAGAATTGGTAAGCTTTTGGATTTATGCTAGCTTTAATAATATGTAAATACTTAAATGTACATGGCCTAATAAAAAAATACAACTTTTTTTTTCTGGATCTTCTATAGAAACCTTTGGCCTAATTCTGCAGGTAAAATAGATGGTGGGATGCATGGTCCATGGCATTCCTGTCATGTTTGGTGCAGCAGACATATCTGTAATAAAAGAAACCAATAAACAATAAAAAGAAGTGCAAACAAGATCTGGTGAATGAGCCAATATTCTTCGATCCCCACGGATCCTGAGGTTGGATTGTGATCCAGTTTTAGAATTTTATCATTTTTGTTAATCCTGTAAATTCCTTTAGGGCATTCTTATGTTCATAATACTATGATAGCCTAGTCCTAGTGGTTTACCGGAAATATTTCGAAGCCCTCTACACAGCCTTTACTAATACTCAGCTCATTACATGCACATCTGTGTCTAGGGATTTTGTATGTACTGTATAGAACCCATAAGCTTTCAAGCCTTATCATTTCAGTTTTCTTTCGTATTTTTCATTTTGCTCTCAGATCAGGTTTCCATCTCTGTTTTGCTTTGCTTGCAGCCCATATCTCCAGTGCAATGCTAGCAGCGGGAAATGTATTTCTTCTATCAAAAGCTGCTTGTTTGCAGATAGCGTTTCAATTAGATCCCATGGCAAAAGGATTTATAAACGGCTGGACGCCACAATCTAAGTGTATTATACATTTTCTTCGGTGGCAGAAAATAACATTGTAAACGCATTGTAAACGCATGACACGTATTTGTGAATTTCTTTGTACTGTTTAAAGGTTCAGTAAATCATTACTAAAAAAATGGAGTACTTGTTGAAATCAATAATTATAGTCAGTTTACTATTTTACTGCTTTTTTGAAATTGTTGGAACAAACATCTTCGATCAGCCCTTCCCTTTTCATTACAGTAACGCTCACTCAGCCTATTATAGTGCAAAATAGGGGAAGCTGATTTTTCATTGTAAGAGTAGATTTTTTTTCCGGGTTCAGACCTTTTTAGTAGTGACAAGCTGAAGAAGACAATTGGCCACACAGTCTTTTTTGTTATTTAAAGTGGATGTAAACCCGATTTTTTTTATTTTTTTGATGTCATAATGTAGAGTATAAGATTTCCTATCATTTGAGCTCAGTCTTGCCACAAAGAGTTAATCCATCTCTGAGCAATCCTCTTTTACTCAGTGAGATAAAACTTGACAAACAGAGAAAAACTTTGTCAAATCCTCCCCCTTGCTGTGAGTGACAGGTGATTTACATCTCGTGCACTAGCCTAAGACTTGCATTGTTTTTTAATTCCCACCCCCACTCCTTTCTTCAGCAGCTCTGCAAGGATTGGCTGTTCCACACCTCAGCATGATTGGGCATGCTGAAGTCACATGGTTACTTTCCTGTCTTTTCACTGGATGTTAGAGATCATAGCAGAAGTTCAGTGTAAGAAATACACAGGAGAAATGCATATTGACAAGGGGAGTGTAGAGGTGGGCGGGGAGTCTACTGACATCATGACTCCACCCACCGAGCTCCAGACAACAGACCACCCACAGAATATGCAGTTTTTCGGCTCTCATAACAGACAGAGGGGAGACATTCACTTTAATGCTTCCAAATGGTCATGAGTACTTTATAAATGGTGTGTGCTCTCACAGAAAGGGCTGTTGTTCTTCTGAAAGTCTACTAAGGTTTTCTGGACACTTTAGATACAAGCAGCGCTT
Source organism: Lithobates clamitans (assembly GCA_037952925.1). NCBI lineage: Eukaryota > Metazoa > Chordata > Amphibia > Anura > Ranidae > Lithobates > Lithobates clamitans. Next base: position 1,145,751 of record JBBGZY010000125.1, on the reverse strand, counting down.
AGCGAAGTTCTTTTTAAAAATGGACCACTCCTATGGGTTGATACATTGTGAGACCACAGTGTGTATTTATACAGATATAGATACAGTGCCTAAAAAAAGTTTTCACACCCCTTGAAATTTTCCACATTTTGTCATGTTACATCCAAAAACGTAAATGTATTTTATTGGGATATTATGTGATAGACCAACACAAAGTGGCACATAATTGTGAAGTTGAAGAAGAATGATAAATGGTTTTCAATTTTTTTTTTTACAAATAAATATCTAAAAAGTGTGGCGTGCATTTGTATTCAGCCCTCTTTACTCTGAAACCCCTCACTAAAATCTAGTGGAACCAATTGCCTTCAGAAGTCACCAAATTAGTAAAGAGAGTCCACCTGTGTGTAATTTAATCTCAGTATAAATACAGATGTTCTGTGAAGCCCTCAGAGGTTTGTTAGAGAACCTTAGTGAACAAACAGCATCATGAAGGCCAAGGAACACACCAGACAGGACAGGGATAAAGTTGTGGAGAAGTATAAATTAGGTTATAGAAAATATCCCAAGCTTTGAACATCTCACGGAGCACTGTTTAGTCCATCATCTGAAAATGGAAAGAGTATGGTACAACTGTACACCTACCAAAACATGGCCGTCCACCTAAACTGACAGGCTGGGCAAGGAGAGCAATAATCAGAGAAGCAGCCAAGAGGGCCATGGTAACTCTGGAGGAGCTGCAGAGATCCACAGCTCAGGTGGGAGAATCTGTCCACAAGACAACTATTAGTTGTGCACTCCACAAATCTGGTCTTTATGGAAGAGTGGCAAGAAGAAAGCCATTGTTGAAAGAAAGCAATAAGAAGTCCCATTTGCAGTTTGTGAGAAGCCATGTGGGGGACACAGCAAACATGTGGAAGGAGGTGCTCTGGTCAGATGAGACCAAAATTGAACTTTTTGATCTAAAAGCAAGATGCTATGTGTGGTGGAAAACTAACATCACCCAGAACACACCATCCCCACTGTGAAACATGGTGGTGGCAGCATCATGTTGTGGGGATGCTTTTCTTCAGCAGGGACAGGGAAGCTGGTCAGAGTTGATGGGAAGATGGATGGAGACCAATACAGGGCAATCATAGAAGAAAACCTATTAGGGTCTGCAAAAGACTTGAGACTGGGGAGGAGGTTCATCTTCCAGCAGGACAACGACCCTAAACATACAGCCAGAGCTACGATGGAATGGTTTAAATCAAAGCATATTCATGTGTTAGAATGGCCCAGTCAAAGTCCAGACCTAAAATCCAATTGAGAATTTGTGGCAAGGCTTAAAAATTGCTGTTCACAGACGCTCCCCATTCGATCTGACAGAGCTTGAGCTATTTTGCAAAGTAGCGTGTGCAAAAATGTCACTCTCTAGATGTACAAAGCTGGTAGAGACATACTAAAAAGACTTGCAGCTGTAATTGCAGCGAAAGGTGGTTCTACAAAGTATTGACTCAGGGGGGCTGAATTAGGGCTGGGAAAAAAATCGATTTAAATCTGGAATCGAGTTGAGAGGTCAAATCGATTCAAAATTTAAGCAAATCGATTTTTTTAGATTTTTTTTTTTTTACCGCGCCGGTCCCAAGGCGCTGCGGGCATGAGTTTTTAGGCTATGGCTGGATGCCGCGGACTAGGCCGAAGCCACGGCCTCGCCTAAAAGCTCATGCCCGCAGCGCCTCGGGACCGGTGCGGTTTCCAAAAAAAAAAAAAAAACTCGATTCGAATCGTGAATCGATTTTTTTTAAGAGAATCGAAGATTTCTTTTTTTTTAAGAAAATCTCCCAGCCCTAGGCTGAATACAAATGCACGCCACACTTTTCACATATTTATTTGTAAAATATTTTGAAAACCATTTATCATTTTCCTTCCACTTCACAATTATGTGCCAGTTTGTGTTGGTCTATCACATAAAATCCCAATAAAATACATTTACGTTTTTGGTTGTAACATGACAAAATGTGGAAAATGTCAAGGGGTATGAATACTTTTTCAAAGCACTGTATATAAATACAGATGACAGTGAAAATATTTATATCAGTTACCTTTTTGAACCATAATTACAGGCTGAGGGTTTCTAACATTTGCCAGTGATGTTTGTTCAGTTAAAGTGAACTGGTTAAGTTGTTTAGGGCATTTTATTGGGTATCTCTTGGGAAGCGTCTACAGCCTAGAAGAACTTCAACAAAGCAATAGGGTTATTGTCTAATTAATCCGGGAACACATTTAGATTCCACAGGAAAGGGATATGCAAAACATGATGAAAAGCTGTGCCAACCAGCCATGTAGAGTTCCAGTATATGCCACTGTGTACTTAAAATGTAGCTCCAGTGCATCCTGAGAGCTGCAAACACTGCACCCGCAGTTGCCCCCCCCGTCTGTTCTGTAGGAGCACTTACCCTATCCATGGTGGGCATCACGGGCGTCTTCCCCTGCTCTCCTCCGTGGGCATCATGGCGGCGGGCATCACAGCGTCCAGCTTCACGAGCTGAGTGGTGGGCATCACGAAGGCTTCTCCTTCCCCTGCTCGGTGGCTTCCATCTCCTCCCTCCTCGGCGGCCAATCAGAACACTTCTACTTTTGTCCAATCAGGAAACGGGTCTAAGACCCACTTCCTGATTGGCGGCGAAGAGATTCGGTGTGAAAATAGTGAATATTCATTTGCTATTCTCACACAACTGGGTGGGTTCGGTTTGCATTCTCTGCGCCCCAGGCCCACCCTATCTTGAAGCCTATTAGAGCCTCTGGCTCTAATGAAGTGCTTCAAAAAAACACCCATCCCATTGGAATTCATGCATCCGGCATCCTGCAAGGGGTAGGGATCAACCAATTGCATCAGCCTTTTGGATGCCAGCAGCTGTCCTGCACAGTGCCCAAGGTTGTAATCCTGCACAATAAACAATCTATGTCTTGATCCACTCGTCTGGCTTGTTGACAATGCTTGGCCAATTTGGAGCAAATTCTGGCTTTTTACAAGCCACCCCTGAAGAACCTAGAAGGCACACCAGGGTACCATGGCACACCCCTGGGATCAGGAGCTGCTGAGGCACTCTGGAGTCATACTTTAGGCAGTGGTGCATACCAGGATTTTCAAGTTCCTGCTTTTACTTTGTAAAGTTAGACTTCCAAGATTTCTTATTGACGCCTTTGCTATCAGTATAGGCAAAGAGAAATGTTGGTTGCTGCGCTCAGCATGCTGTCCTTTAAACCACTCCTGGGATAAATTTGTATTGTGCCTGTGCCCTCCCATTCATCACTCTCCTTCTGCAGTGGAACTCCTTTAGCACTCTCTTAGAACTTCAGAGAATGTTCCCCAGGGTTTCCCTTGCAGTATTTCTAGACTGACCCCTACTCTTTTTTAAGGAAAGCAGTGTGTTTCACTGAGATGTTGGCTTCCTCAAAATATCTACTGTAGTACTCAAGTTGTTAACTTCTTCCAGTGTTTAGCAGTATTTTAACATATTACATCAAAAAGTTGCCTGCTGCTCCATAGACCAGAGTGTCATTTTGAATTGAGGGTCATCCTTGGGCAGGCTTCTCTTCTAGAATTTAGAGGGTGGGCTGTATAGGACAAGCCAACTAATCCTATACATGCACACACCAGGATCCAGGACCTGTGCACTTCTGTTCATGACTAGTTTGATGTTTGGGGGTTCATTAGCTCAAGTGTAGCGCCGGCCAGTGAGTACAGTCCAGGCCAGTAATGCCGTCTAAGAGCTTGTCAGCCCACTTTTATTAAACAGAAAAGAAAAGTTCAACAGAACAAATGGATTTTCTTGCAGGGGTTCCCACCTTCAACACGAAATAAAGCAATATTCATCCTTCTGGGTCTCTTTAGCAGCACTGCTGCTCAGGCCTTGTGCTCTGGCCCTCCTGACCATCTAACACAGCACCCTTGTGTTCATGTAAAAAACACTGCACCTCTTGTTAGTTCTGCTTCTGGTAGCTCCCTCCTGCTCCAGCCCTCAGGCTTATGCCGTGTACACACGGTCGGACTTTTCGTCTACAAAAGTCCGTCGGACGCGGATGGACCAAATACAGCAGACAATCCGATTGTGTGTGGGCTTCCCCAGACTTTCAGCGGACTTTTCCAGCCGCAAATCTGACGGACTTTAGATTTGAAACATGCTTCAAATCTTTACGTCGTAACTCCGCCGGACCCAGAAATCCGCTCGTCTGTTTGCTAGTCCGACGGACAAAAACCCACGCTAGGGCAGCTATTGGCTACTGGCTATCAACTTCCTTATTTTACTCCGGTGTACGTCATCACGTACGAATCCATCGGACTTTTGTGTGATCGTATGTAGGCAAGTCCGTTCGTTAGAAAGTCCGTCGAAAGTCCGTCGAAAGTCGGACGGGCTGTCGGACTTTTGTAGCCAAAAAGTCCGACTGTGTGTACGCATTAGTCCCTCTGTCTGTTCTACCACAGACTGCACCATGCATACATGCACACTTCTTGCTGCTCCATTGTCACCACATGGATATAACAGGTGTAAATGTCTGTGCCATCAGTGGGAGATTTCCTCACTACCAGATCTCCAAATCTATGAAATCTCCAGGTCCCAAACTGAGTTTCACCAACCACTGAGGAAACTGCAGACCCAGCTTCCTCTGAATGAAATATGCTGTAGCCCCTCAACCTGCCTCATTGAGAATCGTCGTTGAGAAACCCCTTTTAACACTGTGACAGAGCACCACACTGTCACACTAGAAAATGTCAGATGTGGTAACTTGTTTTGTCTCCACAACACTGGAAATCCACTCTACTGCCCCTAACAGATGAAGATTGTTCTGTACATATGCATCAGAAAGGTAGACAGAAAGTATAATCTAAAATAAACATATCGTTTTATGCCATACTTTGAAAAAAATGATAATGAATTTCTGCTTCAGTCTCATACCTGTGGCGTTCTCAACCTGTCATAGTGCTGTTGTGTTGTTGTATAAGTAGAGATGTTCAGTAAGTGGGATGACTGACAACATTAGGCCTCCATTCACAATATATAGTGTGTTACATGTACGCACTTCACACATAGAGCAACCCATTCAGGTCAATGGGCTGTCCCACAGGCGACAGATGTGGCAAACTCATGCACACTTAGTGCCAGCTCTACATCTGTTTAGGCTGTGGAGATCACATCCAAAATGGTGGAGCCCACAAGCAATCTCAGGGCTTCTCGATTTCCACACCCGGTAGGCTTTTACAGGTTATTTAAAAAAAAAAAAAATTTATTAAATGCCGATATAATCTTATGGAAATATTTTAATGACATTTATGCCCCGTACACATGATCAGAAAATCGTACGGAAAATACCGCTTTCGAAGCGATCGTACGATAATTGGATCATTCGTACAGAGCTTTCGAGGGCCGATCAGGACAATTCATCTGATATTATTCTATCAGACATACCGATGCCAGATCGTACGATTTTCGTTTAATCAGTACAGCTATCGCTCGAAAATGCAATACAAATGCATTACAACACATGACATCACTTCCGAATTTTTATTCTGTCGTACGGGAATTTTCGTGACTTTAGTAAATCATCAGATTCGACGTGAGATTAGCATGCAAAAAAAAAAAAAGGACAATCATTCGTCCGATAATCGGATCGTGTGTACTGTACCCGGCATAAGGGTCTGGGGGCAAGGCCTCTTTAAATAACAAAATTGTCTTGTGTACAGTATCATATGGTGAAACTGGATTTTTACTTTAACCAGTTCCTGCTGTAGGTACGCATATAAATGCGGGGGGGAGGGAGGGGGCTTAAATGCAGAGAGCCTGCATATATGTGTCTTTATGTTAACATATTTCTGTGCTGAGAGTGCGCTCCTGGCATAGTTACTGACAGGTCCCGGAAAGCTCCCGATGCATACTTGCGATCAGGAGCTTTCCAAGGAGCTTTCCAATCATGTAACCGCCAACCACAGTGGTCATGTGATTGGAATGCCTGCCTCCGCCCTCCGCCATTTAGAACATATTAAAGGGCTGGGAGGCAGTGGCAGGAAGGGGTTAAATAAGCTACTTACAAGCAAATAAAACACATAAAGGAAAAAGGGAAAAAACACAGTTGTTGCCTATAGCTACCAATCAGTCTTCATTCTTTATTACCTAGGAAAATGAAAAATGGCATTTAATTGGTCACCGTGGGCAATAGATCTGTATAGTTCCCATTTTCTTTTACTTAATTTTTCTTATTTTTTATAAATAGCTGCCATGCGGTTTCATCATTTACACAATTTACAGTAATATCCTACTTTTGCATTAGACAGGTACACTTCTTTAACATCCTCTTATTCCTGGATGCTATTCAAACATTGCTGTAGTTTCTCTTGGTGGGACACTTTGTAGCAACGCAGAATCAGATTTACATGATTAACTACACCAGTGGGAAACTAAAGAAGGATCCAACATGACCTTTTTGGATGTTACTGACTCATCTGTCTAGTTACAAAAGGATAGTGCTGTCCTTTTCACAGTAATGTTTTAATTACACCTTGTACAAGGATATTTTCCATGCTTCCTTGGTTACAGGAACAAACCGTGACAAAAAAAGGTCCTAAAGTGGTGATTATAAATCAGGACTCCAATAATAGGACTTCTAACCACTTCAGCTCTGGAAGGCTTTACCAGCTTCCTGACCAGGCCATTTTTTGCGATACGGCACTTGCGTCGCTTTAACTGACAATTGCGGGCAACGCTGTACCCAAATAAAATTGATGTCCTTTTTTTCACACAAATAGAGCTTTCTTTGCACTGCACTTTTTATTTTTTGCGCTATAAACAAAAAAAGACCGGTATTTTCTACTTTCTGCTATAATAGATCTCCAAAAAAAAAAAAATGTAAAAAAACTAATTTCTTTATCAATTTAGGCCAATATGTGTTCTGCTACCTATTTTTGGCAAAAAAAATCCCAATAAGCCTATATTGATCAGTTTGCGCAAAAGTTATAGCGTCTACAAACTACAGGATAGATATAGGGACTTTTATTTGTTTTTTTTAATTGGTAATGGCGGCCATCTGCGGTTTTTAGCGGGACTCCGACACAAATCTGACACTTTTTGGGGACCAGTGACACCAATACAGTAATTAGTGCTAAAAAAAATGCACTGATTACTGTATAAATAGCACTGGCAGGGAAGGGGTTAATACCAGGGGCTATCAGAGAGTTAAATGTTCCCTAGGAAGGTGCTTACTAACTGTGTGGGGCAGTGTCACACTGAAGGAAAAGAGAGATCCGTGATTCAGCTTAGCTGAATCACAAGATCTCTCTTTCCCTTACTGACAGATCCACCGTTTGCCTTGTTTACACAGGCAGATGGCTGACCCATCTCTCCTGTGAACGATCGGCGGATCCGGACCGGCTGATTGGCTCCCGCTGTGCCCCCTAAACCATGTGCACAAAATCACGTACAGGTACGTGATTTTGTGCAGGCGGGGCCGCTCCACCGCAGTAAATATACACGGGGCGGTCCGGAAGTGGTTAGAGTGGAACTAAACACACTGATTTAACTGTTTAAGAAATAAAAAAGAACAAGCAAGTTATAAATGTTAAAAATTATTATTAAGCTATTATTCAAACATGCTGTTATTTTTTGCTGTGCATTCAAGGCACGTCTCTGGTGATAACTGTCACTGTTGTCAATGTGCTTATGTCAGCTCACCACCAATCTTTCAAACCCTCACATTGCTCATGTCATAGCTGTTCACATGTGTAGCACCATCGCAATGGCAGATCGAAACAGAAGCTAAGATGTCATTGTCCTCAGAGGATATGAGGGTTAGTTCTGCTTTAAGGGAGCACTACAGTCTTGGCCCTTTAATCTAGATTTTCTAAATGTTTCACTTAAAGGGCAGTATTGTTTATAATAATTAAAATGTACATAGTTCAATGATGGTTGGTATATCCCCCATGTAAATCTCAGTATGTGGTGTCATTGCTTGCTTAGCTCTCCACTTAACTACCACCTCTTTGTTTCCCTGAACACTATAATAATTAAATCAAAGAAAACACCAAAGGGTGCCAGTTTTCGTATTGTTTTATTTCAGTGTCACCAGAGTATTAATGGAAAATAACTTTTCCTAGTGAGGACACAAACCACAAAGTTTTGGATGGAGTGTTACTTTAAAGCAGAACTTGTGCTTTTTATGAATGTGTATTTAAAACCTAACTTCAGCCAAAAAAAAATTTAGGGATAGAGTGGTTTTTATTTTTGTCTGACTCCAATGGGGAACAATAAATGGGGGGTGAAGTTGTCACTGGGAAAGGACTGCACAGACACAATAAAAACTCCAATAGTAAAGGCATGGTTCTGTTTCAATCGCTTTTTTAAGATCTTAAAAAGAGTAAAAGCAACAAGAGCACTGTGCAGAGCAGCGAACAATTCTCGCAAGCTTTGTATAGACAATGATACATAAGTGGGGGGAATTAAAACAGCAGAAAATCTTGGCAATTGAGTGGATCTTCTCTAAACTCACAGGTAAGCATTTGACCACCAAAAGAAGTGGAAAGGAATAACATATTTTGTGTTAGAACATGGATATAAAACAACAAAACCATTGTGAACACTGGGAGGTGGTCATCCATACGCTCACCCCCTTGGATCATAATGTGGGACAATAAAACCCAAGATATCAAGGTTGAGACCACCTTACATCGCAATCCCTGGAAGTAGGCCCAACAGGTAGGAAAGTCCATGTCCAGCGACCACGGTTCGCAAAGTATTTCTCATTGTCAAGCAATATAACGGTCCCATAAAAGGGACTCCAGACCCCCAAATATGAACATCAATAACTTAAATAAGAAAGAAAAAAAAAAAGCTAAGAGAACGTGATGCCAAGGCTGGCCAACATTAAGGAGACAATGAAAGAAAGAAGAAAGGAAATGGATCCATCCGGGGATCCAACATTAACTTATTTGTACGATAAGATTCATTCATCCGGGACCTGTAAGTAAGCAAGCCAAGGGGGCCATATTATATCTTGTAAAACACTCACAATTTTTCCATTCAACATGATCCATGTGAGTTTTTGTTTTGCTATCACAATGTTTATGATAGGGCTTTTCCATGCTGTTGCTATCACAAATTTGGCTGCTAGAAATATAAAGTCGATCAAGATCTTAGTATGTCGTGGATAATTTTCAACAGGCTTATTTAGTAGGGCAATATGCAACATCTTTAGTGATGTTGACCATTGTGACTGAGAAAATAAATGAATGAACCCTCATCCAAAAACGATGAACCTTAGGACACGACCACCACACATGCAACAATGAGCCTATCTAGCCACAGCCCCTGAAACAGGTAGCGGAGGTGCCTGGGTACATTTTTGATAGCCGCTCCGGCACTAAATACCATCTGGTGTGGACTTTGTAACCTGCCCCAATTAAGGCAACACTAAGGATCCCTTTAAGGATTTGCGTACTCTATTTATGCCAGTCCTCCACCTCAGGGGCTATGGACAGATCCCTCTCCCATGCCAGCTGGTAAGGTAATCTAGCAGTGGAGTAGACCAACAGTTTGTATAACATAGAGAGATCCCCTCACAAAAAACATAGTTCTAACCCTTCCTCATTCTGCTACAGTACCTTGAAAAAGTATTCACACCCCTTGAAGTTTTCCACAATTTGTCATGTTACAACCAAAAACGCAAATGTATTTTATTGGGGTTTTATGTAATAGACCAACACAAAGTGGTACATAATTGTGAAGTGGAAGGATATTGATAATTTATTTTCAATTTCTTTTTTACAAATAAATATGTGAAAAGTGTGGCATGCATTTGTAGTCAGCCCTTCTGAGTCAATACTTTGTAGAACTGGCTTTCGCTGCAATTACAGCTGCAAGTCTTTTTGGGGATGTCTCTACCAGCTTTGCACATCTAGTGAGTGACATTTTTACCCATTCTTCTTTGCAAAATAGCTCAAGCTCTGTCAGATTGGATGGAGAGCATCTATAAACAGCAATTTTCAAGTCTTGCCACAGATTCTCAATTGGATTTAGGTCTTCACTTTGAATGGGCCATTCAAACACATAAATATGCTTTGATCGAAACCATTCCATTGTAGCTCTGGCTGTATGTTTAGGGTCATTGTCCTGCTGAAAGGTGAACCACCGCCCCAGTCTCAAGTTTTTTGCAGACTCTAACAGGTTTTCTTCTAAGATAGCCCTATATTTGGCTCCATCTATCTTCCCATCAGCTCTGACCAGCTTCCCTGTCCCTGCTGAAGAAAAGCATCCCCACAGCATGATGCTGCCACCACCATGTTTCACAGTGGGGATGGTTTGTTCAGGGTGATGTGCAGTGTTAGTTTTCTGCCACACATAGCGTTTTGTTTTTTGGCCAAAAAGTAAAATTTTGGTCTCATCTGACCAGAGCACCTTCTTCCGCATGTTTGCTGTGTCCCCCATATGGCTTCTCACAGACTGCAAACAGGACTTCTTAAGGCTTTTTTTCAACAAGGGCTTTCTTCTTGCTACTCTTCCATAAAGGCCAGATTTGTGGAGTGCACGACTAATAGTTGTCCTGTGGACAGATTCTCCCACCTGAGCTGTGGATCTCTGAAGCTCCTCCAGAGTTACCATGGGCCTCTTGGCTGCTTCTCTGATTAATGCTCTCCTTGCCCGGCCTGTCAGTTTAGGTGGACGGTCATGTCTTGTAAGGTTTGCAGATGTGTCATACTTTCTCCATTTTCAAATGATGGATTAAACAGTGCCCTGTGAGATGTTCAAAGCTTGGGATTTTTTTTTATACCCTATCCCTGCTTTAAACTTCTTCACAACTTTATCCCTGACCTGTCTGGTATGTTCCTTGGCCTTCACGATGCTGTTTGTTCACTAAGGTTCTCTAACAAATCTATGAGGGCTTCACAGAACAGCTGTATTTATACTGAGTTTACATTACACCCTGATTTACTCTATTTACTAATTAGATGACTTCTGAAGACAATTAGTTCCACTAGATTTTAGTTAGGGGTATCAGAGTAAAGGGGGCTGAATACAAAAGCACGCCACACTTTTTTCAGATATTTTTTTGTAAAAAAATCTGAAAACCATTAATTATTTTCCTTCCACTTCACAATTATGTGTTGGTCTAAATCCCAATAAAATACATTTATGTTTTTGGTTATAAAATGACAAAATGTGGAAAATTTCAAGCGGTATGAATACTTTTTCAAGGAACTGTATATTTTTCTTATATGACTGTGTTCCTATTAAAAAAAAATCCCAGACATTGAACTAAAAGTGTCAAATGAGAACAAGGACATGTTAAAAGCATGGGCTTTGACTTGCTGGGTGTTTTGGAGCAATGAGATTCAAGCTACATAATGTCCATGTGTGAATGGGGGCTTAGAGTTGTCACTCAAAAGGGGATGAGGAAGCATGAAATATATAGGTTTCAAAAGTCAAAATTTGAATTTCTTTTTTTTTTTAAGTGTCAGAGCTTTACTTATGTTTTCTCACCTTGAGCATTGATTGTGTTAAACTATATGTAACTGCAATTTCCCTTAAAAAACGTTTTTATGTTGCGTCATAGACATGTGGACAGGATGTTACCTACAAAAAAACAGCTCTGGAAAAAGATGAGTAATACTCTCCTACTGCCTACAAATGTATTTGCCTCATTGATGGTGTATTTAGTTGTATTTAGTTGTTCTGGGTGTGCACTAAACACCTAAACAACTAAGTGCAGCAAAGTGGCCCATGCAACTATTTGGGACTGAAGTTTCATACATTTTCATAGCTTCATAGTTGGTAAGGTTGAATAAAGACACTAGTTCATCCAGTTAAGCCTGTGTACTTGCTGTATGTGTGTTCATGTCGATAATCTCTTCCCGAATCCATGTATATTGTGTTCATTAAGATGCACGTCCAAGAGTCTTTTAAAATTATCAATACTTCCTGCCGACAACGATTGTGGAAGAGGGTTACCCCCCTGACAGTGAAAACCCCACTACTCAGTTTAAGGTTAAACCGCTTCTCCAACCTCATTGTGTGGCCCTGTGACCTCTTGCACTCCTTGAGACTGAATAGTTTGCTAACTTCGCTGGGATCACCATTGAGGTATTTGTATATTGCTATCATATATTCTCTTAAGTGTCTCTTCTCCAGGGAGAATACGTTTATTGATTGTAGTTGTTCCTCGTAAACTGAGGTCCTCCAGTTCCCTTATTAATCTTGTTGACCTTCTCTGGACTCTGTCCAGTTCCAGCACATCCTTCCTGAGGATTGGTGACCAGAACTGGATAGCATACTCTAGATGTGGCCAAACCAGAGTTTTATAAGGTGTCAGGTCTATCGTTTTTTCTAACCAGGTGTTTTTCTGTTTTTTCTGTACATCTTTTTTTCCGTGTTTGGGGTGCCAATGAATGGCAATGCAAGTGCTACGTGTTTTTTGTACGTTTAATAAATGCACATTTTGCGAGACTTTGTGTGTGTTCACAAAATGCTAGTTTGTGAATGCAGTCTGTAATAAATTAAGGTGCTTGCAATATCATTATAGAGTATGTATTTTTCACTCACACAGCTGCAAAGGTAATTGTGGAATAGAAGGCATGAGGTTTGTCAGGGGGTGGTTGAATTGCTGTCAGTTTAGTGAAGCTTTGATCATTATAATGTTATCAATCACACAGAACCATACTAGTAACAGGCTTAGTGGGCATGACAGGTCAATTAAAGAAAGATTAACTTCTTTTGCTTGCATGTTGATTTCTGTAACATTGCAAAAAATATTATCCTGCACACTGAATAAATGACACGTAAATCACGATAAGTAATGATTTTTTAAACCAATAACACTTGTAAAGTTTTTATTTCATTGCTAACCTTGCTGATCTGTATCTGTTATTAAATCCGTGAACAGTTTTCTTTCTTGACACATTTTAACAAGGAGCCACAAGGCACACTCGTCTTGATTGTTCGGTAAAAGGCTCATCATTAGACCACAATATTGTAGCTTGAATAGCTTAGATTACGTATTTACCGGCATTTTCATTTCAACCCAGTTTGGAACCTACTTGCATCTTGGCATTTATCTGGGCAACTTAGTATTGGGTGGTCGCATAGGGGAGGATCTTGCTATTCCCTCTGTTACCGCTTCTACTGTTACTTCTAGGTCATCCCACCTGTTTGCTGCTGACTTCACTGTTCCTTCCATGTAACCACTTCTGGGTCCTCCTACCTGGTTGCTCCTTCTGCTCCTGGTGGTAGGGTCTTCTCCAGGTCCTTCCTCATTTCACACTCCACACTCCTCTCCTACCTTCTGTTAATAGAAACCTTCAAATGTACTACGCCTTACTAATACCAAGGGAAATCTGTCTGTCTATGCAAGCTCTGCATATATCATAAGGCCATATAAACATGCAAAAATAGAAACACAAAAGATATCATGCATATAAAAAATGTTTAATTAAATTTAATTGATAAAAAATTGTAAAATTGCACTTGCGATAAAGTGGCTTGATTGGGGCATATCATCAGGATACCCCTCTAATTGTAACTCCGTTCACACAGACAGATTCTAAAAACAGTCTCACTAGGTTGCCTGCAAAAGGGGAAATGGTATCAGGAATTGTTACCACTGGAGTGGACACTACAGAAACCATGGAGAAGGAATATACAGAAATGACCGCAGAATGTGGAAACAGAGGACTGAAATTGTATCCTGGAGGTGTGAAGTACCTCTACTAACATGTTTTGGGGCCCGTGGCCCTTCATCAGAGAGGCTAGGTAGCCTGCAAAGAGGGAAGTGGTATCAGGGATGGCAACCTCTGGAGCAAACACTGCAGAAAACATGGAGAAGGAATATACAGAAATGACCCCGGGGTGTGGAAGCAGAGGACTGAAATTGTATCCTGGAGGTGTGCAGTACCCCCACCAACATGTTTTGGGGCCCGTAACCCTTCATCAGAGTGGCTAGGTAGCCTGCAAAAGGGGAGGTGGTATCAGGGATGGTAACCTCTGGAGGGGACACTGCAGAGACCATGGAGAACCAGGCTGTAGAAACAGAGGACTGAAATTGTATCCTGGAGTTGTGCAGTACCCCCACCAACATGTTTTGGGGCCCGTGGCCCTTCATCAGAGTGGCTAGGTAGCCTACAAAAGGGGAGGTGGTATCAGGGATGGTAACCTCTGTAGGGGACACTGCAGAGACCATGGAGAACCAGGCTGTAGAAACAGAGGACTGAAATTGTATCCTGGAGGTGTGAAGCACCTCCACTAACATGTTTTGAGTTTCGAGGCCCTTCATCAGAGTAGCTTACACATTCTATTAATCCCCTCAAGCGTTGCCTTAGAAGTGCACCAAATTCCACACTGTGGTTGCTTGTTGTAACTCTTGAGGTTCGTGGGCACGATTGTATCCAGCTTTCTAGAGCTAATATTATTGATCATTGCTTGCTTGAACTTTTGGTTCAATCCATGATATCTGGATCATCTGCTTTTTGACCCCTGGTATGAATATCAGTTGCTACTAGTTGTCACTGTCTACATCAGACTAAATCGATCCTTTGTTTGTGTTATGTATACTCAGTGTTATACTGTGTGTTTGACCATCTTCCCCATTGATCTGCATAAGTACTTAGGGGCTTTGGAGTAGTAAAACCAGTCATATATGTTGTATCTGAAAGGTGACTATAGATGAAGAGTGCTGCAGCCCTGGTTATAGAGCCTGAGTCATTATCTACAGGAGACCCTTCATTTCAACAAGAAGTGACCCATATATGGGCTCAGTCTCAGACCAAAAATTCTTGCGTTGTCTATTAAAATTACTGTTCTAGCAAATCATGGGCTTTTTGGAACACATTGCTAATCCCATTAGCACAACCCATTGCTCACCAAACCATAAAAATATACTTAAGCAAAAGTGGATGTTTGACCTTCCTCGCTGTGCCCTGGCTCTATAATCTTCTTAATAAGTACCAACATGTTTCTTATAGCATACAGAGCTTGCAATCATTTGGATGAAAATGTCAGATTTTTTATTTTTTATTTTAACTGGGTAAAGCTTCTACAACATTCAGCTTAGCTGCTTCTTGAAACAGTTGTTATTAATTCCCTTATAGCTTTTCACAGTACCCTTTAACAAAATTACTGACTACTTTTTTCTTCCTCTTTTGCTTTTGCAAGCAGTAACTGTCAGCTGACACTACCAATTTCAAAAGAAGAAGTCCTTTCCACTGCATTAGAGAAAATGAAGTCAAGGGGGGAGGTTTAAGAACTTAAAGAGGAACTGCAGGTTTCTCACATGATTTGTAAAAAAACATCTTTGCCATTCTGAAGCTTCCCTCCAACCACTTTGCATATTATTTTATATATACTGTGATTCTGTACTTGCCAAATATGCTGCAGAAATCTCCCTCCACTGACTGCAGCCATTTTAACTGTGGGCAGCTGAAGCTGCTGCCTGTTCACTTCCTGGATTTACAAGGACACACAGAGGCACACCTCCAGCTCTGCAGCCTTCATTGGCCCTGTTATGACTCACCCCCCCCCCTTCCTGGCAAACTCTCAGGAGAGTGAGAGAAAGAGAGCTGTGCATGATGTCATACGCCTAGGCTTTTTACCAGACAAGAATCAGGAAGTGGGCTGTATAAGGTATTTACTGGCAGAAAAAAGGTTTTACTATCCAAAGTTAAAACAACAAGGGCAGAGGATTCAATAGATGGAAAGATGAAAAAATGACTGAAGGTCCGCTTTAACCTCCTTAGCGGTAATCCCGAGTGTGGCTCGGGGTGAATTTTCAGTACCAAAAGTGGTAACCCCGAGCCGGACTCGGGATCGCAGCGCAGGATCCAGACAAAGTTACTTACCTTGTCCCCTGGATCCTGCAATGTCTCCCCGCTGTGTATGCGAGCCGTGTCCTCCGCTCGATCTATCACTGTGCCGGGCTCCGTTCCCTGCGAGCGTTGAAAAAGTTGAAAACACACATTGTATGCAGTACACTGTCATTTCACAGATTACATTACTGTATCAAATTATTTCACATCCCTTTTGTCCCTAGTGGTCTGTCCAGTGCACTGCATGCAGTTTTATATTATAAATACTCTTCTTTCTGCCTGGAAACTGGAGATTGTCCATAGCAACCAAAAAGTGTCCCTTTACGTCAAAAGTAGTTTTAGACCAGCTAGAAAACAGCGATAATAAATTAGAATCACTCGCAGAATTGAGCGATAGTGATTTATGGGGAAATCCGTCATCAAACACGGAAAGTAATGACAGCGACAATTCTGCAACTGAGCAAATTTCGGTGTTTTTGATCTGATTACATTATTGAATATTTTTTATTATTATTATATTATTATTTGTTATAATTATTTATAGTTATTTATTATATTATAATTTATGATTTTGTGTTTCAAACTTTATCATACCCGGGATGTCTACTAGACTCTTGTCTGGACAGATTTAAGTGAGTTATTCCTAAGAATTACAGGCCTACAATATAAAACGCCAAATTTCCATGCAAAACAATGTACTGCTTTGCGCATCAAAAATCTGACATAATCATACCGCCAGGGAGGTGAACAAGCCTTTATATCATTACTATAAAACCAACATAATACCAGTTAAAAAGAGATTTTAAACTAGATGAATAAAATCCTCCAAATCAACCTTTTCATTGAAAAATTAAATTATTGCTGTCCTGAGACTTACATGTTATAACTCACTCTAAATGAGCCCCCTGCTGTTGTTGTTTTTATGGCTATTCAGTGACCAATGTAATGACTGGAATTAATATTTTCTAGAATTAGTACATTTAATACTGCAGTACGGAAGGAAGTTACTTGGGAGCAATCTGGATGGTAGCCGCCAAAGATGGCTTCTAAGTTTAAATAGTAAAAAAATAATGTAATGTGGAACTCTTTCCACACTAGACTACAAAACTATTGTAAGTTAATTTAGCCAACAAAAGCAACGCTGCACACAGAGATGGAAAACAACATTACTCCTTCAATAAAATAGCCAGCAGGAACAAGTTCCAATCTGACATGTTTCATGGCAGGCACAGCGCCTTCTCAAAAAGTTTAACAAAAGAGGAATGTTGTTTTTCATCTTGGTGTGGGGTGTTCCTGTTGCTGCAACAGTTGATTGCTTTGGTGGAGAGGAGCCAAGCCGGTATCTGAGATGTGATTGGGGAGTGTGGACCCTGATCTCACCTGGAGCAACATGTGAAATACTGTATGTGACATTTTATTTAGCAAGGTAATACAAAGTAGTTTTTTGCATATTCTTATAAAATATTTGCATATTGTTATTTTATTTTATTTTTATATGATCAGCAGGTGGAGCTCTGGGCTCATTTTCATATTTTAACATTTACCGTTCACCCTCATCTGCTTTGATGAAATAGTCCTGTTGTTTACAGAACTCAGTAACTTAACCTGAATTAGGCAGCTTGATACCACGTATTATTCAAAGAGTCTAAAAAGTAAACCTCTGTTGTGATCTCTATTTAGAAGACCCATAGTACTTTGAGATTCTTTTTCCATGGGTAAATCCTGTATTACATATTTGTAAAACACAATGTTATATGCATAGGTAATAGAGTAACAAAAAAAAATATATATTAGTTTTAAGAACATATTAAACTATAAAAAAACTGTAAAATTAATTTTACCCATACCTGTTTGTTTCCTTTTTTTTGATCTCTGTACAGCAGGGCTCTCTAAACTGCAGCCCAGGGGCCAGATGTGGCTCTTTGCTTGCCTTTATCCAGCCCTTAGGGTATTTTTTTTTTTACTTGATTTATTACACCTATATATATAGCGCCGTCAATTTATGCAGTGCTTTACATATATATTGTACGTTCACATTAGTCCCTGCCCTCAAGGAGCTTACAATCGAATCCCTAACTCACATTCATACGTACACCTGGGCCAATTTAGATAGGATCCAATTAACCTACCAGCATGTCTTTGACGTGTAGTAGGAAAGCCATGCAGGCACAGGGAGAACACACAACTCCAGGTTGGTAGTGCCATGGCTGGGATTCAAACTGATGACCTAGTGCTACCAGGCAGAATTGCTAACCATTTAGCCACTGTGCTGCCCCTTCCACTGACACCAAATATGGGGTGCTTTTCCTCCCACTGACAGCAACAATAGGGTAACATTCCTCCCACTAATATCAGATACAAGGGACTAATTCTCCCACTGACACCAAAGATGGGGCACCATTTCTCCCACTGACACCAATGATGGGGCACCATTCCTCCCACTGACACCAATGATGGGGCACCATTCCTCCCACTGACACAATGATGGGGCACCAATCCTCCCACTGACACCAATGATGGGGCACCATTCCTCCCACTGACACCAATGATGGGGCACCATTCCTCCCACTGACACCAATGATGGGGCACTATTCCTCCCACTGACACCAATGATGGGGCACAATTCCTCCCACTGACACCAATGATGTAATTTTTTTTTTGCTCCCACTGACCACCAAGCCTACGGCATCGCTTATTCCCACCGATTCCAGAGCATGTTTTCTCCCACTGGCTACAGTCCGACTAAGCTTAAGTTTAAAGGCCAGTAAACTGGCCCTTTGTTTAGAAAGTTTGGAGAGCCCTGTTGTACTGGAAGGGCATGGAAAAAAAATGCCAAAGCTTTTTCTGCATTCTCAACATATCCTGCATCTCTGAAAGCTGCTGCGAGTTGCACTGTGCCTTGTAGTGTTAGGAAGACTGGCCTATGCGTACAGATCAGCCATGATGCTGCCATCAGCAAAGCTTTAAAATGTGCATGGTTGCAAAAACTAAGTAGCTAGGTGAAGAACCATAAAATGTAAATTAATTAAAATTTAAATGAATTGAAGAAAGTGAAGAACAAGCAAACTATGTTAGAAAAAGAGGAAAAGACAACCTTGGGCTGTTGTCTTTTCCAGTATGGTATTTTTGCCACGTCTATGTTGTTTGAAAGGAACAATGTATACATTGGATTAACCCCAATCTCATTTTAAAACTGAAGCAGTTTTAAAGTTATAACACTCAGTGAGCTAAAGCGTATCCAAACCCTAGAACAAAATGTTCATATATTGCAGCTTACCAGCCCTTAGATGTGGTTGCTGCTTTAGTATTTTTTTCCTCCCTTTAATTTCACCTGGTGATCCTTCCAGTAACATACTTCCTGTCCTCGGGTGACAATACTTACTCATCGGACTATACGATGGAGGAGCAGCATTTTCACTGTAGGGTAGTACTACAGAACACTTCTCCTCCTTCTCTTCCCCATAACACAGGGGGTGGTTTGTAGACCACAGAGGTAGGTGGGAACAATGTAACTGATAAGGGTGCAGCACAGTCAGAGAGCACAGGAATTATCAGTTCACATGATTTCTGGCAGGATCAACAGATATTTTTTGCACATTTGAACAGATATAAAAAAAAATTGCATTTTCTGAATACATTAAAAGCATTCTCTGATTGGATTAGGTGAAGAGACAGGGCAGTGACATCACACTCTCCTCGTCCAATCAGAGATTGCTTTGTATTCATTAAAAAAATTCAAAGCATTCTCTGAATGGTGCAGCCACCCCCCTGTGTTCACAATGCATCAGATCAGCCACTCAGCATGGGATCCCGAAGCTACTGGAGATCACTGGGGTAGTGGTGTCTACTTCATTGATTCCCAGCTTCCAGGGGTATAGGCCAGCTATGGTATATATATAATTACATGTATAAAAATCCATACCTGGCATTCTTCTTTATTCTTATTAAAATGTTCCCAGAAAATCGAATTCAGGTTGTTATTTCAAGTCATTTATGATTTTATGGTTTATTTAACCTAAAAGTACTGTATTTGGGAATGGAACAATGACATTACCGCCCATCTGAGTGTAATAATGCGGCTGAGCATTGTTCTGTGCTTTTCTGGAGTGTACACACGTCTGTCCATGTGGCATGTAGGTGGCTGAATCTTGTAAGTCAGTGCCATCTTCTCCCACCATGGAATTCTCTGGATCGCCGTGCCAGTGTTTTAAATCCCTCGTCCGTTCAGCCATCTGTTGGTTCTTTATTGCAGGGATGTACACTGCGATGGACATTAAATATGCATGCTGCGTTTATTGCAGGAGCAGTTCTAAAGAGCAAAAGACAACTCTTGTAGAAGACAAATACACACATTAATTAAATTCAGCCCACTATTTAATGTGCACAAGCTGTGCTGCCTGAGAGGCCCCATCAGATTCACACTTCCACATTCCAACTATCAGAACTGAAGAATACGATTGGTGGATATGTGCAATACTGACAATCCTTATGTAATCAACTCACCCTGATTTATTATGAATAAAACATGAATATGATTGGTGGTGGATGTGTGCAATGCAAACAGTTCTTATGTAGGCTTCATTCACATGAATGTATGTGTATTTTCTGCATGGAATGCAGATTCTTGCTAGCAGAAGATCTTGTGTAAAATACAGTGGATATAAAAAGTCTACACACCCCTGTTAAAATGTCAGGTTTCTGTGATGTAAAAAAATTAGACAAAGATAAATCATTTCAGATTTTTTTTTCACCTTTAACCACTTAAGCCCTGGACCATTTGGCTGGCCAAAGACCAGAGCACTTTTTGCGATTTGGCACTGAGTCGCTTTAACTGACTATTGCGCGGTCCTGCGACGTGGCTCCTAAACAAAATTGACGTCCTCTTTTCCCCACAAATAGAGCTTTCTTTTGGTGGTATTTGATCGCATCTGCGGTTTTTATTTTTTGCGCTATAAACAAAAAAATAGCGACAATTTTGAAAAAAATAAAAACGCATTATTTTTTACTTTTTTCTATAATAAATATCCCCAAAAAATATATAAAAAAAACATTGCTTTTCCTCAGTTTAGGCCAATACATATTCTTCATAATTTTGGTAAAAAAAATCGCAATAAGCATTTATTGATTGGTTTGCACAAAACGTATAGCGTCTACAGAATAGGGGATAATTTAATGGCATTTTTATTAATAATTTTTTTTTTTACAAGTAATGGCGCCGATCAGCGATTTTTATCATGACTGCGACATTATGGCGGACAGATCGGACACTTTTGGCGCTATTTTCGGACCATTCACATTTATACAGCGATCAGTGCAATTAAAAATGCATTGATAACTGTGTAAATGTGACTGGCAGTGAAGAGGTTAACCACTAGGTGGCGCTGTAGGGGTTAAGTGTGTCCTAGGAAGTGATTCTAACTGTGGGGGGGAGGGGCTGCGTGTGACATGACACTGATCACCGCTCCCGATTACAGGGAGCTGTGATCAGTGTCAGTGTCATTAGGCAGAACGGGAAAATGCTTGTTTACATTAGCATTTCCCCGTTCTTCCTCACCGTGAGACGATCGCGGGTATCCCCGCAGACATCGAGTCCGCGGGACCCGCGATCACGCGCCCGCAAGCCGCCTCTTAAAGGGCAACATACAGGTACGTTAATCTGCCTGTACGTGCCCTACTGCCGCAGTATATCTGCGTGTGGCGGTCGGGAAGCGGTTAATGTGACCTATAAACTGTACAACTCAATTGAACAGCAAACTGCAATCTTTTAGGTGGAGGGAAGTAAAATAAAAAAAATTAAATAATATGGTTTCATAAGTGTGCACACCCTTACACTAATACTTTGTAGAAGCACCATTTGATTTTATTACAGCACTCAGTCTTTTTGGATATGAGTCTATCAGCATGGCACATCTTGGCAATATTTGCCCACTCTTCTTTGCAAAAAACATTCCAAATCTGTCAGATTGCGAGGGCATCTCCTGTGCACAGCCCTCTTCAGATCACCCCACATATTTTCAATCGGATTCAGATCTGGGCTCTGGCTGGGCCATTACAAAACTTTAATCTTCTTCTGGTGAAGCCATTCCTTTGTTGATTTGGATGCATGCTTTGGGTCGTTCTAATGCTGAAAAGTGAAGTTCCTCTTCATGTTCAGCTTTCTAGCAGAAGCCTGAAGGTTTTGTGCCAATGTTGACTGGTATTTGGAACTGTTCTTAATTCCCTCTACCTTGACTAAAGCCCCTGTTCCAGCTGAAGAAAAACAACCCCAAAGCATGATGCTGCCACCACCATGCTTCACGGTGGGTATGGTGTTCTTTTGGTGATGTGCAGTGTTGTTTTTGCTCCAAACCTATATTTTGGAATTATAGCCAAAAAAGTTCAACGTTGGTTTTTATCAGACCATATCACATTTCCCCACATGTTTTTGGGAGACTTCAGATGTGTTTTTGCAAAATTTAGTCGGGCTTGGATGCTGTTTTTGTAAGAAAAGGCTTCCATCTTGCCACTCTACCCCATAGCCTAGACTGGAGATTGTTGTCACATGTATCACACAGCCAGTACTTGCCAGATATTCCTGCTGCTCCTTTAATGTTGCTATAGGCCTCTTGGCAGCCTCCCTGAACAGTTTTCTTCTCGTCTTTTCATCAATTTTGGAGGGATGTCCAGTTCTGTGTTTCACCACTTGATGATGACTGTCTTCACTGTGTTCCATGGTATATCTAATGCCTTGGAAATTCTTTTGTACTCTTCTCCTGACTGATAACTTTTAACAATGAGATCCCACTGATGCTTTGGAAGCTCTCTGTGGACCATGGTTTTTGCTGTAGGATGCGACTAAGAAAATGTCAGGAAAGACCTACTAGAACAGCTGAACTTTATTTCGGGTTAATCAGAGGCACTCTAAATGATGGTAGGTGTGTACTGACTCCTATTTAACATGAGTTTGAATGTGATTGCTTAATTCTGAACACAGTGGCACCCCCAGTTATAAGAGGGTGTGCACACCTATGCAACCACATTATTTTAGTTTTTTATTCTTACTTCCCCTCCCTAAAAGATTTCAGTTTGTTTTTCAACTGAGTTGAGTACAGTTTATATGTCACATTAAAGTTCTGAAATGATTTATTTTTGTCTCATTTTTTTACATCACAGAAACCTGACATTTTAACAGGGGTGTGTAGACTTTTTATATCCACCGTATGTGCCTAAAATAATCACATTTAGATGTGTATAGTGTTTAGATGAGTACAATACTTCGAATGGCTTTATGCATTTATGCGTGCACATTTACACACATTTACACAAGAAAAATCTTCAGATATGTACGGCCACAGAAGCAACTGTGTCCTCTTTTTTTGTAAGCCCACCAATTGCGGTGCACATTTTCATTTTCAGACACAGCTAAGTGTATGGCCCCATTAATTAGGCACTTGTCAAGAGTGGTGACTATGCCTGCCCTTTCTGCCCCTCTCCTCTACTCATAGAAACTGTACTATGTGTTCCAGCAATGACAAGATCTCTACGTATAGAGGACAGATGGATGAATGAAAGGTCTGCTTTCTCCATTTATAGATCACTTTTCATTTATGGAAGCTAAGTACAGCTTCTGTGAATGGAGTAGAGGGCAGAACAGGCAGGCATAGCACTCCGCTGATCGTACTAGCAGCACAAAGGACACGTCTCATTGCGTGTAACTACCATCACTGGTTCTAAACTTAAAGGGGTTGTAAACCCTTTTTTTTTTTAAATAACAAACATGTTATACTTACCTCCACTGTGCAGTTCGTTTGGCACAGAGTGGCCCCGAACCTCCTCTTCTGGGGTCCCACGGCGGCGCTGGTGGCTCCTCCCCACATCTATCCACATTGGAGAAGCGCTCTCCTTGGTGGACACCCATGCAGGCGCGCTCCCAAGTCCCGCATCTGTGTCCATTCGCACAGAATGCAGGACTTGGCCCCGTCCCCCGGCGCCGCGTCATTGGATTTGATTGACAGCAGCGGGAGCCAATGGCTGCGCTGCTATCAATCTATCCAATCGTCTATAGATGGTGTGCTTGTTCCCAGACAGAGGATGACAGCATCCAGGTAAGTAAAACGGGGGGGCTGGACCACTAAAAAGGGTTTTTCACCCTAATGAAAGCAGGAACAAAAGCAATTCTCCACTTTCAACAAGAGAGTGATAAAACTGTTTTCACTAACAACTAGTGGTAGGGACACTAATTATTCTGCATTCTTGGCCAGGAGAAAACTGACCTATACATAAAGTCGCTTTGAACTGATGGAAAAGCAGAAATTAGAATGAAGATTTGCGGAAATTGGTAAATGTAACCTGTTAAAATTAGTATACTATTTTGGAAGAGCATCTAGTATGCACTCCAATTTTGAATATCTTGATTTTTTTTTTCTTAGACTCCATGCTGATGGACACAGCTAGTTTTGCTCAGCAATGACATACTAAAAATAAGAAATAGCTTTATTCGGCTTTATTTTCATTACACTGACTATTGAAGGCAGAGGTACTCTATACACATTAAAACCCAACACCTGCAAATTTTCCCCTCTCCCCACTATCAACGTTGCTCCAACCGAGAAAGAAAGACTGAAAGAAAGAAATAAAGATCCCAAAGCAGTATTTTATTCCCCTGCTGTCCTTCCCTTGTCAATTTCTGTTTTGGTAGTAGAGACCAGGGATTTGTAGTCTGTAGTCTGGGCCCACCAGCAGCCAGTCCTGTAGACGCCTCTCTTTGTGATGTCATAATGCCGCTGCAGTCTTCTGGAGCCTCAGAGGACCACGCAGCAGCCAATGCGAAGTGTCCACATCACTCAGGCAGGAATATGGACTCTTTCACTCTGCCGCGCAGAATATAGAAAACTCAAGCATGGTACACATGAGACAAAAATCGCCCGGTTCAGCAGGCATCGGGCAACTTTCAGTCCGCGTGTACTGCTGTCTGTTTAACAATCATGCTGAAAAAATAGCATTCGATCAGCGCTCGCATCCAACTGGAAAGGGTGGGTGGAAGTAGGTTTGCAGCCAGAGTGTTGCCAGAGTGCAAGGTGCTAACTAAAGCAGCCAGAAAACTGACCGCACTGGGATGAATGGGCTCCAATGCCTAGCATGGTCAGTTTCAAATAGGTGGAAAACAGGACTGGCAGGATCATAAGATATTTTACATGAAAGAAAAAAATACAAAGTAAACAGGGTATTTTTAAGATAAGTACATGGTACAACAGACACATTTCAGGAATTTGAAACTTTGTTGTAACATATTCTTTAACCATTCATTCTTTAACCATTCACCCTCTGTTTAGTATTTTGACATGTAAGTTGATATGACTGTTGGTTTTACAATGACCTGTACTCACTTTGAAGTCTTTGGGGATTTTATTATCTCCCTTTAGTTTTTCTAAGCTTGACTGAGTACTAGAAGTAAACACAAGGCGGGAGGAGGATATCAGCCTGTTGAAAAGTTTTTGACAACTTTATCTTATTTCAAAGGAGTTAAATGTGGCCAGTTCTTATATGTTAACAGAGTTCCACAGTATTTCTGCATATTTCTGCATGTTTAAATATGCATATGTATGCATACTTATTCATTTAGTATATTTTTTAAATTTATTATATTCATTTTCCTATGTGGTCTTCTGTCTGGTGCAACAGAAAATGTTGTCTCACAGCGCCACCATGTGGAAATCTTGTAGATTGCAATTTAGTTGATAAGCTGCTGGCCAGGAAAGAAAGGCAAGATAACATGTATTGTCTAATGCTACATAGAGGGGAGAGAAGTGTGAATCTCCTTGTTTCTTCCCTTTCTTTTATTTTTATTTTTGTCTTATTTGTTTAAGGATTTAAAAAATAAGCAGAACAATTATATTATCTCAATGATATTAATAAAAGTCCAAGGGCTTTTCATACAGTGTGTGCTGTTTAAAAAGAAGAGGCAAACTGAAATTTGGTAGTGTTTTCTATTTTGACGATTTCGTGGAGAACATTGGCCAACCAATCTCACTCGAATTTACATTTTTTAAAGTGCTGAACAGGATTTGTAGGAGTGTCAAAATGAACTACAGTATTTTCTGTTTATTGGAAGAAAAAAAAACACCTTCCCAAACTCTCAAAAAATACACCAGTAAATCTATGTAAAAACACTTCACTGTGTGATTGTTATTGTATAAGCATTCACACAGGCACAACAAATTAATTGTCACATTGTTTGTAATATGATTTATTTATTATGAATGCTAGCTGCATCTAGTGACCATAATTTGGTATTTTTTTCAGATAAATATTGCATTATGGCCACTAGATGGAGCTGAAGAGACAATCTTATTGCATTAAATACAATAGTTTGTTGTGCCTGTGCAAATGCTTAAAGCAGTGGTTCTCAACTCCAGTCCTCAGGACCCACCAACAGGCCAGGTTTGCAAGATAGCTGAAATACATCACAGGTGATATCACT
Organism: Lithobates clamitans; assembly: GCA_037952925.1. Lineage (NCBI taxonomy): Eukaryota > Metazoa > Chordata > Amphibia > Anura > Ranidae > Lithobates > Lithobates clamitans. The sequence goes on along the minus strand of JBBGZY010000125.1, from coordinate 1,119,496 downwards.
TGCTGCTCAGTGATTGCAGTATTCTAGTCTGCAACTCCCCAAGGTAATACTTAAAAGCTGGCCTGTTGGTGGGTCCTGAGGACTGGAGTTGAGAACCACTGGCTTAAAGGGTCATTTTCATGTGAAAAAAATATAGTAAGTGAAAACCAATAATATAGCTTATACAATTGCAACGCAAGCCATATTGTAATTTAATGTTATTAAAATAACCTCTCCTTTTTAATCTGCAGCTCTGTAATTTTCTGTCAAATCCAGTGCAATGTGACTACTTGGAGCTGTTCTGTATTTAATTGGTGAACAGAACACCTCCAGAAATTTAATTTCATGCCTATGTGATTGGCTGACTTATTTTCCCTGAAGTCTGCACTAAGATACAAGATTTTAGGCACCCTCTGTAACACAAAACTTCATTTTTTGTTTGATGCTCTTAAAGCAGTGGTTCTCAACTCCAGTCCTCGGGACCCACCAACAGGCCAGATTTTAAGTATTACCTTGGGGAGTTGCAGACTAGAATACTGCAATCACTGAGCAGCAAGTGATATCACCTGTGATGTATTTCAGCTATCTTGCAAACCTGGCCTGTTGGTGGGTCCTGAGGACTGGAGTTGAGAACCACTGTCTTAAAGGCTTAATCATGTATAAAGGTATGCAAACCCTGCAACTTTCTCCATTAGAGCACTGAAATTGCATCAGCTGATCAGTAACGAAAAAGTCACATTCAGAATCAGTATCCAAAAGACATAGCAGAACAAACTCTTTCTGAGAAGAAACAGATAGGATTCTGCAAGAAAGTTTGATAAAATACTTGCAATGTACATAGTTCACCAAGACAGGGTTGTTTTTATCCCAGAAAAAGTGGAGTTAGCTTTTAAGCCTGGGTTTGCACGTGTGCAGTGCGGGACACTGCATGTGTTTCGGATAGGAATCGCACCACATTCCTATTCAAATTATATGCAATTCTTTGCAGTGCGATTTAAACCCATTAATTTTGTATGGTTTCAGTTTGCACCGCACGAAAAAGGTACAGGCAACTTTTTTTGCTGCACCGGAATCGGATTGCATGAAATCTGATTCTTGCAATCGCACTGCATTTTGCGACCTGTTTTGGGGTGTCATTAATTTAACATTGACATAAGACATCCACAAGGTCATTTTTTTTTTAATACCTACAGTATATCCCTAAAACTGTCATAGCTTAAGAGAGTATTTAATATAGATAGGAAGTTTATTTTTTGGGACTTGTATGTATGCTGAAAGCACTGTGTTTGGTATAAATCATTTAAATACCTACAAAAGTAACTAAGGAAATGATATATATCTTTAATTTAGGTTTACGTGAACCCAATGTTTAATATTTGAAATTTCATGATATTTACCTATATAAACCCTACTGTAAAACAATGAGCTTACTTTATAGATCCTTGTAAACTTACTTTATGTATCTTTATAATATTGTATACTCAATAAACTTCTTTTGACAAGGAAAGCACTGTGTTTGAACATAAAGCTACAAACTTACAAAAACTCAAATTAATACACATAGAAATTTAAAAACAATAAAGTATTTTGGTCAAATGTATCTATTGATTTTAATAAACATGAGGTGTATCAGACTGTAATTATTCTGACTAACAAATTCAGTAGAAAATATGTACATTATATAATAATTATATTAGTAGTATCAGTAGTTATAGCAACTGTACCTAATTTATTACGGTTGTTAAAAGTTGTCTGATTGCTCACTTTAAAGTGAAACTGTGGCCAAGCTTTAACATTCAAATATTTATATATTCTTTAGTCCCCTTTCACACTTATACCACTTGTCCCACGATTTTGTACTGCAAAATCGCATGACAAGTCATTCTCCATGATTTTCAATGACTACCATTCATATTGGCACGACTTTAAGTCCTGCCGACTTCAAAGTAGTCCCTGCACTATTTTGGTACAACTTCCATGGGAGTTGGTGTCCATAGACCTCAATGTTAAACCCTCAAGTAGCATGCAAATTGTACCTGAATAATATAGACACGATTTCAGTACGACTTTGTAAGCACCAGCTGTCACTCATAGTGTGAGGGTCAAAGCATTTGTAAACCCCAACCCTGTAAAGTCGTACCAAGTAGTACTGATCCCAAATCGCGGTAAATTCGCACCCGCGAAATCGCAGTAAAATCACGCGACTTTGAATTCGCACAAGTGTGAAAGGGGCCTTACCTAGGTGGATGCTGCATCTATCCCCTGCTGGCTCTAACACTGAGCACTGGGCGATCAAACACCGCCGTTCACTCAGTTCTCTGGGCTCCCTGGAGTACTGGGCTGTGGAGGCAGAGCTGGCCCAAGACATTGTGCTGCCTGGGTCCAAGAATGAAATGCTGCCCCCCCCCACCCCCCAAAAAATCCCGCCCACCAAAAGGCCCCCACATCCATTATTTTATATCATGATAATTAAAACTAAAATTAAATTTATCAGGAATGTATCAGGAAGTCAGATTTACATGCAACAGCACCTTGTCTATATGCAAAATTATATGACCTACCATTATGTTCAATTCCAAATGGCGGGCTAGGGTAGTATAGGGGCAGGCTAGGGTAGTATATAGACAGGCTAGGGCAGTATAGGGGCAGACTGAGGTAGTATATAGACAGCCCAGGGTAGTATATAGACAGCCTAGGGTAGTATATAGACAGCCTAGGGTAGTATACGGACAGGCTAGGGCAGTAGAGGGCAGGCTGGGGTAGTATATAGACAGGCTAGGGCGGTATAGGGGTGGGCTAGGGTAGTATAGGGGCAGGCAGAGTGGCCCGGTGGGCAGTTGTCATGATGACACACAAAACTGCTGGAAAAAAATCTTGGTCATCAATTTGCTGGGTAAATAGAAGAGAAGGAGAGGCAGCCGTGGTTCAGTATGCTGCCCTTCTCAGAGTGCTGGACCCACTGGGACCTATGGTAGGACCGGCACTGTGTGGGGGGGATGGGAGCAGCTGGCTCAAGCCCTCAGTGGCTCGCTGCGAGGCTGAGCCTGGTGTCGGTCCAGGCATGTAGATGGATCCTGACTTCATTGTCGTGATCTTGCCCAAGCCTGGACCAGCTCTGTGACTTTGGGTCACAGGAGTGCAGAACAAACTTCTCTTCTGTGCTCCACAGGGGAAGTACAGCCAAGTGAGCTTTGGTTGTACTTCTCCTTTTAAGGCTCAGTAAATAAGCTTTAAAACAAGACCTCACTGAACTGTGTAGCTGTTGGTAATGTGGAGAAATCCACCCTCAAAGTTCAACAGAAAAACAATGATGTGGTTGAAGTTAGGTGTCAGCACTCTGTTCTCTCCTCTCTTCCTGTGCTCTGGATTTATATTAGTCTAGCGCTGCCCCTGAAGGAGCCGCTTGGTAATTTGGTTTCTCTGTTCCGTGCCTCGATTCCAAGAACAACCTCAGTCTTTCTGGAACACCTGATTGACTGAAAGTTACTGCAAGCACTTATAGGAATACCTTTAACTCGACTGTGAATTAGTATCAGGAATTAGACACAAGACCTGTGACAGAAAGCAAAATATGGTCAATGAGTACTTAAAGTTGAACTACACTGCAACTGAGCACCACAAACCAAAGACACTACCTAATACATCTTTAAATCCCCCCCCCCCCCCCCCAGCACTTCTGGCCATCTTGCCCATCTTGAGTAAGGACAGATGATTCATGTGGCATTTATAGTACTTCCTGGAATCCTCCTGCCCTTAGCTCAGATAAGTGGGCAGGAGGGTGTGCTTAGCTGAGAAAACCCCTCCTCCCCTTCTGAAGACTCCTGGCATGTATGACTTCATTTTCCTAGGCCTGGAAACCAGAAAGTAACTGAAGAAATATTAAAAAAAAAGTTTAAAACAGGTAAATATGATATACTTTCCTATGTACTAATGCTAGCAGCATAAGGATGAAAAATAGTCAATGTTGATTGAGAGAGCAAAGTTTCACTTTAATGAATGAAGGGTTGGCAACTGATTGATGGTGAAGGGTTGTGGTTGATTTTGGATTTTTTTGCCAAACCCTTTCACCCACCTCCTCTCCTCTACATCTCATTTTTATAGACTTCCTCATCTCCATCCTCTCGCTGTGTATGACCGGTCACTTTCGAGGTTTTCATTCAGTTTTGGCCTTTTATTTTTGACATGCATATTTTTGTTTGATTTGTTTATTTTTATTTTATATGTTTTTCCTTTATGTAGCAAAAAATAAAAATCTCAGTGGTTATTAAATACCACCAAAGAAAAACTTAATCTGTCTACAAAAAAATGATAAACATTCATTTTAGAACAATATTGTAGAACTGACACTCGCTGGCCGGGATAGTGTACTGGGCAGGAATCCCCGGCCATGCTACTCATTCACAAAAAAACAAACATAAACAAAAACACAGTTTTTGACAGGTTGTTTGGTGGAGCACTGTGAAGAGATGTTTTGTCTGGAACAAACAAGAGACCTTTGTTTATTTGGGCACTGTTCTTTTTTTATTTGGACACCCTTTGTATCATGTTTTTCTTAGTAGTACAACACATTTTGTACATATTAGTTTCTGGACTGTGAAGAATATATCAGCGTGCTAGCAGCTTTTTCTACTTATATTGTTACCTTTTCTGGTTATTATTCCTAGTGCTATGTGTTTGTTTCCTATACATTTACCTACTTAAACACTTCAATACTGGGCACTTTTACCCCCTTCCTGCCCAGGACAATTTTCAGCTTTCAGCGCTGTCACATCTTTGATTGACAATTGCGTGGTCATGCAACACTGTACCCCTACTATTTTTTTTCTTCATTTTGTTCACACAACTAGAACTTTCTTTTGGTTGTATTTATTCACCACTGTTTTTTTTTTTTTAATTCTTTGCTAAATAAATGAAAAAAGACAAAACATTAAAAAAAAAAAAGAAGTTTCTCATTGTTTCTGAAAATTTTTGCAAATACACAATCTTTATTTATGGATTTAGGCCAAAATGTATTCTGTAATATTTATTTGGTGAAAATAACCTACATCACTGTATATTATTTAGTCTGTGGGAAAGTTATAGAGTCCACAAACTATGGTATATACAATGCCTTGAAGAAGTGTTCATACCCTTTGAAATTTTCTACCTTTTGTCCTGTTACAACCAAAAACGTAAATGTATTTTATTGGGTTTTTAAGTGATAGACCAACACAAAAGTGTCACATAATTGTAAAGTGGAAGGAAAATGATTATTGGTTTTTAATTTTTTTTACAAATAAATATTTCAAAAGTGTGGCGTGCATTTGTATTCAGCCCCCTTTACTCTGATACCCCTAACTAAAACCTAGTGGAACTAATTGCCTTCAGAAGTCACCTAATTAGTAAATAGAGTCCACCTGTGTGTAATTTAATCTCTGTATAAATACAGCTGTTCTGTGAAGCCCTCAGAGATTTGTTAGAAAACCTTAGTGAAAAAACAGCATTATGAAGGCCATGGAACACACCAGACAGGTCAGGGATAAAATTGTGGAGAAGTTTAAAGCAGGATGGGGTTATAAAAAAATATCCCAAGCTTTGAACATCTCACGGAGCACTGTTCAATCCATCTTTCGAAAATGGAAAGAGTATGGCACAACTGCAAACCTATCAGGACATGGCCCTCCACCTAAACTGACAGGCCGGGCAAGGAGAGCATTCATCAGAGGAGCAGCTAAGAGGCCCATGGTAACTCTGGAGGAGCTTCTGAGATCCACAGCTCAGGTGGGAGAATCTGTCCACATGACAACTATTAGTCGTGCACTTCACAAATATTGCCTTTATGGAAGAGTGGCAAGAAGAAAGCCATTGTTGAAAGAAAACAATAAGAAGTCCCATTTGCAGTTTGCGATAAGCCATGTGGAGGACACAGCAAACATGTGAAAGAAGATGCTCTGGTCACATGAGACCAAAATTGAACTCTTTGGCCTAAAAGGAAAACGCTATGTGTGGCAGAAAACTAACACTGCACATCACCCTGAACACACCATCCCCATCGTGAAACATGGTGGTGGCAGGAGCATGTTGTGGGGATGCTTTTCTTCAGCAGGGACAGGGAAGCTGGTCAGAGTTGATGGGAAGATGGATAGAGCCAAATACAGGGCAATCTTAGAAGAAAACCTGTTAGAGTCTGCAAAAGACTTGAGACTGGGGTGGAGGTTCACCTTCCAGCAGGACAACGACCCTAAACATACAGCCAGAGCTACGATGGAATGGTTAATATCAAATCATATTCATTGTGTTAGAATGTCCGAATCAAAGTCCAGACCTAAATCCAATTCAGAATGTGTGGCAAGACTTGAAACGGTCACAGACGCTCTCCATCCAATCTGACAGAGCTTGAGCTATTTTGCAAAGAAGAATGGGCAAAAATGTCACTCTCTAGATGTGCAAAGCTGGTAGAGACATACCCAAAAAGACTTGCAGCTGTAATTGCAGCGAAAGGCGGTTCTACAAAGTATTGATTCGGGGAGCTGAATACAAATACACGCCATACTTTTCACATATTTATTTGTAAAAAAGAATGAAAACCATTTATCATTTTCCTTCCACTTCACAATTATGTGCCACTTTGTGTTGGTCTATCAAATAAAATTCCAATAAAATACATTTATGTTTTTAGTTGTAACATAACAAAATGTGGAAAATTTCAAGGGGTATGAATACTTTTTCAAGGCACTGTATCTGAAAATATGATGTATTGAAGACCTCATTTCTTGAGGCCCAAAAAATGTCAGGACAGTACAAATATCCCCTAAATGACCTCTTTTTGGAAAGTAGACAATCCAAGGTATTTAGTAAGAGGTATGGCGAGTTTTTTGAAGTTGTAATTTTATTGTCATAATTTTTTTAAAAAGAAAGAAATTATATATATATATAAAAAGTTTACATACCCTGGAATGCTTGGACTTGGTACAGACACAGAAGGTGGCACACACAGGTTAAAATGCAAATTAAAGGTTAATTTCCCACATTTCTGGCTTTTTAAATCACAGTTAGTGTCTGTGTATACATAGTCAATTAGTTTGTTAGCTCTCACATGGATGCTCTAAGCAGGCTAGACACTGAGCCATGAAGAGGTAGAAAAGAACAGTCAAAAGACCTGCATAACAAGGTAATGAAACTTTACAAAGATGGAAAAAGATATAAAAAGATATCCAAAGCCTTTGAATATGCCAGTCAATACTGTTCAATTACTTAATAAGTGTAAAATTTGGGGATCTCTTGATACCAAGCCAAAGTCCGGCCCTCCACAGCAGCCACTTTTTCTCACAAGGATCCTTAAAAAAATTAATTGCCATGCATTCTCTGCATTAAAGTGGAGCTCCACCCAAAAGGGGAAGCTCCACTTGTCTGCCTTCTCCCCCCCTCTGCTGCCATATTTGGCACCTTTCTGGGGAGAGGGGGGAACGGGTACCTGGTTTTGATGTTCGTCCCCCCTCCTTCCCCCCACAGCCAGTCCATTCACCGAGCACAGCGCGATTTGTGCATGCACAGTAGGAAACCGGCAATGAAGCCTTGCGGCACCACCAACACCCAATTCAACAATCGTCTCAGGTGAAGACACAGCTGGATGCCTGGACAGGTAAGTTCCCTAATAGGAAAAGTCAGCGGGGGGAGGGAGGGTGGGGTTGGGCAGAACTCCTCTTTAAAGTGTTTCTAAACCCAGGACCCTGCATTCATTATATCTGGTCTCCCACAGTACACAGAACATGGAAATGCAATAGTTTTAGTAAATATATACTGCTAAATATATTTTCTCCTCAGCAGTATATAGCACTCTTGTGACTTCTTTCAGTGTCTGGTTAAAGCTTGTAGAAGGAGTTTTAATTTCCCCTTGATTGACCTATCAAGATGCAGGACCCCTGACCCTTTGTCTGGACAGTGCTGATTGGCCCTGTGCTGATCAAATGCACTCTCCAAAAAAAAAAAAGAAACTCTATAGCAATATACACGAAACTGAACATGTGCAGCTTGTCCCCTAACTCTTATCAGGAGCTATATTGGGGACTGTGGAAGAAGGGGAGGATCAGAGAAGACAGGATCAAACAGCCTTTTAATACAATGCAGAGGATAACCCTTTAGGTTCCACAATGAGTATAACAAGCATGCTTTTCTGCAAACACAGACTGATTTTACTGTTGTAGGTTTAGTAACACTTAAAGGTATGTAGCGCTGGTAGATTTACAATCTACCGCAGGTTAGGTAAATTTAGTAAATTGTGTGTTAGGAAGGTTAAAAGTTCGCCTCTGTTCCAGCTTGGCTGACGTTGTGTGTGCTTCCGTGCTGACCGGTGGGTGTCGCTGTTACCACTGGTTGGTGTTGGAAGGGCAACGTGTCGAAGTGTATAGATGCTCCTCTGTCTCGGAGGCAAGCTCGGTGGAGGTGGTCCTCCGAGTTGCATTCTGGGCGAGAGTATTTATGGGACAAACGCCATGTTCTAGGGTTTTTCTACAGCCACCTGCTGGCCCTCCTGGCCGACAGGTATGCGTTAAGGAGCTACCTAGTGGTCCTCTGATCGGGAGGCCCACGATGCTGCGGCGCAGGGGTGGGCCCAGAGGCTTGTCTGGGGCCTAGAACCACGGCAGAGGAATGATCCTGAGTTGTCGGTCCTGTGTGACGAAGCTGGACGACCGGTGAGAGCCCAGGGGAGGACCCATCTTAGAGGGATCATGCAGCGTGCTGGTCTATAGAGGGGCCTGGTGACTCGGTCGAAGGACGTATCCAAAAGAAGTAACCATACAGCATAGTGTTGCCGCTTTGGCTTAAAGGTTCAGGCGCTGTGACTGACTTTCACTGCAGAGAAAATCTGATACATCCTGTGGCAGAGGATCGTGCGGATTTACCCCCCCAAACAAGTCTGTGGCAGAGACTTTTGATTCGTGCTGCTTACTGGCTGCTAGACTGGTGAGAGAGGCCTATCCAGACGAGCAAAGAGTGTATCCCACGAGGAGAGCGCATTCCACATAATTATCTAAATTCTACCGGGACACTAGTTACTAAACTTCTATAAGAAGATATTTGAGTTTCTCCTGAAAGCTTCCTTTTCCGCCTCTTTCCTGCTACTTCCTAAAGTTTGTTTGTTCAATAAAGCATTGAAAACGTACTCCAGTGTTGGTGTGTGTGTCGTCAAGAGGTAAAGTCAACGAAACCCCTAGACCCGGTGCTGGTAAAACCAAGGGAAGCAAGGTGAAGGTAACAGACCCGCTTAAACCAGCAGCTCCACCGTTAGTTAGTGCTACAGGTAAAAAAACCTTCCATTACCTGCCACCCCCCATCCCTAAAAATGTACCTTTCACACTCTAGTGCTATTGTCAGCTGCAGCACCCATGCTCTCTCTTCCTGATCTCACAAGGGACTTTGAGAGCAGCAGGAGCCGTAGGCATGTCAGTCAAATCCTGTGAAAGTGGAGCAGGGGCATGACTGAGCAGCGATGTGTGTGTTTATGGATGCACACAGCCTGGCTTGGGAGCACGCCTGCATGGGTGCCCCCATATCACAGTGCTTGCTATGGGGGCACCCGCAGGAAAGCAAGAGTGGAGATCACCAATTGGGGACTTCAGAGAACATAGGGGGCCACTCTGTCCAGTATCGATGCGTCGCTTTGCCTTTTGGCCACTAGGGGGCGCGCGATGCGATGCTTTGCCCATCGGGAGCGATGACGGCCAGGCACCCACGAACGCTCGTGATAGAGCGAGAACTGGGATCTGAGTGTGTAAACACCCAGATCCTGGTTCTCTCAGGGGAGAAGAGACTGATCGTGTGTTCATACTGATTATGAACACCGATCTGTGATCTCTCCTAGTCAGTCCCACCCCCACCCCCCCACAGTTAGAACACAGTGAGGGAACGCGGTTAACCCCTTGATCGCCCCCTAGTGTTAACCCCTTCCCTGCCAGTGACATTTATAGAGTAATCAGTGCATTTTTATAGCACTGATCGCTTTATAATTGTCACTGGTCCCAAAAATGTGTCAAAAGTGTCTGATGTGTCCGCCGCAATAGCGCAGTCCCGATAAAAATTGCAGATCGCCGCCATTACTAGTTAAAAATATATAAAAATGCCATAAATCTATCCCCTATTTTGTAGGCGCTATAACTTTTGTGCAAACCAATCAATATACGCTTATTGCGATTTTTTTACCAAAAATATGTAGACTACATATCGGCCTAAACTGAGGAAAAAATTTGTTTTGTTTTTTTTAGAAATGGGGATATTTATTATAGCAAAAAGTAAAAGATATTGTGTTTTTTTCAAAATTATCGCTCTACTTTTGTTTATAGCGTAAAAGGTGATCAAATACCACCAAAAGAAAGCTCTATTTGTGGGAAAAAAAGACGTCAATTTTGTTTGGGTACAGCGTCGCACGACCGCGCAATTGTCAGTTAAAGCGGCATAGTGCCGAATCGCAAAAAAATGGCCTGGTCATTGAGCAGCCAAATCTGCCAGGCTTGAAGTGGTTAAGCTGACTGAGTGTTAAAATGTGCTTTTCTTTTTCCCTATGAATATTAGCACAGGTTGTTGAAAGTAAATTATTATTTGTTAAACGTGTCTTGGCCAGTAGATGATGCTGTTGTATCGTGGAATGAGTGGATAGTGAGTTATGTGTACTGTATAGTCTTATCTGGTGGATATAGTATAATAAGAAATACTGTTGTGCCATTTTATCTGGGTAGATAATGAGTACAACAGATCTATAAGATGTGTGAAAGGTAATGTACATGCTGATTCACAAAAAGAGTAATGTTCACTTCATATACCCAGGACTCAGAGTCAGATCATCCACAAGGCAACTTAGGGCCCAATGGATGTCTAGGGACCCAACCACAACCTTCATGCTTGTGCATGGGATATTGCAATTTGTCAAAGCAATGCACCAGGTTGTACTTGTAGGCTAGCGGGGGAATCCAGGATGAAGAACTGATCTGGGGGTCCTAGTAAATGACAGACTCAGCAATAGCATGCAATGCCAAGCTGCTGCAAGCAGACTATTAACATGCATTAAAAAAGGGGATTTACTCAAGAAATAAAACTCTAATTCTACCGCTTTACAAAACTCTGGTTCAGCCACATCTCAAGTATGCCATCCAGTTCTGGTCACCAGTCCTCAGGAAGGATGTGCTGGAACTGAAACCTAAACCTTGTGGTTGTGGACAGCCTTCCAAGAAGAGTTGAAGCTGTTATAGCTGCAAATGGTGGGCCAACTCAATATTGAACCTTACGGACTAAGACTGGGATGCCAATAAAGTTCATGTCTGTCTAAAGGCAGGCAACCCAATACTTTTGGTAAAATAGTGTACATTGTTAATGAATGGTTCAAAGTAACAAGTGCATGTTTTCTGAGAAGACAGTAAGGTCCTCCCAGTCCCCAAAGAAGATGTTTGAATATTTGGGTACACAGCCAGTCCCTATTTCCGCTCCTGTTAATTGATTATCTATGCAGCCATTAAAGAGGAAACCGTATCCTAAAACAGATTTACAAAGGCTGGAATGTGCCTTAAAATGACTTCCTCTAGATTTAACAAATGAGGAGTAGGCTACAAACCTAATTTGTGATCTAGTTTATCATACAAGGTCCCATCATCTAGCCAGGACTGTTTCCTGTAGATAATCCCTGCAATTTGTTTACAAAGTCCCCGGTCTCTGTGAGATAGGAGGATAGTGTCTGCATGAAAGCTCAACCACTTACATTTTCATTCCCAGACCAAACTGGATAATGTGATGATGCTGTCTGACTTTTTATGTGAACATGCATATAGAATGTTCTGACTGTGGGATATTTCTTGAACAAGGTAAATAAAGTGTATTGCTGGCGACACATCTTTAGAGTTGGTTCACACCACAATTTCTGCGTTCCGGATGCATTTCTGTGTTTTTGATGTGTTCCGGTGCATTTTTGTTGTGTTCTGGTGCGTTTTTCCTTTTTTTTTTTGCATCTCAGTTCAGGACATGTGCATTCCAGTGTGTATTTTTATGTGTTTTGCCATGTTACAGATGTGTTCTATAGAAAAAATGCAACATATTTTTGTTGACTTCATTGGAACAATCTGCAATGGTATGAACGAGGGCCATTGGAATACATAGAAAACACTGTCCATGCATTTTTGATGCAGATTAAAAAAAATGCACTGTACTGGATCTGGTGTGAACCAGCCCTTAAGGAAGAGCTCCAACAAATATTATTAGAAAGGACAGGGGACAAGTGGTAAGTGTTACTCATTTTACTTATGGTGTACAGGAGCAGGAGGAGCCAAGCTGGTGGATTTTTGAAGGATTTTCGGAGGATTTTTGGAGGATGTAGGGCCATACAGGGGGATTCAGTAAGGTCCTAGTGCGGTTTTCTGGCAGTTTGGCCCTTTAAAATGCAAAATAACAACGTCCTTGAGCACTAAAAGCTTTCAGTCATGTGTATGGATGTCATACCCGGAACTGGAAGAAAGGTGGTATTCAGCCCGCTGCCTACAGGCTTGTTGTCACGCTCCGCTGGTAACCCCAATGGAAACCGATGGAAACCGCAGATTGTGGAGGGACACTGTGCTGACTGCTGAGATGTCTGGAGCCAGTGCCAGAAGGGAGCCAGGCTAGGCTGCAGGCGGCGAGGTGTGACACCCGCCGTGAGAAGATGGTACCAGGGAGCCGAGTGAAGCCATTGAATTTGGGCGCGCTGGATGACATCAGTGCTGCGCTGGAGGCAAGGGGAACAGGAAGCCCGTATGGTGTGGTGGACCGCAAGCTGCTGGGTTGCAGTGACTACATGTTCCCGTTACCTCTGGCGCAGCACTGATGTCATCCAGCGCTCCTAAATCCATTGGCTTCGCTCGGCTCCCCGATACCATCTTCTGACGGGTGACACCTTGCTGCCCACAGCCTAGCCTGGCTCCCTCCTGCCACTGGCTCCAGACATCTCAGCAGTCATCACAGTGTCCCTCCGCAATCTGCGGTTTCCATCGGGGACACCAGCGGAGTGTGGCAACAAGGCTGCAGACAGCGGGCTGAATACCACCTTTCTTCCACCTGGCTTCCATCATTCCCCACGTGGCTCATGGCACCCTCCTTCCTTGTCTGACCAGAAAGCCTCTTGGATGGTGTTAACCCTTCCTCACCTAGATATTGTGGTATCGTTTTCTTTTTAATATCATCTTTATTACTTTCGGCTATATGCTTTATGATTGTTTTCTGCAGCCTTCTTAAGTTTCTACAGCACTCTGCAGTTTTTGTTCATCTTTTCTACAGTGCAATAAATACATTTTTAATCAGCTAAAGTTTCATATTCTGGCTTTTACCAATAGAGCGCTGCTTTGTAGTTTGGCCCTTTTAAAATGGCCTGCATCAGATTCCAGAAGCCCTATTGCCCATTTCAATAGCTTTATCACATGTGCAGCAGATTCAGGTAATTCTTAATAGCACCACTTTCCTACAAAGTGGGGTTATTGCTGCACCAAATTGAAAAAAATAATTATCTCCAGTTTGTATATAACAAAACTGGAAGTAATTAGGACTAACTCCAACTTGGTGTAGAGAGATAGGCAGAGTGCCTGTCTCTATACGCTGTGTAGAATGTGGCATGTTCTTTGCTGCAGCCTCGTCCTCCCCACCTGTGACTGATTAAGTTAAGGAAGCCGTTGACTTCACAGCCAACAGCTCTCTAGTAGCCAAAGACGCTGACAGTGGGCGGAGTCTGATGAGGACACTAGATCCCCATTAGGTACGCTCTCTTCTTGTGATTGGCAACAGGCAGTGGACAGATTCTATAACCAATAGCAGGCTGTCTGTTGGCTATGGATCCACCCACTACATGCTATCAATCACAAGGGGAGCTGACCTAAGGGGTAACTAGTGTCTGTAAATCCCCATGAGGCTCTGCCCACCCAGCTTTAAAAATCCTCAGCACAGTGTTGTCTGTGTGACACTTGCAGCAGCAGGTGGAGCTCTGCTGCACTGACGACCGAGGGGTTGATTTACTAAAGGCAAATAGACTGTGCACTTTGCAAAGTGCAGAACTCTGCAGACTTCAATCATCCAATCATGTGTAAACAAAAATGCTGTTTTTTTTATTTTCCTTGCATGTAATTGGGTACTCTTTGCATAGTGAAGCCTTCCTCTTTCACTAATCTCTGCAGAGGGCAACTGCACTTTGCAAAGTGCACAGCCTATTTTCCTTTAGTAAATCAACCCCTGAGTGTCTGTATGGACACTCTCGTCTCAGTGAGGCTCCACACATGGTGCATGTTTACAACAGGTACATGATTTTATCGCCTACACTAACATTTGTGGAGACTCTTGGAGTGGTCTAGTATTGAATAGGTGGACCTTGCATTTCCTTGTAAGGTCTGCTTTAACTGACTGGAAAGAGTGAAAATTGATGTCAAAAACTCTTATTTGGCCCTAGATAATAAATAAAATGTATACAAAAAAAAAATAAAATTTCCTAATAATGAACAGTTGAAAGTTTGTCGTTAGTAATCTTTATTACACATTGTCTCTCATTAGGCTGTTAGAGCTAGCTGGCAGATAATGTGAGGGAGCATCGGGAAAACACCAGTTGCATGTAGATAAATGGCAAGCCCCTAGTGAAGCACACTGTGCCCTTGCAGAATGGGTCAGGAGAAGTAATTGAACTACATGCTTGATATGATCTGCTGTTAAGGATTTTACAATTGAAGTTCTATTTTAGTTCAGCATGGAGGTATCCAGGAGGTGTTCATATTATTATTTCTCCTGACTCACCACTTATACAGATAACAGTGATGCTTGCTGATGCATTCTTCTGGCCTCGTCATCCCACCAAAGAAAATGACTAAGTCCCTTTGGGTTCCATTTTCCCTTAGATAACTTAGAAAACTAATTGGCAGGACAACATTGGATAAATGTAAAATATCTCTATCTCTAGTTTCTACACAGGTGGGGTCATTTTACATAAGTACACGTGAATGATATTATTGTGGCTGTTTCTATAGATTAAGAATTCAACCTACTGCCTAGCTCTTGTCTGCTTGAACTTCTTTCTGAATTTGCTGCTCCTCTTAAAGTGAATATTTTCTTTGCCCATACAGGACAAAAAAAGGGTCACTTAACACCTCCTTACCAGCAGCAAGCACATACCCTTTCCTCTCTCCAAAGCAGCTTCTTTTAGCTTCATGAACTGGGAAACTGAGTAGTCAGCTAAAAACCATCAGTTTACTAGGAACTATGGTCTCCTTGTAGGCCTCATGTGATAGAACTGTTCTGGGCATATTATTTTCCTTCACACTGAATGGAGTGCCGCGGGAACGAGTCAAGGTGGTGGACCATACTGCTAGAGAGAATGGGCAGGGTGGGGTGTTAAGTGACTCTTTTACTTTGCACCAGGGGAGGGCTGGCAGCCTTAGGCCTGGGGGGCAAGTCAAGTCAAGTGGCCCATTGAACCACCGAATCAGCTCACAATCCATCTACACCACATTCCCCGCACAGAGAGAGAGAGGGGGGGAGACTGCTCCATATTGCCCCAGAGTGAGAGAGAGAGACCATTTGACACTGCCTGCACAGAGAGAGAGAGAGAGGGACCGCTTGACACTGCCTGCACAGAGAGAGAGAGAGAGAGAGACCACTTGACACTGCCTGCACAGAGAGAGAGAGAGAGACCACTTGACACTGCCTGCACAGAGAGAGAGAGAGAGAGAGAGAGAGAGAGAGAGAGAGAGAGAGAGAGAAAGAGACCACTTGACACTGCCTGCACAGGGAGAGAGAGAGAGAGAGAGAGAGAGAGAGAGAGAGAGAGAGAGAGAGAGAGAGAGAGACCACTTGACACTGCCTGCACAGAGAGAGAGAGACCACTTGACACTGCCTGCACAGAGAGAGAGAGACCACTTGACACTGCCTGCACAGAGAGAGACAGACCACTTGACACTGCCTGCACAGAGAGAGAGAGACCACTTGACACTGCCTGCACAGAGAGAGAGAGAGACCACTTGACACTGCCTGCACAGAGAGAGAGAGACCACTTGACACTGCCTGCACAGAGAGAGAGAGACCACTTAACACTGCCTGCACAGAGAGAGACAGACCACTTGACACTGCCTGCACAGAGAGAGAGAGACCACTTGACACTGCCTGCACAGAGAGAGAGAGAGACCACTTGACACTGCCTGCACAGAGAGAGAGAGACCACTTGACACTGCCTGCACAGAGAGAGAGAGAGACCACTTGACACTGCCTGCACAGAGAGAGAGAGACCGCTTGACACTGCCTGCACAGAGAGAGAGAGAGAGACCACTTGACACTGCCTGCACAGAGAGAGAGAGACCACTTGACACTGCCTGCACAGAGAGAGAGAGACCACTTGACACTGCCTGCACAGAGAGAGAGAGAGACCACTTGACACTGCCTGCACAGAGAGAGAGAGAGAGAGACCACTTGACACTGCCTGCACAGAGAGAGAGAGAGAGACCACTTAACACTGCCTGCACAGAGAGAGAGAGACCACTTGACACTGCCTGCACAGAGAGAGAGAGACCACTTGACACTGCCTGCACAGAGAGAGAGAGAGGCCACTTGACACTGCCTGTACAGAGAGAGAGAGAGAGACCACTTGACACTGCCTGCACAGAGAGAGAGAGACCACTTGACACTGCCTGCACAGAGAGAGAGAGAGCGCTTGACACTGCCTGCACAGAGAGAGAGAGAGACCACTTGACACTGCCTGCACAGAGAGAGAGAGAGACCACTTGACACTGCCTGCACAGAGAGAGAGAGACCACTTGACACTGCCTGCACAGAGAGAGAGAGACCACTTGACACTGCCTGCACAGAGAGAGACAGACCACTTGACACTGCCTGCACAGAGAGAGAGAGACCACTTGACACTGCCTGCACAGAGAGAGAGAGAGACCACTTGACACTGCCTGCACAGAGAGAGAGAGACCACTTGACACTGCCTGCACAGAGAGAGAGAGAGACCACTTGACACTGCCTGCACAGAGAGAGAGAGACCGCTTGACACTGCCTGCACAGAGAGAGAGAGAGAGACCACTTGACACTGCCTGCACAGAGAGAGAGAGACCACTTGACACTGCCTGCACAGAGAGAGAGAGAGAGACCGCTTGACACTGCCTACACAGAGAGAGAGAGAGACCGCTTGACACTGCCTGCACAGAGAGAGAGAGACCGCTTGACACTGCTTGCACAGAGAGAGAGAGACCGCTTGACACTGCCTGCACAGAGAGAGAGAGAGACCGCTTGACACTGCCTGCACAGAGAGAGAGAGACCACTTGACACTGCCTGCACAGAGAGAGAGAGACCACTTGACACTGCCTGCACAGAGAGAGAGAGAGACCACTTGACACTGCCTGCACAGAGAGAGAGAGAGAGAGACCACTTGACACTGCCTGCACAGAGAGAGAGAGAGAGACCACTTAACACTGCCTGCACAGAGAGAGAGAGACCACTTGACACTGCCTGCGCAGAGAGAGAGAGACCACTTGACACTGCCTGCACAGAGAGAGAGAGAGGCCACTTGACACTGCCTGTACAGAGAGAGAGAGAGAGAGACCACTTGACACTGCCTGCACAGAGAGAGAGAGACCACTTGACACTGCCTGCACAGAGAGAGAGAGAGCGCTTGACACTGCCTGCACAGAGAGAGAGAGAGCGCTTGACACTGCCTGCACAGAGAGAGAGAGACCGCTTGACACTGCCTGCACAGAGAGAGAGAGACCGCTTGACACTGCTTGCACAGAGAGAGAGAGAGACCGCTTGACACTGCCTGCACAGAGAGAGAGAGAGACCGCTTGACACTGCCTGCACAGAGAGAGAGAGACCACTTGACACTGCCTGCACAGAGAGAGAGAGAGAGAGAGACCAATTGACACTGCCTGCACAGAGAGAGAGAGAGAGACCGCTTGACACTGCCTGCACAGAGAGAGAGAGAGACCACTTGACACTGCCTGCACAGAGAGAGAGAGAGAGAGAGAGAGAGAGAGAGAGAGAGACCACTTGAAACTGCCTGCACAGAGAGAGAGAGACCACTTGACACTGCCTGCACAGAGAGAGTGAGAGAGAGAGAGACCCCTTGACACTGCTGCAGAGAGAGAGAGACCACTTGACACTGCCTGCATAGAGAGAGAGAGAGACCACTTGACACTGCCTGCACAGAGAGAGAGAGACCGCTTGACACTGCCTGCACAGAGAGAGAGAGACCGCTTGACACTGCTTGCACAGAGAGAGAGAGAGACCGCTTGACACTGCTTGCACAGAGAGAGAGAGAGAGACCGCTTGACACTGCCTGCACAGAGAGAGAGAGAGACCGCTTGACACTGCCTGCACAGAGAGAGAGAGAGACCGCTTGACACTGCCTGCACAGAGAGAGAGAGACCGCTTGACACTGCCTGCACAGAGAGAGATAGACCGCTTGACACTGCCTGCACAGAGAGAGAGAGACCACTTGACACTGCCTGCACAGAGAGAGAGAGACCACTTGACACTGCCTGCACAGAGAGAGAGAGACCGCTTGACACTGCCTGCACAGAGAGAAAGAGAGAGACCACTTGACACTGCCTGCACAGAGAGAGAGAGACCACTTGACACTGCCTGCACAGAGAGAGAGAGAGACCGCTTGACACTGCTTGTACAGAGAGAGAGAGAGACCACTTGACACTGCCTGCACAGAGAGAGAGAGAGAGAGACCGCTTGTCACTGCCTGCACAGAGAGAGAGAGAGAGACCGCTTGTCACTGCCTGCACAGAGAGAGAGAGACCGCTTGTCACTGCCCACACAGAGAGAGAGACCGCTTGTCACTGCCCGCACAGAGAGAGACCGCTGTACACCGCAATGCTCCACATTGCGCGCAGTGTGAAGGGGTCACTCTCTGTGGGGGCAGTCCGAAGCAGTCACTCTCTGTGGGGTTTAAAGTTTCCCAGCCATAAGACTACAGTGATCACTGCTGGCAGCTATAGCAGCCAGCAGTGATCACCAAAAAAAACAAAGACACGCTGGCTGTACTGAAGTCAGTTGATAGACTGAATTCTGTACAACCAGTCTGCACATAGATAGATCGAAATTCTGCTGGTTCAACAGAAAATTAAATCTGTCTATGGTGGCTTAGGTTCACCAGCCTCTGGGTTTAATAATATCCTCAAATCTTCTGAAAGGGGCGCTCCACTTAGGTGTAGAAATTCACTTTAAACTCCACCTTATTTCCAGAACTCTCATTATGTATTAGATGTGCAAACAATAAGGTGAGAGCACATCAAATACCTACAGAGAGTAATGGAAATAAGGTGGAGTTCAAAGTGAACCGTGCCATTACCTGCAGGGACTGGCATTTAGGGGGTTAAAACAGGCAGGGAGGAAATGTGATATCACCTCCTCCGTCTGTCACTTTTCAGAGGAGTGGCAGTGCCTGCTGCAAGTGAATACAAGCCTTTGGGCTCACACTGGTGTACTGGTGGGTTTCTATAGCCATAGTCCCTCAGACTTCTTTTATTTTGCACATTTTTGCTACACTTTCTGGAAGTGCACCAAAGATGCAGCATTCAGAACGTTTTGTGCACTTTCATGCAGTAAAAATGTGCAGCCTCTTTGGGATCAGGGGCAACATGCAGGAAGACTGCCAGTGCACCAGCACTGCAGAACCCGCAGCATGCCAGTGTGAGCCCACATCATAACACCTAGGAGGGCAAGGTAGTGTGGCTGCTAGGAAAAAAAAAAACTCTTTAGCTGCAGAGAGGGGGAGGGAGGAGGAGTTCACTTACTTGGACGGTCCCAGCCTCCCAGGAGACTCACTGGATTCCAGCCGACTGCTCAGATTTAACTTTCCCGCCCACACATCCTCTTCACAGACAGCACACGGGCTGCCTGGAGTGTGGGTGGGGCTGCCCAGGGTGTGGGCGGCGAAAGAGAGAGCAGGTCCAGCCTCTGCCAGCCATTTGTGTAGAGGAGGGAGGGACTGGGCGGGGCTGTGCTCTGTAACACAGACTGTCAGCCCTGAGACATCGCTGGCTCACAGTACTGGATGGAGATGTCGCACTCGGCCAGCTCAAAAACTGCGCATGTGCGGTTCTGAGCTGGCGACACAGCGGCCTTTATAGAGCATATGAGAGCAGCCCAGGGGGGCAATTGCATCTCTGCCCCCCAGCCCAGCCCGCCCCTGCTTTGCACTGCATAGTCAAAGGAAAAGGTCGCTTGAGTTTCAAGTTGAGGAAAGTGGAAAAATAACGCTGGACCCATGTTAATGTAAATGATCTGGTTCCTGGTCAGGCAGCTTCTACCCCCCAGAGAATTTCCACAGTCTTCTTGGCTTGGCTTGGCCTGTAGTGTAATTTAACAAACATTGAAGCACTACACCACTGCTAAAGGCTCCAGATCCAGTTTTATTCAAATAAAAAAACAGAAGGACATCTCCATAAAAAATAAGGACAACTCCATATTAATCTAATATCTATACGATATATTATATTGATTGATATGGAGATGTCCTTTTTTTTCTAGCCCTGTGGAAGGGGGAACTATTGGCCCCCCAAAACAAATTGTATACTTTTTGGATTGTCCTGACTTTTATTAGAATAAGCTATATCTGGACCTTGTAGCAATGGTGTGGCACTTCCATTTCCATTTTCGTTACTTGAGTTTCAAGGTCTTAGCTAAGAATGCAAACGGCATGAAAGAAAAATAAAAAGGAATAATAACAACAACAAAAAAATCTTATCTTTAATACATAGGTAAAAGCATTCTAAAATCTGAAAAGTAATAGGTCACAACAGATTAAAGTGAAACTTAACCCAAAAGAGGAAGTTCTGCTTTCCTTCTCCACCCCCCATCATTTTTAGATACCTTTTTGGAGGGGGGGAGCAGGTACCTGGTCTTGACAGAACTCTAAGATACTAGTCAGGTTTTAGGAATCCTCTGCAACAGAAGTGTCATTATAGGTGAGGTACTCTGTAAGGGTTAATAGCTTCTGAAAGGATGCAGACATTGCAGCTTTTCTCTCATCAGATTGTGCATCAGCTGATTAAAATGAATTACCGTATATACTCGAGTATAAGTCGAATTTTTCAGCACATTTTTTAGTGCTGAAAGTGCCCCCCTCGACTTATACTCGAGTCAAGCACTTTTCTGCAGCAAAAAATTTCATTTTCCGAACCGACTTTGGGGCCCCGTATCTCAGGGCCACTTGATGCTAGAAACTCCAAATTTGGTGTGCAAACCCAGTGGACCTGGTAGCACAACATATCCAAAGCTGCAGTTCCTAGCACTAAGTGGCCCCGAGATACGGGGCCCCAAAATCGGTTCGGAAAATGTCATTCTCTGCTGCAGAAAAGTGCTTGACATTTTCTGAACCGACTTTGGGGCCCCATATCTCAGGGCCACTTGGTGCTAGGAACCCCAAATTTGGTGTGCAAACCCAGTGGAACTGGTACCACAACATATCCAAAGCTGAAGTTTCTAGCACTAAGTGGCCCTGAGATACGGGGCCCCCAAACCGGTTAGGAAAATGTCATTCTCTGCTGTAGAAAAGTTCTTCACATTTTCTGAACTGATTTTTGGGGCCCTGTATCTCGGGGCCACTTGGTGCTAAAAACCCCAGCTTTGGAAATTTTATGGTGCTAGTTCCACTGGGTTTGCACACCAAATTTGGGGTTCTTAGCACTAAGTGACCCTGAGATACAGGGCCCCAAATTCGGTCAACTGTGTCCATCTGCTGCAATGTCATTTCGGGACCCTTTGGGTTCAGAGACCCCAAATTTTGGCTGCAGCTAGGGGGCATCTAGGAACCCTTAACTACCGAGTTTGAAGTTCAGGGGACCTATGGCTGCAAATGGGCACAGTGAGGCTGCAAATGGGCACAGTGATGCTGCAAATGGGCATTGTTGACCCTCTTTTCCACTTACAGTAGCTGTGCATTTCTCACCCTCGTCTTATACTCGGGTCAATAAGTTTTTCCCATTTTTTTGTGGTAAATTAGGGCCTCGACTTATACTCGGAACGACTTATACTCGAGTATATACGGTAGTCACTTGCATTCAAAATCAGTATCCTAAGGACAAACAGCTATTTCTTCAGAGCATAAACAGGTAGAAACCTGCAACGATGTTTGTTAATATCCCTGCAATGTAAATTGAACACCCAGAGGGCAGTGTTTTTTTTTTTCTTAGCAAAAGTGGAGTAACTTTTTAACCAAAGCACTCTGCTAAACCTGGCCTGGGCATTTAGGCTACAATGGTCTCTGGTCATGAAAGAGTAAAAGTCATTGCCATTGTATAAGAAATTATATTATTTTATGAAATCTAGGTTCTATTTACTCACATCAGGTAGGAGGATTTACTAATTATTTGCTATAAGAACATCGCAATTTCTTTTTTTTCTTGCACTCCGTGCTCTTATTGCCTTCATCCTGAGGATTAGGTAACACTTTCCTCACCTGAAGTGTTGAAAACGGGGGCAGCTGCTTAGCCTTCACGTCATTGTCACAAGCTCCTTAGTAACAAATTGTAGCAGAAGATTGGCCTAGAATAATTAATCTTGCCTTGTTATAAAAATCTCCTTTAATCAGTCATTACAACAGCTGTGGAAGATGTTACACCTAGAAACAGCTAATGTGTTTGTTCTGTAAGTACAGGATGTTTTCTTCTTTTCGCATCTATTTTTTTTTTTTTTTTTTTTTTGAGGGAAATTTATCGAGGTCACTTTTTAAAGGAAACAAATTTATTATGATGTTGTCTACTCCAGTGACATGGTTTGAGCATCATCATGATGTAACTGTTTCCATGGAGACCCTATTCCGACGGAAAGGAATGAATTCTGTTGAGTTCTGACTGCACTGATAAAAAGCAGGTGGCTTTTGTATACAGCCCTCGTAAGACCACCGGAAACTGGGCAGGGAGGAAGTACTTATATGGAATGCATATAAGAATGACCGAGCATACAAATCTCTGTTATTGAAGTCGCACTCCATTCATGGACACAAATGCAGCGAGCAACAAGGTGCAAATATCTCATGAAAGAATTCACTTTATTCATTTTCTTAGCAGCCAGGATAGCAATTGCTAAATCATGGAGGTTCTCGTCTATTCAGTTTTCACTGATAAAATCAAAGCTATCATGGATAATGATAAGAGAAAAATTATTGTTTACAATGGAAGATTTACCTTTATTCAAAGAAATATTGGACCCCTGGATACGTTACCTTTCAGGAGAGATAGTATAGAGTGATAGACGGAACTCGCGGGAGGGATAAAAAGATGGGATACATCTCTTGAATACCCCCCATTTTCCTTTTCTTCTTCCCTCTTCCTCCTAGTTAATACCTAGTTTATCCCCTTTATTCGTGTTTATGGTACCTGTTCATGTGTGCAGCAGCTCACATTAGCATTGTCATTGTAGTTGCAAACCCTTTTGATTTACAGGTCTGTTTTCCTCATCTTATTTCATTTTGAGTACATAAGAAATGGTTCAGTCTAATCATGTTGTTTCAGAATATGTGCCACTCAAACATTTAGGGAGCCTTGTCACAAGGGTTTGAAAATCTACTGGCACATGACATGTTTTGTATGTTGTACACCCATTAAAAAAAAAAAAAATATTGGGAAAGAATTCACTTGTACAGTTGGCATATATTAACATCTTTATGTCTGGGGGATATTATATATCTTTGCGCACCTTAACCACTTCAGCCCCGGAGGGATTTACCCCCTTCCTGACCAGTGCGTTTTTTGCGATTCGGCGCTGCGTCGCTTTAACTGACAAGTGCGCGGTTGTGCGACGTGGCTCCCAAACAAAATTGACATCCTTTTTTCCCCACAAATAGAGCTTTCTTTTGGTGGTATTTGATCACCTCTGCGATTTTTATTTTTTGCGCTATAAACAAAATAAGAGCAACAATTTTGAAAAAAACGCATTATTTTTTACATTTTGCTATAATAAATATCCCCCAAAAAATATATAAAAAAACATTTTTTTCCTCAGTTTAGGTCGATACGTATTCTTCTACATATTTTTGGTAAAAAAAAAATCGCAATAAGCGTTTATTGATTGGTTTGCGCAAAAGTTATAGCATTTACAAAATAGGGGATAGTTTTATGGCATTTTTATTAATAATTATTTTTTTTTACTAGTAATGGCGGCGATCAGCAATTTTTATTGTGACTGTGACATTATGGCGGACATGTCGGACATTTTTGACACATTTTTGGGACCATTATCATTTATACAGCAATCAGTGCTATAAAAATGCACTGATTCCTGTGTAAATGACACTGGCAGTGAAGGGGTTACCCAATAGGGGGCGGGGAGGGGTTAAGTCAGTACTAGGGATGTCTTCTAATTGTAGGGGGGATGGGCTGTGTGCGACATGTCACTGATCTCTGCTCCTGATGCCAGGGAGCAGAGATCAGTGACACTGTCACTAGGCAGAATGGGGAGATGCTGTTTACATCAGCATCTCCCCGTTCGTCCTCTCCGAGAGGCGATCACGGGTATCCCCGCGGCGATCGAGTCCGCGGGACCCGCGACCCGACTCACGGAGCTTGCGGCAGGCGCGTAGCAAATTCAAAGTAACGTACGTGTATGTTACTTTGCGCAGCCGTGCCATTCTGCCGACGTATATCTACAGGAGGCGGTCGGCCAGTGATTAAAGTGTTACTAAACCCACAACAGTAACATCAATCTGTGTATACAGTAAAGCATTCTTGTTATACTCACTGTGGAATCTAAGGGGTTAATCCTGTGCATTGTGTAAAAAGACTTTTTTGATCTTGTATGCACAGATCCTCCTTTTCTTCCACTGACTCCAAAAAAGGTCAGGATAAAACTGTTACTGGAGTCAGGCTGCACATGCTCAGTTTTGTGTGTATTGCTAGAGAGCTTTTTTTTTTCCTGGGAGAGTGCATGCAGCACAGGGCCAATCAGCACTGTCCAGACAGGGTCAGGGGTCCTGGATCCTGATAGAAGAGCCAGTGCAGTGTGAAAACTCCTACTACAAGCTTTAACCAGGCACTGATAGAATTCACAAGACTGCTATATACTGCTGACAAGAAAAGGTATTTGGCAGTTTATATTTGCTAAAATAATTGCATTTCCATGTTCTGTGTACTGTGGGAGACCATATATAGTGAATGCAGGGTCCTGGGATTAGTAACACTTTAATGTTTAAAGGCTAAGTTCACCCTTTTTTTTCTTCTAAATTCCAGCTCCCCTTTATACCAGTATAGCATTCATGTACTTTTTTTGCAAAAATATCAAAGCTTTCCATAAAATCGACAGACACGTCCCTTACTGTCCTCCATCCATGATTCTAAATGTATCTATTGCTTCTGTCTTACGTCCTTACAGACTTTAGGTCATGACACAGGAAGGAGTTGACCAGCTGACATCATTAGCACACACCCTGCATCATCCACCCTCCCACTCCCAGCTTCATGTTTTTTAAATGAAATGCAATCAATCTGTGATCACCCTTCTCACTAAATACACAATCAGATTGTATAGTGTATGGCCATCTTTATACAAGTACATAGAAGGGAGTGGACAGAAACACTCAGCTGTCAAGCCCCGTTCACATGTCTGCATAGCGGGAACTCGCATTCCCACGTGCGTTTTTTTTTTTTTTTTTTTTTGGGGAGGTGTTTTGGAGCATTTTCACTCATTACACATAGGGCGGCCCATCCACCTGAATGGACCGCCCTACACACAGCAATCGCCCCAAAGAAGCTTCAGAACTTTTTTTTTTAGAGCGGAGCTTGGTTCGTTTTTACTGCGATTTTTGGTGAAAGTGAAATTGGTGCGATAACACAAGAACAATGAGGCTCCATTCACATCTGTGCATTTCCTTGCATTTCAGAAATGTGCTGCACTATCTCAGTATCTGCAGTATCTCACCAAAAATGACATTAGTGCAGACTTCTGGGAAAATCAGTGAGCCAATCAAATAAGCAGGAAATTACATTTCTGGGGAGTGTTCTGTACACCATCTGTGTACAGAATTCCTCCAGGTTGTCATATTGCATTGCATTTAACAGAGAATTACAGCGCTGCAGATTGAGAAGGAAAGGTCATTTTTAATAACATTCAATTACAATATGATTTGGGTAGCAATTGTACTATATATGTTATATTCATTTTTTTCTTTTTATTTGCTATTTTTGTTTTTCATGCTAAAGTGGAGTTACCCTTTAAGTGTGGCTTTGTGGCACCAGTTAGGACATCTCTAAGCGTAACCTAATGCCATTACCAATCAACAAGCATTAATGAAATATCCCCTTTCCTTGTGCAGTGAACACTGGGAAATAAATTCTAAGAACATGGAGCTATGCCACAGTATGTGATGTAGCATGCAGGGCTGCCCTGCCCCAGGCTCTCAATGCTTTAAATTTATGTTATGCATAACACTTCATTTTAATTCTTTTTTTAAATCCAGCTTTAAATATTGGTAAACCAGGGTGGAAGGAATTATTCAGGTTGTTCTTTGGAGGCTGTATTTTGGCTGCATGTTATTAACTTAATGAACTGTAGATCTTCACTTGGGGTTAAACTGATTACTGCCTTCAGCAAAATAAATTAGAAAATTCATCACACTTACGTTGAAGCAGGACAAATCTCTAAAAATAAAAATTGCTGGAGGCAGGGATTTTTGGCAGAAAAGACAAGCAAAGTCTCTTCACTTTCCCCTAGCAATTTTTATTTGATTTTCTGTGGACACTGTACACAGCTGTATGGTGATAGACAGGTTATCGGGGGAGATCCTGAATAAGTACTTATCTGAGTATCTGGTTCCTCCCCTAGATCAGGTAACCATTCAAAGATGGAGTTGTTATTCCCTCTTCCTTGAAGGTTAAAGTATAACTAAAAACAATTGTTTTTTCTTTCTTTCTTTCTTTCTTTTTTATTTGTTAGTTTTGGATAGAGTGGAGAGGGATTAGAACACCTGTCATGTTTTTATCTTTACTTTTAGGGTAATGTCCCTATTTGCCCTGTTTACTGTAATCGCTAGGAGTGAAAGATCCCAAATTTTGGGTTGTCACCAGCACAGGAATAGAGAGTAAATCTTCCAATGGGAAAACTAGTTCTGGTGACCCTGGTGACAACCAGGCATTCCCACATTTTAGAGGGATTTCCTTTCACTTCCTGTTTTGGTTATGGGACAGGAAATGAAAGGAGATTTCTTTAATAGGTCACAGATGTCAAGAAAACCTGAAAGGGGTCATAACCTTCCTTTACTCTATCCAAAATAAAAATAAAATGTTTCACTTTTAGTTCTGCTTTAAAGTATACTGTATGTGCACCCTTACCTTGTAAAACAACCCATTTCTTTTAAAATAGAAATGAAAGGAAAAACATGTACAGTATCTCACAAAAGTGAGTACACCCTCCACATTTTGTAAAAATTTTATCTTTTTATGTGACAACACTGAAGAAATGACACTTAATGGCACTGCCTTAACTCTCTTAGGCATAGAGTTCACCAGAGCTTCACAGGTTGCCACTGGAGTCCTCTTCCACTCCTTCATGACGACATCACCGAGCTGGTGGATGTTAGAGACCTTGCGCTCCTCCACCTTCTGTTTATAACAGTGTAAATTTGCTGTCAAAATAACTCAACACACAGCCATTAATGTCTAAAACACTGGCAACAAAAGTGAGTACACCCCTAAGTGAAAATGTCGAAATTGGGCCCAATTAGTCATTTTCCCTAACTGGTGTCATCTGACTAGTTAGTGTTACAAGGTCTCAGGTGTAAATTGGGAGCAGGTGTGTTAAATTTGGTGTTATCGCTCTCACTCTCTCATAATGGTCACTGGAGTTCAACATGGCACCTCATGGAAAAGAAAGTTGAGTGCACGTGCTCAGCATCATATCCAGAGGTTGTCTTTGGGAAATAGGTGTATGAGTGCTGCAGAGGCTGAAGGGGTGAGGGGGTCAGCCTGTCAGTGCTCAGACCATACACCACACACTGCATCAAATTGGTCTGCATGGCTGTCTTCTAAAGTTGATGCACAAGAAAGCCCGAAAACAGTTTGCTGAAGACAAGCAGACTAAGGACACGGATTACTGGAACCATGTCCTGTGGTCTGATGTGACCAAGATAAACTTTTTTGGTTCAGATGGTGTCAAGCGTGTGTGGTGGAAACCAGGTGAGGAGTACAAAGACAAGTGTGTCTTGCCTACAGTCAAGCATGGTGGTGAGAGTCTCTGGGGCTGCATGAGTTCTGCCAGTACTTGGGAGTTATAGTTCATTGAGGGAAGCATAAATGCCAACATGTACTGTGACATACTGAAGCAGAGCATGATCCCCTCCCTTCGGAGACTGGGCCGCAAAGCAGTATTCCAACATGATAACGACCCCAAATACACTTCCAAGACAACCACTGCCTTACCAAAGAAGCTGAGGGTAAAGGTGATGAACTGGCCAAGCATGTCTCCAGACCTAAACCCTATTGAGCATCTGTGGGACATCCTCAAACGGAAGGTGGAGGAGTGCAAGGTCTCTAACATCCACCAGCTCCATCTTGGAGGAGTGGAAGAGGACTCCAGTGGCAACCTATGAAGCTCTGGTGAACTCCATGCCCAAGAGGGTTAAGGCAGTGCTGGAAAATAATGGTGGCCACACAAAATATTTACACTTTGGGACCAATTTGGACATTTTCACTTAGGAGTGTACTCAATTTTGTTGCCAGCGGTTTAGACATTAATGGCTGTGTGTTGAGTTATTTTGAGGGGACAACAAATTTACACTGTTATACAAGCTGTACACTCACTACTTTACATTGTAGCAAAGTGTCATTTCTTCAGTGTTGTACTCACTTTTGTTACCAGTGGTTTAGAGATTAATGGCTGTGTGTTGAATTATTTTAACATCAAATTTACACTTTTATAAACAGAAGGTGGAGGAGCGCAAGGTCTCTAACATCCACCAGCTCGGTGATGTCGTCATGGAGGAGTGGAAGAGGACTCCAGTGGCAACCTGTGAAGCTCTGGTGAACTCTATGCCTAAGAGGGTTAAGGCAGTGCCATTAAGTGTCATTTCTTCAGTGTTGTCACATAAAAAGATATAATAAAATATTTACAAAAATGTGGGAGTGTACTCACTTTTGTGAGATACTGTAAAAAAAAAAAACATTATAAACACCTTTTTTGATTTAGGGGTTCATAATCACATGACCTTTGTTCTCAGTTGCATAAGGGACTAAAAGAGCTGGAGACTGCAGGGGGTGGGGGTGTCAGCAGGATGCGGAGAAGTAGCAGCACTCTGATCTTACCAGTGAAGAGATGGGCAAGGGAGGTGTCAGCAGAAGTCTTACCAATGGAGTACAGCCAGGCTGTACTCCCAAGTAGAATGCAAAAAAAATAGGAGAGCAGGAGGACTGGCAGGATCACCAGGTATTTCACACAAAGGAAGCTATGCAATAAGAATAGGATGCTATTTCATACAAGTACATGGTACAACAGACACATATCGTGAATATGAAATGGTGGGGTAACACACTTTAAAGAGCTAAGGTCTGTAAATCACTAAACATTCCAAATCCATATGTGATAAAGAGTAAGTAAACTAAAAGGGACGTCAGCGGGCTGAAGAACCCATGTACAATACTGCCTAGCAATACCAAATTTAGATAAGGTGGAGCCCAGGATAGGTGTCCAAATTATTTTCCTCAGCAATATTTTTCCATTAGCACATAATCACTTCGTAACCCACCCAAGAGCCATGGTACCAGCAACAAAAATAGGTATTTTAGAACAGAACAGTATTATAAGAACCAAAATAATTTCAAGCCATCAGTGTGACAGTGGCCTTGTGTTAGTATAGCCAGAATGGTTTCATTTTATCAGATGCTGCCATATTGTGACAGCAAGCGTTATGTCATAGTAGAAGAGGCATGCCATGTTACCGGCATGACAGAACATTGCTGTAGTCAAGAGAGGGACTATCTCTGTTGATGGAAGCAGTCTCATATACAGTATATTGCTTTAGGCAAGTCTTTATGGCGAAAGTAATTAGCTAGAGCCTTTGGGTCCCTAAGAAAAGATACAGGCTAGATTTAAAATCAGAACCTTTTTACTCTCCTGAAAATACCTCCCGTAAACTGATTATTTCTGTAAAACAAAGCTGCTGACCTTCAATGTGTGGACACACTTCTGCGAACCCCACTTGCCTGCCGATCCCGGCTTCTCATTGACCTGCTCCTAAGATCTGATTGGTAATACTGGCTGCAATTAAATGTGCGTCTTTCGTTATGTTGATTGCTGTACTTTACAAACAGCTCTTTGCTTTATTAAATAGGCCCCTATGTGAGTGTTATATTTTTATATATGAAATATTTAGGGCAATTGATAACACTACAAGGAGCACAAAGTATAATTAGGGAAACATTTACGCTACAAATTTTGGAGCTTGTACTGTCTGGGAAACTGAACTCATTCACATGGCTGTCTAGGGGCATATACCACCCAGATCAGCATATTTCTACATATGGCCCTAAGTGTAGCTTGTAAATGATATGTATCTGCTAGGAGATATGTGATCTTGGGGGTCATAGATGGAATCACAGTTGATTACTATTGTGGTACTTCCCTGAGGAAGAACATGTTGTAATTGATTGTTCGAAACGCATTGGATAATTGCGGTTGGAAGTTTACTGTGAGGGACCCCATCTGTCTTAATATTAAGTGTAATGCTGTGATGTTGACCCTTTACTGTTCTTATGACACAATGATATATAGTTACATAGTAGGGGAGGTTGAAAAAAGACACAAGTCCATCAAGTCCAACCTATGTGTGTGATTATATGTCAGTATTACATTGTATATCCCTGTATGTTGCGGTCATTCAGGTGCTTATCTAATATCTTAAATGATGTGCAAAACTGTTTTTAATACTCCCATTTCGAAGGGATGGATGTTTTATGTGAAAATGAAGCTGACAAATTTATATTTATATTTTTTAACTAACATTCATAAGTGTGTGTATAATTTTTTTGGTAGTCTACAAAGTCCCATTAGAGGTTGTGCAACAAGTTTAATGTATTTGCTAGAAGAGTTCCATTTTAGAAACTGTACAAAAAAGCATACCCTTCATTGTCTTAACATTAAATTAAGTTTCACAATATATTAATACCATGTCCTCAAGTGTTTTATTAAGATTTAGATGCAATGGTTAGAGGTTAGAACTGCTGTCAGGTTTTTATTGCTGTCTATGCCCTCTAGTGGGATTCACCCTCTCTAATTGTTCTGCTCTTGTCATGGGGAAGGAAAGTGAGAATACATCCAAAACTTTGACTTGTCACCAGAAGAGGAATAGAGGGGAAATCTTCCAAATCTTCCAAATGGGGACAACTTGTTCCTTTGACAGTTATTTAACAAGTGGTTTCCTTCACATTGGAAAGATATTCTCTCATTTCCTCTTGGGTCACCGTCTTCAGGATAGGAAGTGAAGGGAATTCTCTCTAATGAGACAAGGATGGCAAAAAAAACCCACCCCAAAAAACTGACAGGAGTTTTAACCCTCCCCCACTCTATCCAAGGGGGAAAAAGAACTTTGACATTAGATATAGAATAGAAAAATGGACTATACCATAGACTGACATGATATAGAAAAAAATTACAAAGCAAATACACCTATAGGGGTTGATTTACTAAAGGCAAAAAGACTAAAGGCAGTTGCTCCAGAGCTTAGTAAATGAGGTAAGGCTTCACCTTGCAAAGAGTACCCAATCACGTGCAAGGAAAATAAAAAAAAATGAATTTTTGCTTGAACATGATTGGATAGTGGACATCAGCAGAGCTTCTACTCATTTACTAAGCTCTGGAGCAAGTGCACTTGCAGAGTGCAACTGTCCTTTGGAAAGTGCACAGTCTTTTTCCCTTTAGTAAATCAACCCCATAGTGTTTTAAGAATTGCTAAAACGAATCATCTGGATTGTCTTATTATTATTATTTTGTATTCATTTCACATCATCCTGTACTCATCAGCTGAAATTTCAGATCAGCCTTACAGTTCTAGTGACCGCAGTGGCTGTTGAAATGACAAAAGCAAGTAGGGCTGATTGGCTCAAATGATATCTACAGCAACCCCAATGATAAGTTCTGATAGTGGCCTATTACTGACATGGCTAGTTGTAAAAGTTTAGTAACATACAGGTTAGGCAAATTTCAGAAACGTTTTAAGAGTTGGAAAAAGCCCCTTATTCTCCTCAGCATGGCCCTCATGCACGCTCATCGTTTAGCCCCATGCATGAGGCTCCAACATGTAGGTGCTTGTGGAAGGAGCACCATCCAGCTCCACCATCGGCAGACTTTAAAAGTCTGTGAGAGTCTGAAAGCTGCTGTGGTTGGATGGTGCACTGGTACTTGTAGTAGTGCAGTTTGCTCCAGAAATGAATGCCCACAACACAAGTGTTCTGCATTCTGAGCATTCGTCCCTGGGCACATACTACCCTAAACTTTAGTACCAATCAGTACACTATCCATCCCTGTTCAGTCACAGCAGCTTTCAGCCTCTCATGGAGTTTTACAGGTCGCCAGCAGCGGGGCTGGTTGGTGCTCCTGTGCCATCCACCTGGACCTAAACACTGTAGTCCCATGCACCTGGGCTATACACCCTGTATACATGAGACCTTAGGGGTAAAGCCCTTACCTAGCTGAGGAGGACATTGTAGGCGTTGACCATTATTGTGGATTAAAATGTATTATTGTGCACATCCAACTGAAAACAGGTGGCTATTTCTTGCACGTCTCTGCTGCGGAATCCCTACTGATTTCATTATGTAGGCTGTCGGTGAGGAAGTGAATTTAAGATGTAATGGTAATCTGTAATTATATAACCTCTCTTTTCAGGTGATGTGCCTTCAGGATTTCTTTGGTGATGATGACATTTTTATTGCTTGCGGACCAGAAAAGTTCCGTTACCAGGATGATTTCTTGCTGGATGACAGTGGTAAGAGAGACTTTCAAACAGTAACAAGTTCAACAAGTGTTCCAACACTCACTGTACTGTCCAAGTTTATGTCGGCTCCAAACACCTCACATTAGGTCCAAGAACAACAAAAACCCCGCTAAGAAAATATTTCTGTTCCGTATAAGAAACAGATGAGGATATGTTAACAGATTTAGGATTTAAAACATTGTCCTGTACAGAGTGAATGACTACACTTACCTTTGGGCTAAAGTACAAACGTATTTCCACTCACACAGCCAAATTGGGATAACACCTACTTTATATTTGTGACATGTTCCCATTCATATAGCATTAAAAAAAAAATCGATAATTGCTGCTTACCTTTTTTACCTTCTTCGCTTCGCTTTCCACTTTGTATTGTTAAGTAGTGGGCTGTGGAGTAATATTTACCATATTTAAGGTTGTATTAAACCTAAAAACAAAAAAGGTAATATATTGCAGTTTACCAGTCCTTCAAGTGCAATTCCAGTCAAAACCTAACTAAGCTAAAATCTACCCTCACCCCCATTCTATTTCTATTTTATCTACCGTGCAACAGGAGAGAAGTCTCTACTTACCTATGCTGAGTCCACTCGTGTCCAGTTACATGATCGGGTCCCAGCGCCAGCTTCAGGGTAGAGGAGGGACAGGGGACAACGGATGCCCCATAATATGACTATGGGTGATGTCACCACCCAGCCACTGCAGCCGTTGTCAGGAATCTCTCCTATGCACTGAAGCTGGCGCTGGCGAGATTATCTGACTGGAGTGGAGCTTCAGAATAGGTAAGTATAGATGTCTTTCCTTTTACCAAGTAGATAAAATAGGCTTAGATTGGGTGTGGGAGTAGATTATAGCTCAGTTAGGTTTTGACTGGATCTACACTTTAACCACATGCCGACCAGCCCCCGCAGAATGGCACGGCTGGGCGAAACGACGTTATGTAATGTTGCTTCGCCCTGTGGCCACTAGGGGCGCGTGCTCACCCACTGCTCACCCCTGGAGCCGATGCGAGTGCCCGGAGGTCGCGATGACCGCCGGGTTCCCGCGATCACTCGTGACACACCGAGAATCGGGATGTGTGTGTGTAAACACACAGTTTACGGTTCTCTGAGGGGAGAAGAGACTGATCGTCTGTTCATACAAAGTATGAACACCAATCTATCTCTTCCCCTAGCTAGTCCCATCCCCCCTTCAGTTAGAACACACACTAGGGAACACAGTTAACCCCCTGATCGCCCCCTAGTGTTTAACCCCTTCCCTGCCAGTGACATTTTTACAGTAATCAGTGCATTTTTATAGCACCGATCACTGTATAATAGCCAATGGTCCCAAAAATGTGCCAAAGTGTCCGATGTGTCTGCCATAATGTTGCAGTCCCAACACAAATCGCAGATCACCGCCATTACTAGTAAAAAAAAAATAATAATAATGAAAATGCTATAAATCTATACCTTTTTTTGTAGACGCTATAACTTTTGCGCAAACCAATCAATATACCCTTATTGCGATTTCTATTACCAAAAATATGTAGGAGAATACATATCAGTGTAAACTTTACTTTTTTTTAAAAAAAAAACAGGGATATTTATTATAGCAAAAAGTACAAAATATTGTGTTTTTTTCAAAATTGTCGCTCTTTCTTTGTTTATAGCGCAAAAAATAAAAACCGCAGAGATGATCAAATACCACCAAAAGAAAGTTCTATTTGTGGGGGAAAAAGAACATCAATTTTGTTTGGGTGCAGCGCCGCACGACTGCGCACTTGCCAGTTAAAGCGATGCAGTGCCGAATCGCCAAAAAATGGCCTGGTCATTCAGCAGCCAAATCTTCCGGGGCTGAAGCGGTTAAATGTGGTGGCTGCATTTTCTTTTAGTTTTTTTTTTAGTCTTTTTTTCCCTTTATTTTCACCTGATTGTCCAGCTAGTAACACACTTCCTGCCTTATGGTGTCACCACTCCAATGAAAATGAGCAATAAAAACACCCATATACATCAGCACTGTCAGTTTGGGGAGAAGGTAGTGACCTAAAAAGCTTTGCAGCGCCGCTCCAAGCAAGAGTATTTTTTCTTTTTCCTTGCTCCTCATGTGTAGGGCACCGGCGTTCAAACTGTCACATCCAGCGACATCAAAGGGTATCCAGTATACAGGCATCCAGAATGCCGCTCTCCGACCTGACCCGTGTATGATGTGTTTTACGGTCCCAGCAAGCGCCACTCCACTGACCATGCTCTCTGATGCGTTTCGTCCTACCCACCAAAGCTTAGTCATAGAGGTCAGGGGGCATGGTTAGTGGAGTAGCCCTGACTGAGACCATATTACACACCATCCATGGGTAGGGTCAGAGAGCAGCATTCTGGATACCTTTTATTGATGCCACTGAGGAGAGGGCAGTATTAGATGTACTAGCAGATTTAGGTGGACTCGACTAACAAAATAAAGGTGAACGCCAGCTAAAGCAGTTACAGCAATAGCTTTTATTTTTATTTTTGTTGAAAAATAACAACTGGCCATGAAAAAAAGCCTAAAAAGAAAAAAAAACAATCACAGCGACCACCTTTAAGGATTGGTAAACTGCAATATATTAAATGTTTGGTTCTGGGTTTAAAAGTGACACTCCATAGTGGCACTTCATTCAAGTCTCTGCACAGCAGCATGGTGTGTTGCACTGCAGAGCAGTGACATGCTACTGTATACATGCAATATTTATGGATTTTCACGCAACGCACTGCACTACACATCACATCAGCATTAAATTGGGCACATTGAAAGCAGTTGTTGTCTATGTGCCCTTGCAGTGACTAGGGTTTTTCCAGTGCAGAAAAACACCATTCACTGCAAATAGTGTGAATGAACCCTAATGCCGCGTACACAGGATCGGACTTCTCGTCGGAAAAAAGATATGACGGCTTTTCCGACGGGATTCCGCTCAAGTTTGCCTTGCATACACACGGTCACGCAAAAGTTCACTGAACTTAAGACCATCAAGAACGGTGGCGTACAACACTACGACGAGCCGAGAAAATGAAGTTCAGTGCTTCCGAGCATGCGCCGAATTGTTTCCGAGCATGCGTAGGAATTTTGCGCGTCGGAATTGCCACAGACGATCGCATTTTCGGATAGGAACTTTTCCCGACCGAAAAATTGAGAACATGCTCTCAATCTTTTGCTGGCTGGAATTCGGCCAGCAAAAGTCCGATGGAGCATACACACGGTCACATTTTCTGACGAAAAACTCTCATCGGTCTTTTGCGGGCCGTTGTGAAATAAAGGCTTCAACATGTATCGATAGTCTATTCCAAAGTCATGGGAGCTCAATCTTCACATGCCAACATGCGGAGCTGAAGAAAGAGTCCTGGCCCATACCAAATCACTTCCCGTAGCTCACTATCAGTGCCTAATTGTGATGCATACCCTCAATGACAAATTGTATACCTTTGCAAAATGAAGAGGTGAAGCGGATCTCTCTAAACTCCAAAGACTAGCATTCTGAGTGTCCAGATTGTTCAGGTTTCAAGATGCTCTACTAGTAATATGTGTGCATGGTTACATTACCGTCTATGAAGAAAACTTAGAAGCTTGAAATTTTGGATGTTGCTACTGCTGATTCTGAGACATACTGTACCTGTCAAACATTTCAGATTTCACTGTCTGCATACTTGTTCCAAGGTAGTAAAGAAAGGATCAGGATGATTCAACCTTGGAGACTATACCTTTAAAACAAGCCAGAAATGGCATCTCCAATATTTCTCTCTTGTAGTTCATTTCAAGTGCACTACAGGTATACAGTAAAGTAGAACTGTAGCAGAGTTAAAACCAGATAGTTTATTTATTTTTAGTAGATTGGTACAGCGTTAAAAGCTGATATATTTTTATTGCTGTTTCTGTGCCCCCTCTATGGGAGATTCTCCCTAATTTTTCCCCCAAGTTATGGCTAAACCTCCAATTAACTGCTAAGGTTTGTGTGGAAAGCCTCTTTAATTATTTTGCATTGGTTGCTAACATTTATGTTCCTAAAATAAGAACATTCATTAAAATGGCTTCATTACTGCTAAGGAAACAATAATGTGTGGGCTGGATGAACATCATAGGGTAATCAGTATTACGTGGCAATGTATAATCCTGAGTGAAGTGCCAGTATATAGTATGCCAATGCCAGCAAAGAACATACAAGCAGATTTCCTGGAATGGAATGTTGATGATGGCATCAAATGTAGTTGACGATTCTCTAATTAATGGGGTGCAAGTTTTGCTGGATGACACAATTGTGGCTCGTTAATTATGACTTACCATATCTAGATACCACGATGACTTTCTGAAGGTGGTGCATGCAACCATGCTCACAAACATATTAAATAAGACCTTGCCATTATGGTAATATAAAAAACTATCTGTTAAAAAATATCCTGTAGTTGTTTGTGATACTCTGTGGTCCATGTGTTTGTTTTGCATTTTCTGTGTAAAGTGTAGGGCAGGGGTCTTCAAAGAAAGAAAGGGCCAGTTTAAAGGTGCTAAATGGACTTGTTTCATCAATCCCTCGTTGACTGTGGGCACATGAAGATCAGAAGTTCACCAGGATTTTGAAGGAGGGAGATTGCTAATGTCACAGGAGCAGCAGACCAGGAAGTCTAGACAGCAAAAGTGTTGCCAAGATTGTTGAAGGACCTTGGCTACTTTGGGCAAGCTGACAACAACACGTGTTATGTTGCACACCTGCACATGCATTGTGTTTGTGTGCATTGCGTGGTGCTGCAATAGAGGTGTGCCATTCAAAATGAACTGCATATTACCACAACACGGTTGTATTACCAAAGCTGTCAGCTGCAATGTGCATAGTCGCCCCCTTACATTGGTGGTCTGTGGAAACTCAACTAAATGGAGAGGAAGCTAGTCTGCTTTTGCAGCTTTGGCTCTACCTACTGATATTAGCAATGGATTTATATAGGCACTTCGGGACAGAAATAGAATAGGTAGAATGTTTCTAGACCAAGACCGCCAGGCATGTACTGGCCATCGGGAATACCGGGAGTTTCCCGATGGGCCGATGGCTCAGTGGGCTGGTTTTAGGGTGCCATTTGGCATTACTGTCCTAAGTCATGGGCACCTTCATTCCAGAGCTATACAGTGTCCCGGAATGAAACTAACACAGCCAGCCACCCTACCAGCTACATTGTACTAACTGGTTGCTAGGAACGCTTACCGCCTGGCGTCTAGCAACCAGTGACATCACGCACACACAGTGAGGCCCCTGGCATTCATAGCGGAGGAGGCCCAATGCTAAACTCCACCCACCTCCTCCTCAATCTTCTCCGGTCCGGCGCAGCAGCATACTTAGCCTCAGAGGGAAGGACTCGATAGTGTAATCTGGGAGATCGGAGGAGCCTGATGGTCTGATCGGGCACCTAGCACTGTCACCACAGGACTCTATTGTTCCTCCGGCCGGGAGATGGATTGGAGGAGCTCTACCTCCGCCAGAATAATAATTCTTCCCCTTCGGTCCTGAGATCATCTTCTGTGTGCAGAGATCAGCTGTCCACTTCTTCTTCCTGCCCGACTGAGGGACCTGAGAGAGAGGTACTATCAGGCTCATCATGGGGGGGTTTGGGGGTCAGGGCATTGAGAGGCAGCTGGTTACAGAGTTCTCCGGTCAAGAAGCTCAGAAAGTGAGTCCCCCCCATAGCCCCACCCAGTCATATACCCCCTCACCTGGTCATATACCCCCCCACCTGGTCATATACCCCCCCACCTGGTCATATACCCCCCCACCTGGTCACATACCCCCTCACCTGGTCATATACCCCCTCACCTG
The DNA here is from genome assembly GCA_037952925.1 of Lithobates clamitans. Taxonomy (NCBI): domain Eukaryota; kingdom Metazoa; phylum Chordata; class Amphibia; order Anura; family Ranidae; genus Lithobates; species Lithobates clamitans. The sequence goes on along the minus strand of JBBGZY010000125.1, from coordinate 1,080,769 downwards.
GTCATATACCCTCCCACCTGGTCATATACATCCCTACCTGGTCATATATCCCCCCACCTGGTCATATACCCCCCCACCTGGTCATATACCCCCTCACCTCACCTGGTTATATACCCCCCCACCTGGTCATATACCCCCTACTCCTGACCCCTGCACAGTGTGCGCTACTCACTCCTGACCCCTTCATTCTTTGTAGTACTCATTCCTGATCCCTGTTCTCTATACACTACGGACCCCTGACCTCTGCACTCTGTATTGTATACATTCCTGAACCCTGCACCCTGTCCATTACAGACTCCTGTCCCCTGCAGGATAGACACTATGGGGTTGATTTACTAAAGGCAGATAGACTGTGCATCTTGCAAGTGCAGTTGTTCTAGAGCTTAACCACTTGCTGCTCGCCGTACAGTAAAATGACGGCGGCGGGGTGGCACTCTCATTCTGGGACAATGCCATCTAATGGCACCCCTGAACCGCCGCTCTCGCGTGCCCGCGGGGGCACGCAGCGATTGCGGCCGCACTGTGTTCCTAGGTCACGGCGCGCCTCCTGATCTCGGTAAAGAGCCGATGACTTGGCTCTTTACCCATGTGTTCAGCTGTGTCCAATCACAGCCGGTCACATGTAAACAAGGAAGTGCCGTTTATTGGCTCTCCCCGGCTCACACTAACAGAGTGTGTGGCAAGGAGAGCTGTTTAGCTGCATCTCCTTGTAAGGGAGACCTGTACAGGTAATCAGTGCCCTGATTACAGTACAGCCCCAGCAGTGCCCGCCATCAGTGAAACCAATCAGTGCCCGTCAGTGACACCAATCAGTGCCCATCAGTGATCAGTGATGCCAGTCAGTGCTGCCTTTCAGTGCCTATCAGTGCCTGCTCATCAGTGTTGCCTATCAGTGCGCATCAGTGCCCCCTATCAGTGCTCATCAGTGCCGCTTATCAGTGCACATCAGTGTAGCATATTAGTGCCTCCTCATCAGTGCCGCCTCATAAGTGCCCATAAGTACAGCCTATCAGTGTCAATAAGTGAAGGAGAAAAAAATTACTTATTTACAAAAAATTTTGACAGAAACTAAGAAAACCTTTTTTTTAAACTTTTGGTCTTTTTTCATTTTTTTAGCTAAAAAATAAAAAACCCAGCAGTGATTAAATACCACCAAAAGAAAGCTCTATTTGTGTGAAAAAAATGCTAAAAATGTCAAATGGGTATAGTGTTGCATGACCGCACAATTGTCATTACAGCTTTGAGGTACATTATGGGGTTGAGTTAATAAAACTGGAAAGTGCAAAATCCGATGCAGCTGTGCATGGTAGCCATTGAAGCTGATTAGTTTTCTTTGCAGAGCTGCACCAGATTTTTCATCCTCCAGTTTCAGTAATTCAACCCTTATGTATGTGAATCAAATCCTTTGAAAATAATGGGATGCCAAGTTACATGTGTTTTACGAAGCACAGATATGAATAGGGCCTGGGTACAGGTTCACTTTAGCCCTAAACACTTAGGGGGTTTGAAAGGCTAATAGACTTTGCAAAGCGCAGTTGCACTCTGCAAGTGCAGTTGCTCCTAAACTTAGTAAATTAGGGAAAGCTTCACTTTCCTAAGAATACCCAATCACCTGCAAGGAAAATAAAAAAAAACTGCATTTTTGCTTGCACATGATTGGATGATGGAAGTCAGCAGAGCTTCTGCTCATTTGCTAAGCTCTGGAGCAACTGCAACTTTGCAAAGTGCACAGTGTATTTGCCTTTAGTAAATCAACCCCTAAATGCTTTCCTTGCCATTAACAGTCAATAGAAACCACTTGCCTTAGAACTGGCTGCTAGATTTTACTTACACATTCAGGGTTATTTACTAAAGGAAAATCCACTTTGCACTGCAAGTGCACTTGAAAGTAAAGTCACTGTAGATCCGAGGGGGACATGCAAAGAAAATAAAAAACAGCATTTTAGCTTGCATATGATTGGATGATAAAATCAGCAGAGCTTCCCCTCATTTCAGATCTACCCCTTAGATTTGTAGCGACTGCACTTCCAAGTGCACTTGCAGTGCAAAGTAGATTTGCCTTTCGTAAATAACCCCCATTATTCCCTAATATGAAATGCAGATATTTTAGCTGCAGGTAAGTAGCTATTTTATCCTGCATGTGATAATAATCTGGATTATTAAAATAAATTATTTTATTGGGATAGATGCCAAAAGCTCTAGGCCCCTGTACCAAGAAAAGCAGTGCTGAGATGCTGGCACCAAATCCAACCCATTCAAGGTTACATTTAGATATTTTGATTTGGACCTTCACCAGTATTTGCACAGTACAGATGTTACTGCACCTTTGTTGTAAACCCAACTTTCAAAATGTTTTTTTTTTTCTCCAAGCTATGCATAAAAATGACTGTAACTACAGGCAACTGCAATCCCTAAACCTACAAGTGCCAACCAGCCTTTTCAACCCATGTCATTTGAGGGTATATGGCAGTTCACTTTTCAGATTTATGAGTGTGTTTTGTGTTCTGCTCAGAGTTCTCCTTTAATTCAGTAACATTCTGTCTGAGACCCTAATTAGCATGCGTTTTCTATGTAATCACACATGTCGTGTATAGATCTTTTTTTCTTGGCGTCTCGCTTCTTCTTCATATTGCTCGTCACTCGGGGGCACAGCAAGAAAACACAGTTTTTACAGTGTCTGAGGAGCAGATCCCTGGAGATAACCTATTCTAAGGATGGTTTAAGTTATTCAGGAAATCTGCTGTTGCTATGGAGCATAAATCACATGGGCTGATATGGCTGGTCGGCACTCACATAAACACAGCAGGTTCGGAGTTTGCAATTCCTTGCGGTATGATATTTTTTAAACGCTGTATCTTCTGTTTGCAAAACAGTCAATTGTATTTCATTTTTCCAAATTTTCTATAAAACTGCAGAAATGAGAGAAGGAGATGTTGCCTATATCAGCTAATTAACTTCTCTTCCTGGTGACAAAAAGTGGTTGGTTGCTATGGGTAGCACCAATTATTTTCTTTTTAACCTTATTTAAATGTTTTTTTTTCATTTAGGACTTCTAAGCACGCTAATCATTCCAAGCATTCCTCGGTATACTAACCAGTGTTTTTTTTTCCTTGATTAGATGCCCTGTGCTGGGGCGTACATTACAGCCTGTATTTCCCATTCAAACAAGCGGGATGATGCCCAGACATATCAAAAATATTTGTGTACATGTATGTATGCAAGTATGTTAACCATAGAAACAGCATTAAACATGTACAGTGCACCTTGGTGAAAAACTTCAGATTGTGCAGCTAGAGAAGGTCCTTACCTTGCTTGATTGGCAAGTGATGCCTCTGGTCTGAGCCTGGCTCATGTGCTGAGTTTAGACATGCAGCAGACCTTTCTGCCCCTCTGAAAAGCAATCTGTAGTGGATCACCTTTCAGAGCTATCTGACAGGTGGTGAGGAGGAAATATGTCACCACCTCATTGTCTGTTTTAACCCTGTAGAATTTGCACTATTGTGCCACAACCGTGTGCATTACACACAGACGTTGCAGGATGGTAGCAGCTTTGCCCCATTCACTTGCATAGGACACATTCAGGGACCACAGCATGTGTACAACCCCATCTGGCTACCTTGGAACCTTAACCAATTGCCCTCTGGAAGGTTTACCTCCGTTCATGACCAGGCCATTTTTTGCGATACGGCACTGCGTTACTTTAACTGACAATTGCGCGGTCGTGCGATGCTGCACCCAAATAACATTTTTTCCCAGAAGTACAGCTTTCTTTTAGTGGTATTTGATCACCTCTGCGGTTTTTATAGTTTGCGGTATAAACAAAAAAAGGCCAACAATTTTGAAAAAAAAAACTATATTTCTTACTTTCTGCTATAAAACATCCCCAATAAAAAAAATGGAAAAAAAATCAAATTTCTTCATCAATTTAGGCCAATATGTATTCTGAAACATGTTTTTGGTAAAAAAAAAAAATTTCAATAAGCGTATATTGATTGGTTTGCGCAAAAGTTATAGCTTCTACAAACTATGGTATAGATCTATGGAATTTTTATTTTTTACATTTTTTTTTTTACTAGTAATGGCGGCGATCAGCGATTTATAGTGGGACTGCAACATTGCGGCGGACAAATTGGACACTAAGTGACACTTTTTGGGTGACACTAATACAGTGATCAGTGCTAAAAATATGAACCGTACTAATGACACTGGCAGGGAAGGGTTTAACATCAGGGGCGATCAAAGGATTAAATGTGTGCCTAGGGAGTGCTTGCTAACTGTGTGGGGGGTGCTTGTACTATTGAAAGGCAGAGATCCATGTTCCTGCTTTCTAGGAACACAGGATGACAGCCTTCCCTTCTCATAGAACGTCGATCTGCCTTGTTTACATAGGCTGACTATCATTCTGCCTATGTCCCGAATGATCAGCAGGTCCCGCTGATTAGCTCCCGCTGTGTCCATTCACAGGGGGAGCAGGTGGCCGGCAGTGTGCGTGTGCGCCCCCCAGACCCGGGAGTGCAGGATCATGTACAGGTACGTGATACTGCCCCGGGGAGCCATCTTGCCACTGTATATGTACTGTATACGGTCGGCAAGCAGTTAAAGTGGTTGTCATGATCTTAGTCATGAAATGTGAGCAAAGCACATATATCTGTAGTGTTTACCTGTCTCTCTCCAAAGCTCTAAGTGTCGTTTCTCTCTGTGCTTCGTTCCTCTGTTATCAGCATGAGTCACTTCTGAGAAGTTTTCCAGACACATGACATAAATTTGTGTCAGGGAGGGAGAGCTAAGCACACAGCTTGTCTATTCAGAACACAATTCTTCTGCTGTGTGAAGGTGGGTTTGTGCCTTTCCTCCAATCAGCTCTCACACAGTGTAACTGCAGTGTCTCCACCCCCTCCTCTGTGCTCCTGACAGATGGAGAAGGATTTTAACACGATCTGCCCTTTTGTAGGGATGTAGAGAAGAGAAGACTGCTGATAAACAAGTAAAACTTATGTAGGAGGATTTGTTTAATCTCTGTGTATCATCTGAGGCCGTTCACTTCACTGGATATATGTCAGGGTTTACAACCACTTTAACTGTGGGGTCAGTAAAAATTCATTTCAGCTGTCTGTTTTTACTGCCCCTCTAACCGCGAGTGTAGATGGGCCTAAAGAGAGCAGATCTCCCCACTGGTCGTGGGTTTAACATGTATGACCACACTCAGAATATTATCCTACCACCCTAATTCTATGATTAAAGTGGTGCGGCTAGAGAATGGCCTTACCTTGCTTGATTGGCAACTGATGCCTCTGGTCTGGGTGTAGGTCAAGAAAATACTAACTAAAGCGGAGTTATTGCCCACAGTAATCAATCAGGTTTGTTCTGTAACTGTCTAGGATTATTTGCTTTGGGCAACTGCTTCACTTTTGTTTCATATTAATATTCCCTTTAGATTACCAACTCTTGTAAGCAGGACTCTCGTAACTCTCTTGTCTTGAATTGTATTGTACACAACTGTACTGTCCACCATTATTTTCTAAAGAGCTGGGCAAATTGTTGGCGCTATAATACAGGTTGACAAGAATGTATGGAGGGCCCCTAGGAGATCTTGTTCATATTTCCAATCACTTACTGTAGCACTATGTCCACATGCCGAGATACCCCGGGATTTAAAAAAGATTCCTTTTAAAGACATTATAACAACATAAACCTTGAAAACATGAACAGCACAGCGTTTTTTTATTGTAACCATCTGTCTCTTACACCGTAGTAAACATCATGTCATTGAGCAATCATGGCCATCATTGTCTGCTAGCAAAGACCATCAACTGCAACACATTTGTAAAAATGTCAGAAGAGCATTAGTCAAGCAAAGACATAAATAAGCTACCTTCAGATGAAGATAAAGGAGGTTTCAAAAGACGACTTGGAATATACACTCACATATTTCATTAGAACTACTTTTACTATTACTGTGAAACATGTTTTTATTTTTTATCCCAAATAGAAAGGATCTGGTTGGTTGCCATAGGCAATACACAGTTGTATTTTTCTCCAACTTTACCAGAAAACACTGAGGCAATAAAAGCTTTAACCCCTTCCCGCTCAACTCCAACATCCCTTTAAGTGGGTCTTTACATTCAGGGACACAACAGAGTTCCCGATCATGTGACTACTGTCAAAGTGGTCACATGATTGGGGGCGCATCACTTCAGTTCCTGTTCATGACTAGAGACTGAGAACTGTCTACGAGAGCTCAGCCACTGTGCAGAAACCTCATCCGTCCATAGACGCATATGTGCAACATGTACTATTTAAAGCTTACCCTCTTTAACATCTTGCCGCCCACATAGTGCATTCAGTATATGCGGTGGCAAGAGGTTAAGGCTGAAGCCAAGCCACAAAAGTTTCCCCCGAACAGGCGTCCTCAGGAAAGAAAACACGTCAGCGGGAGCTGCTCTGTGATGTCATCACACACGTCTGCCGGTCCCGCGGTGGTGCTGTGCAAACTCATACCATTTATTTGTCCCTATTTAGATGTCATTGCATTATCTTTAAAATTAAATATGTTTTAGGGCAATTCACACTATCTGTGGTGACAGGGATTTTACCACATGATAAAAGGTCACTTACTGCAAGGACACATAGGAAACAATTGTTGCAATGCTGCATTTTATTGAAGCCTGGCATGCTGCATTTTATCGCAGTGCACCGTTCTGAATCGCACTGCAATGTCAGGCAGCACATCGCACCACCCGACATTGCAGTGAATGAAGTGTACATTTTGTACACTTTAAATAAAGCTAGTACAAAACAAAAAAGGGATGGTGCAGTGCGCTGAATCGCTCACCATGCTGCTCCCTAGCCAACACAGAGTGGCCAGAGTGCTGAATCGCTCTGGCTCTGGCTTTCACGACTGAAAAGTGTAAATTCGTCCGTAAGCTTTATAAGCACTTTGAGACCTCTTTTATTTAATTTGGGTACTACTGGTGGATCGGAGTGTTGGTGAAAAACAGAAATACCCTTTTGCTGTTATCATTCTGAAACTGGCTGTCTGGACCGTCAGTGTTATATAAAGCTCTTTGTGATTTTTTTTCTGGTAAGAAGCTGTGCATGCGGGAGCTGCACCTGAAGCACCTTCATTCACTGGCGGACTTTTAATAAAGTATAAAGTTTTTAGACATAATGGCTCAATTGGCTAACTGACTTTGATTGACAGCTGCAGGAGCCAGTGGTGCCGCTGCTGTGTCTCAGCCAATCAGGAGGGAGAGTCAGGGACGGCTAAGGAACTTGTGGACATCACTGGACAGAAATGGGGCTCAGGTAAGTATTAGGGCTGCTACACACACAAGGCTTTTTATCTTAATGCATAGAATGCATTAAGATAATAAACCTTCTGAAAAAAAGCAAAAAAAACAACAAATCTAGTTTATCTTTATGCAAAAAAAAAAACAAACAAACTTTCTGCTGAATGTAAAAAGAAACTTTGCTGGCAATAAGAAATAGTAACAAAAATAGATTGGGGGCCATCTCTTTAGCTCCTGATCATGACTAGAGACTGAGAATTGTCTATGACAGCTCAGCCATTGTGCAGTAACCTCAGTCATCCATAGACGAGTGATTTATTGCTGAGTTCCAAAACATCTGGATGAATTGGAAGACAATATATAATTCTGCTTCCTTTTTTGCCCCATGTTATGGATTTGCTTCTGTGAGTCCCAGCAGTGTGTTTACTGATTTCCCAGAATGTGTAATTCCAACATAATGTAATATTAAACCCAAAAACAAAACTGTAATTTCTTGCAGCTCAACAGCTTTTAAATGTGGCTGCATTCGTTTTCAGTTTTTTAGGCTTTTTTTTTCTTTTATTTTCACTTGTTGATCTGTTGATTCTTACAGTTAGTCTATTTTTAACTTTCTTTACCAGACAAAGCTGTCAAGGAAAAGTGTCAGTTAGAGGGTTGAGAAAAAACATTTAACACTGGCGGGGGTCAGATTTTATTCATTTATGTAAAACCTTTATCCCAAAAGAGAAAAAAAATAGTTGTACCTGCTTGAAAAGCAATAGCTAGAGTTCAGTTTTGATTTGTTAGTCAAGTCCATCTGATGTTGCATTTACACTTGGGTATTTTGAATCGCGGGCCTCTGAAATTCGAATATATATTACCTTTATGTTTTTAGGTTTAATACTGCTTTAAACTATTATCCTAATTCATTTGGAGCTGCGGTATGTATACAGAGAAGAGCAACATTATTTGTTTTGTGTACTTATCCAACTTAGCTGTGCATGTAGTACATCTAAAATACATTTTAGTAACTATAGCAGCAAGGATTAAGAGGTAGAATCATTTATTAACAATAATTGCATCTCATTAAGTTCTGCAGTTGTTGATTCCGTTATTTAATTTTCAGTCGCTTTTGGCCATTACACTGAACAACTCTGATTAACAATTCTCTGCCAGCTGACGCAGGTACAATATTTTTTTTGTCTGCTAGGCTGTGTGCCGATGATTAAAGCCTGTGTTGATGATTTTGATTATTTTAATGACTAGCTTTCAATGTTTGGGAACAATTAGTGGATAAAAATATAGGCCGTATTTTTTTTTCTTTGTTACATGAAATCAAAAGTAACTAACTAAAAGTGCACCACGTAACATCAGATTAACACTTACCCAAGCATAATAAGGATTGCTGCACAAACATTTATTTGTAACGAAAAAACATACAAAACATTATGAATAGTATTCAATAGTTACAGTTTCAGGCTATTTTAGATAGCGCCCTTCTTCAGACAGGGGAACACATCAATATGTACAGTATCTCACAAAAGTGAGTACACCCCATTACATTTTTGTAAATATTTTATTAGATCTTTTCATGTGACAACACTGAAGAAATGACACTTTGCTACAATGTAAAGTAGTGAGTGTACAGCTTGTATAACAGTGTAAATTAGCCGTCCCCTCAAAATAACTCAACACACAGCCATTAATGTCTAAACCGCTGGCAACAAAAGTGAGTACACCCCTAAGTGAAAATGTCCAAATTGGGTCCAAAGTGTCAATATTTTGTGTGCCCGCCATTATTTTCCAGCACTGCCTTATCCCTCTTGGGCATGGAGTTCACCAGAGCTTCACAGGTTGCCACTGGAGTCCTCTTCCACTCCTCCATGATGACATCACAGAGCTGGTGGATGTTAGAGACCTTGTGCTCTTCCACCTTCCATTTAAGGATGCCCCACAGATGCTCAATAGGGTTTAGGTTTGGAGACATGCTTGGCCAGACCATCACCTTTACCCTCAGCTTCTTTAGCAAGGCAGTGGTTGTCTTGGAGGTGTGTTTGGGGTCGTTATGTTGGAATACTGCCCTGTGGTCCAGTCTCCGAAGGGAGGGGATCATACTCTGCTTCAGTATGTCACAGTACATGTTTGCATTCATGGTTTCCTCAACTGTAGCTCCCCAGTGCCGGCTGCTTATTATATCTTTTCATGTGACAACACTAAAGAAATGACACTTTGCTACAATGTAAAGTAGTGAGTGTACAGCTTGTATAACAGTGTAAATTTGCTGTCCCCTCAAAATAACTCAACACATAGCCATTAATGTCTAAACCGCTGGCAACAAAAGTAGGTGCACCCCTAAGTGAAAATATCCAAAGTGGGTCCAGTTAGCCATTTTCCCTCCCCGGTGTCATGTGACTCGTTAGTGTTACAAGGCCTCAGGTGTGAATGGGGAGCAGGTGTGTTAAATTTGGTGTTATCGCTCTCACTCTCTCATACTTGTCACTGGAAGTTCAACATGGCACCTCATGACAAAGAACTCTCTGAGGATCTGAAAAAATGAATTGTTGCTCTTCATAAAGATGGCCTAGGTTATAAGAAGATTGGCAAGACCCTGAAACTGAGCTGCAGCAGTGTGGCCAAGACCATAGAGCGGTTTAACAGGACAGGTTCCACTTAGAACAGGCCTCGCTATGGTCGACCAAAGTGGTTGAGTGCACATGCTCAGTGTCATATCCAGAGGTTGTCTTTGGGAAGTAGATGTATGAGTGCTGCCAGCATTGCTGCAGAGGTTGAGGGGGTGGGGGGTCAGCCTGTCAGTGCTCAGACCATACGCTGCACACTGCATCAAATTGGTCTGCATGGCTGTCATCCCAGAAGGAAGCCTCTTCTAAAGATGATGCACAAGGAGCATGCAAACAGTTTGCTGAAGACAAGCATTACTGAAATCATGTCCTGTGGTCTGATCAGTCAAGCATGGTGGTGGGAGTGTCATGGTCTGGGGCTGCATGAGTGCTGCTGCCACTGGGGAGCTACAGTTCATTGAGGAAACCATGAATGCCAACATGTACTGTGACATACTGAAGCAGAGCATGATCCCCTTCCTTTGGAGACTGGGCCGCAGGGCAGCTCTGGTGAACTCCATGCCCAAGAGGGTTAAGGCAGTGCTGGAAAATAATGGTGGCCACACACAATATTTGCACTTTGGGCACAATTTGGACATTTTCACTTAGGGGTGTACTCACTTTTGTTGTCAACGGTTTAGACATTAATGGCTGTGTGTTGAGTTGTTTTGAGGGGACAGCAAATTTAAACTGTTACAAAAGCTGTACACTCACTACTTTACATTGTAGCAAAATGTCTCCAATGTTGTCATATGAAAAGATATAATAAAATATTTACAAAAATGTGAGAGGTGTACTCAGGTGCACTCACTTTTGTGAGATACTGTGTGTATATATATATATATATATATATATATATATATATATATGTGGAAGAGGCACTCGCGGGTCATGTAATAAAACAACATAAACAGATTTATTAGTTGACATTTTGACTAGGCACTGCTTGCCTTTCTCAAGATGAGTTTGAGATGAGATTGTACTGTAATTGTGCTGTCCCCCTCTACGTTGTAAATTGCTGCGTAAACTGTTGACGCTATATAAATCACGAATAATAATAATAATCATTAGTGCCTTGTCCATAGATTGCGCTATAAATCTGTTTATGTTTTGATCCACTACAAGACCCATGGGTGCCTCTTACACACTTTAAGGGAATTTATCTAAACTGGAGCAGTTGCGCAACCAATCAGCTTCTATCTTCAGGTTGTTCAGTTAAAGTGCTTGTAAACCTCAGACGTGAAATATGAACAAAACATATCCCTCTATAGTGTGTACTTGTCTCAGTTAAGAGTACTAAAGGGGAGATTTACTAAAACTGGTGCACTCAGAATCTGGTGCAGCTGTGTATGGTAGCCAATCAACTTCTAACTTCAGCTTGTTCAATTAAGCTTTGACAATAAAACCTGGAAGCTGATTACTTTCTATGCAGATTTTCAACGCTCCAGTTTTAGTAAATCTTCCCCCAAAGTGTCATTTCTGTCTGCTGCCTCTTTCCTCTGCTATCAGCATGAATCACTTCTGACAGGTTTCCGACACCAAGAGAAAAATGGTGACAGGGGAGGAACCTCCTGCTGATTGATGGCCTCAGCTCTGTTCCTGTGTGCTGTGTGAAGGGGGTGTGTGTCTCTTCCCACCAATCAGTTCTCAGAGCTCTTCTCTCTGAGCTCTGCAGAGTGAAATTTCAGTTCTCTTCCCCCTTTTTTCTGAACTCTCAGACAAGCTTTAAATAGCTTTGAATGGATGTAGACAAAAGAAGACTGCAGATAAGCAGGTGCAATTTATATGGGAGGATTTGTTTCATCTCTGCATATCACCTGAGGCCAGTCACTGCACTGGGTATATGTAAGGGTTTACAACCTATTTAAGCTTTGAAAATGAAAGATATAAGCTGATTGATGCCATGCACAGTTTGCACCAGTTTTGATAATTTCCCCCATTTGTATCTACGCGCCTGGATTAAACTCTTGTCTGAGTGTATTGCTCACCCATCAGCCAAAACATTATGACCACCCACCATAACCTGATCACCCACTTAATATTGAGCAGGTTCCTATTTTGCATCATAACAGCCGTGAGACCCTTTAAGGCATGGACTCCACTAGACCTCTGAAGGTATGCTGCGGTATCTAGCACCAAGCTGTCCTTAGCAAATCCTTTAAGGCCTAAGTCCTGTAAGTTGCGAGGTGGAGCCTCCAAGGATCGGACTTCCCATACTGCATCTGGCCATCCACATGATGTAAAAAAAAATGTAGTTTATCAGACCAGGCCACCCTCTTCCATTGCTCTGCGGTCCAGTTCTGATGCTCACATGCCCATTGTAGGCGCTTTTTGACTGTGAACACCGGCCAGCATGGGCACCCTGACTGATCTGTGGCTATGCATCCCCATAAACAACAAACTGTGATGCGTTGTGTGTTCTGACACCCTTCAATCAGAATCTGCATTAACGTTTTGAGCAGTTTGAGCTACAGTATCTCTTCTATTGGATTGGACTACACAGGCGAGGCTTCACGCCCTATGTGGATCCATGAGCCTTGGCCACCCATGACCCTATTGGCGGTTGGCTGGTTTTCCTTTCTTGGACCACTTTTGGTAGGTCCTGACCACTGCAGAATGGAACTTTACACAAGAGCTGGGGTTTTTGTATTGCTTTGACCCAGTTGTCTAGCTATTACTATTTAACCCTTGTCAAAGTAACTCAAATACTTCCTCTTGCCCATTTTTTCAGCTTTCAACACATTCATTTCAGGGATATTTTTGTTCACTTATATTAAATATACCCCACCCACTTTCAGATGCCATTGTCTGGAGATCAGTTTATTCACTTTGCATTTTGGTGGTCATAAGCTTATGGCTGATCTCTCTCTCTCTCTCTCTCAAAGTGTATATATATATATATATATATATATATATATATATATATATATATAGTGGGGACGGAAAGTATTCAGACCCCCTTAAATTTTTCACTCTTTGTTATATTGCAGCCATTTGCTAAAATCATTTAAGTTATTTTTTTCCTCATTAATGTACACACAGCACCCCATATTGACAGAAAAACACAGAATTGTTGACATTTTTGCAGATTTATTACAAAAGAAAAATTGAAATATCACATGGTCCTAAGTATTCAGACCCTTTGCTGTGACACTCATATATTTAACTCAGGTGCTGTCCATTTCTTCTGATCATCCTTGAGATGGTTCTACACCTTCATTTGAGTCCAGCTGTGTTTGATTATACTGATTGGACTTGATTAGGAAAGCCACATACCTGTCTATATAAGACCTTACAGCTGACGGTGCATTTCAGAGCAAATGAGAATCATGAGGTCAAAGGAACTGCCTGAAGAGCTCAGAGACAGAATTGTGGCAAGGCACAAATCTGGCCAAGGTTACAAAAAAATTTCTGCTGCACTTAAGGTTCCTAAGAGCACAGTGGCCTCCATAATCCTTAAATGGAAGACGTTTGGGATGACCAGAACCCTCCCTAGAGCTGGCCGTCCGGCCAAACTGAGCTATCGGGGGAGAAGAGCCTTGGTTAGAGAGGTAAAGAAGAACCCAAAAATCACTGTGGCTGAGCTCCAGAGATGCAGTCGGGAGATGGGAGAAAGTTTTAGAAAGTCAACCATCACTGTAGCCCTCCACCAGTCGGGGCTTTATGGCAAAGTGGCCCGACGGAAGCCTCTCCTCAGTGCAAGACACATGAAAGCCCGCATGGAGTTTGTAAAAAAACACCTGAAGGACTCCCAAGATTGTGAGATATAAGATTCTCTGGTCTGATGAGATCAAGATAGAACTTTATGGCCTTAATTCTAAGTATGTGTGGAGAAAACCAGGCACTGCTCATCACCTGTCCAGTACAGTCCCAACAGTGAAGCATGGTGGCGGCAGCATCATGCTGTGGGGGTGTTTTTCAGCTGCAGGGACAGGACGACTGGTTGCAATCGAGGGAAAGTTTAATGCGACCAAGTACAGGGATATCCTGGACGAAAACCTTCTCCAGAGTGCTCAGGACCTGAGACTGGGCCGAAGTTTTACCTTCTAACAAGACAATGACCCTAAGCACACAGCTAAAATAATGAAGGAGTGGCTTCACAACAACTCTGTGACTGTTCTTGAATGGCCCAGCCAGAGCCCTGACTTAAACCCAATTGAGCATCTCTGAAGAGACCTAAAAATGGCTGTCCACCAATGTTTACCATCCAACCTGACAGAACTGGAGAGGATCTGCAAGGAGGAATGGCAGAGGAGCCCAAAATCCAGGTGTGAAAAACTTGTTGCATCTTTCCCAAAAAGACTCATGGCTGTATTAGATCAAAAGGGTGCTTCTAGTAAATACTGAGCAAAGGGTCTGAATACTTAGGACCATGTGATATTTCAGTTTTTCTTTTTTAATAAATCTGCAAAAATGTCAACAATTCTGTGTTTTTCTGTCAATATGGGGTGCTGTGTGTACATTAATGAGGAAAGAAATGAACTTAGATGATTTTAGCAAATGGCTGCAATATAACAAAGAGTGAAAAATTTAAGGGGGTCTGAATACTTTCTGTCCCCGCTGTATATACACTATATTGTCAAAAGTATTGGGAAGCCTGCCTTTCAATGCAGATGAACATTAATGGCATCCCAGTCTTAATCCGTATGGTTCAATATTGCAGTGGCCCACCCTATGCAGCTATAACAGCTTCAACTTCTTAGGAAAGGCTGTCCACAAGGTTTAAGAGTGTGTCTATGGGAATGTTTGATCATTCTTCCACAAACGCATTTGTGAGTTCAGGCACTCTTGTTGGACAAGAATGCCTGGCTCGCAGTCGCTGCTCTAATTAATCCTAAAGGTGTTCTATCCGGTTAAAGTCAGGACTCTGTGCAGGCCAGTCAAGTTTCTTCAGCCCAAACACAGTCATTTATGTCCTTATGGACCTTGCTTTGTGCACTGGTCCAAATCATTTGGTGGAGGGGGGATTATGGTGTGGGGATGTTTTTCAGGGGTTGAGCTTGGCCCCTTAGTTCCAGTGAAGAGAACTCTTAAGGCATCAGCATACCAAGACATTTTGGACAATTTCATGCTCCCAACTTTGTGGGAACAGTTTGGGGATGGCCCCTTCCTGTTCCAACATGACTGCGCACCAGTGCGCAAAGCAAGGTCCATTAGGACATGGATGAGGGGGTTTGGGGTGGATGACTTTAACCCGATAGAACACCTTTGTGCTGTATTAGAGGGGAGACTGTGAGCCAGGCCTTCTCGTCCAACATCAATGCCGGACCTCACAAATGTGCTTCTGAAAGAATGGTCAAAAAGTCCCTTAGACACACACCTCAACCTTGTGGACAGCCTTCCCAGAACAATTGAAGTTGTTATAGCTGCAAAGAGTGGGCCAACTCAATACTGAACCCTACAGACTAAAACCCTTGTACAAACAATCAGATTTTCCAATGGGAATTGTGTGATGACAGGCTGTTTGCGGAAAACCATTTGTACGCTTCATCGGACAATTGTTGTTGGATTTTCCGCGGACAAATGTTGAATGGCAGGCTTTAAAATTTTCCACGGACAAATGTCTGTTGTCGGATTTTCCGAGCGTGTGTACACAAGTCCGTTGGACAAAAGTTCAAAGTACAAACACGCATGCTCGGAAGCAAGGACGAGCTGGAATCAGTCAGTCTTGTAAACTAGCATTCGTAATGGAGAATTAACATTCGTGACGTGGCAAATTATGAAATCTAGAAATACAGCGCACATTCTCTTCTTCTTTAATGGGATAATAATGAAGCTGCTTTGCTGGTGATACTGATGGAGTTCTGCCAAACGTATTTTAAAAGGCTTTTATTTTCTAGTGATATCAAGAATAATAAAAAATAGTGAAAATATTGCGCCAATCCTAAAGAAATATATATGGACAGCTGCCAACACAACAATTAGACAAATTGTGAATCAGAAAAATAAAGAGTGGGTGTGGCGCTAATATAGATTTGTTCCTCATTCAGGTCAGGCCCACTGAAGAATAGTCGGGGGACCAAACGTACCCAGTGAGGTATTTAATTGAAATTGGGATTTTTTGACAAATCCTCTAATGTAAATCAGTAAAAAAGACCAAGTGTTCCCTATAATTTATCTAATGAGAATAGGTATATAAATACCAAAAGTATAGGGAAAAACGTAAAATAATAAACGTGATACTGATATTATGATGTCGTGAACCGACGACCAATATGTTAAATCATAACAAGTGATGTGTTAGGTACATATATAAATAATAAATGTAAAACCTATGAAAGGGTAAAACTCCATATACATGTACTCATAGATCAACAGTGTTCATACACAAAACTGAGTAAAATAGAAAGTGAGTTCCAAATGCTGGACCGATGAAGGTGCACCCAAATACTTGATCACTTGGGCTTCCTTTGGACCGCCTAGATGGTTCCCATATATTCAGATGGTAGGCGTGATGTTGGGGATATAGATATGTAAAAAATACTCTTACCAAGAGTGATGGACTCCCCAGCCAGCGGCTTGGGAGTCAGAGTAGGCTTGAGATGGAACGAACGGCAATGAGTAGAATGTAGCTTCGTCCGTCATAAAAAATGCAGGAAGATGAGGGTCTCCACAGGATGATCCCCCTCATTAAGATGCTCCGTTCACCATACAGCTCCCCCGATGGAAAAATCAAGAGAAGAACTCCACATAGCGTAAAACTGCTTTGAGGTGAATTTTAATAAAAAAGCTTTGCAGTGAAAGAATGTACACTGGCTCAAGGACAAGGTAAAAGTATATTGGCCCATAGACCACAGCAAAAGTCGAAGTGCCAAAACATACAAAATCAGTTAAAAAAGCGCTTGTTCAATCGTGGCATAGCAGGCATATGCCACGATTGAACAAGCGCTTTTTTAACTGATTTTGTATGTTTTGGCACTTCGACTTTTGCTGTGGTCTATGGGCCAATATACTTTTACCTTGTCCTTGAGCCAGTGTACATTCTTTCACTGCAAAGCTTTTTTATTAAAATTCACCTCAAAGCAGTTTTACGCTATGTGGAGTTCTTCTCTTGATTTTTCCATCGGGGGAGCTGTATGGTGAACGGAGCATCTTAATGAGGGGGATCATCCTGTGGAGACCCTCATCTTCCTGCATTTTTTATGACGGACGAAGCTACATTCTACTCATTGCCGTTCGTTCCATCTCAAGCCTACTCTGACTCCCAAGCCGCTGGCTGGGGAGTCCATCACTCTTGGTAAGAGTATTTTTTACATATCTATATCCCCAACATCACGCCTACCATCTGAATATATGGGAACCATCTAGGCGGTCCAAAGGAAGCCCAAGTGATCAAGTATTTGGGTGCACCTTCATCGGTCCAGCATTTGGAACTCACTTTCTATTTTACTCAGTTTTGTGTATGAACACTGTTGATCTATGAGTACATGTATATGGAGTTTTACCCTTTCATAGGTTTTACATTTATTATTTATATATGTACCTAACACATCACTTGTTATGATTTAACATATTGGTCGTCGGTTCACGACATCATAATATCAGTATCACGTTTATTATTTTACGTTTTTCCCTATACTTTTGGTATTTATATACCTATTCTCATTAGATAAATTATAGGGAACACTTGGTCTTTTTTACTGATTTACATTAGAGGATTTGTCAAAAAATCCCAATTTCAATTAAATACCTCACTGGGTACGTTTGGTCCCCCGACTATTCTTCAGTGGGCCTGACCTGAATGAGGAACAAATCTATATTAGCGCCACACCCACTCTTTATATCAAGAATAATATTATTATGCTTGTTTTTTTTTTTGGGCAAGTTACCACAACACCATTTTCCCGTAGTTTTTAAGATCAAAGATACAACTATGTTGGTGTCCCTTGTCAATTTTACATTGTATTTTTTAAAATGTAACTGCCTGCTCCCAAACTGTCATTTGAAGTAAAACACATAGCCAAGTATTATTCTACACAATTTTTTTAATGTGCATTAAAAAAATAAAACAAATAAAATTAGACATGCTATCTGCCAATAGAACTTAACCAAAAAGTGCATTCTATGCATCCAAAAATATAGAAAATATACCAAATCATTATTCAACCAAAAAATAAAATAAAAGCCTCATGCATGTGTCCTGCTGCTAGGGGGGTCGACAATGCCAAGAGTTGGTGAAAGCAGGGGTCCGTCATCCGGAGATAATTCCAAAAATCATCTGGATTATTCTCCTGGAGCTCCCGCAGCAAAGGCATATGACATAATTGGTCATGAATAATAAAGCAACCAATTTTTGGTCAAAGAAATCCTTCTCCTCCTGTTCCTGGACTGGACTTGGGTCAAAGCAATAACTCCAAGGCCAATAATAAATAACACGTTATCACCCCATGGCTGGTTGACGAACGGCCGTTCAGAAACGAAATTAAAAGCACGTAATGAAAAGCGCAAAATGAAAAGCACGAATCAACACTCACTAAACTTCTACAAACACGAAATTAGCAAAAGGAGCCAAAGGGTGGCGCTAAAGAGCTGAAAAACCACGTAGAACGTCACTACGTTTGTGTTTGTTGGCTGACAATTGTGTGCCGTACCAGACTGTGCAGGTCCGGACTTCTGGGCTTCTTGTCTTCTCTTCTCTTCTCCAGATGTTGACACGACGCTCTCTCCGGCTGGACTGCTCTCTGAGGGCTGCGTTGTGACTTATATAGGCGGAGACCCCGCCCCCTTATGATGTCACAGTCCCTGGGCATGCTGGGACTGTGACGTTTTAGGGGGGCGTGGTCAACATCACCTGAAGACAGCGGAGGAGCCGGCCAAAGAACTGGAACACCGGGAGAAGAGAGCGGAGAAGAACCAACCGTACGCCGGGAGAAGATGAACCGGAGGGACCCCCGAACCCGGAAGAAGACCCCCGAAGTCGGAGGAAGATCCCCCCCTCCCGGAGCTGTTTATAAAATATTTTAAAAACCTGTGTAGTGTTTTATTATTTACACTTTTTCCCTAGGTGAATTTGTAGGGGTACCATGTACCCCATACTCATTCACATAGGGTGGGGGGGCCGGGATCTGGAGGCCCTCTTATTATAGGGGGCTCCCGGATTCCGATAAGCCCCCCGCCCACAGACCCCGACAACCAACGGCCAACATGGGGACAAGGCCGCAGGGCGCCCCCTCCCCCAAAGCACCCACCCCCCATGTTGAGGGCATGCGGCCTGGTACGGTTCAGGAGGCGGGGGGCGCTCGCTCGTCCCCACCCCCTTTCCTGACCGGCCAGGCTGCGTGCTCGGATCGGGGTCTGGTATGGATCTTAGGGGGGACCCCACGCCGTTTTTTCAGCGTAGGGGGGTTCCCCTTTATAATCCATACCAGACCTAAGGGCCTGGTATGCCCCGCGACAGGGCTCGCATGGTGTCAATCTCGCCGATAAAAGCGGCAAGATTGACATCCTTTTCTAGTCCCGTCGCACCTGAGTCATGTTCAAAATGAACGGACTTGTCCGTGTGTGGGCAAGTCCTTTCATTCTGAAAGTCCGGCGAAAGTCCGTCGGAAAAACGGGCGGACTTAGCCCGCCGCAAAGTCCGGTCGTGTGTGGGCAAGTCCGTCCGTTTTAAAGTCCGGCGCACCTGGCAGACAAAGTCCGTCAGAAAGTGTGCCGGACCAAGTAGGACAGAAAGTCCGGCCGTGTGTACGCGGCATTAGAGGCTACACACGAGGCCTCATATATCAAAAAAGCTTAATCCAATTGTGGTGAAGATCATGTCTCGTCTTCATGCATTTTTAAGGCCAGATATATGCTCAAAAATCTTTACATTTTACACGGGAGCATTTTTTTTGGTATACAGTAAAAATCTATAATATGTACAATAGTATGTAAAGCAATTAGCAATACCAGTTTTCCTTTTATTTTAGGCCCCGTTTTTATTCTGTGGGTTACTAAGGAAATAGTGAGTCTTATAATATCCAATACAGATTTTTTAAATAAAGAAAGCTGTTTTGTAATACGGCAAACCTTTCTGGTATCTTCTAAACTCAAAATATTACTATTCAGGCAATGTTCCTACACAAGACAGGTAGAAAGAGAAATGTACACATTATCGTTTGATCTGAATTTTGAAAAACACAATCACCAATAGAATCTCACAGCTTCTTGGTCATGTATATAGCTGTCCTTGTAGTCCAGGTAGCTGTGAATCAGATAATTATTGATGAAGGGTTGGGATCTGCCCTTGAAAATGAATGTTTTCCCTTGATCAAAAGAATAAAAAGATGTGATTCATGGTACCTAGGGTATTTTATGAATCGTTGCATCATGAAGTCAATATCATGCAATTTTATTTTGTTTTGTTTTTTTTTTTTTTCAAATTTCAAATACTGCTTTAGATTATTTGAAGTTATTTGGCAATTAATGTTTCTTTGTTTTGTGTGTTCATTTCAGCAATATGTTTGCTGTAATGTGTTTTTGATGCAGAATAAACTCCACTTTCAAACTTCCTCTGTATGGTCTTTCTGTATGTCCTGGTTGTAGGCAGGTGCAGTCTGTACTCCCCACTGCAGGTGGCGCTCGACCTTAGCGGCAATGCAAAAGTTGAAGGAAGTTGTGAGGAACTTGGTTGCTCTATGACTTCTGGCGGTCACAGGGAGACAGCTGTTCGATTGGATGTTGGATGTTGGCGCTCCCTGTGACTCTGGTGGCCATCTTGGGTCAGACAGAGTCTATTTAAGACTTCAGCTCCTGGGTTTGGCGCACTCTAAGCGATCGGCTAGCGTAGGGTCAGGATCCCCATCTGACATGGGGCAGTGCATCGAAGTAGAGAAAGATTCCAGAAGAGTAGGGACATTGCAGGGATTATGTCCACCTCTCTCTAGGAAGCCTCCCCTTTGGATATGAACCGGCCAGGCCACATTCTGCTCCTCGTTGCAGATGCAACACAGACAGCAATAACAGTTTGATAACGTGTCTAATCCTTCCCTTCTCAATCCATAACATACAAAGGGAGATCCCTTTGGCAATAGCTTGCAGTATTCAGAAATTAAACAACAGGTTGCAGCACAATTTAATATTTAATTTCAGCAATCACAGTTAATGTCAACATGTTCAGGCATCTCTACCAATACCCAAGCAGCAGCTGTGCACAACAGAGTGCAACACAAATACACCTTTTACTGTTCTTCAGTAAACCTGAGGCCAGGCCAGGGACAAGGGGTGGGCGGCAGGGGCGGCTGCCCTGGGTGCAGTGGTTTACTGTAGGGATGGGGGTGCCTTCCTTCTGTTACAAGGCTGACAGCAGCTGTGATTTTGTTAAGCGAGTGACTGCTGGGCGTAGGAATTACCTTGTCCTGGCACTGGGCCAGGCTACGGACATTCATTTTTTTACAAATTCTTAACAAGAAATACATGAGCTTTTAACCAAGCCCTTACTGATCTCTGTAGCTAGAGGCACTATGGAGAAATTCATCCTCAACGTTCATACAGATGCACTGAAATCACTGCTCATCTCCCATTTTTTCCTCTGGCAGCAGTGACTTGGAACCTTTCTGTTTTTTATTGTAAGCAGACATCGGGTACTGTACGTTGTGCAGAAACCCACTGCTACTCATTTCAAAATATCTCTAGTGACCTTTGAGGACTAATTGCTCAACAGTGCCTGCAGCTACAGAGTTCAGTAAAGACTTTTTCTAAAGCTTATTTACAGCTTGTAAAAAATAAACAAATACTTGAATGTCCATAGCCTAGCCCCAGGTTCACTTTAAGCAAATTACATAGAAAGGACACTGAGTACATATGACACTTAATTCTATAGGGTGAAAGTAGAGAAGTTAACTAAATTTTCTCTTGTTAAAGTAAATGTGAACCCTTGCCTTGTAAAGCAACACATTCCGTTTATAATAGAAATGCAACGCAAAACAGTTTCTTATTTATAAAAAAAAATATTTGTATATATAAAATCTCTGCACAAACTGTTGGCACTATATAAATACTGTATAATAATAATAATAGTAAAAATAAACAATTCTAAATACCATTTTTTATAAGCAATCATACAACCTTTGTTATCAGCTGCATAAGGTTCTTAGCGAGCTGGGGGCGGGGACCGCCAGAGGAGGTGGGGGCAATGTCAACAGGCAAAAGAGAGACAGCAGTACACTGATCTTCCCAGAAAAATGCTGTGCAGGGAGGCATGTCAGCCCAAATCTGTCCATTGGTGTACAGTTAGGCTGTGCTCACAGGTAAAATGCAAAGAGGAAAACTGACCACATGGGGATAGATGTGTTTCCATGCCTGGTGTGGTCAGTTTGAAATAGGAAGGCAGGGAGACTGGCAGGAGCACCAGGTATTACCCACAAAGGAAGCAATACAAAGAGAACAGGATCCTTTTTCATAGAAGTACGTTCTACAACAGACACATATCAGGAATATGAAATGTTGGGGTAACATACACTTTAGGACCCATTATATTTGCACCCAGGATCATTTACATTTTTTTTAAACACATCTTTATACTCACATAAACCATTAACGAGTAAAGGTGAATGCCTTCCTTAGAGAACAACAAGATGAAGTTCATGCTTTTATACCCACAGTACATTTAAATCCTCTGGGGCCCAAGGGGTCCTTTACACTAGTACATAAGTAATGCAGTTCCCGTGTTATATATGCATGGAAACTGCACTACATTTTTAAAAAAATCCATTATTTACTATTCAGGTCATCAAGCATTGCAAGATGCAGGTTTAATCCATTAGCCTATTTTTTTTCCATTAAACTCAATTAAATAAGAGTCCTTCAAAAATGTACCGAGCAATAAATAGATGACATCTGCAACTGCGCTTTTAAGTACCGTAAATATTTACACTGTGTTTTCTTCCTGCAAAATGTACAGGATGTACCCAGGTGTGCAGTATATCAATAGTAAGGTATCTTGTCCAGATGCTAATATTATACCAGCTGGAGAAATAATTGCACAAACAAAAGGCTATTGTCAGCTAGAACCATAGGGGTAAAACAGCAAAGAAGAACATCAGCTGTGAAACAACCCAGAGTCATATATTTTAAAGTCTTCCATAGGCCATCAGGAGAACATAAAAGTACGAGTGATCTTGATATAATGGTAATGCTATTTTCAGATACCTTGGGGTGAAAGCTCCCTTGAGGACAAAAGACGGGGTACATTGAAGTAATACAGAAAACTTGTCTCGAAGGATTGTCTCATTTCCTTGCCACAAAACACAGGGACACAACAATTCATATGCAATTAGGGAACGTCGATTAAAAAGATAAAAATATAGTATACAATAGTTAGCTTAAAAATACCTTACAGTACAAGGTTCTGATTGATTTTAATGCATTCTATAGAGCAGAATAAAGTTTTAATGGCAATGATTCATATGATAACAGATATTAAATAATGGTTTTAAACTGTCACTACATAAAAAGTACAATCACGTTAAATTAGTACTTTCTCTTTATGTATTTGCTCCTTTATATTAACAAGTGGGTTTTGATTTTCCAATGTATATCAAATCATCCTCATTTGTGGGTTAGTGTCAGTTGATTTAGCTTAATCTGAATTGCTTTATGAGGTAAGTGGATATAAAACCTTAAAGGGTAACTCTACTTTTGTGGGTAAACAAATAAAAAAAATAATAATATAGCTTATATACGGTAATTGCAACACAAGTCATATTGTATTGTAAATGTTATTCAAAATGACCTTTCTTTTTTAATCTGCATCACTGTAGTTTTCTGTAAAATTCAATGCAATATGGCAATTTGGAGGCGTTCTGTTCACAGATGATGTACAGAATGCCCCCCCGAAATGTAATTTCCTGCTTCTGTGATTGGCTTACTGATTTTCCCAGAAGTCTGCACTAAGATACAAGTCAAATTGGCCATCCCCTGCAACAACATTTTTGGTGAGATGCTTCCAAAGGGAAATCACATCTAAAGTGTTTCAGACCTTGCTACTTTCCTCATTAGAACCCTGCACGTGCATCAGCTGCATTGATAATTATAAAGTCACCCACATTCACCTTCACTTTGCATATGGATACAGACAAACAGCTTTTTTCTTCAGAATAACAAAAGGTAGGAATCTGCAGCAAAGTTTCTTAAAATCCTTGCAATGTACACAGATCACCCAGAGGGGTATGTTTTTTTCTCAACAAAAGTGGAGTTTATTCCTTAACAATGAACTTCTATTTAAAAGGTATATCTGATAAGTACAAAAAAAACACACAATTGATCCTGCCAGAAAATAAATTGATTGCTGTGGCCTCTGCTGTACTGAAATTGCAAGCACTGTATCAGTCATACCCAGTACTCTTCTGTAAACTACGGAACCCCCTCTCTTTATTATAATACCAGATGGGGAGGTAAAAAAAATAAATAAATTCATTTAGAAGTAGGGTCCAGGGTATACTGGAAGGGTGCCTACCTGGCCATTGAAAGATGATAATTAAGCTAAGCCAAATTATGAGGGTAATGGGATTTATAGTGGCTTAGTGGTTAGCACTTCAGCCTTGACCTTGGGGTCCCTGGTTCCTGTCCCTTAGAGGACCACTATCTGCCTGGAGTTTGTATGTTCTCCCTGTGCTTGTATTGGTTTCCTCCTACACTCCAAACACATGCTGGGGGTTAAATGGCTCCTGTATGTGTGTGCATGAGATAGGGAGGTTAGATTATAAATTCTCGAGGGCAGGGACTGATGTGAATGTGCAATATGTAAAGTTCTGCGTAAGTTGACTGTGATATATATCTCTATCTCTATCTCTATCTCTATTTCTCTATCTCTCTATCTCTCTATCATCTCTCTATTATCTCTCTAGTATCTCTCATAAATAAATAATGTTATGCCTTTAGATATACAAGCTCCTAAAAATTGTCAATGAACTCAGCTGACCATTGATAATTAATTATTCGTTTTCCACAGTCATTTCATATCAGTACATTCATATTTTATAAAAGAGGACTGGTTCATGCAGGGAAGAAGCAGTAGTTTTAAATAAGCCCACTGTATTAGTGATACAGCAGCAGATTCTAAGATATAGCTTTCTCTTTCAGAATGTCGGGTTGTTAAATCTACTTCATACACCAAGCTTCCGAATATACCACGTCGGAGTGCAACCAAGAGCCCGGGACCATCCAGGCGCAGCAAGTCTCCTGCATCAACTAGTTCAGGTGGGTGAAAAGATCGAGCTGTGGAATCATGTATATCCAGGAATTGGTATCTGCACAAGAGCTTAGATTGATATTTTAATGTTTTGCACGTGAATAATTTTATGTCTCAAAATTTGGAAGAGAAAAACTTTCATGTCCACTTTATACCCACTGCTTTCTAACTTAAAGTGGTATTAAATTCAAAACCAAAAATGTAATATATTGCAGCTTACCAATCACTAGATGTGGTGGCTGCATTAGTTTTCTTTTTTAAGCTCCCCCCCCCTCTGTTTTTATATGGTGATCTGGCCAGTAACACATCTTCTGTATTAGAGTGCCCCACTCTTGATGAGGGAGCACGGAGTCACCTTTAGACAGCAGCATTCAGTCTGGGGGGGGGGTAGGTGTACTAGCAGATTTTGATACACTAACAAATTGAAGCTGAACTCCAGCTTTATAAGCAGTTACAGCAAACAGTTTTTCTTTAACTTTTGGGATAAAGGTTTTACACAAATACATACTATATAAGCTGATCATTATGAGCACCCATCTTGGTTTGTCTCATCCCTGTAACTGTTACATCTTCAAGAGAGCTTGTTTTTTTGAAAAACAACAGACTTACTGTCTGGATCACCAGGTAAAATAAAGGAAAGAAATCCTAAAAAAAGAAACTTAAAGTGTTACTAAACCCAGGACTCTGCATTCACTATATCTGGTCTCCCACAGTACACAGAACATGGTAATGAAATTATTTTAGTAAATATAGGGGGTTATTTACGTAAGGAAAATCCACTTTGCGCTGCAAGTGCACTTGGAAGTGCAGTCGCTCTAAATCTAAGGGGTAGATCTGAAATGAGTGGAAGCTCTGCTGATTTTATTATCCAATCATGTGCAAGCTAAAATGCTGTTTTTTATTTTCCTTGCATGTCCCTCTTGGATCTACAGCGACTTTACTTCCAAGTGCACTTGCAGTGCAAAGTGGGTTTTCCTTTAGTAAATAACCCCCATAATCTGCTAAATTCCTTTTCTTATAAGCAGTATATAGCACTCTTGTGTCTTCTATCAGTTCCTGATTAAAGCTTGTAGGAGGAATTTTCATACTGCACTGAACTGTCCTATCAGGATCCAGGACCCTCTGTCTGGACAGTGCTGATTGGCCCTATGCTGATAACATGCACTCTCCCAAGAAAGAAAAAAAAACTACTAATACACACCAAACTGAGCACGTGCCGTCTGACTCCAGTAACTCTGTCTTATTCTGACCTGTTCTGGAGTCAGTGAAAAAAGAGGAGGATCTGTGCATACAGGATCAAGCACCCTTTTACACAATGCAGAGGATTATCCCCTTACGTTCCACAGTAAGTTTAACAATCATGCTTTACTGCACATACAGACTGATTTTACTGTTGTGGGTTTAGTTACACTCTAATACAGCCACCACATCTAAGAATTGGTAAGCTGCAACATAACAAATGTTTGCTTTTGGGTTTAATGCTGCTTTTAGGAAACAACTTTTCAACTGTGAGCTCTGTTATTGACCAGTTTCTTTCACTACCACCAGTAGAAGGTGGAGGAAACAGGGAGGCTTTATCTAAAAGACTAAAGCTGGCCTTACACAGTTCAAATCTCGTTTATAAAAATTTTGATTTTGGACGTTTACTAACAGCTAGTGAATAAGCTCAAATCAAAGATCAATTTTGTTTGTAGTGATGAAAAAAAATTCAAGTCAGAGGATGGAAAATTTTTCTTGACAAACAAAATTCTAACAGTGAGTGTACTTTTCAACAGCATTGATGGTATTATTGAATATACTTACAACATTTTTCGTATGAATGTTCATGTCAATGTTTACCAGTGTATGGCCAGCTGTAGTCTAATCCTGATAGCCCTTATTTTTATCCAAATTCAAGCTTTCAGGATTTATGTGGTTGGCTTGCTTTTAGTGTTGCCATCAAGCACTTGTATATAATCAGAAATGAACTTCCGGTACCGGCGCCACATGAGGCAGAGGTAGCTATACACTGCTCCCGCCGCCCTCCTCCCGAATCCTGCTACTTAGCCCAGCCAGAGAATTGCGGAGACCCCCAACCATCCCCGCTACCTTGTGGGAACACATGGACTGCTTTGCGGAGCGATCGTACGCTCGATTGGTGTCCTCCACGGTACCCCCCGCGGGAGACACGGCAGCAGGCGCAGCCAAAATGGCGGCCGCTGCATGCCCAGCAGAAACCTCAGTCTCCCACTCTACCAAGAGCACTGGCCCCAGATCCTGCATCTCCAGCAGGCATCGCGCAAGCAGTAGTCACCCTGCTGGGCCCCACTCTGACGGCCACTGTAGATGTTGCCGTACACAGAGGACTAGAGCAACTCCACCTGGAAGTGCAGGCCCAAGCCCAGAGGATTGCACAGCACACGTGGAAGACAAAATATCATCCCTGGAAGATGATGCCACTGCTAACTCAGCGATGATAGCCCGCATGACTGCAGACAATAGGGACATATGGGACAAGCTTGACAATCTGGAGAATTGTTCCAGAAGGAACAATTTGTGCATAATTGTACTGCCAGAATCAGTAACCAACACCCAGCTCACAAATATATGCTCTAAAATCATTCCTGGGCAACTGGGGCTCCACATACCCTGCACTACTGAACGCGCCCATCGCATTGGTCAGTACACGGAAAGTCGTGCCAAGCCCTGACATGTCATTGTCAAATATCTAAACTATGGCATTATGCAGAAATTTCACCGCACACACTCCCTGTCTGTTGATGGCGCAAAACTGCTGCTTTTTGCAGCTTACTTGATGGAGGTGATGAAACAACGTAAAGCGTTCTCCCCAATCTGCTCAACATTATATAACAACCAAGTGAAATTCTCCCTGGCCTATCCGGCTATCCTACGTATTCAAACACACACAGGAGTACACCTCACTTTTACCTCACCTGATGAAGTGGATCAATACCTTACTACCTCTGGCACAGAAATGGAACACACCAACTCTGCAGAAGGTTCCTCCTTAACGCCGACTACTTCTCCATCCACGTCCCACAAGCAACAGCGCAGCCTGACTAAGCTGTTATAATTGGAAATGTACCCCATGAAATTCATTGAACTATAAAAGTGTTTTTGTATTGTATAAGAGCATTATTGTAGCATGCCATTGTTCACTCTGGAGAGCACAAAGCTTTGATGTGGCATCATTGCTTTTTCTGTTCTTAACACATCTTTGCTCTATGCCCCATTCCTTCATAAAGACTAAATCGACTGAAAACTGATATTTCAGCTTTGGATTGATGTCAACCATTGCCCTAAAATGAGTAAACCTGTCACAAACCTGGGCAATTCAATTGAGCATATGATGAAAAAAGCTAAATACACCAGCAAACACTGTATGTCCGAAGGGTCAGTACATTCAGAAATACAAGCAGCCTCCCCTTCCATTTGATTCTCCAATTAACCAATAGGTAGGACAAAAAGGAGGGACCAAGCTTGAAAAGTTGAGATTTCCATATACAGTATTTTCTTCTGCCTGCATTACTGGATTGAATGATCAGTCTGACATTTCACTGCAGATAATCTGCTCATGCAGCTTATCGTCATGTTCTCATTTTGAATTGCTCAGGTTTGTGTCAGGTTTTCATTAGGAATTTTACAAGGGTTCTTCAAAAAGTTTCCACATTTTTTTTTTTTACCTCTATTAAATATAAAAAAGCACGGAAACGTTTTGAAGACCTCTTGGTTTTTTTGGCCAATATAGTAAAGGAAAAATAACAGTATTCTTTTTTGATAATACAATTTGAGTTTGAACTGGTTTACTGGGTCTAGTAGTAGACATTAGGCAGTGTGTGTTGGGTGGATGGTCTGTTATTGTGCAAGTGGAGGAAGGGGGGTGTAACGAGCCCCTGCTCGCTCGATTCCACTTTCCCAACACTCCTCTGTGGCTATAGAATCAGATTGCAGATCGCAACATCTGATGGTTCGGTCATCCGATGCTCCGGGACTAGAACTACAGCTATGTGCCGTTCTAATCCAGTAGATAGCTCAGAACAAACACCGGGCAGGCTGTATGTCAGTTCAACTAGGAATCTCTTTTATTGAAAAATACAGGCTCTTTTATACAGTAAAAGAGGAGGTGTGTACCTCCTGCTCATATTACTCTGAACATACACCTGTGACCAGAAACCTAATTAACATGGGCTAATTAACTAATCCCTTTAGCCAGCCTAGATGACTCAGACATGACCTTTAGGCCAGACTGTCCGTCTTGTAGCTCAGAAAACCCAATCAACATTATCACAATAGCAGAATTGATTAACACAAACAACAATAGGGATCTAATGACTCTTAGATCCCATACTAGAGACTTATTTACAATACCTATTCTAGCAGGCAACAGACAGACAGGTGGCTGGAATTGACATCAGCATCTCCTAACAGTATTTTTCCCAGCATTATGAATCAGCCACTATTTCTAATATGGCAAATCCAGGGTCCCCAGAGTCTGTGTGTCCTGGGGGACCAGGACCCGAATCCACAGTAATACCACCTCAAGGATCCCCAGGCCTACAGCTGACAAAGAGCACCATTCCCCCAAATGCCAAGGCCCGCGATCGATCGGCAAGAGGCTAGCATTCAGTCCCCTCCAAAAGTCTCTCTCCCGGCTAGGTCTGTCACAGGGGGAGACCTTGATTAATGGGACATAAATCATGGTTTAGGTGGGAGGTGGAAGGTCAGTTGGAAGATCTTAACTGCGCAGTCTGGTTTGAAACCATTGAAACATTGTACTGTAGACTGTTTGGTATCAATAGGCATGGTTTGAATGAAAGATCCAGGCAACAAAAATATTGTGGACCTGTGTTTCCTTATGTAGAGAGGCCTCTACCCATTCTATTCAGAAAACATAGGACAGTTTATCAACAAACAATGAGATAGTGGGGGGGTCCATAAATCCATATGTGCTGAATGACTTTTCTTGCCACAAGAGATATAATTCTGGAAAGTTGTTTGCAGCCTCTAGAAATATTGACTCCTGTAATGTCTATCAGGCCAAAGTATGTCCATTCTGAAGTTAAGGGCAGATAATTGACTAGGTGTGTGACACTACAATATAATACTGATCTCCAAAATATTTTTTTTGGGCATGACTAGAAGGTATGGGATAGATCCGCATCTAAGTTTCTACATTTAAGGCCTGATGCATTTTATTTATAATAAATCAACAATAATCTAGTCAATGGTAAGACCTGCATGCATAGGCGTATGCAGGGCGTATTCCAGGTGTGTCACTCTGTGCAGTGCCAACTCCCCCTACTGCCCGGGCTTTGGGATGCACGCCCTAATGCAATAGGCTTTGCACACCTATGCCTGCATGTAAATAATATGGCTAGAAATCACTAGATTTGGGAATTGCAGAGGTATGAAAATCAGTGTATGGTTCAGCTCACAAGCATCCACCCAAATTGAAGTGTTACAAGTTACAAGAGATGGAATATATACATTGTTGTTAGACTAAAGCCGGCCATAGCCGGCAGGAACCATTACAATTTCTATCCATCTATGGGCAGGCTGGTTGTACTGAAGTCAATCTATTAATCGACTACAGTACAACCAGCCTGTTGTGTTTTTTTGTGCGATACTGCCACCAGCTATAACCAGCAGCAGTAATCATTGTATTCTTCAGGCAGGGAAACCTCCCACTATCAAAATACAATAAGGCAGCTGGAGGGATTTCCCTATCAACACTGACTGTGTTAATGGGGGAATCTAGCAATTTTC
The DNA here is from genome assembly GCA_037952925.1 of Lithobates clamitans. Lineage (NCBI taxonomy): Eukaryota > Metazoa > Chordata > Amphibia > Anura > Ranidae > Lithobates > Lithobates clamitans. The sequence goes on along the minus strand of JBBGZY010000125.1, from coordinate 1,049,948 downwards.
TTTCCTTCAAGCTGTGGTTAAAGGAAATAACATTGCATAATCTATGGCTTGCTTTACCTCTCAAAGCAAAAGTTACCATTAGTTTTCATCCCGGTGACACCAGGACAAGAAATGAAAGGGAGTGGTTATAACCAGGACCCAAAGACACAGAAGGCAATCAAAACTTGATAGACATTCTAATATCTCCCAACTACTCCAAACAAATATACTTTTGTTGCTGTCTTTATCCACATTGGAGAGAATGAAATTGCAATGATATATATATAATGTATGTATGTTTCTAATACACTTCAGGCGGTGTACACAGTATCAAATACAGTGTGTACAGTTTCTACTACACTTCTAGTGGTGTATACAGTGCAGCCGTAGTACAGTTGCTAATACAGTGCAGGCGGTGTACACAGTATCTAATACAGTGTGTACAGTTTCTACTACACTTCTGGTGGTGTACACAGTACACAATACAGTGCAGCCATAGTACAGTTGCTAAAACAGTGCAGGCGGTGTACACAGTATATAATACAGTGTGTATAGTTTCTACTACACTTCTGGTAGTGTACACAGTACACAATACAGTGCAGCCATAGTACAGTTGCTAATACAGTGCAGGCGGTGTACACAGTATCTAATACAGTGTGTACAGTTTCTACTACACTTCTGGTGGTGTACACAATACAGTGCAGCCATAGTACAGTTGCTAATACAGTGCAGGCGGTGTACACAGTATTTAATACAGTGTAGTGTGGTGTTGCAAAAAAAAATATACATCATGTCCGGAAGGCCACCAAGGAGAGGCAGACACTCACAGGCCACTAAAAGAGGGCAAGCAGCCTCTGTGTTTACAGTCAACAGTGCTGGTCATGAACATGATGCATCCTCTGCAGGTGGCAGTGGGGCACGCTTGTCCTTTTTTTCTGCTGCTGGCCGTGTTATTGAGCCAGAACATGCAGAAGAGTTGATGGTGTGGATAACAAAGCCATCCTCATCCTCCTCATCATCTGTCGCCCAGGCTCAGAGTAGTTTGCCTTCTTTGGTGTGGGCCTTTTTTGACACATGTGCAGCAGATCGCACCGTTGCTGTTTGCAACCTATGTCTGAAGCAGATCGAGCGTGGCCAGAACTGCAGCCATTTGGGCACCACATGCTTGACCAGACATATGATGACCTGCCATGCAGTCTGTTGGCAACAGCATTTGAAAGACCCACTTCAAAGAAAAAGGCCTACTTCTCCTTGCTCGTCATCTGGGATCTCAAACCCTACTATACCTCCAGTTCTCTCAAAAACCTGCACTGAGAGGAATGAAGGTATATAATAGGTGTCCCAAGTACTTGCAGCCAATCTGCTAGCAGTACACTACCATCTGATTTTGGCAGGCAAATTTTCTTACTCCAGTTGCTGAACCGTAAAAAGAAATTCGGTCCCTGCCATGCACATGCTCAGCATCTAAATGCTACCTTGGCCAAATTGCTAGCACTGCAACTGCTGCCTTTTCAGCTGGAAAACTGTGCACCCTTTCGTGAATTTGTGGAATGTGCTGTACCTCAGTGGCAGGTTCCAAAACACCATTTCATTTCACGGAAGGCCATACGGGCTGTATACCAGCATGTGGAAGGCAAAGTTTTGGCCTCGTTGGACAGGGCGGTCAGCAGTAAGATGCATATTACCGCTGACTCATGGTCCAGCAGGCATGGGCAGGGACGTTACCTTTCCTTTACAGCGCACTGGGTAACTCTGCTGGAAGCTGGGAAGGATGCAGGACAGGGTTCAGTGTTGTTGAAGCTTGTTCCACCACCATGCCTCCAAAATGCTAGTGGTGATTCTGCCATAGCTCTTTCCTTCACCCCCTCCTCTTCTTCTTCCTCTATGGCCTCTTCTGCAGATTTTTCCTCTGAACCACAGGTGCTCCGTAAGTGTTCAAGGGGCTATGCAAGCAGTCAGGCTAAAAGATGCCATGCGGTGCTTGAGTTGGTCTGCCTAGGGGACAGGAGCCACACTGGGGCAGAGATTCTCTCAGCTCTGCAGGGGCATGCTCAGGGGTGGTTGACGCCACGCCAGCTTAAGCCAGGAATGATTGTATGTGACAATGGCACCAACCTTCTCTCCGCTCTCCGACAGGGACACTTGACCCATGTTCCATGTTTGGCACACTTCCTGAATTTGGTAGTGCAGCGGTTCTTGAGCAGGTACCCAGGCTTACAGGATCTCCTGAGGCAGGCCAGAAAAGTCTGTGGTCATTTCCGCCGGTCATACAATGCCAGTGCTCGGCTGGCTAACATTCAAAGGGAATGCAACCTGCCCACCAACTGCCTACTTTGTGATATGCCCACCAGGTGGCAATGCTGATGCGGCTGCACACACAGCAGAGGACCATCAATGAGTACCTGTGCGAGTATGGCACCAGGACAGGGTCAGGGGAGCTTGGCTTCTTTTCGCCATGCCAGTGGCTACTGATATAGGATGCATGCACTGTCCTGTCACCATTTGAGGAGGCCACAAGAATGGTGAGCAGCGACAATGCATGCATCAGTGACACTGTCCCTCTAGTCTTCCTGTTGGAGCACACGCTTCGTGGAATCATCGACAGGGCACTTGTGGCAGAACAGGGGGAGGAAAAGGAGGACTTCCTTACCTCTCAAGGCCCTCTTTATCCAGATAGCATTCCTGCGGGCCCGCCAAATACACAGCAAGAACAGGAGGAGGAGGATTGTGTCAGCATGGATGTAGAGGATAACACTCAGCAGCAGTCTTCAAGGGATGGTTTTCAGTCCCCAGAAACCCAAGGAGTTGTACGTGGCTGGGAGGAGGTAGTTACAGATCATGTGATCCTTAGTGACCCAGAGGACTCAGAATCGAATGCCTCTGAAAACTTACGCTGCATGGCCTCCCCGATTCTGCAAAGCCTGCAAAAAGGACCCTAGGATTTGTGGTATCAAGGAGAGGGATCATTACTGGTTGGCAACTCTTCTTGAGCCATGTTACAAGGGTAAGGTTCCAGAACTCATCCTGCCTTTGCAGAGGAAGCAGAGGATGGAACATCTTCAGGAGGCTTTGAAGAAAGGTTTGTGCAATGCATTTCCAGACCCTGGGAGATTACAATTTTCTGGTGCTGGACAATGTGTTGCTGCAGCTTCGTTCAGTCATTGGAGAAGGTGGCCGGCTGACCGATGCCTTTAAACAATTTTTCAGTCCTCAGTGCCAAGGTCTGATCAGTTTAGGCAACCTTCGCCAGCGTCTGCATTACATGGTGCAGGAATATCTAGGGTCAAGAGCAGACTTGGAGACCTTTCCAACAGAGCATCCACTGGGTTACTGAGTCTTGAGGATGGACCACTGGCCAGAACTAGCTCAATATGCAATTGAGCTACTGGCCTGTCCTGCATCCAGCGTGCTTTCTGAATGAACATTCAGTGCTGCTGGAGGGTTTGTAATGGACCAAAGAGTGCGCCTGTCCACAGACTCCGTTGATAGATTCACATTCATAAAAATGAATCAGTCTTGGATCAGCAGCTATCAAGCACCTGATGCTGATGTAACTGATTGAATTTGCTATGGAGGTGGGATCCCCTGAAGACTGCCTATGCTGACTATCCTATTCCTCCTCGATCTTGATGGTGCTAGCGTCCAAAAATATTTTTGGTTTAGGGCACCACCACCCAAGGCCCAATTTTCCTGCCCCTGTTTAACAGGGGCACGTAATTACAATTTTTGATCTAATATTTCACAGCAGGGCCCGTTCCTGTGCCCAACAAGAGTATCTGTGAGGGGTTACAGTGTTGTGGCACCATCACCCAAGGCCTAATTTTTCTGCCCCTGTTTAACAGGGGCATGTAATTACAATTTTTTATACAATATTTCAACCAGTGGAGGAATTACCAGGATCGAGACAGTCGCAGTTGCGACAGGGCCCTGACATTCCGTCACTGTGGGGGGGGGGGGGCCCAGTGGGGTTGCTATTCACAGGGCTGTGAGCGGAGAGCATGTCTCTCATGTAACAGCAGCACAGAGGGCAGTTAAGTGTGAAGCTAACAAGCTCACATTTCTCGCGAAGCATACAGGAGAGGGGAGGGGCCGAAGGGGGAGCAGATCAGCTGTGTGCCATCCCGTGCGAGAGAGGACAGACGAGGGGTAAATAAAACGTCAATGCCGGTGTCTCTGTGCTGCTGTTACATGAGAGACACGCTCTCTGCTCAGAGCCCTGTGAATAGCAACCCCACTGGGCCCCCCCCCCCCACAGTGACGGAATGTCAGGGCCCCGTCGCAACTGAGACTGTTTCGATCCTGGTAATTCCTCCACTCAGGGCCGTGCTGAGAAGACAGAGGACTCTGATGGGCACTGATAGGGGGCACTGATAGGGGACACTGATAGAAGGCACTGATAGGGGACACTGATAGAAGACACTGACATAAGGAACTGATAGAGGACACTGACAGAAGGCACTGATAGGGGACACTGATAGAAGGCACTGATAGGGGACTCTGATAGAAGACACTGACATAAGGAACTGATAGGGGACACTGATAGAAGGCACTGATAGGGGACACTGATAGAAGGCACTGATAGGGGACACTGACAGGGGACACTGATAGGGGACACTGATAGAAGACACTGACAGAAGGCACTGATAGTGGACACTGACAGAAGGCACTGATAGGGGACACTGATAGGAGGACTGGTAGGATTTACTGATGAGCACTGAAGGGAGGCACTGATAGGGGGCACGGAGAAGGCACTAGGTGGCACTGATAGGGGGCACTGATGGGGGGCACTGATAGGGGGCACTGATAGGGGGCACCGAGAAGGCACTAGGGAGCACTGATAGGGGGCACTGATGGGAGGCACCGGTGGGCACTGATAGGAGGCCCTGATAGGATTTACTGATGAGCTAGGTAACACTTGGAGGTGGCATTGATGGCCACTGATAGGCGGCATTGATGGGCCCTGATAGGCGGCATTGATGAGCATTGATAGGCAGCACTGATGGGCACTGATAGATGGCACTGATCCTTGGGGCACTGATTACCAGTGTAAACAATTTACTGACATTCTTGACAATTAATGGCAGTCTTTTCCTAACACAGACATAGCGTGGGAGGAAAGGGCTGCAGATAACGACAAGTCTGTTTACATGTGATCAGCTGACATCACATGGTAAAGAGCCACTGTGATTGCGCCGGATGCACGTCCCAGGGGGCATGCAGGAAGCAGGGTTTTGGGAGGATGTCCATGGACACCCTACCAAAATTGTAAGCCCGGGGCTCGGATGGAAGGGGGGGGCCATCATGGTTTCTTGCAATGATGCCCTGAAGGTTCTAGTTATGCCTCTGATTTCAATGCATGGCCCGTTCCTGCACCCAACAAGAGTATCTGTGAGGGGTTACAGTGTTGTGGCACCACCACCCAAGGCCCTGTTTGCATGTTCTGCTGCGAACCGAACCGGGGGGTGTTCGGCTCATCTCTAGTCCTGAATAAGGGGATCCCTGTAACCCCCAAATTATATTGGTAAAACTTGAAGTACACGAATAAAGTCTATCCTAGATTTCTACCACTAAAATGGTGCCTTTTAATTTTCTTTAACTTGAAATCCGGACAGAGGTTCTAACCCGTCCCCTCACTGTACAAAAAAAAAAGAATGGCAAGGCTAGAGTTTATGAATCACACAAAAAGAAAAAAAACACACACATCGGGCTGGCTCTGTACAGCTCTCGATAGACACTCTCAGTCTGTCTGTGACACAGGCCAGGGTAGCAGCAAGCAGCGGCCGCCTCCCCCAGGCATGGCACAGGGCTCTAGCTCACTATGGCAGCAGTGCGACAAAACACCCTCGACTTCCACCTCAGTGGCACAGTGACATTGCCAAACACAGCGGAGCAGCCTTGGTCCCTCCCATGCGTTACAGATGCCACAGCCTTGAATTGTCCATATGGTTTTTGGGAGACCCAACTCCCTAGGTTTGGTAAGACCAACTATTTGGTCTGTTTAGCTGGTAAGGAGCCAACCTATTCACTTTGGGTGTTCCGTTTCCCTTGGATAAAGGGACTTTTTTCTCATCACAGTGCTAATTGCAGTACTCAAAGCTATATAAAATACTGCGCTATCCCAAAAATAATGTGAAACAATGAGCTGCAACTATAAATGTGAGACACAACCACTAATAGTACGATAAATCAAAAAACTGCAGCTGCGCTGCAATCAGTGAAAAATAAAGACAAAAATACATTGATGTGATCAATTATAAAAGTGAAAATGAACATCCACATGTAGTGGCTTTAAAATACAAAATGAGTTAATAAAAACTAATAAACAAAAAATTGTCCAATCACAGAGTGCATAAAGTAAATAGTTCATGAAGGTAAATTATCCTTTTGCACAGAGATGAGTGACAGTTATCCAAAACGTGAATGGCATGCAACTTGATCTTCATAGAAATTGTGATGACAGAAAGTATCCTCCACCTATAAACACACTGCTCCTTACCGACTCCTTTGATCTCTGTTTAGGAGATCATGCGGGCGGGTGGCTGTCAACCCCAGTCTAAGGTAAGGAACTGCCAGTGGATCCCATTAAGACCTCCCCGACAGGAATCCTCTATGTGGTAGAAGGATGCTCGGTCCTATGTGACCAGCAGCAGAGAACTAGAAGCTCCTCCTGCTTATGTTTCCTTGCAGACAGGCTGGGAAAGAGCTGGATCATGTGACAGCTTTGTAGTTGAACCGCTGGCTGGGTCTAGTATTTCCATGCACAGAGCACACTGTTGCAAGATCATCCAGCAGGGGCGTCGGCATCCAGACAGCTACAAAGCTGTCACATGATCCAGCTCTTTCCCAGCCTGTTTGCAAGGAAACATAAGCAGGAGGAGCTTCTAGTTCTCTGCTGCTGGTCACATAGGACAGAGCATCCTTCTACCACATAGAGGATTCCTGTCGGGGAGGTCTTAATGGGATCCGCTGGCAGTTCCTTACCTTAGACTGGGGTTGACAGCCACCCGCCCGCATGATCTCCTAAACAGAGATCAAAGGAGTCGGTAAGGAGCAGTGCGTTTATAGGTGGAGGATACTTTCTGTCATCACAATTTCTATGAAGATCAACTTGCATGCCATTCACGTTTTGGATAACTGTCACTCATCTCTGTGCAAAAGGATAATTTACCTTCATGAACTATTTACTTTATGCACTCTGTGATTGGACAATTTTTTGTTTATTAGTTTTTATTAACTAATTTGGTATTTTGAAGCCACTACATGTGGATGTTCATTTTCACTTTTATAATTGATCATATCAATGTATTTTTGTTTTTATTTTTCACTGATTGCAGTGCAGCTAGTTTTTTTGATTTATCTAATTGCAGTACTCACTGTTGATGTTTCTTTTATCTTCTGCGAGTTCATTGGGACTTATTTGTATTATTTATTTTTTTATTATTTATCACACATGTTATTAAATCTCACTTGTGACTATCAGATTCACAACATTGTAACTGTGGATTATATTGATTCATGTATTGTCTATGTGTATATCAGTGATGTATATTTGACTAATTTTATATCACCTAGTGATTCAACTTTCACAAACACCAGCATATTTCACGTGTCTGCTTTAGTTTTCTTGGTTTAGTTTGTTTTCACTTTAATAATTTATTAATTTAGCGCTGCACCATTTATTTAATACTGGCTGGATCACCAGATAAAATAGAAGAAAGAATGCCTAAAAAAGAGAATGAAAGCTGCGATACGATGAATGTTTGCTTTTGAGTTTATTACCAGTGACATAATCCATGTGTGGCCTTCGTGTTCTTTTGGTAATAGACTGGAGTTGAACTTTAAATAAAACCCATTACTGTATAGACCAAGTTATATTATTATTTTTGTTTCAAATGTATAAATGTTCTGCAGCATCCAAATAAGGAGAAAGTGCATAAATCACTATCTGTTGGTTTGTTTTCTATAACACATTGGTATGGTTCCTGTGCTGATAAGCACATTTGGATACAAAGGATCTATTGTAGAGACAGTACATTACATGTAGCATTTTGTTTGTATCTGTCTTACGTACATTGTGTTCTGCTGGCTTTGTTACTTTTTGTGGGATGATTGTCATGTCAATACTGCCATAGAATGAATGGATGAATGATTCAGCTGAGTGATGGCCGTGACCTGGAATGTAATAGCAGCTATCATCTGTTTTAAATCTCTGAAAATGGTGTGATGTGCTAAGTTGAATCATCTTGAATCTGGGAGAATGTGAGAATCCATATATAAAGCTCAGCCTTAAAGTCTATCTAAACCCAGGAAGAAAAATGTAATATGCTGCAGCTTATTAGTCCTCGGGATAAGTGGCTGCATTGATTTTCTGACTTTTTTTCTTTATTTTCACTTGCTGATCCTGACAATAACTCCTTAACGCATTGTGCAAGCCCACCTCAACACGTGCGTTTCATGACACCACAATGCATAGATGGGATCATATGCTCGTTTTGCTGAGCTGCGTTACTCTGTGCAGTGGGACGTTGGTATCCTATTCAAAATAGTGCTGCCTACGGCTACATACTCTGGTGCAGGGCTTTTTTTCTCAGAGAATAGGTGCAGGAACTCACCCCTTCTGAGTCCCCCCCCCTTGTCTCCGCCCCCTACCCACCCCCAAGCACCGTCCCTTGATTCCACCCCCTACCCACCTCCCAGTACTGCCCCAAGTATCATTTGCTAAATAATTTGTATGGAATGTGTTCTTGTTTAATAACAAGAATAGCAGTAAAAATAGATGCACTGGAGCCAGCAACAATAGACCCCACCCCTGTTATAATAGATCCTCCCAAGCAACAATAGATTCCCCTCCCACCAATAATAGACCCCACCTCAACAACAATAGGTCCTCCCAAGCAACAAAAATTCCCCTCCCAGCAATAGTAGACCCCACCCCAGCAACAATAGATCCCTCACACAACAGTAGACTCCCCCAGCAACAATGGACCCCACCCCAACAACAATAGGTTAGCCTCATAGCAACAATAGATCCCTCACACAACCATAGACTCCCCCAGCAACAATGGTCCCCACCGCAGTATATTTCCCCCCCAGCAACAATCGTTCTCCACACAACAATAGACCCCTCATACAGAAACCATCCACAACAAAATACCACCTTCCGCAACAAAAGATCCACCCCAGAAACATTAGCCAACCCCCCCCCCTCCCGCAGCATCAACAGATCTCCCAGCGGTCAGCATTAATAGACCCTCCAGCAGCCAGCAACAATAAACCTCTCCCTCAGCAGTAGATCCCTACAAGCACCATAAGGCATCCCCCACAGCAACAACAGATCCCCCACAGGCAATAATAGAACCTCACACAAATTTAGATCTCCACCAGTGACCATAAATCCCCCAGAAGACAGCACCAATAGACCCTCCAGCACACCCCTTGCTATTACATACATTTGGTCCCGGAGGTGCCGGAACTGCGTTCCCCCACGTTCCTGCTGAAAAAAAGCCCTGCTCTGGTGTATGCGTGTCCGAGGCTTCGAAATTAAAAATAGCAGCGTTTTACCGCCGCCCCAGTGTGAAAGGGGTCTAACAGTTTGAAGCCTAAGTTTAGGTACTTTTCTTTAAAATCAGTTTGAATGAAAAGAAAAGCAATCTATGTATGAAGGACGGGGACTTGAATGAAAGGTCCGTCTCCTCTATTTATATGTAGCGGTCTCCCCGACTTCCAAGGGCCTGATGGTGACCCCTAGAGCCAGGGAGAACTGACATGCCTCCTCAGGGTGCAGGTTACTAGGCATAGTGGGTGTGGCGCAAAGTGAAAAGATTGGGCACCAGTCACTTTTTGTAAAAATTAACAAAGAGAGAGTTTTATTTCTCTTAACAGTAACGGTGGAGAGAGAGGGTTTAGAGCACAGGACACCCTTAGGCAAATGCAATAGCAATTAGGGCAAACTCCGCAGACAAAAATAGAACTAGGCAAACAGCCTAGTTATAGTCTCTCACCATATCCAACTGTAGATCTTCCAGTTTAACTCACAGTAACCCACTGTAGATCCTTAAGCTCAGCACGCCGTTTCTCTCACTAGACTTCTTGGACTCTCAGCCAAGAAGTCTAGTGAGTCGCATCCGAATTTAGTGTGAAACCAGCCTAATGCAGGAACACCGATCCATGCCTTCCTCTAATAAAAGCACCTCCCCCACTACACTTAATCCCTGGCTAGGCACACATTTAACCCTTTGATCGCCCCTGATGTTAACCCCTTTCCAGCCAGTGTCATAAGTACAGTGGAAGTGCATATTTTTAGCACTGATCAGTGTAAAAATGTCACTGGTCCCCAAAAAAGTGTCAGGTGTCCAATTTGTCCACCGCAATATCGCAGCCCCGCTATAAGTCACTGATCGTCGCCATTACTGGTAAAAAAATTAAATTAATGAAAACTCCATGAATATATCCCATAATTTCTATATTTTATAAGTTTTGCGCAAACCAATCAATATACGCTTATTGGGATTTTTTTACCAAAAATATGTAGCAGAATACATATTGGCTTAAATTGATTGATTTATTGGATATCTTTTAGACTAGAGCAGAAAGTAAAAAATATTGTTTTGTTTTTTTTCAAAATTGTCGGTCACTTTTTGATTATAGCGAAAAATATATAAACCGCAAAGGTGATCAGATACAACCAAAAGAAAACTCTATTTGTGGGAAAAAAAGGACATACATTTATTTTGGTACAGTGTTGCACAACCGTGCAATTGTCAGGTAAAGTAAGGCAGTGCCGTATCGCAAAAATTGGCCTAGTCAGGAAGGGGGGTTAATTTTCTGGAGGTGAAATGGTTAAAGGTAAAAAAAATAATAACAAACATGTTGTACTTACCGTAACTCCACTGTTAAGGTAAGTTAACCCATTGGCGCTTCTTGCTCCTCCTCTTCTCCGAGTGCCCCCATAGCAAGCTGCTTGTTATGGGGGCCCTCGTGTGTGCTTGTTCAGGAGCCCCACTCTGTGTGTCCATAAGACACAAAGAATTAGGCTCAGCCCTGCCCCCGCTCCCTCCCTCACTGGCTGTGAATTACAGCAGAGGGAGCTATTGGCTCCCACTGCTGTCTCTCAGCCATTAAGGAGGCAGAGACCCGGGAGAACAACCACTTTCATGCAGATCCCTGGATCACAGTCAGGTTTGGGTAAATATTAGGGGGGCTGTGGAAGGAGCTAAACACTGAAGTTTTCACTTTTTTTTACCTTCATGAATAGAATGCATTAAAGGGATTGTAAACCCTTGTGTTTTTTTCCCCTTAATTCATCCTATGCATTAAGGTGAAAAAACACCTGGCAGTGACTCCCCATTTTACTAACCTGAGCCTCGTATTTCTGTTGGCGGAGACGTGCTCTCTCTCTCTCCATGAAGTCCCGGGTCTTGATTGCATAGATTGATAACAGCGCAGCCATTGGCTCCCACGGCTGTCAATCAAATCCAATGATGCAAGCGCCAGGAGGCAGGGCCGAGTCTGGCATTCGTGTCTATGAACACAAATGCTGGACTCGGGAGTGCACCCGCAAGGTAACCCCCCAGGTAGAGAGCTTATACCAGGGGGTTATCTGATGTGGGGAGGAGCCGCGAGAGCTGCCGGAGAACCCCAGAAGACAAGGATCAGGGCCACTCTGTGCAAAACAAGCTGCACAGTGGAGGTAAGTATGACATGTTTGTTATTTAAAAGAAAAAAAACAACCCTTACAATCACCTTAGTAAAAAAACTTCTACCTTTAGAACCCCTATAAGAATGGGCTACCAAACTACCACAACAGATAAAAATGTTCATGACACTTTTTTCAAAATGCAGTGCACCACAACGTACAGTATGTGTGCTGGGGTGCACTGCTGTGCTTTGCACTCTACTGTACAATGCATTAAGGTGTCATTCACAATAAATAGCACTGTAACACACTGCAAATAGGGCCGGTGCATTGCCATGCATTGTAGCAATGTGTGTTAAAGTGTGTGCTTTAGTGCTTGTCGCCACAGTCAGGGCAGCTGATAAGGCAGTACAGCCAGCCCTCCTGTACTGGGCCCAGACCCCATCCGTTCAAAAGGGGGGCCTGGGCATCTAATGAGCAGGAGGGCCGACTGCACTGCCTTATTGCTTACACTTCTGACTCTTGTTGATCCTCTTGCAGCGCTGCCAGCCTCTACTCTTCTTTCTCCCTCCGGCTGCACTGCAGGGGGAGCGGTTTTTGGATCTGCGCCCCCTTCCACTTGCTGTCTGGCACCCTCTGTGTGCCCCCATCCCTGCAGTGCCTCCGGCTTCCCTCCTCTCATCTCTCGCCAGCACCTTCAGGCACACAGGGGAATTGGTTTCTGTATGGAGAGCTGGGAGGGGGCCCGTACATATGTATTTAACCGACCCCTTCCTTTACGTAATGAACAGAGTAAGTGATCAGTAATGAACGCTCCTGTGTCCATCACTGGAGCATAATAAGATATGTTTACTATGTTTCTGCTTGTGAATGAACAGCCTCTGAGAACTTCCCGTTCATTCACTGTCCAGTGCAACTGAGGCTGTAGAAAAAGGGACTGATGGATCTGTGTCCTCGGTCCCTTTCTCTGGATAAATGTGAGACATCAGTGATCTGTTTAGACCCATATTTGACCAAAGGCTCCCCAAAAGGGCAGTTAAAAATAGAAAAATAAAATAAATAGAATTTTTTAAAAAAGTAAAAAAAAATTGAAATTCTAAAAAAAAAATTTAAAAAAGTTTAAGGACTCGTTCAAATGAACTTTGCTCTCTGAAGAACAGTCAGCATTTGGATTGCTCTTCAATGAGCATTTGACGGGCGGTGAGGAGGCATATTTCCTCTTCACCGTCTACTTTAACCCTGCACTAGTGCAACCTCCTTGCAGAGAAGTACTATTCAATTGAATGGGTCCTGTTCGATGGCGATGTCATTTCTGCCATGACTGAGAAGCATAGCATTGTGGCCATGTCATTTTAGTGAAAATATCTTTATCTTTATTTTTTCAGAGGGGGGCCCAGTCCAAATTCACCTGAGATATGCCACCACAAAGCTTTTACTGCAGACCGCCAATTACCGCCAATTATAAGCGGCCAAGGCCTTCCTCAACTTGCAGCTGCACATATACAGTTGTACTCAAAAGTCTACATACCCTGGCAGAAATTGTGAAATTTTCATATTAATATTGAAAATATGACTGATCATGCCAAAAAACTGTCTTTTATTTAAGGATAGCAATCCCATGAAGCCATTTATTATCACATAGTTGTTTGGATACTTTTTAAATCATAATGAAACAGAATTTAAACAGAAATCACCCAAATGGCCCTGATAAAAAGTTTACATACCTTGGAATGCTTGACCTTGGTACAGGCACAGAAGGTGGCACACACAGGTTAAAATGACAATTAAAGGTTAATTTCCCACATTTGTGGCTTTTTAAATCACAATTGGTGTCTGTGTATAGTCAATCAGTTTGTTAGTTCTCACATGGATGCACTAAGCAGGCTAGACACTGAGCCCTGAGGAGGTAGAAAAGAACAGTCAAAAGATCTGTGCAACAAGGTAATGAAACTTTACAAAGATGGAAAAGGATATAACAAGATACCCAAAGCCTTGAATATGCCAGTCAGTACTGTTTAATCACTTATTAAAAAGTGGAAAATTCAGGGCTCTTTTGTTACCAAGCCAAGTTCAGGTAGACCAAGAAAGACTGTAGCCACAAGTGGCGGAAGAATTGCCTAGGATACAAAGAAAAACCCACAGGTAACCTCAGGAGAAATACAGGCTGCTCTCCAAAAAGACGGTGTGGTTGTTTTTAACGACTCATGGACCGCCCGCCATCATTATACGTCCTAACTTTGAAGAGGGATATCGTTGCTATGGCAGCAGCTAGCTGCCATAACCCCGGTATCCTCGTCTTCAGCTGAAATCTTTCTTGATCTACCTGACCTTAAAAAGATATCCAAAGCCTTGACTATGCCAGTCAGTACTGTTCAATCACTTAATAAGAAGTGGAACATTTGGGGATCTCTTGATACCAAGTCAAGGTCAGGTAGATCAAGAAAGATTTCAGCTACAACTTCCACAGGAACAGTTTGGGATGCAAAGAAAAACCCACAGGTAACCTCAGGAGAAATACAGGCTGCTCTGGAAAAAGATGGTGTGGTTGTTTTAAAGGAGCACAATACAATGATACTTGAACAAGAGCTGCATGGTCATAAAGAAGCCTTCACTGCACAGGTTCCACAAAAAAAGCCTGGTTACAATATGCCCAACAACACCTTGACATGCCTCATTGGCTTTTTTTGTGGCATTGGTGCAATAAAGGCTTCCTTCCTTCTGGCAGCTCAACCATGCAGCTCTTTTTTGTTCAAGTATCGTTGAATTGTGCTCCTTAACCACTCAAGGAACGAGCCTCTTTCTGAGATTTGGTGTTTACAAGTTAAAAACAGTTATTTTTTGCTAGAAAATTACTTAGAACCCCAAACATTATATATCCTCTAACAATTGCGGTGATACCTGAAATGTGTGATTTGAACACTGTTTTCATATGCAGGCGCTGCTCACGTATGCGTTCGCTTCTGCGCGCGAGCTCCGGATGGGGCGTGTTAAAAAAAAAAAAAATTTCTTATTTATTTTACCTTTTATTTTTTTATTTTTACACTATTCTTTAAAAAAAAATTGTGTCACTTTTATTCTTATTACAAGGAATGTAAACATGCCTTGTAATAGAACAAAAGCATGACAGGACCTCTTAAATATGAAATCTGGGGTCAAAAAGATTTTAAAAAAAAAATTAAAAATTTAAATTAAAAAAAATGTATTTACACTAAAATGCAATAAAAAATAAAAATGAAATGTCATTTGAAAAAAAAAGTCTCTTTAAGAGCTATGGGCAGGAGTGACGTTTTGACGTCGCTTCCGCTCTGCAATGGTATGGAGATGGGTGGGGGCCATCTTCCCCTCACTCGTCTCTATACCTCACATGGAAGAGGAACCGATCACCTCCGCTGCTACCGATGGCTCCGGTAAGCGATGAAGGGCTCCGGAGGGTGGCCTCTCTCCCACCGCCGATAAAAGTGATCTCAAATCCTCTGCAGAGACGACTTTTATCTAAAAGCAGACCGCACGCTGAAGAAGAGGATACCGGGGTTATGGCAGCTAGCTGCTGCCATAGCAACGATCTCCCTCTTCAAAGTTAGGACGTATAACGATGGCGGGCGGTCCATGAGTGGTTAAAAACAACCACACCGTCTTTTTGGAGAGCAGCCTGTATTTCTCCTGAGGTTACCTGTGGGTTTTTCTTTGTATCCTGGGCAATTCTTCCGCCACTTGTGGCTACAGTCTTTCTTGGTCTACCTGAACTTGGCTTGGTATCAAAAGAGCACTGAATTTTCCACTTCTTATTAAGTGATTAAACAGTACTGACTGGCATATTCAAGGCTTTGGGTATCTTGTTATATCCTTTTCCATCTTTATAAAGTTTTGTTACCTTGTTACACAGGTCTTTTGACTGTTCTTTTCTTCTTTCTCGTGGCTCAGTGTCTAGCCTGCTTAGTGCATCCATGTGAGAGCTAACAAACTCATTGACTATTTATACACAGACACTAATTGTGATTTAACCACTTAAACCCGGAATATTTTACCCACTTCCTGACCAGAGCACTTTTTACAATTGGGCACTGCTTCACTTTGACTGACAATTACGCGGTCATGCAATGCTGTACCCACTAACTAAATTTGTGTCCTTTTTTACCACAAATAGAGCTTTCTTTTGGTGGTATTTTATCACCTCTGCGATTATTATTTTTTAGCACTATGAACAAAAAAAGAGCGACAATTTTGAAAAAAAAACTATATTTTTTATTTTTTGCTATAATAAATATCCTCCAAATTAAAAAAAAAAATGTCTTCATCAGTTTAAGCCAATATAAATTCTTCTACATATTTTTGGTAAAAAAATCGCAATAAGCACCTACAAACTATGGGATTTATGGCATTTTTATGGCATTTTTATTACTATATTTTTTTTAATAGTAATGTCGGTGATCTGCGATTTTTAGCAGTACTGCGATGTTGCAACGGACAGATCGGACACTTTTGAGACCACTGACATTTATACAGCGATCAGTGCTATAAAAATGCACTGATTACTGTGTAAATGTCACTGGCAGTAAATGGGGTTAACACTAGAGGGCAAGCAAGGGGTTAAATGTGTGTTCTTTCAGTGTGTTCTAACTGTATGGGGATAGGAGTGACTAGGGGAGGAGAGAAATCGTTGTTCTTACTGAGTAGGAACAAACGATATGTCTCCTCTCCCCTGATAGCACAGGGATTTGTCTGTTTGCCACACGCATCTGATCCCACGCATCTGATCCCACGCCCAGGAGAGCCATTGTGCCTCAGTATATCTGCGTGAGCCGGTCGGGAACCAGTTAAAAATCCACAAATGTGGGAAATTAACCTTTAATTGCCATTTTAACCTGTGTGTGCCACCTTCCGTGTCTGTACCAAGGCCAAACATTCCAGGGTATGTAAACTTTTTATCAGGGCAATTTGGGTGATTTCTCTTATCATTATGATTTAAAAAGGATCCAAAAAACTATGTGATAATTAATGGCTTAATGTGATTGCTTTTCTTAACCACTTCCCTACCCAGCCATAGTCATATGACGTCCTGGGATGGGATCTCCCATCCTGGGTGGACGTCATATGACGTCCTGGGATTCCCGGCTGTCTAGGGGGCGCGCGCGCCCGCCGCGTTCCTCGGGACCCGGTGCGTGTGCCCGGCGGCCGCGATGTCCGCAGGGCACCCGCGATTGCCCGTTAACCGGGCCGGCATGTGGATCTGTGTGTGTAAACACACAGATCCACAGCCTGTCAGGTGAGAGGAGACCGATCTGTGTTCCCAGAACGGAGGAACACTGATCGGTCTCCTCCCCTTGTACGTCCCCTCCCCCTACAGTTAGAAGCATTCCCTAGGAAACATATTAACCCCTCCCCGCCCCCTAGTGGTTAACCCCTTCACTGCCTGTCACATTTACACAGTAATCAATGCAATTTTATAGCATTGATCGCTGTATAAATGTGAATGGTCCCAAAAATGTGTCAAAAGTGTCCGATGTGTCCGCCATAATGTCGCAGTCATGAAAAAAAATCGCGATCGCCGCTAAAAAAATAAATACATTTTTTTTTTTTAAATGCCATAAATCTATCCCGTATTTTGTAGACGCTATAACTTTTGCGCAAACCAATCAATATACGCTTATTGCGATTTTTTTTTACCAAAAATATGTAGAAGAATACGTATCGGCCGAAACTGAGGAAAAAATTTGTTTTTTTTTTTAAAAATTGGGATATTTATTATAGCAAAAAGTAAAAAATATTGTGTTTTTTTCAAAATTGTCGCTCTTCTTTTGATTATAGCGCAAAAAATAAAAACCGCAGAGGTGATCAAATACCACCAAAAGAAAGCTCTATTTGTGGGGAAAAAAGGACGTCAATTTTTTTTTTGGTACAACGTTGCACGACCACGCAATTGACGTTTAAAGTGCAACAGCGCTGAAAACTAAAAATTGGCCTGGGAAGGAAGGGGGTGAAATTGCCCGGTATTGAACCGGTTAAATAAAAGACAGTTTTTTGGCATGATCAGTCATATTTTCAATATTAATGCCAAAATTTCACAATTTCTGCCAGGGCAGGAAAACTTTTAAGCACAACTGTACAGGGGTCCCATATTTGGCAGGTAAAACAGACCCCTTTTATGTATTTAGCTGTTTGCCTGCTGGTTTACAATAATTGTGAAGGTAACACCACTAAACAAGGTTGTTCAACATAAAATGATTATAACCTCCAAAGTCTTCAATGGACTTCATAAATCTTGTATGATAGATGAATCTCCTGTTTTAAAATGCAGTGTTTCCTGTACTGTAGAATTTACCATGAAATTCAGAGATATTCAGAGATATTCATGAATAGTCAGTGGCCATTCACCGCCATCAGCAGAAATGACACCCACATGTGCCTTCCGATCTACAGCTTCCCACACTGCTGAACATTCCGTTATTTACAGTATTTGAATAGGGATGATAGACGGGGGTGTTTGTGTAAATGAATATGAAGCTGTAAAGTCAATGATACAACAATCTAGTACTTACCCACAATCACACAGAATAGCCTGACTCATTGAACTATCTACTGTTCTCTGAATGCTTGACTGTGACATTATTTATATAACTTTTATAAAAATCTATATGTTAAGGACTGGATTTCAACAATGACCTTGTACAAAGTTTGGGAGAAGTCAGGTCCACTTCAAGCTAATGTCGTCAGGAATATATCCTTCTGCCTACACAGTTGACGTCAGTTTTTGTAATCCCGGGAGCTGGGATGTTATTATAGCATTACTACTCCTACTAGGCTGTTATGTTACTTTACGTATAAGGTTCTGTAAGCAGTAGTAGCTGTCTCCTTGGACTATATTATATACATTTTAATAGAGAGAGTGGAAAATACTATTTACGTTTCTTCCCATGCTCAGGATTGCTTGTAGAACTTTGAGGTTATGAAAAGAAGCTAACCAAAATAGCAAACTAGTAGTTATAAAAAAATATTTGAAACGCCCACTTACAAAGCCAATGTGCCCCTTCCAGAAAAGGGCCCCAGGGACTTCAAAAACACAACGCTCTGATATGTAAGTATGTAGAAATGAAAACAGCTGCGTGCTGTTGATGATATCCACTAAAAGACCAGGATATAGCATACAGTTGACGCGTTTCACACAAAACATTGCTTAGTCATGACTTACGATTATGAGTTTTGATAAAGCAGTCTTTTGTGTGACATGCATCAACTGTATGCGATATCCTGGGGCTATATGTCCCATGCTTGAAGAATAAAGGACTTTTATTAAATATTGTCAACAGCGTGCGGCTGTTTTCATTTCTACGTGGTTATTTGCGGTGGTGAGCCGGAACCAGCATCTGTGAATTATCCTTGAAGCATCTACACCTGAGTGGTATTTTGCTCTCTGTTGATATGTAAGAAGCCATTAGTTCTTGTGATCGCCATTTCTTGTTCCATCTCACTGTTGGTTAGTAAGGCTGCCAATCACAATGATGGGCCAATAGGTACAGGAAGCAGGAGGGGATGACCCAAAACCAATGACCACAGGAACTAGTTGCTTTTTGCACACAATTATGTCCCTGCCTATGGGCTTTTTGGAGTGCTTGTCCTAAAATAAGGCTTACCTGTAGGTAAAATGAATATCTCCTAAACGTGCTCCGTTTAGGCAATATTCTAGCCAGCAGCAGCTGCTGACGTCACTGGAGCATGTGCTCTGAAGAAACAGCATGCCCGTGTCGTTCCTTCAGAGCGCTGCGTTGCAGCCGTGACTTCCTCATGGATGTGAGGGAGCGATGTCATTGTGGCTTGGCCGTTCAAGCTGCTGTAGCCCACAAACCCAGAAGGAAGACCGTGTGAAGATGGAAGCTCTGTCAGCGGTGACAGGGCTTCACTGGAAGGCTTCATTCTGTGGTAAGTATTTCATAATGTGTTAGTATGTAATGCATACTAGCACATTATGTATTTGCCTTGCGGTTTTCTACCGATTTAAATAAATGGCCGATTCCTATATGTATCTGGATTTTGGGAATATAAAAGAGTGACAACAGAAAAAGACCAGGTCGTCCATCAAGTCTGCCCCTTTTCTTTTACATTTGTGTAAAGAACAAGGATCACTACAGAAGTAAATCCTCCATTGGACCATGTATACATGGTGCAAGGTCCCCTTCCAATTTGTTCTGTGGTTGCTGAGCTGTTGCAGTCAGCTTGCCCCCTCCCCTCACGGTTGTCTGACCGCACTGCTACCAAAGAGACAACAAATAATAAAGGGGCTTATTGACAGCACTCATCTCTAGCAGGCTTATGCCCCATACACACGGCCGGACATTGATCGGACATTCCGACAAAAAAATTTATTTTTTCCGACGGATGTTGGCTCAAACTTGTCTTGCATACACACGGTCACACAAAGTTGTCGGAAAATCCGATCGTTCTGAACGTGGTGACGTAAAACACGTACGTCGGGACTATAAACGGGGCAGTAACCAATAGCTTTCGTCTCTTTATTTATTCTGAGCATGCGTGGCACTTTGTGTGTCGGATTTGTGTACACACGATCGGAATTTCCAACAACGGATTTTGTTGTCGGAAAATTTTTTATCCTGCTCTCAAACTTTGTGTGTCGGAAAATCTGATGGAAAATGTGTGATGGAGCCTACACACGGTCGGATTTTCCGACAACAAGGTCCTATCACACATTTTCCGTTGGAACAGGGCATAATGCACCGTGTGTACAGGGCATAATGCTGGAGACAAACCTTGTCATTCAGCACAGAAGGGGAGGGGTCAGAGTAGATTACACATAAAGCATTGACAGGGCTGTGTAATCAAGTGCTGCTATTTAATTATTATTATATAGGCATTTTGACTTTCAGAAACGTTGTAACTTCCTCCACCTCAAGGAAAATATACAAACCATTCTGATACAGTCAGTACTGGCTGTAGCTTCCCAAAGGAATGCCTACAAATAGGGCTTTAGCCTGGGATGGAGCCACAGCCAGCACAGACAGAATAAAAATGGGCTTTTAACAAATAAAGGAGCCACTATTAAAATGTATACCTGATGAAGTGACTAGCCTCAGATGATACACAGCGATGAAACACAGCCTCCTACATAAGTTGTACCTGTTTATCTGCAGCCATCTCTTCTCTACAGCCATTCAAAGTGCAGAATTTATACAGCCTGTCTCAGCTTTCAGAAAGCAGGGGGGTGGGAGCTGAAGTTATGCTCTGTCAAGCTCAGTGAGAGCTGATTGGAGGGAAGGAACACACCCACCTTCACACAGGAACAGAGCTGAGGCTGTAGATCACAGGCTGTGTGCTGAAACTCTCTCTCTCCTGTCACCTTTTTACTTCTTGGTAACAGGGAAACTTGTCATGTGACTCATACTGAAATCTGGATTGAGACAAGACATCACTGCATAAAAAGAGGTATGCTGCTTAGTTCATATTTCACGTCTGCGGGTTTCAACCACTTTAATATATGTAATTTATAACCCTTTTGCCTGAGTAAATACCTAATGCATGATAACATTCTACAAACCCAATTTCAAAAAAGTTGTAAAGCTGTGTGACAATAGAAAACACATTAAATGTTTAAACTGAGAAAATTTACCATTTTAAGAAAAAATAAAAGGTCATTTTAAAATTGATGGCAGCAACACAATTCGAAAAGTTGGGACAGGGCAACAAAAAGCAGTATGGTACTAATAAGGAACAGTTGGAAGAACGTTTTGCAACTAATTAGGTTAATTGGCAACAGGTCAGTAACATTAGGTAAAAAAGAGCATCTTAGAAAGTTGCAGAGGTAAAGATGGGCAGAGGTCCACCAATCTGTGAAAATCTGCATCTAAATATTGTCGAACAATTTAAGAATGTTCCTCAACGTAAAATTTGTAAAGACTTTAAATATATATATATATATATATATATATATATATATATATATATATATATATATATATGTGTATATATATATATATATATATATATATATATATATATATTATATATATATAATATATATTATCTACAGAACATAATATCATCATATATATCTACAGAACATAATATCATCAAAAGAGTCAGAAAACCTGGAACGATCTCTGTGCGCAAGGGACAAGGCTAAAATGCATTATTGAATGCTTGTGATCTCCGGGCCCTTAGACATCACTGCATAAAAACAGGCATGATTCTGTGATGGACATCACTACATAGGCTCAGGAATACTTCCAAAAATCCCTGTCTGTGAACACAGTTCACTGTGCCATCCAAAAATGCAAGGCAAAGCTCTATCGTGCAAAGAAGCCATATCTAAACATGATCCAGAAACGTTGCCATCTTCTCTGGGCCAAGCTCATTTAAAATGGTCTGTTGCAAAGTGGAAGGCTTGTTATCAGCGTTCAGTTCAAAAGCTTGCATCTCTGATGGTATGGGGATGTATTAGTGCATATGGAATGGACAGCTTATACATCTGGAAAGGCACCATTAATGCTGAAAATATATTCAGGTTTAAGCAGCATATGCTTCCATCCACATGACGTCTTTTTCAAGGAAGGCCTTGCATAATTCAGTAGGAAAATAATAAACCGCATAATGCATCTAAGACAACAGCATGGCTTGGTAGCAGAAGAGTCCGATTGCTTACCCACTTGAAGACCAGGCCTTTTTCTGACACTTTTTGTTCACATGTAAAAAAAAATCCATATTTTTGCTAGAAAATAACTTAGATTGTGTTTTAGCAGAGACCCTAGAGAATAAAATGGTGGGATTTTCAATTTTTTATGTCACATGGTATTTGTGCAGCAATATAATACCCAACTTTCTGGTAAAATATAAAATATGGTGTTACTGTATGTTGTAACTGCCAAGAGGGTTCATTATATACTCCATAGATTATCATTATTGTATTTGCATTATTGTAATGTTCTACATTGTTGGAACCTGCTGCTTCCTAAAATAAAAAAATAAAAAATAAAAAAGATGGTGTCACACCAAGTAGATAGATATCTAAAAGGTCACACTTATAAAAATTCTGCATGCTCGTGAAATGACGACAAACTATGTCGCCATAGGCAATGTTTTAAAAGTCTTTACAGGTTACCAGTTTCGAGTTACAGCAGAGGTCTGGTGCTAGAATTATTGCCCCCCCTCTGACGTTCACGGCGACCTCACATGTGTGGTGCAATCGCCGTTTACAAATGCATACAGGGCCACTGTGTGTGATCGCCTTTGCACGTGAGCACAGGGGGACAGGGGTGCTTTAAAAAAAGTTTTGTTTTGGGTTTTTTTTGGTTTTTTTTTAATTATTATTTATTTATTTTTATTTTTATTCTGTTTCTTTAAAATATATATTTTTTCACTTGTATTGCTGTCACAGGGAATGTAAATATCCCTTGTGACAGCAATAGGCAGTGGCAGTGGTGTACTCTTTATGGAGAGATCTGGGCTCTGTTAGACACCAGATGTTTTCTCTGCCATTACAAGCATCTGATCACACCAAGATCGGTGTGATCAGATACTTTCCAAATTTAAAAATGAGGCTGTTTACATCCGGGGGAAACTGGGAAATGCTTGTTGCTTCTGGTTTCCTATATAATAGAATTAATTGGGGACCTTCTGGTCCTTGACAAGCTCTGTGGTAAGCCAGCTTTTATTCCAGGCTGGCTAGTGCAACAATAGAGCCCTGAGAGGCATCGGCGGGTGGCAGGAGGGGGGGTGACCCCTCCTGCCGATTGTAAAAGCCATCCAGCAGCTAATTAGCTAGGATGGCGTTTACATAAATGCTAGCCGCCGGCTGCAAAAAACTTACCTTAGGCTGATGCCTGTAGTTGCAGGCATCATCCTGGTATAACCACTTAAAGTCAAATGACATACAGTATGTCACAAAAGTGAGTACACCCCTCACATTTTTGGAAATATTTTATTATATCTTTTCATGTGACAACACTGAAGAAATTACACTTTGCTACAATGTAAAGTAGTGAGTGTACAGCTTGTATATCAGTGTAAATTTGCTGTCCCCTAAAAATAACTCAACACACAGCCAAAAATGTCTACACCGCTGGCAACAAAAGTGAGTACACCCCTACGTGAAATGTCCAAATTGGTCCACAAGTGTCAATATTTTGTGTGGCCACCATTATTTTCCAGCACTGCCTTAACCCTCTTGGGCATGGAGTTCACCAGAACTTCACAGGTTGCCACTGGAGTCCTCTTCCACTCCTCCATGACGACATCACAGAGCTGGTGGATGTTAGAGACCTTGCGCTCCTCCACCTTCCATTTGAGGATGCCCCACAAATTCTTAATAGGGTTTAGGTCTCGAGACATGCTTGGCCAGTCCATTAGCTTTACCCTCAGCTTCATTAGCAAGGCAGTGGTCGTCTTGGAGGTGTCTTTGGGGTCATTTTCATGTTGGAATACTGACCCCAAACACACCTCCAAGAAGACCACTGCCTTGCAGCCCAGTCTCCGAAGGGAGGGGATCATGCTCTGCTTCAGTATGTCACAGTACATGTTTGCATTCATGGTTCCCTCAATGAACTATAGCTCCCCAGTGCCGGCAACGCTCATGCAGCCCCAGACCATGACACTCCCACCACCATGCTTGACTGTAGACAAGACACACTTGTCTTTGTACTCTTCACCTGGTTGCTGCCAATCACGCTTGACACCATCTGAACCAAATAAGTTCTTGGTCCCATCAGACCACAGGACATGGTTCCAGTAATCCATGTCCTTAGTCTGCTTGTCTTCAGCAAACTGTTTGCGGGCTTTCTTGTGCATCATCTTTAGAAGAGGCTTCCTTCTGGGATGACACCCATGCAGACCAGATGCAGTGTGATGAGTATGGTCTGAGCACTGACATGGTGACCTCCCCACCCCCACCCTTTTAACCTCTTCAGCAATGCTGGCAGCACTCATATGTCTATTTCCCAAAGACAGCCTTAGGATATGACGCTGAGCACATGCACTCAACTTCTTTGGTCAACCATGACGAGGCCTGTTCTGAGTGGAACCTGTCCTGGTAAACCACTGTATGGTCTTGGCCACCGTGCTGCAGATCAGTTTCAGGGTCTTGGCAATCTTCTTATAGCCTAGGCCATCTTTATGTAGACTAACGAGGTTAGTCAAGTTCTGGATTCCCGGCGCCGTAGAGGCATTCTTCAGTACCTCGTACATTGGAAAGGGTTTGGTCCTGAGGAGAGGTCTTGGATCACTGCATCTGGGATCCTTGCGCCTCGTCTGTTGAGGAGGTTTCATCTGGAGTTTCCCTTAAAGCCTGGGCCCAGGTGGGGGAGGGGGAGGCCTCGTAAGAGGGGGTACTGTCATGGTTATGCAGTAATCTTTGTCTGTTAGCTTACCTCTCCTCCATGTGTTCACCTTTAGAGGCCAGCCACTCTCTCCTGACCGCTTATATAATCTTCCCTCAGCATAGCTCCACCTCAGCCTCTAATTAGGAACACTATTTTAACCTGTGCATTGCAAACCAACCTTGCTGATCAACCATTGTGTGTTTAGCATTCGTGTGCTACTTGCTGTGTCTCCTACAACTGATTCCAGTTACCGATCTTGGCCTGTTCTCGACTATCCTTGTCTGCTTGTGACCCTGACCTTTGGCGTGTTCTATGTTTATCCTTGTCTGCTAGTCGCCGCGACCTTTGGCGTGTTCTATGTTTATCCTTGTCTGCTAGTCGCCCTGACCTTGGCTTATCCCTTTACTATCCTTATTGTTCCAGCCTGCTGCTTCCTTCCTCTTTCTCCCGTAGTCTACCGTAAGCATGAGCTGTCAGACCCTGGGGGCCGCGACCTGGAGCCAGACTACAGCGCAGTCCATCCTCACCACTAGAGGCTCTGGTGAACACCTGCTGGCTCTTAGACGCCGCGCCCTGGGGAATCTTTGCTCTAGCTCCCAGTGGGATCTGTGTTGATGCTCCAGTAGACCTGCTTCCTGAACCTCTCAGAGTTCAATCCGCAGCAGTCAGTCCTAGGGTCCACTACCTTAGCGGTGCAATCCTGACTCCTACGGAGTGCATCTGACTCAGGTGACCAGACAGACCTTGCACAATTTTTTGTTGCTCATCTCCAGATTTTCTCTATCTTGTCAATATCATTTTTGTAAATTTAAGAAAGTGTAGTGTTATACTACACAAATCTATTCATCCAACCTCTAAATTATTGCATTTGTTACTGTAATGCCGCGCACACGCGAGCGGACTTTACGGCAGACTTTGCCCGGCGGACGGGATTTCGTCGGACAATTCGATGTGTGTGTGTGCTCCAGTGGACTTTGTTTTCTCAAAAGTTGGACGGACTTAAATTTGAAACATGTTTAAATCAATCTGTCGAAATCGAGTCCGGTCGAAAAGTCCGCTTGTCTGTATGCTAGTTCGACGGACAAAAAGCCACGCTAGGGCAGCTATTGGCTACTGGTTATGAACTTTCTTGTTTTAGTCCCGTTGTACGTCATCACGTACGAATTCGACGGACTTTGGTGGATTGTGTGTAGGCAAGTCCGTTCATTCAGAAAGTCCGTCGTAAAGTCCGTCGAAAAGTCCGACGGGCAAAGTCTGCCATAAAGTCCGACCGTGTGTACGCGGCATTAGAAGCCAGAATAAAGAAAAATTTGTGGTGAATAAAAAAATGTAAATATATTTTTTCGCTTCAGTTCTTCACCTTACCTGGCACCATGGCAAGGGTGAGTCCTTTGCCTACATAGTTTCACTGTTCTTGATTAGTAGTAACAGTAGCTTTGTTTGTTGCTGTTTTTTAAGTGATTTTTGATTTGTGTTTTATGTTTGTGACTACGTATATTGAATGACTGGAATAAAAAATCATGTGCTACTTCCTCTGATCAGTAGAATAAACACTTTACTGACATTTTGAAAATGTTGCATTTTTATGAGAGCATTTTTAATCTTTTCCCTGTAGTGTCAACATACTTAAGTTATGAAAAGGCCTAAATTTGAGGCAGTAACAGTATACAGCCGGTCCCCGAGTTACAGACAAGATAGGGTCTGTAGGTTTGTTCTTAAGTTGAATCTGTTTGTAAGTCGGAACAGGTACATTTTTTAAGTGTAGCTCCAGCCAAAAAAAATATTTTAAAGCTTTTTGGATAGCATAGAGAAGGGTTAACACCCCTGTAATATTTGTTTTGCTGTCTGTGCCCCTGTTCAGAAAATTTCACCTCACTTTCTGTCCCTGTGACAATTGGATTTTTAAAATGTTGGGTTGTTGTGGAAACAAGGATTGGTGATAAAGCTTCAGTGGTGGTACCATTTTCCTATGATTACTTTACAGGAGTGAATTTCCCTTCCTAGGGGTAGATTTCCTCTCACTTCCTGTTGTCTCCCTCCGTTTGCAAGTAGGATTTGTTTGTAAGTCAGACTTTTATAACTAGGGGACCGCCTGTACATCATCAAGCCTATACAGTAAATATTAGTAGGGAACCATTGCTTTTTTTAAGCCACTCAAGTACAATGAATTAATTCTGATCAGTCAATACAAGTACACATAGTGCTTTTTGTCTTACAGTCAGTGTTACTTGGATGTAGCCTTTATTAGTTTTCTTCTTCTCCTTTTTCCTTCTTACAACCTAACTAGCTACTTGTAACGGTGCTCTGTCCATTATTCTATATGAGACTGTTTGCAATTGGTGTTCCAAACACCATCTCTTAAAGTTTATTTTGGGGCTAATTTTATTATGTTTAAGGATGTATAATGTGTGTTATACTTTTCTTTTAAATTATAAAATATTTAATTTCTGGACATAATTTAAAACACAGGATGCATTCATGGTAATATTTTTTTAACCCTAATTATAATTAAAAAAAAAAAAAAGATCTATAGAACATTTTTTAATCCTTTAAAGTTATTATCTGCCCAAAAGATTTTTTTTAAGTAATCCACAATTATTTTTATTATATACTCCTCTAAGCATCACATAGTTCTTTTTTTGCCCCGTGACGTCAACACAGAGGCAGCTGATATCGTTAAAGTGTGTTAACCCAAAAAAAAAACCTAAATTTCTTGGTCCCTTAAAGCAGATTACACAGCACAGTGCTTGTGCAGTGTAATCTGCCCCTCTCTAAACAGTAACCCCCCCCCAAACTGAAACTTCCTGTATGGCCTTCTAAACAGACCACGAAAATCAGGGCTGCTCTGCCCTGGCCACCATGGTCAAAGTGTGTCCCTCCATCATACGCTCTCCTCTCTGCTCTCCTCTCTCCCCCCTCACCCCCTCCTTCCTGCCTGTCATCTTGTGTCTGTGTGTCTCCGTCTCAACCCCCCCCCCGGCCGCTATTAGTAAAATTAGAAATTGTAAATGGACTCCGCCATCCCCTCTATGATATCCTGGCATACTACACTGCATTGTTCTTTTATTAAAAAAAAAAAATTCTTTTATATTTCTTTTATAAAAACGAGCGCTGTAAATACTGTTTTAGTGCTGTCTTCAGGACGGTCACGTGACTCTCGGACAGGTTTCCAGGGCTACTGCAGGAGAGGCTGAGCGGCCATGTGATCTCCTCGGCTGATGTCAGAGTGAGATCGCGGTCCCTCCTGCAGAAGCCATCCATCGGATGTATACAGCAGCCGTGAGATGTGACCGGCCTGAATATCATTGTAAATCGGTATTTACAGCACTCATTTTTATAAAAGACTACTGCAGTGTGCTTTGCCAGGCTCTAATAGAGGGTCTGGCAGTGTTTGTATTCTATGGGTTAACAAACACTTTAACCTGCCCAAGGTGGGCAGCAGAATCCAAGATGCCCTGCTTCTCATTAGCTTCTATTAAATATTCTGCACTTATTGGCTGGAAGGGTTTTCAGTCTACATGTGCAATTTGTTTTGTTATAGAATCCAGATTCAGACAAAAATTTCACATCTGAATCTCCGAATTACAGTAACGACTTTCAATGAATCCACAATAAATTATAGCGAAATGAAATAATTTCTATTCATTTGCATGACGTGATGCGATAGTTTAGGCATTTTGTTAATGTTTGAAGCATCCCAAATAATGTAATAAGATAACGAATGATCCAAATTGATTCGGATCCATTCTTTTTTAGCCTAGCTAACGTAGCGTGAATTATTAAAAAATGCACTGCATAAGGCCCCTTTCACACGAATGGACCATTCAGGTCCGCCTGTCAGTTTTTTAGGTGGACCTGAACGGACGCTCCATGCAGGTCTATGGAGCGACGGATGTCAGCGGTTACCATGTCCGCTGACATCCGATCTGATAAAATCATACATATGGCGATACGTTTGCATCCGTCCCGGCGGACATGCTGTCTGTTTTCGTCCGATCCCTCCATAGGAATCGGCGACACTCTTACAGGCCCCTCCCTGCTCAGTGAGCAGAGACGGATCTGTCATCCGCCAGCTCAGCGGAGATCAACGGAGAGATCTGCTGAGCTGGCGGACAGAGCTGAGCGGATCCGCCTCATGGGAATGAGGCCTAATACATATGAAATGGAAACATTTTGCAATAAAATACACTAAGGTATAAATATGTGTTTAGTTTGGATGAAGGTAGATCCATCAGAATTCCTAGAATCATAACATAATGAATGAATCTGAATCTTCCGAAATAACTTATGAAAATATGAACCGATCTGAACAATATACAACATGAATTAGAATATACAAATCGATTTCCAAAAATTAATCATTTTAACATAATGAATATGACTAAATGAAATGAGTTAACGGATGAATCCAAAATGAAACAAATTTTTCCATCATGCACATCTCTAGTTATCAGTAGATCTTTTCGGTAAAGCAATGGGTTGATGAGTTCATTATTTTCGAGGCTAGAAATGAATTTATAATTGGTATACTAATCCCTAGGGTTCTAAATACATGGCCATTGTATATTTGCTTGTAAATGCTAACAAGTATTTGCAGAGCATTAAGGACTAGCCTCGTTTTGAGATTTTGGTGTTTACATGTTTATAACAGTTTTTTTTGCTAGAAAATTACTTAGAACCCCCAAACATTATATATTGTTTTTTTTTTCTAACACCCTAGAAAATACAATGGCGGTCATTGCAATACTTTTTTTCACACCGTATTTGCACAGTGGTCTTACAAGCGCACTTTTTTTTATATTGTGAAAGATAATGTTATGTCAAGTAAATTGATACACAACATGTCATGCTTCAAAATTGCACCCGCTCGTGGAATGGCGTTAAACTTTTACCCTCAAAAATCTCCATAGGCAATGTTTAAAAAATTCCACAGGTTGCATGTTTTGCATTACAGAGGAGGTCTAGGGTTAGAATTATTGCTCTCACTACCGATTGCGGTGATACCTCACATGTGTGGTTTTCATATGTGGGAGCTACTCACGTATGCGTTCGCTTCTGCGCGTGAGCTCGTCGGGACGGGGCGCTTTAAAAAAAAATGTTTTCTTATTTATTTTACTTTGATTTATTTTATTTTATTTATTTTTTTACAGTTTAAAAAAAAAAAGAAAACTGGGTCACTTTTATTCCTATTACAAATAGAAAAAAAGCATGACAGGACCTCTTAAATATGAGATCTGGGGTCAAAAAAGTCCTCAGATCTCATATTTGGACTAAAATGCAAAGAAAAAAAAAATACATTTGTCATTTAAAAAAATGACAACAAAAAAATGTGCCTTTAAGACGTATGTTTTGATGTCGCTTCCGTCCTCCTATGGTATCTAGAAGGGTGGGGGCCATCTTAGCCTCACTCATCTCCATACCACACACGTGAAAGGACGCGATCACATCCGCCGCTACTGACTGCTCTGGTAAGCGGCGGATGGAGCGGGAGGGGGGGTGGCACCTCTCCCGCCGCCGATAACGGTGATCTCGCGGTGAATCCGCCGCAGAGACCACCATTATCGTAAACAGAACCGCCGGCTCTAAAGATGGATACCCCGGTTGTGGCAGCAGCTGCTGCCATTTGCGAGATATCCATCTTCAAACTGCGGACGTATATGTACATGAGCCGGTCGGTAAGTGGTTAATAAGTTTCACACAGTTTTCTTGAAGTTTTTAAAGTACCCCTCAGCTTCAGTCTAGAAGTCCTGGATACGTATATTAATGAGATTGCTATCTTTACCAAGTTTCCTACCTAAATTTATGTGCTGCAGTGTCCTCTGCTGCCTCCGGAATTTGACTCTTCTGGGAGTGTCGGACATCTGTGTCCCTGGCCATGCTCTCTGATTCCTTGGTCTAACCCCTATATCACTACAGGACTCAATGACATAGGGATTGGAGGAAGGAACCTGGGCTCAGTAGGGATCATAGGCACTCAAACCTTCTTGAACCCTTGAATGTCAGAGAGACTGACAGCAACTGCAGCACTGAAACTTAGGAAGGTTGGTGTCAAGTCTGTAGTGTGAGGCCGGGTTGCTGAGAGGGCGCCCCTTGCGGCTGAGTGCAGCACGTCCCTGGATTTGGGTACAGGGAATGCGATGCACAGAGGTGCACGGGTTGCCAGGAATACTGCAAGCTGGCTGGTTGGCTGTAAGTAGCTAGAGTGCGTTGTGGCAGCCGTGCGGAGAGAAGTCTTGAACGGTAACAGCAGGGTAAACCAGGAACAGGGTCCGTAGCCAGGCCAGGGATCAGATACCAAAAGACAGTCCGAGAGAAGTACAGGAACAAGCCGGGTCATACACAGAGGGTAGAAGATCTGAGAGTAGTCAGCCAAGCCGGGGTCAGAGCGAGGAGATAAACAGGAACACTGGTCAAGCCGGGCAGAGGTCAAGCAGAGGTCTTCAGAGTTTACAAGGCACAGGAACACAGGAGCTGTTTGATAATCCAGCAAACTGCAAGTGTCAGTGGCAGGTTTAAATAGGCCAGAGGGGTGTGCCTACAAGATCAGGGCGTGCTCACTAGACTCGCCTGCCACCATGACGGTTACTGGCGGAATTGCCCATAACACGGCCATTTCCCTGACATTGCCCCCCCCCCAAGGGGCAACCTCCGGATGCCCAACCTGGCCCATCTTTCGGGGTAACGAACTCGGAATCTCTGCAGAAGTCTAGGAGCATGTATATTGGCTGCAGGTTCCCAAGAACTTTCTTCTGCTGGGTAACCCTTCCACTTTATAAGAAATTGAATGATCCTACCTCTCCGGCGGCAGTCCAGGATGGCCTCAACTTCATACTCTGTTTCATCTCCCACAGAAACTGGAGGTGGAGGATCTTCTTTCCTTCCTGAAAAAGGACTAGAGATAACAGCTTTAAGTAAGGAGACATGAAACACAGGGTGCTCTTTATAAGAACTCGGGAGTGACAGTTCAAAGGCTACTGGATTGATCTCCCGTCTAATCTTGAATGGGCCAATAAATCTTGGTCCCAATTTCCGGGAGGGACAAGGAAGTTTAAGATTTGCCGAGGAGAGCCAAACCTCATCTCCAACCCTAAAGCTAGGACTCTCCCCCCTCTTTTTGTCATATTGTTCCTTGTAGTCCTCTTGGGCCTTTTGCATGGTTAACCGGAGAGTTTGAAAGTTAGTCTGAATGGATTTTATCCTGTCTTGAACTGCTGGAACTGAGGTCTCTGGAATGACATTAGGTAGAAATGAAGGATGGAACCCATAGTTGGCCCAAAACGGTGATTGATCGGTGGTTGAGTGTACTGAGTTATTGTATGCGAATTCCGCACAGGGGAGTATCAAGTACCAGTCATCCTGGGAAGTGGAGCAAAAACAGCGTAAATATTGTTCTAAGGTCTGATTAGTCCTTTCAGTCTGACCGTTGCTCTGGGGATGATAGGCAGAGGATAGGCAAACTTCAATAGACAAAACTTTGCAGAGCTCTTTCCAAAATCGGGAAGTAAATTGGACCCCTCTATCAGACACAATGCTGTCAGGAAGGCCGTGAAGTCTGACTATCTCTCTTATGAAGGCCTTTGCTGTGTCTGCAGCTGAAGGAGTACCTATCATAGGCACGAAGTGTGACATCTTGGACAGACGGTCTACAACAACTAGAATCGTTGTGAATCTTTCAGAGGGTGGCAGCTCTACTATGAAGTCCATAGATATATTCCTCCATGGTTGTTCTGGTACCGGCAAAGGACGTAGCAGACCCCAAGACTTAATGTTGGACCCCTTGTTTCGCTGGCAGGTAGTGCAGGAGCTTACATACTTTTTGCAATCAATTTTCAAGGTAGGCCACCAAAAGGATCGCTGAACAAGATCTATAGTTTTCCGTACACCGAAGTGGCCAGCAAGTTGATGATCATGTAAAGTTTGTAAGACCTGGATTCTTGCTTGTTGTGGGACAAAGATCTTGTCCTGATACCAGAGATACCCCCCCTGGCTTCTTAAAGAGGAAGTCTCTGGTTCCTGGCATTGGCAGGAGGCCTGTTCAAGAGAAGACCTTAGATCAGGTTGAATCAAAAGGAAGTTCTGTGGAGACAAGATTGTACTGGATGTTGTTTCTTCTGGGGTATCAGGAAACATTCGGGATAAAGCATCAGCCTTGCCGTTCTTGGAGCCAGGGCGGTAGGTGATGTGAAAGTTGAATCGTGAAAAGAACAGAGCCCAGCGAGCTTGACGGGGTCTCAGGCGTTTGGCAGTGCGGAGGTACTCGAGGTTTCTGTGATCGGTGAATATCATTATTGGGTGCGTGGCTCCCTCAAGAAGGTATCTCCACTCTTCTAAGGCTGTCTTAATGGCCAGAAGCTCACGATCACCTACGTCGTAATTCCTCTCGGGTTGGCTCATTTTCCGAGAGGAGAAGGCCACAGGGTGCAGCAGCGACTTGGGTCCCAGGCGCTGTGAAAGTACTGCTCCTGTAGCTACCTCTGAGGCATCGACCTCTAAAATATAGGGCAGGGCAGGATCGGGGTGTCGAAGAATTGGTGCAGAAGTAAACAAAGACTTCAGTTTCTCAAAGGCAGATTGGGCTTCGGAGGACCACAGGAAGCGAACATGTAGGCGGGTTACTTGGGTTATGGGCGAGATGATGGAAGAAAAGTTCCTTATAAACCTTCTATAGAAGTTTGCAAACCCTACAAACCTTTGTACACCCTTCTTGTCTGACGGAGTTGGCCAGTCTAGGATTGCCTGCACTTTCTGTGGATCCATAGCTACACCACCGGTAGAGATGATGAGCCCTAGGAATTGTATGGATTTCTTTTCAAAGTCACACTTTTCTGCTTTCGCGTAAAGTCCGTGTTTTCTTAGTGTGAGTAATACTGTCTTTACGTGAGTCCGATGGAGCTCCAAGGTGGTTGAGAAGATAAGGATGTCATCCAGATAGATGATGACGAAGTAGTCAAGATATTCCCGGAAGATGTTGTTTATGAAGTGCTGGAAAGTAGCCGGGGCATTACAGAGCCCAAACGGCATCACCAAATACTCAAAGTGCCCAAACCTCGTTCTGAATGCCGTCTTCCACTCATCGCCCTCACGGATGCGAACGAGGTTGTAGGCACCACGGAGGTCGAGTTTGGTGAACACTTGAGCTGAACGAAGTCTCTGGAAGAGTTCGGGGACCAGTGGGAGTGGATATCGGTTCTTTATGGTGATTTTATTTAATTCCCTATAGTCCACACATGGTCTTAGAGTCTTATCTTTTTTTTCGACAAAGAAAATGCCGGCACCGGCAGGAGAAGAAGATGGACGAATGAAGCCCTTTGCCAAATTTTCA
Organism: Lithobates clamitans; assembly: GCA_037952925.1. Lineage (NCBI taxonomy): Eukaryota > Metazoa > Chordata > Amphibia > Anura > Ranidae > Lithobates > Lithobates clamitans. The sequence goes on along the minus strand of JBBGZY010000125.1, from coordinate 1,015,693 downwards.
TCTATGTACTGTCGTAGTGTCCCCAATTCCACTTCAGAGAGGGGGAATATACGTCCAAATGGAACTTCGGCCCCTGGAAGCAGCTCGATAGGACAATCATATGGCCGATGTGGTGGTAGAACCTCTGCCTTTTTCTTATCAAAAACGTCCAGGAATTCATGGTACGCCTGGGGTACATCCTGGTTGGTGGAGGATACCGACTGGACTGTCAGACAACTGGTGGTATCTCTGGATTCAGGGATGAGGCAATGTTGTTGGCAATAGGGGGAAGTGAACAGGACTTCCTTCTTAATCCAATCGATCTGGGGGTTATGGGCTTGGAGCCAAGGGTTACCCAAGATAATTGGAGACATAGGTGAACTCAAAACGTCAAAACGTATGAATTCCCGATGGCCATCGGGAGAGGGAATAAGGAGAGGAGAAGTCTCTTGAGTAACAAGGCCAGAGTTAGGTAGGGTGCCATCTGCTAAACGGACTTCCAGACCCCGTTTCTTGTGGAGGAGGGGCAACCTAAGGTTGCTTGCCAGGTTCAAGTCCATGAAGCAACTGCATGCTCCAGAGTCGATTATAGCCTGGAGCCGGACCTCTTCTTCTCCCAACTGCAGTGAAATGGGAAGAACGAGTTGTGAGGGAGAAGTCCCAGAAACCTGGAAATATGCTGGAGAGTAGGTAGGTGGCTTCTTGAACTTCCTGGGACAGTTGCATAGAAAATGTCCATTTCCTCCACAATAGAGGCAAAGATTGGCTAGGATACGACGACGTCTTTCATCAGGAGTTAGTGCGGAACGTAACAGGCCAATCTGCTTGGGAACTGATCCAAAGGTGGGTGTACTGGCGGGTCTGCAGGTTCGTGATCGTTCGGACTGTCTCTCCCGCAAACGTCGATCCAGTTGGATGGATAATTGGATGAGACCCTCAAGTGTAGTGGGAATCTCGATCCTGGCCAACTCGTCCTTGAGGGATTCGGAGAGTCCTAGACGGAACTGGTGTAGTAAAGCTGCCTCATTCCAGGCTGTGTCTGCGGACCACCGCCGGAAGTCCAGGGTATAGTCCTCTACTGGTCGCCCACCCTGCTGCAGAGAGTGCAGAGCGGCTTCAGCGGTGGCAGTACGCTGGGGATCTTCGTAAAGCTGTGCCATAGCTGCCAGGAATGCATCCACCGTGCAAATGACTGGACTCTTTTGTTCCCATAAGTTATGGGCCCAGGCCTGAGGTTCATCGGACAGCAAAGAGATGAGGAACCCGACTTTAACAGTCTCTAAAGCAAAAGTCCGGGGTTGCAGGGCTAGGTACAATAGACAGGCAGTCTTGAATGATCTGAACTTTTTACGGTCTCCGAAGAATCGCTCCGGAATGGGAACTCGGGGTTCTGGAGGCGGGAACATCATCAAGGGAGCCGCAGAGGTTTGTTCATGAGCAGGTGACTCTGACAGGTGTTGCAACTTATCCGTTAGTTGCAGATAACCTTCCTGTAATTTCTGAACTGCTTGGGTCAGAGTGATGGCTTGTTGGCACAAAGTCTCTAATGGGGACGCACCTCCGCCGGCCTCAGTCATGGCTGGATTATACTGTCAAGTCTGTAGTGTGAGGCCGGGTTGCTGAGAGGGCGCCCCTTGCGGCTGAGTGCAGCACGTCCCTGGATTTGGGTACAGGGAATGTGATGCACAGAGGTGCACGGGTTGCCAGGAATACTGCAAGCTGGCTGGTTGGCTGTAAGTAGCTAGAGTGCGTTATGGCAGCCGTGCGGAGAGAAGTCTTGAACGGTAACAGCAGGGTAAACCAGGAACAGGGTCCGTAGCCAGGCCAGGGATCAGATACCAAAAGACAGTCCGAGAGAAGTACAGGAACAAGCCGGGTCATACACAGAGGGTAGAAGATCGGAGAGTAGTCAGCCAAGCCGGGGTCAGAGCGAGGAGATAAACAGGAACACTGGTCAAGCCGGGCAGAGGTCAAGCAGAGGTCTTCAGAGTTTACAAGGCACAGGAACACAGGAGCTGTTTGATAATCCAGCAAACTGCAAGTGTCAGTGGCAGGTTTAAATAGGCCAGAGGGGTGTGCCTACAAGATCAGGGCGTGCTCACTAGACTCGCCTGCCACCATGACGGTTACTGGCGGAATTGCCCATAACACGGCCATTTCCCTGACAGTTGGAGACATAGGTTGCTGGGGAGGTGAGTGTACTATCTTTTTTTTCTTGCAGGGAACTGGCTATTTGATTTATTTTGAGACCTGGTAGAGTTTCTTTTCACTCCTGTCAGATATAAGCAGACTTCTGCACTATATGCAGCTTGCTAAACCCTGCTGAAACTTGGCAAATGTTAGACAACCAGCAAGCAGTGCTCTAAAAATCTGCATTTGACACTCCCTAGGCTGCAGCTAAAGAGATTAAAGCTGAAAAGCAAAAGAAAAACTAACTTTTACAATGGGTTCTTCTGTCTGTTTTGTCTAAGAGGATAGGAATAAGGTGACATATTTTACCTTATTGCTTGCTCCTGCAGGCTTCTGTATTTCAGTAGCCAGTGAAGCCACTCCTCTTCACTTCCCAACCCGTCACAGCTCTCTGATGTCATCATATACCATGCAGAAACAGTGGTCCAACATTATATGTGAGAACTCTGAGGGCCCTCCTACATCCAGTGTTGGGTGGCAGAGTAGAGTGCTGGCTGCCACGGGAGCGAGGAATTAGGTAAGGCAGTTTACCATTACTGAAGCATTACTGAAGAATTTAACTAGAGAATTTAAATTTTGCAGTGCAGAAGGGAGCCCACTGGACAGTTACTTTTTGTAAAACCTAGAGTTCAGATATAAGAGTTTCAAGAAAACTGCTTGAAGTTCTTAAATGCTTTGTGAATATTTGCTGAAGCTTTTTTATAGTATCTTTGTTTATGAGAAGGAGCAAGTAAAATATCAAGCAAGCATTCACAATTCCGATATGTCCATTCTTCTGAAAGTTTTTTGGTTTTTCAAAAGGTCACGCTTTAAAGGTTATAGACAAACAGTTCCATTGTCTTCTGTGTTGTACAATAGGACATGGTCGGAGAAATAAAATGAGCTGCATGACACCAAGATAAGAAAAACAGCAGTGACCAAATTAGCCAAATAGGTAATGGAGAAGGAAAAAGGGGAAGGGAGGGGAGAAGGATATAGTGAGGGAGGGGAGAAGGATATAGTCAGGGAAGGGAGAAAAAAAATAAAACAAAAGTTAACAGGAAATTACTTCAGCTGGTTTTGGTCAGATCTACTATGGCTGTGATGAAACAGGTACAAAGAGGAGGGCATCCTGTACACAACAATGAACATTCAGAATAAACACCTATAAGAGACATTATCATCTACCAGTCCCAAAGAAGGGGTTAGGATAGGGAGAAAGAAGGCCAAGATCCTGTATCAAGTCCAGAAGGATTATGATGAATCCATGTGGTCTAAACACAGTTAAGCTCACGTATTGATCTCTCCAAGTTGCTACCCATCATTCTGCTTTTATCGCCTCATACACTTTTCTGTTTCAATGGAATTCAGATGCTTCCTTAGCTTGTTTCCCGAAAAATAAGAATGGGATGCATGACAATGTTGAAGAGGTGGGGTACTGCACATTTTTTGTACTGCTTATTGGACATGGGAAGCAAATGTGGTAGGAATGGGCCTGGAGCACCTGACAGGTCTATGTCTAGAATGTTTTTAGTTTGTAAGCTAATTTCCTGCCAGATCTGGAAGCATTCCCACTAAATATTCAGTAGGGCTCCAACCCACTCACAACATGCTCCAGCAAAACGGTGATGTACTGTAGATGGAAAAGTTACAGTCTGTAAGCCAGAACCCTATAGTAGTAAGTGAGGAGTGTATTGCAGGTTTCTTGTGTTCTGGAATCTATCAAAGAGGTGTGGGGCAACTAAACATTTGAAACAATTGTGGTGCTGATTGGTTATTACCCAAGCCCTGCTCTAATCCTTTAAGAAAGGGTAAACCTCCCTGAAATTTAGCAAGAAGCAACAACTTGTATTTTAGGCCGGTATCTTTGGCCTCATGAGTATGGAGACATGTGGGGTTTCCTTTAATTACAAAAAAAAAAGTATATATAAATAAAATAAAATAAATAAGTAGGCTTTTTAGCTATCAGAAAAAATGTCCAGGACACCCTAATCAATCTAATTCCACCGCTGTGCAACCACCACTGCCACAGCTATAAGAGGTTAAAACAGCAGGAGTTAATACTCCACTCAGAATCACAGCAGCAATCTGGTTGCTCTCCTGCCAGACCTCAGGAATCAAGCATGTTCTCAAATGGGTCAGGCTTAGGTTTAGAGAGAACAAACCATAAATCCATGGCCCAATATCTCCATTCAAATCTGTTTAATAATTTTAAAGATACTCATAATGATCAATGTCTACAAACAATAGAAACAGATTTGCCACTCAGCCGGTGGTGTGCATAATGACATTATGCATTGACTCCACCCTACGCGTTTCCTGGCAACCCACATCTGGTTGCACAGATGTGGAATTAGATTGAAGTTTCAAAGCACCAGACTAATTTTGGCATTTATGAACTTTTATGGATTTTGGTGGACTTTTTATTAATTTATATGGGGAGTACATGAAAACCTTTTTTAATTATTAATTATTAAAATATCTGAATTATTATTTATTATTATTTGTTTTCTATACATGAATATGAATTATTTGCACCAGAGCACTTTATAGGTGCAGTATATAGTGATGCATAATCTGTGATATTAATTTGATGCATAACTTGTGACATGAATTTTGTATATGTTTAGTTGCAATAGAGCACTTTGTACTTTTAAAGGGTTAGCGCAGAATTTTATGGTATAGTTTTGTTTAGTTATCTTGTATTCGAATATTGAAGTTGCAGCAGTCCCAGAGTGGTATAAGAGTTTGACACTTAGCGCAGGTTAACATCCCCAAGGATTTAGACAGTGCCCACCGTGTTTGTGGTCAGGAGGCAAACTTTTATCATGCCCTATGGTTGAGTCGCAAGAGTCAGGCATTCTGGGTGCAAATGTGTGAGTTCCTTGAATCTGCCCTAAGTCTTCCAAATATAAAATGCCCCAAAGCATGTTTACTAGGGGTGGTGGTGGATCTTCTGGTAAACTTACACACTAAAATATATTGATAGAATTATTTTTTGGCATAAAAATGAAGTAATATCTACCTGGAAGAGATTGCTTTAAGTCTACAAGAGTGGTAACAATTAATCAATTCTATTCTTCCTTTGTACCAACTTAGGTATACCACCAAGGTATCCCATAAAAGCATTGATAGGATTTGAAGCCTATGGACTCCCCTTACCACCTAACTGTGTGTCAGAAGAGTTATTAGACTAGACTGTGTGGACTGCACAGAGATAACCAAAAACGCATGAAAAGTGAATAATAATGATAATGATATATATATATATAAGATAGGTGATAAATAAGAAAATACAAACAGTGCACAACCAACCCAACAAACCCACCAACAACAGCATATACAGCAAGGGGCAGTACCGGAATCACAGATGTCAGCCAGGCCAGGGTCATACACAGCAGATCAGCAGAAAGACAAGGGATGTTCCAGAAACGTAAACATTTAGCCAAGCCAAGGTTATACACAGGAGATCAGTAGATGAGGGACCGGGTCAGGATAAGCACGGAACAAGGTCAGATGCAGGCTCAGGATCAGGTAACAGGCGAACAAGGTCAGGGCTCAAGGAAAGAGATACCAAGGCAAGCATGTGAGGGCTTGCTGGGTATTTATGGGACTGACAATAATTGTCTTTATGTAACACCTGAGCGCCAGGAGTCTTGTCTGCTCCATACTGCCAGGATCCATCCGCTGGTGGACATCAGTACTGTGGCCAAAAGATGAAATAACACCAGCAGGGAAAGATTCCCCTGACAGTTCCAAACTGCCAGGAGACACCTGGTGGTGGACCCCAGTACTGCACGCCAAATGATATATCTTACCAGCGGACGGACCCTTTCCTGACAGTACCCCGCCCTAAAGGAGTGGCCTGCGGATGCTCCAACTAGTCTTAATTGTCCATAGTCTATGGCATTGGGCTGAACAGTGGAAGAGAGTATTTCAGGCTGGTCGTCAGGCACATCCAGGCAGACAGCTGGCACATCCGGGTCATTGAGCTGGGCAGCGGGCATCAAGACATCAGGCTGGAAGGCAGGCACCGAGACAACAGGCTGGAAGGCAGGCACCGAGACAACAGGCTGGAAGGCTGGCACATCAGGCTGGAAGGCTGGCACATCAGGCTGGAAAGCTGGCACATCAGGGTGGAAAGCGGAGACATCAGGCTGGAAGGCAGGCATCGAGACATCAGGCTGAAAGGCAGACACCGAGACATCAGGCTGAAAGGCAAGCTTTGAGACAACAGGCTGGAAAGCAGGCACATCAGACTGGAAAGCGAGCACATCAGACTGGAAAGTGAGCACATCAGACTGGAAAGCAAGCACATCAGACTGGAAAGCGGGCACATCAGGCTGGATGGCAGGCACATCAGGCTAGAAGGCAGGCACCGAGACTTTGGGCTGGAAGGCAGGCATCAAGACATCCGACTGGAAAGTGGGCACATGAGACTGGAAAGCGGACACATCAGACTGGTAGGTAGGCACATCAGGCTGGAAGGCAGGCACCGAGACAACAGGTTGCAAGGCAGGCACTGAGACATCAGGCTGGAAAGCTGGCACATCAGGCTGGAAAGCGGAGACATCAGACTGGATGGCAGGCACCAAGACATCAGGCTGGAAGGCAGGCATCGAGACATCAGGCTGGAAGGCAGGCACCGAGACATCAGGCTGGAAGGCAAGCTTTGAGACACCAGGCTGGAAGGCAAGCTTCGAGACATCAGGCTTGAAGGCAAGCACTGAGACACCAGGCTGGAAAGCGGGCACATCAGACTGGAAAGCGGGCACATCAGGCTGGAAAGCGGGCACATCAGGCTGGAAGGCAGGCACATCAGGCTGGAAGGCAGGCATCAAGACATCAGACTGGGAAGCGGGCACATCAGACTGAAAAGCGGGCACCGAGACTTCAGGCTGGAAGGCAGGCATCAGGACATCAGACTGGAAAGTGGGCACATCAGACTGGAAAGCGGGCACATCAGACTGGAAAGCAGAGACATCAAGCTGGAAGGCAGGCCCCCCGAGACATCCGGCTGGAAGGCAAGCATCGAGATATCCGGCTGGAAGGCAAGCATCGAGACATCAGACTGGGAGGCAGGCACATCAGACTGGATAGCAGGCACATCAGACTGGAAAGCGGGCACAGAGACTTCGGGCTGGAAGGCAGGCATCAGGACAGACTGGAAAGCGAGCACATCAGGCTGGAAAGAGGGCACATCAGGCTGGAAAGCAGGCACATCAGGCTGGAAGGCAGGCATCAAGACATCAGACTGGGAAGCAGGCACATCAGACTGAAAAGCGGGCACCGAGACTTCAGGCTGGAAGGCAGGCATCAGGACATCAGACTGGAAAGCAGAGACATCAAGCTGGAAGGCAGGCACCGAGACATCCAGCTGGAAGGCCAGCACCGAGACATCCGGCTGGAAGGCAAGCACCGATACATCCGACAGGAAGGTAGGCACCGAGACATCAGACTGGGAGGCAGGCACATCAGACTGGATAGCAGGCACATCAGATTGGATAGCAGGCACATCAGACTGGAAAGCGGGCACCGAGACTTCGGGCTGGAAGGCAGGTATCAGGCATGAAGGGTAAAGGAAAGGATACAGGAACACAGGAGGGACTGGGTCAGGATAAGCACAGAACAAGGTCAGATGCAGGCTCAGGATCAGGTAACAGGCGAACAAGGTCAGGGCTCAAGGAGAGAGATACCAAGACAAACATGTGAGGGCTTGCCGGGTATTTATGGGACTGACAATAATTGTCTTCATGTAACACCTGAGTGCAGGGAGTGTTGTCTGCTCCATACTGCCAGGATCCATCCGCTGGTGGACGTCAGTACTGCGGCCAAAAGATGAAATAACACCAGCAGGGAAAGATTCCCCTGACAGCTCCAAACTGCCAGGAGACACCTGCTGGTGGACCCCAGTACTGCACGCCAAATGATATATCTTACCAGCGGACGGACCCTTTTCTGACACTGTGCTGGGGTTCTTTGCAGATCACAACTCCTTAGGCTATATTTCTTTTGATATATCATGTGACTGTGTATCCCTATTATGTAAGGTTCCAATGTGTGAAATATAAACTGCTAATACTCTGCACTGCACATTATGTCTCTAATAAGTGTTTTTCTTTGTATTTATGTGTTTTTTACATAATAAAAAGGCATCTTTAAAAAAGGCAAGAAAATGGGAATATTTGTGGACTAGAGCCCAAACATGTTCCATGGATGTTGGGGTTGGCTCTCTCATCTTTCTTGAGAAGGGTTCCAAGTCAGGATAAAGTGGAGGGGTGACGGGGTATCTCCTTCTTGTACCTTTGTCAATAGAAAAAGAAGTGAAAAAAGTGCCGTTCACCTTGACGAAGGCCTGAAAGGCTAGATAAAGTGCCAGAGTGATGCTGCCCCCAATAAAGGAACTGTATAGCCCCAATGGAATTGTCTCTTGCCTATTAATTAATCATGGTGGACCAGGTCCAGAAGTAGGAATTTGAGTCTGTCAGCCAGAATCTTAGCAAGGTTTTTCTCATCAAATTAAGGAGATAGATGAGGCAGGCGTTCTGCTCAAGGTGTGGTTCCTTTCTGAAAATTCTCCTTTTAGCAAATGACAGAGAAACTTTTATGCCCCGTACACACGGTCGGACATTGATCGGACATTCTGACAACAAAATCCTAGGATTTTTTCCGACGGATGTTGGCTCAAACTTGTCTTGCATACACACGGTCACACAAAGTTGTCGGAAAATCCGATCGTTCTAAACGCGGTTACGTAAAACACGTACGTCGGGACTATAAACGGGGCAGTGGCCAATAGCTTTCATCTCTTTATTTATTCTGAGCATGCGTAGCACTTTGTCCGTCGGATTTGTGTACACACGATCGGAATTTCCGACAACAGATTTTGTTGTCGGAAAATTTTATATCCTGCTCTCAAACTTTGTGTGTCGGAAAATCCGAAGGAAAATGCGTGATGGAGCCTACACACGGTCGGAATTTCCGACAACAAGGTCCTATCACACATTTTCCGTCGGAAAATCCGACCGTGTGTACGGGGCATTAGTGTTGACGCAAATAAAAATTGGTAGGTTGCATTAAAGCCTAACCTCAAGCAAAATGTTTCTTTTTTATATTGAGCAGAATCACAATCTGTGTTGAGATTTTATCACTACCCCGTTGGGAAAAATGTATCTTTGGGAAAAATATTATCAATTCTGGCCTATTTTAGACAATACAGAACATGAGATGGAATTTCCCAGTGGGAATACAGCAGCAATACAAACTTTTTTTTAATAGAGTTTGGAGAGTTAGAAGCTTTGTCAGATTGTTCTGCTATCTGAGTGTCCTCACTTGGCTAGACTTTAACTTTCAATATTTTTTTTTATTTTATTATTCAAGTATTAGGACAATGTCATGGAAATTACATTCAATGAGCAATAAAACTTATAAGTGTGAGATTAAGCATAAGCATCTGAGTGTACTTCCATCAGTATATGCCGAAATACAACACTTAAAAACATTAAACTGAGATATATATATAGTATATTTGGTGGAAGTATTTGTGAGGTTGATAAGATGAACTAACATAGAAGGATAAAAGTTGTTAGTGGCCAGATCATGAAATATGTTTCTAATTCTTTAGGGACTAACTCCGTAGAATCCCAATGAGCCACTTGTACTACTGGAAATGGTTATAGTACAGGGAAAAGGTATAGCGTAGGAACCGAAGGAGGGGGATAGGGAAGGGGAAGGGGAGGGGAAGGGATAAGAGCTCATTTGGCTAGACTTTAGATGTAATTATTTACAAAATGAAAAAATAAATAAATATATATATATATATATTATATACTCTGTCTCTAATATTAAAGTTAAGTTCCAAAAATGTGAAAATAATGTACAGTAATTGACCAAAGTACCCCTACGTGTTCCACTATTTCCCAGGCTGCAGGATTTAAAGGTTTAAAGTGATGACTCATTTGTCTAGCACAGTCAGGACAATCCCATAAAAGTGAGGGGATCCCTGATGGTTACCAGAACTAATGTTCCCCTTGGAAGATTTTCCCTTTTTCCCTTTTACTTTCATTGGTAACCATAAACAGGAAAAATAGAGAGGGTGAATATCTCCTTAATTGGGGCACACACAGCAATAAAAAAGCTAACAGGTGTTTTAATCCATCTTATTTCCTGGTGTCTAAATCGAATGTACCATCTAGCTCATCTAGCTCTTTACAAGAGCAGTTAAGGATATGATAACCACTCCAAGCTCCTTATCACTATAAGGAGTCAAAATGGCTGTGGATGTAAAGGTTTTTATTTTTTTGTTGAAAATCCCCATTACATTCATATGTCAATGTATTAGATAGACTGTATTAAGCAAATGAATTGGTCTGCTTAACATTCTATACAGATAGCATTACATAAAAGTTTCAGGCAATCTGTTTGCCTTCTCACTTTTTTGTTGACATGTAATTCATATTGTGTGACATTTTGGTGTTTAGGCCAAGATATAACCGTGTGCTCTGAACTGAATAAGTTGACCTTTCAGTTTAATGCTGAAATAGTTACACTACTTTCAGTATTGCTGAGTAATTAACTCTGCCATTGCAGTTCCTTCTTAATAACTTTTTGATACATACCTCGGGCAATTTGATAAATCTGTACTGCAGCTTTTTTGATATAGAAAAAATAAAATAAATAACTTTGTTGACTTGGACTGTAGAACTATGTAGCCATCTAAGTTTTGGATTTTATCTTCTTGTTATGAATCACTATGTGCTCTGTGTTCTCTTGACTTTTATAAAAGACTCAAAATAAAAGGGCACATTCCCCATGGAAGTTGTATTAAAAAGTAGGAGCAGGATAAGATATACTTTCTTTAGTAAATGCCAATGTCAGAGCTGGAATGAAACTGCTTATTTTAGATAAAAATCCACTCTAAGCAAAAAGTTCAATTCTTGGTGTATAGCAGTGGTTTGGATAATTTACCTTCGTCTTGCATGTCTTGAGGATTCCAGATATTGAATAAACTTGCCAATACTATGACCATTGCAAATGCAAGTGTGGTGGTTTCCACCCTGTTGCTTAATTTTCTTATTTTTTAAAAATAAACTAAACTGCCCAAAAAGGCAAAACAAAGACACGAGAACTAGTCACCACCAGTGTTGTTTGTGGTCTGCCTGCAGCTGATCTTTTCCCATTACTGACTTACCATGCTTTATTCTGCACTGTGTCTCTGTGTGGAGGTGATATTGAAGAGAATATGGTACACTTCTGGTAAATCATTTTTATTGAGTCAAAAGGAAACAATCATGACACAATAAGCAAAAGAGTAGTTGTTTCCCAGGCAGGGCAAAGTAATAGCGGTAACAATACCAGTATCAGTATTAGCATTTGAACCACCTACCCAGACCAACTCAACAACAAAGAAAAACACAAAATAAAGGGAAGGGGAGAGGGGTGGGGATGGGCCTCATCGGGGAGAGAGGGCTCCCATCTGGGATAGGGTAGGGATAAGAGGAGAAAAAAATGGGGGGGATGGGAAAGGAAAAGAAGAACAAGATAAGTTGGAAAAAGGGAAGAATGTCCTGCAGTTTAACAAGCAAAAGGTCGCTTGGGGACACCCATGCTAGCCGAGGGCAGGAGGATATGGTACACTACTTAAAACAGCTTCCCTGCCTTCTCTGTCGTGGTTTGTCTGAGGAAGGAGCTGGTCAGAGCCCTGAAAAATTATACCTTTTGATTTGTGACTAATACATTGCATATGACTACGTATGTGATGTGCTGGTGATTTCTATGAATTTGCGTGGAGGCCGCCATCTTGGTACAGACAGTTTTTTCTCCCTCATATCAGAGCATCCAGCAAGAATAACAACCAACAGGAAAGTACTGACATCCCTAAATTTCTCTCCAAATCTCATGAGACTAGAAGTCAGAGGCAGCAGTGCCTTAGTCTCACATTGCAGATATTAAATGATGAAGCCCTATACCCAGCAATGCTTAGGCACCCTCTTATACCAGCTAATGCCAATTTCCAGGGCAAATTTCAGACATTTCTAGATGTTCCTATATAACATTTTAAATCTTCACTTTTTGAGTTTTGTTTCACTTTGAAACATTAGTATTTCTTAGTTTTAAAATGAATATGTATGAAATATATATTCACAGTGGTACAAGGTTTTGTTCACATACTAAGGGTCCATTTAGATCTATGCATGTGTGTGGAGGTGTTTTGTTCTGTAGTGTTAGGCAGGTGCATTGTCATGTGTTAGGAGAAATCACAAGTGCCAATCTAAGTATAGCAATAGGACGACTATTTCTGACGTCACTAACTGGATGTGAGGGGTTACTAAGGTGACACGTTTGCGGAGCATGTGCTCCTTCTTCAGGCCTAATATTGTTGTCTGTCATATATAACTGTATTTTGCCTTATTTATATTTTCCATTCTTACCTGTTTTTATTATTGCAGGGTAACAGCACATTTGTGCAGCCTTCTTCTCGAGAGTCTAAAAGCCCTGGAGGTTCATTTAGAAAAAAATATGAGTTTGTTTAGTTGAGACATGGACTGCTCCTTCTTTATCTTGTACTTCTTTATTGGCCCGTGAATGTGGGAGGCGCCTTCACAGACCAAAAGAGAGGTGGGCACAAGCCTTGACTTGACAGCTCATTGGAACTTGCAAAACTAAGTTATCCATATTTCGGCTGCTTGGGGAAAAAAGCTGCAGGTATGTGCAGGAGCCCTTAAAGGCCTGTATTTTATTGAAATCACAAGTTTAGGTAGTATAAAATGACAGGTTTATTTGAAAATGAAATTCTTCCTTTGCAGCCCAAATAATAAAAAAGACATAGGTACTTCACATGTACGTGTGTATTTTATTATAGTACTTCAAATATAAATATCATTCTTACAGGATGCTGTAGACTTTTCTATTTCTGGTTTTACATTTTAGTTTTAAACTTTTGTTGAAGGATGTAAACAACAGAGGCACAGCCCCATCCAGGGGTAAACAATTTGATGCAAAAAATATATATATTTTTGGAACTTATACAATTTTATCAAACAAGCAAAACATGAATAAGTGTCTTCTTCCTGTATACAACATGACTAATATGGTCAAGACGAAGACAGAGTAACCAGGGTAACTCAAGCTATAAAAGCTATGGAATCTCTATGGTTGCTCTTCCTGCATACAACATTAAAATGATCCTTTGTCTTCCAGAAGCACATGAATATAGCAGTACCTTCATAACCGGGGCCATCAGCTGTTTAAAGTGTACTCTTCTTTTTTTTTTTTAGAAAAGATTCAGTCTAAGCAGACCAAACAGTGCTGCTATTAATATGCATATATTTATTTTTTAATCAAAAGTTAGAAGCAAAGCTATCTTTTCTATCTCAATCTCCCCTCCCCCTGACCATTGATATATGCAGAGAGAAGTGACTGTCACTAGCATACTACTTTCAGGATAATACACAAGATGGCGGCACCAAGTTTACAAATAACTGTATCTTAGGAAACAGTATTTTTGCTCATTGATTATGCTCTGGGTATTATTTTCTTGTTTTTTTTTTCTTGGTTCAACAGAAGTTTCTGTAAATACTGACAAGGCAAAGGGTTGGTTTAAAACTCCAAATACACATTTCAATGATTTTTAAGCCAAGACTGCCAAGTCCGCAGAAAGGTAGCCCTAGAATCATATTTCACTAAAGTTCTTTCTGAGATCATGATGGATTTCACTTTCAGAATTTTTATTTCAAACAATAGATTACATTTCTCCATTTGTGCATCATGTGGGTCCAGGCAAACATTGCTACATGTTGGACCAATGTGTGAACCGTGAATTTCAGTCTTATGCCCCATACACACGGTCGGACATTGTTCGAACATTCCGACAGCAAAATCCTAGGATTTTTTCCGACGAATGTTGGCTCAAACTTGTCTTGCATACACACGGTCACAAAAAGTTGTCGGAAAATCCGATCATTCTGAACACGGTGACGTAAAACATGTACGTCGGGACTATAAACGGGGCAGTAGCCAATAGCTTTCATCTCTTTATTTATTCTGAGCATGCATGGCACTTTGTGCGCCGGATTTGTGTACACACGATCGGAAATTCCGGCATAAAATTTTATAGCCTGCTCTCAAACTTTGTGTGTCGGAAAATCCGATGGAAAATGTGTGATGGAGCCCACACACGGTCGGAATTTCCAACAACAAGGTCCTATCCCACATTTTCTGTCGGAAAATCCGACCGTGTGTACGGGGCATAAGGGATTTTTTCGCCAATAGTAAGAAAGTCAGAGCATACAAAGTGCATGAAAAATGCACCATAGCATGTTTTGTGATATTTAGCAAGGTCTGTGCAAATTTTCCAAGTGTCCCAGGGTGTTCCTGTCAGATGTGGAGAAGGGAGAGCTGGAGGTGGGAGAAAGCTCCATTTGGGACTCTTATTGCCTGCCATTTTCCTTGAGGATATGTGACGGGGTCCTGGGCTGTGTAGATGAAGCTTATTTTTGGCTCCTGGTCATACCAGGAGGTGAGCAGGTTGTGAAGGAAAGTATCAGGGTGTTTAGAATCAGCAGACTGATACACAGGTCAAGGGCTGACATTATGGACAATCAGGTGTGGTACAAAGTCAGAATGACAGAAGCATAGCCAGAAAGGCAGATGGCTGAGGTAGGTGGCAGGGGTCAAGGTCAAAGATCCTGAAAATAAGAGTAGCCAGGCAGTGTAGTGAGACAGATATATATATTAGCAATCCCTGTTTGTCAGGCACTAAGTGAGTTCCCTCTATAGGCAGTTAACAAGGGTCAGGGATGCACAGCAGAGACCTGGGTTGTAATGGTTCCTGAATAGTAATGACCAGAAAATGGCAGAGGTTTAAAGGAGTTGTAAAGGCAGAAGGTTTTTCTATCTTAATGTATTCTATGCATTAAGATAAAATGCCTTCTGTTTGTCTCAGCCCCCCTAATGCTTACCCGAGGTCCTTCTCTGCCCAGCGATGTCCACGAGTACCTCG
This sequence comes from Lithobates clamitans, assembly GCA_037952925.1. NCBI lineage: Eukaryota > Metazoa > Chordata > Amphibia > Anura > Ranidae > Lithobates > Lithobates clamitans. The sequence goes on along the minus strand of JBBGZY010000125.1, from coordinate 1,000,545 downwards.
GCCACCCGAGATTCTCCTTCCTGATTGGCAAGGACACAGCAGCGGTGCAATTGGCTCCTGCTGCTGTCAATCAGTCAGTTAGCCAATCAGTGGAGGTCAGGGGTCGGGGGTCTGTGTCTTAATTGACACAGGGAGCTGTGACTCGGCTAGGGGCCCCCATAGAAAGCTGCTTGCTGTGGGGGCACTGAACAGGAGGGAGGGGTCAGGAGCATGGAAGAGGGACCTGAGAAGAGGAGGATCAGGGCTGCTCTGTCCAAAACCACTGCAACAGAGCAGATAAGTGTAACATGTTTGTTATTTTTAAGGGGGAAAAAACGAGCCTCTAAATCACTTTGAGGCTGATTATTACAAAAATCTCCTGAGTGTACTTTCACTCAAAGCAATTCCATTCATGCACCTTCTGCTTCTGGTTTTATGTGGAAGAAGATTAACTGAAAAAAAGTCTTCAGATTTTCCTGCAAGCACTGCTTTTCTTGTGCAGCTACTCTGATGACCTATTAGGTTAATAGTACTGCATGGACCTTGATGAGGTAGACACACCTTGAATGCTTTTCCTGAACAATTGTATGTTAGTGCAAATAAAAAAAAGTATTATGGACACTACTCAACTGTTTCTATGCTCCTATGCATATACTTATTGTGCAGAGTATTGCAATTAAGCGCAAGAAGCTTGTTGTATGCAAAGGATAGCTTTACTTTCATGGAGGATGTCTTTATCATGGACAGGAAGAGAACAACAAAGAAATGCATATAACACAATAAATATGGTACTTCCTCTGATTACCTTACCATAGATAACACACTATAATACTGTAGCGCCACCTGTTGGATAGAAAGGTATAATGCATATACACAGTCACAGTATATAAGCAGATTGCTGTTGTTCTTCCAACATTCCTCCTCAACAGCATGTGCTTCGTCAAATGATATTCATCTTATGACGTTTCTTTAACAAAGGCTTGGTGAGTGCATTAGCAGTCATCTCCTCTGACGGGCTGTATTAAATGTCAATAACACCTGGCTCTTGATTGTCCCTCAGTAGCTGATACTTGACGTTGATGTGTTTGGTTCTAGGATTGACCCTTTCTGATTGCATAAGCTTTATACATCCCTGGCTGTCTTCAATAATAGTAATTGGTTTTGACATGTCTACTCCAATGTCCACAAAAAGTTGACGAACTGCACTGCAATGTACTCTGCTTTAGTTGAATATAGAGCGACAGTTGCTTGCTTTCAAATAGACCAAATTATGGTTCCTTTATCATACTGGAAGATGAATCCACTTGTGGATTTGTGATCTGTGCAGTCCCTGGCCCAATCAGCATCCACATATCCGACCAGCTTTGGATGTGATGTTGCTGATAACCGTAACTTCATCTGAATTGTTCCTTTGAGGTACTGCATCACTCTTTTTACTGCGTTCCAGTCACCCTGACAGGGAGCTTAACTTTCCTGCATGGTATGCTCACTGCTGCGGCTATGTCTGGTCTTGTCACAGTGGCAACATATAACAGCTTACCAATTGCTCTGCGATACATGTCATTGTTGGGTAGCAAGTTTTCTGCTTCATTATTCTTTTGATAGACTGGTTCCATAGGAGTTTTCATCTCCTTTGCATCTTGCATATGGAATTGTTCAAAGATTTCAGAGATTTTCTGAGATTGGTTGAGAAGATAACTTCCATCTTTCTATCTCTCTCTATTTGGATTCCCAGATAGTAGCTAATGTTCCCTAGCTCTTTGATTTCAAAATTTTCTTTCAGCTTGTGAACTATCTGATTGTAATCCCCTTCTTTTTCAAAACAGGTTATAATGTCATCATTATAGATACAAATGTATATCCATCTGTCTTCTTGATTCTTGGAGTAGAGACAAAGGTCTGCTTTACTTCTTGAGAATCCCTCTCTGGTAAGCACTTCATTCACTTTCTCATTCCACATCCTTGCAGATTGCTTAAGACCGTAGATGCTCTTCTGAAGTTTACACACAAGATTGTCGCCTTGCTCAAACCCTGGTGGTTGCTCCATGTAGAGATCCTCCTTAATGTCTCCACATAGTAAAGCAGTTTTCACGTCTAGGTGTTTGACTTGCATGCCCTTCCTGGCTGCAACACTTAGAAGTGCTCTGATGGTGGAGTGTTTTACAATGGGAGCGAATGCTTCATCGTTATCTTCACCGAATTCTGGGAGTAACCCTTGGCAACTAGTCTGGCTTTGTATTTGTGGATATTCCCTTCTGCATCTGACTTCACTTTGAAAGTCCACTTACTTCCTATAATTCTGCGGTTAGGAGGGAGCTCTGTGAGTGTCCAGGTTTTATTTTCTTGAAGTGACTTTAATTCTTCTTCTGCTGCCTTTCTCCATTTATTGGCTTCACATTTTGGCAGCTTTTCTATGTCTTCTCAGGATGTTGGTTCAAGTATGCTGTGTATTTTGACAGTGTATGACAGCCTGCAGGGTGGCATCCCCTTTGTAATCCGAATGGATCATCTGCTTTCAGGCAGTTCAGCAGGATCTGGTGGAAAAATTAGGCATTGCGAGTTCCACCTCTTGTTCTGACTCCTGCATAGGTTTGATTTGGCCGACCTTTTTTTTCTGGTTTGCTTGGCATACTCACTTCACAGCTTTCGGGGATCATTGTTTCTGTTGATGGGCTCTCATCAAAAGAAACACTACTGCTTATTGACACTTTATCAGTCTTTGGGTGTAGGATTCTGTAACCCTTAGTTTGCTCACTGTAGCCTTCTAGAATGTCCTCTGTTCTCCAGCTTGGATCACTTTTCACTTGTAATATAGGCCTATGCTTTACATCCAAACACTCTGATGTGCCCTATGTCAGGCTTTGATCAATGCCACATTTCAAATAGAGTACTTTTAATGGCTTTTGAGGGTAGTCTGTTCTGTAGGTATGTTGCAGTCATGACTGCTTCTCCCCAGTACTTGTGAGGTAGGTTGGCATCCGACAACATGCACCTGGCCATTTCTATAACAGTGGGATTTTTCCTTTCTGCTACACCGTTTTGTTCAGGAGTGTATGGTGTGGTTGTCTGGTGTACTATTCCTTGTCCCTTCAGATATGAGGCCACTTCTTTGCTTATGTTTTCTCCCCCATTGTCGGTGCGTATTATTCCTGGTTTCTGTTGGAATCTGTTGCTAGACATGGCAACGAACTCTTGAAGTTTCTCTGATATTTCATTCTTGTGTTTCATTAGAAAAGTGGTTGTGTACCTGGAATAATCATCAATGAATGTTAGTAGATATCTGTTCCCGCCTGACATGGGAGTTTTCATTGGACTGCATACATCACTGTGTATGAGCTGCAGGGGGTGGGTGGATTTTCTTTGAGATGCCCGTGGAAGGAGAGCACGTGTGGCTTTTGCTTCAATACAGCACTTGCATTTCATGAGCACTTTGCAAGGCGCTATTGTTAAATCTTCTGATAAACATCTCTTTATAATGTCCTGTATGGCTTCTTGACTTCTGTGTCCGAGCCACCTGTGCCATAAATGAATACATTTGCTGTGTAGGTCAATAGAGACTATATTGGCTTGCTTGTCTGTGGTGATGAGCCTGTATAGGTGATCATCCAGTTTTCCGTTTGCAAGGAATCACTTATCATTGGGAATTGTGCATTCCTCCCCCTGGAAGTTAACCAAGAGACTGTTGATTGCAAGACTTTTCACTGATAGAAGGCTGCCTTCTAGTTCTGGAACATACCGCACTTTCTTTACAAGGATACTGTGCTTGCCTCCTTGTGGTGTAATGCAGTTCAGGAAGCCCTGGCCTTTACCTTCGGAAGTGATGCTTTTCCCGTTTGCTAGGAAAACGTCTTTTGCACTGTAATCAATGTTTGTGAAGAAGACCTCATCGCTAGTCATGTGGCTTGTCGCTCCTGAGTCTATGCACCAGCTGCGTGGCTTGCTACTTTGTGTTTTCCTTAAAGCTGCCACTCCATGATATGTCTGCAGTTTCCTTTGTGATTGATTTGACACTTTCTTTTGTGGATAGCTTTGGCTTCTGCTGCTCGGCTTTCCAGATAGAACAGTCCTTTTTTAAGTGACTGGTCTTCTTACACCGAAAACAGGCTCTGCTTTCTTTGTTGTGCTTTATGCCTTTGTACATCTTAAGAGCTTTGCCATCAGGGTGCATATTTTCTTTTCTTCTGTCATATTCATCAATGTATTTCCCTTTGACATACTCCAGTGTCAGCTCCTGCTGGGTCTGGTTTCTAAAGTGTTAATAAGAGCAGTATATGTCTCTGGAAGGCTGCAAAGGAGCAGGACAACAATATGATTATCTTTGATGTCCTCTCCGATGGCATGCAGCTGCACTATGATCTCTAGCATAGCATTCACGTGGTCACACATTTGCTGGCCTTCTTCTTGTCTCATTTCATAGCAAACTTTCATAGCAAAAACAGTTAGACTTGAATGCTCATGCAGCTTTTGTAATGAAGTCCACATACCTCTGGCTCTTTTCTCTGTTGTTATGTGGATAAGCTGGTCATCTTCTACTAATAAGCTTATAATTGCTTTTGCCTGTCTGTCCTTCCTATCCCAGTCCTCCGTCTCTCCATCCGTGGGTCTGTCTGTATTCAGCACTTGCCACAAGTCATACTTGGTGAGAAAAACTTCCAGTTTAAACTTCCACAGCTGGTAAATGGCATTGTTCAGCTTTGCAATTGCAAACTTCACATCTGTACTGCTTGTCATCTTTCAGTAACTTGTATACAGTACTCACTTATTCCCTGTAGAATTCTTTCCAGTGCCTGGTTGCCTGCTGGGTGCCCTGCTGGGTATGCTGGGTGCGCTGGGGTATCCTCTCCAATGCCTGGGTGCCTGGTACCCATAACCTATTATGCAGAGTATTGTAATTAAGCGCAGGAAGCTTGTTGTATGCAGAGGATAGCTTTATTTTCATGGCGGATGTCTTTATCATGGACAGGAAGAGAACAACAAACAAATGCATATAACAAAATAAGGATGGTACTTCCTCTGATTTACTTACCATAGAAAACGCACTATAATACTGCAGCGCCACCTGCTGGATAGAAAGGTATAACGCATATATATATATATATATATATAGTTTACAGTCACATAAAGAAAGCTACTTGCTGTTGTTCTTCCAACAATACTGACTACCAATAGCAAGGAGCCAGTCACTGGTTCCAGCCTCAGCATGTCTTGTTTAGGTAGGACGTTTGATTGTGTTGTATCATACTAAGTCTGGGCAGTCAGCTGGGGCAATAGGGGCATATGACATCTGATCAGCTGGAGCAATAGGGGACTGGGTTTATATAGGACCTAGTTTCAGCCTGGCCAGCCTGATGTTTTTGGCAAAATGTGTGGTATTTAACCTCCCTGGTGGTTTTCCCAAGTGTGGCTCGGTGTTAAATTTCAGTACCATTAGCGGTGACCCCGAGCCACACTCGGGGTTGCATTGCAGGATCCTGGTGCAGTGTACTTACCTTGTCCCCAGGATCCTGCGATGTCCCCCGCTGTGTCTGCGGGTTCTGTCCTCTGCCCGATGCCTCTGTGTGCTGAGCTCCGTTCCCTGCGAGTGCCGGGACGCACAGGGGCGGAGCCCGGCGGCAAATTCAAAAAAATTGAAAATTCATAACACATACAGTACACTGTAATCTTACAGATTGCATTACTGTATGAAATCATTTCACATCCCTTATGTCCCTAGTGGTTTGTCCAGTGCCCTGCATACAGTTTTATATTATAAATACTCTTCTTTCAGCCTGGAAACTTGATATTGTCCATTGCCGCTAAAAAGTGTCCCTTTATGTCAAAAGTGGTTTAGACCAGCTAGAACACAACAATAGTAAATTAGAACACTTGCAGAATTGAGCGATAGTGAATCGTGGGGAAATTAATTTTATTATTATTATATATATTTTTATTTATTTATAGTTATTTATTATATTATAATTTATGATTTTGCGTTTCAAACTTTATCATACCCGAGACTCTTGTTTGGACAGATTTAAGTGTGTTATTGCTAAGAATTACAGGCCTACAATATAAAATGCCAAATTTCTATGCAAAACAATTGTACCGCTTTGAGACGCCAAAATCTGACATAATCATACCACCAGGGAGGTTAAAACTACAAAAGGATATGTGGGGGTGAGAGACCATACAGGTTGGGACTGGAGTTTGCCTAACATTCTAGTTTGATTAATTTGTGTGGGTTACAATATATTTGGTAGCTGTAGAGTGCTGTACTTTGTTAGCCTCAAAGTAAAAGGATAAAAAGCCTGGAATTAAAGTGATGTATTTCATTGGCTAACTCAAAAAGTTGATAATGCAAGAATTCATAACACTATAAGATTCTTCATTGGACATTTTTACTCCGTATGAATGAAAAATGTCACCTTATTAGGTTTCAGGTATCACAGCATACCTGACAGCAGTGTTTCAAAGCTTGCATTTCAGTCTGACATACAGCAATTAACAGAAATTCAGAATTTATAAAGCTTGCCTGAGATTTCAGAAAAAAAGGGGACAGAAAGCTGAAATTCCACTCTGCAGAGCTCCCTGAGGAGAGCTCTAAGAGCTGATTGGAGGGAAGGGGCACATCCCCCTTCACACAGCACACAGGAGCAGAGAAGAGACTGTCTATCAGCTGGAGATCCCTCCCCTGTCACCTTATTTCTCTTGGTGTCAGGAAAAATTGTCAGAAGTGATTTATGCTGATAGCAAGGGAACAGAGCAGCTGACAGAAATTACACTAAGTGGTCTTAATTGAGACAAGTACACACTATAGAGGGATATGCTTGAATAATATTTTATGTCTGAGGTTTACGACCACTTTTAACATGTGATAATACCAGATCAGGTATTAAGGTGGGTGCAGGCTTTAGTAAAAATTACTCCTTTAGTAAATTGTCTCCATTAATCTGAGAGGCAGCACAGAGACCTAAGGTAACCCTGGAGGATTGTCACTAAATTTTGCAGTTGATTGAATGCTATTCACCCTAAGGAGAAAGAACTCCTGCATAAATGCAATTTCTCTGTTTACCCAGTCATTTTTCATTTTGGACATGATTATTTTTTTGTCTGCATTACCTTTATTTATCTTTCAAATGAAGTTTCAGACAATGTGAATGGAAATGGGATATACAGTGCCTTGCAGAAGTATTCACCCCCCTTGGCATTTTTCGTGTTTTTTGTTGCCTCACAACTTGGAATTAACATGGATCGTTTGAGGATTTGCATCATTTAATTTACAGAACATGCCCACAACTGGGAAGATTTTTTTTTGTATTGTAACGCAAACAACAATTAGGACAAAATAACAGAAAAAGTCAATGTGCATACCTATTCACCCCCCTAAAGTCAATACTTTGTAGAGCCACCTTTTGCGGCTATCACAGCTCCATGTCGCTTTGGATAAGTCTCTATGATCTTGCCACATCTTACCACTGGGATTTTTGCCCATTCCTCCTTGCAAAACTGCTCCAACTCCTTCAAGTTGGATGCTTTGTGCTTGTGAACAGCAATCTTTAAGTCTGACCACAGATTTTATATTGGATTGAGGTCTAGGCTTTGACTAGGCCATTCCAACACATTTACTTGTCCCCTTAAACCACTCAAGTGTTGCTTTAGCAGTGTGTTTGGGGTCATTGTCCTCTTGGAAGGTGAACCTCCGTCCTAGCCACAAATTACACACAGAGTGGTACAGGTTTTGCTCAAGAATATCCCTGTATTTAGCACCATCCATCTTTCTCTCAACTCGGACCTGTTTCCCAGTCCAGACTGCTGAAAAACATCCCCACAGCATGATGCTGCCACCACCATGTTTCACTGTGGGGATGGTGCTCTTTGAGTGATGTGATGTGTTGGGTTTGCGCCAGACATAGCGTTTTCTTTGATGGCCAAAAAGTTCAATTTTAGTCTCATCAGAGCAGAGCACCTTCCTCCATACATTTTGGGAGTCTCCCACAATCACTTTTCGCCAACTTAAAATGTGCCATTTTGTTTTTTTGCTGAAAGTAATGGCGTTCTTCTGGCCACTCTTCCATAAAGCCCAACTCTATGGAGCGTACGGCTTATTGTCGTCCTATGTACAGATACTCCAGTCTCTGCTGTGGTACTCTGCAGCTCCTCCAGGGTTACCTTAGGTCTCTGTGCTGCCTCTCTGATTAATGCCCTCCTTGCCTGGTCCGTGAGTTTTGGTGTGTGGCCCTCTCTTGGCAGGTTTGCTGTTTTGCCATGTTCTTTCCATTTGGTTATGATAGATTTGATGGTGCTCCTAGGGATCATCAAAGATTTGGATATTTTTTTTATAACCCTGACTTGTACTTCTCAAAAACATCGTCCTTACTTGTTTGGAGAGTTCCTTGGTCTTCATGGCAGTGTTTGGTTAGTGGTGCCTCTTGCTTAGGTGTTGCAGCCTCTGGGGCCTTATAAAAAGGTGTGTATATGTAATGACAGATCATGTGACACTTAGATTGCGCATAGGTGGACATCATTTCACTAATTATGTGATTTCTGAAGGTAATTGGTTGCACCAGAGCTTTTTATGGGCTTCATAACAAAGGGGGTGAATACATACGCACATGCCAATTATCATTTTTTTATTTCTGAAAAATAGTTTTATGTATATATTTTTCTAATTTTACTTCACCAACTTAGACTATTGTGTTCTGATTCATCACCATCACATATAATTCAGATTAAAAAAACATTGAACTAAAGACTGTAATGTAAAAAATTAGGTAAAAAGCCAGGGGGGTGAATACTTTTGCAAGGCACTGTAATGCATATGGCCTTATTTATTTACAATTAAAAGATCAGTAATGATCTTTTTTCTGAATCAATTTAATCTGACCTTACAGAGATTAAGAACAGTGCAGAAAGATGATTGCTGTGCACTTTGCTCTTTGCCTTATTAAATAATCTTGGAAATTATTCTTCCAGTGCAGTGTATGTTCATGCAATTTGTATCTTATCTTCTCTGTAATCTAATCAACAAGGCAGTTACTGTAATTTTATCATTTAGCATTGTGATTGAAGTCTGAAAGCAGTGAAGAGTCACTGTAATGGATTTTTTTTTGCTCTTGATGTTTCAGTAGTCATCAGTGTTTTTTTTAAGAGTTATTGTCTTTTCAATTTCCAGATGAGTCATTTGGTATTTTGCCCTCTCTGAAGAGCCCTATAATGATTCACAACAGCTTATTAAATTTCTTTGGCTTTGGGGGGTTTGTAGAGAGAGTAGGAGAGTGGGGAGATGCTCTCCTTTCCAATAACAGCAGCATTCTCCCTAACTGACACCTTTGATGTAGCCCTAAGACAGCACCTGCACCTCCCACTGCTGCCTGCAAGACGTCAGGCTTACGCATTAAAAGCATCTGGTTCTGAATCCTACATCTCACACTGTTCCCTGTATGAACAGCATAGTCTCCAATAACTAATCACTGCCTCTCTTCCACTGTGCCACATCTTCCTTTACTACAAAGCAGCCTTTCTTTTTTTTCTGTTTATTGTTGTTTTATTTATTTTTATACTACCTGTCTAATCACAAAAGCCTTATCCATGTTAGAGCTTATAGAAGGTAAGTTCAAAGCCTTATTCTCTACAAATAAAAAAATCTTTTTTAGCAATACAGTCCAGCTTAAACAAACAATGATTGTGAATATCATGCTCTGCAACGTTATCATCTTTTATCATCATTCTCATCATTAATTCTGTTACTGCTGATATTGTTTTAACTTATATATTTTTTTTAATTGCTCAAGTATTCAGTATCCAATGCCATGAATGAGTGCATTGAGAGCAAGTCAATGGCTATTGGAAACGTAACAGTCTTATAATTATTGCACTCAGTAAATGAACTGAGCAACGTCAGCTACAGTAATCAGTTCTAGTAGCTAATTAATATTTTATGTCTTTAACATACTTGCTTTATGTTTCAATAATTATTTGTAAGATGTAATTGTACAGTTCAATGAATCCATTGTGTTTTAGGATTCATATGTTTTAGGTGGACATGGGTATCCTGTAATGTTAATAAGTATATTATACTTGTGTAATAGTGGCCCTTTTACCCTCTAGTCTGGGTAAAGTTACAGGCAAGTTACGGATGCACTTGGCTTTGACAGTTCTTTAAATCACTGAAGCTGAACAGCTTTGCAGGCAGTGCTGGCATCCAGACGATTTCATTTGTCCAGAGCGGAGTGTTATGCAGCATTGATTTTGCTGGGATAAAGGCTTAGCATTCTCCTCTTCCCTTTATTGCTGTGCAGACTGCAGCGGTTCTTTTCAATGGAATGATATACAAATGGATGTTTGCTGTAAAATAAGTACAGTGAAGTAACAATAACACATTTGTGCACATTCAATAAGTTGAAGGACGTTCTGATAAGGATTGCACATTTTTTACATTAACTCTTTCTTTTCTTTTCTTTTTTTTTTGCTCAGTCAATGGAACCCCGGGGAGCCAGCTTTCTACTCCTCGCTCTGGGAAGTCACCAAGCCCATCACCAACCAGCCCGGGAAGCCTGCGCAAACAGAGGGTACAGTTCTCCTTTTTTTTCCACTTTTCTGCTTCTCAGTGTCTTTTAATTAAATGACTTTCAGTACATTGCTTCCTGTTGGCACTGTCATGTGTCAGTCAGGAATGTATTCTGCCAGAAGGAGAAGGATCAATTATTCAGTTGGCCTTAATGTGTCACTCAGACATCATATCTTCAGAGGAGATTATATATTACAAGAGTACAAGTGCAATAGACGGGCAAACCATTATCCTGTTATGATTTTTATAGCTTCTTATTCTCAGAAACATAATAAAAATTGCATTACTGCAAGTACCCAAAACTACTTTATTATCACATGTTATATTCATTCATATGTGTATTTTTAAGTAAAGATCTTCAATTTTTTGATACTAAAGGACAAATTATCTAAGATTTCTAAATTATTTTGTTGCTCATAGAAACAACATTCCCATTTTGTTTTTAGTGCAGTATAGGTGTATCAGATGGATGGTCTGGTTGCTGTACTTAATGTACTTAATTTCTTCTGGTTATTCCAGTTTTCTTCCAAAATCCAAAAAAGATACTAGTAAATTGGCTTCTGACTAACATGACCCTTGAGTGACCATGTAAGTGCTTGTATGACTGTGGGAAAGTGATTATATTGTATGTGCCTCTGGGGTAGAGATTTTGGTTCTATGAGGTCTATATATTGCCTGCGAATAGCAGCATAGCAATATAGGAGATCAATAACAAACAGTGTCTAATCTTCAGAAGAAAAAAAGGAGCTACATTAATTACCTATAAGCCACATTCCAACTTTCTCTTTCCTCAAGTTGAGTGAAACTCAGCCTTTAAGATAAGCCCTGCTTCTAACATAGACGAGTTTATTCCAAAAGGAATGTCAGGCAAGCAAAACGACCCCGTGCACCTGGACGGTAATGATTTGGCACAGGTGCAGTGGACCATAAACTTGAGAAATGTGTTTTAGTGAAGCATTTCTGCTTTATTACAGACAGTACAGAACATCTGCCTAAATGCTTCCATTTCACTGGCAAATTATTAAACATTCCTCTTGCGTTTTATATAACATAACACAATTTTAGTAAAATGTACTTGTTCTTTTCTTTGCTAATAAAAGAAGTGTATACTGAGAGAAATATGGAGGATGGCTTGCTGGCCTTCTTAAAATGCTATCATTAATTCAGAACACACACACGCAGCCAAGTGAGGTCAGACAGAATTCCAGATCTGCATACTTGTTCAAGGTCAATATCTTTCAAAAGGAGAGTTCAGCAATGGCAACCTACGTGTTATGTCAGTACCAGTTTCCAGGATGTGAAAGCCAATTTATTTATCTGAAATGCTAAAGAGGATCCAGCTGGGAGGCTGGGTTCCTCTTCTCAGTAATGATGCTCTCATTCTTTAGAACCTCTGTGTTGAGTTTGCTTTGATTTGCGGTATGTGTCCGTTGGAATGGAAGTTGCATAAGTAACAAGAAAATGAAATATATAGAGATATGCTGTTAGGAAATAGACAACTGATGAGGATAAAGCATGGTTGCATAACATACAGTATGGTTAAAATTATATGTGTAGCTATACAAAACATTTAAAAGTTTCAGGAAGACCTGAATCCCCTAATTTTACTAAGACCTCAAGGGATGTTGCACAAGGAAACTGGTTGTTTAGATAATAGTTAGCTCTCCAAGCACTGTTAAATCTGCATGGATCTAATCATTCAAATGAATGAAGGCATGAATCTGCTGTTTAGTTACCATGAACATTTGGGAATTGACTAATACTCTTATTACTATTACTACTCTGTTATTGCTTGTTTGAAACAGTTGTCTATTTTTACAGTACAATTACAACTCAAAAACACACAGTCCTTTAGAACTTGAGCGTGGGAATTCAGGAAACATGCTAACATTTCTAAACCAGGGGTCTCCAAACTTTCTAGACACAGGCCACTTTACTGTCCTTCAGGCTTTAGGGAGTCCAGACTGTGGTCAATGGAAGTAGAAAATGCCCTGATGTCTGTGGTAGTAAGCAATGCAGCATCGTTGGTTTTAATGGGAGGAATAGTGACTCATTGTTGGTATAACTGCGAGTAGTGGTGTCCCATCTTTGCTGTCAGTGGGAAGAATAGTGCTCCAAGGACCAGATAAAGGCAAGCAAAAGGTTGCATCTGGCTCCCTGGCTGCAGTTTTGAGACAAATGCTCTAAAGCAGGCATCACAAAATGGTGGCCAAGTGAAAATCCTATCTGGACACACAATTTAGCAGCCTGTATTGACTCCTCTCCTATGTGTACTCGCTTGTCTGCCACCACCACTTCTGCTGTTAAACTTACAGCAGGGCAAAGGGCGAGACACATGGCCAGTCTGCATGGAGGATGGAGCTTCCCAAATGTTCAAATTAACAAGCAGGTGATGGGTTACTAGGACACTAGGCAGACCTATCAGTCCAAGAAGAGTTGGGTAGCTCCCGCCCTCAGTCCAGACCTGCAGTGCCTAATGTCCTCTGCTATGCTGTGAGTGTAACAGCAGGAGCTGTGGTGGCAGGCAGGCAAGTACACACAGAGGAGGCACCCACCCCCTGCCACGTTGTGTTACTGTAGGACTATGAAAGGGGGGGAGTTGTAACTGCAATGGGGACTGTGGTTTAATGGAGGGGTTGTGTTTGGGGAGGGAGCTGTGATGTGGGGGGGTCTGTGATTGCAAAAGGGGGCTGTGATGTAAGGGGGACTATGATGTAAGAGGGAGGAGCTGTGATACGGGGTAGCTGTGATGTGGTGGAGTTATGATTTCAAGGGGTGGTGTGGTGTAAGGGGGGGGCTTGTGATTGCAAGGGGGGCTGTGATGTGAGGGGGGTCTGTTATTTCAAGGGGGACTGTGATATGAAGAGAGGGGATCTGTGATGTTGAGGGGGCGTGGCATAAGGGGGTACTGCGATGTAAGGGGGGGCCTTTGATTGCAAGCGGGGCTGTGATGTAAGGAGGGGAGCTGTGATTGCAAGGGAGACTGTGTCGTGAAGGAGACTGGCATGTGAAAGGGAGGGATATGTGATGAGAAGGGGGTGACAGAGGACACTGATGTAGGGGGGGTTGGGGTGGCTGGGATGTGAATGATCTGAGTCAGAGAACAAAAATGAGATTCAGACCTCCTGAAGGAAGAAAATTTAACTGGCCAAACATCTATGAATTCAATACCCCTGCTCTAAAGTATAAGAAATATCTTATAATAGGTTATCTTATACCCATAGGATAAGAACATTTGCATGCATTTGTCATATTATTTGGCTTTGTACCTAAATAAAACCAAATAATCGTACCACAAATACTGTGGCATTCTAATGTGTATATATTGACCGCCTTCCATGGTGGACAGCCCTGTTACCCTGTTCCTATCCCAAGCCTATACTGACCCATCATTGTCATGAGCTAGCTCTTCAGCTAATATGGACCTCAAGAGGTGAGAACAGAACTAGTGCCCAAGAAGCTGAATGCAGATCAGATCGCCCAGGCAGAGATTTTTAAGCCCCAATAAGATCTGCAGGTACCTTATTAAGATCCACTAAACTCACAGAGCAAAAGTAGATAAATCATTAAAAGCTGAACTCGGGGATAAGCAAATATTGTCTAAATACAGGAGATCTTTGTGTGCTTTATGTATTTCTTCTAGATCTGTGCAGTAATCTAGTGTGAAACGTTACCTCTTTTCTCTAGATTCCTGTATTGAAGACCAGTCTTTTTGCGCTCTCTTTCCTTTTGCATGGTGATTGGTCTTTTATCCGCCCCCTCCTTTAGATTTCTGCAGGCAGCCTGTAGTGGATGGACCTGCTGGGTCCCTCCCACAGCTCTTCTCTCTGCACAGACTATTGTGCAGCCCAGCAATGGTGTCACTACTACTTTTGCAAGGTGATATCTGGGTTTGCAAAGGCATTTGGTTCACACAAAGTGGATTTATATTGTTTGTGACTATTGAGGAATATATTTCAATTAAAATTTTCGTGCCCAGAGTTTGGCATTAAAGCTCATATCATTTTGTTTGCAAAATACACGCATTATATCCCAAACAAATTAAAGAAAACTTTACTCATGTGATTAAAAAGTGCCAGATCATAGGTGCTTAAGATTTCTATATCTGAAATGTATTTGGAGAATGTGAATATTTTTCCTGCAGTAAACCATTCACGTAAAGCACTATGTCAACCAAAGTATTTTTTTGGATTCTAAATTTTGAATAGAGTGGGGAACCCCTTCAAAATGTTTAGTGATACTTGTATCCCTATTGGAGAAATTTCCCTTTGCTTCCTGTCCTCTATCACTCTAACAGGAAGTGAAAGTAGATTTCTCTTAAACAAAAACATAAATGAGCCATAGAGCACATTTTTAATGAACGTGAAGAAGGGTTAGAACCTCTGTCAGCTGTTTATTGCAGTCTGCATTTCCACTTCCTGTTCTGGTGACACCTTGGAGGAGATTTACTAAAACTGGAGCACTCAGAATCTGGTGCATCTGTGCATGGTAGCCAATCAGCTTCTAACTCCAGCTTGTTCAGGTAAGCTTTGGCAATAAAATATGGAAGCTGATTGGTTTCTGTGCAGAGCTGCACCAGATTTAGCATTCTCCAGTTTTAGTAAGTAACTCCCCTTATGTTGCAGGGTGTAAGTGACATGCGAAGTCTACTTTATATGGACATAGCATTAACAACCTGACAGAGGTTAGAACTATTTCCCACGTTATCCAAACGAAAAAAGTTTTAGCTATGCTTTAAGAATTATTCATATTAATAGAATAGTTATCACAATGTAATTTACTTAGGTAATGTTGTATTTCTTTTTCAACAAAATAAATACAGTAAATACTGCATCTGCTTTTGTATAATATTTTAATTTTCTTTTTATGTACTGATGTGATTTTTCATTGATAAGTTACATTATTAAAATATGAATGTAATTGATTACCCCCATTAGGAACTAGAATCAGTAGTATTTGTGTGAATATATCTTATATTTATGGTTTCTAAATATAGCTGTATAATTAATAGAGTACTGATAAATAGAGGTTTCTAAAGGTCACCTTGTGATCCTGCCAGTAACACACTTCTTATCCTAGAGTGACAGCACTCACTTACTGTCCTGTATCAATGAAGAATCATTGTTGTCCCCCTTGAACAGGATGTGTGTTAAGACTACAGAACACCCCCCCCCTTCATGTACATAACGGGGGGGGGTGTTCTGTTGTTGTCTGCTCACTTTATTTCTGGCAAGATCAACAAATATATATATACAAATATGGAAGCTGGAAATTACTGAAGTAGACACTGCTATTTAAGTGATCTTCTGATGCATTGTGTATACAGGAGGTTGGCTGCTCTGCTCAAGCACCATTCAGAGGGTGCTTTGATTGGACAAGGTGGAGAGCGTGACATCACCACCCCACCTTTCTACCTCGTCCAATCAAAAATTGCATTGCCTCCATTATGAAAGTGCAAAGCATTCTCTGAATGGCACCCATGCTGAGTGGCCAACCTCCTGTGTTCACAATGCATCAGGCTGGCCACTTAGCATGGGACCCAGAAGCAAGTGGAGGCCACTAAAGTAGCAGTGTGTACTACAGTGATTTTCAGCTTACTGGGGCATCAGCCAGGTATGGTATATACATAGTTACATAGGTCCAAGCTGGAACAATGTAACTATGTAAAGATTATACCATGCCTGGAATTTCTCTTTAAAGAAAACCTGTCATAAGGGAAACATGAGGGGTGCCATAGCTGGCTATGCTATGAAACCTGATCTGGTAACCTGATCATTGTGTCAACTCACTGGCTTCAATATTTTTGGCTGGAAGTAATGCAGAGCAGGAGTAAAATTTTAATCTGCATACTTTTTCAAGGTCAATGACTCAAAGTATTGACAAAAGGAGGTCTGCATGACAGTCCAGGCAACTAGCATTTTCAGAAGTAAATGGCAATTTCCATGTTTTTTTCCCATCAAAACTCAATAAAAAAATGGAAAAAAACACTTAATTCAGGAAATAACTATGCTGTGTCATTGTGTAAAACATTTTTTGGAAAATGTATCATCTCTTTTCTCAGTTTTCTGCCTTCAACAACTCCAGTAGTCTCTTACTCCATGAAGTGTGAAAATTAGTATCACCCTGCCATCCCTTCCCTGAGTAAGAACAAAGTTCCTAGTATTTATAAGACTTAAAGCGGAGTTCCACCCAAATTTTGAACAATATCTGTATGTATTCTCTTCCTTGCCTGGATGCTGACATGCCGTTTAAAAAAATTTAAATCGCCCATTAATTACCTTTTATTTTTCTATTCTTCTTTGCACTTCCTGGTTCTCCTCCCGTGGGAGTAGGCATGTTTCTAGCCTCTCCCAGACTCCTGGGAGCTAATCTCAGGCTTCCCAGGATGCCACTGAGCATGTGCGGGAACGAGCAGTGAATGCTGGGAGCACAGCATTCACCACATCCAGGAAATAAATGCTTGTGGGCTTCAAATGCCCACAATGAAGATGGAAACCGCCTGCAGTGAATAATATAAGTTATTCTTTCCGACGAAATCTGACACAGGCGGACATATTACACACAATATGTGAGTATGTAATGCTGAGAAGAAAATTTTGTGAATGAACTCAAAAAAAAAAAACGATAGATAGGTGGACCCCCGCTTTAACTATCCTTTGTTTGATTTAGCATAAACCAAAGAAGGGCTTTCAGGATCTTTTTAGAAGCCCCCGTGGGGGGCTGCACAATCTCTAATTTTCCAGAAGTAGGAGTTATATTTCATAACATAGCCGTCAATTACAGTGTTGTGTTTGATTAGCATGGTCTTCAAGTAAATGTAAACTGTATTGGCTATTACATTGTTAACATGATCTTTCTTCATGTTCATTGAAGGGCACAGGGCTGTAGACTTTTGACCTGTGGGTATACTGCTGCATACATGAGTATTGGACACTACACATAAACAATAGGGACTGGCTCCATCTAGTGGCTATTCCTTTGTGCCTTCCATAGAGCTAATTTTAGCTTAGTGTCCTAGGGAAGTAAAAAGTCAATCTCCAGCTATGCTAGATCAAGACTTTTTGAGCTGATTGCTGTTACTGACAGTTTCATGCCATAGCTATGATTATTTTTGCACTAACCTACTAATTGAGTCTTGTATAGTTCAGGCCAGCCCAGTTTAGCACTTAGAGCATTCACTTTTACTGAATGCACACATCCCTGTAATCTGTGTTGACATGCTATTACTAGTTGTTGTTTTTAATGTTCAGATCTCTATCGTGCTTTTGGATGACACACTGGAAACATCAAACGCTAAGTAAAAGCAAATTCAGTTTCCAGCTTTTATATTTTCTCAGATTCACCCTGGGCACAAAGTGACCCACTGAACAGTACACACTTTTGTTTGAAAATCTGTACATAAACATCACCAAGTTAGCCTACTTTTAAAAAGATATTCATGTTATGGTTTCTTGCCACAAGCAAGGCATAAAGCCGAGTTAGGACTCATTTTAAGACATATTGCCCTTTTTGGTTTAACGTAAACCTATCAACTAATTTAAAAGTAAAAGTCCCCTGTAAAATCAAGAACGAGAATGTGTCTACTGTTATCTTTATTAGCTAGGAAATATGTTATCAGTGCACCCCTTTGAAACTAGTTTTACCTTTAATTTTTTTTTTTTTGGCTTGGGGATACATTTTTCTTAAGGTGTAAGCCCCATCAACCCACCATCCTCCTCTCCAGTAAAATCATCCTTGCTGGCTACTAAGGCACTCTCATTGGAAAGGGACATAGCAGACAGAAGTCCTAATGCCAAAAGACAGGAAGGTCAAGGAAGGTGAAACCACAATCAAAGGGACACAAAAGAGGCTGTTTTGGCCAACATAAATAATAGCCTTATTACTCTTGGACAGGTAATCATACTTGACATGGGCTTGGATCAATAAAAGCAGAAAAAAAAACACTGGATAGTTCAGGTAAAATCACATTAATTATTATAAAATAAAAATGACACTTACAATGAAGTGACTTGATCAGGACATAGTACCAAGACAAATCATTAAAAGGAATACCAAGTCACGTCAACAGATGCTGCAATGCTCTCATGACAGTAGATAAGAAGATGGATTGTGGTAGACACCAAAATTGGTAGTAAAATGACTGTTTGCATTTGTAGCAGCGCATACATCCGTGTACACAAGTACCACTCGGATGTGCGTATATCTGCAAACAGCCGCTGCGTTTTTCATCCTGTCTATAATTTTGTCAGGCTGCTCCCAGTGGGTTGTATGTTGTACCTGTGACTCCAAGGCAGAGATTTATGTCCGAATGTAAATTGTATGGCCCTCTTGCAACCTTGAAGGCAAATAGTGCAAGGTACAATAAAAGTAGTCACACACACAAACAGGTATAGCCACTGCATGGCTGGATTTCCCACCATGCTTCACAATACCTTGTAACCACTTTTAGAGCTGCTCAAGGTGCTCACAGACATGACTTAGCAGGAGTGCAAGGCTGAAGCCGTTCACATTCCTCTCTACCTGTTGAACTAGTGGTGTACGGTGTCTCGCATCCCCTCATTCCCACCATGCCTGCTTAATTCAGAACATGTATTGATTATGCAGAGAAAGTTGCCCTTTTAACTCGTATCCTTTTTAGTGGTGTTCAGAGTGTAAGTGAGAGACACTCAGAATTGTCCACGGAAAAATATAAAGAGGAGAAAGACGTGAGAGACTTTATGGTGTAGTATATGATTATTATTCCTAAGTGGGTGAAAAAACATTTGGTGAAAAAAGGTGGTGCGACTTACATCTGGTAGGCTGCGGAGGCAATAGTACACGTAACTTAGTGGTAGTGTTTGTGCAGAATAGATCTGTCTCTACAAAGGAGGTAAAAGTCTCTCTGTATGCTCCAGGAGGTCCAGTACTAGGTCCTCTCAAAGGATGTCTGATTGGTGAGTGGCCTATATGGTCATGACAGTAAAAACCCCAAAGATCTTTTAGGTTTTGCTTTATGACTATTTATTGCACTAATAATTGCCTAATTGTCAACAGAATCAACAGAATCAAAAAGGGCATAACAAAGCCAGTAAGTAGGCAAAATGTAGACATCTTTAAGAAGAGCTCCAGTCTCCTGTGTAAAAATGTATGCCTTGTAAATAGTCCCAAAGTCTTCTGGGACCTGTAACATGCCCCAGAGGACTGCGGGGAGGGAAGGGGAAGAGAACCTCCACTTCTGATCGTCTAGGCAAACGTAGCGTAAATGGGAGCAGATACCTGTCAAAATCAGGTACCCGCTCCCCAAAAGTGGCATTTATTTACCAGGAGTGGGGAGAGGAGGCCTTAAAGCGGAACTTCCCCTTTTGGGTGGAGCTCTACTTTAATGGTACACTTTATACTTCTTATATAGTACCGTAAGCTCCAGTGGTAATGTGCAATGTAGTAGATTTAACAAGGTAAGGTAGCACAGGTAATTACATTAATATGGTGACATTCAGACTAGTACATACAGTTGTTTCTGAAAACACAGCAATAACAAGAAACAGTAGAGAAGACCCTGTTCACGAAAGCTTACAATCTACAGCACTTTGACATAGAAACAAAAGATAAGAATGTGAGTAAGCTTTATATACAGTTATAGTGTACGCCTTGGCAGATGAAAAAGCAATAAGGGGCAGACCAACTTGGTGTACATTGTATGGTTGTCTTAAGTGGTGGCTTTTGAGGGTGTGCTTGAAGATTTCAAGGAGTTAGAACTCTAAACAGTATTTTGGAGAAATTCCAGAGAAGAGTAGAGGCTTGTGGGAAGTTCTTGATATGGTAGTGCAAGAGAATGTTTAAGGTAGAGGAGAGAGCAAGGTCATGAGCGCTGTAAATTAGTGAGGAAGTATACTGTGTGTAGGGTCCAAATTGCAAAGAGAATTGAGATAATAGTTAGAGAGTGAATGTTCATGGCAGCCAGTAGAGGGGCTAGCACAAAGGAGCATTGCAGAATAGAAAGGGAAGAGTCCAGCAGCAAAGTAAAGGATGGATTAACATGGTACCAGTCTGTTTGATGGAAGACTACAGAGGAGAGCGTTACGAAGTCAATTATGAGGGGCATAGGGGTATGTATTGGCACTTTAGATGTATATGGTGTGGGGAAGGAGAGGACACAGATGTATTTTTAGGATGGAGATGAGAGGAGATGGCTAATTAATACATTTGAGGTGTATAGCAGAGGACAAATATTGTGTTTAGCTGGAGGAACTGGATTGATTGTTATTTAAGGTATTGGAATGGAGCAAGATGGGGGAGAAAAAATACCAGTCATGTGTGTTCCATACTACGTTTAAGTAAGTGAAAGAGTATAAAGCCCAAGACAGCATGCGTAATATCAGGAACACAAGATGTAGGTACTCCTGTCAGACAGCACAGCCAGGCTCTAAACTTCTCTACAAACTACACTGCACTTAAGCAATAAGACCTGCTCAAAGACACACCCCAGCCTTTAACTTGACAGCGAAGGTCATCTCCTTGCTTTCTATTCTTGTGAGCATGTTCTCTACAAGTAATAATAATAATAAAGTGATAACTGGCTCAAATTGCTGTCCCTCCCCAGACTCAAATGAAGTGCTGCTGTAAAAGGGATAGCAGACAGCTGATCTAAAATAGATTCAGGTACTTATGTTATTTGTATCTAAAAATACATTACCTTATTTTCTAATGGCTGTAACTGGATAAAATGGCATTTTTTATATTTATATTTGGTCTTTAATACAAAGGCATACTGTATATCTATTACAAAACATACACATTTAATCAGGAAATATTAGTAAGCAATTAAGATTTGATTTTTTTTTTTTAAATCTTTAAATAACATAGAAATTAGTGTGCTCCTGCACAAACCCCCCCTTTTAATTAAATAAAAATCTACTGTACCTTTCTATACATATTGCCATTTACAACTGGGTAACATATAAAAAGCTTTTAAGTCCATTTTTGTTTGATCACAGATTTCTCAGAGATAACTGGACATTAGTGCTTTCCATGGCAACATAATTCCCACCATTTCATCTTCTACTCTCCTGTTTAATGTACACACTTATCATTGTCTTTGTCGTATGAATTAGGAGCCTAACCATTACAGCATAACAAAGAACACATCTCATTCTTTTGTTTTTCTTTACAGAAATAAGCATGCTCATTTTTATTTCTGTGTAATTATTGGGATAAATGATATGTAAATAATTCAAGGCAGCAATTAAACAACCATTAGACATTAAAATGCTAAATATCTCCTGCAATTTATAGGGCTTCCTTTATAGCTTGTTTTTGGAATGCTGAATATTATATTTATTCATCAGAATAAAATAAAATGCAAAACAGAAACTAAAATACTGTCAGTATAGCTTTCCAGCATATTAAAGGCTAAGTTTACCTTTGTTCACCTTTTTTCTAAATTCCAGCTCCCCTATGTACCAATATAGCATTAATGTACTTCTTTTGTAAAAATAAAACAGCTTTCCATTTATTCTACACATGCTTACCTCACTCTCTTCATAGCTGTTTAAACACACTGCTCGATTACTTCTGCCTTACTTCCTGGTCAGACGTTAGGTCATGACACAGGAAGGAGTTGACCTGCTGATCTCATTAGCACACACCCTTCATCATCTATCCTCAGCTAGTCACCTCCTTCCTGTGTCATGGCCTAAAGTCTGTCCAGGAAGTAAGGCAGAAGTAATGGATTAGTGTTTTTAAACAACTGTGAAGAGAGTGAGGTATGCCTGTGTAGAATAAATGGAAAGCTGTTTTATTTTTGCAAAATAAGTACATTAATGCTACATTGGTACATAGGGGAGCTGGAATTTAGAACAAAAGGTCAGCAAAGGTGAATTTGGCCTTTAAGTGTCACAGAACAAGAGCATTGTGGTGGTGGTGTTGACAGAGGTATCAGTGTTAAATCCCAATTCAGGTAACTAGAGTATGCAGGAAACCATACATTGCTAAAAGTCTTACTGTCATTGATTAAAGTTTTCACCTCCTACAGCAAGATAAAACCTTGAGACGCAGGGAGCAGGCTGCAACATGGACTATTGCTATCTGTGTGTGAGCAGTGGTCTCTATAGAACTGTCCGGCCCAAGTCACAGCTAGAGCTCTCAAATCAGCAAAGCTAACGCAGTCTTCTAGCCCTGACTCAGTGAGGGTGAGGGATGTGGCGTGTTGAACCTCTGCAGAGAGACTGCTGCAAACACACAATCCTTTCTAGAGCCTGCTGCCTGACTTTAATTTGTGAAAACTAAATACATTTACTAGTCCTATAGTGGCCATTGACTTTCATCAATTTGGACATTGGATCAATTTCTGGACAGAATGGATTAACCATGATATCAGTAATTATTCAAAACCTTAGCAAAACTATTTTGTCATCTGTGGGAGCTAGTTGATGAGCAATATTGAGCAGATCTACTCACTCCATTAAACATATCATGGCTTTATGTGCATTTGTGACAATGGGCCTGATGCCCTTATGATTGTTAAGTAGAGTTCTGAGAAAAATCATTGCATCACATACATTTTATGTGACTACTAGCTTAAATATAATTGTGAGATGACTAAAGCTATGCGCAGCCTATAATACTCATCCTTCCTTGGGGAAGGTTGATTTAAATATTGTTTTGAATTTTATAGAAGCATATGGTTTTACCCCCGAAGAATACCAGACTGACACACCAGGCATTCATGCTGGTATCCCAGTGGTGGAAGAACTGGTAACTTAAAACTCCTTATGTAGTTTTCGGTCTGCACAGATTGGAGTTATGGCCCCCAAGGATACCAGGCATTCGGACTGGTATCTCCATGGTGGAAGGACTGGTAACTTACAACCCCTTATGTAGATTCCGGTCTGCACAGATTGGAGTAGCAGTCCAGAATCTTTTTTTTTTAATCTCACGTCTCACATCAGGCTACTCTTCTTGATTACTTCCAGAAATAGGTAGCACAAACTCTGTCCAACTATAATCCTCCTATGAAGGCTTTTACATTTCCTATACAATGCAGTGAATGATGTTGTCAAGGGTTCCTTGGTATTCCTATCTATAGACATCTTAATGTGCTTAAAGTAGACTAAAATTTAACATGTAGATTGAATGTTTAACAAGTATTCATTAGCACAGTATAATGCAGGGACGTGATGGGGCAGATGTCATCTGCTAGGAAGCCATCTGCACTATGACGATCAGTGACCCTCTGTGGCTTGCAGTCTGAACAGGACTGAACTTGCACTGGTATTGATACGCTGGCCTCAGTGCCACTTCCTAACATGCATCTGTGAGTGCTCACTATGGTGGATGCCTCAGTTGGCCTCATGGGCAGTACATGACAAAGCAGTCAGTGAAGAATTTTGCCTTTAGCACATAATTCCCGATTAGATGCATCCAGGCTTTAGACACATGTGGCAGTGCCTAGTCAATTTCTATTAATTAGGAAAACCCCTCCCCTGTCTGCTTCTGATTATTGGGTTACCCCTGTGTCAATAGGGTTTGTTTTTTTTGTCAGTGATATCAGTTTTACATTACATTGGTCGATGCATTTGACTTATAGTTGACCACCTTCTGACTTACATTTGACCTGCTTCAAGCAGATTTTGCATTCCCATAGACTTTGTATGGGAATGCAGAAGCCTGTCTAAGGCAACCAAGAGCTGTAAGAGCTGTTCTACAGATACACTGTGCAATGAAGAAAAATGTGGACCACAGCAAAAGAGCAGCTTGAGAATACTGACTACAGTGCCTTGCAAAAGTATTCACCCCCCTTGGCATTTTTCTTGTTTTTTTGCCTAACAACCTGGAATTAACATGGATTGTTTGAGGATTTGCATCATTTAATTTACAATACATGCCCACAACTTTGAAGATTTGTTTTTTTTTATTGTGAAGCAAAAAACAAATAGGACAAAATAACAGAAAAAGTCAATGTGCATAACTATTCACCCCCCTAAAGTCCATCCTTTGTAGAGCCACCTTTTGCAGCTATCAGAGCTCCAAGTCCCTTTGGATAAGTCTCTATGAGCTTGCCACATCTTACCACTGGGATTTTTGCCCATTCCTCCTTGCAAAACTTCTCCAGCTCCTTCAAGTTGGATGTTTGCGCTTGTGAACAGCAATCTTTAAATCTGACCACAGATTTTCTATTGGATTGAGGTCTGGGCTTTGACTAGGTCATTCCAACACATTTACACATTTCTCCTTGAGCCATTCAAGTGTTGCTTTAGCAGTGTGTTTGGGGTCATTGTCCTGCTGGAAGGTGAACCTCCATGCTAGCCACAAATCACACACAGAGTGTTACAGGTTTTGCCCAAGAATATCCCTGTATTTAGCACCATCCATCTTTCCCTTAACTCTGACCAGTTTCCCAGTCCCGACTGCTGAAAAACATCCCCACAGCATGATGCTGCCACCACCATGTTTCACTGTGGGGATGGTGTTCTTTGGGTGATATGATGTGTTGGGTTTGCACCAGACATAGCGTTTTCTTTGATGGCCAAAAAGTTCAATTTTAGTCTCATCAGACCAGAGCACCTTCCTCCATACATTTTGGGAGTCTCCCACAATCACTTTTCGCCAACTTAAAATGTGCCATTTTGGGAGTCTCCCACATGCTATTTCGCAAACTCAAAACATGCAATTTTGTTTTCTGCTGAAAGTAATGGCTTTCTTCTGGCCACTCTGTCATAAAGCCCAACTCTATGGAGCGTACGGCTCATTGTCATCCTATGTACAGATACTCCAGTCTCTGCTGTGGAACTCTGCAGCTCCTCCAGGGTTACCTTAGGTCTCTGCCTCTCTGATTAATGCCCTCCTTGCCTGGTCCTTGAGTTTTGGTGTGCGGCCGTCTCTTGGCAGGTTTGCTGTTGTGCCATGTTCTTTTCATTTGGTTATGATAGATTTGATGGTGCTCCTAGGGATCATCAAAGATTTGGATATTTTTTTATAATCTAACCCTGACTTGTACTTCTCAACAACATTGTCCCTTACTTGTTTGGAGAGTTCCTTGGTCTTCATGGCAGTGTTTGGTTGGTGGTGCCTCTTGCTTAGGTGTTGCAGCCTCTGGGGCCTTTCAAAAAGGTGTGTATATGTAATGACGGATCATGTGACACTTAGATTGCACACAGGTGGACATCCTTTCACTAATTATGTGACTTCTGAAGATAATTGGTAATTGGTTCAAACAAAGGGGGTGAATACATACGCACATGCCAATTATCAGTTTTTTATTTCTGAAAAATAGTTTTATGTATGTATTTTTCTAATTTTACTTCACCAACTTAGACTATTGTGTTCTGATTCATCACCATCACATATAATTCAGATTAAAAAAACACTGAACTAAAGGCTGTAATGTAACAAAATAGGTAAAAAGCCAAGGGGGTGAATACTTTTGCAAGGCACTGTACATGTGCTATATCATTCACAACTGACTTGATTTGAAATGTTTGAAGGATAATGCTATCTGAGTCTAGGTTTGCTTTATAAGTGGCAGTGCAGTGGCTTAGCAGCACTTCTACCTTGCAGCACTGGCCATGTTCTCCAAGAGGCCATGCTTTCTTAATTAGGTGTTACATTTACAAAAGAAACTTTCTAGTTGCTAAAAGTTTCTGAAACTTCCTCCATTTGGCAAGTCAAACCAAATCATTGTCACAGATGATATCATTACTTGATATGCCCGTTTTATCATTCTGTCATATCATATTGCATACTACAAAACCCTGGTATAACGAATACAGTGGGGACATATCTATTTGATCCCCTGCAGATCTTGTAAGTTTGCCCACTTACAAAGAAATTGTCGTTCCAGACAATTCGCTACTTCTGAAGGAGATTGACCTACCGAGTAGTATATAATCCCACCTCACAAAATTGTCACACAGATCCCTACGGCTCTCTCACAACAGTTACAAGAAACCCAGAATTGTGTTCCCAAAAGCTTGAAGATACCAGGTCGCCTGTTCGTAACCCCTAGTCTCAGAAAACCTGTACTCCTCTGGGCACATGATGGTGTGTTATCCGGTCATCCTGGTGTCACCATTACTCTTAAAACCTTGCAGCGTCATGTGTGGTGGCCTCATATGAAAAAAGATGTTACTGACTATGTGGCTGCCTGTCCAACTTATGCTGCTAATAAAGTACCCGGCACATTACCTACTGGATTGTTACAGCCACTTCCTGCACCTCGCCAGCCTTGGACCCATTTGACTATGGACTTCATTACAGACTTACCCAAGTCCGAAGGCATGACTGCTATATGGGTCATAGTGGATCGCTTTTCCAAAATGTCTCATTTTGTACCGCTCCCTGGATTACCTAGAGTGGAAGCACTGTCTACCCTCTTCCTTTCGCATATTATGAAACATCATGGCATACTGTACCTACCAATGACGTCTCAGACCGCGGATCCCAGTTTGTTTCCCGATTCTGGAGAGCATTCTGCAAGAAACTGAAAGTAAGGCTCTCACTCTCTACCTCACATCACCCTCAACAGATGGTCAAACCGAAGGCATCAACCAGACCCTGGAAACCTATCTTCGACATTATGTCAATGCGTTACACTCCAACAAGTAGAGTATTTGCCTTTGGCTGAATTCGCCATTAACTCCCGTTGGCACAGTGCTCTTCATACCACACCATTCTACGAAGCCCTAGGCTATCACCCTCAGACTTTTCCCCTACTTCGGCCTTCTTCTGGTGTACCAGCAACAGATCAGCGGGTGAAAAATATTCTGCTACACTGGAAAAACATTTGCTTATTACTACGGAAGTCAGTAGGCAGGTATGAGCTTTTCTCCAACAAACGAAGATGCCATATACCACCATATGTGGTGGGGGACAGAGTTTGGCTATCAACCAAATACGTAAGACTGAAACAACCTTCTACCAAATTAGGCTCTCGATTCAATGGTCCTTACAGAATTATTGCTCGAGTCAGGCCAGTCTCCTATCGGTTGAAATTGCCCTCCTCTCTCCGGATACATCCCGTATTCCACGTTTCCCTCCTGAAAACGGCAATTTTCAATTGCTACTCCAGAACGCAACAGCTACCTCTTCCTGTTCATGGACAAAATGAGTTTGAAGTCTCTTATTTTATTTTTTTTATTTTATTTATTTCAGGTACTTATATAGCGCTGTCAATTTACGCAGCGCTTTACATATACATTGTACATTCACATCAGTCCCTACCCTCAAGGAGCTTACAATCTAAGGTCCCTAACTCACATTCATACATACTAGGGACAATTTAGACAGGATCCAATTAGCCTACCAGCATGTCTTTGGAGTGTGGGAGGAAACCGGAGTACCCGGAGGAAACCCACGCAGGCACAGGGAGAACATGCAAACTCCAGGCAGGTAGTGTCATGGTTGGGATTCGAACCAGCGACCCTTCTTACTGCTAGGCGAGAGTGCTACCACTACACCACTGTGCCGCCCATTTTTGATTCTAGAAGGCAGGGTCCTGGCCTATGGTGGCCGACAGATATCCCGTCACAGACCGTTACTGGGTCCCAGCCAAAGATTTGCATGCCCCTGCTCTTATTGGAGACTTCCATGCCTCCTTTCCTGCTAAGCCCAGCTAGGCCCCTGGAGGGGTCCACTGGGGAGAGGGCCCTGTCATGTACCTGGGTGTTTTCAAACCGGATGTTCCTGGTCCCACAGCTGCAGTCTTACCTGTTGTGCCACAGAGGAGCTCTGGAGTTAGTGCAATGTTCCCAGCTTGATGCATTGCCTTGGACTCACTATCCCCACCTGCTGCCAGCTGTGGACAATGTACAATCAAGCAGCCCTTAAATAGCAGGAATTCCTGTTACACAGTGCCCATTTGTTTGGACTAACTCAATGGGTGTATTGATAATTCTGTGATTTGGACTACCGTGTATTGAACCTCTGCATGAATTCTTGACCATTCTCCAGCCTGCTGATTTGGTACTTCACCGCCAGCCGGTGTATGACCTCCGCCTGTCTGACCATTCTTTGGATTTCGTTTTTGTACTGATTTGCCTGATCTGTTGCTGACTTAACCTGCCTGACTACATTTTCGTCGGAATCCTCAGCATATAAGCGCCACTTTGGACACTACCTACCACAGCTACCTTACTATAACCTGGTACAGGACCAATAAAAAGTAACAACCTGTGTGTGTGGAGCCCTTGAGGACTTTAGGTCAAGTGTGATTCCCTATAGGATGAGGTACCTCATGAAACACTTTTCGCAATGGCAAAGTAAACTAGACAGCTCTGTGGGGATATCCATAGATCTAACAAGGCTAGGCACTAACCAAATGGTACAATCCAATAGGGTATTACAAAGGCTAAAGCAGATGTATTGTGTAAGCCAATGAAAGTCACTTCTGCTTGATGGGGTCGACAAATAGGCTGTTGGCATAGCAGTGTCAGGAGTACTGTAATATCAGCATGTTAATAGGCAGCAGTCTTTATAAAAGAGCAAAAAGCAATCAGCAATCAAGCAGTATAGTGGAGATAAGACAGCACTATAGAATTAGCAGCCAAGCATAGATGTTTTGAAGGCTATAAAGCAATAGAAAGCATCTTATCCAAGTTGGTAAAGACATCTGAGTTCACTCCTCTAAGCATGCCATCAGCACATTTCATGCAGGTCCTTCATAAGCAGTGTACCGAGTCCAGTTTTCCTGAGGCTATGCAAGGAATTTGTGCAAATTTGACTATACTTTACCACACCTGCACCAGTCACTGTCTTGGCACCTCCTGTTGTTGACTACTGCAATCCGCTCCCCATCTGCTCGTATATTAGTCACTGCTACCTCGAATTCTGCCGCTATGCGGCCATCAGATCGGCTCTTGGTTCCCCATGACCAGGGCATACCACGAGTGGCTTAGTAGCACTTCTACTTTGCAGCACTGGCCAAGGTAATAAATGATGTTCTCCAAGAGGTCATACTTTCCTAAATAGGTGTTACACTTTCAAGAGAAACTTTCTAATAGTTAATATTTTCTGAAACTTCCTCCCTTTGGCAAGAACTTAAGTCAAACTTAATCATTGTCACATTTGAAATATTACTTGATATGCCCCTTTTATCATTCTGTCATATCATATTGCAGCTTGATGCATCAGGTTCGGTGTCATGATAGATAGATAGATCTTATCATTCTCTTATTATTTAAATGTACCTGCATGGTTGGATAAGCGTATTAATTATATATCAGCTTAATAGAGGATATCCTATCTTTGCAGAGTTACTGTTGAACTCTTTGTCCATACAGCTCCTTGTGAACACCGTTTTATTCCTGAAGATGAAAGGAGTACAAAGCAATATTTTAGCCGCCTGTCACAGTATGCCTGCTACTTTGTGTCTGAGCTTTCAAGCAGGCTGACTGAAAGAATTAAATTGAAAAATGGCTATCAGGAGTTAAAGAGCGCAAGTCGCAAATTTTTTTTCAAAGAATAAATTACTACAGATAGTCAGAGCTTTGAATTCATGCTGATAAATGTAATAGTTTAGGAGACCTCGTCCTGTTTGTTCCTTTTCTTCTGTTTTTCAAGCCCAGCATATACAAATTAGAAGGGGCGGGGGCCAAATTGGTTATTTAGTCTTATTTGCAAAGCAGTATGGGTTTTTGAAAATTGCATTTTGTAGTTGTGTTATTGAGGTGTGTAATGGGACAGAACACAGGGATTTTATTGTAGCTGATGTGGGGCCCAGCAGTATTGGGGAGCCAAGGTTATAATGTATTGAGGCAGCAACAGTATGTGCTAAAAAGTTTAAATCAATGGTATGTGGGGACTACTATCAAATTGTTGTACAGGGCCATAAATATGTGTGATGGGGCCCCATAGCAAAACCAATAAAGGCTCATTGCCCCTCTAATCTCTGTCTCAAAGACAATGCCTGCAATGATCCAGAATAGTAATTGCTTTCAAATTATTGGATTGAGTTTGCAAACTATGTTTACAATTTATCTAAATGTATTTGCCATATGCTATTGCTGCCTTCATAAATCACAATGTAGCCAGACAGTTCTGGAACCCCTATATCTTTGAGCTCTATAGCAATTGCATGGACTGCTATGGCTATAATTATTCCCCAGTCGCCATAATATTGTGTTTTGTGGTTCGTAACAACCTTCCTTCTTATATCTGGTACATGGAACAGACTATTTAGGGTTATCCTATAACAGCCTCTTTTGATTTTCAGGGTGGAATTCCAGTGCCAGGAAAGCATTAGCTAAACCAGTGCCATATTGTTTAGCAAACTAGTAGAATATCTGCATCTGAAAAGTACAACATATGCCAAATATAAAGACATTTTAATTGCTTCTTTAAAGTGTAACTCCACTTTTGTTGAGAAAAAAACATTTCCCTCTAGATGATCAATAGTCATTGCAAGGATTATACCAAACTTTGTTGCAGATTCCTACCTTTTGTTATTCTGAAGAAATCCCTGTGTGTTTTTCTGTGCCTCTGTTCTGAGTGGGTCTAATGGGAGTGGTTTCATAATTAACTGTCAGGTGTCGAGCTACTGGGCACTAATGAGGAAAGGTAGCTAAGTCAGAACTTTGTATAATTTATTCATATTCAAATAAATCACTAGTAACACCAGACTTGGATCAAAAAGGCAGCAGTTCTTTATTATAGGCTTAAAAATGATAATAACACATTTTATAACTTTAAATTATATTTCATATATATAACAATATAATTTTAAAATATGACCATTTAACTTTACATTTTAATAAATGATAAAGAAATAATAATAATAACCCAGTTATCAAAGCTCAGGTTAAATACAAAAAGATACAATTTCATCCAGACACCAGGCTAATTCATGAGCCTGGCACCCCCCCCCCCCACCTTCAGTGCGGCCAGTTCGATACAAGACTGTAAGTGTAAATTAGAATTGTCCAAGGCAACGTCGGACAAATGAACACCGTCAGTCTGATAAAAGCCTTGAATGCCACCCTCCAAATCAACATGTCTAAAAGACAGTCCGTGTAGCAAAAGCATAAATTTGGCTAGTGTCCTATTAACTCTTTTTCCGGATTTTTTCAAAATGCCTAACTTCTTTTGAAATCAGCCAATTGAAACATGGAACAATCTCGGAATAAACTAATATTGCATCCGGAAAAACAGAATGAAGACACAAAAAATCTTAATTTGCGAAATAAGATCAAAAGTCTTGCAATGGCCAATATCATTGCCAGCTAAAGGCAAAACAATGATATTAGGTGACAGCCAAGAGAAATACAGTAACCATAAAGTTTCCTTTAAACTAGACCATTTCATTCCTTTTTTACCATACCATCAAATGCGAAATTCAGCCAAAGGCAGACCCAAATTAGAGCCGTAAATCCTCCGGAAAGCACGATGGTAGGACCAAAAAATATACGAATGTCCAATAACCCAAGCATTATATTTGAAACTTGTCAAGTTCAAAAGAAAATATTAGGGCGTACATAGCATAGATAACAGTTCGACTTCCACCCGCCAATATGTTTGATATCGGCACCAGATAATCCTAACTTGGCCTCCTCCATAGCAGCACCGATTCAAAATGAGTGCGACGAAATACGAAGGTGACCAAGTCCAAGAAAACATAAATATTGATTTAGTACAGATTGAAACTGGTGCCTAGTCAAAGGCAAACCAGAATGGTGCAAAAATAGGTATCCCGAAGACAAAGACCAAATAGACAAAAATTGCCACAGTAAAGAAACAGCACATATAATTGGATTATTCATTTTTCCCACTCTAATCCCCCTACCTTTACCCAATTGATCTGTTTTACTGCACCAAAGTATGAGCTGGATATAATCAGGACTAGGGATGGGCCGTACACCCTGTTCGGTTCACAGCAGAACATGCGAACAGGCAAAAAATTTGTGCGAACACCGTTAAAGTCTATGGTACATGAAGGTGAAAAATCAAAAGTGCTAATTTTAAGGGTTGATATGCAAGTTATTGTCAGAAAGGCTCCACATGCATTATATCAATTCCCCTCTCAGGAGCCACACCGACAGCTAAATTATTTCTTTTGTTAATAATAAAGTCTCTTCTCGTAGGAGCAGAACTCCTAGGCATCCTCACTTTCTTTTTTCCCCTTGCCATTTCCCTAGGAGGGGACTGGGATTCGAACCGGCGAGGTCTCTTAGCTGATCATCTATTACTAGGCTTGGTCTCTATTGCGCATGCATCCGCTTCAACCCTCGAATATGGACGCTGACTCTGAACAGTGCCCGAAGCCTCTTGAGTGACAGCTGACACAAGAAGAGGCGGGTTCAGTCCCTGAACTGACAAGGCTGCATGACCCGGAGGAGGAAACAGAAGCCCTGGGGGGCAGAATAACAAAATCGATGGAACACTCTCCGTCTTTGGTGTTACAGCAGTCACTGAGTTAGCAGAGATGGAAGCCTGTGGACCCGATAGCAACGATAAACCCTGCTGCATCCAATCTTCGCCTCCCTCTGATCCAGCCTGCTCCATTAATCGTCTCAGCAGAGACTTCATTTTGATCCCAAACGACCTTCTTCCTTCAGCCAGCACCATCTATCATTTCTATGACGCAGTCTTCGTGAATTTATACCCTCCAGCACAAGCTGAGTACCGTTAATATTTAAATATTAACTTTAAATATAACCAATCAAAAGGTACTTTATTTTAAACAAAAAATTCTATCTTTTTGCCTGCCACGGTCCCATAGGAGGTCGGGGTGGTCAGTTTTTTACTCCGCCTCCCACCTTTCAATCTGCTGGGCCTGCATCCCTTTAGACGTGTTCCTATTGAAAGTATCTCTCAAAAAATGACATTTTTGTTGCAAGGGATGCCTGAAATCTGACTTGTATCTTAGACAGACTTCTGTCTAAGCCAATCACACAAGCAGGAAATGATGTTTCTGGGGAGTGGTCAGTACACATTCTGTGTACAGAAAACATATTGCAAAATATTCTCAGAAAATTACATTGGTTGCAGTTTGAAAAGGAAAGGTAATTTTTAATAACATGCAATTACAAAATGATTAGTGTCGCAATTATATGCGCTATATTTTTTCATTATTTGCTATTTTTTTTCCCCCACGACAGTGGAGTTACCCTTTAAGCGCCTAATGTGCCTGCTTTCTAGTATATACGTATGCTTTCTTCTTCTGAATATTACCTCAGCACACAAGATGGTGATTTCCACTGTGTGTAGATCAGGGCTGTACTTGTTAGCGAAGATTTATTTAAACTTAGAGAATGTTAACGTGAATTGGATCCGTGTAAGTGGTGATTGAACATGGAAACTGCACTATCTCCAGCTCCTGCCATCATTAGCTAAGTATTCTATAAAAATAAACCCAGTAAGAAGTATGTGTAACCGATATCATGCTCTGTGTGGTTGCTTAGCAACCGGTGCCTGTATAGAGACTATGTTCCTTTTATTAAGGAATGCATGCCCCAATTTTGAGGATTTATTTCCTTTCCATTAAGGGTTTATTTTCCCTGCTTCAGATGTGGAAGGTCTGCTCAGCCAGCCCATTTGTTTTGACATGTTGAAACACAGATTTGATAGAATTCTTGGTGCCAGACTTTGATGTTAAGGTTGTTGTAATGGCAGATGTGTGTGTCAGCACTGGTTAGCCAGATGGGAACATGCAGCCTTTATTGTGCCCTCTAGCATCAATGCGATTTTGCTAATGGGCTGTTGCAATTACACACACTGGAAAAGTTTTCAAATTAAATCTTTTGCGGTCATAGCTTTATTTACTCTGCAGTGATTATTGTTTTGTGTGTTAATAATGTGCATAGACTATAAAGTAGCTCTGAAATGTTTCCTGGTGACAGGTATATACGTTGGAGACATATTAGTAAAGCAAAATGATACATTTTAAATCAGCGTAGTCTTTATACATAATTTAAAGGGCAAGTCCCACTGGGTTTCATCTCTCAAGGACGCCCTAAGAGACTTGCCTGCGTATGCTGCAGCCGTAACTTAACTAACTGGGCTTTATGCCAGGCAATATGGTAACATTTCCCCTTTTGGAATTTGTTTATTCCCATTGAAAATCCAGCAGGGGGATGTGACCACAATGCTTGGCATATCCAAGCAAGAAAAGCTACAGCTGCATGTAAATAGAAGAACTGGATGTCTGAGTTATTACAACATGAATGATCCCAGATAGCAAGCAATTGTACTGCAAGTTTGAAAATAACTTGCTAAACTATTGATAGACTTGCCAGGCTTCACAAATTGTTTCACAATTGTGGCAAGTCCGCATTGCATGACTCCAGATTAACTTTCTTTGCAAACCTTGTGCAAGTCTGTTGCAAAGTTCTGGTTCAGTTATGTTGTGCAATAGTCATCCCACCACAGGGGTCAATGTGGCTGAATTGCCATGCTGTAGACTCACCACTACAACTTTCCTCTTGCTAGAGACTTGCCATGCAAATTTGCTACAAATTGGAAAAGTCACAACTGTTTCACAACTGGTTCAAATGCACTGTAAGTGTACAACTTGCCAGTGAAACTGTGCGGCAAGTTAACAGACTTCCAATTCAACACTGCCACAAATTTGTGGTAAGTTATCCTTGCTATCTTGCCTGTGCCCACCCATGTGTGTTCCAGCAGAAGCAACACTAAAATCCCCTCACTTTCCTGTTACTTGTATCTAGCCTTGATGGTAACCGCTCTCCCCTCCTTCCCTTCCTTTTATCATCCTAGGTTTATTCAGTCACTCTGGGTACTAGAGGAGCAGGGAAGGGCTACAAATCATGTTTAGTCCTCTTAAAGTCTATGACTAGCCTCAACTTTTTCTTTATAGTTTTGGATAGAGCACGATAGCTCCCTGTGTCCTTTTTGAGTGATTTCCCTTGACTTCCTGTTCCAGAGATGCAAACAGGAAATTAGAGAAAATCTCTGAATTAAGGGGGGATTCCCCCTTGGAGAGTTGTCACCAGAACAGATCTCACCATTGGCGTTTTTACTTTCACCTCTTGTTCTGGTGACCATTGTAAAAGTATTCATTAAAATGTTTGTTGACAGACGGGAGTAGTGAATAAAGTTAACTCAATATTTAATGTATCTCTCCCCCTAGACCTGAGAGCTTGTCTGTTGGGTATACTGGAAGAATATGAATGGGAAGCACATACCAGAGAGGCCATCCATAGAGTTTTACTTCAGGCACGGAAGCTGATTATGGTTCATTGGAAATCGAAAGACCCTCCAACAATAGGGGAATGGGTTAAAAATGTAGGCGAGGTCTTAGGAACGGAGAAGCTTATAAACCAACATAGAGGAAGTATGCTTAAATATATGGGCACCATGGTTGGATGTACCGGGGCTTGCCCCAGTGGATCTGATCATGGATAGACTACTTGGGCTCAATGTAGGATAAAGTGTTAACTGCAGAGGTTACTGTATTAGCATGGTCACTGTGTTTTGATTTTATTGACAAATTTCTTTTCAATGTGTTTTGCACTGTAATGTACAGCTGGCAATTTATGATGACAAATCTTTAATAAAAATTGCCCAGAGCAGTTAAGTATAAACCTTTTTTTGTTCAGGTCTCCTGCCTGTGTTCCTGGCTCCTCCTCTTCTTGTTGTGCCACAATAGGAAGCCGCTTCCTATCATGGCACACCTGCAGGCTTGATCCCAAGCTATGCTGCCTGTGTCCATAGGTCTGCTCCCTCGTCACAGGGTTTGGCTGACAGCAGCAGGGGCCAATAACTCCAAATGCCTCATCAAAGCCTGTGAGACTGAGAAGTGAGAGGAGAAAGCTGCTACAGATGGGCACAGTGCTGGATCGAGTGAGGGCTCAGGTAAGTATAAGGAGTAAGGGGTGATACTTTTACCTAAACATTGTTTACCCTAATGCAAGGAGTACATTAAGGTAAACAATGTTTAGGCTTTAGAACCTCTTTAATTTTTGTCCTGGTGATTCTTGCCAGCAGGTAATCAGATTCTTTACTTTCCCTACTCTATCCAAGAAAAAAAAAAAACAAAGATTTGGTTATACATATACTGTACTTTGAGGGCAAGAATGTCAAGGCTGTTACCCTAGTCCCCAGAGCTTAAAAGACACCCTTGCAGAAGCTTGCTTGTAATAACAATTTACAAGCCATACACATTACAACATAATTGTACAATCCCCTTTTGATTTTCCACCAAAAATGTATATCAGCAGTTTTGCCTAACTGAGTTTATTATGATTACACTGTTTAGGAAGATGCGTAGTTTCTGCTAAAATGTATATACCATAAGATTGTAAAGATATTGAGCAAGCAGATTGTAGTGTTTGAGGGCAACTTTAGACCCTTCACTTTTTTTGAGACCACCATGAAATTATGTATGACTGCATTGTATCCATAGCAAGGTGAGAACTCCAGCCAAAAACAAGGCTGGACATTTGCAGTGTAAAATCAATTACTGCTAATGAAATGTGTGCCATGTGTCACCTGCTGCTGCATTTGGAAAAATACAAACTTTCATTCAGCTTGTACAGTACAGTAACTGCCAAAAGTCTGGCATTGAGATTAATGCTTCCCGCTGGAGTACAGTAGAGCTAGAGCTGGAGATAATGGGTTGCTCACTCTTCAAATCCTCTATTCAGAAAAAAGTGTTAGAGCAATATGTTCTATAAATGGAGGAGGTGCAGATGAATGTCACAATCTCTTCTTCTCCAATCACAGAATGCCTTGTAAATAAGTTTGGCATCTTTGGTCAGCTTAATTGTCCAGGCTGGGAAAACTTCCTGTGCACAAGATTAATCTTGCACTTATTAATCTTGGCACTAAGGCATGCCAAGAATATACACTTTGCTGTGAGAAGTTTGCAAACAGGCAGGTAAAAAAGTTTTTTTTTGGGGGGGGGGGGAGAGTAATGTTCTGCTTTTATTCACCTGTTTACTGCTGAATGTAATGTGCCTGGAGTTCCTTTTCAAAAGCTCAAGTGAAGATGACAAATTATTTTCTTATTTAAAGACAGTGGATCTAGAAGAGCATTCCCTTTTCACATAATAAATAGTTTTTTTTTTATTTATTTTCAAACCTTCGATGATAAAATGATTCTTGGAAGCTGGCTGGTTTTTCTGGGCAGCAAGAACACATTCCTTTAGAGCAGTGGCTCTCAAAGTTGGAAGGTTCATAAAACATTATGGATGTATGTAGACACTTGTCCAAACCCTAGTCTACCTTCTGTTTATTGTGCTCATTACACCATATGACCAGTGGCCCTGCTTTATTCACAAGAGTTTGGCTTTCTTGCTGAGTGTATTGCAAAGCATCTCAATGGAACATGTTCCTTCTGAGCATAGCCTGATGCAGGTGGGGGTTGGGCTGCATCTGGCTGTGTACATAAATCTGAAACCAAGTCAGTAATGTATGTGGTGTACAACCACATGTCAAACTTAACAAAGGAGGATGTGACTGTCTTTGACACCTTGTTATGATTTGGCTGTGATGCCTCAATCTGCATTCATTCTTTATTATCACACTATATTATGATCTGTGCTGCTTCTCATTTTTACTGCATTGCTAGTCATGTCTTGCTTCTTTGCTAATCTTAGTCTATGCACATGGGTGCTTTGCTCTTTCTTGCAAAACTGCCTTTACTTTATACAATTCGTTATCACTCGCCTCTAAGCTAACATTTTTTGTGCTGCCCAGTTGCTTCATTTTCCATTAGGTTTTACTATAATATTTATCATTGTGACCTCCAATTTAGAATGCTCCATTTCCTTCCAGCTCATATGTTTACCTTTAAAACCTGTAATGAACTAGGCCCTCTGTCAAACACCTCTGTCCTTCCTACCATATAGCTAATCTTGACAACGACACTAGGAAAATAGCACCCAGATCCATTGATGTAGACTTACAGGGGTTGATTTACTAAAGGAAAATAGACTGTGCATGTTTCCACTCTGCAAATGCAGTTGCTCGAAAACTTAGTAAATGAGGGGGAACTCTGCTGACTTCCATCATCCAATCATGTGCAAGCAAAAAATGCTGTTTTTTTCTTGCATGTGATTGGGTATTCCTTGTAAAGTGAAGCTTTACCTCATTTACTAAGATCTGGAGCAACTGCACTCGAAAAAGTACACAGTCTATTTGCCTTTAGTGAATCATGCCCATAGAGCCTACAATAGGCTTTCTCCTACTGTCATCCATATTTAGCTGCAGCTGGGCTGGGTAGCCACTGCAGCCAACACTGCACTTCTTCTTACTGCTGCCAATCACCACCAACAATATTACTAATTTCAGAAAGGATACCAGGATAGCAAGACACTACCTTGTTCCCTTTCATGGACCTACAGAAATCCAGGGACCACAGTTTCAGAAACACCACTTTAGAACTTAAAGCTCAGTTTATCTCTAAAGTAAAATTGCCATTTTGTTCAGATAGAATCAAGCCCCTTCAGTTCAACTATATTCCTTGCAAATATTTTGCAAACATTTTTGAAGGTCCTTACCTGCTTTTGTGAAAAATAGCCATAAGCAGTTGATTAAGTTTGTATGCTATTATTATTATTTATTTTTATTTATTTTTTTAAGCAAAAATTGAGTGTTTCTTCAAAGATCTAGTAATAATGCTCTCAGATCTAGGCCAGAAGTTAATATGCTATTGGTTGTTTCCTTTAAAGCTATCAAATGCCAACAAAGAATAGGAATATGAAACGTAACATTAAAAACCTTGTCTTAAATTTGGCACAACATTTCTTCTGTTTTGTTACAGTCTCTTTTTTATTGAAGTTGTTCTTGTTTTTGTTTAAATGATGTTGAACCAATAAACTCATTATATTTTTTATTTTTTTTTTACAAATATTGATTGATATTGTATATTTCCTGTTATATTCTGTGCAGTGCCATTAGTTAATGAAAATTGTGAAAAATCTATATATATATATTTGATAAGAGGAATAACAGGTGAACAAATCTATAATACACTTCATCTTACAGGACCTGTATCGTCACCTGTCATCGGATGATTTGGATTCAGTAGGAGACTCAGTTTAAAAGAGAAAATGGAGCAGTGTGTCTGGTTTGTGACTCGGTGATAGTTAAAGCTGATTAACGTAACATTAAGTTAAACGAAGGCTGACTCTGGTTCATAAAGTACTTTGGAAGCATTTGGTATGTTGTATTTGATACTGAAGAACTGAAAAATCACCCACAATTAAATAACATTTTGACTTCCAAAAATGATCTCATAATGACTACATCCAAATCTCTGCAGTCTTGCTAGGTAATGCTCAGGCACAGTTCCAGCATGCTGAGATTCTGAGGTTTGTCCTTTTACTAATATATGCAGTCTCCTGCAGTAAGTGGGATTCTTGGTCATAAAATATTACACAGAACACCGCCACATGAGACTCAGTAGAGGTCATTCCTGTTATGGAATTCACAGTCTTTACCATAACACAGTTGAGTACTGCCTGTCATAATTTTTTCATTTGCACTAACCGTTACATTTTCAGGACAAGCTTTCAGGGTATAACCCCTTTTTCTAAGGTTCAAGCAGTATTGATAAACTAAGCATTAGCAAAATGTTAACAATCTCTGTCAGGTAAGGAAGAAAGTTATGGAATAGGAGAGGGACGGAAAAAAGTCATAGATATAAGAATGGCCATAAAACTGTTCAGCCTGTTATTTTTGCTGCAAACAAAAGTATCACTGCAGTTCAAAGGTTTTCCTTTCTTGAGTAGTTTTAAAATCCTCTTTAAGAACCAAAACATTCATGTCTTCCATAGAGGTACACGTATGTCAGCTGGAAACTTTAATTGTCCTAATTTTTTTTTTCAGTCATTTTTTGTTAGAGAATTCTAAAAACAAACAGCCTGCAACTGCGGGTAGCTTAATAAATTAGTAC
Organism: Lithobates clamitans; assembly: GCA_037952925.1. Classification (NCBI taxonomy): domain Eukaryota; kingdom Metazoa; phylum Chordata; class Amphibia; order Anura; family Ranidae; genus Lithobates; species Lithobates clamitans. Next base: position 960,193 of record JBBGZY010000125.1, on the reverse strand, counting down.
AAAAGGGTTGGCCTTGCAGGGCGCAATAAAATCAATACATAAGTATACAGTTGGGCTGGAGTACAGTTACATAAAAACATGTAAGTAGACAAAGTAACGCAGACTACCTGGTTCAAGAGTGGAGGTTTATATCAGGATTTCTGCTAGAATACCAGAGTACCCAATATTTCCATTTGGATTCTAAGACCTCTGGGGAGGTGGATCGAAGGGCTATCAGTTTTCCAAATGAATAGATTAAATTGGTTACCAAAATCACTTCTGACAGATTGGGTGCCCTCTCCTTCTTCCAATTTCTGGTGATCATGAGACAAGCAGCCACTAGAAGAAAACTTTCATTTTGATTACAGGGACACAAAGAAATAAAACCTTGCAACAATAATGCCTGAAAACTGTTTTATTCCATAAAAAGTTTCACACACTCAAAAGGAACTTGCAGTATTAAAGGATCATACAGCTGTGCCTCCAGTAATGTGATGTATCCCATTCAATGCAGGTACAACCAGGGATGTTACATTGGTAAGAATGGCCAGAAATTGCAAAAAATAATGAATCTTTATAGACACACCATAATGGTTTGTTCACACCAACCACTGCAATGCAGAGCGATGGTTGGTGTGCGATGTGGTCCATCCAAAATCAACATAGTGATAGGGGCGATAGGGAGACAAGGCATTTTCCCTAGCCACCCAACACAGTTGGCCACCAAATTTGGTGTGGACCTAGCCTAAAAGAACATAAGGAAGAGGATGTAATTTCTCACAACCAGACCAGTGTTTGAAAGACATGAATGTTTTGGTTCTTCAAGGGAATTTTGACACAAAAGATAACAGACAGAATATAGGCCTCCTTTTTTTTAAATCACTACCAAAGAGTTTTATGACCATACTTGCCTCTGACTCTCCCCCTTCCCTATCAATAACTCTCCTTCTTATTTGACTAGCTTTCTCCTTTTATTTGCCATATGTTGTGTTATTTTTAACTCCTGTTCAAAGATTGTTGTTTTTAACATTTTTGCTGGTGCTTTGTGCATCAGTACTACTCAGACCCTAGAAGAAGAGGTATACACAGAAAGCTTGTCCTAAAAATATGTAACCATTACTGCACATTAAAAAAAGTATTATGGTCAGTTCTAAACTGTGTTATTTCAATTGCACTAATAAGGCCACAATGGCCTTAGTCTTTACCATGAAACCAAAATGTATTAGGAATCCGGACTAAACACTTTCTGCTTTTCTAGATGGTTTTCCCCCAGTACGTTGAAAAGGTTTCTCTATACATTATGGAGAGAGAAACAATTTTATTAGATAGTTATACAATTTTTTGTAAAGGGAGATGGTTATACAATTTAATTAAGACCTGAACAAATTCTCCTGCTGAATTTTTAGTACCATTTTCCATTCACAGAAGTATGTGAACTAAATGCCTGGCTTCTATATTAATTATATTTGACATAATCCAATTTGAATTCTAGTGATTATTTTAAAATGATCATTGAAAAGATGATTAATAGCATTGAATTTGACATTTAAAACATATAACCAGGGTTTAGTGAATTGAAGCACAATTGAAGTCACAGAAATGGATATACAGGCATATAAATATTGTACTAACAACCTCATAGTGTTAATTCCACTTTCCTGTTGCAGCATTTGTACAGCATGCCTAAAAATGTCTCTGCAGAATAGGCACCAGAGTTGACTTTGTAATTAGAACGTGTTTGACACAACTAGGGTTGTCCCGATACCACTTTTTTAGGACCGAGTACAAGTACCGATACTTTTTTTCAAGTACTCGCCGATACCGATTACCGATACTTTTTTTTTAATGTCACGTGACAGTGTTTTTTTCTTCATTTTTTTTTTTTTTAACAGTGCTTGCTTTTTTTTTGGGGGGGGGGGAGGGGGTGAACGTTGTATGTGTGTGTTATTTTTTTTTTTTTACAATTTTTATTTTTTACAATAATATTTCTTTTATTCTTTATTGTTTTTTTTTTTTTTTTTTTTTTTTTTTTTTAATCAGCCCTTTTGGGGGGCTTTGGTGAGATATCAGGGGTCTTAACAGACCTCTGATATCTCCCCCTTGAGACAGAGAAAGAGACAGAGGATAGAGAATCCCCAGTCCCTTTCTCTGCAGCGTCAGCTGCACTGACAATGAATGGAGAGAAGACCGCAGCTTCTCTCCATTCATAAACTGCCACATCGTAATCACAGAAGATTACAATGTTTCAGTTATGTGAATGGACAGAGTCAGCTGACTCTATCCATACACAAAGGAAGGAGGAGGGGGAGGACGGAGGAACTGAGGGGGAGAACGGAGGGGACAGATAAGAGCAGGACGGAGGGGACAGATAAGAGCAGGACGGAGGGGACAGATAAGAGCAGGACGGAGGGGACAGCTGAGAGGGACAGAGGAAAGGAGGGGGCACGGAGGAGGATGCAGTGACAGTCAGCTGTGAGCGATCACCGCTGTATGTCACTAAAGCTGGTGAAAGCCGCTGGGGGAGAAGCTTGTAACTCCCCCACGCGCCGATCACAGCTGTCTTCCAGGTATCGGGGGAAGCATCGGGAGCATTTGCCCGAGTACAAGTACTTGGGCAAATGCTCGGTATCGGTGCCGATACCGATACTAGTATCGGTATCGGGACAACCCTAGACACAACCCTTCTCTGCAAAACAAGTCTGTGTGAGAACTGTTACTCAGCTATGCCAGCACAGAACACTGCAGAGCAGAGTTATTTTAAAACAGTTACAATTAAAAATCAGTCACAAATCATAACATGCCAGGGCGCAGAGTGATAAAGAGATAAAATGGTGTGAGACCTCAATTGCACTTTTAACTATTTACCATATTTTCTGTAAAAAAAAAACCTATAAAATAGATTAAGCTATGTTTTTTTTTCTCTGTAAAAAAATCAGAAAAAGCTCAAACCGCTTAGACATTGTATGTGTATGTTTTTCTCTTCATAATATGTTGATTAGCACAGAACCAAAAAGACTGCAGTAGTTTGCTTCCTCAATAAAAAAAAATAATATACAAGCTAAAGTTTCATGTTGCAAATTGCAATATTTGCACACATTGCCTGTGCCCAGTTGCTCTTCATTTACTATGTATTTTATGAACCAGGCAGTCAGCTTTTGTCTTCATGTATAGTGCTAACGTCTTTCCTATGACATCTGGATTGCCAGGAAATTGTGAACTAATAAAACTCTTTGTGCTTTTCTTTTAACTGCTATTCTTGATCATGAATGTTAACAAGATGCTTTGTGATTGCTTAATTTAATAATTCAGAATAATTTTATGATTAAAATTGTATTTGCTGAATCACTTTTTGCGCCTTTTGTTTGACCTTTGCACTTTTTATTACTTGCAGAATGTTTTTTTAGAAACTAAACTGTATGTGTTTTTGGGGTGGCAGATTGAGTAATATTGCTTAGTAATCACTGACTAATAATGTGATTGAACATTCCGTAATATGAAGAAAAAACAAAAAGAAATTGATCCAACAATTTAGGATATTTTAATTAAATGCTCATTTCTACATTTAAATGTTATACTCTTAGATGTATTGATTCAAATGTTTTATGCTGAATATATGAGACAGACAGACGGTATTTGGGTCTGAATCTCCTATATAAACACAATTATATTATATTACATAATATATAACAAGAAAGTATCAGCGTTTTGCTCAAAATGTACCCCAAACACACTTGTTAGAATGACCAATTTAACTGTATAGTAAACGGCATTAAAGTAATGTTCCAAATGTACAAAAGGTATATTGTTCCTGGGCCTGTACTCAATTCAAACTCCCAAATAAGTTTAGTTACCCTATCTAGATATTTGAAGAAAACTCAGCCTTAATCTATGTATTTAGACCAAAGGATTCAGAAACTCAACATAAATTTAAATTCATAGAAAATATTATATAGGCAGCTATTTTGTGATTTTGGGCAACAATGTTACATGATATTGTAATACTGTAATCTGACTTATATTCTGTGATGAACTACGTGAACTTACATGCATGGCCAAAAGCGGGGGCATATAAAGCTCAATGCATTTTAAAATAGATTTGGGTAGGGCAGACTTTTTCTAGACACAGTATGCTTTCTGATGATATAGCCTATAATAGTAGAATACATATAACCTCTAGGTAGCCTTTTGCAACAAAATATTTTATAACATAAAAAATGACAATTGTGCACAATTTTTTTTTTTTTAATCGTGGAACATATAATTGAAACCACCTAAGTTACTTGGTGTACGAGTGCTAAAAACTTTAATAAACAGTTATGAAAAATTATGTTGGAGTTGACTTTTTTGATACATAGATGTTGCAGTTTTTGCCAAAGTAGCAATAGAAGTGGCAGTTGACAGTATTTTCTATGAAGTCACAAAGAAAAGAGAATGCTGTGTGTGGGAAAATACCCCCCCCCCCAAAAAAAAAAAAAATATCACCACTATTGGCATGCATGTCAGATTTTATTTAATACAGATGTGATGTCTCTTTAGTAATGACCAAGATATCTCAACAATTTAATATTTCAGCACATTCCTATTGTTACAATTCTGCCCTAAAAATGGCTGCCTCTACTAATGTAATTAATTGGTAATTTTTAATACGTAAGTCTTATTTTCTAGATTTATAATATTCAGTTGCATTTCTGAAAATAATTTTACTAAAATGCAGTGCTTTTAAAACAAACTTATGTAAACTAAGGCTAAGATTAGCTGAAGTGTCTCTTGCTTATATTTATGTTATGTTACGTTTCTTTAGCTTGAATTGAGTTTAACTATTCTGTGGTGTAAATTGTAACCTTGTTTTATGTTCTGAAATATGAATAGAATAATAACATTGCTAATGGCTACAGACATTATTCTTTGATTTAAAAAATAAATCTACTAACAAAATTATGTTTAGACATTTAATAAAACCACATTATGTATGTTGTCTACTTACATGTGTATATGACATTGTAAAGGCAAGTTTATAAGTGGAATTTCAAAGTACAGAATGCTTAGGTTGTAATTGGTTACTTGTCGTTAATTAATATATACTAGATCTGATGGAAGCTAAGCAACCCTTTCGGTGTGAGGTAAATAAACTGCAAAGTACCTGCTGTGCTTACTGCTGTAAGTTAATTAATGTAGTGTTATTTTAAAGATCTTTTGGCCTCAAATATAGCAGGTCTTTAAAATTATGAACAGTCCCTTTGCAATTGTCAAATTGTTTTGTAGGGTTGTGATCTGGCCAGTGATGTAATGTCACTGTGTCATTGCTATATGTAGGACAGAAATAGTGCAACAACGGAAAGGCCAACATTCTCCAAAAAAGGTGGCATTCATAATGATATATGAACTTATGCCCAACCTTTCTTCCCTTAAAACCAAAAACGTTGTCAAGTTGGTGCTAGCTCCAATCTATCAAATGGTGGTTACCATTCAGGTATTCTTATCGACCAAATGCTGGTCTCAACACTAGTTACTACTGAGGTGTTTTGATTGCCTGAATACTGGTCTTCACACTGGTTACTGTTTAAGTGTTCTGACTGCTGTGACTCCATGCTGGTCTTGACGCTAGAACATTACAATTGGTTGCTGATTAGCTGTGTGGAGTTATTAATATGTTCCAGTTTCATTTTGTGAAATTGTAACCACAGCTAAACTTTTGTTTCATTTTCAATACGATAGAGTGAGGAAGACTAAAGGACCATTATAAAAATTTAAATGTTCTTCAAGTTCATGTTGAAGAGCTTACCCATTTCTTCCTATTGTGTCATTGGGAAAAAAATGCTACAATTCTTGGTTAGTCTAACTAATTATATTGTACAAATTGTTCATATTTGAGGAACTAGAAATACTAGGATGAAAAGGGCTCCAAGGGTGTTCTAAAGCTTCCTGAGCCTGGGAAATTGCCTTTAAACATCCTGAACCAATACACCTACCCTGCTACCTCCATTTGTAATTTGAGTGACGTTGAAAGAACAAGAACAGAAAATGTCTGTAGCCTAGAAAGCGAAAAAATTAATGTTTTTGCATGTATTGTATAATAAGGCCTTGTACGAGGACAAGTTCACATAAGACGTGTCTCAAGTCTGAATAAACTCCTGGTTAGGGTTTAACCATACTTAAAGCAGAGGGGTCCTCTGATCCTAGTCCTCGATATTAGACAGTCATGTATGGCTGCTACTTCCTTTAACCTATCAGTCGTATACATTACATTCTAACCATTATAAAGCCATATTTCCAGCAACCATTTGCCTTTTATCTTCTGTTTGTACCCATATAAGTAATTTGAGGTTTAATTAAAAGAAACAGAGACACTACAATGGATTATATTTAAAAAATCCTCACAGAATATTTGAAGCATGAGCGGTCCTGGGTTGATTTTTTTAGTTACTTCTCTGGCTACAGAGGATACAAGGCAGCAGTTTGATCTCTGTGCTATATGGCCTCTTTTCTCTGGGCAGGAGGCAACAGAATAAATTACATAAAACAGCATTTTTCTGTGGTCAGCTTTGACAAGCAGGTATTGCTGCCACCTAGATGGACCACCTTGGAAACAGAAAACAGTGTTTAGCTGAGATTGCGGAACTGCTTGTGTGAACGAGTCCTCCATGTCTTTGCACTACATTTTTTTGTCCTTTTTCTGTATTGTTTTCTTTATTGTAATAAAAGTGCTAATCCAACAAAGTTGAGAGTCATTTATGACGGGCACAAAATAGTGCAATAAGTTAAGTGTAAAACTGACCAGTCAGCCAAGTATTGATGATCATATATAGATATATCATATCTATATCATATATGGATTTAACAGAGTAAACAAAGAAGGTTCTCTGAGCTGTGTTGTATGACTCCAAAAACCATGTGTGATGTTTGCAAAATATTTTGTTACACTGTTTTCGGGTTAATTTATTAAAGGCAAACAGGCTGTTCACCTTTCAAGGGAATTTTCACTTTCCAAGGGAGTTTTTCATTTGCTTAGTGAATAAGGTGAAGCTCTGCTGACTTCCATCATCTGATTATGTGCAAGCAAAAATAAATTTCCTTAAATTTTTTGATATTTTTTCCTTTTTAATTGGATTATCATAACACATGATTGGGCATTCTATGCAAAGGGAATTTTCACCACATTTACTAAACAAAAGAAAAATGTCCTTGCAAAGTGAACAACCTATTTGCCTTTAGTGAATCAAACCCATTGGGGTTGCTTTACTAAAACTGCTGAGTGCAAAATCTGGTGCAACTCTGCATAGAAACAGATCAGCTCTAGGTTTTTTTTGTCAAAGCTTAATTGGACAAGCGAAAGTTAGAAGCTGATTGGTTACAATGCTCAGCTGCAGCAGATTTTTCACTCTCCAGTTTTAAAAATCAACTCCATTTTGTCTATTTGACCTACAGTGCAAACTTTGTCCACACTAGCTACATAATAGTATGGGACAAGGATTATGAGAAATAATATGTAGCACTGTCCCCATAGGGTTTGCTGAGTGTTGACTTCATAGACCTCTCTCTGGTTACTCACAGCTTGTTGCCAGTAGTCCCCACTTAATTGCTGAGGGTCCCCATTAGTTGCTGAGGGTTGACACTTGTTTGCTGAGGGTTACCACTTATATGTTGAGGGTGCCCACTTGGTTGCTGAAGGCTTCCCACAGGGTTGCTAGGGGTTTCCCACTTGGTTGCAAGGGGTTTCCCACTTGGTTGCTAGGGGTTTCCCTCTTGGTTGCTAGGGTTACCCATTTGGTTGCTAGGGGTTCCTGCTTGGTTGCTAGGAGTTCCCGCTGGGTTGCTAGGAGTTCCCACCCTTACTCCCGCTTGGTTGTTAATCAAAGACCAGTCCAGGGTATTTGGGTTTTTGCATCTTATTTGGAACTTGGATGGGAGAAGGGATGAGTGGGATACTCCAACTGCAACTATTCATAATAGATAAGGACAACTCTCACTTGACCTCACCAGATTATTTGAGGAAGCAGTCACACTGCTTTAACTATACAGCCACATGTATGGAAGGGTTAAGTCTTCTTGCTCTCTCTAGCAGCAGACTTGGTGCACCTGATCTTCAGTACACTCTCTAGCATCCCCTTTGTATTGACACCCGTCTACTGACTTCTCTATCTGAAGGGGGCAGCCCTCACTTGACAGGCCCCAAAGACACAGATCTGTACTCACATTAGGCAGAATCAGATCCTTCCTGTTGTCTCCCTTCCACTGTCAGCTCTGCAGGACCTCTGGGTTCAGCTTTTCTCTCTCTCTCTAGGCCCCTGGATCGACCACCCGGGGTTGCATGGCCTCCTCCACAGAGGAGAGGGCATCCGCCCCTCTCCCTCCTGGGCTCTGTTCCCCGGCTCAACTAACTCTGAGCACATGTACGCTGGCCTTATATACAGTATGCCACAATGCAATGCAGTACTTTTCCTCTGCCAATTGCCAGGGCTGTAACAAAGCCTGTGCACTCACGTGTCAGGTCCCCTCCCACTGTCCAATGTCTCCCTATTGGACCAGTGGGGGACAGTCAGAACAAGCTGAGCTGCACCTGAGTACAATGAGCAGACCTAACTAATAGATCCTGCTCACTGGTAGGCAGAGAGCACTCTTAAGTTTTACCTGACCATTTTCCTGGTAAGCAGAAAGACCAAAAACTATACTGTCTTTTAGCACCTACCTAGGAGGGTGCTACATCTATATGGGTACCTAGTCCTGCAATAACTCATATAATCACATAAAATGAAAAGAAAAAAAATATGTTTTGCTTGCACATGATTGGATGATGGAAGTCAGCTAAACTTTACTTCATTCACTAAACTAAGGGAAATTCCCCTTGTAAAGTGAACAGCATATTTGCATATAGTAAGTCAAGCCCAATGCATTTCATTGGCATAGTTTTATTTTATGAAGCCCTATTGCAAAAACATTTTATTACCCTTTGACTCTTCTTTCACCAGTTTTTATTGTCTGTGACCCAGTTTGGGAGATTTCACCATTACTACCTGCTCCTGTGACAACAGAAGAATAAATTAGAAAAACAGTTGTCCCTGTAACAGGAAGCTACAGACAGTAATGACCTGACAAGGAACTTTAATCCCATTTAATTAAAAAACATGTTCTGTTGTAGTTTGTGTCCCCGCTGGTGAGATTTTGTGTTCTGACAAAATGTGAGAAGAAATCTCCCAAAAGGGACATTTGAAGTAAGTTCTATCCCATCCCCACTATGTCCAAAACTAAAAAAAAAAATATTTAGCTGGAATTTGGCTTTAAAGCGGCAGTAAACCACCAAATAAAAAAATAAAAAATCTCCCTGAAAAAGAATGTCATAATGTGCTAGTATGTATTGTATAGTATGTGTAGTATGTATCATTATGAAAGACTTACCTGAAAACGAAGACCCTCCAGCTGCACGCTGTCACCGTTGACAGGGCTTCCCTCTTCATGCCATCCATTGAGAGTGTGGTGAGCATGTGCTGGTGAAATAGCCGACGCTGCTGAAGTAAATATCTCCTAAACGTGCACCGTACCTACAGGTTTTACTGTGATAAACAACACAGGAGAAAAGCTCAGTGATTAACAGTGCTTGCTAAATAAAGTGACAATGTGCAGACAAATAAAATCAAAATAAATTTGTGACCCAAAAACCAAAATAATTGTATGCTGAGTGTCAAATAAATTGAACAATGTGAAACAAACTCCTAACAGTGTTTCCCAAAATAATTAAGGAATGGAAACAAAATGTATTTTAGTCCATGAATCAAATTGGTGCAATCCGTATTCCTATGTGGCCGATCTATCAGATGCACCTGTAGGCTATACAAAGGTGTTTGTTGCACGTTCCTTTTCAAAGGTAAAACAGACAGAGATGGGATGGGACAGAGATGGGATATAGATCCCTACTCACCAGACGTCGTCCAACCAGGCTTGTATGGTCACTGTAACCAAAATTTAGATCTCCAGCCAGGATTCCTGTCCTCTCCACCCAGTGATGCAGGATATCCAAAGTGAGGGCTCTCCCAGGCATTAGTCCACCCTTCTTACCTCATGACAAGGAGTCTAATCAGGCTAAGTAGTCACCATGACCGGATGTGAATCCCCGACCAAGATCCCGTCCTCTCTGCCCGGCAATGCAGGATACCACAGATGAGAGCTCCCGTTAGGCAGGATTTTACTGTACCTACAGGTAAACCTTATTATAGGCTTACCTGTAGGTATAACTTTAATGGTTTTGCCCTAAACCTCGAACAAACTGCCTATCAACTGTGGCTGGGCACTGGTCTGCTTGGTCTTGCCAGCAGTTAAGTATCAAAAATGTAAAGGATTCAGTGCACAGCAGGACTGGGTAACACCTTTTTTCTTAGTTTAATAAACAGCACAGGATACAGCTATTTATCCTTTGCTGTTTAGAGGTAAATATATTTTTTATTGTTTGTTTCTATCATAAGGAGCAATACAATAAAGGGTTATACCCAAACAGTGCATTTTTTGTAAAAACAATGATATTGGGGTCCACATAAATAGATAAGAAAAATCACCTTTAGCATTGTGAAAAAGAATGGACAACCACTTCACAGATTTTATATCATAGTGCAAAAACAGAAAACATATAGGGCTAAAAATACCAGGGAACGGGATGAAGTAAGGAAGAGAAAAAGAGAGAAAGTAGAAAAAGAAAAAGGCTTAGGGAGGTCCGCAAATGGAGAGAATGAAAAAGCTTGAGCACCCCCATGACCGGACAATAAAAAGGCAAAAAAAAATTGTTAGAGTTTGAAAAAATAGGATTATAGACTGGTCATATTATCCTTTGCTGTTTAATAAATTAAGAAAAATATGCTTTTGTTATAGAAATATAACAGAGCTTTCTGAACTTTTTATGCATTAGTTTTATCACAGTTTTATTCACAGTGATTTGGTATTGCTGAATTCATTCATTATAATATACACAGTGCAGGGTCCCATTGCACAGTGACTGCCTGTCCTAAATGACCTTGGCATACAGCATTATATTTCTACATTGCTAGTTACCTATGATACATTTTTTTGCAATGAATGTTAGTCTTGAATATGTAACTGAATACAGCTTTATTTTTGCAGGACACACACTGAGGGTCTGTTATGAACACATGAACTGTTTCCCTTACAAAAGACTCTTAGTACAAGCTGAATGTAGAATTTGTAGTAGATCTGAAAATACATATAATAATGTATTTGAGACATTTGAAAGACTTCAAATACTGTTGTGATACTATTATGATCTTTCTTATAATTCAGTACAGTCATTAGCTAGTTGAACAAGGTGCCTTCACTGGTACAGACCAACGATGTTTCCTTGAATCCCTTAAGTGGCAGTGGAATGTGCATTGCCACGTTATCTGTCTATTGTGTGAATGTATCCCAAAAAATCAGATAATTCATTTTCATTAAGGTTTATTTGCTTTTATTTGTTCTGTTAGACTGTAAGAACCTCTAGCACCTTTGACATGGCTTTGCTTTTCATTGCTAAAAATAGACCTAAAAGATCACAGTGTCTAAGGGGAGAGCTGGCTCAGAGAAGGAGAATGTTACTAGGAGACATGTAGAATACATCCTTATAAAAAAAACAGTATGTATATAATTTACCTCTCTACCAATATAGATTATGTGAGAGTTCAGACAGTTGATAGGGCAGCAGCTGTCAGACTTCGGGTTGACTTCTGACTCTGAACTGAACTGTCTGGCTCTTTGGTTGACCAAATAAGCAAAGCAAAATCAGGGGACAAATATACATCTTTCTATCAGACTAGTGGCAAAGTTTAATATGCAGGCTTTTGCACACCCCTAATCAAGGCTGGTTCTCTTTAATATCAACCGAATATGATTTTTAAAGAAATTCTCTTGTAACTGTTAACTCCTCCAAGGAAAGTTGATTTATTTTGTAGAAAGTAACGTTGTCACTGTACTTTAATTTCACATTTCATCAGCCAGTGAAATGATGCAGTTTTAGTAGAGTGATTTCTGATTCAATAGAAAAAGGTTAAATACTTCAGTCATTATCTATGTATAAAGAGTTATGGGATATCTAGTTCAAATTATCCCCTAAGGTCGCCTACATAACACCATGTCATTACTTTCTGATATGCGGGAAACATTGATAGGCAGTCCAACTGAAGCAGTGCGTACAACAGGCTGACGACACAGTTTCTAATTGCAAGACAGTGGCTTAGCTTTGTCAACAAGTGCTGTTACTGTCAGGATCTTCAGGCAAGCAACAAATTCATTATTTGCCCAGGAAAACTGAAACATTCGGCTAAACATGCTAAAAAGATTTTTTTGCTTTACAAAAACTTTAACTTGAGTCTGATTGGATGCTATGTATATACCTCCAGTTATCATTCCTCCACTAGGGAGTGCCATGTTGACCATCTCTATACAACCCGTAGTACTGGACTGTGAAATAAGTGCAGTATGGAAACAAATGCATCATGAATGTCACTGGGGTTTATTTACTAAAGGCAAATAGACTGTGCACAATTCTTAAATGCAATTGCACTCATTTTCCCCACAGCTTAGTGAAGTTGGTAAAGCTTCACCTACTAAGGAATACCCAATCAGAGGCTGAAAACGATACATTGTTTTGCATGGAAATTTGGCGTTTTTTTTTTTATTGTAGGCCTGTAATTCTTAGGAATAACTCACTTAAATCTGTCTAAACAAGAGTCTAGTAGACATCCCGGGTATGATAATGTTTGAAACACAAAATCATAAATTATAATATCATAAATAACTATAAATAATTATACCAAATAATAATATAATAATAATAAAATGTATTCAATAATGTAATCAAATAAAAAACACTTAAATTTGCTCAATTGCAGAATTGTCGCTGTCGTTACTTTCAGTGTTTGATTACGAATTTCCCCACAAATCACTATCTCTCAATTCTGCAAGTGATTCTAATTTACTATCGCTGTTTTCTAGCTGGTCTAAAACCGCTTTTGACGTAAAGGGACACTTTTGGTTGCCATGGACATTCTCAAGTTTCCAGGCAGAAAGAACAGTATATATAATATAAAACTGCATGCAGGGCACGGGACAAAGCATTAGGGACAAAAGGGAGGGAGGTGAAATTATTTGATACAGTAATATAATTCCAGTGTACTGTATGTATTATGATTTTTGCACTTTTTGAATTTGGCACCAGGCTCCGTCCCCAAGCATCGCGACGCTCGCAGGGAACGGAGCCCGGCACAGTGATAGATCGAGCGGAGGACACAGCCCGCACACACAGCGGGGAGACATGGCAGGATCCTGGGGACAAGGTAAGTAACTTTGCCTGGATCCTGCGATGCAATCCCAAGTGTGGCTCAGGGTTACAGCTTTTGATAGTGAAGATTCAGCCCGAGCAACACTTGGGATTACCACTAGGGAGGTTAAAAAAAACATAATTTTTGCTTGCACATGATTGGATGATGGAAATCAGTAGTGCTTTACCATATTTACTAAGCACTGGGGAAAATTAGTGCAACTGCACTGGCAAAGTGCATAGTCTACTTTCCTTTATTAAATCAACCCCACCATCTTAGTTTTATACATACATACATATAATATTGACACACACAACATCCCCAAATATATATTTAAAGAAAGAAGTGCCGAAACATAAAACACTGTGGCCTTTTAGCACCTTTATACATTTCAGTTTTGCTTAAGTATTGTTATTTTAATATACTGTACTGACAATTTTTTGCTATGACTTAAACATTGCTGTTTTGTAAAAGTTGAATGATTTGATAATATCAAACAATAAAATTATGTGGGAAATTAGATGTGTCCTCAAGTCATTGTGATTTTTTTTTGTTTGCTCCATAAACTCAATGAGGCTGACAGGACTGAGGTCTGAATGGTCCTTCTGATTCTGTTGTATACAAACAGGTGCATCTGAAATTGGTTAAAAAAATCCACTGTGCTTGAAAAACGCTGTTTGACAGTCTTTGGGTAGTTTTTTAATTATTTGAATTCATAATTTCTATTTGTGGACATTAAACAATAAAGATCTGTCTGCCCAAAAATAGACTGGTGAAAGTAATTTAAAGAAAACATATTTTTTTAATTTGGTATTGATATTGTAAAGCTTGGGTAGTAAAATACATTTTTGGCATAATTTTGCTGTATTATACATCCATGATCTACTGGCATTTTGACAGAGTTGTGCACTCCTTTGCCAAAAATCTGCTGTAGAATTTCACAACTGGCATTGACCACTGCTACATACAAGGCTTTTCTTGTGATTGGATTGAAGACAAGGGTAAAGGGAAGTAGTATGAGTTTTTACAGATGAGTTTCAGGTCAAGAATGTGCAGTGACAAACAGTACAGTTGAAGCAGTTCTGAGAAGTGTGGATGGTGAGGTGACTTTTAGTTACAATTAGCCTGGTTTCTGGATACACCATAGCTCATGATGATGGTGCAGGATAAACCAAAGTTTGAAAAAAGCTATCTGTATTATTTCAAAAAATCATTTGCCTCCCCCTGAAACTAGGGGGTCTGTGTATAAAAAAATGTTGCTGTGCAAATGTGTCAATCAGTTGCACAGGTGTAACAAATCTTTTTTTTCCTAAGGTCATCAGTGCCATCTACTGGCAACAATGTCATTTTTTTCTGAATACCTCAACCAGGAAAAGTTCTGCATTATTGCCACTAGATGGTGCTAATGATTCTAAGGAAATAACCATATTAAACAAATTATAAAGGTTCATTGCACCTGTGCAAATGATTGACACATTCACACAGCAAGGTATGCTCCAGTCAAACCTGACAATTAAACTTTGAGATGTAGAGTATACAGGAAGGTCAGCCTACCTGCTCAGCATTTGACCGTTTTATCAAAGTTGCATGAATGTGCAACTTAAAGTCATAGCGACTTCAAAGTAGGTCATGCACTACTTTGGTCTGACGTTCATGCAACTTGAGGGCCATAGACTTCAATTGTAACCATCAAAAGTTGCATGAAAGTCATACCTGAATGTTTTACATGCAATAATGGGTCCGACTTTGCAGAGGGACAACATGTCACATCCAAGTTGCACCATCCAAAGTTGCATCAAAGTTGCACTCCAAAGTTGCATGACTTTGGAGTCGTACAAGTGTGAATGGAGCCTTTAGTGTATCAGTCCAACCCACACCATGTTGCAAGTAATTTGGTTATTTAAGAACCCCTGCCTGTGATACAGGAGAGAAATTCCCAAACCCACCCACACTGCAGGCTCCTTTTTGTCTCGCATACAAAAAAAGCCAAATGTAAAAATCTCAGTATTAAGTTTGCTATGAAAATTTGAAAATGATCACTGAGCAGCGAGGACAGGAAGTTACATATCATATGTTTGAGGAAGTTTACTTTAATGGCTCTGCGAGATGTTCTCTGGTTTCTTGGTGCAGTTGATTACACAGAACTCAAACACAGTAAACTGATTGAACTTTCTGACTCTATCACAGCCACAGTGTTTGCTGGATAACATTAATAGTTCTTGGGGCCATCTCACAGTACAGGCTCCATGGTCCCTTGTGGTCTGGTTACTGTTGCGGCTTTAGTCCGCTGGAAAGAAATTCACAATTGCAAAGTCAGATACATAGCTCATGAGAAGCACACCTTTGGAACACTTCTATTTGCAATATAGCAGTTTAACAGATTGTTAAGGCTGTATAAATACATTCTCTGCATGACTTTTACAGCAGGTGAATGTCACTTTCCAATTTCAAACGGGCTCTCAGATTTTCCCTGTAGCAACGTTTTAGTTTAAAATGATAATACGTTTTCCTGCCATTAAAAGTGTCTGTTACACTGCATGAGCCTGTAAGCCGGTCTATCTCTGCTGAGTTCTGCATGACCTGAATTACTGCTCCTGTAAATGCTGTGTACATTTTCTCTGGTGCCAGTCATTTCAAGGCTCACTGCAATTGTAATCATCAAAGAAAACCAACCAAGGATTTATGCCTAGGATTTGTTCTGTTTTAATGAATTTGGAAATAACCTTTTAAGTTGCTAATGTTTTATGTGAAAATACTTTCTGTGGTATTTTCCAAAGATCGGTCTTCTTTTTACTTGCTAGAAAAATGTTAATTCTTTGGGGTTGTACAATGTAATAGTTAAAGGATTATTCTATATGTAGCACTTAACTAATCTTCTTATATTATTGAAGATAACTCATGCATATAGCATGGTGAAACACAAGGCTACTTGCCTCCCACTTCTGAAAAGAGAAAGAGGGACACCTTCTAGCACTAAAAATTTAAGAATACACCCCGAGTTTCACAGGCCATGAAGAATTAATGCCCTAAAACTTATTGGTTAAACCAACAATTGCTTTATTTCACAACCCCGTTTCATTTACCATGGCTTATGAAAATAGCAAAAACAGTCATTTAGAGGTTGGATCAAAGGTTTAGTGTGGTAAAACACCTATGGTTGCTAAAAATTTAATTTTTGTAGAGATCTAAACATCACACTAAAAGGTATCAACTGAGGAGGAAAGAGACAGATGGATTTGGTTCTAAAAAAGGTAAAGTCCCTCCAAAAGATCAACATGGCACTAGAGTTAGACTAATCGTAGATTGGCAGGTGTATTGCCAAGAACAGTGGGTAATGACACCATATGATATGGTATAACAACTGTCACATCAAAGCACACTACTAATACCCCTTGAGGCAGCAACCAAACATTAAAATTTTTTAAAAGGATATAATTTTATTTATTGATGGTTAAAAGTAATTAACATGGGCTATCCTAAAATATGTGGTTCCAGTATGATATATTCACCATACAATATACATCAATCCTTATAAAATATCATTGATCATGGGTTCAAAACGAATTCTCATACAATATCCAGGTAAAGTCCCTCCAAAAGAGCTACATGGGACTAGAGTTAGACTAGTCCTAGACTGGCAGGTGTATTGCCAAGAACAATGGGTGATGACTTTCCTATAATATGGTATAACAACTATCACATCTGCAGAACATCCTGTAAATGTTTGGCCACATTTGGATAGAGAGCGGATGCAGAACACAGACATTGAAGACTTTGTTCCTTCTTCTACAAAGAATTATTGTTGCTTCCAACAATTGAAAGCACTGTACTGTTGTTCTATGCAGCCTGACAATATTAGGTGATGCTTTTAGCACTTAGTACATAATATAGAGAAGATCAATAGAATAAAAAGAGCAATTGGTCCATCAAGTTCCTCCCCCCAACCCCGCACACACACAAACACACAGAATTTTAAGTCTTATGCAATTGTTTACATCTGTTTCCTAAATCAATACGAATGGAAAATTCGCTTGAAGCAATGTGGGTCAGAAGAATGTCCAGATCAGAAGGAACTCAAATGCAAGCTAAATGCACCTAAAGGTGTACTGCACATCTACAAAAGGATGCAGTTCCAAGATAATTTAATTAAAATTTATTTTTCCATAGGATGTTATGGTAAATTAACTTGTAACCAATCATCCTGAGAAGGCTTCCTTTGGTCAATACATCCAAAAGGTATAACGGCAGTGATGGGTGCTGCGTGCATTGTGTGAAGGCAGTGTCCCCAGCAGGCTTGGAGCAGTGACAATTGTTGGTTTTGCACATGTGTGGTATCACTTGATTCGCGTGCATGCTTATAGATCAAACATTGGCTCACATAAGAGAGTAGTCATATGACCTCTGAAAGTCACGTGTGGCAACTCCTGCCATATAAGACAACCCGAGGCTTTGCTAAAGGCTTCGCACATGAACAAACCTGAAGTAGCAGCTGAGGGAGCAGCAGCTGAGGTCAACATGGGCCGGGGTCTCACATTCCTGGAAGTCTCAGATACTGATACCTATATCTGAGATGTAAAATTAAACATGGTCAGAGTTTGCAGCCCCCCATCCCCAAACCACACCTTTCCCCTTACTGAATCTGTGCATTTTTCTCCTCACAGGCTCATCTAATTTTTCTCATTCAGTGTGGCTGTGCGGGGCTCTTTACACATATTTCTGTCATCCATTGACATAGATTTGAGAAAAAAAAGACAAGTCCCATTTGCCGTGTGCCAGAGTGACCTGTAATTTTCAATGGAGAACAAGTGTGGTGAGGACACTGCACTTTGTAGTCCATTGATGCTTCCTTGGAGCCAGTAACTGAAGGGCTGTACCTCTGCAGGAGCCTGAGCATTACACCTGTGATCCACTAATTGAGATTGCAATACTTTGCACATAAATGCACATTTTTTTAATTAAGGTTGGTTTGTTTATTATTTTTTTATTCCTTTTACAAAAGATGGAATATGCTTTTAAATTTTAAAGTAAGGTCTTGTGACAGGGGCTCTTTAATTAGGTGGTAATTTAGTGAGCCCAATAAAAAAGTAACATTTTGAGTGTGCTAGTTTTCCTCAGAAATAGAGATACTGTATTAATCATCATGGGCTTTTAGAGAAGGATCATTTTTTATTTTCTGCGCCTACAACAGAAAAGATTCTGAAAACTTTTGCTTTACTGTCACTGCTTTGGCAACCCCTCTGTTTTTAAAACCTACAATTTTTCCATCTGGCTTTATGTGTTAAAAGAACAATATGAGGCGAGAAAAGAAAATACTTGACTAGATGTGGTCTGCAAAGTTTAATAACAATGTCCCCAGCTTGGTATTGTCCTTTTCACATACTATTTTTCCTTTATTTGTCATTTTTGTATTTGTTTGATCTAGTTTTTTTCTTTTGCATTGTTGAATATACAGTATTTTGATTTTGAGGCTTTTTATATGTAATGTTTTTCTGTTTTATTGTATACCACATGTGCAATATAAGAATCTTAAGACATTAACCTGTAAAGAGACTCTAACTAAATAATCAGAACATACAAGCAAACTTTATATAATATTTAGAAATGTAAAAATACATATGCCTAAGTGTGCAAGCAAAGGTACAATAAATTATGAAAAGGTTCATACAGTGACACTTGAGAACTAAAGTATTAAAAAATAAGAGTACAAAAAGTAGGAACACTGTATGCATACAATATATATATATATTTGTAATTATATACAATTTAAATACAGAATAAACTGACTGAATGTGTGCACCAGTGCCAAACAGTACTCAAACAATATAGTACAAAGTGGTATAGCAGAACAAGCATACCTTATATAGGTAATGAGTCAAGCCAAAGGCAAATGGTTAGTGAAGCTTCAACTCAGCTTTACTGAGAAGAATAACCAAACTTGTGTTAAGCCTATGGTCAAAAAGAGGCCATGTATTTGCATCTTAACTTGTATGTGTGTGAACATCTTCAAAGTCATGCACATGTTGAGGAATTAAAAAAATGTTAGGCCCCTGAATGGATGCTGCAGGAATGACTCAGGTATGACTCTGGAAAACCCAGTTCTGCTCTTGTGAAGCAGTAGTGGCTTCCCCTCTTTTGCCTGGTGCTGTGAAATGTAGTTAAGGGAATGGGCAGAACATTTTTCAGGGTATCGGGCGCTGGACAGCAAACTAGCCACCCTTTGTATTGGTAAAAAAGTGGGTCAAAGTTGTATACCCATATCCCATGTTTCTATTAGATCTGAGTATTGTGCCATGGGAGCAGAAACACCCAATTTGGAAACACAACAGCAAGAGGTATAACGGTACAAAGTCTGGGACTTCCCATAATTTTTGTGCCATTAGACAGTGTAGCCATCTGTTAACTTTAAAACCTTACAAGAACAGCTCTGTGACCAAATGAGAGGATACGATATCGAAGAAGCCAGTGAAGTGGATAAAACTTCAAGTGACATCACAATGTATGCCATATCCTAGAGACTACAATTTCTTCTGCAAAAGGGTAATGTATTAATGGAAAAACAATTATGTTGACATTCTTCAGCACTTGCTGCTTTGACCCACACGTCATGGATGCAATAACTTTAACAATCAAATGCTCTTTAAATGTCATTCAGGGGAAATCAGTTCTATTTTTCTTAATCGGGTACAAAATTAACTAGTTACGTTTTTTACCAGTTCACTGCTAGTTTCTGTTGTGTGAAATTTTAAATTACAATTTTATTTAGGGAGCATTTACTGTATATACTTGAATGTATATATATCTATATCTATATCTATATCTATATATAGATATAGATATATATATATCTATATATAGATATATATATATATATATATATATATATATATATATATATATATATATATATAATGCTGTGAAAAAGTATTTGCCCCCTTTCAGATTTAACATTTTTTTGCATATTTGTCACACTTAAATGACTCATCATCGAACAAATTTTATTATTACACAAAGATAACCAGAGTAAATACAAAATGCAGTTTTTAAATGATGGTTTCATTTATTAAAAAAGCTGTCCAAACCTGCCTGGCTTCATGGTAAGCCAGGCAGGTTTGGACAGCTTTTTTAATAAATGAAACCATCATTTAAAAACTGCATTTTGTATTTACTCAACTGCATTTTGTATTTACTCAACCTAATAACGGGTTGTGCCACCCTGGGCGGCAACAACTGCAATCAAGCGATTGCGATAACTGGCAATGAGTCTTTCACATTGCTGTGGAGCAATTTTGGCCCACTCTTCTTTGCAGAGTTGTTTTAATTCCGGCACATTGCAGGGTTTCCCAGCATGAACGGTCTGTGTAGGGTCATAATACAGCAATTCAATTGGATTTAAGTCCGGGCTTTGAATAGACCTCCAAAACCTACATTTTGCTTTGTTTAAACTATTTGGAGGTGGACTTAACCCAAGTGAACTTGAGCTTGAGGTTACGAACTGATGGCTGGACATTCTCCTTTAGGATTTTCTGGTAGAGCTCAGAATTCATGGTTCCATCAATTATGGTAAGTCGTCCAGGTCCTGAAGCTGCAAAGCAGTTCCAGACCATCACGCTACCACCACCATGTCCGACTGTTGGTATGATGTTCTTGTTATGAAATGCTGTATTCGTTTTATGCCAGATGTAACGGGATGCATACCTGCCAAAAAGTAAAATTTTTGTCTCAATCCACAGATTATTTGCCTAAAAGTCTTGGGGATAATCAAAATGTTTTTTGGTAAATGTGAGATGAGCCTTTGTGTTCTTTGTGTGAGCCTTTGTGTTCTTTTTGGTCCGCAGTGGCTTTGGCCTTGGAACTTTCCCATGGATGCCATTTTTGCCCAGTCTCTTATTGTTGAATCATGAACACTGATCTTACCTTAGGCACGTGAGGCCTGCAGTTCTTTAGATCATTGTTTCTCAACTCCAGTACTCAAGGCGCCCCAACAGGTCATGTTTTCAGGATACCCCTCAGATGAAACGGCTGTGGTAATTACTACGGCAGTGAAACTGATCAAATCACCTGTGCAAAATAATGGAGAGCCTGAAAACATGACCTGTTGGGGCGCCTTGAGGACTGGAGTTGAGAAACACTGCTTTAGATGTTGTTCTGGTTTCTTTTATGACCTCCTTGATGAGTCGTCATCATGCTCTTGGAGTAATTTTTGTAGGCCTGTGGATAATGGCTCTCCCCATAGTTCACTGGAGTTCCAAAGCCTTAGAAATGGCTTTGAAACCCTTTCTAGACCGATACATGTACATTACTTTTTTTCTAATCTGTTCTTGAATTGTTTTAGATTGTGGCATGTGTGGCTTTTTGTGATCTGTTGCCATGCTTCACTTTGTCAGACAGCTTCTATTTATGTGATTTCTTGATTCAACAGGTCATGCAGTAATCAGGCCTGGGTGTGGCAAGTGAAATTTAACTCAGCTTTCCAAAAAATTGTGGTTAATAACAGTTCAGTCATGATTCAGCATGGGAGGGGGCAATTACTTTTTCACATAGGGCTAGGCAGGTTTGAACAGCTTTTTTCCCTTAATAAATTAAATATTAATTTAAAACTGCATGTTGGATTTACTTGGGTTACCTTTGTGTAATATTAAAATTAGTTTGATGATCTGACTCATTTAAGTGTGAGAAATATGCAAAAAAATACAAAATCAGGAAGGGGGCAAATACTTTTTCACAGCACTGTATATACTGCATTGCCTGCTAATAGATTTGTAGTTCTGGCCAGCCAGACCTGTGATCCAGACTCTGCTGCCAATCAGCACAGATAGCACAGCTAGCTTTGGGACCTCACTTCTCTCCATTGCAGATAAAGGGGTTAATTTACTAAAGGTAAATAGGCTGTTTACTTTGCAAGGGTGGCTGTATTTTACAAGGCTATTTGTCCCAGAGCTTAGTAAATGTGGTGAAGTTTCACTTTGTAAGGAATACACAATTGTGTGTAAGAAACATAAAAAAACAGCATTTTTGCTTGCACGTGATTGGATAATGGAAGTCAGTTGAGCTCTACCCCATTCACTAAACTGTGGGGCACGTTCCCCTGTAGCGTGCAATATCTTTTGCAAAGCCTATTTTCCTTTAGTAAATTAAGCCCAGAGTGCATTCATGGCCAACCCAATATTTATTTAAAGCCCCTGTGAGGTTCTTTTGCCACCTGTGTGCCAGTACTGAGATTTGTCTTCACTTCCTGTCCTGTAGACACAAGAGGAAAGGTCTCCAAAGTGAGGGAGGCAGTTAGACAGTTGTCGCCACCACTGAACAAGTTTCTTCATCTGAAGATTTCTCCTGTGTTTCTTTTCTGGTGACAACTCAAAATTTTGGATTCTTCCTTACTTTTGTGCCAGTCAAGATCGTTAATAGGGCAAAGAGAGAGACTGTAGTAAAAACCTGACAGACATTCTAACTCCTCACCACTCTATCTAAATCTAAAAAAGCCTTTTGACTTTAGATACACTTTAAAACCTTTCTAAATGCATTTTTTAATTAAAGTAATATACATATTTTATGTACCTAATAGTATTGCACAGAGCAGCCCCGGACATCCTCTTCTGGGGTCCCCCACCAGGAGTCTCTTCGGTATCTGTCCCCATAGCAAACTACTTGCTATAGAAGCAGACGTACAGGCTTGATCCCAAATTGGGTTGTGTGGCCCTTCCCCCTGCTCGTCACAGCATATGACTGACACCAGTGGGAGCCAGTTTCCCTATGAGTGTAGGGAGAGGGGAGAGAAAACATGCAGCCGGGCATCAAATAATAACTTACATTTTAATATGGAAACCCATCAGTGTTGACCTATAGACCCTAGCCTGGTTCACACATTTAGCTGTCACTTGTTAGTTATTTAAGGTAAAATTGTATAATTCTTTTTGCAGATTTACTTTAGCGTAATAAACATTATTGGTTGTTCAGAGTTGTATCATCCTACTCACTAAAATGAAAATGAATCAGCTAACATAAAAGCTCACATAAAAGGAATGGTGTTAATTAGCACCCTGGAGCATTAACACTACATCATTATATTAATTTACTTACTTTAACTGGGTATGTTTATCATTTTTGTCATCAAATATTACTTCTCGCAGTTTCAATTAAAGTTATCATTAAACATAACGCTATAAAAAGTAGACCCATTGAGGTATACATTGTACATGGTACTTCTAATGATAAAAGCGTTGCCAGAGCTAACAAGCAGACATTTTCTACCCTGCATTAGTAAAATGACAGCTGGAATCTGATTGGGTGAAATGAACAACACTTTAAATTTTCATTTATTCCATCATTTTATTTTTCATAAATCAGCACATTCCACTGACCAATAATGGAAAAGCCCATTGTGATTTCATTCATCTAATCTTACAGTATGCAAAATTCCCCACCAGAGAGTACACTTTGAATCCTCTGTAATTAAAGCCATTCAACGGTGATTACAGAGTTTGCAGAGGAACAAAATCCCATCATGCAAGAAATTACCTTTTTTTGGACCAAAACTGAACACACTAAAAAACATTATCTCTTTCTGGTCGAGGGTAGATAGCTTCATAATAAACACGGACCAAAGAAAAGTTGGCGGCACTCCAAGCTCTGAATGCAAATGTTTTTATTCCATAAAAATCAGCGTATTGCAAGTAGATAGAATTCCTAACGCGTTTCATGCATACCAACTCTGAATATAAATAAATACGCTTTTATTTTTATCATTTCCAGGGCTCCCAGCACAGTGGCTCCTCTACCTCATTAGCATCCACCAAAGTGTGCAGTTCCATGGATGAAAGTGACATCTTAGCAGAAGGTAAAAATGTGAAATATTCATGCATACAAGTGTGCAGCGGTGCTCTGGTACAGAGATTTACGTGATTCCATGGTGCTTTTAATGCAGTAGATTGCATTTTGTTGAAAGTAACGTATATTTCTTAAGCGTAACTACCTTTATTTATCACAACAAGCATATTAATGAATCTCTATTATATACTTATGTACAGTGCATCTGGAAAGTATCCACAACGCTTTACTTTTTCCACATTTAGTTTTGTTACAACCTTATTCCAAAATGGATTAAATTCATTATTTTCCTCAAAATTCTACAAACAATACCCCATAATGAAGTGATAGAAGTTTGTTTGAAATCTTTGCAAATTTAATAAAAATAAAAAAATTACATGTACATAAGTATTCACAGCCTTTGCTCAATACTTTGTTGAAGCAGCTTTACAGCCATAAGTCTTTTTAAATATGATGCTTCAATCTTGGCACAACTATTTTTGGGCAGTTTCTCCCATTCTTCTTCGCAGGACCTCTCAAGCTCTATCAGGTTGGATGGGGAGCATCGGTGCACAGCCATATTCAGATCTCTCCAGAGATATTCAATCAGGTTCAAGTCTGGGCTCTGGCTGGGCCACTCAAGGACATTCACTGAGTTTTTCTATAGCCACGCCTTTGTTATCTTGGCTGTGTGCTTAGGGTCGTTGTCCTGTTGAAAGGTGAACCTTCACCCCAGTCTGTGGTCTGGAGCAGGTTTTCATCAAGTATGTCTCTGTGCATTGCTACATTCATCTTTCCCTTAATCCTGACTAGTGTCCCAGTTCCTGCTGCTGGAAAACATCCCCACAGCATGATGCAGCCACCACCACCATGTTTCACTGTAGGGCTGGAATTGGCCAGGTGATAAGCAGTGCCTGGGTTCCTCCAGACATGATGCTTGCCATTCAGGCCAAAGAGTTCAATCTTTGTTTTATCAGACCAGTGAATTTTGTTTCTCATGGTCTGAGAGTCCTTCGGGTGCCTTTTGGCAAACTCCAGGCTGGCTGTCATGTGCCTTTTTGTTGCTTCTGTCTGGCCACCCTACCATACAGGCCTGATTAGTGGAGTGCGAGTGCTGCAGAGATGGTTGTTCTACTGGAAGGTTCTCCTCTCTCCACAGAGAAACACAAGAGCTCTGTTAGAGTGACCATCGGGTTCTTGGTCACCTCCCTGACTAAGGCCCTTCTCCCCTGAACGCACAGTTTGACCAGCGGCCCACTCTAAGAAGACTCCTGGTGGTTCCAAACTTCTTCCATTTATGGATGATGGAGGCCACTGTGCTCTTTGGGATCTTCAATGCTGCAGAAATTTTTCTGTACCCTTCACCAGATCTGTGCCTCGATACAATCCTGTCTTGGAGGTCTACAGACAATTCCTTGAACTTCATGGCTTGGTTTTTTGCTCTAACATGCACTGTTAACTGTGGGACCTTATATAGTCAGGTGTGTGTCTTTTCAAATCATGTCCAATCAACTGAATTTACCAGAGGTGGACTCCAATCAAGTTGTAGAAACATCTCAAGGATGATCAGTGGAAACAGGATGCACCTGAGCTCAATTTTGATTGTCATGGCAAAGGCTGTGAATGCTTATGTACATGGGATTTTTTTCGCTTTTTATTTGTAAAAAATTTGCAAAGATTTCAAACAAACTTTTCTCATGTTGTCATTGTGGGGTATTGTTTGTAGAATTTTGAGGAATATAATGAATTTAATCCATTTTGGAATAAGGCTGTAACATAACAAAATGAGGAATAAGTGAAGCGCTGTGAATACTTTACGGATGCACTGTACATTTTCTGCGGTGTGTGTGTGGTCCTCTGAGTCCTATTACTAATAAACCAATCAAGGAATCTCCACCTCTGTGTTGGGCAGATGCACCTGTGAGGAAAACAGACATGTTAGTGGCTTGCTAGACTGATTTACAAGGTCTGCATTTATCAGGCTGTATTTTATTGGAAAGGCCTTTTCATAAAGCTGTTGTGCCAAAGTAAGCCACTGCAACCACGAGTCAGAGGCAGGACATTCCCTTTGGATAACAAAAGTCACTCCCATTCAGATTTACTTTGTGCACTGATATTACCAAACAGAGCAACAAAAGCAGATTTACACATTGGGAGTTAAGCGGTGACCTACTTTCATTTCCAATGGCGGGCATTGGTTGAAGCAACTGAATGTCCCCCAATATCTATTGATTGAGATCCTGAGCATTGGCGAAGATCGCTGACAGCGCAATGATTTATCCGTATACTCATTACTTGGCACATTGGATGGTCATTTGGTGTGTCATTTGGTGTGTCATTGTGTGTCATTGTATTTTGTCTGGTGAGTTTGCACTGCATGTGGGAAAGCTGGAGTGCTGCACGGACTTTGTTGGTTTGTCATCATCACCGGTGTCCCTTCCCTACACACCTCAAACAAATTTTTTTACATACTACGCCACAAGTTTTTTTCTGTTGTATTTCACTTTATGGAGGAAATGAGACCTAATTCATTCATCAGCAGCAGTGGGCTCCCTCAGAAGATCCACTTAAGCATCTCTAGTGTGATTTACATGCAAGTTGTTTTCTTGTGTCTGGTGAGTGGCCATTTCTAACATACTTCTATCCAAGAAGGATGTTAGCACCTATTAATATATGGACTATTATACGGTTACACAAACGTGTAAATGACTTATCACTTTAAAGAGGATTCTTTTTTGCACTGGACTTTGTTGATCATTAGTTATTTTTTGTGTTATTCACTCCCCTTTAGTCTCTGCTACCAGAGATGGGAACACCAAAAGCTTGCGGTAATAAATGTTTAAATGTTAAATGTAGAATTTAATGAATGAAATTAAAGCGGAACTTTACCCATAACTTGATAAAAAATCATGTTCTTTAGCAAGGAACATAAATTCTGCATTAATAATTATGCTATCAAAATTAGTGTGTGCTGTGAATAACCACCAGCATTGCTCCTGTTTATCTTGCTGGAGGCTACCATTTTGCTGAAGCCTAAACCCCCTGAACAGCAGTAAATCTTAAAGCAGAACTAAACCCACTGATTTAATGGTTTCAACAGTTACGTTCCTGAAATGTCAGGATTGCTAACTGTCACATTTGCTTGTATTCTCAACCAAATTGTCAAACCATCAAATGTCTGGTGTCCTAACTGATCACATGTGCAGCACCATGACAGTTGCAGATCAAACAGAAGCAGCTTCCTTGGTTATAACGGATAGGCTGCCAGCAGATCGGACTTTACAAATTCGACAGTGTCTGAAAATAGAGTGCAACTGAGCATGTGCAGAACAGGATGAGACCGTGTATTACTGAATTTTAAACAGTCTAGGCACTTATTTTTTATGTTTTACATTACAGCTACACCTGCAAAAGGGGCCAGCCTGAAGTGATCTAGCAGGACTTAATTTTGTGACTAAAGTTCCACTTTAATGTTAAATTTTATTGGGAAAAAAACAAAAACAACATCATAATGGTAACAAAAACTACCCAAATGACCCTGATCACAAGTTTACATACCCCAGTTCTTAATACTGTGTATTGCCCCTTTTAACATCAATGACAGCTTGAAGTATTTTGTGGTATTTGTGGATGAGGCCCTTTATCTTCTCAGGTGGTAAAGCTGCCCATTCCTCTTGGCAAAAAGCCTCCACTTCCTGTAAATTCTTGAGCTGTCTTGCATGAACTGCACATTTGAGATCTCCCCAGAGTTGTAATGAATGTGACTATGAGTGTTATGATGAAATGCCTATTTGAAATATAACCATATAGATATAAGTGCTTACTTCAGCCTCTGCTATCAGCCTTAAAAATATTCAATTAGATGTCTGCCAGCTTACCCTCCCCCTTCATGTGGAACAGAACTGCAAGAGTTAAGAACAAGTTAAAGAAGATTGCGCCTGTTTTTTTAAGAACTGGAAACAAGACACCCTATTTAGCGATGATAGTTTACTATTCCCTTATATAAATATAACCCAGCTAAAAGCTTAAACTTTGTCACAATAATGAATATGTATATCTTGTGGTCCGCATACGCTTGTCTTATTTGATATTTGATTTAATAACAAAATATCCAGCTCACAGTATATCAGCCAGAGTCCAGGAAGTAATAAAGGAGAAGTATCAAACTACTGAACTCGTGCATGTCTCAGTAATTAACTTCAAGTGTGCACACTTTTACATTGAAGGTCAATTTGGCCAGGGGGACAGAAACAAAACTACCGAACGGTCCTGGTTCGGTCCAAAACAGAGTGGCTGAATGATATTGAGGTCAGCAGACTGAGATGAACACTCCAGAACCTTCACTTTATTCTGCTGTAGCCAATGATAGGTCGACTTGGCCTTGTGTTTTGGATCATTGTCATGTTGGAATGTCCATGTACGTCCCATATGCACCTTCCTGGCTGATGAAAATGTTCCTCCAGAATTTTTTGATAACATACTGCGTTCATCTTGCCAACAATTTTGACCAAATTTTCCTGTGCCTTTGTAGCTCACACATCCCCGAAACATCAGCGATTCACCTCTGTACCTTTCATCATAGGCCTTGTTGACTCCTCTCCAAATGTAGCGTTTTTGGTTGTGGCCAAAAAGCTACATTTTGGTCTCATCACTCCAAATGACTTTGTGCCAGAAGGCTTGAGGCTTGTCTCTGTACTGTTTGGCGTATTGTAAGTGGGATACTTTGTGGCATTTGCATAGTAATGGCTTTCTTCTGGTGACTCGACCGTGCAGCCCATCTTTCTTCAAGTGCCTCCTTATTGTGCATCTTGAAACAGCCACACCACATGTTTTCAGAGAGTCCTGTATTTCACCTGAAGTTATTTGTGGGTTTTTCTTTGCATCCCGAACAATTTTCCTGGCAGTTGTGGCTGAAATTTTAATTGGTCTACCTGACCGTAGTTTGGGTTCAACAGACCCCCTCATTTTCCACTTCTTGATTAAAGTTTGAACACTGCTGATTGGCATTCTCAATTCCTTGGATATCTTTTTATTAACCTTTCCTGTTTTATACAGTTCAACTACCTTTTCCCACAGATCCTTTGACAATTCTTTTGCTTTCCCCATGACTCAGAATCCAGAAACGTCAGTGCAGTACTGGATGAAAGATGCAAGGGTCTGTCAGGAGTCCAGAAACTCATTGATCTTTTATACACACACACTAATTACAAGCAAACACATCACATGTGAGGATGGTTACCTTTAATAGCCCTTCAAATCCGTTTGTGTCAACTTGTGTGCATGTTATCAGGCCAAAATCACCAGGGTATGCAAACTTTTGATCAGGGTCATTTGGGTAGTTTCTGTTGCCATTATGATTTAAAAAGAGTAAACACAGTTGATTGATAATAAATGGCTTCAGCCAAACACTAACCATGAGTGGAAGAAACGTTTTTGTGTTATCATTCATATTCTCTAAAAAATGGCCAAAAAACTTGGACAACTGTATACACAGTATCTCACAAAAGTGTGTACACCCCTCACATTTATTTAAATATTTTATTATATCTTTACATGTGACAACACTGAAGAAAGGACACTTTGCTACAATGTAAAGTAGTGAGTGTACAGCTTGTAAAAAAGTGTAAATTTGCTGTCCCCTCAAAATAACTCAACACACAGCCATTAATGTCTAAACCGCTGGCAACAAAAGTGAGTACACCCCTAAGTGAAAATATCCGAATTGGGCCCAATTAGCCATTTTCCCTCCCCAGTGTCATGTGACTCGTTAGTGTTACAAGGTCTCAGGTGTGAATGGGGAGCAGGTGAGTTAAATTTGGTGTTATTGCTCTCACTCTGTAATACTGGTCACTGAAAGTACAACATGGCACCTCATGGCAAAGAACTCTCTGAGGATCTGAAAAAAAGAATTGTTGCTCTACATAAAGATGGCCTAGCATATAAGAACATTGCCAAAACCCTGAAACTGAGCTGCAGCATGGTGGCCAAGACCATATGGCGGTTTAACAGGATAGATTCCACTCAGAACAGGCTTCGCCGTTGTCGACCAAAGAAGTTGAATGCACGTGCTCAGCGTCATATCCAGAGGTTGTCCTTGGTAAATAGACGTATGAGTGCTGCCTGCATTGCTGCAGAGGTTGACGTCAGTGCTCAGACCATACGCCGCACACTGCATCTAATTGGTCTGCATGGCTGTCGTCCAAGAAGGAAGCCTCTTCTAAAGATGATGCACAAGAAAGCCTGCAAACAGTTTGCTGAAAACAAGCAAACTAAGTGAACCATGTCCTGTGGTCTGATGAGACCAAGTTAAACTTATTTGGTTCAGATGGTGTCAAGCGTGTGTGGTGGCAACCAGGTGAGGAGTACAAAGACAAGTGTGTCTTGTCTACAGTCAAGCATGGTGGTGGGAGTGTCATGGTCTGGGGCTGCTAGAGTGCTACCGGCACTGGGGAGCTACAGTTCATCGAGGGAACCATGAATGCCAACATGTACTGTGACATACTGAAGCAGAGCATGATCCTCTCCCTTCAAAGACTGGGCCGCAGGGCAGTATTTCAACATGATAACGACCCCAAACACTCCTCCAAGACGACCACTGCCTTGCTAAAGAAGCTGAGGGACTGGCCAAGCATGTCTCCAGACCTAAACCATATTGAGCATCTGTGGGGCATCCTCAAACGGAAGGTGGAGGAGTGCAAGGTCTCTAACATCCACCAGCTCTGTGATGTTGTCATGGAGGAGTAGAAGAGGACTGGGGAACTCCATGTCCAAGAGGGTTAAGGCAGTGCTGGAAAATAATGGTGGCCACACAAAATATTGACACTTCGGGCCCAATTTGGACATTTTCACTTAGGAGTGTACTCACTTTTGTTGCCAGCGATTTAGACATTAATGGCTGTGTGAGTTATTTTGAGGGGACAGCACATGAAAAGATATAATAAAATATTTACAAAAATGTGAGGGGTGTACTCACTTTTGTGAGTTAATATATATATATATATATATATATATACGCTGAACAAAAATTATACATGCATACAATTATACATACGTTTTAGAGTGGCCTTCTATTGTGGCCAGCCTAAGGCACACCTGTGCAATAATCATGCTGTCTAATCAGCATCTTGATATGCCACACCTGTGAGGTGGATGGATTATGTCAGCAAAGGAGAAGTGCTCACTAACACAGATTTAGACAGATTTGTGAACAATATGTGAGAGAAATAGGCCTTTTGTGTACATAGAAAAAGTGGTAGATCTTTAAGTTCAGCTCATGATAAATAGGGGCAAACACAAAAGTGTTGTGTTTATAATTTTGCTCAGTGTATAAATATATATATATATATATTTTTTTTTCTTTATTAATTATAAATGTGTGCACTTAAAAACAACAACAAATTATAATTTTTATTTATTGTAAAGGTTTTTATTTATAAAACTAAAGGCTAAAGGCATTAAAAGTTTTATAAAATATAATGATTTTCTATAAAGGAACATTTTTTTGCTATAGTTTCACTTCAGCAGTGCATGCAGCCCTTTTAGAAATATGGTAAGTATAGCTCTATGATACACTTGCTTGGGCAATGTGCTTAGCATTTCCACTTGCTACAAATTGGTACAGTAATCACATCCTCTGGTACATTTTTTTTTAAAACTAGAGGCTTTTCTCCCCCTAGTGGCTAAATAGGATATATGTCTGCTTCAGTCTTCACTGTTCGTATAAGAAACACTCCAATATATGATGTTCCAGAGTCATTTGTACTACTTTAATGAGTGGGAGAGGCACTACTATGACTTTGAAACAAATATTGTATATTACAATGTATACGGAACATGTGGCAATATTGAATATATGTGTCTCGAAGAGTAAAAACACTATGTGTAGTTCAGTCTTAGGGCTGTTGCAAATTAGGTGTTGGGAAGATTATTCTTGATTCATCAGATGGATGATGATCTGATTTTTATTTTTTTTTAATCATTTAAAAAAATGTGGTTGTGGCAACATATAAATTTGAAAAAATGTATATGATTACTTTATATTTACCTATTATCAGCCAGCAGGTGGAACTGTAGGAGCTCTAGGCTTTATTTCCCATGCTAACCTTAACTGTTTTAAAATAAAATAAAAGGCCTGCTTACAAAGCCAAACAGGTAAAGCTCCATAAAAAAAATGTTACAAAATAAAATAATTTAAAAAGAATAAAAATAAAACTACTGACACTGTCCACTGCCCTACTGACACCATCAGTACATATACACATGCATATGTATTTGAGCTTTGGGGTGCACACCCTAATGAAATAGGCTGCGCACACCTATGTAAAGCTCTGATAATACACATAGCTTGCTCAAAGAAATGCTCAGAGAAATGGCCTACACCACTCCTTGCCTCTCTCTATTTTATGTACACACTTTAATTAGGGAGACACAATGGGGTTGATTTACTAATGGCAAATAGACTATACACTTTGCAAAGTGCAGTTGCTCCAGAGCTTAGTAAATGAGGTAAGCCTTCACTTTGCAAAGAGTACCCAATCACATGCTAGGAAAATTTAAAAACTGCATTTTTGCTTGCACATGATTGGATGATGCAATACAGCAGAGCTCCTGCTCATTTACTAAGCCCTGGAGCAGCTGCACTTGCAGAGTGCAACTGTACCTTGCAAAGTGCAGTCTTTTAGCTTTCTTTAGTATATCAACCCCAGACTGAGAGCATACAGCACCTGCTCGGCCTTTCATTTTAAAAAAAGCTGCATTGTTTAGTATTAACATTGTTATAGGTGCACCCTATACTAAATGTTTAATATTTTTTTACATTTTTTCCTTAAAGCATATTTAAACCGAAAAACAAAAGTGTGATATATTGCAGCTTACCAGTCCTTAGATGTGGTGGTATTATTAGTTTCAGCTTTTTTCACCCTACTGTTAACCAGGTTATCCAGCCATTAACACACTTGCTGTCTTATGCCCTGTACACACGGTCGAACTTTGTTCGGACATTCCGACAACAAAATCCATGGATTTTTTCCCACGGATGTTGGCTCAAACTTGTCTTGCATACACAAGGTCACACAAAGTTGTCGGAAAATCCGATCATTCTGAACGTGGTGACGTAAAACACGTACGTCGGGACTATAAACGAGGCAGTGGTTAATAGCTTTCATCTCTTTATTTATGCGGGGCACTTTGTCCGTCGGATTTGTGTACACACGATCGGAATTTCCGACAACAGATTTTGTAAATTTTATATCCTGCTCTCAAACTTTGTGTGTCGGAAAATCCGATGGAAAATGTGTGATGGAGACCACACACGGTCGGAATTTCCGACAACAAGGTCCTATCACACATTTTCCGTCGGAAAATCCGACTGTGTGTACGGGGCATTAGGGTGGCTTCTTTATCTATGGAGAGACAACTGAGACAAGCTATTAAAGAGGGTAGTGTTAGATAGACTAGTAGGTTTAGATAGACTTTACATAAGTGACTAACAAATTATTGTCTAGCTCCAGTTAATACTTTTAATCAGTTACAGAAACAGTTTCTCCTTTAGGAATAAATAAAAGCTGACCACCTGGCCAAAATAAAGAAAAACATACATATAAAAAAAACAAAATGAATGCAGCCACCACATTTAAGGAATGGTAGGCTGTAATATACCTGTATATATATATTAGATGTTTGCTTTTGGGTTTAGATACACTTTAAGATAAAGTCATAGTACTCATTTTCTAACATGTCATTGAAGAAGAATATCCTTTTTAATATGCATGCTGACAGCCCCACATACGTGAAAACAACAACAGATCTAAAACTCAAAGCAGTATAGTAGGAGATGCAGACTGTCCCTGTACCAATATTTTTTCAGCATGCTTTCCTTCTATGTATTAAAAAAAATATATATATAATAAAATAAATCAATTTGTTTTTTTAATATACAGGTACACCTACCTGAAAGCAGAGCTTTAATGGGCTACTGTATTAAAACTGTTGTAATCTGTTAACAGTGTTTTAATATGCTTAATTATGTTTGTTAATATTTACATGCAGACCTAGCTTCCCAGCAAAGGTCACCGGATCTGGGACAATCCCTAACATTTCCAGGGGTGCCTACAAAGATGACCTGTTATTTACAAGATTTCCTCTATAGAGAAAACTGGTGCTGCAATGGCTCAAGCCCTGGCATGTTTATCATTTGTCCCAACCCCTGTAATTTTTGTTGGAAAAAAATGATCATCCTGTAAATGTAGAGAAAAATATTAATATAGGCATATGAAATAAAAAGAAGGCATTTTCTATATTTTTTCATAGGGGTACTTTACTGGCAAATGACATTGTTACAGTTTTAACTAATTGTCTTCTTTACAAGGCCAACCAGTCTTAAAGTGGTTGTAGCCCTAAAAAAAAAAAAAAAAAAAAAAAAAAAGAGAGATCATGTCTGCTTAGTTATTCACTTTATGGTCAACACAGAGAACAAGGGGGCACTCTTTACGTCTAGAGGAAAAGAGATTTCATCTCCAAATACGGAAATGTTTCTTCACAGTTATGCCCCGTACACACGGTCGGATTTTCCGACGGAAAATGTGTGATAGGACCTTGTTGTCGGAAATTCCGATCGTGTGTAGGCTCCATCACACATTTTCCATCGGAATTTCCGACACACAAAGTTTGAGAGCTTGCTATAAAATTTTCCGAAAGCAAAATCCGTTGTCGGAAATTCCGATCGTGTGTACACAAATCTGACGCACAAAGTGCCATGCATGCTCAGAATAAATTAAGTGACGAAAGCTATTGGCTACTGCCCCGTTTATAGTCCTGACGTACGTGTTTTACGTCACCACGTTCAGAACGATCGGATTTTCCGACAACTTTGAGTGACCGTGTGTATGCAAAACAAGACACAAAACACGGAAAAAATCCATTGATTTTGTTGTCGGAATGTCCGATCAATGTCCGACCGTGTGTACGGGGCATATGAGTTGTGAAAATGTGGAATAGACTCCCCCCAGAGTTGGTTCTGGCCAGCTCAGTAGATTGCTTTAAGAGAGGCCTGGATTCTTTCCTAAATGTACATAATATAACTGGGTACTATCATTTATAGGGAAAAGCCTCTCTGGGATCAGGAAGGAATTTTTTCCCCTGCTGTAGCAAATTGGATCTTGCTTCTCTTGGGGGGGGTTCGCCTTCCTCAACTGTGGGTATAGGATTGGGTATATGGGATTGTATGATATTTTTTATTTTATTTCTGTATTTATTTATTGATTTATTTATTTTTTATGGTTGAACTAGATGGACTTGTGTCTTTTTTCAACCTGACTAACTATGTAACTCTGCATGTAACTATGTAACTATTCTTATAGCATATTAAACAGCACAGATTAAAATGAAGCCTGCAAATACCTTATCTTTTAATCTCTTCTGGTCTGTCACAGCGGTCACGTGACCTCCCCGCCTGACGTCAGAGGGGGATCCCTGCCCCTCCTTCTGTAGCCCGTAAATTGGAGGAATAGAGCAGCCGGAGGTCAAGTGACCGGCCATAAAATATCAAAGATAAGGTATTTACAGGCATTGTTTTTAAAAAAAATTACACAGTGTAGGAGAGATTTATAGAACAGAGGAGTTGGCTATAATTGTTCTTTACCTTTACAACCACTTTAAAGTACTACTGAGTTTATTTTAATAAATATCTTAACATATGTCATTAATAATGCTAATAGCTGTAAACATAAGTCAAGCTACTGGAAGAAATTGATTTACAAGTAGTAGACACCCTTCTCACATTTATATTACAGACTTTTTGGATGAAGGGTTCCAAGTACCAGTGTCTATAGCAGAAAGATACAAAGTCGGAAGGACCATAGGAGATGGAAACTTTGCCATTGTTAAAGAATGTGTAGAAAGGTAAGTTAAAGTAATTGATTGTTTATCCAAATTTTATGTAAAAAAAAAAACATGGACAATGGGATCAGCTAGACATGTGCACACTGAAATATTTCGTTTCGGAATTTCATTTTCGTCCTAAAAATAAATTTATTTAGTTACTCCCGAATTTCGTTTTTATTTATTTAGTTTTTCGTTAAAAATTGCATTCGTCCGAAAATCCAAATTAAGGTCGAATCTGTCATTGAAGGCTTATGGTGTCTGTCGAATGTTCAAAGAGGATTCGACGGAGCAGCTAAACTGTACGACGCTGTATAGTTTACCTGCTCCGTCGAATCTTCTTAGAACTTTAAACAGACACCATAAGCCAAAGTACGTGTGTACTTAGTTCTAGCTATTTTACTGCTCCTCCTCTTTGGTTACAATCAGCCAATAACATTCATCATCATCATTATTTTTATTTATCTTTTCTCCCCTACGTCAAATCTTTTCTCCCCTACGTCGAATATTTTCTCCCCCACGTCGAATCTTTTCTCCCCTACGTCGAATCTTTTCTCTCTATGTAGAATAATCTTGGACTAATAGAGTTAAGGTTAGGCACATTCGACCACAGGTTTGATGGACACAGATTGTTATTGTCATCATCATGTCGAATCTCCTATCTATATCGAACTGTTGTAGCAACGAAAACGAAAATTAAGCATTTGTTTATGTCAGATCTTTCGTTTTTCGGACTCTGCACTTTCGTTATCGTTTGTTAAAACGGTAACAAAAATACCTGAAATTCGGACGAAAATGCATTCGGACGAAAACGAATGCACATGTCTAGGATCAACTACTAGAAAGTACAAGCTATACAGCTACTGATGGGCCCAGGATGTTCCTCTTAAGGCCACACTTGAAACTGTGACACCCCCTTCCCCTAGGCTTGGTGGAAATCCCCACCCATTACTAAAACCTTTTTTTCCCTTAAAGCTATTTCTGCGATTAGGTTCCCCGAGGAATTTGATAGTTGCTCTAGTTGTTTTAGGGCAATACATGATATTACTCAATGACAATTCCTGATTTTCGATAGATGTCATTTTAATCAGGAGTGGCTGTACATTCCAATTCCCAGCTGCCATTGCCAGTAATTGCTGGTAATCACGACTGGAAGGAAAAGGGGGTGGCGGCAACAGGGGGAGAGGAACTGAGTGTAGAAGATTTGTCCTAGATTTTTTAGAGCATATATACTACATTTAAAATACGGTACAGGTCAGAAATATTCAGGTCAACCATTGTTGAGTAGGGGCACACTACACTACAAAATGATGTAAGCTCTACATGTGCTTAAAGTGTATCTCTAGGCACATTACTTTTCACTCTGGATAGAGAAAGGAATGGTTATAAGCTCTGTCAGATTTTTACTGTTGTTTGTGTATGTGCTGGGTAAACTGCCCTCTCTATTCATCTTCGTGACCATTGTCGCAAGGACAGAACAAGATGAGAAATCCAAAATATTACAGTTGTTGCAAGACCAGGGCATGAGAAGAAATTTTCCAATGGGGACACCTGTTCTGGTGATAACTACCTAAAATTGGCCTTCCACTCTCTTTGTAGAGATTTTCTCTCATTTCTGTTGTGTCCCTGTGACAAAAAGTGAAAGGAAACCTTTCCAGTGAGCAGTATAGCCCTGACATGAGTTCTAACCATTCTGTAATTAAGAAAAAAGATTAAGAAAAAAGTTTTAGCTTTTTCTGGTAACCTGCTGGGGACCCACTGAGAGTAGCCTTGTCTATTGAGAGCAGCCTAACCTGATCCAGTGGGGTCTCTGAATGTCTTTTTTCTTTTCACTACCTATATGAGCTAAGAATAAAGTTCTGTCACCTCTTGGATGTTCTTATCTTCCTCATGCTTGAGTGTCCCAACAGCCTCCTGCTAAGACATCTGTGCCAATAGATGTGTCTGTTCTGACCAATAGAAAGGTGTGCAGTGCTTCCAGATGGAGGGTTGATTGTATTTAGGATTGTCCCAAGTGCCCTAAATGCTATTTAGATAAAATAAGCTTTGCATGTTACCTCTGGATGCCTGCTTTAGTTTCTCAAAACTTCAAAAGAGAAGTATCCTGCCAGGTTAAAATATCCCATACATTACTAGGGAGTGGGGGCCATCCACAAAAAGTCTGAATCCAAAAACCACAATAAAATTGGACCTCGGCTTAAAGTACTCCTACTTCTTATCTTTTTATGTGATAAAGAAGTTATATTAACTGACACTTTCCAAAGATTATAGAATAATTCCTGACAGATGCTGTTACAAAATCTTTATTCATACTCATTGTAAAAAACATATAACAAAAACTTTTCCCATCATGTGCCTCAAAGTACAAGTACTGTATTCTCTATATGAGAGGTCTTTAAAAAGTTTCCACACTTTTTTTAATAGCGTTACCTTCATATTATCAAAATAATGCAGATCATGTATATATATATATATATATATATATATATGAATCCCACAGGGTTCCAGAATAGTATTTAGTTTCATGTGAATAACTTTTATCATCTGTGTACTATTAATATGTTTATAGGAACTTCTGATGTCTGCTACTGTAACTTTACTGAAATACCCTTAACAAGGCAGGGAAATGCCTGATATTCCCAAAGGCCCATCGGTAAACCCTGGAGGAGACTGTGTGGGTGCTAAGGAATCTAAAAAAAAAAACAGTGCCGGGAGCTGTATAGATTTAAATAGGTTCATCACAGTCTGTTCAGGAATATATACCATTTTATCAAAGCTACAAGATTGCCACAGAAACAAAACACTGAGCAGCATCGTTCCCCCAGGAAAAGGACTAACAAATATGAACTGAAATGAACTGTAAATTTCACGGGAGGGGAGACAATGCCCATGCAAAGGTTCAATATTTCATGCCATCAATAAACACAACGCCAGATGGAAAAGTGGCTGCATTATTACCCTGGCAGTTGTTTTACATGGTTTGAGGGATGTAAAATAAGCACCTGTTTCTAAAAAAAAAATTGTTACATTCTGTGCATTTAAATTTCTGGATTTGACTACGTGCACAGATTTCTGGCTGGTATTTATCCTCAGAAGCAGGGGTATTTAATTAAAATTCAAGGTCTGGTCAGTAAAATTTTATTCCAGATCTCATCTTTGTGCTATGACTCAGATCCCAGTATATATGTAGTCATTTTATGTCTATCGAAAAATAAGCAATGTACAAATTCCACAGCATCTCAATGATATTTATTGGCAATTTTCAGTGTGCCCCTTACATCGGGTGTACCAATCAGGGTGCCCCCTTACTTCAGGTGTCCTCATCAAAATGCCCCCTTACATAAGTTGTCCCCATGAGTGTGCTACTTACATCAGGTGTTCCCATGACAATGACCCCTTACATCAGGTGTCCCCATCTGAGTGCTCCCTTAAATCAGGTGTTCCCATCAGAGCGTCCCCTTACATCATGTGTCCCCATCAGATGCCTACACTAGTATAATGTTACTTAGCATGGGAATCTGCAGAGGATGAATGAAAAACAACAGAATTTTAGGTGAAAGACCTAATTTGCCGTGCATCAAATATACAGCAAACCTACTTTTTCAAATGTTTCTGATTACTCTAGATATGACTGCACAGTGGGATTAGTTTACTTTTGATATAAAGATAGCAGGTGTGCCTTTAGGTTCACCGATCCAGTAACTGAATCCATAAAAACTGTTAGTTATGCTTAAATGCATTTTTGTACTTCTTTTTCAACTGCTGATCCTGCCAGTGACACTGATCTCTGTAAAGAACCATGTGATCGGCTATGTCCAATCACAGCTGGTCACATGTAAGTGCAGAAGTGCCGGTAATCGGCTCTCATCGCCTCACACTAACAGAGTGTGTGGCGAGGAGAGCCGATCAGTGGCATCTCCTCGCATTGGACACCCAGACAGGTAATCAGGGCACGGATCATCAGTGCCCTAATTACAGTAAAGCCCCCCAGTGCCGCCAATCAGTGCCCATCTGTGACACCAATCAGTGCCTATTAGTGATACCAGTCAGTGTTGCCTTTCAGTGCTCATCCATGCCTGCTCATTAGTGCTGCCCATCAATGTGCATCAGTGCCGCCCATCAGTGCTGCCTATCCGTGCCCATCAGTGACACCTATCAGTGCCCACCAGTTCCGCCCATCTGTGCCCATCAGTGCCTCCTATCCCTGACACCTATCAGCGGTCATCAGTGCTACCTATCAGTGGCCACCAGTGCTGCCCATAAGTGCCGCCTATCAATGCTCATCCGTGCCCATCAGTGCGGCATATTAGTACAGCCTCATCAGTGCACATCAGTAAAGGAGAAAAATTACTTATTTACAAAATCTACTGACAGAAACTTAGAAAAACGTATTATTTTTCAAAACTTTCGGGGTTTTTTTTGTACAAAATAAAAAAACCCAGCAGTGATTACCACCAAAAGAAAGCTCTATTTGTGTGAAGGAAATGATTAAAAATTAATTAGGGTACAGTATTGCATGACCGCGCAATTGTCATTCGAAGTGCCACAGCGCTGAAAGCTGAAAAATGGCCTGGATTCTTTTTGTAATTAAGCGCATAGCTACATGGAATGTAATAACACATGTAATGCATCAGTTACTATTATTATTTTTAATTGTGAGCTTCAAAAATGAACTTAAACATTCATATATTGAAATGATTTACTTGTACAAATTTAAATAATAATAATAATCATTATTTTTATTATATATGAAGTATTTAAAAAAAACCATGATTAAAAGCGGAAAAAAGTAGGCCATAATAAATAGTTTGGACATCCAAGAATGTTATAAATTATATGTTTGAAAAAAGAAGAATAAGATCTTTGTTGTACTTTGGGATCAGTTTGGGGGTAGACTGAGTTAAATTTTTGTTAGTAATTATTAATAGTGCCTAGGCTGTAGTGCATTAATGAGTCATAACAATAATAATGTGCAGACAGGAGTGATAGATGTTCAAGGCGGAACATATCCCTTTATTGTGGGGGCTGTTTTGTAGGATGATTAATAAAAACAATTAGGAGCAGCTGGGCGGTACAGCTCATCTCTGAAATATGGATTGGAATTAGAGGTACATCAATTCTGGGTGCAGCTGGAAGAGATCTGTAGGAGTCCAAGAATATTATACAAAATTAAAGCTATACTTAAGGGTTCAAAAATGTTCAATCATTTGTAATAATTTATTGTAACACAATAAACAATGTCTATCAACGTTTGTGTACCATTGACATCCTTTATGTATTGACCAGTGTTAAGGTGCTGCTTATCTAAATCCTAATAGGATACCCAAATGAGAATAATATTTGGACCCCTTGGTGTCGATTTTGGTAAGAGGACCCCACCGTTTTCCTGCCACTGTCCCCTTTCAGGTAGAGGCTAAGAGGCTAACTTTTTGTAAAAATAAAATAAATGCACATCTTTTTGTAGGTAAAAAATGTGCATTCATTATTGTTTTACTTTGCAGCCTGTAAAGCATTGAAACCCACAATTAGCAGATCGCGGGTGCAATGCCAGGATCCTGCCTGCAGACTCTCAGTACACTGTCTGCCCATACCTCCCCTACGGGCAGACAGTTGCTGAAGTCCAGGAAGAATCA
This sequence comes from Lithobates clamitans, assembly GCA_037952925.1. Taxonomy (NCBI): domain Eukaryota; kingdom Metazoa; phylum Chordata; class Amphibia; order Anura; family Ranidae; genus Lithobates; species Lithobates clamitans. The sequence goes on along the minus strand of JBBGZY010000125.1, from coordinate 918,606 downwards.
ATGAGCTATGAGAACGCTCATTAGTGTCCTCACAGTTCATTAAGAACTAAAAGCCGTCTGCCACAATGGAAGACAGTAGTTTTAGTTAATTCATTAACAGGAAACCAAATGAATGGTTCGGCCGTGTGGGCAGAGTCCCGCATGGCCGTACTGTTTTTTAATTGTTACAGCGGGTTCCAGGATAAGAACCTCTGACCACTGTCAGAATGAGGATTCAGATGGTGTGCTCAGGTGCTTTTTGGTTACATGTTACACCCTAAATATGGGTGTAACATGTAACATGTTGCCAAACGTGACCTTGCTAGGTATGGATTACATGGATTGTTACCAACATGTGGTGAACATTTCATGTCAATAGCACCTTTAGAAAAATATTTACCTAGACAAATGGTAACAGATTATGGTGTGGAGTTGTGTTTCAGGGGTTGGGCTTGGCCCCTTAGTTGCAGGGAAGGGAAATTTTAAGGGGTCAGCAGACCAAGACATTTATGGCAATTTCATGCTCTCAAATTTGTAGGAACAGTTTGGGGATGGCCCCTTCCTGTTTCAACAGGACAGCGCACTAGTGCACAAAGCAAGGTCCATAAAGACATGTATGAGCGAGTTTGGGGTGAACTTGACTGGCCTGACCCCAACCTGATAGAACACCTTTGGGATGAATTAGAGCAGAGACTGTAAGTCAGGCCTTCTCATCCAAATCAGTGCCTGACCTCACAAATGCGCTTCCTGAAGAATGGTCAAACATTCCCATAGACAAACTCCCTACGCCATCCCTGTCTTATAATGTGACATACAGAAGAAGTCTGTGTATTTTGCACTCATATGACTGATGTTAGCATACTTCGAGCATGCTGAAATTTATTTATTTGTCCAGTTCAAGTACAGTGATGATATGCAGTGCAGGATGTGTAGCAACTAGTTCATGACAACCAGTTATTTTTCAGTTGAGTAAAATCACATCAATCTACCTTGCAACTCCTTTGTGGCCTTGACACCAGCAACCCCAACCATATGTAACCCTAGCCCTACACACACCACCTCTTTCAAATTGTTCAGCATTATTACCACACCACATACCATTACTGTTTCCATTCATGCTCATCCAGTGAAAATCCACATTATTCTAATTTTACCTCTCTCCTTAGCTCTGGAACCCCCACAAATGCCCAATCTTTCCCTGCTGGACTGATGACTTTCCACTCAGACTGAAGATCATCTGCTCCTCATAGACTTCCCCAAACTGATGAGCACCCCCCGAAACCCAGACAAATCCACAACCCCAACCACGCATTACTTTCCTCATACTGATCAGCACAATGACACAATACATTTATTCAAGACATCAAGATATATACAATCTGTAATTTTAACATCCACGCACAATATTTTATTTGCACACATTTCTAGCATTTAACAATGATTTACCTAGTTTATTTTTCCTTGTCAAAAGAAGTTTATTGAGTATACAATGTTATAAAGATACATAAAGTAAGTTTACAAGGATCTATAAAGTAAGCTCATTGTTTTACAGTAGGGTTTATATAGGTAAATATCATGAAATTTCAAATATTAAACGGGTTCACGTAAACCTAAATTAAAGATATATATACCTAGTTTATTTTATGTAAATTCTGATATTCACTTCTAATTATATTTTACTTGTCTTCAAACTAGGTCAACTGGCAGAGAATATGCACTGAAAATCATCAACAAAAGCAAATGTCGAGGAAAAGTAAGTTCTTTCTCTTAATAGCAAAATCAAAGCTTTGCTAAACATAACAAAGGCAATGTATTTCTATCCAGACGTGGTCACTTACAGCATCATCTTGTGATGTCTGCAGTCCTAACCCTATGTAAGCTCTGCTATGGATGGTGTTGGAGCTTACACAGCACTAATGCCATGTCTTCCTGCTCACATGACAGTTTCAGTGCTTGGTGATTGGTTGCTAGACCCACACACTTTATTATGATGGGAAAGGTGGGTATAAGTGGGTTGATTTAGGGCTTTGATGATTTAGGGTACTTCCTTATTATTACATTAGGAGAATGGTAGAGTATTTTATACATCTGTTAAAATCAATTAAAAAAGCGTCTTCACAATTTAATGATCCTAGTGCTTATTTTGGTTGAAATATTTGTTCTTTTATGTTACTGCTGTATTTTAAATACAGTTGCAAGAAAATTCTTTGTTTGTTGGATTTTCTGTATGATTGATTACTAAAATGAACTGTAAGCTTCATTTAGGTGCTAACAATATATAATAATAATGAAAATCCTTTATTACAGACTACACTCAACATTTTTATTATCATATTTTTCGAAATCATATCTAAACCTGTTTATTTGCAGGGCTCATTTAAAGCCGAAGTCCATTTATTTATTTACGTATATACAGCACCATATACATTATTTATGTGCCTACCAGGAGCTGCTTCTGTTAAAAATTCTTCCTGATGTGCCTCCTCAAAGCCACCAAATACTGTCCTGAGTGGATGTCTTTCGGCGCTTTGAGAGTTAACTGTAGTCTCTATTACTGAGAAAAGTTGCACCAATTGCCCAGTCCTTTCTGTTCTCTCCTCCATTCACAGAATTCCTGCTAGTATTTGTTCACAATGTGAATGGAGTCGGAGCAGTTAAATGACAGGAGACCTCCACCACCCATTCACAGAATGAAATGCTTTGTGGGACAATAATAGTAGGAGTTCCACGAATGGTGGAGAGGGCAGAAGGGGGTGGGTAAGTGGCAGCGGCAACATTTAACCTTTACAACCACTCAGTACAGTATCCAGCGGCTCTGCAGAGGCGCAACAGGGAAGATTTTTAGCAGAAGCATCAGCTTGCAGTTACTGTGATACACACTATTACACATACTTTTGTATGTTTTATTCACTCTTATAATGAGCAGTCCTGAAGTCAGGGGACTAGAAATGTAATTGGAGACTTAAGAGGAATTATGAGTTTTAAATTAGACCTACATTTTTCTAATTATAAAACTCACAAAAGGGTATCTCTTCAAGCTCCAGTATTATTAAATATATTTGAATTCTAGTAATCGATTACTATACCTCCCAATATTAAAAAAATAATCGAAAAAATGTAAGACTATGCACCCAGACTATGGGAATAGTTGTGCCTCCCTATAAAATAAAGGGGCACTATAGGGAAAACGATTGTATTCTGATTAGGGATAGGCGAACGGTTCGGCCTGAGCATAAGTTCGGGCCGAACTTTTGGTTGTTCGGATGTTCTGTGAACACTGAACAATATGCGGTGTTTAGGGAAAATTCGAAACACCGTTTAAGTCTATGGGACACTAACATGAAAAATCAAAAGTGCTCATTATAAAGGCTTTTTATGCAAGTTATTGTCATAAAAAGTGTTTGGGGACCCGGGTCCTGCCCCAGGGAACATGTATCAATGCGAAAAAAATTTTAAAAACAGCTGTTTTTTCGGGACCAGTGATTTTTTTAATGCTTAAAGTGAAACAATAAAAGTGAAATATTCCTTTAAATATCGTGCCTGGGGAGTGGCTATAGTATGCCTGTAAAGTAGCACAGTTTTCCCGTGTTTAGCACAACCGGAGCAAAATTACATTTCTAAAGGAAAAATTGTCATTTAAAAACCGCTCGCAGCTGAAATGAATTGTCGGGTCTCGGCAATATAGATAAAACTCATTGAAAAAAAGAGAATGGGATCCCCCCTAGTACATTACCAGGCCCTTGGGGTCTGGTATGAATATTAAGAGGAACCCCGAGCCAAAATCTTTTTAAAAAATTGCGTGGAGGTCCCCCTAAAATCCATACCAGGCCCTTCGGGGCCAGGCTAAACATTGCAGGAAGGTGAGGATCTGTGCATACAGGCTAAAACAGCCTTTTTACACAATGCAGAGGATTAACCCCTTATGTTCCACTGTGAGCATAACAAGCATGCTATGCTGCATATACAGACAGATTTTACTGTTGTGGGTTTAGTAACACTTTAATGCATTCTCTACATTAAAGAGGAGCTCCAGGCTCCTTTAGAAAAAGATAAAAGTCAGCAGCTACAAATACTAGTTGCTGCTGACTTTTAATATTAGGACACTTACCTGTCCCTGAATCGAGCGGCGTCTTCACCCCAGCCAATTTTTTAATCGGCTCTCGGGTACAAGAAATGGCCGCCGCCATTTCTTGTAAGGGAAACTGGCAGTGAAACCTTGTGACTTTACAGCCAACTCCCTACTGCGTATGCGCAAAGCACGCTGTGCTTTGTGAATAGCCCATTGGGGGGGAAGGAGAAAGGGAAAAGTCACAGCAAAGTCACCCAGAAGTGGGAGCAGATACCTGTTATAACAAGGTATCTGCTTCCCCCTCAAAAGGTGCCAAATGTGGCAATAGAAGAGGCAAATAAGCAGAGCTTCCCCTTTTGGGTGGAGTTAGCTTTAACGTAAAACATGTCCTACTCTCTGTACACCCCCACTCCCCCCACCCGACCTAATGGGTGAGCGGGGAACAGGACCAAACTGCGTTGTGTGTGTCTATGGATGCATGGCTCGTAACCCCCCCAAAAAAGGTTATACTAAACTTCAGCTTTAACTTCTGCCTTCCCAAGCTGCACATGCCCATGTTTCCTTCCTATACCCGCCCCTCACGAGTTAAGAAAAAGACCCAATATATTTGGGTATGGGAGAGCATGCAAGTCCCTCTTGTTCTTTCCATGTGGCAATCAATGCTAGTGCTTGATAGTTGGCTGATCAGTGCTGTCACATAATTTGTTGCTACTATATTTGGTATTAAGTATAGTATAGCTGTTGGGCATTTATATAAAAAAAAATTATATGATATTGAAATAGAGAATTCCTGACTGTGGTTTGGCTCTTATTTTCTGTTTTTGGTTAAATTTTACCTTCATTGTTTTGGGAAAACCTAAATAAAGAATGAAAAACATATATTGAATGTGGTTTTTAACCTGTTTTATAACTACAGCCTTTACTATATTAAGCCACGTAAATTATAAAATACATATGATTAAGTTACTGTAAAGGAAATCAGGTGTTGCAATGTCTATAAGGACTGTACTCAATAGCCATATGAAAATGGAAATCAATCATTCATAAAGTTCCCGGTACAGGCAGAGCCCTGCACTACATTATCCCCATGCAGCCAGGAAGGAGAAATCTGCTTTTATAATGAGCAGTACTGAAGTCAGGGGACTGGAAATGTAATTAGAGACTTGAGAGGAATTATGAGTTTTAAACTAGACCTACATTTTTCTAATTATAAAACTCACAAAAGGGTAACTCTTTAAGTTCCAGTATTATTAAATGTATATTTAATTCTAGTAATTTGTTACTATACCTCCCAATATATACTTTTTTTTAATTTACATGCCTTTATTTATATTCTTCTCCACATTTACATGCAAACCAAGCTGTTCAGCAAAAGCAGCAGTTACAGGGTTGGGACAAACCACATAGCACTGGCAGGGTTATCTTTTATTTCTATGCTATAAAGTTGTTTAACCACTTCAATACCAGGCACTTAGACACCTTCCCGCCCAGGCCAATTTTCAGCTTTCAACGCTGTCGCTATTTGAATGACAATTGCGCGGTCATGCTACACTGTACCCAAACAATTTTTTTATCATTTTGTTCCCACAAATAGAGCTTTCTTTTGGTGGTATTTGATCACCTCTATGGTTTTTATTTTTTGCGCAACAAATAAATAAAGACCAAAAATTTTGAAAAAAAACAAGTTTTTCTTTGTTTCTGTTAAAAATGTTTGTAAATAAGTACATTTTCTTCTTCAATGACGGGCACTGATATGGCTGCACTGACGGGCACTGATACGGCGGCACTGATGGGCACTGATGAGGTGACACCAATGAGGTGGCACTGATGAGGTGGCACTGATGGGCACTGATAGGCGGCACTGATAGATGGCACTGATGGGCACTGATAGGTGGCACTGGCATGCTGCACTGATGGGCACTCATAGGTGGCACCGATGGGCACTCATAGGCGGCACTGATAGGCACTTGTAGGTGGCATTGATGGGTACTTATGAGTGGCACTGATGGGTACTTATGGGTGGCACTGATAGGTGGCACGGATGGGCACTGATGGGCAGTGATAGGTGGGCACTGATGGGCACGGATGGGCACTGACAGGTGGCACCGATGGACACTGATGGGTGGTACTGATGACACTGATTGGTGGCACTGATGCTCCTAAGGGTGGCATTGCTGGGCATCTAGGCAATATTATGGTGCCAATCAGTGCCCATTTGTGGGCACTGATTGGCACAGATTGGGCACATGTGGATGGCCATGGGGTACATACCTGGCCATCCACATGTTGCCCCTTCCCTGGTGGTCCTAGTGGCGATCCCTAGTGGTCCAGTGTGGTCATCTGAGGGGGGGCTGCGCTGATAAACAATTAGCACAGACCCCCCCTGTTAGGAGAGCCGCTGGTCGGCTCTCCTCTACTCGCGTCTGTCAGACGCGAGTGAGGAAAAGCCGATCAACGGCTCTTTCTATTAACATTGTGATCAGCCGTGATTGGACACGGCTGATCATGTGGTAAAGAGCCTCCGCCAGAGGCTCTTTACCAAGATCGGTGGAGCGGTGTGTCAGACTGACACACCGCTCCACCGATCGCCGCAATGTGCGGGCGCGCGCCGGCATGTTATCCTGCTGGACGTCATATGATGCCCAGTCGGGATAACGGAACCACTTCCCGGACGTCAGTCCGCTATAGGCCGGGCAGGAAGTGGTTAAAAGGCAAATCATTTTTGTCCTTAATGCATCCTCTGTATTAAGGTAAGACATGTCTCACTACCTGTCCCCCTCCCTGACCCTGCTGGTGTCAATTGAATCGAGTAAGGTGCAAGCGTGGGACACGCCAGGCTGCGTTGTGTGTTTCTATGGATGCACACAGCTTGGCTCAGAAGCAAGCCTGCACCTGTGCCCCCATAGTAAGCTGCTATGAGGGTACACTCAGGAGGGTAGGAGTGGACAGCACCAGGGGGGACCCCAGAGGAGAAGGTAAGGGGCCGCTCTGTGCAATAGTATTGCACAGAGCAGGTAAGTATAACATCTTTTTTTTTATTCTAGAAAAAAAAAATAGCCTTTACAACTACTTTAAACCTTCTTTGCCAGAAGCAAAAAAACTGTTGGTTTATCTGATTAAAAGTGTTAACTGGAGTGTAAGACTTTAATGTGTTTTAACTCTATTTAGATATAAAGTATCTCACAAAAGTGAGTACACCCCTCACATTTTTGTAAATATTTTAATATATCTTTTCATGTGACAACACTGAAGAAATGACACTTTGCTACAATGTAAAGTAGTGAGTGTACAGCTTGTATAACAGTGTATATTTTCTGTCCCTTCAAAATAACTTAACACACAGCCAATAATCTCTAAACTGCTGGCAACAAAAGTGAGTACACCCCTAAGTGAAAATGTCCAAATTGGGCCCAATTAGCCATTTTTACCTCCCCAGTGTTATGTGACTTCAGAGTGTTACAAGGTCTCAGATGTGAATGGGGAGGTGTGTTAAATTTGGTGTTATCGCTCTCACTTTCTCATACTGGTCACTGGAAGTTCAACATGGCACCTCATGGCAAAGAATTCTCTGAGGATCTGAAAAAAAGAATTGTTGTTCTACATGAAGATGGCCTGGGCTATAAGAAGATGGGCAAGACCCTGAAACTGAGCTGCAGCACAATGGCCAAGAGCAGCGGTTTAACAGGACAGCTTCCACTCAGAACAGGCCTCACCATAGTCGACTAAAGAAGTTGAGTGCACGTGCTCAGCGTCATATGCAGAGGTTGTTCTTGGGAAATAGACGTATGAGTGCTGCCAGCATTGCTGCAAAGGTTGAAGGGGTGGGGGGATCAGCCTGTCATTGCTCAGACCATACGCCGCTCACTGCATCAAATTGGCCTGCATAGCTGTCGTCCCAAAAGGAAGCCTCTTCTAAAGTTGATGCACAAGAAAGCCCGCAAACAGTTTGCTGAAGACAAGCAGACTAAGGACATGGATTACTGGAACCATGTCCTGTGGTCTGATGAGACCAAGATAAACTTATTTGGTTTAGATGGTGTCAAGCGTGTGTGGCGGCAACCAGGTGAGGAGTACAAAAACAAGTGTGTCTTGCCTACAGTCAAGCATGGTGGTAGGAATGTCATGGTCTGGGGCTGCATGAGTGCTGCCGGCACTGGGGAGCTACATTTCATTGAGGGAACCATGAATGCCAACATGTACTGTGACATACTGAAGCAGAGCATGATCCCCTCCCTTCGGAGACTGGGCTGCAGGGCAGTATTCTAACATGATAACGACCCCAAACACAACTCCAAGATGACCACTGCCTTGCTAAAGAAGCTGAGGGTAAAGGTGATGGACTGGTCAAGCATGTCTCCAGACCTAAACCCTCTTGAGCATCTGTGTGACATCCTCAAACAGAAGGTGGAGGAGTGCAAGGTCTCTAACACCACCAGCTCCGTGATGTCTTCATGGAGGAGTGGAGGAGGACTCCAGGGGCAATCTGTAAAGCTCTGGTGAACTCCATGCTCAAGAGGATTAAGGCAGTGCTGGAAAATAATGGTGGTCACACAAAATATTGACACTTTGCGCCCAATTTGGACATTTTCACTTAGGGGTGTACTCACTTTTGTTGCCAGCGGTTTAGACATTAATGGCTGTGTGTTGAGTTATTTTGAGGGGACATCAAATTTACACTGTTATACAGGCTGTACGCTCACTACTTTACATTGTAGCAAAGTGTCATTTCTTCAGTGTTGTCACATGAAAATATATAATAAAATATTTGCAAAAATGTGAGGGGTGTACTCACCTTTGTGAGATACTGTATGTGACATAGTAATGCACAGTAAAAGGTGCACATTTTACGGCATGTTACTACAAAACACAGCAGACTAATACTGTGGTGTGTTCCGGTGTTATTATCGTAATATTCTACATTGCACTCTGATGCAGATGACACACCTGCGCTACAGCTCACCAAAACACACATGCCATACATTGTGGTGTATTACAATGAAAAAAAAAAGTGATGCCTTAACGAAATGCAGGTAAACATGCGATACAGTATGCAAACTGACATACAACGCTACAGTGTGACTGCACATCTTACACTCAACATTTTAATTATCATATTTTTCTAAATCATATCTAAACCTGTTTGTATGCAGGGCTCATTTGAAGATGAAGTCTATTTATTTATTTACATATATACAGCACCATATGGATTAGTTATGTTTAAAGGTGTGTATCTCATTGCCTACCAGGAGCTGCTTCTGTTAAAAATTCTTCCTGGTATGCCTCCTCAAAGCCACCGAATACTGTTCTGAGTGGATGTCTTCCACTGTAGTCTCTGTTACTAAGAAAAGTTGCACCAATCGCCCAGTCCTTTCTATTCTCTACCCCATTCACAAAATTCCTGCTGGTATTTTTGCACAATGTGAATGGAGTCAGAGCAGTTAAATGAAAGGACCTCCGCCACCCATTCACAGAATGAGATGCTTTGTGGGACGATAATAATAGGAGTTTCATGAATGGTGGAGAGGGCAGAAGGGGGTGGGAAGTGGCAGCGGCAACTTTTAACCTTTACAGCCACAGAGGCGCAACAGGGAAGATTTTTAGCAGAAGCATCAGCTTGCAGTTAGTGTGCTATACACTATTACACATACTTTTGTATGTTTTATCCACTCTTATAATGAGCAGTCTTGAAGTCAGGGGACTGGAAATGTAATTAGAGTCTTGAGAGGAATTATGAGTTTTAAACTAGACCTACATTTTTCTAATTATAAAACTCACAAAAGGGTATCTCTTTGAGCTCCAGTATTAAATATATTTGAATGCTAGTAATCTATTACTATACCTCCCAATATTAATTTAAAAAAATCCCAAAAATGTAAGGCTATGCACTCAGACAATCCCTGAAAGCTGTGAAGTGAATAAACCCAGCAAACCAGAAGAAAAGGTCAACCAAAGCGAACCTGTGCGGGAGTCAGGATGGGAGGTGGAACTCACAATCCTAAATCAAGTTCGCAACCAGATCCTGCTGAACTGTCTGAAGTCAGAAGATCCACTCGGACTACAGAGGGGATACCATCCCGCAAGCTGTCATACTCTGTCAAAACACACAGCATACTTGTACCAACATCCTGGAAAGACATAGAAAAACTGCCAAAATGCGAAGCCAATAAATGGAGAAAAGCAGCAGAAGAAGAATTAAAGTCACTTCAAGAAAATAAAACCTGGACACTCACAGAGCTCCCTCCTAATCCCAAAACTATAGGAAGTGAATGGACGTTCAAAGTAAAATCAAACGCAGAAGGGAATATCAACAAATACAAAGACAGACTAGTTGCCAAGGGTTACTCCCAGAAATTCTGTAAAGATTACGATGAAACATTCGATAACAACTCCACCATCAGAGCGCTTCTTAGCGTTGCAGCTGGGAAGGGCATGCAAGTGAAACACCTAGACATTAAAACTGCTTTCCTATATGGAGACATTAAGGAAGATCTCTACATGGAGCAACCACCAGGGTTTGAGCAAGAAGACAACCTTGTGTGTAAACTTCAGAAGAGCATCTACGGTCTTAAGCAATCTGCAAGGATCTGGGTCTTCAAGAAGACAGATGGATATACATTCTTATCTATGTTGATGACATTATAACCTGTTTTGAACAAGAAGGGGATTACAATCAGATAGTTTACAAGCTGACAGAAAATTTAGGAACATTAGTTTCTATCTGGGAATCCAAATAGAGAGAGAGGAAGATGGAAGTTATCTTCTTAACCAATCTCAGTAAATCTCTGAAATCTTGGAACAATTCCATATGCAAGATGCAAAGGAAGTAAAAACCCCTATGGAACCAGGTTCCATCTAAAGAGCAATGAAGCAGAAAACTTGCTACCCAACAATGATATATATCGCAGAACAATCGGTAAGCTACTATATATTGCCAGCGTGACAAGACCAGACATAGCTGTAGCAGTGGGCATACTATGCAGCAAAGTTTCAGCTTCCTGTCAGCGTGACTGGAATGCAGTAAAAAGAAGTGAGGCAATACCTCAAAGGAACAATTCAGATGAAGTTATAGTTACCAGCAACAACGAATCCAACACTGGTTTGATATGTTGATGCTGATTGGGCTGGGGACTGCACAGACCGTAAATCCACAAGTGGATTCATCTTCCAGTATGGGGAAGGAACTATAAGTTGGTCTAGTCGAAAGCAAGTAACTGTCACTCTATCTTCAAATGAAGCAGAGTACATTGCAGCAGCATACACATACCAAGAGGTGATATGGATTCGTCAACTTTTTGTGGACATTGGGATAGACATGTCAAAACCAATTTCCATTTTTAATTAATGTGTCTGCCCTTGAGGTGTCTGAAAAATCTTTTTTTCTCTTCCTTTGTGAAAATATTGGCCACAGTTCCAGGAGTTTTGTTTTGTCTTCCTCTGACCCAGTAGTTCTCAACCCTCTAGTGCCGTGACCCCTTGATAAAATTTCCCAAGTTGTGGGGACCCCTAACAGTAAGATTATTTTCGTAGCGTGGGTTGTCAGCACGCAAGGCAAGACAAGTCATTTGCACCCCTAACGCATGGACATTTAGCTCTCCCTGAGTCCCTTTCACTCGTACAGTATTAAAACCCCTTATGGTACATTTTAGGATGTACTACTCTCTTTGTTCTCCTTTCTTTCTCTTTTATCTCTCTCTATGCTAATTTCTTGTTTTTTTTCCCCATCCCTCTCTCTAGCCCTGTTTTTTATTCTTTTTCTTATTCTTTCTCTCCCTTTTTCTTTGTTCCTCCCCCTTTTTTCCCTCTCCCTTCCATGTATTCTGTTTTTATCCCTTCTCTTACTCCTTGGTGGGGGGGAATGGGATGAGTGGCAGTGCTGGCGGGTAGTTGGGATGAGTGGCAGTGCTTGTGGGGGTGGGATGAGTGGCAGTGCTAGGGGGAGTTCTGATCAGCCAACTTAAGTGTTCTTGATCAAGGTCATCTGCTGATCTAAGAACTGTAGTGTGGACTTTTAATGGCAACTATAATCACAGGTAGTGTTACTCATGGTTTCTCCGGCTTCATTGTGTCTCCGACTTTGTGGGGTCTTGTAGCTGTGACACCTATGCCAAAATTAGGAGATAGGGTCTCCTCCAGCCCCTCCCACTTCACATTCCTCACCAGTCAGCTGACCTCTAGTCTCTGCCCCCCAGCCAGGCCATGAACTGAATGGGCGGCTGCGAAGAGGCTGAGTAGGCGACCGTGGGCTCCAGGAACAGCCCAGCTGGGCACCTGCAAAAAGGCTGGGAGAGCAGTGCGGGCTTCAGGAACAGCCCAGGATTCGTGACCCCTGGCAAATAGTCATTCGACCCCCGAGGGGGTCCTGACCCCCAGGTTGAGAACCACTGCTTTAACCAAAGCTGGGTGGTCTGTTATTATTAGGTCCATTAACCATGTAACTCTATAGAACAGCTTAAAAGGAAGACCCTGGCCAAAATAAACAAACAACTTTCTTTTTGTGAATGGACAAGCTCTTTGTTCTAACATTTTGTTTCAATTTCTGAAACTGGAGTGGCTGTTAATTTGCACTTTATCAGGCCACTTGCACCAGTCATCGGGAACAATTTGATGTCTGTGCCTGCCCCTGTCTGAAGAGAAATACATATTGTTAAAGTAACCTTGTCAGGAGGTTAACAAAATTAAAGCTCCTGCAATCGATCCTGTTTGGCTCCTCAGGTTGGTTGATAGCAGGGCTCCCTACTGGCCACTTTAGTTCCTCCTGCTGAACCCAGTCATTGCAAGGCATGGTAGTGATGTAGGGGTCAGCAGGAGAAACCATAACGGTCAGCGGGCACATCCAGTAAGTGTGGCATTAGATTTGTGCCATGATCTGTCCTATGGAAATACATTTCAGCAAACAGGACACCGGACACAGGTTAATATAACGCTGTTTTCAAGTGTAGTGCGATTATAATTTTTATTAACCACTTGACAGGGTCACTTTAAAGAATTCTAAAACCAAGAGCAAAAATGCATAAGTTTTCCCTTTTTTCAAGCTTTGCCTAGAGATTCTGCCAGTAACACACTTCCTGTTGTAGGGTGACAACACTCACTCACCATATCCTATCGAGGAGAAGTATTGTCACCCTAGGGCAGGGCTATAGAACACCACCTCCCCCATCCTCTTTTCTGTAACATGGGGGATGTGCTCTGTAGTGCAGTGAAAGAACTGGAAATTATGTTAACTGATAACAGTCAGCAGAGGCAGAAAGCACAGGATGTTAGGAGCTCACAGGATTTCTGTCAGGATCAACAGGTAATTTCTTTGCATTTATTTAACAGATATAACAAAACACTTTCAATGGTATAATTAACAGTCAAAGCAAAATTTCATTGTTATAGTGTTATGGAGGCTAGCATTGCTGACGTCCTTCTGAAAATATGAAGTGGTTCTAAAGGCAGAACGTTTTTAACCTTAAAGTAATTGTAAAGGTTCCTTTTTTTTTTTTTAAATAACAAACATGTTATACTTACCTGCTCTGTGCAAGGGTTTTGCACACAGCGGCCCAATCCTCCTTTTCTGGGGTCCTCCGGTGGGGCTTATGGCTCTTCCTTTTCATTGAGTGCCCCCATGGAGAGCCGCTTTCTGTGGGGGCACTCGTTTGGACATGCACCCGAGTCCCACTGCTGTGTCTATTGACACAGACAGCAGGACTCGGCCCTGCCCCCCCCCCCCGTGTCACTGGATTTGATTGACAGCAGCGGGAGCCAATGGCTCAATCTATCCAATGAGGACCAGAAGAGACAGCGGCTCGTCGCTGAAATGATCGGGTTCAGGTAAGAATGATCGGGTTCAGGCTCTGGGGTGGTGCTGTAGCATAGAAGGTTTTTCACCTTAATGCATAAGAATGCATTAAGGTGAAAAACTTTGAGACTTTAAAACTCTTTAAATGCATTTCCTGCATTAAGGTAAAAAACCTTCTAAGTGCAGCTTCCCCCCAGCCCTTGCTTATACTTACCTGAGCTGAGCCCAATCTTAATCCAGTGATGTGCATGAAAGCCAGGAGTGCTGGTGGGGGACCCAAGAAGAGGAGAATCGGTGCTGCTCTGTGCAAAACTATTTCATAGAGTAGGTAATGTACACTGTTGCTGGTAAACAGATATGTAGGAGCAATTGGGCATTTTTTTGCTCCTGAAATCTCCTCTATGTTATCTTATCAGTACCCTGAAAAATGCGTTCAGAAGCTGTGTTTAGAGGCATTTCAAACGCCAAACGCGGCTAAACGCATTAAATCACGTTTAGCCGCATTTCGTTTACAGGCGTTTTTCAATTTTGGCTATTTTGAAAAAAAAAATTTTTAAAAATGCTTCTAGACGCAAACGCGGCTAAATATGACTAAATGCGGCATGTAAACACGACTAAGTGGCCGTTTTTAGACGTCGGTTTCTAGCTGTCAAGTTAAATCATTCAGGAGGGGTTGAACAACGTCCCGTGTGCATGAAGCCTAATAAATACTTGTATAACATGTTTGTTATTTTTTATTTTTTTTTAATGTTATTTAAAAAAAGAAAAACTGCTGTGAGTCGCTCCGCACAGCAGGAGTGCACCTTAAAGTGGAACTAAACCCCTAGAAACACTTACCTTCTAGTGATGTGGCGGTTAAATCCCTCGTCAGCCTTTGTCATCTTCTTCCCGGCCACTTTTGAGTGCTGAGGTTTCAGCCTCTTGATTGGCCGGTGGAGGAATGATGTCATGTGCACAGGAGGCAGTCATTCCAGCACGGCTGGAGTGTGCCGGGAATGCAACCTGAGTATAAGCATGTAAGCAGGCAGGTAGCATGTCTGCCATAATGAGCTGCCTGCTTGCAGTTTTTTTTTTACTGCTGAAGTTTAGTTCAACTTACAAGTTCTTTAAAAAAAATAACAAAAATGATAGAATGATCTGGTTTACACTTTGTGTTATGACACTGCTGTCACAACAGTCTGCAGTCAAGGTGTCACGATGTGCACTGAGGTATTGAATTGAAATGTAACTTTCTATCTAATATTACATAAACTTTTAGTATATAAAATTATTATTATTATATTAAATTATTGTATTTTTTTTATAGGAACATATGATCCAAAATGAGGTGTCCATTCTGAGAAGAGTGAAGCATCCCAATATAGTGCTGCTTATTGAGGAGATGGATATGCCAAATGAACTGTATCTGGTGATGGAACTAGTAAAGGTTAGTCGATAACTATTTTTTTTGTGCTGCTTGTACAAATGACTGATTCATATATGCTGTAGGTAACCTGGAGCTGGTGTTATAACTTCTGTAATGATAGAGTGCAGTTACTTGCTCAGTATAGTGCCTGTCGGTATAAGTTTCTCAGGTATCACACCCCCCAGTGGATCATGAGCAGTAGCATACATCTAGTCATTACAAACAATATGACTGCTATAGGCTCCTGCAGGATATGGCCTCCAGGACTTTCTTGCTGCACCACGGTTATTGCATTTGGAAGATGATTTTGAATAACATGAGGTTTCCATTGATGGTCAACTTAGTGCCTATAGGAGTCCTCAAGTGCAGCCCCAACACGTCCAGAGTGCTGCACAATAGTTTTCATAAATTGTGTTGCAAAATGTCTTCTGTATGTCTTGTGGTTAAACATATGTCTTACCATGTGTTACCGTAATGCATGGCAACTTAACATGGCCCCAGCTTACTGTAACTGGCAATGCACCAGCACTTCAGCGGAGCACAATGCACATAATGTGCTGCATTAAAAAGTCACATCCAGTTTTTTTATGTGTTCTGAATAACAGGTGGTTGCTTACACAGCTAATGCAAATGTTACCTAGAATGCATTTGGTGGGACCCTAGGTTTTTTTTTAATGTACTAAGTTTATGATTATTTCTAATGATCTAGTGTTGGCTGCAATCAGCCAGCAATAAATCACTAAAGCAGTGATCTACTGCTGCAGGGAGAGGCTGGATAGAGCTGCTTCGGCTCTACCAGAGCCTTCATTCTAATGCAGCGTACACACGACCGGACTATCTGTCAGAGTAGACTATGACGGTCTTTCCGACGGAGTTCCGCTGCAACGGACTTGCCTACACACGATCACACCAAAGTCCGTTCATTTGAACGCGATGACGTACGACAGGACTAGAAAAAGGAAGTTCAATAGCCAGTAGCCAATAGCTGCCCTTGCGTCGTTTTTGATCCATCGGAAAAGCATACAGACGAACGGTTTTCCCCATAGGAATTGAGTCCTTTGGAAAGATTTGAAGCATGTTCTATTTTTAGTTCCGTCAGAATTTTAGAAAGGAAAAGTCTGATGAAGCCCACACACGATCAAAATGTCTGATGGAATGATTCCGTCTGACTTTTTCTGCCAGAAAGTCCGGTCGTGTGTACGCGGCATTACAGGAAGTGCAGTGACATCACTTCCAATGTAAACACAGTGAGGTTGATTTACTAAAGGCAAATAAACTGTGCACTTTGCAAAGTACAGTTGCTCCAGAGGTTAGTAAATAGGCAAAAGCTCCGCTGACTTCCATCATCCAATCATGTGAAAATAAAAATGCTCTTTTTTTTTAAATGTCTTTGCACGTGATTGGATATTCTTTGCAAAGTGAAGCCTTACCTCATTTACTAAGCTCTAGAGCAACTGCACATGCAAAGTACATTTGTCTTTAGTAAATCAACCCCAGTGTGTAAGTATTGTTTCACCTTGTTTTACATTGCTTGCTGCCAGTGTTCCTATGTAGCACTGGGTAGCAGAAGCAAAAGTCCAGAAACGAATCGATTCACCAGCTAGGCTTAGTGCCTAAGCTCAGTAACAACTGGTGGTTCCATTGCTAAAGCCAGCTGGAGCCACTGTTGCTGAGTATGCATCCTCCTCTGCTCCAGACCTTATTGAAGGTCTGGAGATTTAATTCATTAAATGTGGGATTAAGACACTCTAGTGCAATTTCTGATGCGACTTGAGTCACACAGAATGGCATGACGGTGGACTTACCATTATTTTCAATGGTGGCTGTTCAAATCAATGCAGCACAACTGCGATGCCAGTTTGGGGACGGCTCCTGTGCTACTTTGGTATGATGCAGTGTGATTTTGTGGCCCATAGATCTGAATGGAAATGTATGAAAAACGCATGTACAAGTGTTTTTGATGCAATTTACATGCATATTTTGCTGAAATATTCTCCTCCTGTCTACAGTAGTAGCACAAGTAGTAGTATTGCGTCAAAAAAACACACAGCCTTCAAATCGTATTAAAATCACAAAGCAGGTACACTGAAAATCGCAAAGCACTCGTACTGCATATTCTTACTGAAAAGCACCTACAAAACTTATCATGCTAGTGTGAACCAGGCCTTAATAAATTAAATCCTGGCAGGCCGCCTGTTGGGTATCAAGCGTTTCAACAGTTTGTATTGTGTTACAGTTTGTAACGATTTACTTTAAATATTACTAGATTTAATACTGGGATTCAGGGGCGGCCCATCCATTAAGAGCGCATGGGCGCCGCTCCCTCTCTCTAGCAAACCCCCTCTATGACTAATGGATAGATTCATGTTACGAGGAGCCAGAAACAAAAATAGAATGTAGTGAGGAAGAGATCGGTTCCCAAAGTGAAAATATGGATACAATGGAGATAATTAACCTTTCTGATTTTGATTTACAAGAAAGGTATATATGACTATTACGTCGTGGCCTCTCTTTTTCACCTTCTAACCTTATGAACCACTTTGAGGTTTTTTAAGGACCTTAATTTCTTCCTCAGGAAGATCTATTACAGACTTGTACATACAACAACATCACATGACTGTAATAGTCAGGAGCCCCTTGGGGACATTAGGGAACATCAAGCCTTGGATGACCTTGTCTCTGATGGGAGAATCCTCCTCAGACACAGACGAGGAGGACTTTTCCCCTGACCCTTGGAGGAGACAAGCAAATCTTAACATCGAGTCTACCAAGATACCACAATTCAGGAACAAACGCTGGCTTGCAATTTTTGTTGACTTATGCCCTGTACACACTGTCGGATTTTCTGACGGAAAATGTGTGATAGGACCTTGTTGTCGGAAATTCCGACCGTGTGTAGGCTCCATCACACATTTTCCATCAGATTTTCCGACACACAAAGTTTGAGAGCAGGCTATAAAATTTTCCGACAACAAAATCCGTTGTCGGAATTTCCGATCGTGTGTACACAAATCCAACGCACAAAGTGCCACGCATGCTCAGAATAAATTAAGAGATGAAAGCTATTGGCTACTGCCCCATTTATAGTCCAGACGTACGTGTTTTACGTCACCGTGTTCAGAATGATCGGATTTTCTGACAACTTTGTGTGACCGTGTGTATGCAAGACAAGTTTGAGCCAACATCCGTCGGAAAAAATCCTAGGATTTTGTTGTCGGAAAGTCCGATCAATGTCCGACCGTGTGTACGGGGCATTAGTCTAATGCCACATACACACGAGCGGACTTTTCAACCCCAAATTTTTGAACACCAGCTGCCACTGCTGGGATTACCTTTGAGGTCACAGTACAACACTTGGGTTTTCATGGTTGTGGCCATCAGCACAGAGTAAGGAGAAACAGAACATATATTCCGGTTAAAACCTTCAAAGGTGTTTCCCCTTATTATGGGAAAAAATTTTCTCCTGTCCTTCTTTTCACTACTGGAAGCAGTGGCGGAATTATCAGGGTCGCAGCAGTCGCACTTGCGACTGGGCCCTGTAGTTCTGCCACTGTGAGGGGGCCCAAAAGCCGGAATACGGCTCCAGGGTTCTCTCTCACACTGCAGTGCACAGTTCCCGTACTTGGCGACAGCCCGCCCGCCCCTCCCTCCTCGCAGGCACAGGAGAGAGGAAAGAGAAAGAGTGAGCAGGCTCTTCTTCTCCTCCCGTGTGTTTGTGTGTGTACCCGCGACTCCGCCCACATTCCAATCCCCGGCAACTCTGTGCCTTTCAAATGGAAAGTTCAACAGTCGGCAAGCTGCTAGATCGTGGAGGGAAGGACAGCTTGTACCATGGATGCTGCAACCCTCCACAAGGGATCCACAGCTCTCCAGGACAGCCTTCCTTCCTAATCAAACATCTCAGTGGTTGAAAACAAAGCAGCACACAGGTGGGTCAGTCAATGAGGGGACTGAATAGAGAGTGTGTTGTTACCTCGAGAGAGCCCCTCTACCAACACAGCGGCCCGCTGGGGTTTCCCTGGTGTGGTGCACTACAAGCCCCAGCATGCTCTGCCAGCCTATATGTATGTATAGCACAAGCTAGTAGGCCTTGCTTGCTGACCACAGTACTGGCAGAACTCCATGGCCCAAGCCTCCATTTATGTTGAGTGAAGTGTCCCTCCCTTCCTCTCTTCTCTCGCCAGCCTCTGAGCACACTAATGTTAGGCCCCTTTCACACGGGGGCGGCGGCGGCGGTAAAGCGGCGCTATATTTAGCGCCGCTTTACCGTCGTTTTAGCAGCGGTATTCGGCCGCTAGCGGGGCGATTCTAACCCCCACGAAAAGTGGTTAAAATGCCCGCAAAGCATTGCTGCAGCAGCGCTATGCCGGCGGTATAGCGGTGCTGCCCCATTGATTTCAATGGGCAGGAGCGGTGTATACACCGCTCCTTCACCGATCCAAAGATGCTGCTAGCAGGACTTTTTTCCCTCCTGCCAGCGCACCACCCCAGTGTGAAAGCCCCGAGGCTTTCACACTGGAGACACAGCAGCGGCTGTTTCAGGTCGGTTTGCAGGCGCTATTTTTAGCGCAATAGCACCTGCAAAACGACCCAGTGTGAAAGGGGTCTAAGTGAGAGCTCTGTGGACTGTAATGTAAAGGGGGACTCTGATGTAAGTGGGGCTTTGATGAGCAGAGATCCCCCTACATCAGGGTTCCCAGAGCACCCCTAACATCAGAGTTCCCCATACAGAACAATGGGTGGAAAATGGAAATTCTGCAGACTCTTAAGTAACAGGGGCTCTGGGAACCCTGACTAAAAGGGGAATGCTGCGGACATTGATGTAAGTGGGGGCTCCAGTTACCAAGGACCCCCTTATATCAGAGTTCTCACTGCTCTTCCTTAAATCAAAGTCCCCAGAGTTCTCCCTTATATCAGAGTCTGCACAGTAAGGGGGGACCCTTACAGTGTAGGGGAATTCTGCAAGTTCAGATGTAAATGGGAAACTCTGCGTATTCAGATGTAAAGGGGAACTCTGTGGACTCTGATGTAAGGGGGGGCTCTTGTGATTTAAATATATGCAATTAGAATTGTTATTTATTCACTAAATACATGTATAGTGTATACTACAAAAAGGAATTTGCTGTGCGCTGCTAAAGTCTTTGGGTTTGGCTTGAAGAAAAGGTGGCAACCCTACCAAGATGTCAGGAAGGGGTCCTGCTGCAGGACCATAATCAATGGGAGAAAGAGACCCCAGAATCATTGGAAAGGGCCCCGGGACCAAAGGTCAGGGGGGCCCTTCATGGTTCCTTGCACCGGGGCCCTGAAGGTTCTAGTTACGCCCCTGACTGGAAGTGAGGGGAAATCTCCCAAATGGTTCCATAGTCAGCAATAAAATCATAAATGAGGTTCCAACTCTTCACTATATCCAAAACGTTGGCCAGGTGACACTAACATTATTATAAACCACCAAATTGAAGAAAAGTATTTTGTCATTCAGAGTAGCCAATCAGATTCTATCACAGCAGAATAAACATGAATATAAAATAAGCATACAATTAAACATTAAAATAATATATAATCACAAACAGATATAAAGCATCAGGTATTCTAAATATATCATCACTGTTATTTATAGTTGCTTTCATAATGTTGATAATGAAACATCTATTAATGGAACTGAACGATTACCAGCCAAAAGTAAACTGACGTCAGCAATTAACAAGGTCCATTGGTGTTAAAGTGCAAACTTTGCATATGAATCAAATTTCCTCAGCAGTATTGTCCAGAAAATAAATATCTGTGTTTTTCCCTTTTTTCTCTTTGCCTTAGTGACAATGCGTTTATTTTATATCTTACAGCAGCTTGTCTCAAAAATGACAGATTTTGCTTGCATTATTCTATGTGTAACTGAGTGACAAACACTGCCATCTAGTGGATTCATATCACATTACATGTTCTCTCCGAGCAAGCAGGTGGTACTAATCATTGCTAGGCAATCTGGGACCAATTTCCAATGATGCTTCCATCATCCTAGCACTATCCATATCAGAGTATTCAGTAAATAATATTCATTAACCTATTTCATTTTTCATCTTTGCAAGAGTTCCCAGCCATATCAGATATTAGCAGAGCTTTGCAGGTTGACAGAGATCCTACTTATGCCTCAGGACCTAATCAGGCACAGATCCATGTGATATCATGTTACCGGCCTTACACTTTAATCCTGCCTATTGCCAATGATCTCAAACATATCCGTTCTGTCCCTCCTTCTCTGTTCACATCTATCACACCCTGGACTTACACATAAAACAGCGCTCGTATATCAATGCGTGCAAAGCTTTGTCTTTTGAAGTGAAAGTTACTGGTCCTGGAATTAGGGGATCATTTAAATTCCTTTTGGAAAAACTAATGGTTACTGTTATGTGGCAAGCTGACATTCTAGATGCAAACGGGGAAATGTTGTATTCCATATGTGGAGATCTATGAACTCAGAATATCTGCCTTACAGACCAGCAGTGCTAAGCAGTTTTCATGTAGTGTCCTTAAAAACAAATATGCTTTTGTTTTTGTTTTGTTTTTAGACCCAGGTTTTCTATTGCCACAATCTGAGGACTCCAAAATTGAGACTCACAGATTGCATACATAGAATATCTCTACATTGGAACAGTCAGTTTGAGGCCTTTAAGTTCTACTACTGTTCACAGCTTACATTGCTGCCCAAGTTCTTGAAGACCAGACTTTGACAGAGTTCTCTACAGATGGACAAATGCACTCATTGGTTTGCATTTGACTTATCATAAGGTTTAGTTTATATTCATGTTTCACAGCAACTGTCCGTGTTAACTTTGAGCAACCAGTCACAGTCAACCCTACAGAAAAAGTATATTAGTTTCATCGAAATATTCGAGTGCCGCACCAGAATGTTGAGATCCAACATTCCAAATATATAGTGAACTTAATAGCCAACTTTTTTTTCAGACCACACTTCTCCTCCTTTATCAGGGCCTAACAGAACTGCTGTTGAGGGACTTGAGCTGTAGCATTTCATGGGCCTCACGCCACCCTCTTCATCAGGGCTTAGCAGAATGGTTGTTATGGTACACCAGTTGTAGATAAAATCTGGATGATTGTATATTAAAACGATCTTGCTCCCCTTCGGCAGCAGGTAAGTGCAGCATCTTTATATATAATCATCAAGATTTTATCTACTACTGGTGTACCACAACAACCATTCTGTTAAGCCCTGATGAAGAGGGTGGAGTGAGGCCCATGAAACGCTTTGGCTTTTAAAGTGGATCTAAACCCTCCTATCCTTTACAGCAAAAGATGCTGCCATCTTAGACTCTATGTGATCTGCAGTTGTCATGGTGCTGCACATATGATCAGTTATGACACCAGCCATTTGATGGCTTGACAATTAGGCAACTGTGACAGTTTTCATTCCTTAAAACGAAACTATTTGGGGAAACTGCCCTTGCAGAATGCGTGCAGAAAAACTGACATCTCTGCACCATGGTGTGAACGAGGCCTAAGGCCCCTTTCACACTTGTATGACTTGTCCTGCGACTTGGGACTGCAAACTTGTTATGACAAGTCGTTCCCCATGATTTCCAATGACTACTATTCATATTAGTATGACTTCAAGTCGTGCCGACTTCAAAGTAGTCCCTGCACTAGTTTGGTCCGACTTTGATGTGAGTTACACAGGCATTCCCTGAAATTGCGGCAAAAATCATGTCAAAATTGCGGTCGCAAAGTCGCGCAACTTTGAAGTTGTGGTAGTGTGAAAGGGGCCTAAGTGTTTTGGATGTCAACATTCCAGTGTGGCACTCCAATTGGTCCAACTAATATACTACTTTCCCAAGGCTTTCCTCAGTGTATGGAAGCAGCCCACACATCATCCATATTCTCCATCCGGATAATATTAGTACCGTTTTTTGATAATACCAATCGTAGATACCAAGAAACATCCAGCTAGGGTTCCAGGACCATCAAATTCATTATCTCAACTATACAAAAAAGTGACAGAGAATGGAAGCTTAAAGTATATGTAAACCATTCTATTCCTGTTCTGGTGGCAACATATTTGGATTTACCTTCACTTTCATTCCTGGTGACACTGGGGATCATGATAATTAGAGATAGTGATTCTTTCTAACAGGGACACAGACGGCAACAAAAATCTCACCAAATCTGAAAAAAAAAATGTTATCTTTTAATGTACAAATGTAGCCAGGCTGTGGACATTCACATAGTGTCATATTTTTAAAGCAGAACTGATCTAATTCTGTAAGAAACAGCAAGCAGGCAGGCATTTATTGTGGAAGAGACATGCATTAAAATGCCCCTGCCCACTGTCTTCTTTGGCATTGTAAACTGAGCTTTCCATGCGCAGCTCAGGTGAGTTGGTTTCTGCGTGCTGGACAATGATGGCCAATATAATTGACCAAAACCTGGCACACAGAAGAACATGCTTGCACCAGCAAGGGAGCATTTGCAAGATTAACCCCTTTAGTTCCACTTTAACAAGCAGTAAACAAGCTCTAAAGCTGAATTCCAGTTAATCTAAAATCCTCCCTTGCAGTGGGATTGCCTCCTACTTCAAGGATTAAAAGCTCTTTTATGTCTAGGGTACCAGAAAAAGCACTACTTACTTACTTAACCAAACTTCTGGTCCCACAAGCTCCCTCCATGCTGCTCGACTGGTGCCCCCAGCGTTTCCATCCCTATGCACGAGAGGTCAAATTCCCCCTGATATCAAGTACAACGCTGGGGCCCATAGCCCTGGGTTGGATGTGAGGATACTGCTGAAATGTAGGGTAGTGCCAGCTGCCAGAGAGATGGGGGGGATCAGGTAAGTAAAACTGCTTTTTCTGGTACTCTAGATGTAAACTACCATTTTACATTGCAGTGCATGGGCATTCCCACTACAATGGAGAGTTTTGGTTTTCCCCAGAGATGGGCTTTACAATAAACCCTCATTGTGGTTATAGGCTTTACAATAATCTCTCACTGTAGTTACAGCCACAGTGACGCGATTATTCTTCAAAGTTTACAACAGAAGAAGAGAAGTCATTTAAACCTGATTTCAGCACTTTCCTATCTTCCTGTCCTCCTTCTCTATATTAACATTAGAAGTTAGAAGGTTGACAGGCTGTCTTCTCACTGCTGGGAGGGGAAAGGTGAGCAGTGAAGAAAAGGAGAAAGTAAACTTGAGAAACTTCAGCTGTAAACTTTGAGGAAGAATTACTCCGCAGTGTATGCAGCTATAGAGGTCAGTGAGGTAGTTTTAACATTTATTTTCTGCTTGGTAATAAAATGTAAATATTAAAATGTCTATAGCCTGGTTGCTGTGATATGATATAAATAGTTTATAACACAAGATTTGTTGACAAAAGATAATAAATAATTGTTTTAAATGATGATTTTTATAACGTATTGTCAGTTATTTTAATCCTCTGAAATCCTCACAACCTCCTAATTGCATCAAATTTGGCCAATCTTCTTGACAGTTGATGCTCATTGCCAGCAAGGAATTCCCATCCAGGGTACTCTGATACTTCTTTGCAAATGCACTCTTATCAAGTAATATTAGGAACTGACAACCTTGTTACTCCATAGCAAGCAAAAATATGTGCAGGGCTGTTGTTTGACTAAAGCTCAAAGGAGCTACATTGTATGTCATGCCAACCAAAATACACACCTCTGCCTGCTAAATGTGTACCATTGTGAGTATGGAAAAAAAAAAACTTTTGATACAGGCTCTTATTATTCTCATGTACTTTCCAACATGTAGATGGTAATATTGATATGTAGACATGTGCAATTCGTTTCGTTACAAATTCCTTTTTTAACAAATTTTGACAAATTCGTTAATTCGGAAATATCCGAATTAACAAAAACCCTTTTAACAATTTTTTCAGAATATTCGTTAAATCGAATATTCAAAAATTCGTAAATTCGTACATTCGCACATTCGTAAATTCGTACATTCGTAAATTTGTAAATCCAGAAATTCGAAAATCTGAATTAACTAATAATAACTTAACTATTACTAACTATTAAATTATGGGTATTGGAATTTCCTTTCAAATTTGGCTGTCAGTGAATATAACAAACGCAAATTTATCTGAAGTTAGAAATTATCCGAAATAATGAATGCTGTATCTAAATGAATGGAACGTAATGAATTAATAATAATAAATAACAATAATAATAAGAACTTTTTATTATTATTATTTATTATTAATTTGTTCTGTTCCATTTGTTTTTGATGCAGCATTCGTTATTTCGGATAATTCGTAACTTCGGGATAACTTCGTATTCGTTACGTTCACTAACAGCCAAATTTGAAAGGAAATTCCAATACCTATAATTTAATAGTTAGTGATTTAAAATTTTCGGGTTTTCAGGTTTTCGATTTTCGAATTTCCAAATTTCCGAATTTGCGAATGTACGAACGTACAAATGTACGAATTTACGAATGTACGAATTTATGAATTGCAATCATAACGAATGACCCGAAAAACGAAAAAAAAAAAAAAACGAATGAAACGAAAACTAACAAATTTTTTTGGCAGTGGACATGTCTATTGTCATGTTGCTTGTATTGTGTTTTTGATGACTTTTTTTTTCCTTTCATTGCCAGGGAGGGGATCTGTTTGATGCTATTACTTCTACTAACAAATACACAGAACGAGACGCTAATGGGATGCTGTATAACCTAATGAGTGCCATCAAATACCTGCACAGCTTGAACATTGTTCATAGAGATATCAAACCTGAAAACCTGCTGGTAATAGCTGATGTTTTATGTCCATTTTTCAAAAAGTAAAAACCGTCTATATTGTTTGTAAATATTTCATGATTAGAAGATAATGCACTGTATATACGGTAATATTTTTACCCACTCCGGCAACATCAGACAATGTTCTCAGCTCACCTACTGACCTCCAATTATAATAATTATTTAATTATAGTTTATACGCATCAGCATATTCTGCAGCATGCCATATAAATAAATAAAGGGCTAAAAATTACAAACTGTAAATAAACAATATAGTAAAAGGAGGAGAATAGGGCCCGATCTGAAAGAGATTACAGTTTAAGAGATGAGGGAACACTGGATACAGTTGGTATGGAAGATGGCAATGACAAAAGGCAATGGATGTTAGTAACACAATAGTGAGTGATAAGGGTAAAGCATGATATGGGTATGTCATTTTATACAGGTGGGCTTTCAGGTAAGGTTGAAGCATTAGAAAGTGTATATAAACCCTACAAATGAACATCTCTTATTTGCTCCATTTTGGTCTGATAAAAATACCATAGAGCGTTTGTTATTTCTGTTCAATAAGTACAATAAAATACCACTTGATCCTGTAAGAAATCAAGTGAAGTTTCTCTGACCACATCTAAGGACAGATAAGATGCAATATATTAAAATAATTCTTAAGGTTGTAATAAAAAAAAAAATAACAAACATGGTATACTTACCTGCTCTGTGCAAGGGTTTTGCACAGAGTAGCCCAGATCCTCTTCTTTTTAGGTCCACTGCCGGTGATCCTGCCCTTCCACCCCCCTGCTGAGTGCCCGCAATAGCAAGCCTCTTGCTATAGGGACACTTAAGCAGGCTCACTCCTGAGCTGCGCCCCTGTGAATGGACATTGTCCATTCACACAAAGAGTGTGGCTTGGCACCCCCCCCACTCTCTCCTCATTGGCTCACTGGCTGTGATTGACAGTAGCAGGTGCCAATGGCTCCCGCTGCTGTGTGAGCCAATATAGAGAGAGAGAGAGAGGTCCGGTAGAGCCGCTGCTCTCATGCACATCGCTGGATCAAGATGGGGCTCAGGTAGGTATAAAGGAGGGTTGGGAGCTGCACCCAGAAGGTTGTTTACCTTAATGCATAGAATGCATTAAGGTTAAAAACCTTCTGCCTTTAGAACCACTTTAAATTTTTGTTCCTGGGTTTAAATATATATTAACGGAAGTATGTGAGAACTTGAAAAAGGGATCTTTGGAGGTCCCAAAATGACAGCTTGTGATGCCTGTTACCTTATGAAAAGAACAATATTTTCACAATACCAGGGTGTGCAGATGAAGATCCTTATTTTACTATGATTGTAGGTGGTGCCATCCTTCAATTCACTACAGCACTCTACATAACTGTGGCAATCCTGTAAGGTGTGCGATAGATATAATGCAACTTCCCTAGGAATTTGGGAGCTGCCATTGCTGACCTGTAATATGAAGTTGCCGCTTCCAGGGCTTTCAATCCTGATTTTAAATTTGCCACCAAGTAAATCATTAAGTGGTAACAAGCAAGCAATTTGGGTGACTTTAAGACTTCATTAGGTATTTGCATGTTCTTAGTCAGTGAGTCAGAAGGTAGAGAAGCCATGATGATAATGACAGTCCCAGTCCCTACACCTTTGAAGCCTCATGCACACTTGATGTTTATTTATTTATTACAGGTACTTATATAGCGCCAACAATTTACACAGCACTTTTTATTATTATTATTATACAGGATTTATATAGTGCCAACAGTTTACGTAGCACTTTACAGCTTGAGGGTAGACAAATACAATACACTTTAATACAGTAGGAATCAGAAGGCCCTGCTCCTTAGAGCTTACAATCTAAGAGGGAAGGTCAAGAGATACAAGAGGTAATAACGGTGGGCGATGTGCTGATTGAGAAGATAAATGTACAGTTGTTATGTGGGGGCCAGATAGGCTTCTCTGAAGAGATGAGTTTTCAGGGATTGTCTGAAAGTGGATAAAGTAGGATAAAATCGGACAGATTGGGGTAGAGCATTCCAGAGGATGGGAAAGGCTCTGGAGAAGTCCTGAATGCGAGCATGGGGTGAGCTGACTGTAGCCCAGTCTGAAATCTGCTGTCTCACGGTGAGTGCATATTTAGGGACAAGGTTACATAAATGTTTTTTAAGTGACAAGGGAGTATGAGAGCAGGAGGTCTTGGGAGGAGCGAAGAGAAAGATTAGGTTGGTATTTTGAGACTAGGTTAGTGATGTAGCTGGGGGCCAGATTGTGGATGGCTTTGTAAGTTATATTTGTATCTTGAATTTAATTTGGTGGCTGAGTGGCAACCAATGGAGGGATTGGTAGAGGGGTATAGCAGACGCTGAGTGGTTTGTGAGGTGGATGAGCCTGGCAGCAGCGTTCATAATGGACTGAAGTGGGGATAGCCTATTTAGAGGTAAGCCAATGAGGAGGGAGTTGCAGTAGTCGAGGCGGGAGATGACAGGGAGTGGATTAGAAGCTTTGTGGTGAAATTGGTTAGGAAGGGGTGTATCTTGGAGATGTTGCGGAGGTTGAGGCGGCAAATTTTGGATAGAAATAGGATGTGGGGCCGAAAGGTTAGTTCAGAGTCCAGGATTACACCTAGGACCTTGGCGTGGGGGGACAAGTTGATAGTTGAGCCGTTGATATTGACAGAGAAATCAGGGGAAGCGGCACCTGAGCAAGGACATATAATGAGCCCGGTTTTGGATAGGTTGAGTTTGATGTGACATCCAGGCTGATATGTCTGCTAGTAAGTTGGTAATGCCTGAGGAGACAGATGGAGAGAGCTGGGGGGTGGAGAGATAGGTTTGGGTGTCATCAGCGTAGAGATGATATTTAAAGCTGTGGGAGGCAATCAACTGACCCAGGGAGGTGGTGTAGATTGAGAAAAGGATAGGTCCAAGAACAGAACCTTTGAGGGACCCCATTGGAGAAAGGAAGAGGAGAGGAGGAAGTAGAGTTGTAAGTGACACTGGAGGAGTGGTGGGATAGGTAGGATGAGAACCAGCGAAGAGTACAGTCACGGAGACCAAAGAGGTGGAGTTTATTGAGGAGGAGGGGGTGGTCCACTGTGTCAAAGGCAGCAGAGAGATCCAGGAGAAGTGGTACAGAATAGTGTCCACTGGTTTTAGCCGTTAGTAGGTCATTTGAGAATTTAAGGAGAGCAGTTTCAGTGGAGTGTTGAGGGCGAAATCCAGACTGAAGAGGATCAAGAAGTTTATTCATGGTCAGATGGTCGCTTAGTCGGTTGTAGACCAGTCTTTAAAGAAGTTTGGAGGAGAAGGCCCTCACTGGGGTCCAGTAAGGGGTTTTTAAGTATGGGGGTGACTATCACATGTTTTAGAGAGTTTGGGAAGATGAGGGAGAGGTTGAAAATGTGAGTTAGAGAGTGTAGAATTGAGTGAGAGGGTGAGCGTAGCATTTGCAAGGGAGCAGGATGGAGGGGGCAAGTGGTTAGATGAGTGTTAGATAAAAGTTTAGGAACCTCATTAATAGTAGCAGCCAGGTTGAATGAGGGAAGTAATGATTGTATCTGTGGACATGAGGTGTTGCATGGGGGAGGTTTTTGCGCATTGGAGATCTTCTCATGAATTGTATCAATCTTACTTTTGAAGTGATTGGCGATCTCCTGGGCAGTGAGTGAGTTGGTGGGTGGAGGCAGTGGAGGACAGACAGCACTTTACATATATTGTATATTCACATCAGTTCCAGCCCTCAAATAGCTTACAATCTAAGGTCCCCAATTCACATTAATATCTACACATACTATGGCCAACTTACACAGAAGTAAATTAAACTACCAGCATGTCTTTGGAGTGTTGGAGGAAATCAGGGTATCCAGAGGAAACCCACGCAGGCAAAGGGAGAAAATGCAAACTCCAGGCAGATAGTGCTGTGGTTGAGATTCAAACCAACAACCCTAATGCTGCCAGGCGGACATGCTAACCACTGCATGCTAGCCACTGTGCTGACTGGTGCATGGGGCTCTGGCGTTTAGCTTCAGGTGGAGGGCACAGGCTGACAGCTGCTGTGGCTGGTTGGTGCAACTAGTGCTACTAATGTTTAGAGCAGTATACTCCCAGGAACGAATGCTTGAAGTGCATCCTGCTTATGTTCTGGGCATTTGCAATTGGGTAAATATAATGTACATATTCCATAGCATTCCAGAAACATTCATTGTCAGTTTTCAGTGTGCCCCCTTTTATCAGGTGTCCCAATCAGAATGCCCCCTTACATTAGGTGTCCCCATCAGTGTCCCCCCATCAGCTTTCTCTATCAGTGTGCACCCTTACATCAGATGTCCCTATGAGAGTGCACCCTTACACCAGATATCCCTATTAGAGTGTCCCCTTACAAGGTTTCTCCATCAGAGTGGCCCTAAACCTTTTAGAAACATGCAGGCAGAAAGCAGTATCCAGGAGTCGGCGCAAGCTGCAGATCCAAATGAAGGAAGTTCATCTCCCATTCTTCTGTGATGCTGGGGGTGGAACACGGACGTGATGTCATTAGGCAATTGGCAGTTATAAACAATGACACCACAAAGCTCCTTATTCACTCCCTGGTTATCTCTCGCCTCAACTACTGCAACTTCCTCCTCATGGGATTACCTTTACATAGGCTATTACCCCCTTCAGTCCTTCATAAATGCTGCTACCAGGCTCATCCACCTTACCAACCGTTCAGTGTCTGCTACTCCTCTCTGTCAATCCCTCCATTGGTTTCCACTCAACTAACAAAATAAATTCAAAATACCAACAACAACTTACAAAGCCATCCACAACTTAGCCCCCAGCTACGTCACTAACCTAGTCTCAAAATACCAACCCAATCATTCTCTTTGTTTCTCCCAAGACCTCCTGCTCTCTAGCTCCCTCGTCACCTCCTCCCATGCTCGCCTCCAGGACTTTTTCAGAGACTCTCCTATCCTATAGAACTCTCTACCCCAATCTGATTATCCCCCACTCTGCTTTTAGACAATCCCTGAAAAACCTCCTTTTCAAAGAAGCAAATTCTGCTCACACCCAATAAATAAACTTTTATTTTATCCATCAGATCATCCCCCACAGTTATTACCTTTTGTACCATTTGACCCTCCCTCCTAAATTGTAAGCTCTAATGAGCAGGGCCCTCTGATTCCTCCTGTATTGAATTATTTTGTAACTGTACTGTCTGCCCTCATGTTGTAAAGCGCTGCGCAAATTGTTGGCACTATATAAATCCTCTATAATAATAATAATTCCCTAGCAAGGGCAGTAGCAAGTCAATAAAAAAAATTTTATAGAAAGGAAAACTGCTGCAAGTAAGCATTTGATATACTTGTTTTTATGTGCTTGTACCTGCATTTTTTTAAGTTTGTGACAGAGTTTCTTTAGCAAACCCAAAAACTGAAGCCTACTATGTTTTAATATATTTAAAGCTGAAGTTAAATGTGTATTTGTTTTCCTTTTGGTCTTTTTTTTGTGCTGTAATCAAAAAAAAACCCCTAAATTTTAGCCTTAAGGTGAAGTATCATGGAGAGATAGAAATCAGCAGTCTTTAGGTTGTTACAGCCATTTACATTGTGTATAACCATGTTTTTGTTGCATTTTTGATATTTACTTTATGTAGGCCATTAAGACATTCATTACTATGCAACAGCTCATAGAAACCAGTCATAAATAATATTCTATTGTTTGCAGTGCTCTAAAATGATGCTGAGGCTGATGCACCTCCTTACATTTGGAGCATTGCATGTCACACTTTTTCAGTTTTTCAAATCCTTATCTTTGAGGGAAAGGTACCTAAAAAAGTTAAAAAAAGAAACTAAACTAAGTAACTTAGTTTAGTAACTTACCCATAGAGCAGCGCAGGAATGCTGGCTCACGCAGAAATTATTTTCCTGTGAACCGTCAAGCTGGCACACAGTACAGCGGCTGTCTAGGAAGACAGAGAGTTGGACATGGCGTGGATTTGGAAAAGGCCATTTATAACTATGCCAGTTCTCACTAATGCCAGCTTAACATTTAGTATAATAATAGTGTTCCCATTAGTGGCTACGATTTATAACATTCTTCTCATTGAAATATATACTTAATTATAGATTGGAGGTTTTTATGGCAAGGCTGTAGCAGTCATGTCAGCAGTCATTAATAGTGTGAGACACAATAGGAACGGCACTCACCAAGGAGCTTGGCTGATCCATTAGTTGTGAAGAAACCTTTCCTCAGAGTGAGACTTTGACAGATTCAGCCTGCAGCATATTTTCACATAGAAGAATGCCTAGGACAAAAATCATCCATCAGCAATGGATTCAGCTTGTCTTAAAATTAAATACCCAAAGAGTGCAAAAACTGAACAAACTGTCGATTTAAAGGACCAGATACCTATATATGAACAATTTACTTTAAAGAGGAACTCTATGTATAACAAGATAACCATTTATTCCAATTTGTACTCCTTAGAAAATAATAAAATTTACTTTTAAAAATCAGAGAATGTAAATATCTAAATAAGAGGTATAAGCCTTTTGTAATTCCTCATAAAGCTGCACTCAGACTGGGACAGGTAGGGGAGGGACTAGAAGCCAACAGGTATGCTGCATACAGATTTGCTGACAAGGAGCTTGCTGATAGAGAATAGTATGAGCAGAGGTGGGATCTGTTGCTGCTTCTTTGCTCTCCAGTGACCATCTGGGGGCAGGAGGTGACCTAACATTAAAATGGAAGAAAGACCTAAGTGTAACTATTCTTAAAAATGTTTCCTCCCCCTCCTCCTACCTATCCTGGTAACTTGTATTAAAATATCTGTATAAATACCTATTTTTAATCTGTACCTCTCTAATCGTGATCCTCCAGTACAGACTCAGGCAGCACTTGATAACAGCTAGGAATTCGGGGAACCGTGACGTCACCCATAGACTCCCATCACCCATGGCCCAGACTTTGTCGGTGCTCCCTCCTCTCCTGTGCAATAGTCGCTCACAGGGGAACAGGGGCTGCGGGGCCATGTTACCAGAGCCAATTAAAAATAGGTACGCATTTTTAAAAAGTAGAAAAAAAAAGCCAGGTCATCAGTCTAGCAGAGCTAGACTGAGAAGATAGAAATATAAACTCAAGGCAGGTACCACAGCACCCATATAAGTATTTCAAGTGCGTATTTAGCTGTTTGCCTGTGTTTATACGTTAAGTGAAAGAGGAACTCACAGCATTCATAAATATATACTAGTGCATAAAATTTTATATATATGGTGCACGTTATATACAGTTTACAGTATATAGTGCACACTGGGTCCGTTCAATTAAACTGGGGTAAAGAAAATGAGATATGAGAAAGTGAAATTTGTGGCCATAGTGACCAGTCAGAAATCTTGTTTCATTTTTCCAGAAAATGATAGTTGAAACCTGATTAGCTTCTTATTTTCTATTCTCCAGTTTAATTATTCAGCAACAGTTTTCTTGTTTATTGTGACAGGGGGCAGTATGTGCAGGAGAGGAGTGTGGTGGGCTATGACAGGGGGCAGTATGTACAGGAGAGAAGTGTGGAGGGCTATGACAGGGGGCAGTATGTGCAGGAGAGGAGTGTGGAGGGATATGACAGGAGGCAGTATGTGCAGGAGAGGAGTGTGGAGGGA
This sequence comes from Lithobates clamitans, assembly GCA_037952925.1. NCBI lineage: Eukaryota > Metazoa > Chordata > Amphibia > Anura > Ranidae > Lithobates > Lithobates clamitans. Next base: position 884,971 of record JBBGZY010000125.1, on the reverse strand, counting down.
TATGACAGGGGGCAGTATGTGCAGGAGAGGAGTGTGGGGGCTAAGACAGGGGGCAGTATGTGCAGTATGACAGGGGGCAGTATGTGCAGGAGAGAAGTATGGAGGGCTATGACAGGGGGCGGTATGTGCAACAGAGGAGTGTGGAGGGCTATGACAGGGGGCAGTATGTGCAGGAGAGGAGTGTGGAGGGCTATGACAGGGGGCAGTATGTTCAGGAGAGTAGGGTGAAGGGCCATGACAGGGGGCAGTATGTGCAGGAGACGTGTGGAGGGCTATGACAGGGGGCAGTATGTGCAGAAGAGGAGTGTGGAGGTCTATGACAGGGGGCAGTATGTGCAGGAGAGGAGTGTGGAGGGCTATGACAGGGGGCAGTATGTGCAGGAGAGGAGTGTGGAGGGCTATGACAGGGGGCAGAATGTGCAGCAGAGTAGGGTGAAGGGCTATGACAGGGGGCAGTATGTGCAGGAGAGTAGGGTGAAGGGCTATGACAGGGGGCAGTATGTGCAGGAGAGTAGGGTGAAGGGCTATGACAGGGGGCAGTATGTGCAGGAGAGTAGGGTGGAGGGCTATGACAGGGGGCAGTATGTGCAGGAAAGTAGGGTGAAGGGCCATGACAGGGGGCAGTATGTGCAGGAGACATGTGGAGGGCTATGACAGGGGGCAGTATGTGCAGAAGAGGAGTGTGGAGGTCTATGACAGGGGGCAGTATGTGCAGGAGAGTAGGGTGGAGGGCTATGACAGGGGGCAGTATGTGCAGGAGAGTAGGGTGGAGGGCTATGACAGGGGGCAGAATGTGCAGGAGAGTAGGGTGAAGGGCTATGACAGGGGGCAGTATGTGCAGGAGAGTAGGGTGAAGGGCTATGACAGGGGGCAGTATGTGCAGGAGAGTAGGGTGAAGGGCTATGACAGGGGGCAGTATGTGCAGGAGAGTAGGGTGGAGGGCTATGACAGGGGGCAGTATGTGCAGGAGAGTAGGGTGGAGGGCTATGACAGGGAGCAGTATGTGCAGGAGAGTAGGGTGGAGGGCTGTGACAGGGGGCAGTATGTGCAGGAGAGTAGGGTGGAGGGCTATGACAGGGGGCAGTCTGTGTTAGAGGAGCGTAGAGCAGACACTATGTGCAGGAGAGCAGTATTTGTGGTATTACACTGTGCCTTATGTAAAGAAGAGGATTGTGGATTGTATGATGGGAGGCAATATGTGCAGGAGAACAGTTCAGAGGGTATGCCATGGAGCAGTATGTCAAAGAGAAGAGTGAAGTGGGAATTACAGAGGGAATTATGTGTAGAAGACGAGATTGGAGATTATGACAAAGCAGTATTTGTTAGAGGAGAGCACAGCAGACAGTATGTGCAGGGGAGAACTCCTAAGGGTAAAGACTGTAAGCAGTATGTACAGAGGAGGAGTCTGGATTGTATGAGGGGAGTCAATATATGCAGGAGAGTATGCTATTAATGCCGGAGGAGAGTGTGCAGACTGGGGAGGAGTGCAGAGAGTATTACAGGAGAGAAATATGTGCAGAAGAGGAGTACAAAGGGTATGCAAGAGTGGGTAGTGGAGGGTATGACCAAGGGCAGTATGTGCAGGAGTGGAGTGTGGTGGGTATGACAGAGGTGCAGAAGATTTTATATTGGGCAGCATGTGCAGTAGAGGAATCCAGAGGTACTGTATAGGATTCCTCTGGAAGACGCCCTATCACGTGAAACAGCTATCGAACAATTGTGGTTAACTGCCTGAGATTCCTCCACCACTCTTTTATGTAAGTTTCAGCGGCTTTCTATTTTATTCTATGCGAGAGGTTACTGTATAGATGTCTCTCCTCCATTTTTCCTGTGACGGCCAGAGTTGTTATGTTAGTGTCTTTCTAATGTAAATGCCTGACTGGCATGGTTTTTTAATAAATCATAAATACTACACTATGGTCAGTATCCTGTTTTATGTTTTCGGCTGGATGTGAGTATCGATGAGATGGACGGTTTATTCTAACCCTGTACAAGTGGTTATCCCTTATCATTGGCGGAAACTTTACACGGAAAAACTATGATTTCCTGGTCCAGGAATTATGTATCTACAGTGCCTTGAAAAAGTATTCATATCCCTTGAAATGTTCCACATTCTGTCATGTTACAACCAAAAACTTAAATGTATTTTATTGGGGTTTTATGTGATAGACCAACACAAAGTGGCACATCATTGTGAAGTGGAAGGAAAATGATAAATGGTTTTCAAAATTTTTATTACAAATAAATATGTGAAAAGTGTGGCGTGCATTTGTATTCAACCCCCCTTGAGTCAATACTTTGTAGAACCACCTTTCACTGCAATTGCAGCTGCAAGTCTTTTTGGGAATGTCTCTACCAGCTTAACACATCTAAAGAGTGCCATTTTTGCCCATTCTTCTTTGCAAAATAGCTCAAGCTCTGTCATATTGGATGGAGAGCGTCTGTGACCGGCAATTTTCAAGTCTTGCCATAGATTCTCAATTGGATTTAGGTCTGGGCTTTGACTGGGTCATTCTAACACATGAATATGCTTTGATCTAAATAATTCCATTGTAGCTCTGGCTGTATGTTTAGGGACGTTGTCCTGCTGGAAGGTGAACCTCCGCCCCAGTCGCAAGTCTTTTGCAGACTCTAACAGGTTTTGTTCTAAGATTGCCCTGTATTTGACTCCATCCATCTTCCCATCAACTCTGACCAGCTTCCCTATTCCTGCTGAAGAAAAGCATTCACACATGATGCTGCCACCACCATGTTTCACGATGGGGATGGTGTGTTCAGGGTGATGTGCAGTGTTAGTTTTACACCACACATAGCATTTTGCATTTAGGCCAAAAAGTTCAATTTTGGTCTCAGCTGACCAGAGCACCTTCTTCCACATGTTTGCTGTGTCCCCCACATGGCTTCTCGTGAACTGCAAACAGTACCTCTTATGGCTTTCTTTTAACAATGGCTTTCTTCTTGCCACTCTTCCATAAAGGCCAGATTTGTGGAGTGCACGGCTAATAGTTGTCCTGTGGACAGATTCTCCCACCTGAGCTGTGAATCTCTGCAGCTCCTCCAGAATTATCATGGGCCTCTTGGCTGCTTCTCTGATTAATACTCTCCTTGGCTGGCCTGTCAGTTTAGGTGGATGGCCATGTCTTGGTAGGTTTGGAGTTGTGCCATACTCTTTCCATTTTTTGATAAAGGATTGAACAGTGCTCTGTGAGATGTTCAAAACTTGGGATATTCTTTTATAACCTAACCCTGCGTTAAACATCTCCACAACTTTTTTCCTGACTGGTCTGGTGTGTTCCTTGGCTTTCATGATACTGTTAGTTCACTATGTTTCTCTAACAAATCTCCGAGGGCTTCACAGAACAGTTGTATTTATACTGAGATTAAATTATACACAGGTGGACTATATTTACTAATCAGATGACTTCTGAAGGCAATTGGTTTCACTAGATTTTAGTAAGAGGTATCAGAGTAAAGGGCGCTGAATACAAATGCAAGCCACACGAAACACTCAGATATTTATTTGTAAAAAAATTGAAAACCATTTATCATTTTTTTTCCACTTCACAATTATGTGCACTTTGTGTTGGTCTATCATATAAAATCGCAATTAAATACTTTTAAATTTTTGATTGTAACATGTCAAAATGTGGGAAAATTTCAAGGGGTGTGAATACTTTTTCAAGGCACTGTATGCATGTATTTCTGTCCTCTGTCCATAACTTAGAGACAGCATTATCATCTGGTGAGTGTGCACCTATACCTGTCTGTGAAGGCACAGCACTTTGGAGATATTGTGTGGTGAAGGAGTCATTTATGTGGACTGTCGCATTTTCCTTGCACGAATATTCTGACTTTCTTTTCTTTTTTTTTGCTTCTTTAGTTTTGACTTTTTTTGTACCAGTATATAAATCAGATTATCACTGGGTTTTTTCACTAGCGCTGCTTTTTGTGCTGACTAAAATGTTAATGCTTTTAAGCTGGGGAACTGAGGGGTAATGCTTCTTCTTTGGCAGCTGGGATCTCACTGGGGAAAGACCATTCTGTGTACTAAAGGTGTGATGTCACTGAGAAAAAACTGATTTGTGTGATAAAGCTGTGATGTCACTGGGGAATGACCAGTAACAAACACAATGGCAAAGTAAAGTTCGATATTATACACTATATTACTAAAAGTATTGGGACGACTGCCTTTACACGTACATGAACTTTAATGGCATCCCAGTCTTAATCCGTAGGGTTCAATATTAGGTTGGCCCACCCTTTGCAGCTATAACAGCTTCAACTCTTCTGGGAAGGCTGTCCACAAGGTTTAGGAGTGTGTCTATGGGAATATTTGACCATTCTTCCATAAACCTATTTGCCAGGTCAGGCACTGATGTTGGATGAGAAGGCCTGGCTCGCAGTCTCCGCTTTAATTCATCCCAAAGGTGTTCAATCGGGTTGAGGTCAGGACTCTGTGCAGGCCAGTCAAGTTTCTCCACCCTGTGCTTTGTGCACTGGTGCGCAGTCATGTTGGAACAGGAAGGGGTCATCCCCAAACTGTTCCCACAAAGTTGGGAGCATAAAATTGACCAAAATGTCTTGGTATGCTGACGCCTTAAGTGTTTCCTTCACTGGAACTAAGGGGCCAAGCCCAACCCCTTTTGAACAATGTCATGCTCCCAGCTCAACATGACTGTGTACCAGTGCACAAAGCAAGGTCCATAAAGACATGGATGAGCGAGTTTGCGATGGAGGAACATGACTGGCCTGCACCTGACCTCAACCCGATAGAACACCTTTGGCATGAATTAGAGCGGAGACTTCGAGCCAGGCCTTCTCGTACACAGCGGTGCCTGACCTGCAAAGGGTGAGCCAACTCAATATTGAACCTTACGGACTAAGACTGGGATGCCATTAAAGTTCACATGCGTGTAAAGGCAGATGTCACAATACTTTTAGTAGTATAGTGTATATAAAGAGGATATAGGATGTAATACAAATGCATGGCATGGCCTATAAATCGTACATCGTACAGTGCCCATTTTGCTGACCAGCCATTTACATCTTTTTGATGTCATGATGAACATTGCAGGACCAGCAATTCTGCATTGAGTGGGATGACAGAGAGGGCCCTTCAAAAATTCCTGAGTGTGAGACAGTGGAGGGAAGTGTCAGTTTCTGGAGGAACAAGGAATAACTTAAGATATTGTACTTATTCCTTTCTCCTCTAGCTAAACAAGCACCCTGCCATTTCAGAGTAGGTTTACCAGCAGTCCAGAGTGGGATTCCCTTCACTGCCTATCCCAGAGACACAACATTGAGTTAATGGAAACCTCCCATAGTGAGGGGAATTCCCTTCTTTTGTCCCAATTCGATTTCCTCTCACCATTTGTTTTGGGGGCAACTCTAAAATTTTGTATTACTCCTCACATTTGCTATTTCAGTGACAATGTTCACCAGTACAAGTAGAGGGACTGAGACAGCAATACAAAATTGAAATTTGGTGCAACCCTTTCCCATTGTAATTAAAAACTAAAATAAAGGTTTTGCCCAGAGATACATTTTAAAAGAGAAAAAGCTTTATGGCCATACTACTCTTGTGGGTCACTGGAGTGCACTTTTGCCTGTGGCCCAGAATCAACTGATAACATTCTAAAGTCCACTGTCAGCTGATGTCACAGGGCCGCTCCAGGTTCTGGAAGGATCCTGATCATTTTGTCGGGCTACACCTCTCCAGCCTGGCACTCTAGTGAGCGCTGGGGGGGCAGAGCGGAGAGCAGTGACTGACAGTCATCGCTCTCTGCTCTAAGAAGATTGAGAACTGAGTGATCAGCGGTTATGTGATTACTCAGAAGTTGTCTTAGAGCCAACGCGGGAAAGCTTCAGCATCACACAGAGTATGTGTGTTTTCCATCACATGTGATGGCATGTGCATTGTGTTACGCTGCAGTGCAGGCGTGTTGTTCACTACTGTAATAGCGCATTAGAGTGCCAATAAAAATTAATGACACCATACCACACTGATCACAGTAAAATTCATAAAAGCGTATATTTTTATCATTAATAAAATATTTACTAAATAAAAGTTAGGGTTGAACAGACACTTCACCCTCCCTTCCCTTTTTATTTAATTGATATCAACGGTTGGATTTCTTTTAAATTAAAAAAATAAATAAGTCATACTTAACTGCTTTGTGCAATAGTTTTGCACAGAGCAGCCCTGATCCTCCTTTTTTGAGGTCCCCCGCCGCATTTCTGGTTCCTCTCCCCCGCTGAGTACCCCCATAGCAAGCCGCTTGCAATGGGGCCACTGGTGCATGCTAACTTCCGAGCCCCAATCTGTGTGTCTATTGACACACAGAATGGGTCTCAGGCCCACCCCTTTCCCCCCACCTCACTGGCTGTGATTGACAACAGCAGAAGCCAATTGATCCTGCTGCTGAGTTTGAACCAATGGGAAGGAGGAGAGGCTCTCATGCACATCTTTGAAATGAGATTGGGCTCGGGTAAATATAAGGTAGGGGATGGGGGATGGGGGAAGCTACATACAGAACGTTTTTTTTTTTCTAAAATGCAGAGAATGCATTAAGGTAAAAAAAAAAACTTTTGCCTTTAGAACCACTTTATACACTTTTACATCAAATGTACAATACCAATTGGTGAAACTGAAGAAATAATTCTAATTTTATCCAAAATGTAATGAGGCTTGACAGTCTTCTTGTGCGGTTTCAGCAGGAAATCTGTGTGTATATAACATTAATTGTTGATCTTGGTCGAGTTTTGCAGAGAATAAGCAGCACATTTTAATTGGCTCGTTTTGATGCTACACATGCTAAAGCATATATCTTTGGTTTAAAGGCATGCTCTCTTTATAGCCGTATAATAGGCCTCCAACAACAGGTTCCTTGTGTCACGCCATATGCAACCCAGTCTACAAAGGCATTGCAGGCCATTCCCCATCTCTGTAGTAATAGCTTACATATGGTGCACAAACCTTCCAAGTTCTGTTTCATTACTGTTGTGCAATTACCAGAGAATCCACTATAATGAGCAACCGAAACTAATCTAGCTCTCATTTCCATTGTTTATTAGTGTATAAAGTAAAACGAGACTGACGGTGTTTATTGTGAATACATTGCTAGAAATAACTTTTGGATATTGTTTGGTTTAATTGTTTAGCAGCAAACGATATTATTTATTCCTTTCAGTCCTTTGATTTTTACAAAACCAGACCATGCCATCTTCACAGGATGATTCAGTCCACCAAGTAGTGATAATTTATTTATAGGTGGAGCCTGAAGGGAAAGGTCAGCTTCTGGGTTCTTATATGACTAAAGCAGGGTATACACAGAGAATAAAGAAAAAGCCAACACATCCCTGCATCCACACAAGCAATGTGGATGCATGGATCTCCCCCACCACACTATTGATCCCTCCCTCCCCGGCCAGAATACACAGATCAGGGCAGCCATTAGCTATAAGCGCTGATCGACTTCAGGTTTTCCAGAAGGGATGTTCAACAGAAGCCATTCTAACGGCTGGCTTCTGTTGAACAGACAGCGGTAGGCACAGAGCTCAATTTAGCCAATTCCATGTATACCAACCTTTATACAGTAGAAGAAAGAAGTCCCTACCGAAAGTCCTGACCCTATTCTTGTCTACTTGGATTTTTATGACCATCTTTTGTTTTGCAACATATCCTGTTGCATTTGCCAGAATTCCATAAATTAAAATATTGCCAGAATACCATAAGCACAAGAAAATTGCCAAAATAAATAAAAAAAATATTCATTAGGAAGAGTGGGACACCTTCCTAATGGTCATAGCAGGTATGCATACCTACAAACACTGCAAACACTGATTTTTCACCAATAGGATCCCTAATAGATACAAGAAATTGTTTGTTTCTACCAAAAATTGAAATATCAGCTTTGGATGGAGTGCTCCTGTAAGGGTACCTGATAATTACATCATAATTATGTGAATGTTTTATTCTGTAGGGAATGGGAACTATCAATGCTAAAAGTTTTCACCCATGCAAAAAAAGTGTATACAAAACGATTTAAAAAAAATATTAAGCTCACAGCTTTGAACAATATTAAAAGTGAAGTACGGGATTCTAAAAAAATAATCATTCATACTTACAGTACCTGTGTAGATGCAGCACCGTATAGAGATGCAGCTGTCCCCCACCAGCTCTACCTCGATTACTGAGTGATCAAGAACTGCTGACCGCTCAGTCCTTGGGTCCACTCTGAGCACAGCAGCTCTCTGCTCTACCACTCCAGCTCCCACTGGATGTGGAGGGGGTGGGATACCCTAAATTCACCATCTAGGATGAGACCCTAAAAAAAAAAACTTCAAAATGGAGGGTCAACAAAAACAGCCTGGGAATGCCCAACTTTTCCAGAACCCTAGAGTTTACCCCTTTGGGATTTTGTTTATCCAAGCCACATCCTTAACAATTAATTTAGGAAGAAGAAAAAAGGCAAGAATTTAAGTTAAACAGATAAATTGGTGAAATGTCTAGATCATTCGCACAGTATGTATCACTAAAAAATATTAGTAATATTCAATATTCAACAATATTCAAACAAACTTGTGAGTTCCCCTTTTTAATGGAACCTACTGTAAACTTATTAATTATGCTATTTGGAGAGATCCCTATTTTTGCTCACTACTTCTCATAGCACATATGAAAACAGGTATAGTAGCTTGTCCATTGAGATACATTATTACTCTGCAAGCTCCATTATGTCCACAAGGTGGGTGCAGAATATAGGGACCCCTCTTTGCTATTATGTGGAAGGATCTGATGCAAGGGCCCGCTTTTAGTTTACATTGCTTTTACCATCTTTATAAAAATACTATTGTTTAAAATTCTTAAACCATATTTTCTTGATATAAGAGCAGTCTAGAAAGCTTTGTGTTGATTGTGGATTTAGGATTTTATTGTAATTCTATAACAATGTGCAGCATGTCGTCCTGCTGTGACAGCACACAACATCCTCACTAACATATCACTGTTTTCATTAAAGATTTTCAAAGAGAATTTTATAGCCAGTGCTACATGTATTTTTCAGACAGATGTGTTTAACTAGATGTGGTTTTAAAAAAAAAAATTGTAAAATCCATTTCTTAAGTGTCATCCGCTCAGACATCCTCGCTGGCAGTGACAAAGACAAGTGTGGCTCTAACTACAAGCAAGTCTAGTGCAGATGATGAGATCCAGTTGTATGTGTTCATTAAAAACTTGCGTGCATGCCAAGTATTGCATCAGTGACTAGTGAACCAATTTGCTCTCCAAACCATCAGAACAAGAATAGGAGCTGTGAACACAAATAATTCCAAACATTTCTCACCCTGTTCAGAAACAGTTATATAGTTCCCTATTTTAGGTGAAACTTTACCGTTAACGTTTTACAAAGCCCCTGAAAGTAGAATTGTAGTTTCAGTTTACCAATCGGGTGTTAAATTTTATTTACCAATTGGGACAGTAAACAGTTTTAATGTGATTGTTTGCTATGGGCAGACCATGATTTGAGGCATCACATGCCTACATCTAGGGCTACAATATTTTAGGGAGTGGCAGCCTTATTTTATATACTTAGATTTTATCACTGTTAATGTTTTTCTACACCTACAAGGGCACTATAGTAGGAACAATTATTTTTAATCATTAAGTGCCATCAAGTCAATGTTAACTCCTGGAATTGACATGGATAGCATTTTTCTAGAATGAGCTCTCATCTGTTTGGGTCTTAAGTCTTTGCAATGGCATGTTCGTAATATCAGAGACTGTATTGAGTCACCTTATTCATATTTAACAAACAATAGGAAACCAATATTTTATTACATGTAATTACACATTTATTATATAGGAGTCCTAAATGGTACGGCCACATAGATTTATGGTTATGGGAGCTATCAAACAAAGACCTCGGCATGGAAAAATAGTAGTACCCCTAGCGGAGTGAAAACGTTCATACATAAAGAGGAACTTCACATTAGCTAGGTTTCCCTAAATGTCAACTCTCTAATACTTGTCCTTGTACCCTGTTTCCCCCAAAATAAGACCTAGCCTGATTGTCAGTGATGGCTGCAATATAAGCCCTACCCCCCAAATAAGCCCTACCCTGTTTCCCCTAAAATAAGCCCTACCCTGAAAACGAGACCTACAAGGACTTTAACTAGGGCTTATTTGGGGGGTAAGGCTTATATTGCAGCCATCACCGACAATCACGCTAGGTCTTATTTTCGGGGAAACAGGGTATGATAGTAAAAAATCATAGCTTTTTAATCCATTGAGGCCAGCATTGGCTTCCTTACAGCTAAAATTTTCATTGCACTACCCTGCTTCAGTGCTGCCACCTTGAAACTCCTGTTGAGAGAGATCTCTTGCATGGACGAATACACCCTGGGTCTTTGCCAGGTCCCAAATACCTTGCAGAGACCTACAGCATGCCTGTGCAATGATCTCACTCATGCGTAAACACACGAGCCACTGTCATGCCCTATATACCAGACAGAGACCTGCAGCATGTCTGCACATATGCATGATATCCCACACTGAATCACTGGCCAACCTACATTATCCTCACCTAGGCAAGGAATCTGAAAGTGGTACTATTAAAGACATTTAAAAAAATGTTACATTTCCCTAGATGAAAAAAGTATGCGAAAGAGGGAGGGGGAGGAAGGTTAATTTCATGATTGAAAGTCTGCTTTATGAAAGAGGAAAGTTCAACATATTATTATAAGTATATATACAATTCCTAATCATAGTTTCATCTGTTGTACATGTGTCATTATGAAATTAATTTGACTTTTTCAGGAAAAATAACATGACATCATGCTTCAGAGAAAATTGCTAATGACTGCTAGCCAAGTCTGATCCCTTACCCTAAGTTACCTCCAAATGACACATATGCAGTGTATACATTTACATACATTGAGAGGGATTTACATGGAGAATACTTATAAAATATGCATTTTTTGCACCTCATTTTTACACCTAATTCACAGAACATAGATATTTATCGCAAGGTCCATGTCAGACTAAAGACCCTGTCACTGGCAGGACAGGAACGACAGGATTGCTATACAGGGCTAAACAGGGTGTAGAAATCCTCACCCATTTCCATGGGTTCATTTCTTGCTGGCCAGATAAGTGAAAAGTCACTCTTTTGCTTGCAATTCACATGCTGCAGTGTTTTCATTGGCGAGGGAGCAAAGTCTCTCTCATCCAGACAGCGATTTAGCGACACATGGAAGTATTTCCTTTGCAGTTTTTAGTGATCCCTTTGATAGCATGCCCTCACCAGTAAGTGGATCAGTAATGTGACATAACCCTAAAGTAAATCATCATCATTATATTATGAGGGTTGGATAGAGGAGGGAGGGGTTTTATTAAAGTTTTATTAAAGTAGAACTATAGACAAAACTTTTTTTTAAATTTTGGATAGAGCAAGGGAGGGTTATAGTCCCCGGGAATTTTTTCTTTTCACCATTTGTGTCTCATTGCGGAGATTTCCCTTCACTTCCTGTCCCATAGCCAAACAGGAAGTGTGAGGAAATACCTGCAAATTAAGGAAATTCCTTGGGGACCCCCAGGTCATCATAACTGGTGTCTCCATTGGAAGATTTCCCCTCTATTACTTTTCTGGGGACAACCCAACATTTGGGATTTTCTTTGACTTTCACATTTAATGATAATGGTAAACAGGACCAATAGAGAGGGGGAATCTCCTTAATGGGGGCACAGACAGCAATATAAACTGACCGGTTATAATCCCTCTCCACTCAATCCAAAATTTAAAAAAAAAATTGACTTTAGTTGTACTTTAAAACTCCGTCAGTTTTTTTCTCTCCTGTGAGCCCAGGCCAGCTTCAAGATGCTTCCTCAGGGGGTAGTGTCATTGATGCCTTGGGCTCACAGGAAGTGGGTTGAATGATATTTGGCACCATTCGTCCCAGAAGAGGACCAACACCAAATCGCAGAGCAGTGAGTCTGTGAGAGAAATGTGAGTATTTAATCTAGAGCTGATGTTTTTATTTTCTGAAGTGATAGGCAATTGATTAAAACAACTGAAACTGGACTTTAATACAACAAAAACATGGAAGAGCAAGCATATAAATATTTTAAGTTACATAAAAAAAACCCACTTTAATTCACCCTAAAACTAACTGATGTGGAGCCTGGAAATGAGCTAGCCGCCTACCTTCTCCATCTCTATACTCTTTCCAGACACAGGTACAAAAAGTCCCTACTGATACACCTTTTAAATGCAGCAATAGTACGCATACTCACCCTTTGGAGGTATCCTTCAGCTTATGGTTCTCTAAAATGAATGAGATCAGACCTATGGAAGACCTGACTGTCTCCCTGAAACACCAGGAGGAAACATTTAAACAAGCATAGTTTTACAATATAGAATTCACATGCAAAAATAGAGAGTCATTCTTACCAAGGGTTGTTTTTCCTCCACTCTTGACCACTCATAAGGGCCTCCACCATTCTCGCTCCCTCCCCTCCGACCCAGTGAACTTGCTTCCTCCTATCTTCTCCTTTCATTTCCACTTATTTCCATTCCTCCTTCCCTTTTTCCCCAGTCTGTACTCTCTCCTATACTTCTCTATTTCTGTTCTTGCTTCTATGCCTGCCTTCTTTGCTGTTTTTAGGATGAAAACAAAAAAACTAAAGCATGGATGGTGTCTGTTCCCACACTGTTTCATACATGTCTTCTACATATACAAATGACACACTTGTGTATATGCAGCTACGCTTGTTGACACTGCTTATCTGTCATTCAGACAATAGATTGCCTTGAATAGTTTGCTACTCTCATATTGTACGTGTTGAGCTGATTGTCTTCTTAATGACCTACCATTTAAAAATGTCATTTGATGTAATGTATTGTATTGCAATCCTTGATGGTGAAAATAACCTTCCTATAAAATTTACTGCAGTAATAAGAATATTTGCTTACTGAAATTACACATTTCATTCCATTTAATATCATGAGCATGAAATAAAGAATGAAGATTTTTTTTAAGTTCATCTTCACCATTTCATAAACCTAGAGTAAAGATATTTTCCAGGGGGCAAATGGAGGTTAGCGCGTTATAATTGTTTCCATCGTCAGCGTTTCCCTGCCAGGAGGAGGCAAAAATGGTAACCTGGCATTCTCTGTTGTTCCTTCCAAAGCAAATGATGACATATTTTGCTGATTGTCAGGTAGCTGGCAGGACTAGGCAGAACTGTGTTGTTTTTCTTTTCGCTAGCTTGCAATGTGTTTAACATATGTTTCTCTGGGCTAAATTGTCATAAATAGCAGAGATAATGAGGCAGCTATTATACTTGAAACTCTTACAGCACCAGAGCTGGAATAAGGCTGCAGAATTGTTCTCCTGATTAAATTATTATGTTCTCGTGATATAATGCAAAAAGTATCCCAATTAATTGGGTATGACTACTGAGAAGTGTTGCAGGTCTGTCCAGCAGGAAGTCAAACCAAGCGTGAATTCTCTGGTTTGGCGATTCCTCTAGCTTTTTATCTGGATGAGCTGGAATGTCTTTGCTGTCTTTAAAGCAAAAATGCTTTGATTTATGGTTCAGTAATTATCAGTAGATTATCTCTGATGGTTCTAGAATGTTTTCTTATAAAAAGTGAGAGTGAAACATTCTGTCTCTGTGCACATTGTTTGAATAAATACATGTACCATAGCTGTATGCAATTAAACTGTACATTCTCTGTATAAAATCCCCAGAGGCTGAATAGTCCATGTGTCCTCTTTGTTTCTATTAGGTGGGATGTACCTAATGTATGTACATGTAAGAAAATCATATTTTTCGGTCCCTTAACATTTTTTTGGTGATGGCAATTTAAGGCATCCGCCAGTCTCTTACATTACTTTATGACTAAAAAATAAAGGGGATCTTCAAGTTGGACTTTTTTGTGGTAGCTGGAGCAGAGCCAAGAAGTTAGGTGGAGTTATCCCAAAAGTACGGATGAGCTTGGGTTCTGCTCTGGGTCCAGTCCAAACCCATGTTCGGCTAAACACAGAAGTCAGCTATCGGGGCTAGGCCAATGAGCTGCAGGTAGGGAATTTTCATACCACCGCTGCGTGTATACAAAGGGGCGGGGATGCTTGCGACATCATTGACCTAATATGGCCATATTTGGTCAATTACATTAACTGTGGTAGGGATTCCCCTGCCTGCAGCTCATTGGCTCAGGAAAGACAGCTGACTTTCAGGTTCAGCCGAACCCAAGTTCATCATTACTTACTTAAAACTAGGGATGAGCTTGGGTTTGGCTTTGGGTTCGGTCCAACCCATGTTCAGTCGAAGACAGAAGTCAGCTGTCAATAGCAGTTCAGTGAACTGTGGGCAGGGACTTCCCTGTGCCACAACTGCATGTGCACAAAGGCTTGGGGATGCTTATGACAACAATGACCTAATATAACCATGTGCTTTGGCTGAACTTAAGCTCACCACTACTCAAGACTAGGGGTGAGCTTGCCATATTAAGACAATGATGTCATGAGCATCACCCCTCCCCCCCCTTTGTGTATGTGTAACTCTAGGGTGGGATTCATCCCGGCCCCAACTGATTGGCCCTGCTTCCCTGGTTCAGTTGTTGAAGTTCAAACTGAACTAAAGTTCATCATTACTCAAGAATAAAGATGCTATGAGGTAGCCAATTAGTGATTTAGCCCACCAGAGTTTTAGTTATATATCAGTTTTAACCTTCTCTCTATTGCATTCCCTAAAGAGTCCCCAATTGACTCTATCAGCCTATCTGTACACATATTTAGGCTATGATACATCTGTCTGCTAAATCTTACCTCCAATTGGTTGAAGAGGTGTCCTGCCATCTGAGGTTCTTTTGATAATATTGCTTTGCTTTCAGGGGATTTTGGTAACCCCTTGCTATGAGTGAAGTTTCACTTAGTATTGGAATGATGTGTGGGGGCAACTTATGTTCAGTGCTGTCTAAACCAATGAGGGAGAGTCCCGGAACAGCTGAGGCTATCATGAACCACGCTGGATCGGAGAGAGGTGAAGATTGGGGGGGGGGGGGGGGGGGCACTGCACACAGAAGGTTTTTTACCTTCATGCATAGAATGCGTGAAGGTAAAAAACTTTCAGCCTTTAGAACCACTATAATTTACTTCATTTAAACAGGTGACTATAACTTTCAGAAGGAGATCAGTAATGACAGCTCCCTTGTTTGTTTTATGAAAGCTTTACTTTATATAGCTTTACAGTAAGAACCTGTGCTGAAATGATGTGTGGGGGCAACTTATGGTCATATCTGAGTGCTTAGCATTTTTACCTTGAAGCTCTGAGACCTTAATTTCAATCCAGTATGAGACACCATCTGCATGCTATTTCCAAATCTGTATTGGTGTCCTCCTGATGCTCCAATTTACACCCAGATTTTTAAGACATGCTGATAGATACGTTTGCTTATTCTGTAATGGCCTGTGTGTGGTTGGAACTTTAAATTGCGAGCTTTGGGTGACAGGGCTTTATGTACTCGTATAAAAATAATCATATCAGTGCTGGACAAAAATATGTAAGCAATGTTTGTCCTCAGTACACCAGGATCCATCTGACTGAAGAGAATTTTTTTTTTAATTACACTATTTTGAGGTTTTCTGCCCCACCTACTTTGGCACACATACTGTACTTAATGCATAAAAGATCATACTCATTATATATCTTGTCTGGAAAATGAAAGTGGATAAAGCTGAACATGAGAAATGGTTACAAAAAGAAACCGATGCAAATGATGAAGTTAAAAAGAATTTCATATATATATATATATATATATATATATATATATATATATTGTATCATATCATATTTACATTTGGTTGCTAAGCATTTTTTTCTCTTGTCTAGGTGTACGAACACCAAGATGGAAGCAAATCACTAAAGCTTGGAGACTTTGGATTGGCCACTGTGGTGGATGGACCTCTATACACTGTGTGCGGGACCCCAACATATGTAGCTCCAGAAATAATTGCAGAGACTGGGTAAAGTATTAGTAACTTTTTCAAAAACCAAGCCACTTAACAAAATGCCTTCTCTGCATTATTATTGTTTCTTCTCTGTCACTGAGTTCCATAAATATATCCTGCACCATGCAGCTTTATGACAGTTACAATTATACTGTGAAAGGTGATAGCTAGAAGCAATCTTCACAAGAATCTACTGTACAGTATGCGCTGTACTGCATTCACAGTGGGCTTGGATGTGTAGAATTTGTCACAGCAAACATCTGTAATTTATATATATTCCTGCACGCCTGTTAGATAAAACAAAGGCAGCACAAGGGCTATACTGTATCTCATATATTGTTAGCGAAGCTGGGAAAGATACAGACCATGTACAATCTTCCACAAGTTCTTTCAGTGTTGGTCCAGGTTAAGGTTACTGAACTCATTCAGTAGAGTAAAGAGCAATGTGTAAAGTACAGTTAGCCATAGCAACCAATCAGAATTAATCTCTCTCTGATCTTACTCCAGAAAACTGATATATGACTGGTGACTATGGTTTGCTACATTAGCACATCATCACTGTCTACAGGTTTCATGCTAGACCAGCCATTCTCAACCAAGTTCCCATGGAACCCTATCCTAGGGTTCCTTCAGAGGTTGTTAGGTTTGGTTTCTATGCAGCTGATTGGTTTCTATGCAGCTCTGCACCAGATTTTGCAATCTCCAGTTTTAGTAAATCAACCCCTATGTGTCTCTGTACGTTTATATTTATTTATAAGGAATATTTGTCCAGTTTTAGATAATTGTATTCCATCTGTGTCTATAAAAAAGCATGATGCCTCATCCCTAGGGCAATACAAAGAAAGGAAAATATGTAATGTAATATGTAATGTTTAAGGTATCGTTCAAATAATTACAAATTTCAATTCATACAATTCTTCACAATTTTACTTATACAAAAGTCTTTAAAAGTAGACTATTGGTGGTCACCATAGTTATTAAAACAACCCATCATATCAGTACATATATCAATAAAAAACATCAAATCCACATATAGGCATGAGGAAGTCTGTAGTAGTGAAAAATTAGCCCAGTGCGTTTCAACATTCAAATATTGTGTCTCTTCTTTAGGGGGTTGGTGAATTGATGAATTCTGGAAAAAAATGCAAAAAATTTAACATTAGTCCAAAAATAATATAAACAAGTTGTACAGAAAGGGTTGTATACTACAACTCACGGTGATCAAAAAGTCAAGTAACAACTGGAATGAACGTGTTCAGCTGATATCAGCTCCGTGATGTTGGACTGGGACACAAAGGAAACCACTATTGCTGCAACCGACTGAATCAAAAAAAAAAAAGGCAAAACATAGAACTATATTGATGAAATGTCCAAAACATTAACTTCAATCAAGTCCCTAAAAAACAATCTAATACTTGCATTTACAGAAATAAAGATGACCACAAAGCGTAAGCAGGACATTGTCTCCCACCCAAATCTAATCGAAAAAAGGGAATAAAAAAGAAAGAGGGGAGGAAAAAAAGAGTTTAAACTTCCATACGCTCAATGGACATATAATAGTGTCACGCTTACTCCAAACACAGGTGGTCAGGCACTATAGCTAGCTGTGTTCTTCCCCTATAGCAGCCCACTTTCCCAAAAGGCAAGCAGGCCTACCAGCACTTGGTTGCCCTCAGGTCTTATACATAATGCTATAGTGCCTGGCCACCTCACCAGGTCAGGCACGAACCGAGCACAGCGAACAAGTATTTGAACTGAACACATTGAACAGGTACTTGCAGTTAGCAGCCAGGCAGAGTGGTCAGTGACAATCCGGGTTCAGGGCAGGCTGAGTTCTGAGCGTAGTCGATATCTGATTCAAGGTCATCAACAAGGGAGGCAGAGGAACAGGGCCGACAAATAGGGAGCTTGAAGCACATGTTGCACACACTTTCACAAGCATGAGACTGCGGGCTTAGCTGACTTAAATCAGGTTTGGTCTCCACCCAGAGACTGGCCACATCAATCACCTTGCAGGTGAACAAACAGACAAGGAGAATGCATCACAGCCAAAACCAGGATGCTGGAATAAGACCAGCAGCTGTGATGGAGCAGGAGTACTACATGCTCCTGACAAATACAATATATAATCCATTAGAGCATACGGGATTCCTCATTATAATAAGTTAGCTGATGACCTCTCTTGACTTGAGTTTAGGTCAGTTCCAGAAAGACCCAACAACCCAAAGGCCATACTCATCAACAGAGCAGACAAAAAAGGGGAGGTTTAGCTTTATTTTTTTAATCTCAACCTGTAACATGCACAGGAATAGATTTTAACACATATTTTATGGTAATCATTTTACCATTTTATGGTAATCATCCCTGATCATTATAACAACCTTTAATAACTAAAGGTTGATACCGATACCAGATGTGGTCCATGCCCCTAGGATTACCACACATTACGATCTGACTGTACAATCTTTGTTTAATCAACATTATATTTAAATCTTTGTGATATGAGGACCTACCTAATCTAGCTAATCAAATTGTACCCATTCAAAGATGTCTCTGCACTACATAGATGTTGCAAGATCTAATGTAGATTGTAAAATCAGGTTGTGACCTGTATGGTGAACTGTACTGTAGGTTACTATTAAGCCTAGTACACACCACTAGTTTTGTTTTCGTTCAATGGTCACAATCACAACGGTAACAATCCAATGTTAGTACAGAGATCTCCCCTGCTGTTCTATTGTGTTCTGACAGGGGGATGGCCCTCAGGTCAGCGCTCTTAGCCAATGGCTGAGTGCGCTGATCAGGAGCCAGTCAGCTGCTGGCCAAACGGCTGACTTCTGTTGGATCAGCTGCCATACACACGGGCTGAATGTAAGCCGGTTTTTATATAACCGGCTGATGTCGCCCGACATTCAGCCTGTGTGTACCAGGCTTTAGGCTTGGAATATGCACTCTTGCAGACCCACCTTATGGGAAAGAGTATGTACACTCCAGTGGTGGCTTCCAATGACAGACACTAAACGGAGAATAGTGATTAAAACCAGAGAACTGAAGTGTCTGCATGTAACTACTCCATCCCACATTTTAGAAAGCATCAGATTATGACTGGATGACAGTGATGTCAATTTAATTATTATAGGGAGTCCTCAGACACTGTGCTCGTATTAAGTCTCTAATTGTCAGGACTTCTGGCTGATTACTAACATGTGTTTTTCCTTAGGTATGGGTTAAAGGTGGATATATGGGCAGCTGGCGTAATAACTTACATCCTACTGTGTGGCTTTCCTCCATTCCGTGGGTAGGTATCTGCATGGATTCATTTTTGTATAATCCTATAAGGGCCTAAGTCAAGCACTTATATTTGAATAAATACTATAATTTGGAAATGCAGTGAAAAATTGAACTATATTTATAAGGTAATACAACTGGACCTAGGAAAAAGAGCTGGTATGGTGTGGTTTATTCAGTTCTTGATTTCTTAATTGTAGTAATCCATAGCAGCCAATCAGAACCTGGAACATGCTGGTCTATTTTCAGAGGCTTCTATTCTGTTTGGTTATTATTGGTTATTGCACCTAAGAATTCATACTTGATTGTAAAGAGATTTGTTTTAAATAATAAACATGTCATACTTACCTTCTCTGTGCAATGGTTTTGCACAGAGCAATCTGATCCTTCTATTCTGGGATCCCTGCCAATGCTCCTCCTCCCTTCTGAGTGCCCCCATAGCAGGCGGCTTACTGTGGGCACACGCATGTTTGCTTGTGCACATCTATTGACACACACAGTCCCACCCCTCGCTCTCTGCTCGCTGGATTTGATTGACAGCAGCAAGAGCCAATGCTGCCCCCATGTCCAGTGAGGAGAGAGAGCAGCGCCACTGTTCTTAGGCACAGTGCAGATTCAAGATCAGGCTCAGGTAAGTATTTTGGGAGCTGGGGGGAGCTGATCACAGAAGTTTTTTTTATCTTCCTGCCTTTACAACCACTTTTAATGTATATTATTTTATTCATTGTTCAAGGCTGCAGATACACTGTTACTCATAAATGAACACCAAAGCCTTCTGGAAAGATCTCAGGTTTCTTTGTATTTTCAGAATTTCTCTTGTCAAATTTGTTTATTAAAGTTTAGCAAATCACAAAGATAGGTTCAAAAGCAGTGCTAGAAAGTAACATGGCAAGGTATAGTTTGTTAGATCATGTTTTTTAGTTTTGAGTTGACTTGATTAAAAATGTTTGCAGGTATTGGGATTGGAAGGGATCGGAAGTAATATAAAATTTTTGGTAGTGTTTGCAGCTTGAATGCTGTTATTCTACTGATCCAGGATAAACAATTTTTTTGGATGGATTGGAGGTCCTGAGTGATTTGATCTAATAAAGTAGGGTAATTGACCTCATAAAGCTTATTTGTGGGGTAATTGAGACGGTTCCCCAAGTATGAGATAGATGGATTATCCCAGTTGTACATATATTTTTGTCGTAAATCGTCAACTTGATCTGGTGGAATATTCATTGGTAAGGCATAGCATTTGCTGGGGTTTATTTTATAATAGGATACTACTCCAAAGGCCTCTAAAGTATTCTTAACTTCACTCAGAGAGGTATCAGGGGACGAGAGTGTTAATATGACGTCATCTGCGAATAGACCCAGCTTATGTTCTATTTGTACAATTTCAATACCATTAATTTTGGGATTAGTTCTGATGATCTCTGCAAGGGGTTTGATTATTAATGAAAAAAGATAGGCGATAAGGGACAACCTTGTCTGATTCCATTAGATAATGTAAAACTACTTGAAATGTTTCCTAAAGTGAATACCTTAGCCGATGGTACCATGTAAAGGGATATTATGGCTTCAACGATGAAGCCGGAAAATCCAAACTTCTTGAGGGTTTCTGCAATGTAACCCCAATGAACCCTGTGGAATGCCTTCTCCGCGTCTAAACCAAGTAGCAGAGAAGGAATTTGCTTGTGTTCTATATGATTGATCAAGTCAATCATTCTTCTAGTGCTATCGGGGCTTTGATGACTTTTAACAAACCCCACTTGATCTGATTCAATGAGGTAGGGTGTTATTTCTAGTAAGCGGTTGGCTAGGACTTTAGAGTAGATTTTTAGGTCCGTGTTCAATAATGAAATGAGTCTATAGTTGGAAGGTGACGTTGGATCTTTTCCTTGCTTAGGAATTGTAATAATAACAGCTTCAAGCATCTCTTTGGGGAATGCTTGATTATTCACAGCGCAGTTAAACAATTTGTCAAGGTAAGGTGATAAGATTTTACTGAATGCTTTAAAGTATTCACTAGATAAGCCAAACCACTCCTGGGGCTTTATTTGTATGAAGAAATTGAATAACTTTATTGATTTCATCTATAGATATCGATCTGTTTAGTTTTTCAAGGGTAGAATGATCTACAGTTGGGAGGTTCACTTTTTCTAAAAATTGAGCTATGTCTGATGGTTGAGGTTGGTGAACATTATTGTCGTTTTGTATGTTATATAAGTTCTCATAGTATTCTGCAAATGTGTCAACTATACAACTATACTGTGGGTTGTATATGGTTTTCCCTGAGTTATGTGGGACTAATTTTTAAATTTTTTGTTTGTTCTGTTTATGGTGTAGTTGGAGAGCTAGATATTTACCCGCTTTGTTCCCTTGTGAATATTGATTTAACTTTCTCGTGGTCGGAGATTAGTATCGCTCGTAGCTCATTATTTAGCTCCTTATTTTATGAAAATTTTGTAGAAGGGGAGCATGTTTAGGGAAAGTCCCAGTCTGCCTGGCGGATTGATATAGAAGGGATTGCCATGTACTTGTCACACAGGAGATCACTGCGCAGCAGCACCCGAAAGTGGAGAAAGAGTTCGCTTTTAATTGCTACAGCCTGCAGCTCACAGTCTTCTCTCTAGCTCCACCCCCCCCCCTTCCTTGCTGAATCGGCCAGACTGACCCGCAAAAAAAGTACCCATGCAGCAGCTAAAGCAGGCACGGGACAGCAGTATGGGCTGTCCCCCTCTCTGCCTCAGCTCGCAGTGCCTTGCATCCACCTGCCACAGACAGAGCGGCCGTCCTCCATTCGGCCACTCGGGCTGCTCTGTCTGTCTGTGGCTAAGAGACAGACCCAGTCAGGAGATCGCCCTGCGCTCGTAGGTGTCCAGGAGCCCGCAGCCAAATGCAGGAGACTCCCGTGGCTTGCGGGAGACTTGAGATGTCTGCTAACAGGAACCAAACCATGTGGGCATTTTATGAGGCCGTGGAATCCCGGGAGTTACAGAGCTTCAGTGGGACATGTCCGTCTCCCTTGGCTCCAAGCAGGTGCCCCCTGCATTTTCAGAATTTCTCATCAAAAATATTAATTTGAGGTTCCAAGTGAGTTCCATTTTTATTGCTGAGTGTCAATAAAATTTGAGAATCTTATCACATAGTTGTCCACAACAAAAAAAAATTTTTGTTATTTCATGCAGGAAATTCAACACAGTTGGAAAGAATGACTTTAAGCATTCAGTTAGTAATTTTGAATAGCTAGAAGGAATAAGCATTGTGCAGTTCTGATGAATTGCATACATATTCATCACATGTATGCCGGTTTCTTCGTTTCTTGGTATAACAAAAATTCTATAAATGCTTGCATTCAAATTTCACACATCATTTTTTTTTTTCTCTGGGGTTGCAGTATACATCTGCCTTGGAATCATTTCATTGTAGAATTCAATTCTGGTCAATTCTTTGTGATATACTGATATGAGGATTATGATAGTCTATGCATGTTTTTTTTTTTTATTACTATCTAGCACAAAATGCATTTTTTTATACCTTTTCCGTGTCACTTAGAAGCGGAGATGACCAGGAAGTACTTTTTGATCAAATCTTAATGGGACAAGTGGATTTTCCATCACCTTACTGGGATAATGTGTCTGACTCTGCAAAGGTAACAGGAAAACTAGTGATACTAAAATCAGAATGTGGTTCATGGTTCAATGGAACTGTGTCAGAATAGTGCACTACTAACAGGGGAATACGAATATGATTCTCTGGTGTCTTTGCCTATTTTCATACGTAATAAGTGTGACATCCTTTTCCTGTAGGACAGGGGTCTTCAAACTTTCTAAACAAAGGGACAGCTTACTGCCCTTCAGACTTTAGGGGGACCGGATTGTGGCCATTGGGAGTAGAAAAGGTTCAGAAGACAGTGTGAAAATACAATGCCCCATCGTTGGTGTCAGTCGGAGGAATTGTACCCCATCACTGATATGAGTGAGTGGAATTGTGTCCCATCATTGGTGTCAATGGGAGGAACTGTATTCCACCATTGGTGTCTTGAGACCCCCCTCATTGGTGTAATTGGGAGGAATTATTTCCATCATTGGAGTAATTGGAAGAAACTTTGCACCATCACTGGTGTCATTGGGAGGAAGTGTGCCCCATCATTGGTGTCATTGGGAGGAATTGTGTCCCATCATCGGTGTCATTGGGGGAATTGTGCCTCTGTAAGGGGAATTGTGCCCCATTGTTGGTATCAGTAGATAAAATAGTGCCCCAAGGGCCAAATAAAAGCAAGCAAAGGGACACATCTGGCCCCTGGGCCTCACTTTGGAGACCACTGATGTAGAAGGTGTGTAATTATGTCATTGCTTTATCCAGTAGCAGATTAAGAATAATGAATTTCATATCCCAATCTTTGATCTTTGAATTTATAACCAGCAGTGCCTTATCTATAACCACCAGTGAGCCCATAGGTTATACCCTGCTGGCTTCAAATCATAGTAATGTAGCGGTACTAGTTATAATGTAAATTATGCTTTCAGGCCCCTGCATGCTTTGGACTGCGCCAACACTGTTAAGCTGAGTACCGTACATATTATCCAGTCAATAACCCCTACAAGCAGCTGCTGGGGGCTCTGATGAGCCCTTAGAGAATCAATCACAGTTGCTCAAGTCCTATTTGTAGATATAGTATCCTGTTTCTCAATTTAAAATGATAGAATATATCCAGTCTTATGGATGATTAATAAATGGTATTATATTATATTATTATGATAGCATAGACTAAAATTATTCATAATGACTGGGACTTTGATACCATAAAGGTTAGTTGACAAATGTTTTTGTATTTGTTTTATAGAGGATATATATAGTAAAACAGGATGTTATTATTGTTGTTTAAAATTGAAGGATAGGGAAAAATGGACTTTAACGTCACGTATAGAAAAATATAGCAATTTTAATGGTTCACATACATGAACTACATATACAGTGCACATTCAATAAAACACATTTAAATATTTAGTACAAGAAAAGGACCCATTGATTGACCCAAGAGATGGATGCTGCTTGTATATTTCCTGTGGGGCTATACTTGGTATATATCAGAAAAAGCCCACACTGAGATATGTCATCTGCTGTTAGGGTGTTCAAAAGTCCTTGAAGAGTTAAAAAATGCTTGTTTCCCGACTAGAGTTGTCGCTTCTTCAGGAGCTTCTGTATCTCTAGTTGGAGAAATAGATTGCAATTAGAATAGGATATAAACATTTTAATATATAGTTGTTGTAAGGTATAATGTGTATGTATATTTCCCTATCCTTCAATTTTTCAATATATTAGGATGTGGCACTTGTTTACTCGGGGTGTTTGATTGCCACCCCAGGGCACAGCACTCAATTTTTCTCATTATTGTTGTGTACACAGGACAGGTCATGATAGCAGACGGGGTATAATATGATGATAGGGAAAGTATTTTGATGTTGCTTTAATACCCATCTCCATCTCTCTTTTTTAGGGACTAATCACCATGATGCTGCAGGTTGAAGTAGACCAAAGGTATTCTGCTCTGCAGGTTCTTGAACACCCATGGGTCAATGTAAGTGCTCAAATATTATACAATGGCTACCATTTTTGAAACACATAAGGCAGGACAGAATTTATATATATGTTTTCTTTGCTCTTACCTTTGTCATAATATGTTGATAAAATAAGAAATTTGTAAATACATTTTTCAAAGTTTCACATTATGTAATAAAACTTTGTGCTAGGTGTGTAGATTTTTCTTGTATTAAAGTGGTTGTAAACCACTGAAATGAAAAATAAACAAAACATATCTTGCTATAGTTTGTACTTGCCTTGATCCAAAGCACCTAGTGTGATTTCTGTCTCCTTTTTCATTTCCCTGTTATCTGCATGAGTCACATCTAAGAGCCTATGCTGACACCAGGCAATCCCAGGAGAAGGCCCCACCCCCACCCCCCTCAAGCACTCAGCAGGTGATTGACAACCTCAACTGTGCATGTTTCCCTATGAGACTGTGTAGAGGGGGTATGTGTCCATTCCCTCCACTCAGCTCTCCTCTCTGTACTGCGCAGTGTGTGACATCATATCTCCACCCTCTGCCTTCTGAATCCCAGAAATGCTGTGTAAAATGTGTGCTTTAGGAGGCTGTAGAGAAGAGAGGGCTGCAGTTAAACAGGTACAACTTATGTAGGAGGTTTTTTTTTATCTCTGTGTTTCTCCAGAGGCTAGTCACTTCAGTGGATAAATGTAAGGGCTTACAAACACTTTATAATAGCTTGAGAATTGATTCTAATGCCGCATACACACGAGCGGACTTTACGGCAGACTTTGCCCGGCGGACGGGATTTTGTCGGACAATTCGATCGTGTGTGGGCTCCAGCGGACTTTGTTTTCTCAAAAGTTGGACGGATTTAGATTTGAAACATGTTTTAAATCTATCCGTCGAACTCGAGTCCAGTCGAAAAGTCCGCTCATCTGTATGCTAGTTCGACGGACAAAAAGCCACGCTAGGGCAGCTATTGGCTACTGGCTATGAACTTCCTTGTGTTAGTCCGGTCGTACGTCATCACGTACAAATTCAACGGACTTTGGTGGATTGTGTGTAGGCAAGTCTGTTCATTCAGAAAGTCCGTCGTAAAGTCCGTCGAAAAGTCCGCCAGGCAAAGTCTGCCGTAAAGTCCGACCGTGTGTACGCGGCATTAGAATTTTTCTTCCTAAAGCTAATCAGTGTGAAAAAGCATAACTCACTTTAAACACATTTTCATCCTCCAAGGGTAACTCCGTTTTCATGGAAAAAATCCTGCTTGTGTGAAGAACTCTGTACAAGTCAGATTTTAGTGCAAGTCAAATTTTGGGCATCCTCTGCAACAAAAATGTAATTTTTGGTCAGATGCTCCCTAAAGGTTAATCACTTCTAAAGGGATGTAGACACTGCAACACATAAAGTGCACCAGCTGATTAAGGTTAATTAGTTTCTCCCATTCAGAATCAGTATCCAAAGACACAAATTGGAACAAACAGCTTTTTCTTCAGCACAGAAATAGTAATCTACAACAAAGTTTATTAAAATCCATACAATATACATAGGGCACTCAGAGGGGATTGTTTTTAGTTTTTAGTTCTCATTATCAGATTATACAATTTTGTTAATGTATTTAAAATTAACATTTATCTATTTTGCTTTTTTTTTCAATTTAAGATTACTAATAATTACAATTGACCAATTTTGAATTGTGTACCAGTATAAACAGCCACTACACTAACCTGCACATTAACAGTAATAACACCTGTGTGCTAAAATAATTCATTTATGGTATATCATTATTTCATCTGTTGTGTTGACATTAATTGCTGTCAATGACTATCTACACTGATATAAACTTTGTAAATTTGATTTAAAATGCTAGGTTATAAAATACATAACAATAAAACCATTTCAAGCTAAATTTCAAAGTTTTTCATTACAACAAAGCCAAAGCCTGTTTTAGACATAATTGCCTTGCTAAAATAATTTACACTCAGTAGAAAAAGATGAAAATCAACGTACCGTATCTATGCCTAGCCTTAATTTGCAACTTTTAAAATAAATCTGCACTTCTTTTTATTTTACCTGACAATTAAGCACATATTATAATCTAAACCAAAATCATAGGACATTTCTCTTCCTGAATATTCGTGAGAGTACATCCATCAGGAATCTGCAAGTCTGATTTTTACTCTCTAATTAATGAAAAATCGTTGTAACCAATGTTATTTTATAAGCTGTTTGTTTAGACAGCTGTTTTTTTTTTCTTCTATTGAGATGAAAGACCTTTCTAGCAGATCTATTAATCAGCTAGCAACACACACATAAAGCATTTTAACAAGCTCTAGTTGGATAAATCAATGGGGTCAATTTGCTGAAGCAGTAGAGAATGTTCACTTTTGTAAGTATGGTGAAGCTGTGAATGTTTATTTTGAATGCCCAATCACGTGCAAGGGAAATAAAAAAATAAAAATAAAAAAAAGGATTTTTTACATGATTTACGAAAACAAGTTAAAGTTAAGTTAAAGTGTATCTAAAACAAATAAAATCCCTGTCAGTGTAGTTGGGAATAATACTTTATTTACCTCAATTATTATTATTATTATTTAGGATTTACATAGCGCCAACAGTTTACACAGAGCTTTACAATATAAAAGGGAGACAATATAGTTATAATACAATAAAATACAAGAGGATTAAGATGGCCCTGCTCAGAAGAGCTTACAATCTAATAGATAGTGAAAGCATTTGGAGAAAAGTAGATCCATCATGTTTCTAACTTAAAAAGAGAGAGAGAGAGGGAGATAAAAAAAACTTGTCTTGTGTTTTGGGAGATTTTCCCTCTACTCCTATTCAAGCGAAAAAAAAATTAAAATGTTGGATTTCCTGTTACTATCAGTTCCAGAAATTATGGTCGCCAAGGCATCTAGGAGTGGATTTGCTAAAGACAAATAGACTTTGCACTTTGCAAGTGCAGTTGCTCCAGAGCTTAGTAAATGAGGTAAAGCTTCACTTTGCAAAAAATGAAGAAGACAAAACTGAGCTGAAATTGATGGGTAATGGCTGCAATGAATCACATGTATACTCAAAAAGGTTGCTGATGATTTATTCCAAAGGTTAAAATAGTACAAATTGCCTCTGTTAGCAATTTTCCAGTGACTCGACAAAGCACGCAAGTGTGCAAAATCGGTAGTCACGGCAACAGAGACGCCTTGCTCTACATTGGCCATGGCTGGTTTCTTCTCCAACTCCTCAGGTCTGGCTTGTCTTCGGTGATGCCCCCTTCCTTAGACGCACACAATAGAGCTTTTCCCCTGGACACAGTCAGCTGCTTGGCTCTATTCACATCGCCAGTGTCAGTGACACCATCTTCCCGGCTCAACACACTACACACTGCAGCTGGCGTGTCCTTGTGGCTTTCCATGGTCGGTGTCCCTTGGTTGGTTGTCCCGGCCGGTCCTAGTGATCCATCAGTGCCTGAGCCAGCCTTACAGCCTTATGGTAACGTTGTCATTCAAATTTGTACTGTTTTAACCTTTGGAATAAATCACCAGCAACCTTTTTCAGTATACATGTGGTTCATTCCGCTGTCAACCCTTTTTGTCTTCAACATTTCAGCATCTGATCCTTTGCCATTAGACAGCAGCACAGTTCAGCTGAACATATATTGCATCATGTGGTTTTTCCTGTGATTAGCACCTGGGACTCAACCTTACTTTGCAAAGAATACCCAATCACATGCAAGGAAAATAAAAAAACAACATTTTTGCTTGCATATGATTAGATGATAGAAGTCAGCAGAACTTCCCCTCATATACTAAGCTCTGAAACAAATGCCCTTGCAAAGTGCAACTGTACTTGCAACGTCCAAAATTTATTTGCATTTAGTAAATAAACCACATTGAGTGGGCTAATCTTCCTATTGGGGACACAACAGCAAAAAAAACCTGACAGAGGTTCTAACCCATCCCTACTCTATTGAAAACGTTAAAAAAAAATAAGATTTTCCTTTAGATACACTTTAACATTCACTTTTAAATAGTATTTGACTTTAAATTAATTTTATACTCCTCTAGATCGGTCTTTATATGTTACTGCTGAATCTGTCAGTGTTCATTATTTCTAATATAATGCTATATTTACTGTGTCTATTTTTACCACTTCAAGACCAGGCCTATTTCTGACATTTGTTGTTTACAAGAAAAAAACAGCATTTTTTGCTAGAAAATTACTTAGAGCCCCCAAACATTATATATATATATATATATATATATATATATATATATATATATATATATATATTTAGCAGAGACCCTAAAAATTGCAATATTTTATGTCACACTGTATTTGCGCAGCAGTCTTTCAAACGCAATTTTTTTTAAAAACATAGACTGCAATGTTTTAAAAAAAAAACTAAGAAGTAAAGTTAGCCCAATTTTTTTGGATAATGTAAAAGATGATGTTATTTTGAGTACCGTAAATAGATACCTAACATGTCACGCTTTAAAATTACGCACACTCGTAGCATGGCGACAAACTACGGTACTTAAAAACCCCCATAGGCGACGTTTTTAAAAATGTTACCTTTTTAGAGTTACAGAGGAGGTCTTGTGCTAGAATTATTGTACTTGCTCTAACGATAGTGACGATACATCACATGTGTGATTTGAACACTGTTTACATTTGCGGACAAGACTTACGTATGCGTTTTTTTTAGTGCAAGCAGGGAGGGATGGGGCGCTTTAAAAAATATATATTTTTTTCTTATTTATTTTATTATTTTTTTTTTTTTTTACACTGTCCCTTTAAAAAAAAAAATCTTATCACTTTTATTGCTGTCACAAGGAATGTAAACATCCTTTGTGACAGTAATAGGCGGTGATAGGTACTCTTTACTCTAAAAGACCCCCAAACCCCTCCTCTGCATTTGAAAGTATTCAAAATGCCAAGATCTGTGTTTTTTGAATACTGACATTTTTTTAAAAATGGCGCCGTTGGCTGCCGAGTAAACTAGAAGTGACGGTGGACGGTGGCAAAATCCGGCATTGTTCGGGACTCTGGCTAGCCGGCGGAAATGCCGGCTGGTGGCTCGGGTCTCCCAGTGGGACAGGAGACCCAGGCAGAGCGGCAGAAGGCAGCGGGAGGTGGCACATCCCCTCCCGCTCCTTGTAATAACAGCCGAGCAATTGTTATTACAAAAAAGGAGACCATTGGTTCTAAGAAATGGTACCAGGGTGATGCCTGTAGCTGCAGGCATCACCCCGGTACAACCACTTCAGCGTGATTTTGCGTGAAGTGGTTAAATAATTATCTGTAGAGTCCAGGTATGGAAAAGTTTGCCATGAGCCCTTAGCTCCGCATTCCTTACTGCCGTGGTATAAGATATTTAATGAGACCTCTATTGGGTATTCTTTACAAAGTGAAGCTTCATCACATTCACTAAACTCTGGAGAAACTTGGTGCAACTGCACTGGCAAAGTACACATTCTATTTGCCTTTAGTAAATCAAACCCTTTGTCACCTTGTCCATTCTGGGCAACATGACAATGTCTTTATTACGGGTTCCCTGTTATATTCATCATGTCAGCTCTTCCCCATTGCTCCTTTCTCTGTTTTGTTTGGCAACAAAACCTATTGCTTCTGGGTATGGCATGTAACCTTGTCCACTGTGTTCACAGGTCTAGTGGCCAATCTCTAGGCCTGAGCACTGCTAAATGACCTAGCAAGGAGTGCCACCTTTCCCCATAGCTTCCAACACTAAAGGATACTAGGGATTTTAGTGCTGGCTAAGACTAAGTTAGGAGTGGTGAAAGAGTGCTGACAAGGTGAGTATCAGGGGCTTGGGCTGGAGGCCCTTTTCAAAAACACTTGTCCTGAATGGTCCATACAAGTCTCTTTGTCCTCAATGGCCAAGGTTTAAGTGAATCTTTAAATAGAAGCAGCCAAACTGCTATTTGGTCACCAATACCATCAAAAAGTATTAAAAGCATAAAACAATTATTTGTGCATTGTTTTATAATTGTTCCACAATTCTTTGATTTAGCAGCACACAAGACAGAATCAACAAAATTATAATAACTCTTTCTATACCTGCAGGATGATGGTCTTCCGGAAAATGAGTACCCACTGTCAGTGGCTGGAAAGATAAAGAAGCATTTCAATACAGGTCCAAAGCCAAACAGCACTACTGCCGGAGTCTCCGTCATTGCAGTAAGCATACCCACAATACATGGCCTTTCTATAACTTTTTTTTTTTTTTTCACAGCTTTCCTTAATGTTTTGTAAATTATAGTTTTTTCTTTCAAAGTAACAGTTATTTCTTTCTTTTCATTTAAAAATTAAAATTTCTTACATAATGTCACTGGTTTATGGACATGCAGGCAGCTTACACTATACTAATTATGGACTCAACTTCACAAAGAGTCTAAAAGAAAAAGAAACTGCCCACTTTTACTTCAGCCACCAATCAGATTTGTCCATTTTTGGTGGAGTGGGTCTGTCTCTTTGTCTGGACAGATCAAGCACAATCTTTCTGCCAGATTTTCATCAGCAGCAGCTTTTATAAAGTCCTGTGGAGAAGCCACTAGAGCATAGACATTCCGGTGTTCTACACATAGAGGTGGATTCTCCATAGGAATATATGGAGAAATTGAGTTCAGCAGATGTGGGCATAATCTTGGCTGAAAATGTCAGTTTTCCAGGGTCCAGGTATGGAATCAAAACCTGCCACATTCTACCAAAAACAAAAATGGTGTCATAGGTGAAGTTGCCTTTTAATATCCTGCATTGATAGTCAATACTTTTATTTATAAAGGACTACATTGTTAAAACAATATTACACTTGTTCTGGTGACAGCTGTCATGAAGGGAAATTCTCCTCAGTTTGTTGAGATTTTCTCTCACTCCCTGTCGAACTTCTGGGACAGGAACTAAAGGGACTTCTCTCCAAAGGGAATGAGATAGCAAAGAAATTAATGGAATAGGGATTTTAACCCTTTCCCATTTTATCCAAAGCCTGAAAAAAGTTTTGGCTATACATACGATTTCTTTACTATCCACATTTTTGCTAATTACCTTCCTTTTGGAAGAGGTTGAGGTGTGTGATGCCTGAACCCTTATCTGAAATCCCTTGCACTGTCAGAATGGTTGTTAGGAGAGGTGCTGCCATAGTCACTAATTTGAGTGCCCATGACACATCCCATAAAAACTACCCCACGCAATCCACATTTCCCCAATGAAAGTTACCAAGTTGTGGGAAGCCCCTTGATAAGTAAAGGAAAAAATATATCTATCTTTCCTCCAAGAGAGAGGATCAGATTAGCGTATTTTGTTCCATGGTGAAGAACAAAAGATCTAAAATCTTTAAAAAGATTTGACTCTTTTTTAATAATGTAACTAAGCCCCGATGTTTTAAAATAATCATTAATACCAGTAACCTTTCACATGTCATTTTCCTAGTTTCCGATAGAGGCTTATGTAATTAAAGAGAGGAAAGTGCAGAAACCCATAGCAACCAATTAGAAATTAGTAGCTATTATGAATAGTCCTATTAAATAAGACCAAATAATTAAAAAGATTTCCCCCCTAACATATAAACTGTGCTGTTGGGATTATAGAAACCATTCTGTAATAGCAATGCATTTTATTTTTATTATGAAGTGGCTTTAGACGCATGAAATATACCTGTTCTCATTCTTTTATTTTTCGTTATTGCTTAAGTGGTTGGCTTTCTACTTATCTTAATACTATGCACATCTTCTTACTTGCATGCTTCTTGGTGATTATTCTTTGCACACATACACATTGCATACTCTCTGCTCATTGCTCATATGTATTATGTTCTCATTGCTTACATGGATAGTGACTGAAAGCAACAGCACTCTATAGCGTATCAAAGGACCGCCAGCACGCTTGTCCATGAGAGGGTTTGGGCACTTCCTAACAAACCAATTATGCATTTCTTTTTTGTGTTATTATTATTTGCTCTTCTCTAGCCACTGGAGTGCTGTAACAAAGACAAATGTTATTTCCGAATACTAATGTTGGACGTTTTACTGATTATGTGTTTCGTAAATGCTTACCTATTTTAGGTGGACAGCTTATTATCATGAATTTAATCTGGATACATTTATTTATACTTGTGGTTCACCTATTGTTGTTTTACTGTTGTATTATTTAAATGCTAAATACTAAGACCACTGACATCTACACCATGTAAGTAATCCAATAATGTTTCAAGAACTTGACTTCCCCTTGGCTGAAGCAGTTATAATATTTCATAAAACTGACTAGGATACAGAGTGACTAGATCCTACTGGCCAAATACAATGGCACATGATCTGGTGGAAGGTGATCACATTCTAAAGAGTGGTCATGATATGCAAAGTGGTCACTCTTGCAGTCAGCAACCAATCAGCTTTCAGTTTAGAGCTGTGCAATCAAGAGTAATCTTTTGGGTTACTATTCTTTGCACGTTGCTCTTTGTCTCCTTAAGCATGGTAGAGTTTTCTGCCTAAAATGTTTAGCCATCTTCAACCAAAATTATCGCCAGCTAATGTTTCTCCTTTAATTTCAGAGGATTTACAGTGGCAAACAAAAAATAAATAGTTTTCATGGATAGATGTATGTTGCTGGCTGCACCCGATTATATGCCACAAGGTATATGGTCAATATATGTCTGTAAGTGACATGCACTGTAGGCACGTAGAGAGCCTATCCAAAAAGAGATTCCAAATCCATAAAGTAGTGAAAACATTAGCTTAAAGTGGTGTTCCGGCCAAAATTATACTTTTTCAATAAAAATACCCATATAATACACAAGCTTAATGTATTCTAGTAAAGTTAGTCTGTAAACTAAGATCTGTTCTGTTAGTTTATAGCAGTAGTTTGTTATTTTATAAACTTACAGCAGGTCGTGGCCATCTTAAGTGTGGGCATCTGAAGCCAGACTGTATTTCTTCCTGGATCTCATCCTTGCAGATCTCGCACATGCTCAGTGCAGCACAAGCAGTTTAATAGGTTTCAGGTCAGGTTTCCATAGCAATGGCAGTGTCAGAGGAAGTTGCCGCCCCTTCCCAGAAGGCATTGCAAACAGGAAATGATGCGATGGGCCACGGCCAGGGAGGAGGAAGTAAAAAATGAATACAGCAGATATACAGTAGGTGCTGAGAAAAAAAATTAAAAAATATCCAATTCGTTTACAGTGCACAGTTTTGTGAGGGATGCTGAAGAGTTGTAAAAGTGGGTGGAACTACAGTTTTAGGACAATTTTTAGGTATGTTGCAAGGGCACCCTTGAAAAAACCTTTTAGTAATAGACGGAGGCGATCAACAGCAAGATATGTTCCTGGCTCTGTTGCCATGCTTCTTGGAGTTTGGGTGTTTATGCCCACACTCCTTATGCCACCTTCTCCGTAACACAGTTTAAAATTCCAACAGGGAAAGTGAGGCTTCCATGTAATGATTGTGGTAGAAATGCAGACCTGTGAACCCAGGGAGATCTTGCCATGGCAGTCACCAAAAGAGATAAGAAACATGAAAATAGCCCCACTATGTGTAAACTGTAAAGTTGTCTATAAAGATAGCTAGGTTTTTGTGTGGACACAGAGGGTATCTTAGGGGTGTTCTGTTTCAAATGGCGCTGTATGCTACTTAGACCCAGTCTGGCCAGACAATATGGTCATCTGCTGTCTTGGCACCACCCACAAACAGCTTAGACAAGTTGAAGTTGAATCCAACTAAATTTTATTTCAGCTAATTGCAGTAAAGCACACAGAAAATCACATTATGGAGTCCTATAAGGTTAGCACACTTTACCTAATTCCCTTGGTGGGGGAGCCCTCCACTAACCAACA
This sequence comes from Lithobates clamitans, assembly GCA_037952925.1. NCBI lineage: Eukaryota > Metazoa > Chordata > Amphibia > Anura > Ranidae > Lithobates > Lithobates clamitans. Next base: position 850,295 of record JBBGZY010000125.1, on the reverse strand, counting down.
TGTCAAAAATATTCAAAAAACAAAATGGATTTGGGCTCCAACCCCACCGCTGTACTCAAATTATGTCTAGTCACAGTAGTCTGTGACTAGACATAATTTGAGTACAGGGGTGGGGTTGGACCCCATATCCTTTTTGTTTTTTTAATGTTTTTGGTAATTGCAGTAAAGAGGATGTGTTTCCAGTCTTTTGAAGTGTATGAAGAGAATACCTTTAGCTAAGCCCTTTCTCTACAAATAATTAACAATGACTGAGGGAACATGGAAGAAATGGGGAAGGTCTAGGTCTAGCTACATTAGTAAATACGTTGTAGTGGCCAAAAAACACCAATAGCTCTCAGCACATTACAGAAAACCTCATGCAGTTCAATACACAACTAATAAATTGCATGAAAGTGGGGCAGAACAAATGGCACTAATTGTATCATTTAAACCCATGGCATTCAAAGTCTCTCTGTCCTGTCTCTTTTTAAGTGTAAAAATCATCAATGTGCCGTTTCCGATTTCAACCAGATATCTGCATTTAGCACATTATTGTGGTTAAATTAATGAAAGACGATATCTGATTAGTTATTATGGGTTACTTCAAACCCTTGTTTCTTACATAGGCTGATAAAGAAAGTCTGCCAAGCTTATTTGAGTTAAAATGCCTACAAAGCAACTCTAGAGTAAAACTCTATTAGCTCACAAGTTTGCATAAGAGAAGGCATGGACAGTGACCTCCAGCCTGTGTCTTGGGAATGCACTATTTGTAGCAGATGTGGATGTGTCAAATCCAAACGATGTCAGAAGCAGTTGGTATCAATGCAAAGAAAATCGCGGCTGGTACCAATTACTGTTTATGTATGATTTACCAGCTACAGTGTAACTCAATACCATGCATTCCAGATTAATTATAGTTCTCTGCAGGATTCGTGAATGCTATAAATTTACACATCTCAATAAAGACATCTTACAGATCTAGGTCCCTTGATAATATATATGGTTACTACTGTACAGATCATATGCAGTGCTAAAATGCGAAGGGGAAGTTATTTTTTATGTAAGCGCTGTATCATTTTTCTCCGATGTCTTGAATGCAATAGAGCACTTTTGTGTGCTACATATATCATTTTCATTGGTATTGAGTAAAAGGGAATCTCTTAAAACCCTACTTTTAACATACACTCACTGGCCACTTTATTAGGTACACTTTGCTAGTACTTTGTTGGACCCTCTTTTGCCTTCAGAACTGCCTTAATTCTTTGTGGCATAGTTTCAACAAAGTGTTGGAAACATTCCTCTGAGATTTCAGTCCATATTGACATGATAGCGCCACGCAGTTGCTGCAGATTTGTCGGCTGCACATCCATGATGCCAATCTCCCATTCAACCACATCCCAAAGGTGCACTATTGGATTGAGATCTGGTGACTGTGGAGGCCATTGGAGTACAGTGACCTCATTGTCATGTTCAAGAAACCAGTGGTGAGATGATTGGAGCTTTGTGACATGGTGCATTATCCTGCTAGAAGTAGCCATCAGAAGATGGGCACACTGTAGTCATAAAGGGATGGACATGGTCAGCAACAATACTCAGGTAGGCCCTGGTGTATAAACAATGCTCAATTGGTACTAAGGAGCCCAAAGTGTGCCAAGAAAATATCCCCCACACCATTACACTACCATCAACCTGAACCATTGATACAAGGCAGGATGGATCCATGCTTTCATGTTGTTTATGCCAAATTCTGACCCTACCATCTGAATTTCACAGCTAAAATCGAGACTCATCAGACCAGGCAATGTTTTTCCAATCTTCTATTGTCCAATCTTGGTGAGCCTGTGTGAATTGTAGCGCCTCAGTTTCCTGTTCTTAGCTGACAGGAGTGGCACCTGGTGTGGTCTTCTGCTGCTTTAGCCCATCTGCTTCAAGGTTCGATGTGTTGTGTGTTCAGAGATGGTATTCTGCGTACTTTGGGTGTAATGAGTGGTTATTTGAGTTACTTTTGCCTTTCTATCATCTCAAACCAGTCTGCCCATTCTCCTCTGACCTCTGACATCAACAAGGCATTTTCCTCCACACAACTACCACTCACTGGATATTTTCCCTTTTTCAGACCATTCTTTGTGAACCCTAGAGATGGTTGTGCATGAAAATCCCAGTAGATCAGCATTTTTGTAAATACTCAGAGCAGTGCGCCTGGCACCAACAACCATGTCACGTGCAAAGTCACCTAAATCCCCTTTCTTCTCCATTCTGATGCTTGGTTTGAACTTCAGCAAGTAGTCTTCACCACATCTAGATGGCTAAATGCATTGAGTTGCTGCTATGTGATTGGCTGAATAGCAATTTGTGTTACCAAGCATTTGAAAAGGTGTACTTAACAATGTGGCCAGTGAGTGTATACCATCTTATGCATTAGGGTTGATTTACTAATTAGAGTAGAGGCTGCTCACTTAGCTTAGTAAAAAAGATAAAGTTTATCCAATGTTCACTTTGGATACTCAAATTTTTGCAAGAGAATTTTAAAAAAACAGGATTTTTGTTTTACCATAATGGGATGATGACCCGAGCACAGCTTCACCTAATTCACTGAGCTCCGTTAACATGTACCTTACGTGGGAACATGCTCAATTTCTTTAGTAAATCAACCGCATTATCTCGACATCCATTTATATGAGTAAATCACCTTTTCTCTGCTATGAATTTCCATCAGCAGAGAGGCTATGGGCCCTTAAACATGTGGTTCTGCTCCAATCTTTGCAGCAGTTATACAATAATATGAACATGACAAAGCCTCATTTTGTGGTTAACACAAAATAAAAGATTGAAATAAAATTTGGCATTGCGAAAGAGCTGTAAAATTCACAGGGAGAACAATTTGTGCTCAGAGCTTTTATAATTCAGTTTTTACTAGCAGAAGCCAAGCTAGAATAACAAATAACACTCTTCATATTACAAGTAGCATTTAATGGCTTATTTCATCAAAAAGTGCAAAGAGCTGTGTAGTACAGTCACTAACAGAACAAGCAGAACTGGCAGTACAAGGACCAATTATCTATAAAATTAGACTGGTTGAATCTAATTATTCCAACTATGGGCCCTTACCCACTTCTGTAGGCAGTATAAAAGTAGACACTAAATAAGTGAAAATGAAAATATGTCTGTACAATGACCGCAAATGGCATTGTTTATGCTCAATAAAGGACAATGTTCAGACCCAAGTGCCCAGATTAAAGTGGTATTAAACCCAAAAAGAAAACATTTTTTATACTGCATTTTTTAGATATGATTGATGGCTGCATTAGTTTTCTTTTTTAAGGCTTTCATTTTTTTGTTTTCACCTGTTATCTGGTAAGGAAGTCTGCTGTTTTTAACAGAACAAGCTGTCCTGCAAATGTAGCAGTAAGAGCAGGGGTGTTAAACTCAATTTCATTATAGGCTGCATCAACAGTATGGTTACCCTCAAAGGGCCACTTATATCTGGGGGCACTACATACAGAGGGCAGGGTTTAGGAGTGTGTTACATACAGAGTTCAGGGGTGTGCTGTGTACAGAGAGCAGAGTTCAGGGGTGTGCTGTGTACAGAGTGCAGAGTTCAGGGGTGTGTTTTGTACAAAGGACAGCGTTTAGGAGTGTGTTACGTACAAACTACAGAGTTCAGGGTTGTGCTGTGTACAGAGTGCAGGGTTTAGGGGTCTACAGAGTGCAGAGTTTAGGGGTGTACTGTCTACAGAGTGCAGAGTTTAGGGGTGTGTTGTCTACAGAGTGCAGGGTTTAGGAAGGATTTTAGGAGTGTGTTATGTACAGCATGCAGAGTCCAGGGGTGTGCTGTGTACAGAGTGCAGGGTTTAGGGGTACGCTGTGTACAGAGTTCAAGGGTTTAGGAGTCTGTTATGTACAAAGTTCAGGGGTGTGCTGTATACAGAGTGCAGAGTTCAGGGGTGTGCGGTGTACAGAGTGCAGAGTTCAGGGGTGTGTGGTGTACAGAGTGCAGGGTTTAGGGGTGTGCTGTATACAGAGTGCAGGGTTTAGGGGTGTGCTGTCTACAGAGTGCAGAGTTTAGGGGTGTGCTGTCTACAGAGTGCAGGGTTTAGGTGTGGGCTGTGTACAGAGTGAAGGGTTTAGGGGTGTGTTACGTACAAAGTACAGAGTTCAGGGGAGTGCTGTGTACAGAGTGCAGGATTTAGGAGTGTGTTATGTACAGAGTACAGTGTTTCTGGGGTGTGCTCTGTACAGAGTGCAGAGTTTAGGACTGTGTTATGTACAGAGTTCAGGGGTGCGCTGTGAGCAGAGTGCAGGGTTTAGGAGTGTGTTACGTACAAAGTTCAGGGTTGTGCTGTTTTTGGAGTGCAGAGTTCAGGAGTGTGCTGTGTACAGAGTGCAGCATTCAGAGGTGTGCTGTGTACAGAGTGCAGGGTTTAGGAGTGTGTTATGTACAGAGTTCAGGAGTGTGCTTTTTACAGAGTGCAGAGTTCAGGGGTGTGCTGTGTACAGAGTGCAGGGTTTAGGGGTGCGCTATGTACAGAGTGCAGGGTTTAGGAGTGTGTTATGTACGGAGTACAGTGTTCAGGGGTGTGCTCTGTACCGAGTGCAGCATTTTAGGAGTGTGTTACGTACAGAGTACAGAGTTCAGGGGTGTGCTGTGTACAGAGTGCAGGGTTTAGGAGTGTGTTATGTACAGAGTTCAGGAGTGTGCTTTTTACAGAGTGAAGAGTTCAGGGGTGTGCTGTGTACAGAGTGCAGAGTTCAGGGGTGCGCTGTGTACAGAGTGCAGGGTTTAGGAGTTTGTTATGTACAAAGTACAGAGTTCATGGGTGTGCTGTGTACAGAGTGCAGGGTTTAGGAGTATGTTATGTACAGAGTACAGTGTTCAGGGGTGTGCTCTGTACTGAGTGCAGCATTTTAGGAGTGTGTTACGTACAGAGTACAGAGTTCAGTGGTGTGCTGTGTACAGAGTGCAGGGTTTAGGAGTGTGTAATGTACAGAGTACAGTGCTCAGGGGTGTGCTCTGTACAGAGTGCAGGATTTTAGGAGTGTGTTATGTACAGCATGCAGAGTCCAGGGGTGTGCTGTGTACAGAGTGTAGAGTTAAGGGGGGTGCTAAGGAAAGAGTGCAGGGTTTAGGGGTGCACTGTGTACAGAGCTCAAGGATTTAGGAGTGTGTTATGTACAAAGTTCAGGGGTGTGCTGTGTACAGAGTGCAGAGTTCAGGGGGGTGCGGTGTACAAAGTGCAGAGTTTAGGAGTGTGTTATGTACAGAGTTCAGGAGTGTGCTTTTTACAGAGTGCAGAGTTCAGGGGTGTGCTGTGTACAGAGTGCAGGGTTTAGGGGTGCGCTATGTACAGAGTGCAGGGTTTAGGAGTGTGTTATGTACGGAGTACAGTGTTCAGGGGTGTGCTCTGTACCGAGTGCAGCATTTTAGGAGTGTGTTACGTACAGAGTACAGAGTTCAGGGGTGTGCTGTGTACAGAGTGCAGGGTTTAGGAGTGTGTTATGTACAGAGTTCAGGAGTGTGCTTTTTACAGAGTGAAGAGTTCAGGGGTGTGCTGTGTACAGAGTGCAGATTTCAGGGGTGCGCTGTGTACAGAGTGCAGGGTTTAGGAGTTTGTTATGTACAAAGTACAGAGTTCATGGGTGTGCTGTGTACAGAGTGCAGGGTTTAGGAGTATGTTATGTACAGAGTACAGTGTTCAGGGGTGTGCTCTGTACTGAGTGCAGCATTTTAGGAGTGTGTTACGTACAGAGTACAGAGTTCAGTGGTGTGCTGTGTACAGAGTGCAGGGTTTAGGAGTGTGTAATGTACAGAGTACAGTGCTCAGGGGTGTGCTCTGTACAGAGTGCAGGATTTTAGGAGTGTGTTATGTACAGCATGCAGAGTCCAGGGGTGTGCTGTGTACAGAGTGTAGAGTTAAGGGGGGTGCTAAGGAAAGAGTGCAGGGTTTAGGGGTGCACTGTGTACAGAGCTCAAGGATTTAGGAGTGTGTTATGTACAAAGTTCAGGGGTGTGCTGTGTACAGAGTGCAGAGTTCAGGGGGGTGCGGTGTACAAAGTGCAGAGTTCAAGGGTGTGCGGTTTACAGAATGCAGGGTTTAGGGGTGTGCTGTCTACAGAGTGCAGGGTTTAGGGGTGTGCTGTCTACAGAGTGCAGAGTTTAGGGGTGTGCTGTCTACAGAGTGCAGGGTTTAGGGGTGTGCTGTCTACAGAGTGCAGGGTTTAGAAGTGTGTTATGTACGGAGTACAGTGTTCAGGGGTGTGCTCTGTAACGAGTGCAGGATTTTAGGAGTGTGTTACGTAAAGAGTACAGAGTTCAGGGGTGTGCTGTGTACAGAGTGCAGGATTTAGGAGTGTGTTATGTACAGAGTACAGTGTTCAGGGGTGTGCTCTGTAGAGTGCAGGATTTTAGGAGCGTGTTATGTACAGGCTGCAGAGTTCAGGGGTGTGCTGTGTACAGAGTGTAGAGTTCAGGGGTGTGCTGTGTACAGAGTGCAGAGTTCAGGGCTGTGCAGTCTACAGAGGGCAGGGTTTAGGGGTGTGCTGTCTACAGAGTGCAGGGTTTAGGAGTGTGTTACGTACAAAGTACAGAGTTCAGGGGAGTGCTCTGTATAGAATGCAGAGTTTAGGAGTGTGTTATGTACAGAGTACAGAGTTCAGGGGTGCGCTGTGTACAGAGTGCAGGGTTTAGGAGTGTGTTACATACAGAGTTCAGGGGTGTGCTGTGTACAGAGTGCAGTGTTCAGGGGTGTGCTGTCTACAGAGTGCAGCATTCAGAGATGTGCTGTGTACAGAGTGCAGGGTTTAGGAGTGTATTATGTACAGAGTTCAGGAGTGTGCTTTTCACAGAGTGCAGAGTTCAGGGGTGTGTTGTGTACAGAGTGCAGGGTTTAGGGGTGCGCTGTGTACAGAGTGCAAGGTTTATGAGTGTGTTATGTACAAAGTACAGAGTTCAGGGGTGTGCTGTGTACAGAGTGCAGGGTTTAGGAGTGTGTTATGTACAGAGTACAGTGTTCAGGGGTGCGCTCTGTACAGAGTACAGGATTTTAGGGATGTGTTACATACAGCGTGCAGAGTTCAGGGGTGTGCTGTGTACAGAGTGCAGGGTTTAGGGGTGCGCTGTGTACAGAGTGCAGGATTTAGGCGTGTGTTAGTTCAGGGGTGTGCTGTGTACAGAGTGCAGAGTTCAGGGGTGTGCTCTGTACAGAGTGCAGGGTTTAGGGGTGTGTTATGTACAAAGTACAGAGTTCAGGGGAGGGCTGTGTACAGAGTGCAGGGTTTAGGAGTGTGTTACGTACAGAGTACAGAGTTCAGGGGTGCGCTGTGTACAAAGTGCAGGATTTAGGAGTGTGTTACGTACAGAGTTCAGGGGTGCCCTGTGTACAGAGTGCAAGGTTTATGGTTTGTGCTTTGCACAGTATGCAAACCAACCCCAACCCTCCTTCCCACAAAACTTCCTCGTATCTTTCTCTTCTTTCATGGCCCGGCTCTAGTACATCCCAGTGTAGGGTAGTTCTTCCTCGCCTTGCAGGGAGATCGTTCTTTCTCTCAGATTCTGGAGGTCTGCCTCTGCCCCACCATGAATGGGTGAAGGGATTTGTTAGTTCCTTGTGCCACTGAGAGCAAAGTTGTCCCTTGTCATCACAGAAGGCTTCTGTGTTGGCAAGTGACAGTGGGGAGCGGAGGGCGAGAACCGGAGGTGGCGGAATGAAGTTTTGCTACACGCTGGATGCAAAACTGGGTGCGAGGGCTACATGTCAATGCCTGGCGGGCCAGATCCGGCCTGCAGGCCTTGTGTTTGACATGTGAGTTACAGGGTTGTGACAAACCATTTAACACAGACAGGGGTGCTTACAATGATCTGTTGTGTAATTGCTTAAAAAGTGTTAGCTGGAGTTCAGCTTCCATTTGTTTAATGTATATAAATCCGTTTATACATCTAACATCCCCCTCCCCTCCCCCCCAAACTGACAATGCTGCTGTCCAAGGGTTTCTGTGTTTCTCCTTCAAGCTGACTGTAGGCACCCTAATACAGGAGATGTACTGGACAGATCACCAGGTGAAAACAGACAGAAAAAAGACTAAAAAAAGAAAATGAATGCAGCCACTCCATCTAATAATTGCTAAGCTGCAATACATTACATTTGTGTTTTTGGGTTTAATATGGCTTTAGGATTTTACATGAATAAATGGCTTAATCTGTCAAAGTGCATCAGACTTTGGTAGAATCTTGAGAGTTGTCTGGCATGACCTTTATATATGTTGGAAACTCAGCTGTGAGATCTCCCCTCCAGTTTTCCTGGTTCTACTACTGCAGCACATCTATTATGAACCGAAAAGACAAATGTCCCAATTCATCAAACTGCTGGAGCACTTAAGTGCCTTAAAGTGCACTTAAGCCATGCTAAAGTGACCTCAGCCAAAATTGACATATATTATTTTACAGTGCCCTAAACACTAGTTAACAATTCTTCAGCGTAATTGCAGCTTCAGGGTGTTTTTGCATAAAAAACGGCTGCACTGAATCCTCCAGCCTGGGTGTAGCAGAGCTCTTGTCATGTGAGGGGGGAGGGCCAATGACATTCCTGGTGCCAGGGGCAGGCATCCACCCAGGCGGGTTGCCGCCAGGTTGACTGCTGCGATTGCCGGCACCAACAGCATCTTCCCTGCAGCTATCCTATCCACATCCCGATTCCAGCAACAAACAGGTCAGTTCCGAATGGATGCCATTGCCTGCTCCAAAGTTTCATTGTCTGCAGGAACAGATCCCCCATACCATTGTATGCCATCATCAGATAGCAGCTCAGTCAGTCCAGCTAGATATCCACCTCCTGCCCCTCGCCCCCCCCCCCCCCCCCCCCCATGGTGAGCCCTCCACATTCCTGACTGGGATCTGTCTGGACATGTGGAATCTGCTCAAACCTTACTGACGCCTCCTCTGTCCTGTCCCATCTATTGTCACTGCTACAGATGGGGAGACACGGGGGGGAACCCCTATATTATACGTGACATGGGGGAGACACCTATATTATACACCCCATACCTAGAGTATATACCAGGGGCTGCATTACAGTGGAAAGAAGTCCCAATCAAGAACCTGCCTAATATATCAGAGTGACAGGCCTAGACAGATAGGAGGGTATTGGGGGGATTTGTGCTAGGAGAGGGGATTGGGGGATTTTTGCGAGGAGGGGGAATTTGTGCTAGGAGGTGGGCTTTGGGGGGATTTGTGCTAGAAGAGGGGACTAGGGGGACTTGTACAAGGTGGGGGATTTTGTGCTAGGAGGGGGGATTGAGGGGATTTGTGCGAGGAGGGGAGATTGGGGGGATTTGTGCGAGGAGGGGGGATTTGTGCGAGGAGGGGGATTGGGGGGATTTATGCGAGGAGGGGGATTGGGGGGATTTGTGCGAGGAGGGGGGATTTGTGCGAGGAGGGGGATTGGGGGGATTTGTGCGAGGAGGGGGATTGGGGGGATTTGTGCGAGGAGGGGGGATTTGTGCAAGGAAGGGGGATTGTGCTAGGAGAGGGGATTGGGGGGATTTGTGTGAGGAGGGGGGAATTTGTGCTAGGCGCAACAGCAGGACAACACGTTGTCACCCCCTTGGGAGGCGGGGGTGATACCATATTTTACCGCACCAGGTGACACCAACTGGCGACGCCACTGGAAGTATAGCCAAAGTTATTTTGGCTATACTTCTCCTATGGGTCACAGGAGTACAGTTCCTTCTGCATTCCTGTGACCCATTTTCAGCTGACAGCGGACTAAAAGATGCTGTTGGCTCATGTCACTCAGTTGGTCCAGCCTCAGGAAAGATCCCAAATTTACAGCTGGGATCCACCCAGATACCTGGACCGGAAGCTGTCTCAGCCTCTCAGCATGCCGCATGAGATAAAAAATCCCGTTTGTGGCAGACTGCAGTCCTTAGATATGGTGATTGCATTCGTTTTCCTTTTTTTTTTCCAAGTTAAGAACATTTTCAGCAAACACATATAGTACCCATTAATCTTGCCAGAAATGTAGTGTCTTTGTGATTTCCTCTAAACTTCACCAAAGACTATCTCCCTGTTTAGCTAACTTCAATAATCGACCAACTGTCCTGCAGGCACATGTAATGGAGATGAAGAGATATGGAAATGTTTGTATTCTATATAAGGCTGGCCATACATTATACAATTTTTCTTGTACAATTTTCTTTTAGATTTACCAAAACCACATAATATGAGGTCAAATCCAAACACTTTAAATGTGTATGCAATCAGACAGGCCTTATCACTACATAGTTGAAGGTAAATCTAAAGGAAATTGAACAAGAAAATTGTATAATGTATGGCCAGTTGAAGGAGAGCAGCCTAATGTGACAGCCATGGCTCCCCCTATAGATAGAGTGGAGGAATGACATAACTATCCAGAGACAGCAATTGTGATATTTACAGCATTACAACCTGAAAATAAAGCAATGAAGCTTGAAAAAAGAAATCAGATGCAGCCACAACACTAGTAATCTACAATATATATATATATTTATATATATATATATATATATATATATATTTGTTTTGAGTTTAAATACACTTTATTTGCTACACTTCCTTACTGAGCATGATGTCTCTAATATCTCTAGGTGAAATGGGTAAACAAGGAAATCTATAAATAAGGAGGCAGCATCTTCCCAGTTTATTTTATTTATTCATTTCAGGTACTTTTATAGCGTTGTCAATTTATGCAGTGCTATACACATATATATCAGTCCCTGCCCTCAAGGAGCTTACAATCTAAGGTCCCTAACCCAATCATTATCATCCAATTTAGACCAGAGCCAATTAACCTACCGGCATGTCTTTGGAGTGCGGGAGAAAACCCATGCAGGCACAGGGAGAACATGCAAACTCCAGGCAGTGCTATGGTTGGGATTCAAACCAGCAACTCTAGTGCTGGCTAGGTGAAACTGCTAACCACTACACCACTGTGCTACCCACGCAGTTATATATTTCTATAAGTACTTTATATTTGTGAAGTTTTCACATTGCACCAACCTTTATTTTAGGCACAGGACACCTTTCCTTATGTGTTAATTGATGTTATGAATCCACATACACAGACAGCATTGTATGCATAGCACAGAAGTGTGTAACAACAATGGAGGCATTAGAGAGGCAGTGAAACAATCTGTGTATACGTGGATAAATGTAATTCTGTTAATTAATGATACATGGACATATACATTTCAGGTCTCCTTTTAGTATATCATTCGATACCAGCAGCTAAACTGATGGATTTCAGCTGAAGAATCTGTGTAGGACACTTACAGTATCAAATATCCTGATTTACAGTCCCGCGGATAGTCTTCCCTTCTGAGTTCCCTAATGGAAAGAGTCTGTGAGGGTTATATGAGGTCCTCAGCTTGGCTAAGAGAAAACATCTCTGCTTGGAAAACAAATGAAGCATCTTGTATTCTTGTATGAGAGAGGGATGCTTTATCGTGCTGGCAGGGTTGTATTCCTTGTATTACATAAAAAGGGATTAAGAGCTCTTAGTATGACTAATGAGGATATACAATATAAAGAAGGAAGCTCGGGATACTTGTCTTGTCTCTCTTTTGGATACAAGAGTCAATCATATGCCCCCTAGACCCCTTTTACGGTGCTTTTCCTGTGATCTCAAATGTTCTTGTACTCCCCCCCCCCCCCAAAAAAAAAAAATACATGTCTACAGTCTATAGTTCATATACAGTACTTGAAATAAAAAACAAATGTACTGTAGATTATATGCAAACATACAGTGAAATTGAATAAAAAGGGGTTTGCTTGCTGCCTTATTCTGGGACCTCTGAGGCCTTCCCACTGATTATTATTATACAGGATTTATATAGCGCCAACAGTTTGTATAGCGCTTTACAAAATTAAGGCAGACATTTCATTTACAATACAATTTTGTACAAGAGGAATCAGAAGGCCCTGCTCATCACAAATTGTAGCTTGATCTCTTAGGTTTAATATATTTGCAACCTTGTAAACATTGACCATAGGCAGAGATAGGATGTTACATTATTATTATACAGGATTTATATACCGCCAACAATTTGCACAGCACTTTAAAATGTTAGGGCAAACGGTACAGTTGCAATACAATTTAATAAAGGAGGAATCAGAGGGCCCTGCTTGTTAGAGCTTACCATCTAAAAGGGAGGGTCAAGTGATACAAAAGGTATTAATTGTGGGGAATGAGCTGGTGAAAAAATTAAAGTACAGTTGTTAGGTAGAGGTAGGATAGGCTTCTCTGAAGAGAAAAGTTTTCAGGGATCGCCTAAAAGTGGATTAAGGTAGAGATAGTCAGACAGATTGGGAATTTTTAAGGAAGAGAGGCTCGGGAGAAGTCCTGGCGAGTATGGGAGGAGGTGACGAGGGAGCTAGAGAGCAGGAGGTCTTGTGAGGAACGAAGAGGACGTTTTGGTTGGTACTTTGAGACTAGGTTAGTGATCTAGCCGGGGGCCAAGTTGTGGATGGTAGTGTACATTATTGTTAGTATTTTTAATTTAATTTGTTGGGTGAGTGGCAGCCAATGGAGGGATTGGCAGAGAGGGGTACCAGACGCTGAGCGGTTTGTAAGGTGAATGAGTCTGGCAGCAGCATTCATGATGGACTGAGTAGGGTATAACCTATTTAAAGTTAAGCCAATGAGGAAGGAGTTGCAGTAGTCGAGGCGAGAGATAACCAGGGAATGAATTAGGAGCTTTGTGGTGTCATTGGTTAGGAAGGGTCGTATTTTGGAGATGTTGCGAAGGTTGAGGCAGCAAACCTTGAAAAGTGATTGAATGGGAGGCCAAAAGGAGAGTTTAGAGCCCAGGACTACACCTAGCAGTCTGGTATGTGGAGATGTGTTGATGGTTGTACCATTGCTCTTGGCAGAGAAGTCAGGGGTAGGTTATGAGGGACACATTATGAGGGTGTCATTCTTTAAAGTGTACTTTTCACTTTACTTCTTAAGCTTATGAGCTCCTAGAAAAGTGGCTGATAGGTGTTTTTGGCCCTTACAGGATTTACAGTTGAATTACATACAGTGGAAAGGCCCCTCAAAAGCTGCCCAACACCTACTGCCTTTGGCATATTACATCCCAGGCCTTGGATAGGGGAGTAGTATATCTGTTGTCTGGTCTAAGTACCATTCACAGCAATCTATAAAATAGAATTCTAAATATTAACAGGTTTTGGCCAACTGCCAGCTGAGCATGGTGCCACTGATTGGGCATAGTGAAGTTAGTATTTTGTAATTTCAGGCATAAAAAGGTAAGTCACCAGTGTTAAAAGATAAAGCATACAAAGGTCTTTCATTCATAGAGTTTACAGTAGCATAATCAGGCTGATATTTAACAGCGTCACAAGTCTAACCGGTTGACACCCAGTATTGGAAAATTAAGTACTTTTATTTTAAATATTGCTCCTATAATGAATTTTCTCTGCATTTAACGATTTGGAATCTCTTTGCATGTCCACTATGTGTCTATGTATTCCCACCATTGCACATATTAGCCCACACATCTGGTCAGACCTAGATACACATTCTTATATCAGTAACCAGAATACTGTATGTGTCAATTCAACACTTATTTAGTTTTAAATAAGAGTGAGAATGGGCTAGAAGCCCTGTCTAAATTTTACTGCTATCTAGGGCTCCACTAGGGAAGTTTCCCCCCACTTTCCCTTCCTCTGCAGTGGGGCATAGACAGAAATAAAAACCCGGCAGAGGTTCTTCATTTCCCCCACTATACAAAATAAACACATTTTTTCTTTCTCTCTGTTTAGCTGTTGGAGAGTTCCCTTCCCTTCCTGTGCGGTACAAAATAGTCAACTGCACAGAAAATGAGGGAAAATCACTCCAAAACTAAGAAAAAAAGTTGTTTCTGGACATACACTTTGGGGTGTATTTAAAAATATCTTGAAAATGTCTCAACATTCAACCAGACAGCGAATAATCCCAATAATGTGTATATTTTCTAAGACTGTCAGCTCCTTCTAGTGACCATCATGTAGTATTTGTGAGACCTCTTTAGGTTAACCATACTCCAGGCAAGCAATATGCAGCATAGCATTGCCTGGTTGTCAAAATGTGATTGCCCATACACATGGAAGATACACTATATTACCAAAGGTATTGGGACGCCTGCCTTTAAACACACATGAATTTTAATGGCATCCTAGTTTTAGTCCGTAGGGTTCAATATTGAGTTGGCTCGGGGTTGTTTTTCAGGGGTTGGTCTTGGCCCCTTAGTTCCAGTGAAGGGAACTCTTAATGCGTCACCATACCAAGACATTTTGAACAATTTCATGCTCCCAACTTTGTGGGAACAGTTTGGGGATGGCCCCTTCCTGTTCCAACATGACTGCGCACCAGTGCACAAAGCAAGGCCAGAGGCTCTAATAAGCTTCAAAATAGGGTGGGCTACAACAGCGAATGAATATTCACTGTTGAAACACTGATCCTCAATCTGGGAAGCAGATCTGATACCCGTCACCTGATTGGCTGAAAGGAAAGGCGATCCTATTGGATGCCTGGGAGGAGAAGCACGGCGGAAGCGAGGAGAAGAGCCGCTGGCCGATGCCTGGATGCCCGATCCCCGCCACTGCTCCTCGGATGCCCTCCACCTAGATGGGGTAAGTGCCAGTGGACCGACCGGCAGACAGCAGGGAGGGGGGTTTGATTGTTTTCCGCCCCCCACACAAAAAAAAACACCAGCCGCCACTGGATGCCATTAAAGTTAATGTGCGTGTAAATGCAGGTGTGCCAATACTTTTGGTAATATAGCGTATGTCTATTTTCATGTATAGCATGTATAGCATACAACTGGTTACTAGGTCAGTTACACAAAGACTATATATGTGGTTATTCCCTGACCAGTCTGATTGTCCTGCCTGTTATCAGAGGTTGTCATATTTACATGCAGTATGACTATTTCATGAGACAAGGAAAAGTTGGCAAATTGAAATCAACAAGGTGACCAGAGGTTACTGCACAACTCCATTGCTCTTTGCACAGCCTTGTTGAGAAAGCCTGGATCATCAGGACATCTTAAGAGCAGTCTGTCAATGACTGCATATCCAACCATACCCAAAGCTTAACTGTCCTGATCTGTGTTTATTCATAGTGAACAAATCTAAAACTAGCAGTACACAAACCATATGGCAAACTGTGAGTTATCTGTGTACCCACATGGCTTCTGTCTTCTACGTGCTATTCTGTCTTCTAAGCTTACAATTTCTATTGACTTTATGGGTGTCCCATACAGCTTATACACATTAAAGGGAATCTGTTACAAAGCAACACCTGTATGACAAGGCTTCGCTGGATGCATCCACTCTCTGATTAATGGATGGAATACTAATTCTGGAGAGATGGCTCTTGCAACTAGTCTGACTGGCTGCTTCCATCACAGGCTTTTCACATAGATGTTTCACTGTAACAGAATACCTTTAAAAGTCTACCATCTCAGTGCCTTACTAAAACATTAACAAATTATAAAGATTTACTATTTTAGTTTAAAAATAAGCATTAGTTGTATACTATATTATGCTAAATAATTTTAATTTTTGGAAAAGCAAGCAAAATTTTACAAAATGACTTGTGTTTGCATTGTTGCTCTCCAAGTCATTAGGTTTGAGCAATGCTTTCTTTGCGCTTTACAAGCTCTGTTGGCCACAGTATTTCAGAGCAATGGTTGCACCAGCAGGAAAGAAATGTAGCCAGCAGGTGGCAGAATTGAACCGTGAATGCACTTGCTGTATTAGGTCCTTATAATATTTCTTGAGGATGAGGGTTACATAATTAACCTTTTGACATTAGCTTAGAATTTGCTTGTAAGGGGTTAACATCAGTCAGGAAGCATTTTAATAATGCAAATTTATTTTGCTCGTGATAAGAACTAACTCCTGTAGCTAAATCTAATGTACATAAATTATCATTTAAAAAAAAACATAACATTATTCCAAAGGGTATATTTCTGATGTAAAGATTACCGGGTCGCTTAACCCCGGAATACCTGTAATACCTGATATTAAACCATTTTAAAATGTACCTAACCTGGACCCATATGACAACGTAATAATTTCAAATTAATTGTCTTAGTTATTGAAGATATGGATGTTGTGAAAACATAAAGGTAACATGTCAAAGTTGGGTCCATCCATTGCTGACTTGTTTTTAGGGGTGCAAAGCCCAGGGCTGTCATTCATATCCTTGTTTGCTACTCTTTATTACTCGTCATTTATTAATTATTGAATACGTATTATTTAATAATTATGCACTATATAAAAATAGTTATATGTATCAATAATATTAATAATAACATTAACAATTATTATAAAATTATACAGTAATTATATAATAAAATATATATTATAGAAATAATGCTATATATAATTATCTAGTGAATTTATTATTTATTTATTATTCATTATTCTCTTTATTACTGAACTGTAACATTCATGCATCTGTTGTGTCGGGACACCTGATAGATATACACAAGCTTGTCCAAGGCAAGTGACTCACCAGTAGTGATGAGCGTTGGTTTGTCTCTGGGTTGGGTCCAAACCCAAGCTTCTCACTATATACAAAGGATGACGACTTTGAAAAATGTTCCCTAAGAAATAAGTCAGCAATGGCAGGTGCTCTATTTTTATTTTGACTGGTTTCTTTTTTGCCTTGTAGTGACAATGTCATTAATGTCATTGGATAACATTGTAGCTAGCTAACGCTTTTAGATCTTGGGTTTATTAGGAAAAGTACAGATCTGTATATAATTGTTACATTTTGGACTGTCCACTTTAAGAGAATAATTAATGGCCAAATAATTGTATTGTCCAATGTGATGGTCTACAGCACTGTAATTCAAATATTGCAAACAAAACCAGCTGAGATGTCAGTGTAGGCCATGGATTTATTGGTAAATAGAAAATACCTGTCATTAATTTTTAACTATTGCTTCCTTACAACAATGTAAAACAAGCACATACCTGTTGGTGAGCACGCTCTTATAAACGTATACTAGGGGACACACTGTACTTCAGCCAAGGATGTTTATCATGTCTGTGATGTGTCATTTACACAGGGACTCATGCAAACAACTGCAGGAAAAAAGTGTCGGTGTCATATAGCAACTATCTGTAAGTTGGAAAATTTAAAAATCGCACTGGATGGTTGCTATGGGCAGTACATCTGCATTTTCCTTCCTCCGGTTTTCCTTTAATTAGGCCTTGTGTGGTTTTGTCTTCAGTGCAGGTTGGTGGTTCCTTTGCTCTAGCGGCCTCCTTCCTCACTGAAGAGATCAGGCTGACATCTGTAGTACATGGTATAATTACAGGGTCATTTGGAATAGAGTATTACTAGCTAAATGACGATCCACTGAGTTGCCCCATTTCTCTCTGCTCAGCTGGACCACGGTTTTACCATCAAGAGATCAGGGTCTTTGGACTACTACCAACAGCCAGGAATGTATTGGATAAGGTATGAGATGGTTGAGCGCCAAAAGTCAGTGTTTCCATGGCAAACGTGCTGGCAGTCTCCATTAACCAGTCCCTTCAGTGGATAAACATGCTTTTTTATTTTTTTTTCTTACCCAGTCCATATGCTGCTTTATGAGTTTAATCTCAGTCTTTGTTGAGATTTCGCAAACCGCCTGCTCCATCCCCTCTCGTCCATTATCCACGCTGACATTGCCAGCTTTTCTTCATTAAACATGCTGAATATTTCCTGTGGTTTAAAAGACAGTATAAATGGAAATCCTGTGTTGTAACTTAAAAAAGAGCAAAAATAGGTAGCCCTACCTTTAAAGGGCTGTTTACAATTCATCCCATCTACTGAAAATATGCAAAATCTAGTCTGCGTCTTTGTAAAGAAAAAAGAAAGAAAAAAGACAATATACTGTAGTTTTAAACCATGAAATACACAACCCTTTCCTAATACCTTATTACTAACAATGCATAACATGACAATGCATTGAGCATCAGCCACTCCTATGACTATGTGTTATAGTATGAAGTTTATTGTCTGATTGTTTGTATTGTTTGGATATAGTGTTTATCATGTTTTTAGTTCCTACACTGCAAATCATGTATTTGTTTCAAAACTTTCTTTGATTTTAATGCAGTTTATATAACATTTTTTTTTCTCTAATATTTTTATAACATGTTGTGTTTTGCAATTTGCATATGCAATGGTAAATAGCTGATAGTACAAAATATACATATTATTGTACCAGGATTCCTGGATCTGATGTAATATTCATATGCTTATCCTTTCAGACTGATATGTTTCCATTATGTTTTTCTATATTTGCTCCATGTCTTATACCTCCTAAAATTTGAAATTATAATTGGGGCAGACAGGAAGATCGAAAAGGAAACTTGGCTAAAAAGAAATATGTAAGCTGCCATCAGTGAGTTACTTTTTTAGGTGCAAATTCCAGGGTTTCCATTCTCACCCTTGTAGTACCACCTAATAAATCAACGAACTAGAACAAGTATATGGGTTGGGAGTTCTGCTGCATAAATGTCTAGTAGGGTGAGAATGATGGTCTTGAAGCTTGAACATATATATATATATATATATATATATATATATATATATATATATATATATATATATATATATATATATATATATATATATATATCCAAGTCAGCAATGACAGCTCTCATATTTCTGTCGTGACATGTCCCCTTTAACAGTAGCAGAAATAACCCCAATACATCACAGGTGAGGTCATTTCCTTTTTCCTGTCAAGCAGAAGGATATTTATCTATGACTGGTTAATATTTGATATCAGTTATGTGATATGCAACTAGCTTACTCGGTTCGGGTACATAACCCCCAGTTTTGGGTTACATCATTGCAACAATGGCTCATAAAAGGTGTTGGACTGATACATATTGTCTTGCAACCTTCTGAGCAACCAGAAAGATGGAAATAATAGGATAAATAGGTCTCCATAACATAAATTACAGTATAGTCACAGAGACAACCATTACTGTGGAGGACCTCCACTTATCCTTGAGGGATATCACACTTTCCAGTATGCAACATTACCAAAACTGGTGATAGTTCATAATCTTTTTTTATTATTTTTAATGAGCAAATGCAATTAACAATAAGAATGGCCACAATTTTTGGCCAATAAAACAAGATAATATTAAAAATGTACATTTTGTTAGTGCAGCTTGGTGTTGGTACAGGGGTGAATGGTAAGAAGCTCTTGAATATATGGCGGCCGGTCCAGTAGTTAAGAGGTAGAGGAAGATGGGGGAAGCCTCAGTCAATAGATTACAAAACATATTACGGGTTAAGAAACAATAGCTCATAGTCTTTTTTTATTTTCTCTTGAACCCCATATTACATTGAGAAATCACATATTTTTTATGAGGTCAGATATTTACAGCATAAAAAAACAGAAACTGTCTGGTTTCTGCCTCTCGTGCTAAGACCAAATGCCAATAAATGTTTCAGTCAAGTGTTGCTAGGATTGTGAAAACCTGCAGTATCTTTGGGCACCTCGAAGAGAAGGCGAAAAGACCGCGGTACATATGGACACTTCACCAGGTGACACCCAAGCCCATTCACTGTATATACTGCACATATATGTTGCTCTCTTTCTACCTACAAAATATGCCATAATTACTGTAGCATAAGAAACAGTCTTAGAGACCCACACAAACCTTAAGACAAAGGATCATTATGTATAATTTTCTGAGTACAAAATATAGACATAGAGCTAATATTTTTCTGTGCTTACCTTAGAGAACTGCTTAAAATAGTTGAGTACTACTTAGCAACCAGCAGCTGTTAACTCAATGATTGAGTGAAAGCTTTAAAGAAAAAGTGGATGAACACACACTAGTGCATAGAAAGTCCGAAAACTTTATTAAAGTAATCCAAAGATCCAAAACATTATAGCAACTCGGGAGTGCTATGTTATAAGTAAGCACTCTTAGCATGAAATACGTCAACTGTTTCCCCTGTCTTGAGATGCTATGATGTTTTGAGTTATTTCAATAAATCTTTTTCACTTTCTATGCACTAGTGTGCGGTCATTTACTTTTTCTTTGAAGCTTCTACAGTTGCAAATCGGACCGCCACCTTGTTCATGGACATGGGGCTAGATTGCAGGTTGACTGAACCTGGAGAGGTGCATTGTGCTCAATGAATGTGTGGTCTGGATAATATAAAGAACAGCACAGCTTACGGAGGGCAGCAGTCTGGAGTATGTATCTTATAGCACAACTTTCAGTATGCAGTAGTCAGGACCATGTCTGGGGTATGCACTGTGCAGAGTGGTCAGTGTTATGCCTCATTGCACTGGTGGTTAATGAAGAAGTGTCTCCTTACATTTGTGGTCGGTGTAATGTCTTCTTATACTGGTTGTCAGTGGAGAAGTGCTTGTCTACATTGGAGGTCAGTAGAAAAGCCCCCCCTTCAATGGTGATCAGTGTAGTGCCTTTTTACATTGGTGGACATTGAAGTACAGTGGAGTTCAGTCATACATTTCCCCTTATTTTACTAATTATTTGATCCCCTACAGATTTTTTAAGTTTGCCCACTTACAAAGAAAAGAAAGGTCTATAATTTGTATCATAGGTGTATTTTAAAGGATAGAGACAGAATATCAGAATCCAGAATCAGAATCCAAAAATCCAGAAAAAAAACACAATACAAATGTTATAAATTGATTTGCAGTTTATGATAATTAATGTTATTCACTTTATCTGTCAGTGGTCACAATGTTATAGCTGATTGGTGTACAGTATATGCTCCCATATTTTGGTTAATACATAACGTGTCAATTTATTTTACGCAGACTGTTCCTCCTACCACCTTGTCATTATCACAGCAGAGGGTCAGACAGTACAGCCTCTCTCCTCCAATGTAAATAGCCAATGATCTATTTAGCTGAGCTCAAACTGACCACAAATGTAAAGGGATACATCTTCACTGAGCATCAATGTAAAGGGGAAGTTTACCACTGACCTCAATTCTAAGGAAGTGTGTCTCCATAGACCTCCATTGTAAGGGGGCACTTCACCATGGACCACCAGTGTAAGAGGGCACTTCGTCACTGACCACCAAGGTAAGGGGTGCCTTCTCCCAATGGCCGCCAATACAAGGGGATAATTTCAGACATACAGTGGGGGAAAATAATTGTTTGATCCCCTGCAGATTTTGTAAGTTTGCCCACTTACAAAGAAATGAAGGGTTTATAATTTTTATCATAGGTGTATTTTAAATGATAGAGACAGAATATCAACCAAAAATCCAGAAAACAAAACACAAAGTCAGTGCGGCAAAGTCGATCTGTACCTTTAGCCGAGAAACAGCCCCAAAGCATATTGTTTCCAACTCCGTGCTTGATTGTAGGGATGTGTTCTTAAGGTCATAGTCAGCTTTTTTTTCCTCCAAACATGGCAAGTCCCCCTCCCCAAGAAGGAACACGAACAGTCATGCCAATAAACATCTAAATGATTTAGAGAAGGATTGAGAGAAAGTGCTGTGGTCAGATGAGACCAAAATTGAGCTCTTTGGCATTACCTCGACTCGCTGTGTTTGGAGGAGGAAAAATGTTGACTATGACCCTAAGAACACTATCCCTACACTCAAGCATGGAGGTGTAAACATGATGCTTTGAGACTGTTTCTCTGCTAAAGGTACAGGCTGACCTTGCTGCATTGAGGGGCCAATGGATGGGACCATGTGTAGTAAAATCTTCGATGAGAACCTTCCTCCCTCAGCCAGAACACTAAAGATGGGTCGTGGATGGGTCTTTCAGCATGACAATGACCCAAAACATACCTCCAAGGCAATAAAGGAGTGGCTCAAAGAGAAGCACATTAAGGTCATGGAGTGGCCTAGTCTATCTCCAAACCTTAATCTTATAGCAAATTTAGGGAACTGAAAGTTCAAGTTGCCAAGCGACAGCCAAGAAACCCTAAGGATTTAGAGAAGATCTGTAAAGAAGAGTGGACCAAAATCCCTCCTGAGATGTGTGCAAACCTGGTCACCATCTACAAGAAATGTCTTACCTCTGTGCTTGCCAACAAGGGTTTCTCCACCAAGTACTAAGTCATGTTTTTCTTGGGGATCAAATACTTATTTTACTTACTGAACTGCAACTTAATTTATAGCATTTGTTTTTTGTGGGTTTTTTTTCTGGATTTTTGGTTGATATTCTGTCTCTATCATTTAAAATACACCTATGATAAAAATTATAAAACCTTAATTTCTTTGTAAGTGGGAAAAATTACAAAATCTGCAGGGGATCAAACAATTATTTTCCCCACTGTATGTCTGAACTTTTCCCCTTGTATTGGTGGCCATCGGGAGAAGGCACCCCTTACCTTGGTGGTCAGTGAAGAAGTGCCCCCTTACACTGGTGGTCCATGGTGAAGTGCCCCCTTACAATGGAAGTCTATAGAGAAATGCTTCCTTAGAATTGAGGTCTGTGGTAAACTTCCCCTTTACATTGATGCTCAGTAAATATGTGTCCCTTTACATTTGTGGTCAGTGGGAGCTCAGCTAAATAGATCATTGGTTATTTACATTGGAGCAGAGAGGCTGTACTGTCTGACCCTCTGCTGTGATGATGACCATTGGCCGGAAGTACAGTCTGCGTAAAATAAATTGACACGTTATGTATTAACCAAAATATGGGAGCATATACTGTACACCAATCAGGTATACCATTGTGACCACTGACAGGTAAGGTGAATAACATTAATTATCACATTACAATGGCATCTGAAAGTGGGTGGGATATATTAGGCAGTAAGTGAACATGTTGTCCCTGAGGTTGATCTGTTGAAGGAAAACAAAAATGGGCAATTAGAAGGATTTGAGCGAGTTTGACAAGGGCCAAATTGTAATGGCTAGATGACTGGGTCAGAGCAACTCCAAAATTGCAGCCCTTGTGGTATGTTCCCAGTCTGCAGTGGTCAAAACCTACCAAAAGTGGTTCAAGGAAGGAAATCCAGTGAGCCAGCAACAGGGTCATGTACAGAAAAGGCTCATTGATGCAACTGGGGAGTGAAAGCTTGCCAGTGTAGTCTGATCCAATAGAAGAGCTACTTAAGCTCAAATTGCTAAAAAAACTTAATGCTGTTTCCGATAGAAAGGTGTCAAAAATAGAGCATTGCAATTTGTTGAATATGGGACTGTGTAGGCTCTGAACGGTCAGGATGCACATGCTGACCCGTGTCCACTGCCAAAAGCACCTACAATGGGCATGTGAGCATCAGAACTGAACCACGGGGCAATGGAAGAAGGTAACCTAGTCTGATGAATTCAAGAGTGGTTTGAGGAACACAACAAGTTCAAGGTGTTGACAAGTCCGATCCATGGAGGCCCCACCTTCAGAGGTCTAGTGAAGTCCATGCCTTGGGCTAGAGCGGGTGGTCATAATGTTATGGCTGATCAGTGTATATAAAAATATGAAATTCAAATCAACGTTTTTTTAAGGTAAATAGTGCAGTAATAAGTTAAATCTCACTGAAAATACTCCACTCTTCTCTCTGATTAAAATTATAATATTCTGATAAATTAATATTCGGTAATTCTGTGTTGTCCCTTATTTTTTAATGTGTGAAAGTATGAAATTATGCAATTTTGCGCAAAATAAGGCACAACACAGAATTACCAAATATTATTTTTTTAAATAAAAAAGTGCCTTTTGCTTGCCGGAAATCAAACAAAGCTGCTAGCAAGCTTCCCTTCCATGGCCTTAAGCCTTTTGTGAACATTAACCACTTTAGCCCCGGAAGATTTGGCTGCTCAATGACCAGAGCACTTTTTACAATTTGGCACTGCGCTGCTTTAACTGGTTATTGCGCGGTCATGCAATGCTGTACCCAAGTAAAATGTTCATTCTTTTTTCCCCACAAATATAGCTTTCTTTTGATGGTATTTGATTGCCCCTGCGATTTTTATTTTTTGTAATATAAACAGAAAAAGACCGAAAATTTGGAAAAAAAATGATATTTTCTACTTTTTGTTATAAAAAAATTCCAATAAACTCAATTTTCGTATGTATTAAAATGTATTCAGCCACATGTCTTTGGTAAAAAAAAATTCAATAAGCATATATTTATTGGTTTGCGCAAAAGTTATAGCGTCTACAAACTAGGGTACATTTTCTGGAATTTACGCAGCTTTTAGTTTATGACTGCCTATCTCATTTCTTAAGGTGCTAAAATGGCAGGGAAGTACAACCCCCCCACCCCAAATGACCCCATTTTGGAAAGTAGACACCCCAAGGAAATTGCTGAGAGGCATGTTGAGCCCATTAAATATTTTATTTTTTTGTCACAAGTGATTGAAAAATGACAAAAAAAATAAAATAATTACACAAAGTTGTCACTAAATGATATGTTGCTCACACATGCCATGGTTATATGTGGAATTACACCCCAAAATACATTTTGCTGCTTCTCTTGAGTATGGGGATACCACATGTGTAAGACTTTTTGGGAGCCTAGCCGCGTACAGGAACCGGAAAACCAAGCACCACCTTCAGGATTTCTAAGGGCGTAAATTTTTGATTTCACTCCTCACTACCTATCACAGTTTCGAAGGCCATAAAATGCCAAGATAGCACAACCCCCCCCCCCCCCCAAAAAAAAAGGAGCCCCATTTTGGAAAGCAGACATCCAAAGCTATTTGCTGAGAGGCATGTTGAGTCCATGGAATATTTTATATTTAGCCACAAGTTGCAGGAATATGACAAACTTTTTTCTTTTCTTTTGCACAAAGTTGTTACTAAATGATATATTGCTCAAACATGCCATGGGCATATGTGGAATTACACCCCAAAATACATTCTGCTGCTTCTCCTGAGTACGGGGATACCACTTGTTTGAGACTTTTTGGGAGCCTAGCCATGTACAGGACCCGGAAAACCAATCACCGCCTTCAGGGTTTCTAAGGGAGTAAAATGGTGATTTCACTTTCTCACTACCTATCACATTTTCAGAGGCCATGAAATGTCAAGATAGCACAAACCCCTCAAATGACCCCATTTTGGAAAGAAGACACTTCAAGCTATTTGCTGAGAGACATGTTATAATATGAATATTTTATATTTTGCCAAAAGTTTCAGGAAAATGTATTTATTTATTTTTTTATACAAAGTTGCCACTAAAATATATATTGTTCAAACATGGCATGATTATATGTGGAATTACAGCCCAAAATACATTCTGCTGCTTCTCCTGAGTATGGGGATACCACATGTGTGGGACTTTTTGGCAGTCTAACCGCGTACAGGACCCCGAAAACCAATCACCGCCTTCAGGGTTTCTAAGGGCGTAAATTTTTGGTTTCACTCCTCACTGCCTATCACAGTTTCGGAGGCCATGAAATTCCCAAATAGCACAACCCCCCCTCCCCCCAAATGACCCCATTTTGGAAAGTAGACACCCCAAGCTGTTTGCTGAGAGGCATGTTGAGTATTTTGCAGATCTTGTTTTTTGTCACAAAGTTTTGAAAATTGAAAAAAGAAAAAAAAAATTATTTTCTTTCTTCATTTTTAAAAACAAATGAGTGCTGCAAAATACTCACCATGCCTCTTAGCAAAAACCTTGGGGTGTCTACTTTCCAAAATGGGGTCATTTGAGGGGATTTTGTTCTGGACATTTCAGGGCCTCCATAACTGTGATAGGTAGTGAGGAGTAAAATCACAATTTTACGCCTTTAGAAAGCCCGAAGGCGGTGCTTGGTTTTTGGGGTCCTGTACATGGCTAGGCTCTCAAAAAGTCTCACACATGTGGTACACCCATACTCAAGAGAAGCAGCAGAATGTATCTTGGGGTGTAATTCCACATATAACCATGTCATGTTTGAACAATATATCATTTAGTGACAACTTCGTGTAAAAAAAAAGAATATTTTCCTAAAACTTGTGGCAAAATATAAAATATTCCATGGACACAACTTGTGGGGGTTTTGTGCTATCTTGACATTTCATGGCCTCCGAAACAGTGATAAGTAGTGAGGAAGTGAAATCACCATTTTACGCCCTTAGAAAGCCTGAAGGCGGTGATTGGTTTTTGGGGTCCTGTACACGTCTAGGCTCCCAAAAAGTCTCAAACAAGTGGTATTTCCATACTCAGGAGAAGCAACAGAGGTATCTTGGGGTGTAATTCCACATATGCCCATGGCACGTTTGAGTAATATATCATTTAGTGACAACTTTGTGCAAAAAAAAAAGTTTGTAATTTTCCCGAAACTTGTGGAAAAATATAAAATATTCCATGGACTCAACATGCCTATCAGCAAATAGCTTGGGGTGTCTACTTCCCAAAAAGGGGTCATGGGGGGGTTGAACTGTGCTGGCATTTTATGCACAATATTAGAAGCTTATTTCATACCCACTCTTCACCCACTCTTCTAACCACTTGAAGACAAAGCCCTTTCTGACACTTTTTGTTTACATAAAAAAAAATTATTATTTTTGCTAGAAAATTACAGGCCCTATAGATTAAAATGGTGGGTGTTGCAATTTTTTTTTTTTCAAACAGTATTTGCGCAGCTATTTTTCAAACAAAATTCTTTTGGAAAAAAAAACACTTCACTTTTTTTTTATTTTAATGCACTAAAACACACTATATTACCCAAATGTTTGATGAAATAAAAAAGATTATCTTATACTGAGTACATGGATACTAAACACAACATGCTTTAAAATTGCACATAAACTACATACATTTTTAAAAGCTTTCAAAATCCTTTACAGGTTTCCACTTTAGATTTACAGAGGAGGTCTACTGCTAAAATGACTGCCCTCAATCTGTCCTGAGCGCTGATACCTCACATGCATGGTGCAATTGCTGTTTACATATTACACCAGATCGACGCTTGTGTTCGCCTTTGCACGTAAGCACGGGGGGACAGGGTGCTTTTTTTTTTTTATAAATTATTTAATTTTGCTTTTTTATTTTATTTTTAAACTGTTCCTTTCTTTCTTTTTTTTATCATTTTTATTGTTATCTCTGGGAATGTAAACCATGGAAGATGGTGGGGGGGGGACGTTCCCTCCCACTGCTTGTAAAAAAAGTCTAGAGGCTAATTAGCCACTAGGATTGCTTTTACATGAAAGCTGACTGCTGGCTGAAAAGAATGATACCATGATGATATCTAAACCTGCATGCATTATTCTGGTATAACCACTCAAAGTCTAGCAACATACCAGTACATTGCTGGTCCTTGTTGGGCATATATTGTAATGTTCTTTTTTTCATACAGCCTGTAGGCTGCATGAAAAAAAAAGAGATTGATCGTGGGTATGCCCACCATTAGAATACCGCCCTTCATCCACCCACTTCTAATGATGGGCATACATGCACCGTTTTTGTTTTAACTGTGGTGGTGAAATCACCTCCTACAGCGATAGACTCGCTGATTTACGTATCAGGAGAGCAAACGCTGTTGCTATCAAGATAAATAAGTGTGCTGCAGCTAAATGGCGTACCTGCTAAGCAAATGATGGTTAACAATAAAACAAAGTAACATTACAGTATAACAGTAAGACATACCATACCTCTAAAGCAAATACAATAAAACATAGTAAAAATAAAACATTTTTAACCACTTGCCGACCGCCTCACGCCTATATACGTGAGCAGAGCGGCACGGGCAGGCAAAATCACGTACCTAGTACGTGATTGCCTTCCCGCGGGTGGTGGGTCCGATCGGACCCCCCCCCTGTGCCAGCTGCGGTCGGCATTTGGTTGGGAGCGATTACAGACGAGGGGGAGACCATCCGATCGTGGCCCCCCCCTCGCGATCGCTCCCAGCCACTGACGAACATCCCCTGCCTCTGTATAGTACACAGAGGCAGAGGATGTGATGTCATCTCTCCTCGGCTGTCAGTTTCCGTTCCAGCGCCGAGGAGAGATGACATGTAAGTAAGTGCACAACACAAACACACACAGTAGAACATGCCAGGCATACATTACACCCCCGATCCCCCCCCGATCGCCCCCCGATCCCCCCCCCAATCACCCCCCCCCCCCTGTCACAAACTGACACCAAGCAGGTTTTTTTTTTTTTTTTTTTTTTTTTTCCTGATTACTGCATAGTGTCAGTTTGTGACAGTTAGCAGTGTTAGGACAGTTACTGTAACCCCCCTGTAGGTCTAGGGTACCCCCCTTACCCCCCCTAATAAAGTTTTAACCCCTTGATCACCCCCCCTCACCAGTGTCGCTAAGCGATCATTTTTCTGATCGCTGTATTAGTGTCGCTGGTGACCGTAGTTAGGGACGTAAATATTTAGGTTCGCCGTCAGTGTTTTATAGCGACAGGGACCCCCATATACTACCTAATAAATGTTTTAACCCCTTGATTGCCCCCTAGTTAACCCTTTCACCACTGATCACCGTATAACCGTTACGGGTGACGCTGGTTAGTTAGTTTATTTTTTATAGTGTCAGGGCACCCGCCGTTTATTACCGAATAAAGGTTTAGCCCCCCGATCGCCCGGCGGTGATATGCGTCGCCCCAGGCAGCGTCAGATTAGCGCCAGTACCCCCCCTAATAAAGTTTTAACCCCTTGATCACCCCCTGTCGCCAGTGTCGCTAAGCGATCATTTTTCTGATCGCTGTATTAGTGTCACTGGTGACGCTAGTTAGGAACGTAAATATTTAGGTTCGCCGTCAGTGTTTTATAGCGACAGGGACCCCCATATACTATCTAATAAATGTTTTAACCCCTTGATTGCCCCCTAGTTAACCCTTTCACCACTGATCACCGTATAACTGTTACGGGTGACGCTGGTTAGTTAGTTTATTTTTTATAGTGTCAGGGCACCCGCCGTTTATTACCGAATAAAGGTTTAGCCCCCTGATCGCCCGGCGGTGATATGCGTTGCCCCAGGCAGCGTCAGATTAGCGCCAGTACCGCGAACACCCACGCACGCACCGTACACGCACCATACACCTCCCTTAGTGGTATAGTATCTGATCGGATCAATATCTGATCCGATCAGATCTATACTAGCGTCCCCAGCAGTTTAGGGTTCCCAAAAACGCAGTGTTAGCGGGATCAGCCCAGATACCTGCTAGCACCTGCGTTTTGCCCCTCCGCCCGGCCCAGCCCAGCCCACCCAAGTGCAGTATCGATCGATCACTGTCACTTACAAAACACTAAACGCATAACTGCAGCGTTCGCAGAGTCAGGCCTGATCCCTGCGATCGCTAACAGTTTTTTTGGTAGCATTTTGGTGAACTGGCAAGCACCAGCCCCAGGCAGCGTCAGGTTAGCGCCAGTACCGCTAACACCCACGCACGCAGCGTACACCTCCCTTAGTGGTATAGTATCTGAACAGATCAATATCTGATCCGATCAGATCTATACTAGCGTCCCCAGCAGTTTAGGGTTCCCAAAAACGCAGTGTTAGCGGGATCAGCCCAGATACCTGCTAGCACCTGCGTTTTGCCCCTCCGCCCGGCCCGGCCCAGCCCACCCAAGTGCAGTATCGATCGATCACTGTCACTTACAAAACTCTAAACGCATAACTGCAGCGTTCGCAGAGTCAGGCCTGATCCCTGCGATCGCTAACAGTTTTTTGGTAGCGTTTTGGTGAACTGGCAAGCACCAGAGGCCTAGTACACCCCGGTCGTAGTCAAACCAGCACTGCAGTAACACTTGGTGACGTGGCGAGTCCCATAAGTGCAGTTCAAGCTGGTGAGGTGGCAAGCACAAGTAGTGTCCCGCTGCCACCAAAAAGACAAACACAGGCCCGTCATGCCCATAGTGCCCTTCCTGCTGCATTCGCCAATCCTAATTGGGAACCCACCGCTTCTGCAGCGCCCGTACTTCCCCCATTCACATCCCCAACCAAATGCAGTCGGCTGCATGAGAGGCATTTTCTTTATGTCCTCCCGAGTACCCCTACCCAGCGAACCCCCCCAAAAAAGATGTCGTGTCTGCAGCAAGCGCGGATATAGGCGTGACACCCGCTATTATTGTCCCTCCTGTCCTGACAATCCTGGTCTTTGCATTGGTGAATGTTTTGAACGCTACCATGCACTAGTTGAGTATTAGCATAGGGTACAGCATTGCACAGACTAGGCACACTTTCACAGGGTCTCCCGAGATGCCATCGCATTTTGAGAGACCCGAACCTGGAACCGGTTAAGTTATTATAGTTAGTTACAAAAAAAAGTGTAAAAAAAAAAAAACACAAACAAAAATATAAAATAAAAATAGTTGTCGTTTTATTGTTCTCTCTCTCTCTATTCTCTCTCTATTGTTCTGCTCTTTTTTACTGTATTCTATTCTGCAATGTTTTATTGTTGTTATGTTTTATCATGTTTGCTTTTCAGGTATGCAATTTTTTATACCTTACCGTTTACTGTGCTTTATTGTTAACCATTTTTTTGTCTTCAGGTATGCCATTCACGACTTTGAGTGGTTATACCAGAATGATGCCTGCAGGTTTAGGTATCATCTTGGTATCATTCTTTTCAGCCAGCGGTCGGCTTTCATGTAAAAGCAATCCTAGTGGCTAATTAGCCTCTAGACTGCTTTTACAAGCAGTGGGAGGGAATGCCCCCCCCCCCCAACATCTTCCGTGTTTTTCTCTGGCTCTCCTGTCTCAACAGGGAACCTGAAAATGCAGCCGGTGATTCAGCCAGCTGACCATAGAGCTGATCAGAGACCAGAGTGGCTCCAAACATCTCTATGACCTAAAAAATCGGAAGCTACGAGCATTTTATGACGTAGATTTCGCCGGATGTAAACAGTGCCATTGGGAAATTGGGAAAGCATTTTATCACACCGATCTTGGTGTGATCAGATGCTTTGAGGGCAGAGGAGAAATCTAGGGTCTAATAGACCCCAATTTTTGCAAAAAAGAGTACCTGTCACTACCTATTGCTATCATAGGGGATATTTACATTCCCTGAGATAACAATAAAAATGATTTAAAAAAAAAAAAAATGAAAGGAACAGTTTAAAAATAAGATAAAAAAATAATAATAATAAAGAAAAAAAAAAAAAAAAAAAAAAAAAAGCACCCCTGTCCCCCCTGCTCTCGCGCTAAGGTGAACGCAAGCGTTGGTCTGGCGTCAAATGTAAACAGCAATTGCACCATGCATGTGAGGTATCGCCGCGAAGGTCAGATCGAGGGCAGTAATTTTAGCAGTAGACCTCCTCTGTAAATCTAAAGTGGTAACCTGTAAAGGCTTTTAAAGGCTTTTAAAAATGTATTTAGTTTGTCGCCACTGCACGTTTGTGCGCAATTTTAAAGCATGTCATGTTTGGTATCTATGTACTCGGCCTAAGATCATCTTTTTTATTTCATCAAACATTTGGGCAATATAGTGTGTTTTAGTGCATTAAAATGTAAAAAAGTGTGTTTTTTCCCCAAAAAATGCGTTTGAAAAATCGCTGCGCAAATACTGTGTGAAAAAAAAAAATGAAACACCCACCATTTTAATCTGTAGGGCATTTGCTTTAAAAAAAATATATAATGTTTGGGGGTTCAAAGTAATTTTCTTGCAAAAAAAAATTATTTTTTTATGTAAACAATAAGTGTCAGAAAGGGCTTTGTCTTCAAGTGGTTAGAAGAGTGGGTGATGTGTGACATAAGCTTCTAGATGTTGTGCATAAAATGCCAGGACAGTTCAAACCCCCCCCAAATGACCCCATTTTGGAAAGTAGACACCCCAAGCTATTTGCTGAGAGTCATGTTGAGTCCATGGAATAATTTATATTGTGACACAAGTTGCGGGAAAGAGACAATTTTTTATTTTTTTTATTTTTTTTTGCGCAAAGTTGTCACTAAATGATATATTGCTCAAACATGCCATGGGAATATGTGAAATTACACCCCAAAATACATTCTGCTGCTTCTCCTGAGTACGGGGATACCACATGTGTGAGACTTTTTGGGAGCCTAGCCGCGTACGGGACCCCGAAAACCAAGCACCGCCTTCAGGCTTTCTAAGGCCGTAAATTTTTGATTTCACTCTTCACCGCCTTTCACAGTTTCGGGGGCCATGGAATGCCCAGGTGGCAAAAAAAAACCCCAAATGACCCCATTTTGGAAAGTAGACACCCCAAGCTATTTGATGAGAGGTATAGTGAGTATTTTGCAGACCTCACTTTTTGTCACAAAGTTTTGAAAATTGAAAAAAGAAAAAAAAAATTTTTTTTTCTCGTCTTTCTTTATTTTCAAAAACAAATGAGAGCTGCAAAATACTCACCATGCCTCTCAGCAAATAGCTTGGGGTGTCTACTTTCCAAAATGGGGTCATTTGGGGGGGGTTTGTGCCACCTGGGCATTCCATGGCCTCCGAAACTGTGATAGGCAGTGAGGAGTAAAATCAAAAATGTACGCCCTTAGAAATCCTGAAGGCGGTGCTTGGTTTTCGGGGTCCCGTACGCGGCTAGGCTCCTAAAAAGTCCCACACATGTGGTATCCCCGTACTCAGGAGAAGCAGCTAAATGTATTTTGGGGTGCAATTCCACATATGCCCATGGCCTGTGTGAGCAATATATCATTTAGTGACAACTTTGTGCAAAGAAAAAAAAAAAAAAAAAAAAATTGTCACTTTCCCGCAACTTGTGTCAAAATATAAAACATTCCATGGACTCAACATGCCTCAAAGCAAATAGCTTGGGGTGTCTACTTTCCAAAATGGGGTCATTTGGGGGGGGTTTATGTCATCTGGGCATTTTATGGCCTTCAAAACCGTGATAGGTAGTGAGGAGTAAAATCAAAAATGTACGCCCTTAGAAATCCTGAAGGCGGTGCTTGGTTTTCGGGGCCCCGTACGCGGCTAGGCTCCCAAAAAGTCCCACACATGTGGTATCCCCGTACTCAGGAGAAGCAGCTAAATGTATTTTGGGGTGCAATTCCACATATGCCCATGGCCTGTGTGAGCAATATATCATTTAGTGACAACTTTTTGTAATTTTTTTTTTTTTTTTTTTTTTTTGTCATTATTCAATCACTTGGGACAAAAAAAATGAATATTCAATGGGCTCAACATGCCTCTCAGCAAATTCCTTGGGGTGTCTACTTTCCAAAATGGGGTCATTTGTGGGGGTTTTGTACTGCCCTGCCATTTTAGCACCTCAAGAATCGACATAGGCAGTCATAAATTAAAGGCTGTGTAAATTCCAGAAAATGTACCCTAGTTTGTAGACGCTATAACTTTTGCGCAAACCAATAAATATACACTTATTGACATTTTTTTTACCAAAGACATGTGGCCGAATACATTTTGGCCTAAATGTATGACTAAAATTGAGTTTATTGGATTTTTTTTAGAACAAAAAGTAGAAAATATCATTTTTTTTCAAAATTTTCGGTCTTTTTCCGTGTATAGCGCAAAAAATAAAAACGGCAGAGGTGATCAAATACCATCAAAAGAAAGCTCTATTTGTGGGAAGAAAAGGACGCAAATTTCGTTTGGGTACAGCATTGCATGACCGCGCAATTAGCAGTTAAAGCGACGCAGTGCCGAATTGTAAAAAGTGCTCTGGTCAGGAAGGGGGTAAATCCTTCCGGGGCTGAAGTGGTTAAATGCAATCTGTGCCTTAAAAATATATGCCGAAGCATGGGGGAAATCTGCCCCTAATGTTAGGAGCAGATCGCTCCTCCACCCCTGCCCCCATGCTTCGGCATATATGCTCTTTTTTTAACTGTGGTGGTGAAATCACCTCCTTCGGTGCTGGAGTCACAGCTTTACGTATCGTGGGAGCAAACGCTGTTGCTGTCAGAATAAATAAACCCATGCTGCAGCTGAATGGCGTACCTGCTAAGCAAATGATGGTTAAAGATAAAACAAAGTAACATTACAGTATAACAGTAAGACACACCATACCTGCAAAGCAAATACAATAAAACATAGTAAAAATAAAACATTACAGTCCTAAAATACAGTAACAATAGAGAGAGAGCAATAGATATAGAACAATAGAGAGCGGACAATAGAGCAATAGAGCAGACAATAGAGAGCGAACATAAGAGAGAGAACAATAGAGAGAGAAGAAAAATAAAACCACAACTATTTTTGGCTTTTTTTTGTTTTTGTTTTTTTGTATGGTGCGTGCGTGGGTGTTAGCGCTACTGGCACTAATCTGACGCTGCCTGGGGCGACGCCGACCCTGACTGATGCTAAAACCTAACCTTTTTTTTTTTTGCACTTTTATATAAACTGTAAATGTTCCAGATTAGGGTATTTCAAAATGCGATGGCCATCTCATCTTTTGAGACCCTGTGTAAGTGTGCCTTAGGACTGTGCAATGCTGTACCCTACACTAATACTCCACTAGTGTGTGGTAGCGTTCGAAACATTCACCAATGCAAAGACCAGGTTGGTCAGGACAGGAGGGACAATAAAAGCGGGTGTCACGCCTAAATTCGCACTTTCTACAGACACAACATCTTCTTTGGGGATTTCTTTGGGTAGGGGTACCAGGGAAGACATACGGAAAATGCCTCTCATGCAGCCGGCTCACTGCATTTGGATTGGGAAGTTGGGCCACAGCACCGTCTGGAAACAGAAGGGCTGTGATGATCTTTTCCTGGAATTTAAGGAAGGATCCAGTTCGTCCAGAAGCTTTATAGAGCACATAAGCATTCAGCAGAGCCAATTGGAATAAATATACAGACACTTTTTTATACCAGCGTCTGGCCTTACGGGCAATTAGGTATGGCGCCAACAACTGGTCGTTCAGGTCCAACCCTACTATATTAAGGTTATATTCGTGGACACAGAGGGGTTTCTCCACAACACCCGTTGCCGTAGGAATTTGGACCATCGTCTGCGTGAAGGGAGGACAGAACGAAAACATTCTTCTTTTCCCTCCACTTTACAGCGAGCAAATTATTACACTTCAAGCAGGCTCTCTTTCCCAGCCTAAGACAGGGATCTACAAGCCGCTGGAGTAAGCCCCGGCGATTAGATCGCACAGCGCAACATGCGCCAATTCAATGATCAAACAAGTGACTAAAAAGTGGCACGCTCCTGTAATAATTGTACACATACAAGCGGTACCCCTTTCCAAATAAGGGTGACACCAAGTCCCACACAATCTTACCAGTGCTCCCTATGTAGTCTGGGCAGTTCTCCGACTCTACGTAACCATCTCTTCCCTCGTAAACCATCAAACTATATGTATAGCCTGTTTCCCTGTCACAGAGCTTATACATCTTGACCCCATATCTGGCATGCTTGCTGGGAAGATACTGTTTTAATAACAAGCGGCCAGAAAACATAATCAGGGACTCATCAATGCAGACAACTTGATCAGGAGTAAACAAGGCTGCAAAATGCTGGTTGAAGTGATTTACGAGGGGCCAAATTTTGTAGAGCCAATCGTAGTCAGCGTCACCCCGAGGACGACAGAGTTCATTGTCATTGAAATGCATGAACAGCAAAATCTTCTCGTATCGTGTCCTGGTCATGGAGGCAAAGAACACGGGCATATGATGAATTGGGTCAGTGGACCAATATGACCGCAACTCACTTTTTTTAGTTATACCCATGAGGAGGGATAGGCCCAGGAAGGTCTTAAATTCGGAGACCGTAATAGGTCTCCAATCTCTGGCAAGGTTCAAATGGGGATTAGCGGCGATGAATTGACCAGCATACAAATTGATTTGGTCCACAATAGATCTATAGAGATATTCAGTGAAAAACAGCGAATAGAAATCAAGGGACGTAAAATCAACTGTTTCTACCTGAATTCAGAGTTGGCCAGTGAATGGGGGAAGTACG
Source organism: Lithobates clamitans (assembly GCA_037952925.1). NCBI lineage: Eukaryota > Metazoa > Chordata > Amphibia > Anura > Ranidae > Lithobates > Lithobates clamitans. The sequence continues at coordinate 814,560 of JBBGZY010000125.1, read as the reverse complement.
GGTGCTGCAGAAGTGGTGGGCTCCCAATTCAGATTGGCAAATGCAGCAGGAAGGGCACTATGGAGTCGACGGGCCTGTCTTTGTCTTCTTGGTGGCTGTGGGACACTAGATGTGCTAGCCACCTCACCAGCTTGAACTACACTTATGGGACTCGCGTTACTGCAGTGCTGGATGTACGACCCGGATGTACTAGGCCGCTGGTGCTTGGCAGTTCACCAGAAGGATGAATTTAAATTTACTGGTACACTAGTGAGAATCACAGAAAAAAAAAGCACCTATCAGCGACTGCTTCAAACACTACCAAAAAAAAATGTTAGCGTTCGCAGGGATCAGGCCTGTTTCTGCAAATGCTGCAGATATGTGTTTAGTGTTTTGTAAGTGACAGTGATCGATTTATACTGCACTTGGGTGGGCTGGGCTGGGCTAGTCTGGGTGGAGGGGCTAAACACAGCTGCTAGCAGGTATCTGGGCTGATCCCGCTAACGCTGCGTCATTGGAAACCCTAAACTATTGGAGACGCTAATATAGTTCTGATCAGGTCAAAGATATCGATCCATTCAGACACTATACTACTAAGGGAGATATATGGTGCGTGCGTGGATGTTAGCGCTACTGGCACTAATCTAACGCTGCCTGGGGCGACGCAGACCCTGACTGATGCTAAAACCTAACCTATATCACCCGCCGGGCAATCAGGGGGGTTAAACCTTTATTGGGTAATATACGGCCGGTGCCCTGATGCTATAATAAAAATAACTAGCTAACCAGCGTCACCTGTGACACTAATATGGTGATCACTGGTGACAGGGAGTGATCAAGGGGTTAAACCTTTATTACGGGGGTTTAGGGGGGTCCCTAGACCTATCTGGGGCTACTACTAAGTACCCTAATGCTGATTAGTGTCACAAATGACACCAGTACAGTGATCAAAGAAAAATATGAAAACTGCACTGGGTGACACAGTGACAGGGAGTGAAGGGGTTAACTGGGGGGGTGATCGGGGGTGAAATGTGTGCATATATTTACTGTGTCAGTGTAGTGTTGGTGCAACTCACGTTTGGATGTCCTCTCTTCTCTCTCTGGAACGGAAAAGAGTTCCACGAGGGGAGATAACATCACTTCCCCTGTTTTTGTTTACACTTACACAGGCAGGGGAGGATTTCATTCGTCAGGACCGATTAGCAGGTGCAGGCCAATGAAATCATTCTGAAACAAATCCGATTGCCGCGGCCGACATAAGGTAACGTCGCTTCGTCCACCCCTGCCATTCTGCCGCAGTAAAACTGCGGCGGCTGGTCAGGAAACGGTTAATGCTGCTTCACATTATTGGAGACAAAGAGAAGTTACTGTTTTCAGTGAGGCAGAAACTGTCTGGTAGACATGCAGTTGAATAAGAAGATCAGTATTCCACAAAGCAGAAGGTTGGCAACATTATTCCAGTGTATTAACCACAAGGTTTACAAGGTTTTAGCAGTGACAGGTGGATTACAATCATAATTGTGGTAATGTCGTAATAACTACCACAGCCTTTATAGTGAATTTTATGCATCATGGTCTGGAGGTGGGCAATTAATATGTATAACTGCTAGACGCCATAAAGGCAGCAAACGATGATATACAAATATGTTTGCAATGGGCTCCAATAGACCTAGTTAATTAAATTGAAGAATGGGATGGTCAGGCAATTTTTTTGGTATTAAAAATTTGGTGTGTACTCCGCTAGGGATGAGCTGAACACCCCCCATGCGAACAGACCAAAAATTTGTGCGATCAAGCGCACCCCGTTAAAGTCTATGGGACTCGAATGTGAAAAATCAAAAGTGCTAATTTTAAAGGCTAATATGCAAGTTATTGTCATAAAAAGTGTTTGGGGACCCGGGTCCTGCCCCAGGGGACATGAATCAATGCAAAAAAAAGTTTTAAAAGCGGACGTTTTTCCGGGAGCAGTCATTTTAATAATGTTTAAAGTGTAACAATAAAAGTGAAATATTCCTTTAAATATCGTGCCTGGGGGGTGTCTACAGTATGCCTGTAAAGTGGTGCATTTTTCCCATGTTTAGAACAGTCCCTTCACAAAATTACATTTCTAAAGGAATAAAAGTCATTTAAAACTGCTTGCCGCTGTAATGCAATGTTGCCCCCCCCAGCCCATTACCAGGCCCTTTGGGTCTGGTATGGATATTAAGATGAACCCCGCACCCAAATTTAAAAAAACAAAGGCATGGGGCCCCCAGGTCCTATATACTCTGAACAGCAGCAGTATACAGGTGATCCCCGGGTTACAAACAAGATAGGGATTGTAGGTTTGTTCTTAAGTTGAATCTGTTTGTAATTTGGAACAGGTACATTTTGTAAGTGTAGCTCCAGCCAAAAAATCTATTTTTAAGCTTTTTGGATAACATAGGGAAGGGTTATTATCACCCCTGTAAAATTTGTTTTGCTGTCTGTGCCCCTGTTCAGAAGATTTCACCTCACTTTCTGTCCCAATGACAATTGGATTATTAGGGAAACAAGGATTGGTGACAAAGCATCAGTGGGGAGACACCTTTTTCCCATATTAACTCTTACAGGAGAGGATTTCCCTTCCTAGGGGTAGATTTCCTCTCACTTCCTGTTGTCTCCCTCCGTTTGCAAGTAGGAGTCGTTTGTAAGTCGGGTGTTGGAAAATAAGGGACCGCCTGTATATACTATACGGCCTGCCCTATACACTCTGTGGAAAATTGGGCCTTAGGTGTTGGTGGTACCAGAACACTATATGCCCTTACAGTTACTCTTGGTGGGCGCTGGAACGGACCCTGCTATGAAATATTATATCAAAAATTGTAATTACATGCCCCTGTTGAACAGGGGCAGAAAAATTGGGCCTTAGGCGGTGGTGGTGGTGGCACAACACTGTAAAGCCTCACAAATACTTTTGTTGAGCGCAGAAACAGGCCCTGCTGTGAAATATTAGATTTAAAATTGTAATTACGCGCCCTCTTGAACACAGGCAGAAAAATTGAGCCTTAGGCGGTGGTGGTGGCACAACACTGTAAAGCCTCACAAATACTTTTGTTGAGCGCAGAAACAGGCCCTGCTGTGAAATATTAGATCAAAAATTGTAATTACAATACAGTGCAGTTGTAGTGCAGTTGCTACCACTTGGCTCACAGGCCACGAAACGAGGGCAAGCAGGCTCTGTGTCTACAGTCAACAGTGCTGGTCATGGACATGGTGCATCCTCTGCTGGTGGCCGTGGGGCACACTTGTCCTTTTTTTCTGCTGCTGGCCGTGTTATTGAGCCAGAACAGGCAGAAGAGTTGGTGGAGTGGATAACAAAGCCGTCCTCATCCTCCTCATCACCCAGGTTTAGAGTAGTTTTCCTTCCTATGCAGCTGCCAAAGCGGCCTATTCCACTGGCTCCTTGTCCACAGTCACTCAACACATGGAGGAGAGGTAAGCTGACAGACAAAGATTACTGCATAACCCTGACAGCTTCGTTCAGTCAGAGGAAAAGCAGTGGAGAAGGTGGCCGGCTGACTGATGCCTGTAGACAATTTTTCAGTCCTCAGCGCCAAGGTCTGATCAGTTCAAACAACCATCGCCAGCGTCTGCATTACATGGTGCAGGAATATCTAGGGGCAAGAGCAGACTTGGAGACCTTTCCAGCAGAGCATCCACTGGGTTACTGGGTCTTGAGGATGGACCACTGTCCAGAACTTGCTCAATATGCAAGTGATCTACTGGCCTGTCCTGCATCCAGCGTTCTTTCTGAACGCTCATTCAGTACTGCTAATAGAGTGCGCCTGTCCACAGACTCCCTTGATAGGCTCACATTTATAAAAATGAATCAGTCTTGGAGTCTTGGATGTTTAACAGGGGCATGTAATTACAATTTCTGATCTAATATTTTACAGCAGGACCCGTTCCTGCACCCAATAAGAGTATCTGTGAGGGGTTACAGTGTTGTGGCACCACCAAAGGCCCAATTTTTCTGCCCCTGTCCCAGCAGCAGAAAAAAAGGACAAGCGTGACCCACGGCCACCTTCAGAAGATGCACCATGTCCATGACCAGCACTATGGACTGTAGACACAGAGCCTGCTTGCCCTATTTTAGTGGCCTGTGAGCGTCTGCCTCTCCTTGGTGGCCTTCCGGACATGATGGGGATTTTGTTTTGTAACACCACACTACACTGTATTGTGTACTGTGTACACCACCAGAAAAGTAGTAGCAACTGCACTATGGGTGCATGGTATTGTGTACACCACCAGAAGTCTAATAGCAACTATGGGTGCACTGTATGTATTGTGTACTGTGTACACCACCAGAAAAGTAGAAGCAACTGCACTAAGGGCACATGGTACTGTGTACACCGCCTGAAGTATATTAGAAACATATACCAGGAATGGCCTGCAGTGAGATATAGCTAAACTGTATGCAGCGGGTATATATATACAGTATCTCACAGAAGTGAGTACACCCCTAAATTTTTTGTAAATATATATTTTTGTATATATATATATATGCAAGACTAACTGTATATATATAAAAAAAAACAGTGCAGCTAACTGAATCACCTGCCTGCCTGAAGTGTATTAGAAAGAGTACACCAGGAATGGCCTGCAGTGAGATATAACTATATATATATATATATATATATATATATATATATATATATATATATATATATATATATATATATATAAAAGACTATCTATATATATATTGAATACACTACAGCTAACTGAATAATCTGCCTGCTCAATCTAAATGAGACTCTCTCTCTGTCCACGCCAACAACACACTACACGGGCCGACGTATAGACGGCCTTATATAGTGTGGGGCATGGACTTAGTCCCTCTGAGCCATGATTGGCGAAAGGAACCCTGCCTTTGGCCAAATATGGCTCTCTTAGCTGAGGGCACTGTGATTGGCCAAAGCATGCAGGTCATGGTGCATGCTCTGGCCAATCATCATACAGCAATGCACTGCGCTCCCGCAGTGCATTTGGGTCATTACGAGCCACTCGAATTTGGCGCAAACGGCCCATAATGTTCGGTTTTCGACGAACGGCGAACAGCCAATGTTCGAGTCGAACTCATGTTCACCCCGAACAGAAAGCTCATCTCTATACTCCGCGCCTATTGTAAACACTAAAAAATCAAGCAAAGCTTCTCCCCTAAATGGTTTTTTTTAATACTCAAAATTTTAATTGTGCAGTGTGCAGAGGGTGCTTTTGTAATAATACGTGGTGATATAGATGTGTATAAACCAAATACAAAATACCATAAATGATATACTAAAAAATACAATAAAGTGGAAAAAAATTTTAATTCATGCATGTGATATAGATAGTTGCTCATAACGATCTAATGGCATTGCAGCCAAAGGGGAATCCTTTTATAGAGGAAGTCCCAAACAAAAGTTCATTTAGTGCTCTATAGAAAATTCTTCTGTGCTGATAGTCTTCCAGAGAAAATAGTGAGTATTCCTTCACCAGACACTGTATAAACATCCCACGTGTTCTAGGTAAATATTCTGCTTACCAGAGAGATTTGACTCCTTTAATTAAAAAGCAAGTCAAAAGAAGCTTTGGCAGGATAATGCCTGCTACATTGGTGTAACCTGGTGATATATGGAACTCTTTCTCTTCAGAGATTATGCATAGGATATGTAAAAGAAATTATGGAATCCCATAGCGTAATCCTATTTATTAAAATGTAATAAAAAAATACAAGAGCCGAGTGGCCACTTACATGTAAATGCGCCTTGACCCAGCACTGGGGCTGCTGGCTTTTCTATGCTGGATGGCGCCTCGCTTCCACCTCCTTGGTTGGCGTGCGTTCCACCAACCCGACCGGAAACAACCAGAGGGACTGGAAATTGCGTAGAGTAATTGGAACTACTTATATAAAAGGAACCACCTTTGGCTGCAATGCCATTAGATCGTTATGAGCAACTATCTATATCACATGCATGAATTTTAATTTTTTCCACTTTATTGTATTTTTTAGTATATTATTTATGGTATTTTATATTTGGTTTATATCACCATGTATTATTACAAAGCGCCCTTTGCACACTACAATTTTTTTTTAGGGCACGCTCATTTAGTAAGGCAGCACACAGAGCGGTAAACCCTAACAGACAGTGAGAGTTCAGATAATTGAAGCCAAATCAGTAAAACATTCGCACTGATTGTTACTGTATTAGGTGTGCATTTTGCACGTCCTTTTTTCTCTTTGCGCTGGTTCAGCAAATAAGCAATGTGTTACAAAACATGATTGGACTCACTTAGTAAAGAGTTCTTATTCTTAAGTGAAGTATCCCAAGTCAACCAATAAAAATGCAAGACCTGTCTTACTTCAGCAGAGGACATTCTAATTGGTTGTTATAAGTTTTGGATCACAAGATTTAGGTTTATTTAAAAAAAAAAAAAAAAATCGGTACCTCTAGCATGAATACCCACTATGTAGGGAGCTGTAGAATAGAGTTTTTTATGCTAGTGTAAGAGTACAGTTTATGGATGCTGTGTTCTGGAAAAAAGCAGGCAGTTATTTACCACAGGAAACATATGCTGGTGACTATTGGCTTTGTACCCTAAGCCTCTTACAACAAATCATTCTAATTCAAATCTTGTCTAATCTTCCAGACACAGTTGACACCCCCATAAGTTTCAGCCAGCTGCTGAGGGTTACTGTAGAAAACTCAATCCTAGGCTTTTCTTTGATAAACTGCACACTCTAGTAAGGAATCCTTTACCGATCAGAGAATGGACAAAGTCGGCACATACGCTGTCATAAAAAAGTGTAATTTCATATTCTCACAGTTTTCAGCATTACTGATTGCACACCAAATCCACCTTAAGGAAAATGGCTCTTTAGGGTGACTTCATTGCATTTATTAATATGGCTGTTTTTCTAGAGAAATGTACTAACATAAGTCCTTCTTTTTACTCTGGCTACATATATTGAATTTGTGATTATAGTTTAAAAAGTTTTACTTTTTTTTTAATTTAAATCGGCTATTTAATGATTAATTTTAGTAACTGTGGTGGAGTGTTCATACCCACATGCATACATTGCAGCAGCAAATACAACCACAAATTCCTATTGGAACAGTTGAACCTAAATGTGTTTAATAAACATGTAGAGCCCAGTATGAACTGGAGTTCCCATCTTTGCTCAGTAGGAATACAAGTGTCCACACTTGTGCCACCTACCCTCCTGCACCAATCACAGTACAGTTGGAAAGGGCACTGCAGATTTTGACTTTAAAAAGCAGTCCATGGCACAAAAACACACATTTCGTTTACATATATCTCTATTCAGTTTTACAGTTTACAGATTGAGTGTAAAATATTGTAGTATGCAATAAATATAATAGAGATAAAATAAAGATATAAAAAAAATTAGGAGAGGGATAGAAGAACAGTCAGAAAAGGGGCAGGGCTGTAAGAAAGAGAGAACAAACAAGTTTCCAAATGTTGGTGTGTTATGCCAAATACATTTTGGAAGATATACAACAGAGTTGGGCTATAGGGGGGTGTTAACAAAGATTTAGTGTGGACAGGGAGGCCAAGGTCATTAGGGTGTCTTAAGGGAGGAGAGGAGTGAACAAAGAATGCAATTCAGATGCTACAGAGAGATGATAATTAGCGCATGGCAGAGTCAAGGCACAAAAAGTTCCTGTAAGCTTGCCAACAAGTCCATGAGCAGCAGGTCTTCTCTGGGTCCTTGCTGTGTGCTGCCACCATGGTTTCCATATTCATCATTTCATTGAGTGTCTGGGCCCATTCTACAATTTGTTGATCTCCAATGATAGAACAATGGTAACGAGTAGCTAAGAGGCAGTGACTTAGGATGCCTTTCCTGATTTTGTATAGGGACCCAGATATCATTGACAGCACAGCCACTCAAGGGGGAGGCTAAAATACCTGATATGCCTGATATGTTATTGTATGTGGTAAAAACCGGCTACCAGATCACCAGTGTGATTAGGCAAAAGTCCTATCAAATGTGCAAGTAGGTAACACACTCCCCTGACCAAATTCAGCAAAAGTTTGTGGTTGATGGGTAGATATGGCTTAGCTCAAAGGGAGTCTGATACCAGAGGGAGAGGATCTTGTAGCTTTTCTTTTTCTGAAAGTAGGAAGACGTAGACCAGGGATCTCCAAACTACGGCCCTCCAGCTGTTACAGAACTACACGTCCCATGAGGCATTGTAAAACTCTTACATTCACAGACATGACTAGGCATGATGCGAATTGTAGCTCCTGAACAACTGGAGGGCCATAGTTTGGAGACCCCTGACGTAGACATTTTATGGGGGAATGAGACATTTCTTCCAGTCTTCTTATAACCCATATTTACTCCCATCAGACTATTTTGGCAAATATTGGTATCAATACATTCAAATACACATTGTGGTTGATTTACTAACGGCCATAGACTGTGCACTTTGCAAGTGCGGTTGCTCCAGAGCTTAGTAAATGAGGTAAAGCTTTACTTTACAATGAATACCCAATCACCTGCAAGGAAATTTTTTTTTTAAAATGCATTTTTCTTGCTGGCACATGATTGGATGATGGAAGTTTGCAGAGCTTCTTCTCATTTACTAAGCTCTAGAGCAACTGCACTTGTAGAGTGCACAGTCTAAGTTGCCATTAGTAAATCAACCCAACTATACTGTATCTATGCAAATAGGTATATGTATATCAATAGATAAAGTGTTAAAAGAATCACAATTCCTACCCCACCTCCAAAACATATGGTGAATAAAATAGCTAAAGATGCAATAGCAGACCAGTACAACTCAAAGCATTATAAGGAAAAATATTCTTTAATGCGTGTCCTTGGCTGCCTAAACTGTAAATTAGTTTTAAAAAGTGTGAACACCTCTTTCTCTTCATAATATAATAAATATGGTTATGAAACCATAACTAATCAAGTAATACGAAGTGCATTACCGAAGTATGAACTTTGGTTAAGAGTTCAACAATTGTTTCTAAACATGTAAAAGCAAATATTTTAAGGCAGTTTAAGACACCCAAAGTCAGAGTGTTAAATGCAAGCATTTAGACTTTGAGGCTTGCAGAACAACCGCTAAAGCATACTTCCGACATTCCCATTAAAATATCTATATCAAAGCCCAGACTGGAGCTAAAGGTTTCCCCAAAAAACTTAATTTAAGTGGAGCGAGGTGTATTAACCCCCTGGGCTCTATTGTTTATATCTGACAGCTATATAGTACTCCCGGAAGACATATATATATATTTCCAGGAGACCAAAGTTGATCTTTCTCAGCTATGCATCTTAAACAGGAGAGTCGCTGCAGTTTCTATGCCCAGCCCTTCCTTCCTCCTGCCCATTCACAGAAGTGAACACATTCACAAAATACCAAGGCTTCTGAGAATGGACAGCAGAGGGGAGGGGCAGGCATAGCTACTCTGAGTGTATCTCCAGCAGAGCAATAAACTTGTCAATTGTAAATAATAGATATAGTCCCAGGAAATGTCATGCAGCTCCTTGGATTTAACTCATATTGTGCCTTCACTTTTTACAAAAAAGGCTGAAATCCTGAAAGTCAACTTTAAACCCAAAAGCAAACATTTATTATATTGCAGCTTACCAATTTTTAGATGTGATGGTCGCATTAGTTTTCTTTTTTAAATCTTTCTTTCCTTTATTTTTATCTGGTGATGTGGCCATTATGTCTGATGTTTTTCAACAGAACAAGCTCTCTTGCAAATTTAGCACTTTATGCCCCGCACACACGGTCGGACATTGATCGGACATTCCGACAACAAAATCCTAGGATTTTTTCCGACGGATGTTGGCTCAAACTTGTCTTGCATACACACGGTCACACAAAGTTGCCGGAAAATCCGATCGTTCTGAACGCGGTGAAACACGTACGTCGGGACTATAAACGGGGCAGCAGCCAATAGCTTTCATCTCTTTATTTATTCTGAGCATGCGTGGCACTTTGTGTGTCGGATTTGTGAACACACGATCGGAAATTCGGATTTTGTTGTCGGAAAATTTTATAGCCTGCTCTCAAACTTTGTGTGTCGGAAAATCCGATGGAAAATGTGTGATGGAGCCTACACACGGTCGGAATTTCCGACAACAAGGTCCTATCACACATTTTCCGTCGGAAAATCCGACCGTGTGTATGGGGCATTAGAGTGTTGGGACAAATCATTTACCACCACTTATAATGATCAGTTTCATGTATTTATCTAAATAAAAAAGGTTGCTGTAACTGTTTGTGTAACTGCAGCGTGAGTTGGAGTTTGGCTTCAATTTGTTAGTTCATCTAAATCTGCTAGTACATCTAACACTAACATCCCCCCAGACTGACAATGCTGCTGCCCAAAGGTGCCCCCGTGCTCATTCATCCAATTTGGGGTCACTCTAATTTAGGAGGTGTTTTTTGGCCAGAGGGGAAAATCCTAAGAAAACAAAATGAATGCAGCCATCACATCTAATGATTGGTAAGCTGCAATATATTACATTTTGGTTTTGGATGTATAACCACTTTAACTATTGCTAACTAGCATGTATTATAAGATTTCCTGTGGAGTATGTCAGTATTCCGATACTGTCATTGGTATGTGTGCCCAGGTTAGAAAGTACAATGTACATTGGTTTGATGACAAATATATTTAAACTACAGGAGTAGAGAGGGCTCATGGTTAACGGCTGTTCCCCTTAGGTGAACATGGTATAACAGTGACAGGACTAGCAATGTGTCTTATCTCTGTGCTCTCTAGACCTTCATCTCTTACTGCTTTTGACTTAGAAACATTTTGTATATGCTGGACAGCTCAAACATGATTTTTTTTCAGCTGAACCTCTAGCTCTGCAGAGTCCTGGATGACTGCACTGAATACTAATGTTTCCCAGACTGACAAAGTGTGCAGCACCTGACTATATAATCTGTGCTTTGACATTTTGGGCATCAATCACTAGGAGGAGACCACCCAGCTGCTTACTCATTTACATTGCATTAGGTGACCTAAACACGTGTACAGTATATCCACTCTATCCAGTATAGCACAATTGATAATGAATTATATTTGCATTGCAGTTTTACAGCACTTTGTTTGCATCTAGAGACAGTTGCTACACGGTTGGGTATAAGTCATCTCTACCTTGATTGCATTTTATGTGCACCTCAAAGAATTTAGCTTGTGATAAATGAACCTGCGTAGAATAAAATAGTCAGTTCACAAAAGCATATTGTATGAGCTTTTTGTATTTCCACACATATTTTGCTCATTTTAATGCTCACATTTTTCTTCTTTTTATACATATAATACCACATGCATCAGACAAATTTAGTGCATGCACTTGATTACTTACTGCAAACACATAAGGGTTGATTTACTAAAGGCAAATGGACTGTGCAGTTACCCTCTGCAAGTGCAGTTGCTCCAGAGCTTATTAAATGAGGTAAAGCTTCACTTTGCAAAGAGTACCCAATCACGTGCAAGGAAAATTAAAAAAAAACAACATTTTTTCTTGCACATGATTGGATGATGGAAGTCAGCAGAGCTTCTGCTCATTTACTCAGCTTTGGAGCAGCCGCACTCGCAGAATGCAACTGCACTTTGCAAAGTGCACAGTCTTTTTGCCCTTAGTAAATCAACCCCATAATCTTATCAGCTTTTTTATTCAAATGTCGGCATTTCCCAAAGAATATTAAATGTTTTTTTTTCTCCTTAAAATTCTTGTGGCTTCAGGATGATAATGACTGTCATTTTTATGGGGTGCCTATTAAGCCCCATGTGGTGACAGTTAAATATTCATTTCATGCAGAATAATAATGATTCAACGCTGATGCAATATTCAGTTTTGGTAATTAAAAACTTACTTGATGTGCAATAAAATTAACAGCGTTTGAAAAAAGGATCAACATTCAAGAGATACATAAATAACAAGATTTGTATGGGACTTTATAGGCATTCATTGATGTGTGTACACACAAATATAAGATCAAATAATTTTATTTTATACAGTAAATGGTAAAAACTTTTACATATAAAACAAAGCAAAGATGATGACAATACAAATGCTCAAAAAATTGTTGTTATTTAGTAGGTCCCAATAGTCCCACAAATCCTCCAACTGCCTATAATAGAGGAGATTTTAGCTTCTACCATGCTGTTTGTAAGAAACAAAAATATATTAGGCAAAAAAAAAACTTAGGGAAAAAATTTCAAGCTCAAAGGTTGGCTCAGGACATGTTTACCCAGACCAATATAACTTCCAAATGGAGAACAACCATCTTATATGAAACTGTTACAAGGAGTCAATGCCGCACCTAGATTATGCTGTGCAGTTCTGGGCACCAGTCCTAAGGAAGGATGTACTAGAAATGGAGCGAGTACAAAGAAGGGCAACAAAGCTAATAAAGGGTCTGGAGGATATTAGTTACGAAGAAAGGTTGCGAGCACTGAACTTATTCTCTCTGGAGAAGAGACGCTTGAGAGCAGATATGATTTCAATATACAAATACCAAACTGGTGACCCCACAATAGGGAAAAAACTTTTTCGCAGAAGAGAGTTTAACAAGACTCATGGCCACTCATTAAAATTAGAAGAAAAGAGGTTTAACCTTAAACTACGTAGAGGGTTCTTTACTGTAAGAGCGGCAAGGATGTGGAATTCCCTTCCACAGGCGGTGGTCTCAGTGGGGAGCATCGATAGTTTCAAGAAACTATTAGATAAGCACCTGAATGACCACAACATACAGGGATATACAATGTAATACTGACACATAATCACACACATAGGTTGGACTTGATGGATTTGTGTCTTTTTTCAACCTCACCTACTATGTAACTATCTAACTATTAACGCAATAATGATCTCTGAGAGAAGTCAAGCAATTCGACTTCAGAATAACCATCCTAAAATTTGGCAACCCTGTCTGGACCTTTATGGAGATAGTGGTCTAGATGGACCAAATTCAACTGTTCCTTTTCTTAAAACATACTTCGTTATTGGCCTTATACTTTTTCACAATAATGTTTACCCCCCTGTGTGGGTACTATAGTGAATGTTTGAGTTTTATATACTCTTATACCCTATGAAGCCTTTTGAAATGAAAAGAATCAAGATTATTAAACCATCAGTTTCTACAAAGCAAGTTGGACTTTGCCAGTGAAGCTCTGCTGACTTCTATCATCAAATCCAACAAAAATGTTTGTTTTTTTCATTTTCCCTCATTGGGTATTTTTTGTAGAATAAAATCTCACCATAGCTGTGGTGAAAATCCCCTTTCAAAGTGCAACTTCCCTTGCAAAGTGAACAGAACGTTTTGCTTTTAGCAAGTCAACCCCTATGTTGCTAACTAAATTCATCTTTACTAAAATGTAAGACAGCTTACATACCAGGGACCCATCTGTTATTTCTGTCTGCAGTATTGTGTCCTGACCCACTTTGTCTCTTGACCTCTTCTGCAATGCAGCCTCCTGGCAGCAGTATATATTCTAAAGGCTTAAATGCCACTTTGCAATGGTTTACTATAGGTTTGTTGGAAATCATATGTACATAATGAAAAAAACAGCAAGGCTGTGTCAGGGCACTTCACTACTGTGCAAACAAATTGTAAACATTGCGATGGTATGATAGGGTAAACGGAATAGCCATTTCATTTATCAAACATTTATTTATGATTATCAAAACATGTATTTCTGATTAAGCATATATATTTGATGCAAATTGTTAGAAGTCATATTGTGTAACAGCTGTTGTGTTCAATTGCTATTTACATCTTCATTTGTAAGATTGCTATCTTGGCCTTTGGAAGACCTGTTCAGCCAACCAGCCTTGGAAGTGACAAACTTATCTGAATGACCATTTGCATATCAATGAATGGTGACCAAAGACTCAAATGGGACTTCAAAATAATTTAGTTAGCCAGGTGCCATCCCTTCAGAATGTACAAATTGTAATAGAAAATCCTTACTCAGACAGAGCAATTCTTTTGAAACCAACACTATATACTGTGATGCTGCTAAAAAAGAAAACCCTTGGGGGGTACTTTTCCATATTGCAATTTTTTTCGGGGTGTACAGCCTCTTCATTTATAAATGTATGATTTCTCTATTTCCCTTACAACCTTTTACCTCCCGGGGTTTGTGACAGGATGTAGCAGGATGTGGAGTGGCACAGGTGCCTGTGGTAGGTCAGGATACCAGATGACAGTTGTGGATGTAGGACTGGAACTTGGGCAGAATGCTGTCACACAGATGAAAAAAAGAGAAAGGCTCTGACAAAGAGCAGTAAACAGTGTGTGCCACATCCCATGAGTCTGAAAAAGACCAAAAAAAAATCCCCTATGGTGGGATTTTCCAGGCACGACCATAAATAATACAGTATAAGTACAAAAATAGTTTTTATTACAAAATTCGAAGAAAGTAGATAATTTAACAAAATATACAAATCAAATACAGAAACTTTGTACAATTGGATACTTCAAAAGCAGAGTACATATCGTTAAGAATACAAATAGCATAACAATGGAGAAAAGACCAAAGGTCGGGATATAATAAGTCTCACTGAACCGACGCGTTTCAGAGAATCCTTCATCAGGGTTCACCAAGTGAGAGTTACCATCTATGGGATTACAGAGTAAGAGAAAGTAATTAACATCACACACAAAGCAGATGACAGTCCCCCCACACTCAGTGAAGGTATGTGTGAAAGTCATACTCACTTCCAAAGTACAAATGCAGCTTGGTCACCTTCTTGCCCCCAGCCTGTGTTTGAAAGTAAGGCCTGTTTCACATGGGCTTCAGCTTGTACAAGAGCAGTGTGAACAGCAAGCTTTTATGATATTTTCAGCAAGCTTTTCCCAAGATTTCAGCAAGCTTCGAGCAGCTATTTCTAAGCCTTTAAAGCGCCTTTCAGATCCTGTTTGGAAATCTTATACACAGATCCTAATGGGAGTGCTGATTGCCACTTTAAACAAGCTGCTTTCAGGCTTCAGCAGGTTTTGAACAAGCTTCAGGTAGTGCTAAAGCCTGCTAGCAGCTTGTTTAAAGTGACAATCAACACTCCCTTTAGGATCTGTGTTCAGGCTGCTTTAAAAGCTTTAACAAAGCTTGCTAAAAGCTCTGCTAATGCTTTGTAAAAGTTTATTGTTCACACTACTCTTGTACAAACTGAAGGCTGTGTGAAAGTGGACTAAAGGAGCATTGGAATCCCAATAAATCATGTTCAATACCTAATTGGCTCCTAATGCTGTCTCATACCTGCTGCACAGGGTATCACAAGAGGCTGATATCAAGACAGATTTAGGTGCTTATACTGGCTGCATTAAAAAATCATTTTTTTATGTTTTCATGATCATATAACTGCATTGTTTGTTGTATTTGTATATCTGTCTGGACTTCAGCTTTAGGTGTTCATAGTCAAATCTAATAATTATGTGGCCACCTGTGTTGACCAGCCATGTCTCGGTAGCCATGCTCCTTGGTTACAATGCTGCCAGTTATACCTTGTTTTGGAAAGTCACAAGTACAGCTGGTTGCCTTCTTCATTAGATCATTTGAATGAGCAAAAACACATTACCTTGCAAATAGTTTGCATTTGGCGTTAGTGTGACAGGACTGAATCTTATGTCAGCTTGGATTCCTTAATTCCATGTTTGCCTATTTTTCTCCAAACAGAAGAAGATGGCAGAGACTCGTACAGAACTGCATAGAAAACATAATTTACTGGCCGCCACTTATTTTGCAGTTTAAGCTTTCATAAATAATACATTAATGGATGCGCTGCTGTTTAAGAAGCTGCAATCCCTACCATTCTCATTAGCACTATGTGGTGTTATTTTTCACAGCGGCACTTCTGTGGGAATTTGCCATCTTTGTTAACAGGCTGGAATTGATGGCTTTACGTGCGAAGGGTGCATTAGCGGCATTCTGTGCTTTTACAGCTGTCTACTTAACCGCCCGACATATTTCAATACATTAAAATTAAGGGAGTTATTACTTTGTAGTAAAATAAAGCCATAATATTGTTTTAAGACCCCCAAACTCTTCCTGTGGAAATGTAACAAAGCAGTTTTACATTAACTGCTACATGACTAATATAGCTCAGTGTTCTTTAATACAATTGTATATTACAACCAAAAGGAGCAATACGGATATACACAAAGCATAGTAAGCAGACGCTGATTATATGGCTGTCTAAAGTGGAAACTGATAAGTCAACGTTCTGATTCATTTTATGGATATATTTTATTTATAAGAAGTGTCGTGTACAGTGGGGAAAGAAACCAGACTAGTGTTGGTTACAAGCCCATAATTTTAAGGTAAAGTCTTCATTTTGCATAATACCCATAATACCCTCCCTCGACACACATATACGCTTGCAAAATTCCTCTTACTTATTCATATATACTGTGTGACAGGCTAGGCTACCTCTGCCTTGTTAGGAAATTCTAGTCTGACATTTATAATCCAAGTGATAGTTAAAATCCAACCTCAATATTTTAGCAAAGGGAAGGAGAATTGTAACCACATGGTTGACATACCATGGAGAAAACCATTTGTAAAAACAAAAAAAAAGTGATTTAGTATTTGCTGCAGGCGAGGGGGCAACTAGGAATATATATCAGATATATTAGGAAAAAAGATTTACAAGGAAACCATTTATATATTATTGATGGAAAACTGTAATGTCTTTTTATATGGTTACTAAGAGGAGGAGCTACATTTTAAAATAGACCGACCAGATACTGTAAGTCTGCATGAATCAATTCCTGACACAAAATACAGCAACAGTATAATTTTCCAAACAACTACTTGAGCTCTGTTCCAGTGACTTTGTGGCTGTTTCACTAAAGACAAATAGGTTGCTCAGGTTGCAAGTGTATTTTTGCTTTGCAAGGATATTTTCTTTAACATTGTGAATGTGGAAAAAGTTTGCAAAGAATACTCAATCATGTGAAAGGAATTTTTTTTTAAAAAGTGCATTTTTGCTTGCACATGATTGGATGATGAAGATCAGCAGAACGTCACCTCATTCACTAAGCTAGGCAGAAAATTCCCTTGCAAAGTGAAAGTTCCCCTGTAAAGTGAACAGCCTATTTGCCTTTAGTAAATCAACTTCTTTACCCTGACCAGGTGTCTCCAAACTTTTCAAACAAAGGGCCAGTTTATTGTCCCTCAGACCTTAGGAGGGCCAGATTGTGGCCAGTGGGGGAAGAAAATGTCCCAGGCCTAGCATCGGTGAGAAAAAATATGGCCTCAGGGTGTGTGGTCAGTAGGAGTAGTGCCCCTATTAGTAGGAGGGATAGTATCCCATCATTGGTATCAGTGGAAGAATTAGTGCCCCATTGTTGGTGTCAGTGGGTGGAATGGAGCCCCAAGGGCTTGTCAAAGGCTAATAAAAAGGCCACATCTGGCCCTCAACTACTTGAGCTCAATTCCAGTGACTTTGTGGCTGTTTCACTAAAGGCAAATAGGTTGCTCAGGTTGCAAGGGTATTTTCGCTTTGCAAGGATATTTTCTTTAGCATTGTGAATGTGGAGAAAGTTTGCAAAGAATACTCAATCATGTGAAAGAATTTTTTTTTTTTTTAAAGTGCATTTTTGCTTGCACATGATTGGATGATGAAGATCAACAGAACGTCGCCTCATTCACTGAGGCCACATCTGGCCCTTGGGCCACAGTTTGGAGACCCCTGACCTAGACTGAGATGATATCAACTCCAATATTGCTGCTGTGCAGCAAATTACAAGGTGAGAGGCCACAGCATGACACTGATCAGTGTCATATATTATTGAACACAGCCAAGAACTTCTCAGGCAACAGCATTAAAGCTGGCCATACACTGAATGAAATTTCAATCAGTGTGTGGAGGCTCTGCTCTACAGAAGTCAATTGTTTGATCAGCTTCTGACGAAGGGACATTTTTGAACATTTTCCTTGTTCAGCAGCTAGAGCAAATCAGCTGCAGTCACTGATCAGTGTATTCTGACAGCAGTGGGTACCAACGTCAGAATACAATGTCCCAATAGGTGAGGATTCCTCCATCCGCCTTATTTGCCTACTGGCTGAGCGAAAATAAAAAACTAACTGTATATGGCCAGTTTTACACGATTGTGTCATCTCTGTCCAGCATCTCAGCCCAGAAAGTAGATGATGCCTGAAGACAGATGGCACTGTTTTCTGAAAAGAAAAACAGATAACGGTATTATCAGCGGAATCATTGTGAATCCTGAAAGATAAAAACACTTGTGAGTGTTAAATTGGCTGAAATTACTGCACTTACCATGCAACAGTGAGATATTTATATATACTTGCCACATATGGTATATACTTTTCGTTTTCATAGCACTGCACTTTTATTCATTAACTTATTAGTGTTACACTAACACATTACTTATGCATTGTACATGAAAAAAGAGATGTAAAATGAGAACCAAAGTTCTGATCATCAGAGTTCACCATGTAAACTGATAACTAGGATATGATGTGAGTGATTAGAAGAGATTTTCATTCACCATGGACCAGTTGTGGTCTGCCGCATCTGGGTGTATCCTTTGCCATACAATAGCATTACCATGAGTAGAAGCTAGCACATGTTGAGTTGACTAAAGCTGGATATATACATATCGAAATTCAGCTGGTTGAGCAGGAACCAGATGAATTTCAACCTGTGTTCAGCCCTGTCTGTTCAACAGAAGGCAATCGTTAGACCGGCTTCTGTCAAATAATCCTACTGTTAAACCAGCATTCAATCAGTCGCTGCAGTTCAGTGTATTCTGACATGGGGGGGTGCCCTCTGTAAGAATACAGTAGCACAGCGGGAAAGAACCCCGCATCCACATCACCTTTGTTGATGCAGGAATTTGTGTTCTTTTTCATTCAGCTTACTGGTTGATTGTAAAAAACAAAACAAAAACAGTGAATTCCCAGCTTAGATAAACCCTATAGACCTTTGGTGATAAGGTGAGAGAGATACATCTGTATTATATGTACATATTTATATAAAAAATTAAAATTTGTTAAATTACTACCCATCAGTTAAACTGGTGACAATAGCAAGTAGAAAGCAATGTTCTCCAAGGACAGAGCTGCCAAACTTATTTTTACTGAGTCCCTCAAATACAGTACATCCGCAATAGTATCCTACAAGGGGGCATTGCAGTATGCAAACCAGACACTACCACCAGTTCTCTGAGATAAAACTGCAAAGGTGCATTAATGGTATATTTGTGGCACTTTCATTTACGGTTACCTCAAGTAACTTACCTGCAAATAGATCAAGGCATAGTGTTCAGGTTTAAAGCCATCAAACAATCTCTGAGATATTAAAGTGGACCTATACTGTGAACCATTTAACCTTCTGAAAGTAAAAAGTCCTCCCTATAAGCATGTATTATTAAATGCTAATCTTCCCTTTATAAACTACACACAGTAGTCAGTGAGCTGTCATTGCACTGTCCAGTGAGATTGCACAATAGAAACTTTTTACATAGTTACAATTTATTTATTTAATTTTTATCAGAAAACAGCTTTATTAAAGAGGAACTAAACCCTGATGGGTTTTACTTCCTCCTTATTTCCCTGCAAAGGTAAAGCATAATGGACTACTATGCATCGCATAGTAGCCCATTATGTGTCACTTACCTGAAACCAAAGCCTGCAATGTCACCGCTGTCCCCGCTAGCAGCGAGCGTCCATCTTCACCCCTCTTCCTTCCGGGGGTGCAAACTCCGGCTCTGTGACTGGCCGGAGTCGCGTGACATCATGCCAGTCATGTCATGACCCCTTTAGAAATGGCACGATCTGCCCTTTCTAAAGTGCGCATTCGGCATAGACATCGGCGCACAGCTTTATTGTAAATATCTCCTAAACCGTGAAGGTTTAGGAGATATTCCCAATACCTACAGGTAAGCCTTAATATAGGCTTACCTGTAGATAAAAGTGGTTGTACATGGTGTACAACCACTTTAAGAAAACATACATGGTACAAATATCAAAGGAGAAAGAAAAAAAATAAGTGATACAGTTTATGACATCATTAATCAAAACATTAAGCATTAAGGACCATGTTCTATCATTAAGCATGGGTATGGTCACAGATAACATACCAATTAGTGAAATAACGAAGTCATGATGAGCACACATAGGCAGCAACCAACACTGTAGAAAAATGAAACAGAAAATTTACCAACAATACATTTCCCACCATGGGATAGCCATCTATCCCAGATCGTTTTATATTTGTGTGGGCATCCCCTATGTTTGTTGATAATTTTTTTATATCGGAGTGTGGCATTGACATCCCTCTTACAAGCCTGGATTGAGGTGGGGCGTTGCTTGCATCCAATTCCGTGCCACCCTCTTCCTGGCCATGAAAAGCTTTTAATGCAAGAATATAGCAAGGAATTTGTCAATGCCCAGGTCTGGAAGTAAGCCAATTAGGCATTACTAGGTCCAGGGCAATCGGTACCATTTCATCGTGTAGGAAGCGGGTCATCTGAAGCCAATATTTCTGGATAATCAGGCAAGCCCAAGCAAGTGATAGAAGGTGCTGGGGACTGAGACACATAGAGGACACATTCGATTGCAGTTAGGTTGTTATTGGGAAATCTGCTGGGGAGTGAGATAAGCCTGGTGTATGATGTACAATTGTGTTAACTGGTCTGATATTCTAGGAAAAACTGTTTTGGAAATGTCCAGAATCTTTTCCCAATCTGTGTCTTCTATGGCTCCAAGCTCAGCTTCTCAGCTTACCATCTCATTCTAATTGTATATGCTAGTTGTGTGGAATTGGGAAGGCAAATAATGGCGTAGAGAGAGAGAGGTCAGTTTAGTGGGATCTGGGCTAAGTATAACATCTAATACAGAGGGAGTGGACATGAAGGGGTAGGAAGCAGGGAACTGGGTGCACAGAGCATGATGAAGTTAAAGGTGATTTCGGACATACAGTAGTTACACATTTAGATTGGAAAAAGACATTTGAATGTTCTATGTCAACCAACAGAAAAATAAATATATAGAAAACCTTCATGGTTGATCAAGAAAAAAAAAAAAAAACCTATAAAGCATGGTCCAATTTTCTCCAGCCAGGGAAAACCTAATTTGTTCCTGATCCCCCAGAAGGGATTCGAATAATCTCTGGATCAGCTACCCCTGGTGTTATTACCAATAAATATTAGTATCTGGTTATATTTTGTGCATTTAGGAATGTATTCAGCTCTTTTTAAAACAATCTACTGAGCTGGCCAGAACTAGTTGCTGTGGGAGTCCATTCTGCATTTTTGCAGCTCTTACTGTGAAGAAGCCTTCCATATGTGGAGGTTAAATCTGTTTTCCTCCAGAATGTTAAGAATGCCACCTTGTCCTCTGTAATGACCTGAAAGTGAATAACTCTATACCAAGTTCACTGTATGGACCATTTATGAATATGAGTACTGGTTGACTAGTTTAAATAAAGTGATTACTGAAGCTTTCTGTGGTCTGTCAGCCAAGGAATGCAGTTTCAGGCAGGTAATTATATTTTCTGTCCAGCTCGAAGGTCAAGTTATTCTAAATTTACCTTAATTTTTGTTGTGTTTGATTCACCTGTAAATCCTAATGCTTCCATATGTGATACCTAACCATTACATCAGTATTTGTATTCATCCATTGCATACAATCTAAGTCTCTGTAACACCGCTTATTGCAGCTTACCTATTGTCATTTAAACAAAATGTACCCTGCAATTGTCTTGTCTGCAATGTTTTTTGATGAAGGATATTAATTATCCTGCTAATATGAAATGTCATTGCCCTAACCAATCACCATTAGAATACCTTATATAGTGATAGAGTATTGTACCACGTTAGCCATCAATTAATGCAGAAGGTTTAACCACTTTAAGACCGGGCCTATTTTTCAAACTTGTTTACAAGTTAAAATTATTTTTTTTTGCTAGAAAATTACTTAGAACTCCAAACAGTATATATATTTTTTCTAACACCCTAGAGAATAAAATGGCGGTCGTTGCAATACTTTCTGTCACACCGTATTTGTGCAGCGGTCTTACAAGCGCACTTTTTTTGGAAAAAATACACTTTTTTTAAATTAAAAAATAAGACAACAGTAAAGTTAGCCCATTTTTTTATATTGTGAAAGATAATGTTACGTTGAGTAAATTGATACCCAACATGTCAAGCTTCAAAATTGCGGCTTTTACACTTTATTTTTCAATATATATCTTTTTAGCGCAGCGTTAACCCTTTGGGTTCTTTATTAAGCTTGAAAATTGTGCCTGCTCGTGGAATGGCGACAAACTTTTACCCTTAAAAATCTCCATATGCAACATTTAAAAAATTCTACAGGTTGCATGTTTTCAGTTACAGAGGAGCTCTAGGGCTAGAATTATTGCTCTTGCTCTAACGATCACGGTGATACCTCACATGTGTGATTTGAACACCGTTTTCATATGCGGGCACTGCTCACGTATGCGTTCGCTTCTGCACGCGAGCTTGGCAGGACGGGGTGCGTTTAAAAATGTATTTATTTTTTTCTTATTTATGTTACCTTTTATTTTTTATTTTTACACTGTTCTTTAAAAAAAAAATGTGTCACTTTTATTCCTATTACAAGGAATGTAAACATTCCTTGTAATAGAAAAAAAGCATGACAGGACCTCTTAAATATGAGATATGGGGTCAAAAAGACCTCAGATCTCATATTTACACAAAAATGCAATAAAAAAAATGTTTTTTGAAAATTTTTTTTTTTAAATGTTGCTTTAGGAGCTATGGGCGGAAGTGACGTTTTGACTTCACTTCCACCCTGTATTGGTATGGAGCTAGGTGGGGGCATATTCGCCTCACTCAGCTCCATACCACAGAGGACACAGGATGCGATTGCCTCTGCCACTACCGACGGCTCCGGTAAACGGCGGAGGGGTGCCAGAGCGCGGCGGAGGGGTGCCAGAGCACGGCGGGAGGGGGGGCACTGTCCCACTGCCGATAAAAGTGATCTTGCAGTGAATCCGCTGCAGAAACCACTTTTATCTGAAAGCGGGCCGTCTGCTGAAGAAGAGGATACCGGGGTTATGGCAGTTAGCTGCTGCTATAACAACGATATTCCTCTTTAAACAGCCAACGTATAACGATGGCGGGCGGTCCGTAAGTGGTTAAGTGATATTCTTTATTGGCTAACTTAAAGTATAACTAAAGGCAAATTTTTTTATTTTATTTTTTTGGATAGAGTGGAGAGGGACTATTACGCTTGTCAGTTTTTATTGCTGTCTGTGCCTACGTTAAGGATATTCACCCTCTCTATTTGTCCTGTGTACCATCATCATTGAAAGTGAAAGTAAAAGAAAATTCCAAATTTTGGGTTGTCCCTTTAGAAAAGTAATAGAGGGGACATCTTCCAATGGGGAGACCTGGGGTCCCCAAGAGATTCTGTTAATTTGCAGGGATTTCCTCTCACTTTCTGTTTGGCTATGGGACAGGAAGTGAAGGGAACTCTTGCAAGGGGACACAAATTGTAAAAAAAAAAAAAAAGAAATCTGGCTCTTTGGACCTGCTTTATCCAAAATGAAAAAAAAATTAAAATTTGCCTATTGTTCTACTTTAAGGTATTAAAGATGCAAACTTTTGTGATGCCTCAGATCCTTTCATCAAGCGTTAGACAATAAATGTATAGAGTATCACCTTTCTGCATTACCAAAAACATAATTTAGATGAACATGAGCATTTCAGTGTTATTCATATATTTTCTTTCCTTGTCAATGGTAATAGACTTCCTTTACTTGATTGGTTTGGGGTATAGGTTTTTGGTTCATTGGCTGAATATGAACTCACTTTAATTATTTAACACAGCTCTTTGTCCTTTCTTTACCCTACTAGACCACCGCTCTTGATAAGGAGAGGCAGGTTTTCAGACGAAGACGCAACCAGGATGTGAGAAGGCGGTTCATGGCCCAGCCAGCTGCACCAGAACTCACTTCAGAATCAGAGGACTATTCACCAAGCTCATCTGAGACTGTTCGCTCACCTAACTCACCCTTTTAAGGAAACACTTTAAATCTTGGCTTAACCCTTCGAGACGTCAGAATGGAAGCCGTTTAGAAATCTGTTGTGGACATTACAATTTATGATGTTTCTAGGTGTGAAAGAGAGAGCAAGTAAGGCGGGTGAAAGCATGATATCTTTTTGGATGTCTTCAGCACTATAGGGTAAATGTTTATGTGTTAAATTTACTGATGAATGAATGACAAGGCTGCAAAATTCCTTGCGGCCAACTGCAGAGAGAACATAGGTTTGGCGCTCAGTAAAATTACGACCTTTGAGCAGATATGGAAACATGTTTGACTGTGAAAGAATTAGTGAAAGAGCAGGTTATAACACAGAGATCCTTTTATGACATTCAATAGTTCAGAGGTAAGTTGTGTTCATTTATTCACAGCTGAGGTAGGTCATGATGGGTTATGATTTTAATGGTTCTAAAAAACAATCAGAATTGGAGAAGCTCAGACTCTGAGTGTATGCATGCTTGAACACAGATATATCCTTAAAAATACAGTTGCTAGAATGGATTTTGCACCTTCATGTGCTTTAATTTATTTTTTTACAGAGCAAAAAAGCCTTGCAGCATTTGCTTTTCCTTTCTAGTCTTCTTCTGCAAAGAACAAAATTGTTTATTTTTGTTGCCCTGTGATACCACACAACTTTTTTTTTTGTAAATAACTATATGATGCAGGACAACAAACAGTAAGCAAATTGTACTGATGATATGTAAATCTCGCTTAAAAGCACAAATATAAGCTGTAAGGAAAAGGAAGAGTACCTGTACCAACCAGATGAATAAAGTTAGTTGAGGGACAGTATTTTAATGGGGATATACAGCTAGACAATACAGGGTTTCTCAGCCTACGGCATACATACAGAAACAAGGCTGTGCTTGTTTTTTTTTCAAAACTAGGCAGGGATATATGGCAGTAATTGTTTTATGAGACATAGGGGTTGATTTACTACAACTGGTGAGTGCAAACTCTGGTGCAGATTTACTTTTTCTCATCAGCAGCATATAGCAGTCTTGTGACTTCTCTCAGTGTCCAACCGAGCACCGGTTAAAGCTTGTAGGAGGAGTTTTTATTCTCCTATAACTGTCCTATGATGCTGCATGACTCCTGACCCTTTGTCTGGATAGTGCTGTTTGGCTCTGTGCTGATCACATGCACCCACCCAAGAAGAAAAAAACTCTAGCAATACACACCAAACTGAGCATGTGCAGAGTGCCCCCAAGGCTCTGTACTATCAGCAAATGGATTGGGGACAGTAAAAGAGGAGGAAGATCAGAGAAGACAGGATCAAACAGCATTTTTACACAGTGCAGAGGATTAACCCCTTAGGTTCCACAGCATTCTTTACTGCATATACAGACTGATTTTACTGTTGTGGGTTTAGTAACACTTTAATTGAACAAGCTAAGATTGGAAGCTGACCAGATGTAGCATTCTCCAGTTTTAGTAAGTCAACCCCTGTGCTTATTGTTATTTTTCGGTTATTGTTCCCTATGTTTTCCTAATTATTAGGCATAAACAAGCTATTGAGACTGATTCACCAGTTACAAATTGCAGTCCCTTATGAATCAAAACATAATGAAGAATGGGAGTTGGACAAAAGAAATTAGCTTATAGGATGTGCTCCACATTGCTTAGGCAAACAATAAAAATCTATAAATAATCGGTCGGTGAAAAAAATAGGCCACCTTTGATGACCTCTGTTCTAACATGCTAGTTTTTCAGATATACTGGAATAAGATGCAGATCAAACATCTGGATTTGACCTTGACTTTACTTGATTGTTACTTGTTCCTGGTCAATAACTCAGACCAGGTCAACAACTCAGGCAACTTACAAGATGGTAGGCTATGTATTTCCCTTGTGAACCTTTTTTTTTCAACGGCAATAGCATTGCTTGTTTCTGTAATTTGCATATTTGTGTTTAAAATAGTTATCATAATTTTTTATTACATCCCCATTTTTCTCATAAATATAAGTGGGCAACCACAGTGGATAGAAAGGGAGGAGTTTGTGGAATAAAATTAATTTACTGCTATTTGAGTGCCTAGGTCCTAAAAAATAAATGACACTCTGGACACAAATACTACAGCTTAAAAAGCAAAAATCTGAATTAAAAATCTTGATGCGTAATTAAATGATATTACAAATACACTGTATATGTTAAATATATATATACCTATACTGTACACAGGGCGATTCTATTAATGGATTTGTAACCAAGCCAACCAAATTTGTCTTAAACATTTCACCAACTCAGTCTAGGTGGATCCTGGTGGGCACAATGAGCTCCTTTGACGTCTTTTTACTAATAAGAACCCTATGATCCCAATCCATTTGTCAAATCACATTCCATGCCGTGGCCCTCAAGGCTCAAAATCTTAAGTCAAGCAGGTGGTCAACTGAATTTTCAGGTGGCCACTTAAAACTAAGCTATCTGTTTTAGGTGGATGTACACTTTAAGTTAGGATTTCTATTTTTATTTTCCCATAGTCTGATGGAGTGTTTGAAATGCAATAGGATCACTGAGCCCTTAAATACCTACAGGCCCCTGCTGACCCTTCTGTTGTTGTACAATGACAGTTTCCAGCATGTCCTGCCGCCACACAGAATTCTGATTTGGCCAATAGTGACCTCCAGTTGTGGATTGACAGTTCCCAGAATACTCTGCCTGTCACACAGAATTGTGGGAATGACTTCATGTTGTCAATTCCTGGTTTCCACATATGAATAGGTACCTGATAGGAACCAGTGGAGACATCCTGTTGTCTTTTAAATTTACAGGTAATGTAAGTAATAACTAATATCATGATACAAAAGAAAACGCAACACATTCACCAGTTTTAATCTATGTATTGTAGCAGTACCTCAGTTTTTAAATCAGCGATCTTTATTTAATGAGGCAAAAATAAATGTGCAAATTGTAGTAAATCAGAACAGCCAATTAGCAATCATTATATCATTGTTCTAGCTGCTTTAGCCCAATGAAAGGTGAATTCTGATTGGTTGCTGTGTTCTACCGTATTCTGCCATAAGCACCGCGCTTTATGCTACCTTTAAACTTCTCAAACTATTGCAAAGAACAATATGTGTGTGTATAAATTATGAGTTCCATTGCTTTTGTATTTTTTTTTTAATTTTCTCATTTCTAAATAAAGTGTTATCTCAACATACAATGGTTGGTTTTTAACAATGCTCGCGTTTTCTAATATTGAAATGCATTGTAGCAAATAATAACATTAAAATATCCATTAAGGTAGAATGTGAATGCCACCATCAGAAGCCAGCAGAGTTTATGTGCGGCCACATGCACAGTACATCTGTGTAGCTTTGTATCAGATACCAGTTGACAAGGCTGTATGTAAAGATTACTTAAAGGACACACAAGCAGATAATGCCATCCTTTCATACATGCTCCTCTTTCTATAGGCACCACCCTAAGTTATATTAAAACTTAGGGTGGATGAAAACATGCTGAATTGTTTCATCTACCAGCCAAAAGCCTGTAAAGAAAGAGAAGATGGTTGCCTGTTAATAAGTCAGGAATGGTCTTGTTTTATTTTTA
This sequence comes from Lithobates clamitans, assembly GCA_037952925.1. Classification (NCBI taxonomy): domain Eukaryota; kingdom Metazoa; phylum Chordata; class Amphibia; order Anura; family Ranidae; genus Lithobates; species Lithobates clamitans. The sequence goes on along the minus strand of JBBGZY010000125.1, from coordinate 786,958 downwards.
CACATTCTCTACCTTTATTGCCCTCTTAATGGTACTAGCCCATGATTTCTGTATGGTCAATCCCACCCCTAAAATTGGATGGTATAGCATTAGAATAAGTATCCATAAGCATGAAATTTAAAATGATCAGATGGCTTGTTTAGTGGATATGGTCGGTCACTTATGCAACCAATCAGACATTTGCTTTCATGAAACTGTTCTTGTAAAATCTTGAACATAGAGGAGAAACTGTAGTGTTGCATCTTATGAACAATCAGTAGTCAGCAGTGAAATGGTGTCCTTTTTACTGATATTGTAGGTTTTCCCTTACCTTCTGGAGTTAAAATGGCAGAATAGGTCCTTCCCATCCATCCAGTTATAATTTAGGAACTATAGATTCTCAGGTTACAAGTGTCTCTCAGGCTTTCGTATCGCTTCCTATGCCAATACTAAAGGGAAGGAGGTAGCCTGTGTTGTCAGTCTAGTTAAGAGTTACCTCAATGGTTTCCCGCTAACTGTAACCCCTGCAAGTACACAACTGTATTTCCTAGATGTCTGCTTTGTTTTGTATGACTAAGATGTCCCAAGCACTTTTCATTAGCAATACAATTAGGCTGAGCATTGAGTGTTTGTAATGTGGATGACGTAATAAAAGAGTAAGAAATTGTCAGCAGGAGAAGGGTTAGAATCTCTGTCAGGATTTTTATTGCTATCTGTATTCCCATTCCTATCACTGCCAGGACAAAATGTATTGGGAAATGCCTTTCAACAGGGACACAGACAAAAATGCATTTAGTAGAGCGAGGCCCGGTAAAACGACTGTAATTTCTTTGCTGTTCACGTCTTCCTGTCTTTATGGGGAACACCCAACTTTCACCATCCACCAATCACTGCCATCCTATGGCACACCTTTAGCAGTACACTTTCTTCATTTAATGGAACTCTCTCCCTACCATAAAAGCACCACTTGGGTTGTATTTTCATCATCAACCCCTCACACACCCCCATAACAGCCAAAGGTTCCAAGTTCTCCCCTGACAGGAAATATGGGGGAATTTGCCCAGTTGGCTCATAGGCAGAAAAAGAAAGCTGACAAAAATTAGCTTGTATTAGGCTTTAAAAACAAGCCCACCTCAGCCCCAGCATTTAGATCCTCTTATGCCCTGTACACTTGGTCAGACATTGATCGGATATTCCGACAACAAAATCCATGGATTTTTTCAGACGGATGTTGGCCCGAACTTGTCTTGCATACACACGGTCACACAAAGTTACATCGGGACTATAAACGGGGCAGTAGCCAATAGCTTTAGTTTCTTAATTTATTCTGAGCATGCGTGGCACTTTGTGTGTCGGATTTGTGTACACACGATCAGAATTTCCGACAACGGATTTTGTTGTTGGAAAATTTTATAGCAAGCTCTCAAACTTTGTGTGTCGGAAATTCCTATAGAAAACGTGTGATGGAGCCTACACGCTGTCGGAATATCCGACAACAAGGTCCTATCACACATTTTCCATCTGAAAATCCTATCGTATGTACAGGGCATTAGAGTGCTTGGGTGTGGCGCCAGCAAGGTGTTAAGGTCTCTTGGAGAGGACGGTATTTCTTCACCATTGCACCAGCAGAGCTGTCCAGCACATGGAAGATATCCTTCTTTTCTATAATATTTAACTGACTTTGCAATTTAACCTGACACTGCCATGTTCACCTGCATGCAGATACAGTATGTGCAACACCATTGACTGTAAAGTGTTTGTTGCTGGTTATGTATCTGTATGCACTTTGGTTAGTTCTCTGTTGTGTTAATAAAGCTAATAAAAAAATAAAGTGATGGGTAATCCAAAAGTTACAAGTTTTCACAGGACAGTCGATGAGGGAAAATCTTCCAATGGGTACAGCTGTTCTGGTGACAGCTGTTTAACAAGAACTATCATTGAAGAGATATCACTTTACTTTCTGCTGTGAAGGGAAATCTCCCCGATGAAACACAGACCACAAAAAAATCATGGATTTTAACCAATCCCTACTCTATCAAAAACTAAAAAAAATGTACACTTTTAAGTATGGCTTACTGCTGATTGGTTGCCATGAGTTACTACCATTTTTACCACATAATCAAATTATTTACCAGGGCAAGATTGTTCATTTCCACCATTGTATGGCACAACCATGCTGCGTTCTAGTTGTGGATATCTACTGAATCTATAGAGCACCTTCAGATCATATCCAAGGACGATAATACAATGCTGCCTGCTTTTATAGCCAGAATGTGCTGAAAAGCACAACATAAAACTAGAAAGAAAGAAAAAGTTAATAGTGCAAACAAATAAATCATATTCAAGTTCTTCAAGAGTATTTAAATTGACGTGTGTTGGTACCAGATGAGATGTCTATGGTATAATACATATATATAATATATGCTGTATTAAAAAAATCACCAGATTTTAGAGAACCAGAATGGGCACATTGAAGTTATTTCATGTCATACAGTTACCAGACTGGCTCATTGTGAGTGTTAAATAACACAGCACTAATTTTGATATATACAAGTGTTACTTGTCCTTGATGGATAAAAAGACCTTTGCTCTTACTTTACATAACCACTAATACGTGTGTATATGAGTACATAAATAGTTTCAGTCACATAAAATCCCTGAAAAGCTGCTGCTAATGGTCCTCGAAGGGTTAAGCCCTCCATTTTTTATTTTTTTTATTTTTAAAAGAATGTGGTAAATTATGTTTTTCATGTCCGGTATACATCATATCATCTGGCACATGTCAAACCCTCTGAGTGCTGATATGTAATTTAGTACATTATATATATATATATATATATATATATATATATATATATATATATATATATATATATATATATATATACACAGATACACATAGATCTTAAACATAAGGGAGTTAGGCATACAATATGCCAAGCTTGGCATATTGGGTGATGATGTTTCGGGTTCCCCTTTTGGACACAGGCCAAAGGCCAACATAGACCATAAAATTTACCTGCCTGAGCATCATTTGTGTGATGTGATAGATAGATACATTGGCCTTTTTGAAGCCCTGAACTCTCTTATAATCAATAATTTGCAACTGAGGTTCACTTCCAGCCAGTATTGTGTCAAGTGGAAATAAGAGGTGCATGTCTCAGTGCCAGTCAGGTAGGGAGTGGAGGAAGTACTTGTTGCCTGATACCACCTAAAAATTACCAAATGGAGTTTGGTCAGGGCATCATAAAGATGCTTCTCTTCTGACCTAAAAGTGAGCAGTTCCCAGGTTTATATGATTGTTGGATGAGACCCCAGCACCTGCCTGATCTTCATATCATGTAAATGTTCCCCTATAATCCAGAGGGACATTATGCAGCTGCACAGTCTAAACAAATGGTTCATCCACCCCTGAACTGCTGTTTTTTCTTGTTTGGATTTTGTTCATTAAAGCATCAAGGTAATTGCACACTTGCATTTCAGAATTATCTATTGTTATTTTGATTTTGTCAAGTTCCTCAGGGATATCTTCAAATTTAAAATGGGAAGACACAGGGTCTAATTTTTTAGCCAGCTTTATCAGACAAATGTTTACATCATCATGCTGTTTTATGAGGTAATGGTGCTGGTTTTATAAAAGTTAAAAGACTGGCCATTCATGATTATGTGCAAATTGGGAGTGAACATAAGAGCTGTAGCAACAGATGCTTGGAGAACAACTGAAAAGCCACAAATTGAGAATTTGATGTGAAAGAATTTGGGTCCATCATAGCAAAGAGTAGGGGTGTAAAGTCTTTCAAGTTTAGTAAAAGCCCAGCCTTTTCAATCATGAAGCCAGTAAAGGATAGTGCCCACAAGACTGCAATTATGTCTGCTGCAGTCTCATGCTAATACAGACACTATAAACAGAGATAAACATTCGGCATTCCTGAGCCAATTTCGCACTGTCCAACCAAATTCGGGATTGGTAGAACTTTCCACAAGGAAATTCAGGTATCCCTGCCTAAAGGTGCTATTTAGGAAGGTTGATATCAGGTGAACCTCTACAACAAAGTTTAATTATCTTTTTTCCAAGGTAAACTTGACATATTTTAAACGATCACATGTAAATGTGCCAATCTTAAAAATGTGAACACACTCAGAGGGTTAATAAGCCAGCATAACAGTCATGATTGTAGTTTCATACACTTTGCTTTTTCGCCATTGTGTTTGATCATTTTTCAGAAACAAAATACTGCAATATTATTAATCTAGGGAATCACTATAACCAAATCAGTTGTTTTATATCACTTTTATCACAAGATCTCTTTGTAACATTTTTGCAATGTAAACTCATAGTGGATATTTTCCTTTGAACTCTAGCCCAACTCCAGTTTTTTGTTAAATTTTATGCTGTAAAGCAGGTGAAATTCAACTTTGTAATTATTATATATCTTTCCTTACTTGCCATGCTTTGTACGGGTTATTCTAATTTCCACATTAAAATATTACTTGTCGCCAATGGATACTGTAGACAAAATCTAAACTGGTTCTCCACTTTAGATATATATACATTTATGTATGAAGCCATCTACAGTCACCACAAGACAACGGGCTAAATTAGAACATTTCCCGTGCAAGCATATTTGACGAAAATACGTAATACAGTATATATTGTTTATGAAGTTGATCTTGTCACTTGCCCTGTCTTACAGAATGAAATTTCTCAGAAACACAGAGATATTTTTTAAGGCTTACAATGGTGGTATAGGTGACTAACAATGTCTTTGTTTTGCTCAAGTAAATCAAACCATTTCTCAAGACTAAAACGTTACGGTTTTAGCTTTTTGCAGTAGTGTTCTAGATAATGAAACTTTATTCTTTGCATCATGTAAGCCATTAAAAGAAAACAAAGTAATCACTGTTCACCTTGGTGAACACGGTTCTTTAAAACTGTAGCAAATAGACAACTTCTTTCTAGCAACCAATACATTTCTTGCTTCAGACTGTTAGCAGGGAAGAATGAAACCTTTGTGATAGGAAATGTCATATCTTTACAGTAGCTCTCATCTCAATGTAAATGTGGTGCATACTACATAAAGCAAAGCTAAACCTGTGAATAAACTATTTAATGAAGAAATTGACCATGAGCCTTTGTTTCATTGCCACAGACTTTTCTGATTTGATTTTGTAAGCATGCAAGACTTACGTGGAATGGTCAGCTAGAGAGGTTGACTTATATCTTCCTAGGTCAGGACACACCTGAATTCATGGCTATGTAGGTGGCTGAATGTCTAACTGTCTTTGTTTAGGTTGGGCAGATGTTTGTGGACTGTGAATATGCCACTATGGTGGGTTAATGCCCACCTATTTCAGTTGAGGTTGATCTGGCATCATAAATTATTTCTATAGTGTTAAAAAATGGATTATAAAAAAGGTGGACTGCTGTTCTTGCCACCTCAAACATTCAGTTTCACATTTTCAACTTTTTCTGATTATGTGTTATCAATCACCTAGCATAGCTGTCAGCCTATCTCAGAATGGCATGAGCATTATACACATCAGTAAAAGCTACTGAAACCTGTAGCAAAATATAAACTTCATCCCTTTCATATCTCACACAATATTTCTGACTGCCTAATTCAGCCTCAGAACAGTGATCCAAATGCAAGAGTTAGGTAAGCCCTGTTCTCCATCAACTCCTAAAGCTGCCCATATGCTAGGAGAAGTAATGTTCACACAAACATTTGTACTAACATTCTCAGTACATTTGATGAGTTGATCAATGTGGTTTAAAAGTACTAAATTGGACTTTACCAAATGAAAACCACCTACACTGGAAAAAATTTCCATCCTGCTTCTTCCAATTTTCTCTTCACTCTGTTCAAAAACAAATGTCAATATGACCACACTAAGAAATATAAAATCAGGGGCAAGTTCTACTTACCTCCTTTTGTGTTTCCAGGACAGAAATTGAGGAAAATATACCTTGAAGGAGATAGAGATCAGAAAAATCCTAACAGGGTTCTTAATCATATCCTACTATATCAAAGAAAAAAATGTCTGGAGCTACATATTAAGAACTCATAAGGAGGTTAGTATAGGGAAAATGGTCCTGTTTCCACTGCAGGGAAGACGCAAAGGGGTTGATTTACTAAAACTGGAGAGTGCAAAATTTGGGGCAGCTCTGCAGAGAAACCAATCAGCTTCCAGTTTTTTTTTGTCAAAGCCTAATTGAATAAGCTGAAGTTAGAAGCTGATTGGCTGCCATGCGCAGCAGCCGTAGTCCACTCCTCGTGAATTTCCCCCAAATTCTTGAATGGCCTTCACAATCCTCTCAAGGCTGCAGTTATCCCTGTTACTTGTGCACCTTTTCTACCACTCTCTTCCTTACGCTCAAATTTCCATTAATATGCTTGGATACAGCACTCTGTGAACAGCCAGCTTTTTTAGCAATGATCTTTTGTGACTTACTCTCCTCGTGGAGGGTGTCAATGACTGTCTTCTGGACACTGTCAAGTCAGCGGTCTTCCCCATGATCGTGTAACTTACTGAACGAGACTGAGAGACCTTTACAGGTGTTTTGCGTTAATAAGCTGAATAGAGTCTAACACCATGGGGTTGATTTACTAAAGGCAAATAAAAAACAGCATTTTTGCTTGTACATGTTTGGATGATAAAATCAGCACAGCTTCAGATCTTCTCCTTAGATTTACAGCGACTGCACTTCCAAGTGCACTTGTAGTGCACTTGTAGTGCAGAGTGGATTTGCTTTTAGTAAATCAACCCCCATGAGTCTACAATATTGAACTTTTTCACAATATTTAAATTTTCTGAATTACTGAATTTTGGGTTTTCACTAGCTGTAAGCTATAATCATCAAAATTAAATGAAAGAAATGCTTGAATTATATCACTCTGTGTGTAATGAATCTTTTTAGTATACGAATTTCACTTTTGAATTGGTGCAAATATGCGGCCTCTTGGTGCCGAGCGGCCACATATTTGCGCACAATAGTGCAAAAACAGCTGTGCCAAGAGCACACTCCCTGCATGCCTCCGCCGCGGTTAGCAGAAAGCTCCTGATCGCTGCTTGCGATTGGGAGCTTCCCGATCATGTGACAGCCAATCACGACGGTCACATGATAATAAACCTTGCCCCGCCTTCCCGGCATCCTAAAACCCTTAAGGGGGTCAGGAGGGGCTGGCTCCAAAGGGTTAAGGAAACCTTTGGCAAAATAAATATCTGGTTTCCCGCTGTTGACGTCTCAAAATGCTGGCTGTCTTGACTTCACTTGCTGCATCTGTGTTTCATGCTTGGGACTCAAAAAGCATAAATACCGAAGAAAAAAAATGCCAGGCAACCGGCATTTTTAGAAAAAGGTCAGCAATGACATCCTGCATATTTCTCTCAGTACAGTTTTCTTTATTCTAACAAACACAACCCCATTGGAAAGCTAAATAACCAGAATTCTGAGAAGCACATTAAATATCCTTGACAACAGTAGTGGTAATCTTTGTACTGCCAGTTATCCATTTCATGTTAAAAAAAAAAGTTAATAAATGCAAATAATTTTTTAAAACTTTGAAGTCCAAAGAAATCAGTCTTTATAGTGTGATGAATTAGAATTAAAAAAAAAAAAAGATCGCAGCGAGTAATTTATCATTTTCTGCTAGAAATGGCTTTGTCTGCACAGAAAATTCATACCGCAAACTGTCAAGAGTTACAGACATATCTTTTATGACTTATTTTATTTAATTAGGAAATTAATAATGTTTGCCTTTTATATTCTGTTTGAAAGAAAACTGCTAAAGGATTACTTGAGTGTGAAATTAAATGACACTTTTTTCTTGCAAGCTCTAGGGACATCTAAAGATCTCATTGGACTGAAACACGTTTTTGAATGGCCTACGCTATGGAACAAATTCTCTTTTAAAAATATGAAACTGTGCAATTATCTCTTGATTAAAAGAACATTTGGGTTGGTTTGAAATCATAGACACTAATTAAATAACTTATGAAAAATGGAGCTCCGAATTTTTTTCTGTACTGTTTTCACAGTGGGGTGCATCAAAAAGTAAACTTAAAGGTCCGCCGGCAAGATTTAGCAAAACGGCACCTGGTGAGGGTTAGTAACTGTATGCATGGAATTTGGGCAGGAAGTTATTTTGTGTCACCCATTTATTTGTAATGCATGCGGTTGCGGGGTGTTTGCAGCGCTTCCCCATTGACTTGCATGTGTAGAATGCGGCTGGTCAACTTAGCTGTAAACAGCTCAACTGCACGTTTTTGCCACCCTCCAACCGCAAGTTTAAATAAGGCCTTACTTTCATTCTTTACTTTGTTCTAAACTACTTCAGCCTGCTGTGGGTGAGAAAGGGTATCCAAAGCACCATACTGGACTTCTCTTAACATTTAAAGGAAGCAAGTAGATTTTCCTGGGAACAAGGTATATGCATTTTAATTTGTGGTCCCACTTGAGATTCCATAATTGTAGGAATCTACCAAAGTAGACCCAGAAGTTGCCAACATCCCGATATCAGAAATCATATAAAGAGAGTACAAAAAAATCTGTGCAAAAATGTAGGTACACTCACTTGTGGTGGATGTACCACTTGTCGGTATATGAATACCCAATCAGGTATATTATTACCTAATGGCCTGCCTTTCAAACCTCAACACTATGCCAATTGTAAAACTGTTGGGGTGGTATACTTGCTTATGTGCCAATGTGGACGTTTTTACATTGGCAAGACTAAGTTGGAATTTCGCAAACGTGTAAGACGTCATATTGCCAGCATGCTGACAGCAAACCCTGAGCTCCCCTTGGGGAGACATGTCAGCGGTTATCATGCTGGAGTATGCCCTAGATTTCAATCTCTAATCCTAGATCTTATCTGACCCAATATGAGAGGAGGAGAGTGGAACAAACTTCACCTGCAGTGGAAAGCCCGTTGAATGATGGAGCTTAATGCCACCCATCCAGCAGTACCTTTTAAGTTTGCGTTTTGGGAAAAATGGCTTTTCACTTATTCAAACTTACCTGATGTCCGTAAACATTCCAACTGAGATGGTTACTCTTCCAGGTCTCATATCCCTCAAAGTTTCCTGCACCATTTGAGCCTCTTTCTTTCTTTGGCTCTATATCAGGTGATACTCATATTGCAGACTCCGTATTGGATTGGTATGTTTTTTCTAGACTTAGCTTCAAGGATGCTCCTGCCAAATTTCTTTGTCCCTGATGCTGATTCTGATATGTAACTGTGTTTCATTATAGAATGTTGTATAGCAATAATACTTTGCATGGAATGCCCCTGAAGAAAGGACTCTACATGAAATGCATCAGGTCTAATATTGAAGGAACTGTATTTACATGATCTAATTTTGTTCTTTGTTTTTATGTATTCGATTTATGGTGATGTATGCACCACACCTTTTATATTGATAAATACATTTCTATTTTTTCATATTTTGTCATTGATCAGATGCCCTTAAAGTCCAACAGTATTTCTATGGGGGGTATTACCTTTATATAACACTTAAGAATCCAAGGCCCAGCTAAGTTACCAAACAGATGCAAAATGTGTTACTAGTCAGATGTAAGTATATATTCATTTTTCTTTGAAAACAATGTGTGAACCTCTAGTTACAGGTTTATTTAGTAAGATAGCAAAGGGAGCAATGATGTGCAGTAGCTAAAAACAACCAATCATATTGCACTTGTATCAGCTCAAGGCAAGATAAGACAACAGCACTTAATTGCTGCTATGGGTTACTCCACATTGAACCTTACCTTTTTCTACAAGAAACAATATATACCATGTCTTTGTTGGAAGCAAAGGACATACATAATTTTGTTTGCATGATAACCTTTACCTACATGATTGATGTATCATCCCAATATTTCTTAGTGACATCAACTGGGTAAGACTCAGACAAAAATATAAATGGGTCATTTAAAGTGTTGCTAGAGTATTGATTTTGTATAATTGCTTGACTTCAAAGGATCATTATTATATGGTGAGAACAGACTTGACACAAGATATCTGTCATGTGCCCCTATTTAAATACACCTTTCATTACCTCTGTGCCACATGCTTGGCTAATGAATGGGGGTCACACACAGCTTCCGCAGGAGATATTGTCACTTGCTCATTTGCTGCTTTTGACACTCTGGGAGACATTAGCAGAAGCAGAGCATACAACTTTGACAGTGACATTTATTGCAAGTAATAAAGCTTGGTATTGACTGCTTTGCGGGCAGAATGGTATCTAAAATTCTATGTTTTAGTGCTGTTAACCTACCTTATAATAGTATAAATGTGTATGCACATTCATTAAAAAGTAACATTAAATATTACACTAGGCAGATTAATTATTTAAAGTGGAACTCGTGGCCAATTTAGAAAAAATATATTTATGAAAATTATTTAAAGGGGAACTTGTGGCCCAAATTTAACCTCCTCAGCTCTGGAAGGTTTTACCCCATTCATTTTGGGTGAGTAATGTTATTGCCTGAATTCTTGCCTGAGCATATGCTACTCTAAAACCTGGATATATTATTTAGCATTAAGGCGCCTTTCCAGATGTGTAAACTGCCCATTCTTTATTCACTAATGTACAACCATACCATCAGAGATGCAGGCTTTTGAACTAACAAGGCAGAAGGTCCCTCTCCGCTTTAGTCCATAGAACGCGGAACCCGTGTTTTCCAAAAAGAATGGCAAATTTCTATTTGTCTAACCACAGAATAGTTTTCCACTTTGCAACAGACCATTTAAAGTGAGCTTTGGCCCAGAGAAGATGGCAGCATTTCTGGATCATGTTCAAATATGCCTTCTTCTTTGCATTATAGCATTATAATTTGCGTTTTTGGATGTCACAGAGAAATGTGTTCACAGACAGTGATTTTTTTAAAGTATTCCTGAGCCCAAGCAATGATGTCCATCACATCGCATTATATATTTTGATGGTATTATCTACTAAAGTATTTGCAATTTTACATTGAGGAACATTAATCTAAATTTGTTCGACAATTTTTAGATACAGCTTTTCAAAAATTGATGAACCTCTGCCCATGCAAGATGCACTTTTTTATACCCAATCATGTTACTGACCTGTTGCCAATTAATCTAATTAGTTGCGAAATGTTCTTTCAGCTCTTCCTTGTTAGTACTGCTTACTTTGCCAGCTTTTTGATGCCCTGTCTCAACTTTTTTTAAATGTGTTGCTGCCACAAATTTTCAAAAATACCTTATTTTTTTTGAAATGGTAAATTATTAAAATGCTTAAACATTTGATATGTTTTCTATTTTCTATTGTGAATAAAATATGGATTTATAAGATTTGCAAATTATTTCATGCTGGTTTTTATGTATATTTTACACAGCGTCCCAACTTTTTTGGAATTGGGGTTGTAGTATCATGTTATTTTGCACTACTTGAGACTGTTGATAGACCACAACAGTTCTTGTCTTTGATGGATCTCCCACACACAGTCATAAATATACATACTGTAGGTACAAACTGTGTAGTTAACCTACTTCTGTTCATTTGGGCAGTAGGAGGCAGCTGTAATATCCAAAGGAAACCCAAACTCATTGCAGAAGCAGAGCCTAAACTCTGACAGTGACATTTATCGCAGTTAATAAAGCCTTCTCTTTACAGTTATGCAGGCAGTGTGGTATGTAAAATTCTATATTTTGTGCTGTTAACCTACCTTTGGAAATGATAACAATGTGTGCACATTTATTAAAACCTACCGTTAGGTATTACACTGGATAGATTAAATTATTTAAAGGGAAACTTGTGGGACAGTGTAGGACCTACAGCAGTTCCTGCCCTAAATGGACTATCCTTACATAGTAATAAAGATACAGACATATGTGGACAACAATCTTGTGTGGGAATAAGTCAACCTACCTCTGTCCTTTTGGACTGTGGGAGGGAACTGGAAAATCCAAAGGAAAAATTCCTTGCAGAAAGTTTTCCTGCGGGCTGCTAAAACCTAAGGCTTCATGTTGCATTTGTTAGATTTTTTAAAACTATTAATTAAACCAAAAGATTAGATAGGGCTATCAAATTAGTAATGTGTCTGCACTGGTTGAAAAACCTCTAACCTTATTCCTTGACTAGAAGCAATGGATACAGGCTACTACTCCAATAGCAACACCCTTTACCTTGTCCTCTCCTATCTGTGCACTCCGTGCAACCTTTCCAACAATCCTCTCCCACTCTGATCACCACTTTTTTTAATTTCACTCTCTCCAGGTCTTCCACTTCCTCTCCCTCCAACAGCCCAACAGTTACCCATAGAAACCTTCGCCACCTCAACCCTTCTCTTTTCTATTCTGCTACTGACTCTATAACAAAATCTCACCCCTGTCCTACCCCAACCTAGCCACCTTCTTCTACAACAGCTCATTGTCATCCTCCCTAGACAAGCTTGTCCCCTCACTACACACGGAATCAGACCCTGACCACTACAACCCTGGCAAACAGACGACACCAGAAGTCTCAGAAAATGTAGCCGTGCTCCTGAGTGTCTGTGGTGGAAGACTAATGCCGCGTACACACGGTCGGACTTTTCAGCTACAAAAGTCCGACAGCCTGTCCGACAGACTTTCGACGGACTTTTGGCGGACTTTCGACGGACTTGCGGCGGACTTTCTAACGAACAGACTTGCCTACACACGATCACACAAAAGTCAGTCGAATTCTTACGTGATGACGTACACCAGACTAAAATAAGGAAGTTCATAGCCAATAGCCAATAGCTGCCCTAGCGTGGGTTTTTGTCCGTCGGACTAGCATACAGACGAGCGGATTTTTCGACCGGACTCGAGTCCGTTGGAAAGATTTGAAGCATGTTTCAAATCTAAAGTACGTCGGATTTGAGGCTAAAAAAGTCAGTTGAAAGTCCGGAGAAGCCCACACACGATCGGATTACCAGCCAGCTTTAGTCCGTCAGCGTCCGTTGGACTTTTGTAGACGAAAAGTCCGACCGTGTGTACGCGGCATAAGTCCCATGAAGACTTCAACCAGTATAAATTTGCCCTCCTAAAATACTATTCCTGCCTCCACATTGCCAAACAGACCTATTTTATCATGCTCATTAACACATTATCATCCAGTCCCCGTCAACTCTTCGCTACCTTACTTCGCTACTCTAATCAGTCCTCCACTGCTTCCAACCTCTAACTCACTCACTGCTCAGGAGATCGACAATCACTTAAAAAAATAAGATTGATACAGTTCGTGAGGAGATCTCCAATGCGCAGAAACCTCCCACACTCAACATCCCACGTCCACAGGCACAATCATTGCTTACCTCATTCAACCCTGCTAGCATTAACGAATTGGCCAAACTTTTTTCTAAAGCCCACCTAACGACCTATCCCTCTGGATCCTGCTCCCTCGCAAATGCTACGCTCACCCTCTGACTCGATACTGCACTCTCTAACTCACTTTTTCATCTCTCCCTCTCTTCTGGCATCTTCCTCAACTCTCTAAAACATGTGCTAGTCACCCCTATCCTCACAGGTAGTAGCATATTTTTATGATTATAAACTCTATACTGCTTAAACATGATTGCCTAATTCTATGAGATTCCAGCCATATACCTGGTCTTTTCTTCCTCTACCTAATCAGTGCATCTGTACATGGAAATTCCCCCCAAAAGACACCATCATTCTCATAACTTAAGATGACACTAAATTCCAAATGTGATTTTTTTTCCTTTTAAAAAGAATAGGGGACCATTAAAACCACAGTGTTTTCTTTTTTGTCCTCTGGGTCTAACTCCCTTCATGTCCTGTCTTGTAGACTCAACAAGAGAGGTTATATTTCCAATATGAGAGAAATCCCATTCTAGACATCACTGGAACATGTGCCCCCATTGGAAGATGCCCCCTTTATGCCTATTCTGAGTGAGATTTACCCTCACTTTCATTCCCCATTACATTGGTCATCTGGACAATGGAGGAGAGCAAATCTCCCTAATGGGGGCACAGACAGAAATAGAAACCTCACAATGTACCTAACCCCTTACCACTCTGTCTAAATCTAAATAAAAAGTGTTGCCTTTAGTTATATGTTAATCTCATATTATCAATATTCATGACACAGTTCTTGATAGTGAGTAGAAGTGAGGGCACCTGAGGGCAACGTAGATAAAGCTGCACCTGACAGAGATCCTTATATCCTCACCCCTTACCAAGCACATACACTGACAGAACAAGAAACACGATCTTGAAGTAATGACCAGTCTTTGTTTAATGTGCACTATACTGTAATAAGGGTGTTGAAACCGATCTGTAGACAGATTGGGATATAATATTACAAGCATGTTAAGCTACTGAATACATATATTAAGCTGAAAGCTGGAGGGTGCGGCACAGCAATCACATGAAACTAATAATGTTATTCCAGCCATTATCTATTATCTGAATTTTCCTTCCACTCCAGACACCTGTGTTGGCTGTTAATTTCTAAGAGCTTTATTCACTCTTCCAGTACTTGTAGTGTAGAATTTAAGCCAACCTGTCATCCATTAATTCGTGAGACTGTTGTTTTGTGTGTAGGAGCAAATAGTTTGTAGAACGTGGTCTGATACCTACCTGAAAGTAATTTCTTGAGTCTACTCTATCCTACTGCATTTGCTTAACCAACACAATTTTAGCTTTTAAAGCTAAACTCCATTAAAAAGGCCAGTTGATCTAATGGTTTTCTGTGTGTATCTAATGGAAGCATCGTATGATTTTAATTTCATATGGCTGTTATATTTCTTAATTATTATATTATACAATATACCGCAGACACCCCTGAAGAAGACATCTGCTTGAAAAGTGTCGGGTTACTCCAATATGAAACATATTATAACTAATGCAAGATATTACTGTCATTTACTATTGTATGGAGTGAAGCAGTGGTATAATGTTGTATTTATCATCTGTGAAGGACTATATGTATTATACAGCCAGCCATGATTGTTTTTTAATGTTTGTTAAATAACTACTATTGGTGATTTTAGATAATTTTTTGATTGTTGATAACGTGTAACTCTTTTTTTATTTTTTGTTTAGTGGTATGCAACATAAACATTAAAATGATAACTTCACAGAACATATTATCAATACAAAATAACATATGCACCATCAGTGTATGGGTACATCCTGTCCAAGATAAGATCACCCTAGGCAATTACCAATTGAAGCTAGAGATATTCATGCAGCCAGGTATTGAAGATATGAAAGTCTAGGGACCCACTTGGGCAAGTTATGTTATTACCTACCCCCCAATGGGTTGAAATTATTTTGATCTCTTAGAAAAATTATTGGGACTTGGGGGAAATTTGATGCGTGGCGTCCTACTGGGTTGAAACATACAAATTTTTTGTCAGTTAAAGTGAGGGAGGGGAAGACAGAAATAAAAAAAAAATATAAAAAAGAAGGGGAAGGGAAGAAAAGAAAAAAAAAAGGGGGGGGGGTATGGGAAAAAAAGTTCCATCCAGGGAGTAAGGAATCTCTGTGTAAATCATACAATATGGGCATTAGGTAGGCACAGAGCTGAAGCTATGTATAGTGGAGGTATTCATCTGAGAAGCAATAAAGGTCCTAGTAAAACCACCTTGTCTTATGTTCCTCTGCTTTATCCCGAATGGTAACAGTCAGGTCCTCCATCTATTCAATATCATTAACCCTTGCAAACCATTGGGCCACCATAGGGGCAGACTGTTGTTTCCACTGACTCAGTATACACGCCCGAGCAGCATTAAGAAGGTGTATGAGAAAAGATTTGTGATAACGTTTTCTTGACATGGGGGTAAGGTAAATTAGGACTGAGGCTGGGTCATTATGTAGGGAAATGTCTGAAAATTTGTGAATGAGTCGAAGGATCTGGTTGTCAAAAGGTTTGAAGCTCGCGGCATTCCCAAAAGATGTGGAGAATGGTGCCTGGGTGTTTCTCACAGCACCAGCAGCAACGTTTAGATTGGTTGGAAAATATCTTAACCAAAATTGACGGGGTGTGGTACCACCATGCGATTAATTTGTAGGAAATTTCCTGATAAGTATAAGTACTACAGAGTGATGATTTTTGACATGGATGTCCAACAGGATGTTGTAGGACGTAGAGAGGGATTTACGAATCAGGCCATTTTATAACGTGTAGCTCTTGATGTTCCTCTACCATGTTTTCTGTTTTGTTGTATTACATTTTTGGGATATTGGCACATACCACCACATAATGATCCTTTGATGTGTTAAATGTGTCCAATCATTGGCCTATACCAATTACACAACAGAGAATGTTACCTGGGAAAATGATCTGGATGTACTTTCTGAAAATGATGGGTGTATATATCCCTGTGCTCTGAACATTACAGTACAAATAAGTAACACAAAAACAAGGCAAGTTTTTAACACATATTTCACTGTGTAGACTGTTGATGTCCTATAGCTCCTATTACAGGTAAATGCTTCTGCAATGCAGTAGAAGGCTGGCCATTAATAAATCATAGGTATTTAGAAAGGTGCTACAAAGGAATGACAGCATTAACGATCTTGAATCTCAGCAGGGTTAATAATACATTACAAATATGTGTGCACTGACTGCAGATGACAAAAGATGTCTAAGTGTCTGCAGTGACAGCCTGAACAATGTTCACAAAGGAGGGATGATGCTCATCCTAGCCTACAGGACTTAAATTCAGGGGTGTTGGGGGAGTGTGTGTGTGTGTGGGGGGCTCCTAGTCTTCAGACTCCCTGCCATTTTGTGCACAGTCTGGCTTAAGTGTGACAAGCTTGCATTGCTTAGCCGATCCAGCTTTTAACCACAAGACATCCAGAAATGGAACAGTGAGGCTTTTCAAAGGAGAACATGGAAGTGTTGGAGTGGTCAAAAGAAGCTATTTCTAATCCTAACAACACTAATAATTAAGACACCAGTACATTACATTGCTTGTTTCAGTACTTGGGAAAGGAAGCCAGATAAGGTACCATCATTTTGTGATCCCCTGAATATTTAACTCTTTATAAGGTGTTTTTTTTTGGGGGGGTTCATAATACTAAACTGACCATTAGTGTCCTAGAAAACAGTACATTGTAAAAATTGTGCCTGAGAGGCCATGCACCAAGAGGTTTCCTATATCAGAAAGCACATTCAAAACTGAAGCGGCTAACAGCTGGTGGAGCAACCCAGTCCTCAGCATTGAGCCGTTGCGCAAATAAAAAGACAGAAGTGTGAGTGAATGTGGGTGAGGTCATTCTGTATAAACTAATGAATGATAGAACCAGGTACACAGTTAAAAAGTAAAGGTCTTGTTTGATCTTTGGATTTCAACAACAAAAGTGTGAGCATGGCAGTTGTGTTAACAGTTAGAAATCACCTATTAATTCACCTGTCTAAAAAGGAAAGGACATTGGCTGTTTGCAAAACTTAGTTTGACAAGATGTTTCAGGTGATATTTACACCCATGCATATGGGTTACTACATGTGTTATGTTGTATGAATAGGGGGTGTTTTCTAGTGTGTGTATGTATAGTAACTCCTTTATGATAGTGTTATGCATACATGCGGCAGCAGGGGAGATGGCCACTCGTCATATATATACATTGTATACAGCATAGGTGGGAGGAGGGGGGAGTAGTGGTTTTAAGCATATTTTATTTTACTTCCACTTTAGGTTTGCTGAAGCATCATGTATAATAATTGCACCTTTTTTTCATCTTTCATCCTGTGTTGCATCTCAGTGCTACTGATCTCCAGCAGCCTCTGTGCAAACCAGTGGCGGCCCGTCCATAGGGGGGGCACTGGGGCACCGCCCCCCTCCCCAAAGCTGGTCACCAAAAAAAAAAGAAAAGGCCCTTTAAAAGGTCCTTTAAGTGCACTGTGTAGGGGTGCCGGACGCAGTGCACTGTCGGTAGCGTAGCGTCTATGCAATCACGTTATTGCATGTGACATGCTTTATTTGCCTGGTTTTGGGAGTCCTTGTGGCGCAAAGCAGTCTGCCACAACACTCCCATCTAACAGCAATTCCCCTTGCTGTGGAGTTTTCTATTGACATTGCCCTAAGACATGGGCAGTGCTTTCCCCGTAGGCGCGTCGTCACTTCCGGTTTCCCATGGTCCAGTGTCTGCACTATGGAGGAGAGTGTAGATACAGGAGGATTCACAGCCCGATCCACTGGTAAGTGTTGGCAAGTGCCGGACCTCCCACGGGTGGGGTATTGTCATCAGTGCTGCGAGCCCCGCATCGCTGTCAGTGCACACGGGGAAAGAGCTGTCAGTGCCGGAAGTCCCGCATGGGGGGTGCTGTCAGTCCTGTGAGTCCTGCACTGGGGGGAGCTGTCCCGTACGGGGGATATACACTATCTGTAATGCTGACCTATATACACCTATCTGTAATGCTGACCTATATACACCTATCTGTAATGCTGACCTAATGCTGACCTATATACACTATCTGTAATGCTGACCTAATGCTGACCTATATACACCTATCGGTAATGCTGACCTATATACACTATCTGTAATACTGACCTATATACACCTATCTGTAATGCTGACCTATATACATTATCTGTAATTCTGACCTATATACACCTATATGTAATGCTGACCTATATACACTATCTGTAAGGCTGACCTATATACACTATCTGTAATGCTGACCTATATACACCTATCTGTAATGCTGACCTATATACATCTATCTGTAATGCTGACCTATATACACTATCTGTAATGCTGACCTATATACACCTATCTGTAATGCTGACCTAATGCTGACCTATATACACCTATCTGTAATGTGTCCTATATACCCTATCTGTGATGCTGACCTAATGCTGACCTATATACACCTATCTGTAATGTGTCCTATATACCCTATCTGTGATGCTGACCTAATGCTGACCTATATACAACTATCTGTAATGCTAACTTATATACATCTATTTATAATGCTGACCTATATACACCTATCTGTAATGCTGACCTAATGCTGACCTATATACATCTATCTGTAATGCTGACATATATATATCTATCTGTAATGCTGACATATATACATCTATCTGTAATGCTGACCTATATACACCTATCTGTAATGCTGACATATATACATCTATCTGTAATGCTGACCTATATACACCTATCTGTAATGCTGACCTATATACACTATCTGTAATGCTGACCTATATACACCTATCTGTAATGTGTCCTATATACCCTATCTGTAATGCTGACCTAATGCTGACCTATATACACCTATCTGTAATGCTGACCTATATACACCTATCTGTAATGCTGACCTATATACACCTATCTGTAATGCTGACCTATATATGCCTATCTGTAATGTTGACCTATATACACTATCTGTAATGCTGACCTATTGCTGACCTATATACACCTATCTGTAATGCTGACCTTTATACACTATCTGTAATGCTGACCTATATACACCTATCTGTAATGCTGACCTATATACACTATCTGTAATGCTGACCTATATACACCTATCTGTAATGCTGACCTATTGCTGACCTATATACACCTATCTGTAATGCTGACCTATATACACTATCTGTAATGCTGACCTATTGCTGACCTATATACGCCTATCTGTAATGCTGACCTATATACACTATCTGTAATGCTGACCTATATACACCTATCTGTAATGCTGACCTATATACATCTATCTGTAATGCTGACCTATATACACTATCTGTAATGCTGACCTATATACACCTATCTGTAATGCTGACCTAATGCTGACCTATATACACCTATCTGTAATGTGTCCTATATACCCTATCTGTGATGCTGACCTAATGCTGACCTATATACACCTATCTGTAATGTGTCCTATATACCCTATCTGTGATGCTGACCTAATGCTGACCTATATACAACTATCTGTAATGCTAACTTATATACATCTATTTATAATGCTGACCTATATACACCTATCTGTAATGCTGACCTAATGCTGACCTATATACATCTATCTGTAATGCTGACATATATATATCTATCTGTAATGCTGACATATATACATCTATCTGTAATGCTGACCTATATACACCTATCTGTAATGCTGACATATATACATCTATCTGTAATGCTGACCTATATACACCTATCTGTAATGCTGACCTATATACACTATCTGTAATGCTGACCTATATACACCTATCTGTAATGTGTCCTATATACCCTATCTGTAATGCTGACCTAATGCTGACCTATATACACCTATCTGTAATGCTGACCTATATACACCTATCTGTAATGCTGACCTATATACACCTATCTGTAATGCTGACCTATATATGCCTATCTGTAATGCTGACCTATATACACTATCTGTAATGCTGACCTAATGCTGACCTATATACACCTATCTGTAATGCTGACCTTTATACACTATCTGTAATGCTGACCTATATACACCTATCTGTAATGCTGACCTATATACACCTATCTGTAATGCTGACCTATACACATATATGTAATGCTGACCTATATAGATTATCTGTAATGCTGAACTAATGCTGACCTTTATACACCTATCTGTAATGCAGACCTATATACAGTATCTCACAAAAGCGAGTACACCCCTCACATTTTTGTAAATATTTTATTATATCTTTACATGTAACAACACTGAAGAAATGAACACTGAAGAAATGACACTTTGCTACAATGTAAAGTAGTGAGTGTACTACTCAATTTGCTGTCCCCTCAAAATAACTCAACACACAGCCATTAATGCAGGAGGATAGTGAGGAAAGGTATTTATTTTGCTTAGAAACCTTATACAGGTACATAGTTCAGTTTATATGGTTTAAACAAGACACAGGTCCACCCAGTTCAGTGTGTGGTAATTATTCTCTAACAACTCCAAAAGCCCTGTATGTTCTGCTTCCCAAGGAAGACATCTAAAAGTTTTTTGAAGTTGTCCATAGTCTCAGCTACAACTTTCTGGGGGAGGGAATTCCATATTTTTTTTACCCTAACAGTAAAAAAAAAAACCCTTTCCACAATCAAGGATTAAACTATGTTACTTCTTCAGGGACCTTACAATAAACAGTTTATTACAGTTACTGAAGTCACCTTTGATATATTTGTACAATGTAATCATATCCCCTCTCAAGTGCCTCTTCTCCAGAACAAATAATCATAATCTATGTAATCAATCCTCATAGCTGAGGTCTTCCATCCCCCTATTTAAAGGAAAAGTCCAGCCTGAGCTTTTTAAGGTGGGCTTCTCCTCTGGGTCACAGGAGTACAATACATTTTGCACTCCTCTGACCCGTTTTCAACGGAGAGCGGTCTGAAGTCCGCTCTACACTGACGTCACTGCAATCAGTCGAGGCAGCGCGTCATCCCGACTTCCGAAATCTGGATCCGCCAGCTACCTTGACTGATGGCAATCTCAGCGGCTCCCCGCCCCTCCACAGCTCAGCGCTCCAATGAGCATGGAGTAGCAGAGAGGAGAGCTGCTGACTGACAGCGAGAACCAAGCCATCGGCGGTGTTCAGTGGCTTGGTTCTCAATGCAGAGACGCTAGGGGACAGCTGCAGCATCGGTCTGATGTTGCATACACCTAGGTAAGTATGAATAGGAAAAAAAAACATACTTCTCTTTTAACTCCTTGGTGCCGACAGTATGCAAATATACAGCCTCTAGGTGGGTGGGCCTTGACACCGAGAGGCTTCAAGTTTTGTGTATCAGAGTGTAAACACAGCTGTGCCGAGAGCACGTGCCCTGCGTGGTCTTGACACAGTTACCGGTGACTAATGGAAAGCTCCCGATTGCTATTCGCATGACCATAAACCCTGTCCCACCTCCTGATATCTAAAACACTTTAAAGGGCTGGGAGCCAAGGGGTTAATTTTGTTTCCCTTTGCTGAGTTCTCTCTAATTCATCAATGGCGTTCCTGAGGATTGGCGAACCGCACAGTCAAGATGAGGCTGAATCAGTGTTTTGTAAAGAGACAAAATTATTGATTCATCTCTGAAATGTATGCTCTTTTTAATGCATGACAGTATTTTCCTAAGTTTGTTAGGTGCGGCTTGGCATTGTATGATATTGCTAAGTCTTGGATCTACAAGCACCCCCCAATCCATCTCAATTACAGATTCTCCCAGGGGAGCTCCTTGTAATGTGTAGTTTACATGTGTATTTTTGGCACCTAAGTACATAACTTTACATCTTTCAATCAGTGGTGGCTGGTGCTGAACTTTTTTGGAGGGTGGCAAACAAACCCCCCCCTCCCAGGTCCATACTCACCCCTCCATGGTCCACCCGCACTCAGCCCTCCACGGCACGGCCCCCCCGCACTCACTCCTCTACGACATGGTCCTCCTGCACTCACCGCTCCACAACATGGCCCCCCCGCACTCACCCCTCCACAACATGGCCCCCCCCGCACTCAGCCCCTCCGCGGCTTCCTCTGCTTCTCCTCCCGGCAAAACTGATCTGCCTCGAGAAGCCAGGAAACAATAGCAAATATAGATTCACTAGTGTCACAAGTGGGTGGGTTCACAACCTTTTTCATGCCAATTGGGGCCTCAGGCTCTAATCATGGGATTTGAAAAAAAAAAACCTCATACCAAAGTATGAGTCTGGTGCCCTGCATGCATCTCCACATACAAACTAGGGGGCGGCGCCCCTGCGCCCTTAATGGACTGGCCCCTCCTACTCTCAATACTGAACCTCATCTGCCATGTAGCAGCCAAATCCCCTATTTTAGGTAAGGGGGACTTTTAATACTTGTTTCTAACTCCTGCTCAGAAAATGTCAACTTTTAGGCCCAAAAGATTGTACAGAGTTTGATCAGGTCACACGTCTGAGTCTGTCAGAAGCAGCTTCCCATTGTGCAGTGATGAATGCAATGTTTGTTATAGCCCCCTTAAACATTTCTGATAGATTTGAGTGCTTGGTTTTCTTTTTCTTTTTTTTCACCAATAGGGATTCTGATTCTGAATCTGCATCAGTGTTTAGGCATGAATATTGCTTTGTGGTAGGCTGGGCCAAGGTGGAGGCATTATAGGCTTCTACTTAAGATTGACAATTGATTACTTTTTCTACAAATGTAATAGTATGGTCTTTTTCTTTTTACATGTGGCCTATGTTATATTTCTAGATATGTAGTGGTTAAATGACAATAGCTTTTACTTTAAGAAGAAAGGAAAGCAGGGACGGTTGTTAGAGACAGTTACCAGGCAGCAGAGTTCCAAAAGTAACATCTAATGAGATATTTAAATACCATTGATGCTGGGAGATATGATTCCCCGGTACTCGATGTGTGTTTGTTTTATGTTCTTCCTTTGAAAAGATAACTGTCAACTTTCTTTCGTTCGCAGAAGACTATGCTTGATCAAAGACCAGATCTGCATTTTTGACATGGGGATATTAAGAAATTCTCTTCTCAGAATGGAGGTGAATTAAAGATAATGGGATATGGTAGCTAAATATAGATACTGTATGTGGGAATATGTAAGTAAATTCCGATAAGCTTAAAAAGCTTCAGCATGTTTGGAAGGCAGGACATTGGAAATCTGGTATGAGAGAACTATAGGGGTTGTCATTGTTAACTTCTTCTAGTTCTTGTCCTTATTTTTCAAGCCAACGTTTGGGTGAGGGGAAAATGGCCAGGGTCTGTGTGCATCTCTTGGGTTATAATTCAGAATAGTAAAGTATATGCTGCATGATGGTCTCAGAATGTAGGGAAAATGCTGGATCAGTTGGGGAAGGGAGGGGGTTGCAGAGGAATGGTCCTACGGGGGGCATGTTGGTACCCTCCAATCCAGGACCCATACGGTAGTTGGCAGTTAGTCTACTTGCCTTTCTCTCCTCACTATCCTTTCTCTTCAGCTTATCTCCATCAACACCGTTTTATGGAGAAATCCTAAAGGCCAGCTTCTGACTGTGCACTATGTGGTGTTGTTAAAATAATAGGTATGTCAAATATCTTCCAGCATGGTAAATGGATGTACCACCATGTCTGTACTGAAGAATTTCATAAGTGCTCTCAAAATCTTGGATAGCAGTACACACTATCTCATTGTTGTGATAAAATAACTACACACCTTCTTAAAGCTCAACTCAAGCCAACATATTTTCTTAGGTTTGTATAGAGCAGGGAAAACTTAGAACCTCTGTTGGACTTTTATTGTTGTCTGTGTCTTACTTCAGGTGACACTTGTTACCTTGAAAGTAAATTAGGGGTAACCTTTTTAATGGGAACACAAACTTTCATAAAAACCTGATTGACATTTAAAGGCTAAGTCTACCTTTTGCAAACAAATAATACATGCACATATTTTTGCAGCAAAAAAAATTGTGCATGTAGTTTATTTATTTTTTGCATGCCCGAAAAGCATTGCAGCTGTGATCAGTTTCCTCCAGACTCTTCTTCCATCTCAATGGCTTTCAGTTATTGAGCTGGAGGATGTGTCAATAAACTACAAGGCACTTGATTGGTGCCCTCGTAGTCCACTGAGAACTGCAGGTTTGTTTACTGCAGTGGAAATGGGACTTGTAGTTTATTCTTCCACAGATCTCTGTGAATGAATGGTGTGGCTGTATGGGTGAAGCTCAGCAAAGTCGCACAAAATTCAAAAGTGACAGCTGCTGCGGGGAGGTTCCACAGTCAGCATGTTACATGTTGCAGTGTAAATATGGGTGTAACAAAATCTGAAAGCTGAATCTACCCCCGCTAAACTGAAAAATACAATTTTACTGTTGTCTTCTCCCCTCTTCCTCCTCTGGAGAAGAGGAGATAGACAAGAATTGGCAGAAAATTTGCCCAGTGGGAATACACACAGCAGTAAAAACTAGAAAAGCTTCCAACACTTACCTACTACATCGATAATAAATGTTTTCTTTGGCGTTAGGCTGTACAGCAAGCATCCAAGAGGAAATGCTTGCTGTAGTCGACCCAAGGACATCAGTGTAGCCAGTTGCTGGGTTACAGCAATATGGAGATGCATATTTATTTATACTTTTATTCTTCCATCTACTGAGATACTGATTTTATGCTGCACCGTTTTCCTCTGACCAGCAGGGGGGAGTGCTAAACCCAAGCAAGCCCATTAATTTCTATGCAGAGCGCTGAGAATCATGGGAGTTGTAGTTTGAGATGGCAGCCATATAATGGGGCCAGTTTACCCTTACACTACAGATAAAGTAGGAGAAGTGGGAGATGATGTTTTTTCTTCCTCTTGGCAGTGAGGGAGTTAGAGAGGACCTCTGCTGCATCTGAACCACATCTACCTTGCACCTGTGCCGAGACTATACCCTACCTATACTGTACCTATACTGCATGCAGGTTAACTGGGACTGTTGTTAAGTGCAGCAATGTTCTTAAAGGGCCCCAACAATAGCCGGCAGAAGAATATCTCATAGTGCTTCCCCTTGTAAAAAAATTATTCTGCAAGTCCTCTTTGGTCGTCTCTCTCACTTTTACCATCCTCCTTTTCTTTTGAACAGTACACACCCAGTCTTTCTAGGACTACACTCTCCACCATAAATACACTCTGGCAGTTTTGTTCCAGCACTCAGTAGATTAAACTTTACTACTACTCATTGCTGCACTTGAGGTGGCCTTGCTACTGTTTATGCTGACCTGGAAACCAAATGTCATCTTATGCCTATTCCTTACTTTTAATCACTTTGTATGCTAAATTGTGTTTTTAGCACTGTCAGTCCATTTTATGCTTGCATAGGTACCAACCATATTGGGTGACAATGTATTAAGTTTGGTACCTGTTTTCTTTGATGAAGCGCTACTACTGGGTACTAATTATTACTTTCAGTGATTTCCTGTGGTGTGGTATTGTATGTTTGTACACTCAATCTGGTGTGTTAGGGGGCTGAGGATTTTGGAAAAGGTTGAGACAAAGAACAGAGGATGCATCCTAATCAGAGGCTCCTACGGGGGTAGAAGTTCTCTCCACTTAGTACTATTGCCATGGCTGCAAGGAAGAGGACATTTAGAAACAGCATCTCCCTTATGAGGACACAGACAATAATAAGAGCCTAAAAATTAGATTTTTTCTTCATACTTACCTGTAAAATCCATTTCTTTGAGTACATGACGGGACACAGAGCAGCCATATACATTTCTACCTGGGTTATGCACCATCTATAGGTGAATGGACACTGGTAGAATAACAAAAAACAGGAAGTGATCCCCTATATAACCCCTCACATGCAGGAAGTAATCCAGTTTTGTATCAAGCAATGAACTCCCAAAAAGAGAAGGGAGGGGCCTCTGTGTCCCGTGATGTACTCAAAGAAATGGATTTTACAGGTGACCAAGTAGCGGCCTGCAAATCTGCGCCACTGCCGCCTGATGGCGAAAAGCCCAGGAGGTTCGAACACCCCTGGTAGAATGACCTCTAACCCCAAAGGGAGGAGCTTTACCTTTCAGGCCATAGGCCTGAGTGATTAATTGATAAATCCAAAGTGAAATGGATGCCTTAAGCCGCCTGACCCCTCTTAAGGCCTTCCGGTAAAACATAAAACGCATCAGAACTTCTGATGCTTGCAGACCTTTCCAAGTAGACTCTGACCGCCCACTCCACATCCAAAAGGTGCAACTGCTTCTCTTCTAGCAAGCCAGGCTAAGAGAAAAAAGAAGGTAGAACAATGTCCTGATTTAAATTAAATTCAGAAACTACCTTAGGCAAAAAGGACGGAGCAGGACGTAGCACCACTTTATCATAGTGCAAAATCAAATACGGCTCCTTACAGGAAAGGGCCGCCAATTGGGAGACCCTTCTTGTCGAAGTAATTGCAAAAAGAAAAGCCAACTTCCATGTCAAAAGAACTAACAGAATTTTGTTGATTGGTTCAAAAGGCTGCTCCTGTAGCACCGACAAAACCAAATTTAAATCCCAAGGGCAAAGAGGTGATTTAACGGGAAACAATAAGTGAGTCACTCCCTGAAGAAAAGTCCGGACCAAGGAATGTGAAGCCAAAGGCTTCTGGAAGTACACTGATAAGGCTGAAATCTGTCCTTTAATTGTTGTCAAGGCTAATCTTTTATCTAAGCCTGACTGAAGAAAAGAGGGAATTATCTCTACCAACTATCTGTGAGGAAGCCAAATTCTGGCCTCACACCACGCAATGTAAGCCTTCTAAACCCTGTGATAAACCTTCCTGGTGACCGCCTTCCTGGCATTCACCAATGTAGTTACCACTGGTCCTGAAATACCAAGATCTCCTAGCACCCTGGCTTCAATAGCTACTTCGTCAAATTCAGCAAGCGTAAATTCGAGTGGAATATAGGCCCATGTGACAGTAGATCGAGCTGGAGCGGAAGCGTCCAAAGCTTGCCTACTGCTAATCTTACTACCTCCAGATACTAAGCCCTCCTGGTCCAAGCCGGAGCTACCAGAATGACTGATGTCATCTCTTCTCGGATCTTGAAAAGATGTGGCAGAAGAGGAATCGGGGGGAATGCATAAATCAAAGAGAACTGAGTCCAGGGAACTACCAGAGCCTCTATCCCGATCGCACGTGGATCTCTTGTTGTGGATACCCCACCGCTGGCAAATCTGCATAAACACCTGTGGGTAAAGAGACCATTTTCCTGGATGTATCTGTTGGTGGCTGAGATGGTCCGCTTTCCAGTTCTCTACCCCGGGAATGTGGACAGCAGACAGCACTGGCACATTCCTCTCTGCCCAGGATAACACCTCTCTGACCTCCATGTGGGCCAGACGACTCTTGGTGCCACCTTGATGGTTGAAATAGGCCACAGCCGTGGCATTGTCGGTTTACACCCTTACCGGATGACCTTGTAATGTCCAATAATTCAGCCTGAGGCGTATTGACTGCAGCTCTAGTACATTGATGGGCAATCCCTGTTCCTTCAGAGTCCATTTCCCCTGGACTGTGGAACTTTCCATGACTAGTACTAGTACTGGCTTTCTTCCCCATACAAGAGCCCTGTGGTTCTTGCACCTCAACAACAGCAGAAGAACGGGGTCAGGTATGCCTGACCTTGGCAGGGACCACTACTGCACCCCAGCCGGAAAGACTACTTTCCACGGCATTGGAAGAAAAGACCTTCCCTGTACCAGATTCTGGTCTACTAACCACCAGACGAGACTTCCTTGAGCCTTGGGGGTTATGATCATGCAGGAATCCAAAGCCTGCATCTTCCTGCTCCATGCAGGCAGAATGTTTTGCTGCAATGCTCTGGAATGGAACTGGGCATACGGAATTGCCCTGAATGAGGAAACCATCCTTCCCAGAAGACTCATACAGAGTCGGACAGACGGGCATCTTTTTCGGCTTACCTCCTGAACCTGATCCTTTAGGGCCTCAACCCATCTTGGAGGCAAGAACACTCTTGCCTGGACTGTGTCCATGATAAGGCCTAAGTATTCCAGACTTTGAACCAGTTTTAGGGCCGATTTCTCTGAATTTATGATCCATCCGAGATGTTCCAGGAATTGGACCGTAAAGGTCACGTTTCTTATCAAAATTTATGATCCTGAATTTATGATCCATCCGAGATGTTCCAGGAATCGGACCGTAAAGGTCACGTTTCTTATCAAAACTTGCAGCGATTGATCCCTGAGTAGGAGATCGTCTAAGTAGCCTGCAATCAAGATCCCTCAAGATCTTAGAAGACCCAGTACTGGTGCCAGGATCTTTGTGAAGACCCAGGGTGCGGTTGCGAGCCCAAAGGGCAGAGCCACAAACTGAAAATGTTGTTCCTCTATGACAAAGCGCAAAAGCCTTTCATAAGGTTGAAAAATTGGCACCTGCAGGTATGCATCCCTGATGTCTATGGATGTCAGAAAATCTCCTTCTTGGAGAGAGGTCACGACAGAGTGGACTGATTCCATTCCAAAGGGCCGCACTGAGAGATAAGTGCTTGGAATAATAAGCCCTTTCTTGAAAAGGTCAATGGGAACGCTGGACCTCACAAATCATTGAGGAGGGTAACAGTGTAATTCCAGCCTGTACCCCTGAGACAATGTGGAGATGACCCACCTGTCCTGGATTAGCATTTCCCACAATGCTGCAAACTGCAGCAACCTTCCCCCCACCCGCAGGAGTGGGGGCATCCCTTCACAAAGAAGGTTTGGTGCCAACATTAGCGCATTTTTGGACTCATGGCCTCTTTTGGCAATGGCCTTGCTGTTTACCTTTGGCAGCAGATCCCTGGTGCCATCGGAACTTCCCAGGGCCTGAAAAACCTGAGGAATTAGCGCGTGGCACCTTAAAAGAGGGCCGTGTGGCTACCTTTTTCACAGGAAGGGGGGAACTCTTTCCTCCAGATATCTTTTGGATGTACTTATCAAGATCATCCCCAAATAAACATTCTCCATGAAAAGGAAAACCAGCTAGCATCCTCTTACAAGGGAGCTCTGCTGACCAGCTTTTTTAGCCATTAAATTCTGCACATGTGCACAGACAAAAGAGCCATGCAGGAGATCTGCTGCATGGAGTCTTTAAGGGCATCTATAGCAAAGCAAAGAGCCTGAGGCAGATCTGCTCCATCCTGAACAGAATCCTTCGGTCTATTGGGCATCCTAGCCTGATCCTTCAAGGCTTGACAGACCTCAATTGCTGCTACTGTGGGTTAACCACTTCAGATCCGAGCCATTGCCAAATGACGGCAACAGCGCGGATCTACATTGCCGGGACTACGTCTATTGACATCGTCCCGTGCACGAGCGGCCTGCGCGCCCCGTGCACGCTCGGTGATCAGTGAGTCTATGAGACTCGCCTGATCACAGATCAGAGTAAGGGGTCGGTCCCGACCCCTTACCACATGATCAGCTGTCAGCCAATGACAGCTGATCATGTGATGTAAACAGAGCCGGTAATCGGCTAGTTTTCCTCCTCGTGCTGACAGCGTGAGGGGGGGAAAAAAAACCCGATTACCAGCAACCGTGATTGAGACATCAGTCCCAATCACGGCGATCTTCTGATACACAGCAATAGGCAGCAGTGCCACCTACCAGTGCCCACCAGCGTCACCCATCAGTGCCACCCACATCAGTGTAACAACAGTGCTGCACATCAGTGCCACCTATCAGTGCCCATCAGTGTCACCTACCAGTGCCCATAAGTGCCCATCAGTGCCACCCATCAGTGCCCCTCATCAGTGCCACCTATCCGTGCCACCCATCTGTGCCACCCACCAGCGCCCATCAATGCCGCCTTATCTGTGCCCATCAGTACCGCCTTATCTGTCCCCATCAGTGCTGCCTTAACTGTGCCTATCAGTGCCGCCTTAACTGTGCCTATCAGTGCCGCCTTATCTGTGCCTATCCGTGCCTATCAGTGTAGCCTATCAGTGCCCACCAGTGCCGCCTCATCAGCGCATATCAATGAAGGAGAAAAATTACCTGTTTGCAAAATTTTATAACAAACTATTAAACATGATTTTTTTTTTTCAAACATTTCCATCTTGTTTGTTTAGCAAAAAATAAAAACCCCAGCTGTGATTAAATACCACCCAAAGAAAGCTCTATTCGTGGGAAAAAAAATTATAAAAATTTCATTTGGGTACAGTGTTGTATGACCGCGCAATTGTCATTTAAAGTGCGTCAGCGCTGAAAGCTGAAAATTGGTCTGGGCAGGAGGGGGGTTTAAGTGCCCAGTAAGCAAGTGGTTAAATAGCGGACCCTGCCAGGGTGAACGATGCCTTTAACAAGGCTTTCAGCTTCTTATCTGCAGGATCCTTAAATACCTGTGTATTATCCACTGGACAAGTTAAGGTCTTGATCAGGGAGGAAACCTGCTGCATCCACAACCGGTATGCTCCACTTCTTCATAGGATATAACAGAAAAAATCTTCTTGGAGACACAAATATCCTGTCTGGGTGCTCCCAGTTGGAATATATCAACTGCTTCAAGAGTGAGTGAAAAGGGAATATTTGTGTACCCTGCTGGGGTTTGAAAGAACCCAGGGGGGAACAAGGTGTTTCAGGGACCTCTACTGGAGGTAACTTAAAAGCTGTATGGACCATCTGTATAAAGAATGGATGAGAAGCTTTTGTAATTGAGGGGCTTATATAATCTAAGCCTCTTCAGGCTCTGAATCATTTGAGGGAGATTCCTTTGTCTGGATACCAATTGCCTGACCGGCCATTACCTCTTCTACTTCGTCAACCCAGTTTTGCTCCAATATAGGATTAATAGGGGAAGGGGACCTGTCACGCTTCCTGACACTTTGTGTGACAGAAGCAATCATTCCAGCAATCTTGCCGTCTAAACCAGCCAAAGCTGATGCCAGGTCCTCTTTAGTAATAAACTCTGAGGTAGAAGCATTGGTAGCAGGCACAACGCCGGATAGACGCAGGGGCTCAGATTGCCCGGCGTCATCTGGTCTTTCAGGTGAGGCTATTGCAGCAGAGTTCCATTTAGCCTCTACAGAAGCAACTGATGGAACACATGCGCCCTTTGCTGCAGCGCTCCCCCCAGGTCGCTTCCTAGAAGACATGGCTTGCTGAAGCAGTGGTAACTGGCTTTGTGACACAAATATACAAGTTCCTCAGTACCACAATTCCCCATTGTAAGAATCTTATACAATGAACTGTTCTTCCAGCTACTTCAACATAATTTAGGCTGTGTCTGTCATCACCGATAGGACTCACTTGTCACCCAGGACAGACTACTCTGTGTTCCCCCCCGCCGGCCAGCAATTAACTGTGCTTTTAGCCTTTAAAAAAGCTTCCCTCGGCCGTCAGGGCCACGTGCACGAGCCTGTGCTCGCCCCCCCGTGGAGGAGAACACAGAGCAGCACACCTATGCCCTCTCTTGGGCAAAAAAAGCATTGCAAGCAAAATGTTTTATTAATTTTTTTTTTCAAAAGCTTCCCTTGGCTTGTGTAGCTCTGGGAAGAGAAACACAGAGCAGCAAACCCATGCTCTCTAGTGGAAAAAGCAAGCATAGCAAGGAAAACATTTTTTTTTTTAAACATGTCAGCCTAGATACTGTTGCAGGGGTTATAAATAATAATTGGACCCTGGTTTTTCACAGGGCCACTTACCACTCCCGCCACAGGACAATAGCCTAAGCCAGAAGTCCAGCCTTCACCCATCACGGTGGGTTCTGTCACACGGACCTTCAAGGACCGGGTACCCTTTTAGCATGAACGTCCACTCCCTTGGACCTGTAAAGCACCCTGCAGGAATGCCTTAGAGCTGTGGTGTCCAGGATTGCACTACGCAAGGTCCAGCACCCGAAGGTTGCATTACAGGCAAAACCTTGTTGCGATCCTTTAAACTTCTTTACGAGGCCCAGGTACCATTTATCTTAGCATACTAGCTTTTTAAAATGGATCTAGAAATGCTGTCCCCTGATTTTTGAAGAACCTTTGTGGGATACAGCATGGAAACTCACAAAGAGCTCAACAAATGACCATCCACCATTTTAAACAATGGCAAAAAAACTGGATTACTTCCTGTATGTGAGGGGTTATATATGGGATCACTTCCTGTTTTTGGTTATTCTACCAGTGTCCATTCACCTATAGGTGGCGCATAACCCAGGTAGTAATGTATATGACTGCTATGTATCCCGTAATGTACGAGAAAGAAAGGTGTTTTAGACCCTCTTTACTCCATCCAAATTAAACAAACAAAACAAAAAGGTTTGCCTTTAGTTATACTTAAATTGTCCTTGAGGAAGAAGTAACCAACAATATCTTACCAAAATCCACCCATGGAGCTAACTATACATGGCAAATTATTCACAGAGGAAAATCACATAGACCCGAGAGAAATACAAAGCTGCCACCGCTAACCTCCTTGCAAGAATATTAGTTGCATGGTGTTTCTGGCTTCAATACATACTGAGCCACAGACCTGGAACAAACATGCAGATTGTGAATTCAGTATGAAGTCTTGATCTGTATACAGTGGGGACGGAAAGTATTCAGACCCCCTTAAATTTTTCACTCTTTGTTATATTGCAGCCATTTGCTAAACTCATTTAAGTTCATTTTTTCCCTCATTAATGTACACACATCACCCCATATTGACAGAAAAACAGAGAATTGTTGACATTTTTGCAGATTTATTAAAAAAGAAAAACTGAAATATCACATGGTCCTAAGTATTCAGACCCTTTGCTCAGTATGTAGTATAAGCACCCTTTTGATCTAATACAGCCATGAGTCTTTTTGTGAAAGATGCAACAAGTTTTTCACACCTGGATTTGGGGATCCTCTGCCATTCCTCCTTGCAGATCCTCTCCAGTTCTGTCAGGTTTGATGGTAAACGTTAGTGGACAGCCATTTTTAGGTCTCTCCAGAGATGCTCAATTGGGTTTAAGTCAGGGCTCTGACTGGGCCATTCAAGAACAGTCACGGAGTTGTTGTGAAGCCACTCCTTCGTTATTTTAGCTGTGTGCTTAGGGTCATTGTCTTGTTGGAAGGTAAACCTTCGGCCCAGTCTGAGGTCCTGAGCACTCTGGAGAAGGTTTTCGTCCAGGATATTGCTGTACTTGGCCGCATTCATCTTTCCCTCAATTGCAACCAGTCGTCCTGTCCCTGCGGTTGAAAAACACCCCCACAGCATGATGCTGCCACCACCATCATTCACTGTTGGGACTGTATTGGACAGGTGATGAGCAGTGCCTGGTTTTCTCCACACATACCGCTTAGAATTAAGGCCAAAAAGTTCTATCTTGGTCTCATCAGACCAAAGAATCTTATTTTTCACCATCTTGGAGTCCTTCAGGTGTTTTTTAGCAAACTCCATGCGGGCTTTCGTGTGTCTTGCACTGAGGAGAGGCTTCCGTCAGGCCAAAAAGCCCCGACTGGTGGAGGGCTGCAGTGATGGTTGACTTTCTACAACTTTCTCCCATCTCCCAACTGCATCTCTGGAGCTCAGCCACAGTGATCTTTGGGTTCTTCTTAACCTCTCTCACCAAGGCACTTCTCCCCCGATAGCTCAGTTTGGCCAGACGGCCAGCTCTAGGAAGGGTTCTGGTCATCCCAAACGTCTTCCATTTAAGCATTATGGAGGCCACTGTGCTCTTAGGAACCTTAAGTGTAGCAGAAATTTTTTTGTAACCTTGGCCAGATCTGTGCCTTGCCACAATTCTGTTTCTGAGCTCTTCAGGCAGTTCCTTTGACCTCATGATTCTCATTTGCTCTGACATGCACTGTGAGCTGTAAGGTCTCATATAGACAGGTGTGTGGCTTTCCTAGTCAATCAGTATATTCAAACACAGCTGGACTCAAACGAAGGTGTAGAACCATCTCATGGATAATCAGAAGAAATGGACAGCACCTGAGTTAAATATATGAGTGTCACAGCAAAGGGTCGGAATACTTAGGACCATGTGATATTTCAGTTTTTCTTTTTTAATAATTATGAAAAAATGTCAACAATTCTGTGTTTTTCTGTCAATATGGGGTGCTGTGTGTACATTAATGAGGAAAAAATGAACTTAAATAATTTTAGCAAATGGCTGCAATATAACAGAGAGGGAAAAATTTTTAGGGGGTCTGAATACTTTCCGTTCCCACTGTATGTATTTTAGGTCACTTCCTTAGAAAGCAAAAGATACCATACCTTATGACAGTCCATAAACGGTCATTTTCCTGGAAAGGTAAAACATGTAGCCTTCATATTCTATAAGAGTTTATTGAGACATAACTCAGATTGTGGCACCCCCTCCAAATCAAATGGAAAAGAAGAAGGAGATGTGTGTAATACTGGACTTTGAATTGGTAGCCACGAATAGACCCAAAATGAAAAATAAAGCACTCAATAGAATAAATATACAAATTTAATTTAACCAACATGTTAAAAATTTAATAAAAGCAGAGAGTAGTATTAAAAATATGTAAGCACATATAATACACATGATATCGTGATTCCCCGAATAAATCAGTGTTTGTATAAAGAAGAGACCTGTAGGTATGTCCACAAAGTGGGTGAACCTGAAACTGGTATTACAGATTTCCTTTGTGTCAAGGCCCCACAGAGTACCAAGGGATCACTGCAGTTTCACTTACAGCTTTTTCAGGGGATTCTATTGGTAGCAGGTTTCAGTAGTGTGTATGAGATACCCAGGCCACGACATGGGAAAGCAGGGGAAGAGAGAGACAGCGCATGAACAACCCCTAGACGAGACCTTGACCAATATACTTCAGCCAAAAAGACTGGGGCCTGTCATAAGGTCATGAACATATACCACTTATGCACATTTGTAATTATAATTGTCCAATAACGTGGAGGGGGGGGGGGGCGATGGATAGAGTGATGTTTATATATGGTGATA
This sequence comes from Lithobates clamitans, assembly GCA_037952925.1. Classification (NCBI taxonomy): domain Eukaryota; kingdom Metazoa; phylum Chordata; class Amphibia; order Anura; family Ranidae; genus Lithobates; species Lithobates clamitans. The sequence continues at coordinate 751,717 of JBBGZY010000125.1, read as the reverse complement.
CACCTAAGCCATGTTCAGTAAATTAGATAGTTTCCACATTTCATAGATACACTTGTATAAACACTCTATCCTCATGCCCGTGCTGATCCTGGCTACAATCAGAGCCCTCTGCTAGAGTAGGAGCTGAGCCATCCACTCTTGGCTCAGCCCCTACTCCAGCAGAGGGCTCTGAGTGTAGCCAGGAGTGTAGCTTTAATACATATATGCATACCTCCCAACCTTTTGAGATGGGAATGAGGGATACCTATTAACAAAAGTATGTAGGCATAGTACACACACTCTTCCATGCTCCCTTAAAGGAAAATTATACAAAAAAGTTAGTTAAACCACTTTTTTTTACCACTACTATTCCTTTAAACTGGCTGAAATTTATAAATGCATCAATTTAGAATTTAGAAGAAAGGTTTAGCACTGTGAAACACTATTTGAAAGATAAATAGTGCATTTATATACAACTGTATAGATCAGATCAAAATGGACAAATGAGGAGGAAAGAGGGACAGAGGGACTTTATTTCAAATCAAGGACAGCCCCTCAAACTCAGGGACAGTTGGGAGTTATGCATATACATGAGTTAAGTTTCCCTCCTATTTTTTTTTGTGATGTGTTCAAATGTAAGAAAGGTAGGATGAAAACGCCAGACACAGAATAAACTCTTCTGTATGTGTATTCATAAAAACTGAAGCTTGGCAGATGGAGAACAAAGAGTTCATCTTTAGTTGTATGCATGTATGGACTGGTTCTTTGCAGAGAGGACAACTCAAGAGTGAGTCTGTGTGTGTAACCAGTTTTAATCTTTTCTATCACTGTGTTGGATGAGTTTGTCCTAAAATCGTGGCTATTGACACATAATCCATTCCCAAGAATTTCCAAATTCAGTTCTGCATTCAGTTGTGCTGGGTGGTGATCTGTCTATGAGACACCTGCAGCGTCAGAAAAGGCTCATTGGGGGTAGGAAAGACGAAGCAAGCTAGAATATGAGTGATATTGCTTTCTTTATGACAAACTTATACAAGATTTATCTACAGTCCAACTTCTTCTACCATGGCTAAATTTAATCACCTGAGGTAAGCATTCATAATTAGGAACCCTGAAAGCAGCATATATGTCCAAAGTCTGTTGGATTACACTTGTACGTCCATCTGCTATCTAATGTTCGTGGATGCCTTAGAAGCATCTCAAACTGGTGCCACTGACAGAAGTCTCCAGACAGGCTGCTCATTATCATACAGTACATGTGACCAGCACATACAGCAGAGCATTCTTCCTAGTAGACAGGGCATTTGATTGGTTCCTTCGCCAAGCTCACTTCTTGTTCACAAGCATGGATGCAGGCCTTAGGCCACACTCACTCTCATCCCCCTGGTCACCAGTCCATGAACCCCATAAAGCCTAGAGCACCTTCTCACATGGGCCTATGTTTTACTCGTGGTCCAGGTTAAGATTCTAGGAATCCACCTGAACACCTGGGGCCCATGGTACAGAAGGGCCAAGTCACCTTCTACATGTTACCTAAGAGGGGTCTCCTCTCACCACCAGGAGGGTGATTCAGATCCCTTAACCACCACCTGCTCCTGAGCCGACCAGGTTTGCACAAACACTTCTCAGTTATGGGACTCCACTTTTAACTGAATTTGCTCTTCTTTGTACAAGCCTACAAGCCACAGAGCAGTTAATTCACAGTTTCCAAGATACTCTTCCCCAGACGGAGACATTAAAGAGACAAGATACTTTGTTGTTTGTAACTTTACTTAAAAAAGAAATATAACATGACAGTTCATATGTTGTTAACTATACATGCTGGATCCTATACAACAGTCTAGTATATTGGCAGTAGATGTAGAACATCAGTAGGTCCATTTACAAATCCTAGTAGCTATTCTACCCACTATTTAACAAGAGGGGTGCTGTGGTGCTACTCACTTATCCCATGGTGTGGCTACCTAGGCCTTAGGTCTCCTCTGTTCCGAGGCAGCAGTACTCAAGCACTAGGGGAGCTCTCCCATGCCCACAGGGATATTTCTTCTGTACTGCTGCTGGCATCTCAAGAGCGAGAGACAGGTTACTCCTCCCACAGGTAAAGGCAAGGGGTGGGGCCAAACCTCAAAAACCCACCTACTAAGGGGGGTTCCCACTAAATAAATAGGAACTCTGCTTATCTACAAGCCCAAAAACTTCTTTCACATTAGCAGTACTGCTTACTGTCCTCTGAAAAGCTATCTGTGATAAATAACTTTTCAGAAGGGGGTATAGCAGCAGTTGACAGGCTTTCAGGAGGCATTGAATGGCAATTTTACATTGCGGAACTGTGCTGCAACTGCACCAAAAGTTAGAAATGCCACAGCTGCAAATCATTGTGGCCACAGCATGTGTACATACCTGTCAAGCTGTAGTTACAATTTGTGTGGGCAGCCAGGTGGCAGTAAAACCATGGCTCAATCACTTGTTTTTCCTATCCCCGCCCCCCCCCGCCTGAAAGAGTCCAAAAGCTCTCATACAGTTTCTGAGGTCTTTCAGAATTCATTGAAAGGTGAATTTAACCTGCTCCAACAGGGTTTTGCAGTTCCCATAGATATGTATAAGAGTGCAAAGCCCGTTTGAGGCAAATAAAAGCAGGTCAACACAGGCTCCTAAAGTTGTTTAGGTTCTTCATAGTTGTCAAAGATGCATTCTCAGGGTAGCAAGGATGCTGGACCTTCTTTTGTCACAAGTCAGTCTCAACGTAGCTACAGTGTGAATAATCAGAACCTTACACAGACAATCATGAAGAAAGTGAAAACAAGAGAGGTAACACCCATTTTTTTCACAGGGGAGTTCCAAGGTAGGTGGTAACAGCCCGGTCTTGTGGCATGAAATCTTCCTATTTTGGTGCCAAAGTATGAGAGGCTTGTGTGAGCCTATAACTGAAACATTATTTTTTGGGCAGACTGACTTACTGAGCCCAGAATAAGAATTTAGTTAGCCCCTGGATATATATTTTGGAAATGGTGGATAGAGTCCCAAACTGGCCTCATAACTAGTTACTGTAATTTCAGGCTCTGCCCTTCCCATCATATCCTCCCACTCATTGAGCTGCTGCACTCACTTTTTACCACATTACCACATTTACATGTTATATAAAATATTTTGAAATCTAGCGGCTCAAAATAGCCTCAACAGATGTGTAATCCCTGATACTAAATGCAGATCCTATCACCAGAGAGATATTAGAAGGTGGTAGGTGATGTAATCTTGCACCAATAACCCACATTAAATATCAGTTGGAGTTCTCTACCATATTACTTATCTGTATTGTTGGGTCCTGGGCAAACACAACAATGCAACGATCTCTGCATTACCAGGATATCATTCTGTAAATATGTGTCTTATGATTAATATGACCCTTGGATACAACTTGCAGAGAGCTGGGTGTCAAATGCCTCGAGTTCACTGAGCCTCTCCGAGAATATTTCCCAAAAGTTGTACACAGAGACAAGGTCAGAAGTTTAGGCTTTCTCTCGTGTCTGATAATAATAATCAGGTGCTTCCTGTCAATCAATGTCTGACATTCCAGCCTATCACCTGAACACACCCGAGTCATGCACTCCTGTGCACTAATTAATGTGTCATGTCATGTCACGCTCTATTGAACACTGCAAAACAGATAAAACTGCTGATAGATGATACTGATGGATGTAACGTTACAACATATTACATTCTGAAAAACAGTTTAACTGTTTTACAAGAGCTGCTGAAAACAATGAGATACTGCTAGCACATAGTATAGGAGAAATATAAAGTACCTACATAATATGATGATTACAGTCCTTACAAATTAAAAAGGTTTTAGAGCGAAGGTAGATATATGTCTCAAAATTACTAGACACTGTTTATTCTTGTTTTACTGCTTTAAATTAACATTAAATTTGGTGCATTCTTAAGACAATGGCAAGCTGACAGGGTGCCCTATTAAACGATTGGTTTAGAACAGGGGTATCCAAACTTTTCAGCATGAGGGCCATATTGCATATGTTAGAAATATTTGTGGGCCAAAAATATAAATAATTGACTTATGCTTGAATGTTTTTTGTAATCAGCATATGATTTAGAACAAAAGGAAAACAACTTTAATAAGAGTCCCCATCAGAGACCCCCATTAGATCAGGGTCCCCATTAGAGTCCTGTCTAACATCTGGATCCCCATTCGAGCCCCCCTTACATCAGTGCCCCTCTGAGTCCCCCTTTTCATTGTAAAGCTTACAGCATGGCTCTAGCAGTAGGGCAGGAGCTAAGAAGCAGAGCAGGCCTAGACAGAGGGAGTTCTGTCCTCCTGTAAATACTGGTGAAGCCATGTTATAGGTTGCCGGTGGTACTATCAATCAACAACAGTGATGAAGACAGCGCAGGGAGGAGAACCTGCATTGGAGACTGCAGGGAGGGAAGCTGGGAGGAGACCATAGACAACCACTGCTGACCTGAATCCTCAATCCCTACATTAAGGATACACCACTGACCTCTTCTTGCAGAGGTCCCTAGTTTAGAGGGTCCAGAGCAAATTTTTGAAAATAAATACTCAGTAAAAAAACCTACAAAAATGTTAAGTTGTTGCATTTTTAGAATAATAAACTTAGTTATTCATTTTTTGGGAGTAATATTATAAAGGGGTCTGAGGATAGGATCATATTTACCACAAAGGCACACACTTAGAGAAGGGCAGCACTAAGCGTCAGCATGTACAAATTGAACTGTGAGGTGCAGAGGATGTTGAGAGGAGTTACAAGGATCACTGTTGTTCAGGAATCCTGAAGGTTCCTTTTTGGTGGTCTGTATCGGTTAAAAGCAGCTGTGATAATAAAACCGGCAGGATGCTCCCTCTAATAATAGATTCTGTTGTAAAAAAAAAGGACACAAGCGCTAAGCTTGTACAAAAACAACATCATAATTTAAATGTGCAACACAATATCTAAATACAGATCTGGCTGAGGAGGGTATTTATTGTTCTTTTTATTTGGTCCAGCACAGGAGTGTACCTATATTCTGAGTTTAATGAGAAAAATGAAAATGTAGGGCTCTCCATCTGTTTCCCTCTTGCTGGAGGATGCTGCTATGTAGTATCTTGAATGTTATGTGGCTGCAGGTTTCTTTAACATCGACTTCTGTATGTATTTTTTCTAGTTCCAATTTATTGAAAATGTCCCAAAGACCCCAGTTTTGAATTATGTGTGGTTTAATAATTCTGCAAGTAATAGATTTACATTTGTGTATAGTGTTTCTAAACGTGTTACTTCTCTAAATATGTGGTCTCTCAGGCAGTGGCATTGCTGGTCTAAGGGCCCCTTTACACATACAGTATCTCACAAAAGTGATTTCCCCCCTTACATTTTTGTAAATATTTTATTATATCTTATCATGTGACAACACTGAAGAAATGACACTTTACTACAATGTAAAGTAGTGAGTGTACAGCTTGTATAACAGTGTAAGTTTGCTGTCCCCTCAAAATAACTCAACACACAGCCATTAATGTCTAAACTGCTAGCAACAAACGTGAGTACACCCCTAAGTGACAATGTCCAAATTGTGCCCAATTAGCTATTTTCCCTCCCTGGCATCATGTGACTCATTTGTGTTACAAGGTCTCAGCTGTGAATGGGGAGCAGGTGTGTCAAATTTGGTGTTATCGCTCTCACTCTCTCATAGTGGTCACTGGAAGTTCAACATGGCACCTCATGGCAAAGAACTCTCTGAGGATCTGAAAAAAAGAATTGTTGCTCTACATAAAGATGGCCTAGGCTATAAGAAGATTGCCAAGACCCTGAAACTGAGCTGCAGCATGGTGGCCAAGACCATACAACAGTTTAACAGGACAGCTTCCACTCAGAACAGGCCTTGCCATGGTTGACCAAAGAAATTGAGTGCACATGCTCAGCATCATATGCAGAGGTTGTCTTTGAAGTAATATGTAAATAAATGCGCGCAAGGAGAAAAATTAAATAAAACATTTTTTTTTACAAAGTGTGGAGTGTACTAAGATTAATATAAAGGGGAGTGTAGATGTGGCGCTGTTCTGTGAACAGCTGTCTTATGTAGAAAAACTACTATGTTACACCCTCTGCAGTGCTTCAAAGCAAAATGTGGTTGGTGAAAGAATTACTCCACAAAATGCCAAAAATGTAGATATTGGATTATCAGCAGGTGCCTAGACCTGTGTATATGCACTCCTAACAGAGTGTGGTGCCATAAACCAATGTGCAAGTATTTTATCCTCTAATGGCTAAACTCACCTCAAAAGAGGGAATATTATATAGATATAAGCATGAATGGAAGAAAACAAATGAATTATCCTCTAATGTTCACGTCTGAAATTACAGAAAGGGGAATAAATATGCATAAAAGGGGACTCCAATAGTGCCTTTCTTGAAATGATGCTAAATCCTTTAAATAATAAACCAGTGTATGGGGTATAGCTAATGTTCAATGATTGACGTTAAAAAAAGGATGAGTAAAATAAAATAAAATTAAATTAAATTGCATAAAAATATTATCTAATTTGTGTTACCAACCACCACATAGTAGTTTTTCTACATAAGACACTTTCTTTCACAGAACAGCGCCACATCTACACTCCCCTTTATATTCAGAGGTTGTCTTTGGGAAACATATGTATGAATGCTGCCAGCATTGCTGCAGAGGTTGAAGGGGTGGGGGGTAAGCCTGTCAGTGCTCAGACCATACACCACATAATGCATCAAATTGGTCTGCATGCCTGTCATCCCAGAAGGAAGCCTCTTCTAAAGATGATGCACAAGAAAGCCTGCAAACAGTTTGCTAAAGACAAGCAGACTAAGGACATGGATTACTGCAACCATGTCCTGTGATCTGATGAGACCAATATAAACTTATTTGGTTCAGATGGTGTCAAGCATGTGTGGCGGCAACCAGGTGAGGAGTACAAAGAGAAGTGTGTCTTGCCTACAGTCAAGCATGGTGGTGGGAGTGTCATGGTCTGGGGCTGCATGAGTGCTGCCAGCATTTGGGAGCTACAGTTCATTGAGGGAACCATGACTGCCAACATGTACTGTGTGTGACATACTGAAGCAGAGCATGATCCCCTCCCTTCAGGAGACTGGGCCGCAGAGCAGTATTTCAACATGATAACGCCCCCAAACACACCTCCAAGATGACCACTGCCTTGCTAAAGAAGCTGAGGGTAAAGGTGAAGGACTGGCAAAGCATGTCTCCAGACCTAAATCCTATTAAGCATCTGTGGGGCATCCTTAAACGGAAGGCGGAGGTCTCTAACATCCACCAGCTCCGTGATGTTGTCATGGAGGAGTAGAAGAGGACTCCAGTAGCAACCTGTGAAGCTCTGGTGAACTCCATGCCCAAGAGAGTTAAGGCACTGCTGGAAAATAATGGTGGCCACACAAAATATTGAAACTTTGGGCCCAATTTGGACATTTTCACTTAGGGGTGTACTCACTTTTGTTGCCCGCAGTTTAGACATTAATTGATGTGTGTAGAGTTATTTTGAGGGGTCAGCAAATTTTCACTGTTATACTAGAAGTACACTTACTACTTTACATTGTAGCAAAGTGTAATTTCTTCAGTGTTGTCGCATGAAAAGATATAATAAAATATTTACAAAAATGTGAGGGGTGTTCTTGTTTTGGATTCAGAACAAACGTCCCCGATCGGATTGTTGAATATAAAAGCATGCATGCTTCAAGTAAGCTCACACTGAGACAGACACAAGTTCAGTGGAAAAGTTACTTCTGTTTAATATTTCCGCTTCTCAAGATTGTTATACATTTTCATTAAAGTTCTGAGATACGTCAGATAAACTGGCGCATAGAAACCACAAACATATAAAAATACATATAGTGCAAATATGTGACAAAGTTTTGGCTTTTAGCTGATGCACATTTGAGGAAGTAAATTTTATTCTTGCAGTCAGTCCAGTTCCTAAGCAAGCTTTGAGCTTGGCAGAATATCTGAAAATGTCTTAAGGCTTAATAAGCGTAGAAGCTGAGTTTATATATGTTAGGTATATAAAGCAGGTATTGGAATAGACAGTTCACCATGATCACATCCATTACAGTCCCCCCTGTCTATTTCAAACTGTCCCTCATACTAAAAGTCCTACTCACTCCCTTGGCCCATTCTCCTCTGCAACTCTTTTCAGCTGTATATAGAGAAGAGCAGTCACTAACTCACTACCCCCCTCGATACAGCTTGGAGGGGCAATCAGGTGCTGTCTGTCCCTGTAATCCTATGGCGTTGCATGTCGGGAGGAGGTGACTGTAACAGCGCGTAACACATAATCATCTTTAAGTCTTACATAATCTTCATTATCATCTGGTATATCTTGGTTCACAAATATGGGAGTAGATTGGTCAACAGCTTTTTCTACACACTTGTTAAAGCAAGAAAGAACACAGCAGACTATGATAGCTAGGGTCACTAGAATTATCAGAATGGCTATTCCGATCTGTGTTAAAACTCCCTGCCATCCCCCCTTGATCCAGGTGAAGTACTGGTCCCAGGGGTTGGAGAGCCCTGAATTCTTCTTTAATTCTTTGGACAAATCCTCAAGCTTCTGGATGGCTAAAGTCACTTTACCGTTTGGGCCTGTGTTATCTGGGATATACAGTGGGGACGGAAAGTATTCAGATACAGTGGGGGCGGAAAGTCCTCATTAGTGTACACACAGCACCCCATATTGACAGAAAAACACAGAATTGTTGACATTTTTGCAGATTATTAAAAAAGAAAAAATGAAATATCACATGGTCCTAAGTATTCAGAACCTTTGCTCAGTATTTAGTAGAAGCACCCTTTTGATCTAAAACAGCCATGAGTCATTTTGGGAAAGATGCAACAAGTTTTTCACACCTGGATTTGGGGATTCTCTGCCATTCCTCCTTGCAGATCCTCTCCAGTTCTGTCAGGTTGGATGGTAAACGTTGGCGGACAGCCATTTTTAGCTCTCTCCAGAGATGCTCAATTGGGTTTAAGTCAGGGCTCTGGCTGGGCCATTCAAGAACAGTCACGGAGTTCTTGTGAAGCCACTCCTTCGTTATTTTAGCTGTGTGCTTAGGGTCATTGTCTTGTTGGAAGGTAAACCTTCGGCCCAGTCTGAGGTCCTGAGCACTCTGGAGAAGGTTTTCATCCAGGATATCCCTGTACTTGGTCGCATTCATCTTTCCCTCGATTACAACCATTCGTCCTGTCCCTGCAGCTGAAAAACACCCCCACAGCATGATGCTGCCACCACCATGCTTCACTGTTGGGACTGTATTGGACAGGTGATGAGCAGTGCCTGGTTTTTCTCCACACATACCGCTTAGAATTAAGGCTAAAAAGTTCTAACTTGGTCTCATCAGACCAGAGAATCTTATTTCTCACCATCTTGGAGTCCTTCAGGTGTTTTTTAGCAAACTTCATGCGGGCTTTCATGTGTCTTGCACTGAGGAGAGGCTTCCGTCGGGCCACACTGCCATAAAGCCCCGACTGGTGGAGGGCTGCAGTGATGGTTGACTTTCTACAACTTTATCCCATCTCCCGACTTCATCTCTGGAGCTCAGCCACAGTGATCTTTGGGTTCTTCTTTACCTCTCTCACCAAGGCTCTTCTCCCCCGATAGCTCAGTTTGGCCAGACGGACAGCTCTAGAAAGGGTTCTGGTCATCCCAAACGTCTTCCATTTAAGGATTATGGAGGCCACTGTGCTCTTAGGAACCTTAAGTGCAGCAGATTTTTTTGTAACCTTGGCCAGACCTGTGCCTTGCCACAATTCTGTCTCTGAGCTCTTCAGGCAGTTCCTTTGACCTCATGATTCTCATTTGCTCTGACATGCACTGTGAGCTGTAAGGTCTTAAATAGACAGGTACGTGACTTTATTAATCAATTCCAGTCAGTATAATAAAACACAGCTGGACTCAAATGAAGGTGTAGAACCATCTCAAGGATGATCAGAAGAAATGGACAGCACCTGAGTTAAATATATGAGTGTCACAGCAAAGGGTCTGAATACTTAGGACCATGTGATATTTCAGTTTTTCTTTTTTAATAAATCTGTCAATATGGGGTGCTGTGTGTACATTAATGAGGACAAAAAATGAACTTAAATGATTTTAGCAAATGGCTACAATATAACAAAGAGTGAAAAATGTAAGCGGGTCTGAATACTTTCCGTCCCCACTGTACGTACAGCATGTACTGGTTTCAGGTAACATCTTACACACACAACCCTTTTCAGCTAGGACCATGTCTAAGGTCATATGGTCTTGGAAGGTCATATGTGAAGCGGCTTCTAGTTGTTAAGCTAAACCTCGGAGTGCATTTCTGGTGTAATTAACAAACCTTTGTTGGTTGTAGTAGAGGTAATTTATCCAGTCTACATTCTTGTTTACAGTGATAATGGGGATCAGAGATTCAAACCCTGCTGCTACTTGGTCTCTTGCTTTGAACTCATCTGGGACCCCTCTAGTGACCCCTATGGTGCCTATGTATCCATGAGGGTCGAAGCTTCCTGCTGGGGCACTCCTACACCTCCTGCTAGGTTGGGGTGTGTTGTTTGTATTTGGCCTTGGGTTTTCCGAGAGAATATGTAGAGGTATTATGGCCTTGGCCAGTGCATATTCTCCTGTCCACTGTCCTGTCAACCTGCTCGTAATTTTCATGCCTCCGCAGATCCAGTACACGTCTCCCAAAGACTGGACTTGATTTTGCACCAGATCTGCAGACACCTCACTATAAGATCCACAGTAACCCTTAGTGAAATTCCCAAGAGATTTCCCCACTCCTTGATACCGTCCATAGCATGTGTAATTGCCAGGATATATGGTGATACCTTCTCCTGGCTTGGGGGTCTTGGTAACTATGGGATATTCCTTCTTCCAATGTTCACACAGGGAGTGGTCAGTGGTTGTGTTGGTAAATAGGCTGAGGAAACATGTCTCATGTTTTGGGGGTATGTTTAGGGGTACCGTTCCCAAGTGTGGTCTAGCTCCCCCACACACATAGCAGTTGGTCTTATTGTGTTTTCCTGCACTGTACTTCATCCACTCGAGCCACAAGTTGACATCTGAGAACTAGGTTTTTGCAGCCATAGTATCCTCAAAGGTAGGTTCTGCTATGGCCACCATGTCCTTTAATGTCTGTATATATAGCCTCAGGGGGTTTGAGCTAGATGTGGATTGGGGAACTCCCCACTCTGGGTTATTGAACATATCTTTCAGTTGGAAAGGCTTTCTAAAACCGGGATATCCACTTCCCCATCATAGGCCCAGAACATAGGTCCCACTGTCTCCTGGGCTAGGATTCTCAATGGTCAGCCTGAACTCTTTGGTGTAAGGCTGATCTGTGTGTTTGTTGACTGTCAGTCTATCTAAGAGCGACTTCCCATTTTTGTCTTTTCTATTTTGGGAGTTTTTTTAGGTTTGTACCCCCAGTTTGTACCCCCAGTGTTCCAACCCACTGCTCCCCAAGTATCACAGTTGTTACCCCAATAGGCATCAGTGACACATACATACACAGTCATGGGTCTTACTGCTTCATTCCAGGACCAGATCTTGTACATAGTACCTGGAATTATCTGTTCATAAGAGGATATAAAAGTGGCAACATATGTATTGGATGAGTTATACCAGAATTGGGTTATACCATCTTTTGTTTGATGGCTACCTCTTGGGCCTGGGCAATGACTACTATGAAAAGAATAAACAGAATCATTGTTTGGTCCCCTTGGCCTCTTCCTCAGGTACAGGAACTTTCTTGCAGTGGGAGGCGTGTGTCCACTTGTTCTTCCCGGCTACTTTGACTGATGTGGCAGTTATTAGGAGAACCTGGAAAGGACCATCATATCTGGGTTCAAGAGTATGTTTTCTCACAAACTTCAAGACCCAGTCACCAGGAACCAGCTTGTGCGTTCCTGTATCTAGCTCAGGATCTGGAATGGAAGAAAACACTTCTGAATGGATACGGGTTAATTCTCGAGATAAAACAGTCACATAATCAGTTAATACATCAGATTGGAGCTGCAATTGTTGTGGGAAATAACAACCCAGTCCGGGGGCTGCACCAAACAATATCTCATAGGGTGACAGACCATGGTTTCCCCTTGGAGTGTACCTAACACTGAATAAGGCAATGGGTAGGCTGTCTGGCCAACTCATTCCCGTTTCCTGAGACATTTTTAGCATTCTAGATTTTATTGTGCCATTCAATCTTTCCACCTTCCCACTGCTCTGAGGATGGTATGGGGTGTGGAAAGCTAGTGTGACCCCTAAAGCTGCCCATATTTCCTTGGTCACTGAGGCCATGAAAGCCAGCCCCTGATCACACTCTATGACCTCTTGGACACCATATCTGCACACAATTTCTGTTAAAAGTCTTTAAGCTGTGATTTTTGCTGTCATGTTGGTGAAGGGATAGGCTCCCAGCCCACGTGGCAAACACGGTCTCTTGTTTCATTCCATGATTCTTTCAACTTCTGTGGCTCCTTTTTTGATCCACACTTCTTTTTCTTCTTTGTCAGCTGCCTCCTGTTGCTCCTTGAGGTGAGTCCTGTTCACGGGAGGGTTTTGTAGAATCATGGTGGTTTGTACAGTCTCTTCAGGGGTACCTATTGGATCATCCAGGATAGGTGCATTCACTCTGCTGACCACTTCTCGCGTCCCATCTGCAGCTTGTTTCGAAGCGGTATCTGCCAGGTGATTGCCTCGTGCTTCTTGGGAAACCAGCTTGCCGTGCGTCTTTACCTTAAGTATAGCCACTTGTGCCAGGAGTAGTAGGGCATCCATTAAGTCCTTGATAGCTGCACTGTGTTTTACAGGTGTTCCTGCTGCTGTCAGTAACCCTCTGGTTTTCCAGATGATCCCAAAATTTCCTTCTGCCAATTTGCATGCCATAGTTAGGGCCTGGAGTTCTGCTTCTTGGGCAGACATGGAGGAGGGTAATGCCTGCATACCTGGAACCATCCACAAAAATTGTCAAGTCAGGATTCTCAAGGGCTGTTTCACTGACTGTCGGTAAGTGTGTTGTTTTCATCTTCATAACTTCGAACCAGTCATGAGCGGTGAGATGAGGGTCATACTCCAAAGAGGTTCCCCCCTCAAGAAGAGGAAGCAGAGTGGATGGGTTAAGGGTATCACATCAGAGGATGGTGATGTTATCGGGGAGAAGCAAGGTACACTGGAGTCTGAGGTGTCTTGCTGAGGACAAGTGTTTGGGCTTTCCTTGGTTCAGTATGGCAGTTATGTCATGAGGGGCAAGAAAGATCAAAGGATGGCCCAATATGAGGTCACCGGTCTTGTCCAAAAGGGCTTGGGCTGCAAAGATGGCCCTGAGGCAGGAGGGTCCCCCCGGCCACTGAGTCCAATTGGCAGGAATAATAACCAATGGGTCTGAGTCTGTTGCCATGGGCCTGAGCCAAAATATGCATCCTTGCTCAGCCAGGTAGTGGAGGAGGCTTTCAGAGAAGATTGAGGTATCCATCACCAAGGGTATCTGCACAAAGCAGGAGGTCATCTACATACTGAAGGAGTACAATGTCTGGGTGTAATTTCATCCAGGTTTCCAGAATGAGAGTCATTGCCTTGGCGAATTGGGAGGGGGAGTTCTGGGCATAACAGTACAGGTGTAGCGGGCATGTAACACAGGTTTGCCTGAATCCTTGCGGAGAAGGTCCATGTGATCCAGAGAGGGGTGGGGTGGTGGGCGAGGTGGGGTATCATGTCCCTGGTACTGGGTGCTTTCATGTGGACTACGTTTGGGGCTTGGTTGACTGTGAGTGAATTTCCGAGGGCTTCGGTATTCATTTCTGAAGTGGCTGGGTCTTCCGCAGTTGTAGCAGACATGTGGAGTTGGTACTGGTGGGCGCAGATAGGGTGTGCCAGAGGCCATCAGGAGAGGAACTACTCTCTACTGCTCTGTGAGGATTCTGGACCTAATAACCACTAATAACAACGTTTCAAGCTCCATTACTCTATACTCTGGCCTTCAGATTGACTCTTTAAAGTGGATGTAAACCCAATGTCATCCTTTCTAAACTACTGCCATAGGGGTTATCTATAAGGATATACACGCCTCCTGCATGTATCTTTACCTGTCAAATGTCTCCCCTCTGTCTGTTATGAGACACGAAAAACTGCAGATTCTGTGGCTGGGTCTGTTGTCTGGAGCTCGGTGGGTGGAGTCGTGATGTCAGTAGACTCCCCGCCCACCTCTACACTCTCCTGTGTATTTCTAACACTGAACTTCTGCTATGATCTCTAACATCCAGTGAAAAGACAGGAAAGTAACCACATGACTTCAGCATGCCAAATCATGGTGAGGTGTGGAACAGCCAATCCTTGCAGAGCTGCTGAAGAAAGGAGTGAGGGAGGGAATTAAAAAATACTGCATGTGTCTTAGGCTGACATTCACAGCAAGGGGGAGTATTTGACAAAGTTTTTCTCAGTTTGTCAAGATTTTTCTAACTGAACAATAAAAGAGGATTGCTCAGAGATGGAATAACTCTGTGTGGCAAGACTGGGCTCAAATGATAGGAAATCTTATACTCTACAGTATGATATAAAAAAAAATTTTTTTCCGGGTTTACATCCACTTTAAGACCTGAGACAAATGCGGCAGCTAACATGCGTCTATGTGTTTTGTTCAGCACGCTAAAACACAAATCAGTAAACATTTGTGCTATTCTGTTGTAATATTTCTCAACAGATTTGCCTTTTTCTTGTGTGACCTCTTGTACACATATTGGCTTCAGGCGTTTTAGAGTGGAGATGTGAACAATCTCCATAGAGAATAATCGTTTTTTTTTTTTTTTTTACCAAACTACAAAACGCTCAGATGTGTGATTCTAGTACTCCATTACACTAGTATATAGAATTACGCAAGAAAAGCACTTCCTCTTTCGTTATCAACTACAATTCTTCAGGCATAACGCCCAGAATATATAAACTTCCTCTTTATTTATAATACTCTGAAATATGTTTTTGGTTGAAATTAAACATTTTAAACTCCCCAATTATTGCTAATACAGCTTAAACACAATTAAAATCATTTGCATAAATATAGCACATTTGCTACATTTGCTGTTATTAAGAGAAACTCCTTAAAGTCAGACTCTGACTGAAATAATCAAGACACCCTATACATAAATTATTTATTTAATTAAAATGCTACAGCGATTGCTACTATGTTCCATTACTGGAAACATGTGGGTGGGTTTTGGTGTGGGCGGTTCACGGGCATAGGGCGTGTTGCCACAGGGGGAGGTGTCACTTAGAACAGAGGGGCGGTAGACAAAGGGCAGTGTCTACTTCCTGGGGACCAGACGCCATTATAGGGCGGTGGCTGACTACTTAGCTTCCTCTTTTCTAGTTTTCTATACTCATATTCAATACGACCATTTTGATCATTTTGATTAATTTCATGTTCTGTCCACCCCCTTTTTTATGAATAGCATTTGCAACTTTAAACCAAGCATCTGCTGCTCGTAGCAACTAGGGATGAGCCGAACACCCCCCAGTTCGGTTCGCACCAGAACCTGCGAACGGACCGAAAATTCGTACGAACGTTAGAACCCCATTGACGTCTATGGGACTCGAACGTTCAAAATCAAAAGTGCTCATTTTAAAGGCTAATTTGCATGGTATTGTCCTAAAAAGGGTTTGGGGACCCGGGTCCTACCCCAGGGGACATATATCAATGCAAAAAAAACTTTTAAAAACGGCAGTTTTTCGAGAGCAGTGATTTAAATGATGCTTAAAGTAAAAAAAAAAAGTGAAATATTCCTTTAAATATCGTACCTGGGGGGTGTCTATAGTATACCTGTAAAGTGGCGCGTGTTTCCCGTGTTTAGAACAGTCCCTGCACCAAATGTCATTTTTAAAGGAAAAAATCTCATTTAAAACTGCTTGCGGGTTTAATGTAATGTCCGGTCCTGGCAATATGGATGAAAATCAGTGAGACAAACGGCATGGGTACCCCCCAGTCCATTACCGGGCCCTTTGGGTCTTAAACCCTGCACCCAAATTAAAATAAGGAAAGGTGTGGGGCCACCAGGCCCTATATACTCCGAGCAGCAGTATACAGGCGGTGCAAACAAGACAGGGACTGTAGGTTTGTTGTTAAGTAGAATCTGTTTGTAATTTTGAACGGGTACATTTTTAACGTGTTTAGCTCCAACCAAAAAATCTTTTTTAAGCTTTTTGGAAAACATAGGGAAGGGTTATCACCCCTGTGACATTTGTTTTGCTGTCTTTCCTCCTCTTCAGAAGATTTCACCTCACTTTTTGTCCCAATGACAAATGTTTTTTGAAAATTTGGGTTTTTTTGTGGAACAAGGATTGGAAAGCATCAGTGGAAAGGAGAAATGTTTTTCCCATATTAACTCTTACAGGAGAGAATTTCCCTTCCTGGGGGTAGATTTCATCTCACTTCCTGTTGTCTCCTTCCGTTTGCAAGTAGGAGTCGTTTGTAAGTTAGATGTTTGAAAGTAGGGGCCTGCCCTATATAATCAGCAGAAATTTGGGCCTTAGGTGTTGTTGTGGCCACAACACTGTAAGCCCTCACAGGGCCCTGCTGTGAAATATTAGATCAAGAATTGTAATTACATGCCCCTGTTGAACAGGGGCAGAAAAATTGGGCCTTTGGTGGTGGTGGTGGTGGTGCTGGTGCCACAACACTGTAAGTCCTCACTCGCTCTTGGTGGGTGCAGAAATGGGCCCTGCTGTGAAATATTAGATCAAGAATTGTAATTACATGCCCCTGTTGAACAGGGGCTGAAAAATTAGGCCTTAGGCACTGGTGCTGGTGCCACAACACTGCAACCCCTCACAGACACTCTAGTTGGAACGCAGGAACGAGCCCTGCTGCAAAGTATTGCATCAAAAATTGTAATTACACGCCCCTGTTAAACAGGGGCAGAAAAATTGGGCCTTAGGCACTGATGCTGGTGCCACAACACTGCAACCCCTCACAGATACTCTAGTTGGAACGCAGGAACAAGCCCTGCTGCAAAGTATTGCATCAAAAATTGTAATTACACGCCCCTATTAAACAGGGGCAGAAAAATTGGGCCTTAGGCACTGGTGCTGGTGCCACAACACTGCAACCCCTCACAGATACTCTAGTTGGAATGCTGAAATGAGCCCTGCTGCAAAGTATTGCATCAAAAATTGTAGTTACACACCCCTGTTAAACAAGGGCTGAAAAATTGGGCCTTAGGCACTGGTGCTGGTGCCACAACACTGCAACCCCTCACAGATACTCTAGTTGTAATGCGGAAACGAGCCCTGCTGCAAAGTATTGCATCAAAAATTGTAATTACACGCCCCTGTTAAACAGGGGCTGAAAAATTGTGCCTTAGGCACTGGTGGTGGTGCCCAGAACCAAAAATGTTCTTACAAGCTATCAGCGTGATGATTGAGGAAGAGGATAATTTCTTAGGGATAGTCACTCAGCATCAGTATAGGCAGTCTTTGAAGGGATCTGAGATTTCAAAAAAAATTATTCGGTTACATCAGCATCAGGTGCTTGGTAGCTGGTGGTGATCCAAGACTGATTCATTTTTATGAAGGTCAGTCGATCGACCGAGTCGGTGGACAGACGCACCCTGTGATCGGTTACAAAGCCTCCAGCAGCACTGAATGTGCGTTCCGAAAGAACGCTGGATGCAGGACAGGCCAGTAGCTCAATTGCATACTGTGCAAGCTCTGGCCAGTGATCCATCCTCAAGACCCAATAACCCAGAGGATTTTCGATGGGAAAGGTGTCCAAGTCAGATCTTGCCCCTAGGTATTCCTGCACCATGTAAAACAGACGCTGGCGATGGTTGCTGGAACCGATCATACCTTGGGGCTGCGGACCAAAAAATTGTCTGAACGCATCGGTCAGACGGCCACCTTCTCCACCGCTCCTTCTTTGACTGCCCGAAGCCTCAGCAACACGTTGTCCAGAAACAGGAGTTTGTAACCTCCTAGTCTCTGGGAACGCGTTGCACAGACCTTTCTGCAAGGCCTCCCGAAGATGTTTCATCCTCTGCTCCCTCTGCGATGGCAAAATAAGGTCTGCAACCTTACCCTTGTAACGTGGATCAAGGAGGGTTGCCAGCCAGTATTGGTCCTTCTCCTTGATACCACAAATACGAGGATCCTTACGCAGGCTTTGCAGGATCAGGGAGGCCATGCAGCGTAGGTTTGCTGAGGCATTCGGTCCGGAGTCCTCTGGGTCACTAAGGACGACATGGTCCGCAGCCACCTCCTCCCAGCCACGTACAAGTCCATGTGTTTCTTGGGACTGATCCCTTAAAGACTGCTGCTGATGCTGAGTGCCAGGCTCAACCTCCATACTGACACAATCTTCTTCCTCCTCCTCCTCCTCCTCGTCCTCCTCCTCGTCCACTTCCTATGTGATCGGCGGGCATGCAGGAACACTGTCTGGATAAAGGGGGCCTTGAGAGCTAAGGAAGTCCTCCTCTTCCTGCCTCTGTTCTGCCTCAAGTGCCCTGTCCATTATTCCACACAGTGTGTGCTCCAACAGGTGGACAAGGGGGACAGTGTCACTGATGCATGCACTGTCACTGCTCACCATCCTCGTGGCCTCCTTAAATGGTGACAGGACAGTGCATGCATCCCTGATCATGGTCCACTGGCGTGGGGAAAAAAAAACAAGCTCCCCTGACCCTGTCCTGGTGCCATAGTCGCACAGGTACTCATTGATGGCCCTCTGCTGCGTGTGCAACTGCTGCAGCATGGCCAACGTTGAGTTCCACCTGGTGGGCATGTCACAGATTAGGCGGTTCTTGGGCAGGTTAAACTCCTTTTGGAGGTCCGTCAGCCGAGCACTGGCATTATATGACCGGCGGAAATGCACACAGACTTTCCTGGCCTGCCTCAGGACATCCTGTAAGCCCGGGTACCTGCCCAAGAACCGCTGCACCACCAAGTTAAGGACGTGAGCCAAACAGGGCACATGGGTCATTTGTCCCTGTCGGAGGGCAGAGAGGAGGTTGGTGCCATTGTCGCAAACCACCATTCCTACCTAAAGTTGGTGTGGCGTCAACCACCTCTGAACCTGCCCCTGCAGAGCTGACAGAACCTCTGCCCCAGTGTGACTCCTGTCCCCCAAGCACACCAGCTCAAGCATGGCATCTTTTGGCCTGCGTATTTGCGTAGCCCCTTGAACGGCTACGGAGCACCGCTGGTTCCGAGGACAAAGCACAGGAAGAGGCCATGGAGGAAGAAGAAGAGGAGGGGGTGGAGGAGAGAGGTGTGTCACAATCATTAGCATTTTGGAGGCGTGGTGGCTGAACAACCTCCAACACTACTGCACCTTGTCCTGCATCCTTCCCAGCTGCCAGCAGAGTCACCCAATGCGCCGTGAAACTTAGGTAACGTCCCTGTCCATGCCTGCTGGACCATGAGTCAGCGGTAATATGCACCTTACCGCTGACCGCCCTGTCCAGCGAGGCATGGACATTGCCTTCCACATGGCGGTAGAGAGCCAGAATCGCCTTCCGTGAGAAAAAGTGGCATTTGGGTACCTGCCACTGAGGAACCGCACAGTCTACCAACTGAAAAGGCAGCAGTTGAAGTGCTAGCAATTTTGCCAAGCTAGCATTCAACCGCTGCGCATGTGGATGGCTAGGAGCAAACTTCTTTCGGCGGTGCAGCAGCTGGGGCAGGGAAATTTGCCTGGTACAATCTGACGTCGGTGTACCAAAAGCAGATTGCCCACAAGTACTTGGCTGTGACACACCTAATTCTACACCTTCATTCCTCTCAGTGCAGGTCTCAGAGAGGACTGAAGGTATAGTGGGGTTGGAGATCTTAGCTGATGAGGAGCAAGGAGAGGTCCTCTTTGTTCTTTGGTGTGGGTCTTTTAGATACGCTTGCCAACGAACTGCATGGCAGGTCAACATATGTCTGGTCAAGCATGTGGTACCCAAGCGGGAGATGTTTTGGCCATGCGAGATACGCTTGACATATGTTGCAAATAGCAGCGGTGCGATCTGATGCACTCGTCTCAAAAAGGCCCTCACCAAAGAACTTTTTGAATAACGCGCAGAGACTGCAGCGCCCTGCACATGTTG
Organism: Lithobates clamitans; assembly: GCA_037952925.1. Lineage (NCBI taxonomy): Eukaryota > Metazoa > Chordata > Amphibia > Anura > Ranidae > Lithobates > Lithobates clamitans. Next base: position 731,638 of record JBBGZY010000125.1, on the reverse strand, counting down.
AGCTTTGGGGTGTGATGCAGTCAATGTGCTGCCCTTAGGCTGGCCCCTGGAGGGCATCCTTCCTCGTTGGTGATGTGCCGCCTCCTCCTCCTCCTCCTCTTCCTCTCTCCTATCAGGCACCCACGTTGAGTCAGTGACCTCATCATCTCCTCCCTCCTCATCACTGGAGCAAACCTGGCAGTATGCTGCAGCAGGGGGAGCATGACTGCCAGATTGCTGTCCTTCTTGGGCACCCCCTCTGTCCGTGCTCATGTTACTGCCTTCATCGAGCTCAGTATCATCATCAGAGCCTTCCAAACACTGGGCATCCTCCTGGAGCATGTACCCAACACTGTGGTCAAACAGTTCGAGGGACTCCTCAGGAGGACATGGTGGGGCTAGGGAAGGAGTCACTGATGACATTGAGCCGAGGGAAGAGGCCGCTGCTTTGCCAGACAAAGTACCCTGGGCATGGGTGAGAGAGGATGAGGAGGATGAGGATGGCTTGGTCATCCACTCGACCAAGTCTTCCGCATGTTGCGGCTCAACACGGCCAGCTGCCGAAAAAAAGGCCAAGCGTGTCCCACGGCCACCTGCTGATGAGGATGCACCGTCTCCACGACCAGCACTAGACACAGAGCAAGCTTGCCCTCTCTTATTGGCTTGTGACTGTCTGCCTCTCCTTCTTGGCCTTCCAGACATACTAATGGCCTGTAGCTGCACTAAGCTGGCATATATATATATATATATATATATATATATATATATATATATATATATATATATATATATATATACTGATACTGCAGCTAGCAAAATCAACTGCCTGCCTGTAGTATGAGAACACCACCAACCTTCTACAGGTAGCTTTAGCTGAACACTGTGCAGAGCTCGCAAAAAAATAACTTGTAGCTTTTTTAGTTTTTTAGCTGCCTGCGGTAGTGATAGGATCAGGAAAACACCACCATACTTCTACAGGTAGCTTTAGGTGAACACTGTGCAGAGCTCACAAAAAAATAACTTGTAGGTTTAGCTGAACACTGTGAGGTGGACACACCACACTAACTTGTAGTTTTAGCTGAACACTGTGAGCAGGACGCACAGCACTAACTTGTAGTTTTAGCTGAACACTGTGAGCAGGACGCACTGCACTAACTTGTAGCTTTAGATGAACACTGTGCAGAGGTCTCACTACACCAACTTGTAGGTTTAGCTGAACACTGTGAGCAGGACGCACAGCACTAACTTGTATTTTTAGCTGAACACTGTGAGCAGGACGCACTGCACTAACTTGTAGCTTTAGATGAACACTGTGCAGAGGTCTCACTACACCAACTTGTAGGTTTAGCTGAACACTGTGAGCAGGACGCACCGCACTAACTTGTAGGTTTAGCTGAACACTGTGAGGTGGACGCACCACACTAACTTGTAGTTTTAGCTGAACACTGTGAGCAGGACGCACCCCACTAACTTGTAGGTTTAGCTGAACACTGTAAGCAGGACGCACTGCACTAACTGTAAATAGTCTAGCTGCCTGACTGTGGTACTAATAGGATCAAAAGAACACCAGCAATTTTCTTCAGGTAGCTGTAAATACTGTAACAAGACAAGCCTGCCTGTCAGTAGGAAGATAACAGGAACGGATCTAGCTAAACTGAATACAGTGTATATATATATATATATATATACATATATATATATATATATATATATATATATATATGCAACACCTGGGATGCATATATATACACAATACACTGTAAGTGCAGCTAAACTGACTGACTGTTCTGCCTAATCTATCTAACTCAAATCAAATGACACTGTCTCTCTGTCTATCTCTTTCAACGCCGGAACACACACTACACAGGGCCGCCGTGCAGGCGGCCTTATATAGTGTGGGGCGTGTACTAAATCCCCTGAGCCATAATTGGCCAAAGCCTCCTTGGCTTTGGCCAATTACGGCTCTCTGTTCAGACGGCGCTGTGATTGGCCAAGCATGCGGGTCATAGTGCATGCTTGGCCAATCATCAGCCAGCAATGCACTGCGATGCCGCAGTGAATTATGGGCCGTGACGCGCCACATGAATTTGGCGCGAACGGCCCATATCGTTCGCAATTCGGCGAACGATCGAACAGACGATGTTCGAGTCGAACATGGGTTCGACTCGAACACGAAGCTCGACCCATGATCTGACAACAGACCTTTTTTTACATTTCAAAACAGTACGCCATTCATCTACTTGTAGCCTTCCACCCAAATGCATATCAACCACACACTTTTGCCAATTTCTTTCCCTTTTTGACAGCACCCTCTTCTTTTCACTCTAATACCAAGTCAAAACCTCTCAGCAAGACACTCAACAAACAGATAAGGAGTACAGCAGTTAATATTCAATAATGCACCACTTCAAATGTTATTTACATGTTCAAACTCAAAGCCCAAACTTTTCACTCTGTCTTTTTCTACCTCTTCAAGCCCTTCTGGTTGTTGAGGTTGTGGGGGGCACCTCTCGGCTGCGTGTCCCCTCCTTCTAACTTTACTTTCTATAGCCTGTGGTGACTTGCCAACCTCAAGTTTAACTGAGTAATGCATATTTAATCTGAATATCAACACATCTGTGATCTCCACTAACAGGGGTTTATAACCAAGACATTCCTTTTTTTATCCTGGCTCGACCACTTTAACCAACCCCCAACCCTCTACATGTATGACAAATAACAGACCACAAACACACTTACGACATGACATTACCACCAACAAGATGTGACCAGCAACCAACAACAAGCAATGTGTGACAACCGTAGAGGAATACAGGACTGTTCCGTTCTCACAGGATCCCCACGTCACCGCTGGGCGTATTTCTGATGCCCCCTCCTGGTTCTCCCGTGCACTTCCTTGCACCCGTGCTTTACCGCACAATTATTTGTTCCCCAGGGGGAGTTTAACTACGTCCTGACGCCCCCTCCTGGTTTTCCCGTGCTTTTACCTCACAATATATTTCTCAGGAGAAGTTTAAACCACGTCAACTAATTTCATCCGTGACTATACAATCAATCCCTCATTCCCAACAGCCGCCACAAAACACAAGATCGATCAACAAAACAGAACAGAACAAAACAGGTGGTAGATATAATTGCAGGTTCCTTACTTTATCAACAGACTCTAGGCAAGATTAATACCTGTCTTTGAGAGCCGCAGGAAGCCGATATGGGCACAGAGGTTGACCAGCCACGGGTACAGGATAAACAGTAGACTAGATATACAAGATATCAAAAGTGTCTTACCGTTTTTAGAGGTGATCAGTCTCCTCCTGTCTCCATGTTGGCTTTTCCCAGTCCCTTCTCGATCGGCTATCCCTTGGGAACCTAGCCTCGAGACCCACGTTTGAGCTATGAGTAAGCACTCAGTTTCGAGTGTGAAACGCGTCAGCTGATCCTGTACATCCTGCATGATTGTCTTGTACTTTTGATGGTCCTATCTCTACAATAAAGACAAGTTTTCTACTTTATCCAGTGTGCGGCATCCAGATCTTTCTATCCAACACCTTCCCCACGTTTGAGCGGCAAGATGTTTTGGTTTCAGAACAAAAGTTCCGATATTATTATATCTACCCCCGATCAGATTGTTGAATATAAAAGCATGCATGCTTCAAGTAAGCTCACACTGAGACAGACACGAGTTCGGTGGAAAAGTTACTTCTGTTTAATATTTCCGCTTCTCAAGATTTTTATACATTTTCGTTACACCTTCAGCAGTTAGCTCAAAAGGAAAAGACCAAGCAAAGCCACAGCGGAAGCCCAAACTGTCGCAGGGGGCCCTCACTGCTGTTTCTGAACGACCAGACATGCCACTCCCATCAACCTCAAAAGTTCGGTCGCGGAGAGTCAGTGCGTACCAGCCCTCTGGAGCCCAACAGAGACACCAGCAAAGCCCGAAGCTCACCAAGAAGGGGGAGTGAATACAGACAACAGGACAAACTAACTACCCTACTTCGGGTAGATTCCCTGAAAATAGTGGGACCTTCTCCCATCGTGTCAATTCAAGTAGAAGGCATCTATACAAAGGGCCTTCCGGACATGGGGGCACAAGTTAATCAGCTATATACAGACTTTTATGAAGAGCACCTCAAACACTTACCCCTGCAGAAATTGGAGGAACTGGAGATATGGGGTATTGGAGCCCAAAATTTCCCATATGATGGATACTTACCTGTCAAGTTGATTTTTGACCCCTCTGTGACCGAACAAACAGAAACATTTGATACCTTAGCCGTTGTATGCCCTCACCCATCAGGAGCCAACAAGAGTTCTCCGATAATAGGAACGAACACTGACCTTGTCAGAATTCTGCTCACTCCTCTTGTATTGAAGTCTGACACCCCAACCAAAGGCATACACCCTATGCTGAGACAAGTGTATCAGCAGCTAGTCGAAGAACAGAGAGCCCAAGCTGAAGGAGTGGGGAAGATTTGGCAATTGGATAGAAGTGAGAAGATACTACAACCTGGAGAGGTGGTGTGTCTACAAGCTTCAGTCAAGCTCAATTGGGAACAACCGGGCTGATTTGTTGTCATTGAAGCTGACTGCCAGGGAGAGGACACGGGAGTGGAGGTAATCCCAGAAGTCATATCAATTAGGGCTCTGCAACGGAGTCGTGGGTAGATCCTTGTCAACATGCAGAATGATATGGCCTCGCCGTTGAAACGGCGAGTCCGAATGCTGTTAGGATAAGTAAATCCAGCCAAACAGTCTCACCATCGGATTTGAGGAAGGAAGAAATCTCCATAGAACAGTTTTACCCACAAAACACCACACTATCACCTGAGTGGAAAGAAAAGGTCAAAGCCCAGCTCCTGAGATGGCAGAATATGTTCTCAAAAGATGATTTTGATGTGGGGTGTGTGAAAAGTGCCCAGTACAGGATTCGCCTTCAGGAAGACAGGCCATTTAGGGAAAGAGTTAGACAGATCCTTTTGGGGGAACGGGAAAATTTACGTGAGCAGCTGGCAGAATTGAAGAGATCAGGCATCATCAGGGAGTCTAGGAGCCCTTATACCCCCCCCCCCCACATAGTGGCGGTGCGGAAGAAAAATGGGTCCCTGAGGCTGTGCATCAATTATCGTTAGTGGGGCCCACTAACCATGGGGTACTTTGTCGCAGTAAGTGGGCTTAAGCACCATATAGCAATATAGTGTGACCAAATCCCCATATTTTTTTATATTGTTTTTTGAAAATGTCTAGGTGTTTTAAATAGCCTTGCAGGTAAATGTCTTTTTTGCATGTGTGAGCTGTAATATTTTGTTCTTTCATAAATGCACATGGAATTAATAGCCCGTTTAAACGAAGGGCCATGTGGAAACAGACCAAATCCCTGAAAAGTGACATTATGTGCATACAGGAGACTCACTTTGCACAGCAGAAACAACCTTTGTGCACAAACTATTTCCCCAGATCTTCACAGCATCTGGCCCAAAGAAAAAACGAGAAGTGTTAATTGCGGTTAGCCATACCATTGCCTTCCACCTTCATGACATGATCAAAGATAAAGTGAGGGGATTTATCATACTTGTTTGCGAACTTAACAATGTCACGTATACTCTATTCAACCTTTATGCTCCCAATTGTGGGCAATTGCCATTTCTATATGCCCTTAAAAAGAAAGTTGATAAAATGAAGAAAGGTTTCTTGCTGTGCTGCAGAGATTTCAACTGTGTACCTAACAAACAGTTGGATTGCTTCATTCCACAGCGTTCAGCATGAAGTGATCTTCACCCTTTTTTTACGTTCCTCTGACATGTATGATATATGGCGTTGTGTTAATTCTGGGGAAAAAGATTTTACTTACTATTCTGCTCCTCACAAATCATACTCAAGAATTTATTTATTTGTCTCTGATTTGTCGCTTCTAAAAAATGTTTTGTCAGCCAATATACATTCGATCACATGGTCTGATCATGCACCGGTCTCCCTGTCTATCAAAGAACACAATATAGTGGCGCCAGTGCATTTGTGGAGCAACAATACGGCTATATTGAATAATCCAAAATATGGTATCTTAGCCGACTGCAAGATCACATCAAGGATTTCTTCCTTCACAATGATGTGCCAGGCACCTCTATTTTTTCTCTGTGGTGCGCCCATAAAGCGTACAGCAGAGGCTTGCTACTTCAGGCAGCATCAAGGAAAAAAAGATGGAAATTACAGGTATTGACAATACTACTCTCTCAACTTAGATCCCTTGAAGTGCAGCAAAATCTAACCCCACCCCTCTTGTACACTCTGAACTGTTCAAAACCAGACAGGACATACGTATGCATTTAATTTCTGATCACCAATTATACCTGCAAAGACTCAAAGCCACCCACTATACTCAGGGAAACCAAGCTGTCAAATTTTTAGCTGCTTATATCTGCAAGAAACAGCATAAGACTAAAACTTTCCAATATCATTGATCCCAGCACGGCAAAACCTGTATATCACCCTACAGATATTGCCAACCCATTCTACATATATTATGAACAACTACAATCAGGTCCATAAATATTGGGACGCCAACACAATTCTAATCTTTTTGGCTCTATACACCACCACAACGGATTTGATGTGCTTTAACTGCAGACTTTCAGCTTTAATTTGAGGGCATTTACATCCAAATCAGGTGAACGGTGTAGGAATTACAACATTTTGTATATGTGCCTCCCACTTTTTAGGGGACCAAAAGTAATGGGACAGATTAACAATCATCCATCAAACTTTCACTTTTTAATACTTGGTTGCAAATCCTTGCAAATCCAGTCAATTACAGCCTGAAGTCTGGAACGCATAGACATCACCAGACACTGGGTTTCATCCCTGGTGATGCTCTGCCAGGCCTCGACTGCAACTGTCTTCAGTTCCTGCTTGTTCTTGGGGCATTTTCCCTTCAGTTTTGTCTTCAGCAAGTGAAATGCCTGCTCAATCGGATTCAGGTCAGGTGATTGACTTGGCCATTGCATAACATCCCACTTCTTTCCCTTAAAAAAACTCTTTGGTTGCTTTCGCAGTATGCTTCGGGTCATTGTCCATCTGCACTGTGAAGTGCCGTCCAATTAGTTCTGAAGTGTTTTGCTGAATATGAGCAGATAATATTTGCCTGAAACACTTCAGAATTCATCCTGCTGCTTTTGTCAGCAGTCACATCATCAATAAATACAAGAGAACCAGTTCCATTGGCAGCCATACATGCCCACGCCATGTCACTACCACCACCATGCTTCACTGACGAGGTGGTATGCTTTGGATCATGAGCAGTTCCTTTCCTTCTCCATACTCTTCTCTTCCCATCACTCTAGTACAAGTTGATCTTGGTCTCATCTGTCCATAGGATTTTGTTCTAACTCTAAACTGGCCTTACTGTTTTTGAGGCTCACCAATGATTTACATCTTGTGGTGAACCCTCTGTATTCACTCTGGTGAAGTCTTCTCTTAAATGTTGATTTTGACACACATACACCTACCTCCTGGATGTAGCTCGTCTGTGTATGAAGTGAGGCTTATCTGTGTATGCACACTCGGAACTAAGACATGGGGTTCTGAATTATATCTACTCTGTCGGATCTTTTTGTCATCTGTGGACTTTGGACTTTGTTCTGTGTTGGAAGTCAATAAAGTGCATCTCTCTGGAAGAATTGGGTTGCTGCGGAAGAGTACTTACTAATTCATCATCATACCCACTCTACATCATATCACCCAGTATATATTAATATATTAGATCACTACACTGGAGAGTGTTTTTGATCTGGCCAACTGTTGTGAAGGGTGTTTTCTTCACCAGGGAAAGAATTTTTCGGTCATCCACCACAGTTGTTTTCCGTGGTCTTCCGGGTCTTTTGGTGTTGCTGAGCTCACCGGTGCATTCTTTCTTTTTAAGGATGTTCCAAACAGTTGATTTGAACACAATTAATGTTTTTGCTATCTCTCTGATGGGTTTGTTTTGTTTTTTTTTCAGCCTAATGATGGCTTGCTTCACTGATAGTGACAGCTCTTTGGATCTCATATTGAGAGTTGACAGCAACAGATTCCAAATGCAAATAGCAAACTTTAAATGAACTCTGGGCCTTTTATTTGCTCCTTGTAAATGGGATAATGAGAAAATAGCACACACCTGGCCATGGAACAGCTGAGCAGCCAATTGTCCCATTACTTTTGGTTCCTTAAAATGTGGGAGGCACATATACAAACTGTTGTAATTCCTACACTGTTCACCTGATTTGGATGTAAATATCCTCAAATTAAAGCTGAAAGTCTGCAGTTAAAGCACATCTTGTTCATTTCATTTCAAATCCATTGTGGTGGTGTATAAAGCCAAAAAGACAGACCCCTCAACACCTCAACCCACCGACAAAAAAATCTACGACTTCCTGCGTTTTGTTGATACCCCATCCATAGATGCTGATATGTTGAAGTCCCCAAATTCTGACATCTCAGAGAAAGAAATCCTCCAAGCCATTTATTCGCTACCTCTCAATAAATCACCAGGAGCTCATGGCTTCTCAGCCGAGTACTACAAGGCCTTCCAAAACATATTAGTGCCATACATGAGCAAACATTTCCATAAGGCTACATCCTTCACCTCATTCCCGGAAGAGGTGCTCCAGGCAGTTATAGTGGCTCTTCCAAAACCAGGGGAAAAAACAGGTACTCCCCAAAACTTCCGACCTATATCCATCCTCAATACTGACTTGAAAATGTATTCAAAAATTTTAGCCAAATTTTAGCCAAACGATGAGCAGAAGTTAATCCCCACTTAATCAAAGCAGACCAAGTAGGATTAGTATTCCTGACACTTGATGCTGAAAAAGCGTTTGATAGGGTTTACTGGGGGTACCTAAAAGCGATACTCAACAAGTTTGGCTTTACCGGTTCTGTTTACTCAGCTATCTTAGCACTGTACATTGTGCTGACCAGTCATGTATACACCTCTAGTGCTATGTCAAATAAATTTTAAGCTACTAATGGCACCCACCCTCTGTCCCCTTTGATCTTTTCATTGGTGATTGAGCCCCTGGCAGAAGCAGTTAGGTCGGATGCTCTTATCAAGGGCATTCGGGTGGATGATGTGGACCACAAAATTGGCCTATTCACGGATGATGTGGTATTAACTCTAACCTCACCGACTGACTCCCTTGATAGGATACAACGATTACTGACTCACTTTGAGTCAGTATCGTACTATAAACTTAACATTGCTAAAACCTCTATTCTTCCAATGAATTTACTCGCCCCTACTCTAATCCAATTAAAACTGAAATTTCCATTTCTATGGGCTACTAAAAGTCTGCAATATCTAGGGATTATTCTCTCCTACCCCTCCAACACTACCTTTGGACATAACTACCCTACACTTTTAAACACAATCAAAAATGATCTAGCACATATCTTGTCCCATGAACTTACCTGGCTAGGGAAAATAGCTGCCTTAAAAATGACAATCTACTATTTTCGCACTATTCCCATCCGTCTGCCCAAATATTTTTTTACTACTGTCGTTAAAATGTTTAGGAAATGTATATGGGCTGGTAAAATAGCAAAGCTCTCTTACCCTATACTACTTAAACAAAGACAGAGAGGGGGAGCAGGTTTTCCCAACCTGCTCAAATATTATTATACAGCATTGCTCAATCAGGCAAAGTCGTGGTTTAACCGAGAGACTGATAAATTATGGGTGCAAAAATAACGGGCAATAGTTACACAAAGACATCTACCCTCACTTTTACTGGCAGCCTTAACCCAAAGACTGTTATTTTGCTTCGAGGACTCTAAATGAACAAACCAATCATAGTAAATCCTTACATAGGAAAGACCTCACCTTAGGAGTTTAAGAATACCTTATTCCCTCCTTGAAAATGGTTGGTGGATCCTTTACAAAGGAAACCACATAAAAACAATTATCGAAACACCTCCCTAAAACATCCTATGCAGACATTCAACTACATCACTATCACATTAAGAACCCAAATTCCTTCTGCACCCTACAACCAGACATATGGGAATACTTGACTTCCTCATTTCATAAACCCAAAGACCTTTCCTGGTTTTACCAAAGACTACAAAATAATCATAGCTACACCAAAACCTCAAGTATGGCAAACTGGGAAAGGTATCTTAATGCAACATACGTTTTGACAGATTGCAATAGAGCAATTAAGTCTACTTACAAACATTTCCACTGCATGAATCATTGGGACTTAACCCATAAATTGGTACACAGGAGCTACTTAACACCGGTGAGACTATCACACATTTTTAAGGATGCTAATAGCTCCTGTTGGAGGGACTGCGGTTCCAAAGGAACTCTATTCCACCTATTGTGGGAGTGTAAATTTGTGAGGAGCTTCTGGAACTCAATATCCTCCTCATTAGCTAAAATTACAGGAAATATTATCCCTCCTAATCCCGCCTTAGCCCTTCTCAACCTGGGGATCGACAATATACCCACGCAACATAGATGTGTAATCACCCACATCCTCATAGCAGCACGCCTAAAAATTACATGTAACTGGAGAACAGATAACGCACCTAATGTAATCGACGTAATAAATAGAGTAAAACCCCAACATCTCTAAGAAAAGTTCTTTGCTTACTCATCAAATTCAATCTCTCAATTTACAGTAAAATGGCTTATATGGTCCACAAAATGTCCAGAGATTCCTCCTTGATATACTGGCATTATAACCAGCATAAAACTTAATGATGCTTAATAGAAGTTTATTGATGGTAAACTTTAGTTTTTATTTTTATTTACCTTATTATTCTGTTGTTCTATATTCTTACCTTTTAAATTTTTTATGGAGTTTTATTCTTGACATGACAACACCCAGTCATATATGTCCTTAGCCTACTGTCCTTTATGTATTAGGATTGTCAGCATAAGATATATCTCCATTTATAGCAGCATGGCAATATGCACACATACTTATAAGTATAACTGGTGAAATATTGAGCTATGACAGGTAGCTGTCATATTGTTATATATACATGGAAAATGTTATTTATTAAATTGCAACTTGTAACTTGATAAACTTATTCTTTAATAAAAAATAATTGACGTGAAAGGCTACTTGTATGGTGCAGACTTTGTGGTCAAAACTGACAACAATCCACTCACGTACATATTCACCACAGCAAAACTGGATGCCACTGGGCACAGGTGGTTGGCCGCTCCATCAGGGTTCTGCTTTAGCCTAAAATATCACCCAGGAATTGGGAACAGAGATGCTGATGCCCTGTCGAGGAGACCCTATGACTTGGGGATTTCCTCTGAAGAGTGGACTCAACTGATTTCAGACGGGATACAAGCCTTGTGTCAGGGAGAGACACATCAGACCAGAGGAACAACTGGGGCAGAAGCTCTTGGAGTCTCAGTGGTAGGTATCCCCAAATACTACTGTGATTTGTCCCAGGTTTAGGTATAACGGCCTACCTAAGCTTTCAGATAGGGACTTAAGAAAGGACCGGATAGCAGATCCCCTCTGTAGTTTAAGACTGAAGGCCCTGGAGGACCAATGCCCAAATCTACTGCTAACAGACTCTCCAACAGGAGTATGACTGGTACGCAAGGAATGGGATCGACTGCAGTTACGCACTGGGGTGGTCAACCGAAGGGGCCCCTCAGATGATCCTGAAGATAAGTGGCAGCTATTCTTGCCGAGAATGCATAGAGAGACTGTGCTGACTGCCTTACATGACAATCATGGCCACCTAAAGCCTGAGAAGACATTCAAACTGGTACGAGACTGGTTCTATTGACCCTACATGCAGGCTGAAGTTGAGGGATACTGTCACTCCAGCATGCGGTGTATACAGAGGAAGACTCTGCCCCACAGAGCTGCCCCAATGGGCCATCTTCAATGTCAAGGACCACTGGAATTAGTGTGTATTGACTTTCTGTGTCTGGAGCCTGACTCGAGTGGACAGGGAAATGTTCTGGTGGTGACCGACCACTTCACCCGGTATGCCCAGGCATTCCCAACTAAAGACCAACAAGCATCTACAGTGGCCAAAATTCTGGTAGAGAAGTTCTTTGCCCACTACGGCCTACCTCAGCGTATTCACTCTGAGCAGAGGAGAGACTTTGAGAATAGACTCATTTAAAGTCTGTTAGACCTGTTAGATGTTCAGAAGTCAAGAACCACCCCTACCACCCTCAAGGAGATCCCCAGCCACAACGCTTTAATCGCACCATCTTGGATATGCTTGGGACTCTTACAACTGAATAGAAACATTATTGGAGCAGGCACATTGCAGCTATTGTACATGCCTATAATAGGACTGAAAACTATGCCATGGTCTATTCACCATATAGGCTGATTTTTGTAGGGAAGCTTGACTCCTGGTGAACGTAGCATTTGGCACCTTTTTAGTTCATACCTCGATGGTGTCAGAGGATATGTGGACCACCTGGGGAAGAGTCTGAAGACAGCATATGAGCAGCCCAGGCTGCATCAGACACCCGGGGCCAGCGAAACAAGCAAAACTTTGATCCAAAGGTAAGAGTACATGATTTGCAGCCTGGTGACAGAGTGTTACTGAGGAACTTGGGCATACCTGGGAAACACAAACTGGCTGATCGGTGGAAGTCGCAGCCCTATATCATCTGCAAGCAGTTGCCAGAATTGCCAGTATACCAGATTTGCCCAGAAGGAAGCACAGGCCCACTAAAGACCTGGCATCGGAATCATCTGCTACCTTTATCAGAAGCTGTTCATATACGTTATCAACCAAATCGACAGCCTACTCAAACCACCTCTCAGGAATCACCTCCAAAACCAGATCCCAATCCTTGCCACCAAACATGCATGCAGAAGACAGTGAGGATGAAGAAATGGGCATGGACTGGCTGTGCAGTCTATGCTGCCAGAAACTGTCACTCCCCTTTCCAACAGAGAAGCAGATGCGGGAACCCCTTTAGGCCTGAGGCTCCGGAGTCCACCCCACAGAGAAAACCCTTAGCAAGCCAAGGAGACTTTCCGAGTTCCCCAACTGTAGAGGACATAGAAGCTCCTCAACCTTCTGCAGCATCAGAGGAAGAGGCTACTATACCCGAAATGCCTGAGCCCAAAGAACAGAGAGGAAAGTGAACAATTCGCCCACTAAAAAGACTGACATACGATACTTTAGGCGAAAGTTCTGAAGAAGCGTTCCTCACATCTCAGAGAACGCTCAGCCTGCTGACCCTTTCCACTACAGATATAGTGGAGGACGACCCCAACTCACCCCCTGACACATCTAGGTGTGGGCCATCCCTTGTGGGCAAGACAACCTCACCTTATGACAAATGGTGGGAGGTTCCCTTGCCAGGTTCATACTGCATGGCAATTGCTTGTATTCTTACATGTACTAACCTGTTTTTGCCTCACACTGTATTTTGAAAGCATGTAACAGGTTGTGGACATTATATGTTGATAGACCCTGTCCTTCATTTGGGGACCAAAGGTTCTTTGGTGGGGGAATATGTAGCAGGCATGTTTTAATGCAATTTCTCCTTTTGGCCACAAGATGGAGACAGAGAGATGCTGACTGGTCCTTCCAGAAAAACTCAGAGACACGGAGCATACTGGGGAAAAAGGGGAGTTTCAGGAAGTGCTGAGGGGATGGAACAGAGGGGAGTACTGAAGTAAAAGAAATAGAGAGTGCTGACAGGAGACAGAGGAGAGGAGATTGCTTAAAAAAGAGGGAAATCACCAAGGCTCAAAAAGTCCTTAAGCTGGGACACAGTGACACTTAACAGTGAGGAGAGGAGAAGTGTGTGAGGGGAACTGAGGTGCCAGAGTGAGGAGAGAGACACACGCTGACACCAGAGTCTATGTGCCCCAACAGAGGAGGAGGGATATCCTGAAGTCTGGGAAAAGGAGAGATGTGAGGAGAGTGAGAGAAAAAAACACTGTAAGAAGGATTTTTGGAGCTGAGGGGAGAGAAAGAGACTCACACACTGACACCAGAGAGTGTGTGACCTATTATTAAGGAGGGAGCACTGTCTGAGGAGAGCGGGCTGAGGTACCAGCATCAGGCTAAAGGAGAGAGAGACACACACTGACACCATAGAGTGTGTGACCTATTATAGAGAGAGAAAGCCAAGCCTTTCCAGAGACTGCCATGAGAGAGATGGTGAGGTGACCAGACTGTGTGGTGGAACTCCACCAGAGAGAGAGAGACAAGTTTTTACTGAGATGACCGGGAGAGCACTGCAAGGAGATAGAGGGGAGCCAAGATCATGTCACCCACACATTCCGCCACCGATAAGATCAGATGACCCACGCCGTTTCAGGGATCGCGATATCCATCCAGGTATTGGGTCGGCTGCTGCCTCTTCACCTTGCGAGTTTTGCTACCAGTCATCTTGATCGGCCCTCAGAAGGGGATCCAGTGCCTTACAACATTGCTAGGAGCATCAGGAGCCTGAACCAGCACCTGGGATTATCGTTGTGTCATCGCACAGAGGATTGGGGAGAGGGTGCAAACACAACATCCTTCTTGAGACCATACTCACACTGCATGCAGACACCAATTTCCCTTTTTAGTATCACGGGATGCTGGTTTGGAGCTGCCATCTCTAGTAGTTTGCCCTTTTAAATCCCTACCTAACAGAACATTCTAGAGTATTACTGCTCCATGCAAGCTTGTTTAAACCTACTCTTTTAAAACAAGGGCCCCACCGTTTGCTAGCAGAAGACACTAGTATTCTTCACCTCAGAACCTGCAACATTACAGAACTGTGCTTACTGTACTTTTGTGTAACCCTTTTCTTTTTGTTGTGTGTTTGCCTCTCAAAGGTGTTTGTGGCCCAGAAGGAGCTGAGAAGTTGACAAATCTTCTCTCCTCCCTCTCGGTGCCCCGTGTTAAGGGCATATAGATTACTGCCCTTTCTATACCTTCAGTTGCTAAATATTGAAGGTTGTCTTTTCTAGTGTATTAGTTATTTGTAGCAAGGTTTAACAGTGTTGTAAGTTTCCATATACTTTAAACTGTGCTAATATATTCAACTTGTTTATCACTACCAGGTGTGTGTCTATTTTTGGTGATAATCCATAGCCAGGATAACGGTATTTACTGCATGTGTCTGTAGTAATTTTATTTAACCAGTTGTGTCAGAGGGGCTGAGGTCATTCTTGGAGTTGAGGCGGAGATCAGAGAATCCAAATTCACCAAGCAGCTCCTTTGGGGGTGGTGCTACAATATTATCATGTGTATATTGTGCTAAAATGAGACCCCACATTGATCGATAATAAAAAAAAATTGTAATATAGTTTTAAAAGAAACCTGTCATAAAATAGGCTCCTCTTTCCAGTCTTCTGAAAATGCTGGGTGCATACAGCAAGATGGTACTATAATCTTGCTTCTTCTAATGATTAGCAGGACTTATTTATAAAAACATGAAGGGAAAGAGCCATTACAAATAACCAGTAGCCAGTTTTCATTTAATTGTTTTTATTACTCATATATACAACAACCTCATGTTCTACAGAGTTCTAAACAAACAGAGGCAATGCAATGGTATTGCTGTAATACCAGCACAAACTCCTTGGCCAGTTTTATTTGAAAAACGAAACAACTCTGGAAGCGCTGCCAAAAAAAAAAAAAAGGCAAGCAGTGGGCAAATGATTAGTCACCAGTATTGCCTGTGGCCCCCCTGTAGCTGATCTTTCCCCATTACTGACTTAGCATGCCTTGTTCTGCTCCAGCATGGACAAGATTGAGTAGTGAGAAAGGGCCGGTTCACACTGGTGTGATGCCAGTAATGTGATGCTAATCACATTCGAAGTCTGCGCTATGGGAATTTAGCCATACAAACTATATGGCTGAATTTGCATCACATTCAAACCAAAATCATGCAGGACCCTTTTTTTGTCTGCACCAGAATGTGATCGCATGGGTATGAACACCCATGTGATCCGATTCCTGTCCGAACTTACAGTTTGCACCGTGATCTGCAAACCGATCTGGGGGTGTATTGACACCCACAGTGCTTCGCAGAGGGCAGTGTGAACTGCCGGCGATTCCGGTGTGATGTGGGAATCCGCACTGAATTTACAGGATTTCCCGCATCGCATCAGTGTGAACCGAGCCTAACTGTCAAAGGCTGCAGTACCTTAGATCTCACACTTCAGATAAAAAAACCTGTGAAGTTGTAGACACAGGAGTGCTTAGGCACACTCATATACCACGAAGTGCACTATTACCTTTCGTGATGCATTCCATACAAAAGGTAAGTTTTTCAGGATACTGCTTAGGTAAGATTATAATATCTAAATGTTCCCTAGAACAGTGGTTTTCAACCTCATACCTCAAGTACCCCCAACAGGCCAGGTTTGCAGGTTTTCCTTTATCTTGCACAGGTGCTTTAAATCAGAGTCTTTGGCTTGGTATTTTGGACAGCTATTTTATCTAAGAGAAATTTCCAAAACATGGCCTTTTGGGGATACTTGAGGACTGAGGTTGAGAACCACTGCTCTAGAACATAGGAAATCTTTACCTTCTGGGTTCTGAGGCATATTGGAATTGGGGGAAACCTACATAGACATACTTGAGTTTAGGAGCCCAAGGGCTACTGGTTTAAAATTTTTATTCTTTTTTGCTTTTTAGTAACGAAGCAGTAAACATCCCATGTCAACTGACACAGTGGTCTGGATTCAAAAATGGTAGGATTTGTAGGCCAAAAGGCCACAGCCCTTTCATTAACATAACCAACTACTTTACTAATGGTTTACAATAAAATACTACAGAATGTGTCTCGTCTAATCGGAGCACTGATTAACTAGGCTGTTTTTTCTTTATCTGTTTGTTCAGTTCACTGATAATGTCATCTACAAATGAACAAGCTCTAAAGAAAATAAAAAGTTTTAAATGAATGGCTTCTGGCAAACTGTCAAGTGATATTAACTCTGCCATTCAACACACTGTCAGTTTATGGCGCTCCAGGAGGACACTATAATGCCCCCCTACTTGATTAAAACATTATGTAATTCAACTTTGACCTTTCAAATAAAAAAATATGCACTTTATATGGCTGCTAACTTTTTTTATGCTGAGTATGCAATGGGTGTGCAGAAAATAAATTGGTTATGCATTATCCAGCAAAGTGTTGCACTGTAATATGACAAGGGCTATGTAGACCACTATAGAATAATGCTTTTAAAATAGAACTTGCACCTAAAAAGCAAGTTGCATAATCACCTGAAAATAAATGTAAAACACCTGTAAGAGAAAAAAAAAATAGTATATACACCTTTTCCTGGCTTTTGCCAGCGATGTCTAAGCTAGAGTGGGATGGATCATCCTCCTTCCAATGAGATTTGGGGGATAGAGAATACTCTATCCCCCAAAGATCTTGCAGAGAAGATTCTCCCAGCACTGTGCTGCAACATCTTCTCACAAAATTTGCAGTACTCAGCATTCCCAGGGACATTGTCAGCTGCATGATGACATAACCCTTGCACCATAGAAGTTTAAAGTAAGACGAGTATAAAATCTTTTCATTTTCAAGTTTTTTTTTCGGCAAGGTGGTGCAAAGTCTGCTTTTTGTTACTGATGATGGTCTGTCAAGTCAAGTATTATTTACTTATTGTCAAAGGAGATCGGTTAGCTGTAAAAATTTGAGTCACTCCCTCACCGTTTTCCAAAAACAAATTGCTTTAAAGCAGTAATAAATAAAAGTAGAGGACTAGCTACATAGCGTAGTGAACAAAATGGGAGGAGCAACTGTTTAGTGTTCAACTTCCTATAAGTAATGTCTGCTGTGTCCCCCAAATGAACAAAGAGAAAATATGAAGGTGTATCAGATGTTATATCAATTTGAATGCAGAGAACATACAAATATAATGATATTTTAATGTATAAAGATAACAGAGAACATCAAGACATTTACATGATCTTCTGCTTTATACAAATAATTAAACTCCAAGGTGACAATGTATCCTTTTACTTTACCATTTACCGGGCTTAGTTTGCAAACAAGAAGCTGGAAGCTTCTTGTTTGCAGCAATAGCTTTGGTTTTATGGAGGATTACAGAACATGTCTTACAGCATGAGAAACATGAAACAGGAACTAACCACAAACAAGTGCACTGAACTTAGATAGACGCCCAGTACAACCTGTCATATCATAGAATACACACTATAATACTACAGCGCCACCTGCTGCATAGATAAGTATAATGCTTACAGTGTATATTTCACAGTTTACATTACATGCTGTTGTCCTTCTCAACAGCTTATGCTTTGTCAAATTACATTCAGCTTCCTCTGGATATAACTATGACATTCCTTCAACAAAGGCTTGGTGAGTGCCTCGGCAGTCATCTCCTTTGATGGGCAGTATTGAATGTCAATAACACCTTGCTCTTCGATTTCAAAATTTTCTTTCAGCTTGTGAACTGATTGTAATCCCGTTCTTGTTCAAAACAAGTAATAATGTCATTAACCTAGATATGGGTGTATATCTATATGTCTTCTTGATTCCTGGAGTAGAGACAGGGGACTGCTTTACTTCTTGAGAATCCCTCTCTGGTAAGTACTTCATTCACTTTCTCATTCCACATCCTTGCAGATTGCTTAAGACCGTAGATGCTCTTATGAAGTTTACACACAAGGTTGTCTCCTTGCTCAAACCCTGGTGGTTGCTCCATGTAGGGATCTTCCTTAATGTCTCCATGTAGGAAAGCAGTTTTAACATCTAGGTGTTTCACTTTCAGGCCCTTCCCAGCTGCAACGCTAAGAAGCACTCTGATGGTGGAGTGTTTTACGATGGGAGTGAAAGTTTCATCGTAATCTTCACCAAATTTCTGGGAGCAACGCTTGGCAACTAGTCTGGCTTTGTATTTGTGGATTTTCCCTTCTGCATCTGAGTTTACTTTGAAAGTCCACTTACTTCCTATAGTACTGCAGTTAGGAGGGAGCTCTGTGAGTATCCAGGTCTTATTTTCTTGAAGTGACTTTAATTCTTCTTCTGTTGCTTTTCTCCATTTATTGGCTTCTCATTTTGGCAGTTTTTTTATGTCTTCCCAAGATGTTGGTTCAAGTATGCTGTGTATTTTGACAGTGTATGACAGCCTGCGGAGTGGCATCCCCTTTGTAGTCCGAGTGGATCATCTGCTTTCAGGCAGTTCAGCAGGATCTGGTGGGAACTTGATTTAGGCATTGTGAGTTCCACCTCTTGTTCTGACTCCAGCGCAGGTTCCCTTTGGTCGACCTTTTCTTCTGGCTTGCTTGGCATATTCACTTCACAGCTTTCAGGGATCTGTGTTTCTGGTGATGGACTCTCATCAAAATAAACATTATGGCCTATTGTTACTTAGTCAGTCTTTGGGTGTAGGATTCTGTAACCCCCTAGATTGCTTGCTGTTGCCTACTAGAATGCCCTCTATGGCTCCGTTCTCCAGCTTGGATCGCTTTTCACTTGGAGTATAGGCATATGCTTTACATCTGAACACTCTGATGTGTCCAATGCTAGGCTTCTCCCCAGTACTTGTGAGGTCCTGTATAGCTTCTGGACTTCTGTGCACCAGCCCCAGGTTTGTTGTGTATGTCATTAGAGACTATGTTGGTTTGCACGTGTGTGGTGATGAGCCTGTATAGGTGATCATCCAGTTTTCCTTTTGCAAGGGACCCCTTTTTTTTGTTAATTGTGTATTTATCACCCTGGAACTTAATGGTGAGATGGTTGTTTGCAAGACTTTTCACTAAAAGTAGGCTGCCCTCTAGTTCTGGAACAGACAGCACTTTCTTTACAAGGAGGCTTGCCTTGTGGTGTAATGCAGTTCAGGAAGCCCTGGCCTTTACCTTCTGCAGAGATGCTTTTCCCGTTTGCTAGAAATACTTTGTCTTTTGCAGTGTAATCAATGTTTGTGAAGAAGGTCTCATTGCTAGTCATGTGGCTTGTTGCACCTGAGTCTATGCACCAGCCATGTGGCATGTCGCTCTGTGTCACTTTAAGGGTGCCACTCCATGATGTGTCTACAGTTTCCTTTGTGGCTGCTTTGACTCTTTCTTTTGTGGATAGCTCTAGCTTTAGCTGCTCAGCTTTCCAGATAGAACAGTCCTTTTTTAAGTGACCAGTCCTTTTACAGCGAAAACAGGATCAGATATCTTTGTTTTGTGCCTTTGTACATCTTTACAGCTTTGTCATCATGGTGCGTATTTTCTTTCCTTCTGTCATATTCATCGATTAATTTCCCTTTGATGAATTCCAGTGTCAGCTCCTGCTAGGGTCTGGTTTCTAAATAAGAGCAGTATACAGTGGGGACAGAAAGCATTCAGACCCCCTTAAATTTTTCACTCTTTGTTATATTGCAGCCATTTTCTAAAATCATTTAAGTTAATTTTTCCCCTCATTAATGTACACACAGCACCCCATATTGACAAAAAACACAGAATTGTTGACATTTTTGCACATTTATTAAAAAAGAAAAACTGAAATATCACATGGTCCTAAGTATTCAGGCCCTTTGCTCAGTATTTAGTAGAAGCACCATTTTGATCTAATACAGCCATGAGTCTTTTTGGGAAAGATGCAACAAGTTTTTCACACCTGGATTTGGGGATCCTCTGCCATTCCTTCTTGCAGATCCTCTCCAGTTCTGTCAGGTTGGATGGTAAACGTTGGTGGACAGCCCTTTTTAGGTCTCTCCAGAGATGCTCAATTGGGTTTAAGTCAGGACTCTGGCTGGGCCATTCAATTACAGTCACGGAGTTCTTGTGAAGCTACTCCTTCATTATTTTAGCTGTGTGCTTAGGGTCATTGTCTTGTTTGAAGGTAGACCAGTCTGAGGTCCTGAGCACCCTGGAGAAGGTTTTCTCCAGGATATCCCTGTTCTTGGCCGCATTCATCTTTCCATTGATTGCAACCAGTCGTCCTATCCCTGTAGCTGAAAAACACCCCCACAGCATGATGCTGCCACCACCATTCACTGTTGGGACTGTATTGGACAGGTGATGAGCAGTGCCTGGTTTTCTCCACACACACCGCTTAGAATTAAGTCCAAAAAGTTCTATCAGACCAGAGAATCTTATTTCTCACCATCTTGGAGTCCTTCGGGTGTTTTTTTAGCAAACTCCATGCGGGCTTTCATGTGTCTTGCACTGAGGAGAGGCTTCCGTCGGGCCACTCTGCCATAAAGCCCTGACTGGTGGAGGGCTGCAGTGATGGTTGACTATCTACAACTTTCTCCCATCTTCCAACTGCATCTCTGGAGCTCAGCCACAGTGATCTTTGGGTTCTTCTTTACCTCTTTCACCAAGGCTCTTCTCCCCCGATAGCTCAGTTTGGCCGGACGGCCAGCTCTAGGAAGGGTTTAGGTCGTCCCAAATGTCTTCCATTTAAGGATTATGGAGGCCACTGTGCTCTTAGGAACCTTAAGTGCAGCAGAATTTTTTTTGCAATCTTGGCCAGATCTGTGCCTTGTCACAATTCTGTCTCTGAGCTCTTCAGGCAGTTCCTTTGACCTCATGATTCTCATTTGCTCTGACATGCACTGTGAGCTGTAAGGTCTTATATAGACAGGTGTGTGGCTTTCCTAATCAAGTCCAATCAGTATAATCAAACACAGCTGGACTCAAATGAAGGTGTAGAACCATCTCAAAGATGATCAAAAGAAATATATGAGTGTCACAGCAAAGGATCTGAATACTTGGGACCATGTGATATTTCACTTTTTCTTTTTTAATAAATCTGCAAAAATGTCAACAATTCTGTGTTTTTCTGTCAATATGGGGTGCTGTGTGTACATTAATGAGGAAAAAAATGAACTTAAATGATTTTAGCAAATGGCTGCAATATAACAAAGAGTGAAAAATTTAAGGGGGTCTGAACACTTTCCATCCCCACTGTATGTCTCTGGAAGGTTGCAGAGGAGCAGGGCAACAACATGGTTATCCCTGATGTCCTCTCCAATGGCACGCAGCTGCTCTATGATCTCTAGCTTAGCTTTCACATGGTTACACATTTGCTGGCCTTCTTCTTGTCTAATCTTGTACAACTTTCTTAGCAAAAACAGTTTGCTATTAAGGCTTGAACGTCATTCAGTTTTTGTAATGAAGTCCACATACCTTTGGCCATTTTCTCTGTTCTTATGTGGATAAGCTGTTCATCTTCCACTAGTAAGCTTAAAGTTGCTTTTGCTTGCCTATCCTTCCTATCCCATTCGTCCGTCTCTCCATTTATTGGTGTTTCTGTATTCAGCACCTGCCACAAGTCATCCCTACTAAAAAGCATTTCTAGCTTAAACTTCCACAGCTGGTAATTGGCATTGTTCAGCTTTGCAATTACAAACTTCACATCTGAACTGCTTCCATCTTTCAGTAGCTTGTATACAGTAGTCACTGATTTGCAGAATTCTTTGCTCCGGTGCCTGCTGGGGTATCCTCTCCAATGCCTGGACCCATAACCTGTTAGCTGAGTATTGAAATCATGCGCTGGAAGCTTCTTGTTTACAGCAAACGGCTTTACTTTTATGGAGGATATAAAACACAATAAGGATGGTACTGCATAGATAAGTATAATGCATACAGTATATAGTTCATAGTACTTCACATTACATAAGAGGTAAACGAAAAATCCTGGACAGCCGCACTCAAAATAAATCTTCGATCTTTATTTAAATATGATCATAAAAATACATGCCACAGCATCACAAAGCAGGAAACTGATGCGTTTCACACTGTAGTCAGTGCTTAATCATATGATTAAGCACTGACTACAGTGTGAAAAATGTCAGCTTTCCTGCTTTGTGATGCTGTGGCATGTATTTTTATGATCATATTTAAATAAAGATCGAAGATTTCTTTTGAGTGCGGCTGTCTGCAGCATTGCCTGCACCTGTTACTTCCAGCATGGAGAAAATGTTTGTTCCTCACAGACCTCTTTCAGAGCAGTGATATCTCTCTCTCTCACTTTACATTACATGCTGTTGTCCTTCCAATAACTGGACCATTTTCCTTACAATATACTGTATGCATTAAATAATCTTTTATTATATGGCCTGACAGAAACTGACACACTAGCTACCTAAGGATGTTTGGCAATCACCTTTTTGGCCTATATTAGTACAATGTCATAGTTACATGACATATGATATAAATACTTGTACATTAAAAAATGTACACATAGCAGGCATAAAGGATCAGCAGCTATATAATTGTAGACAAGGGTGTCAACGTGAGCAGTGTACAGAAAATAGTTCCAAAGCTTTTAGCAAGTTTAGTGCAGTTGTCTGCGTCTAGGGCCGATCATTTACAGGTAATCCATTCATGGGCGAACACATGTGAGTAGCTGCAAATAGCTGTGGGAGCTATCAGCCTCCAAATATTTTTAATGGGGCTTCCACATTCAGCTAATAACAGGGAACTCCTCATGGGTCTTCTGCATCTAGTTACAGATAACCCTACTCGCAAGACTTAAAATAATCTTTATTTACAGTTTTGGGTGGTAAATGCAAATTATACTGAGAGTTCTGGCTTAAACTTTAACCGCCTGTGGTCCTTAAGAACCTGGACATCAAGCGGTTATAACAAGCTCATTGATGTAGCCATGAGTGTGGTAGCATTTTTTTCAGCCAGCAATGAGCTTTTCAGCAGAGCCACCCAATCACTTTTATGGTAGGGAGAAGGGGCACCATTCACGGTGGTTCCTAAGTTCTCTCATTCCTTTGAGGGCCTGGGACAGCAGTGAACAGCCCCTTGCCCAGCTACAGTAGTAGGAGAGACATTAGGGGTCTAATAGACCCCTGATGATGTCTCCCATAATGAGTTTACTCATTATGGGAGACATCATAATGACTTTACGGCATACTTGGTCCGGCGTACTGGATTTCGTCGGACAATTCGATCGTGTGTGGGCTCCACCGGACTTTGTTTTCTCAAAAGTTTGACAGACAAAAAACGACGCTAGGGCAGCTATTGGCTACTGGCTATGAACTTCCTTGTTTTAGTCCGGTCGTACGTCATCACGTACGAATCCGTCGGACTTTGGTTGATCGTGTGTAGGCAAGTCCGTTCTTACGGAAAGTCCATCGTAAAGTCCGTCGAAAAGTCTGTCAGACAAAGTCTGCCGTAAAGTCTGCTCGTGTGTACGTGGCATTACTGTCACCTACCCAAGCTATTATATAGTAGGTTTGTTAGCCCAGTCATGATAGTGATAACGTTAAATGAAAAGACTAAATAGAAAATGTGTAAAAATTGTGAAAAAACGTGTCGAGTGATCAACCTCCTGTGAAACTCCAGGGACAAAAAAACGTGCAGCCCTGGGCTGGCCAGGCCCAAGTGTGCACTAGTTATGACATCATAAGAAGATGGCCCCGGCCCGGGTAAGAGAAGCCAGTGGTTTGTAGCAGGCCCAGTGCCCAGGTGCCAGCCAGCCAGAGAGCATGTGGGAGCCAGCCAGCCACGGAGGACGTGGGAGCCAGCCACAGGTACAGGACCCATAATTAAGGTAAGAGGAGCACTGCACAGTGCCAATTTTATTTCAGCTTTGTGAGAGGTTGGGACAGGGGTGAGAGTCATGGCACAAGGAGGGAGTCCTGTAAGGACCAGAGTGAATGAAGGTGTTCACTGTACACTCTGTTAGAAAGAGGCCCCCTCCAGGTCCCATTATACTCTGTTGTAGTCCCTCATGGGGCCTGAAGGGGGCTCTTTTTAACAGGGAATATCTAATGGAAAGGGGCACCTCGGTTAGAGAGACACCCCTCCAGGTCCCATTAGTCTCTGTAGTCTCTAATCGGGCCTGGAGGGGACACTTTCTAACAGACTCTCTAAAAGACACAGAGAGGGCCTCTGTTAGAGAGAGACCCCCCTCCAGGTCGCATTATACTCCTTTGTAGTCTTTGATAGGACCTGGAGGGGGGTCTCTCTCTAAAAAAGACTCTCTAATGGCCTCTCTAAGGGCCTCTGTTAGAGGGAGACCCCCCTCCAGGTCCTATTAGAGTTGCCTGCTTAACTTCCTGTATTTTGTTTATGGTTGAATGTGAAGAGATTTTGTTTTTAAACAGTATTTAAAAAAAAAAGGGCAGAAGTTGTACTTTGTGTAAAATGTAGGGATGGGGCCAGGAGCAGGGCTTGACAGGAAGCCCTTGCCTTATTTTTGGTGTGGGGGCCCTGAGTGTTGTTAATCCACCCCTTTGCATTTGCAATACCTAGCCAATCCCTGTGGAAGCTGGAAATCATTGCAATAGACACCACTATTAGAGCGATTGCCTCTAGCTTCCAGGTCCTGTGACAAGCAGCTGCCTTGCTACTCAGTTTACAAGGGGTCGCTTACTTGGTACGGATGCCTTTTAGATAAGACTTTGTTCTCCAATTAGACAAGGTAGAGATTGTGACACCACCGCCCTACCACTCCACCTCATCCAACCATACATTTTACATTAATTAAAAACATGTATAGTGTTGTCTGAATGGTGCTCATACACAGGACCCAGAAGCTAGTGGCAATTACTGTAGTAGCGGTGTCTGCTACAGTGATTTCCAGCTTCTACAGGGATTGGCCAGGTATGTCACATGCATATTTACATAGGTCCACATTGGGCCAATGTACTGATGAAAAAATATCAATACCTAAACTTCAGCTTCAAGACATTTATTTAAATCCCCAAAATGCTGATAAAGGGTGCTTTGAAGGATTAAAATAAACTGCCAGAAGATACTTGAATACTGGAAATACTTGCTGTATACACTGGTCTCAAACAAGTGAAAGCCCAAGTGTACAAGTACTTATAGAACAGTCACAGGAGGGACTATCTTCCAAGCCAAACTGTAGCTAAATTGTCCATACTCCCTCCTTTCTTCTGACTTACCGTGGTGGAAAGAAATTGACCCACACCAACATATACACACACACACACAATGACTTGTATCCCATGAAATAGCAGGCTTATTTATTCTTTTTCTTTTTTTGGCATGTCAACCCACAATGCCATAAGCTTGTTAGGACTAAGTGGGACCAGGCATGGCATTCATGGACATAATTTACCAAATGAGGGGTGGAACCTGATTCTGACACAAGAATTATATTACCCAAGTTCCAAAAAAAGTTGAGGGGCTGTGTAAAATCTACATTAAAACAGAATGCAATGATTTGAAAAAGGAATAAACCCATATTTTATTCACAGTATAAATAGAAAATATATCAAATGCTTATACTGAAGAATTGTACCACTTTAGGAAATAAATAGGGTAATTTTGAAATTGATGGCAGCAACACATCTTAAAAAATTGGGACAAGGCAACAAAAAATTGACAAACTATAGCCTCAAGTCTAAAAAAGTTGGGACAGGGCCATGTTTACCATGGTTACATAGTTACATAGTAGGTGAGGTTGAAAAAAGACACACGTCCATCAAGTCCAACCTATGTGTGTGATTATGTGTCAATATTACCTTACATATCCCTGTATGTTGCGGTCATTCAGGTGATTATCTAATAGTTTCTTGAAGCTATCAATGCTCCCCGCTGAGACCACCGCCTGTGGAAGGGAATTCCACATCCTTACCGCTCTTACAGTAAAGAACCCTCTACGTAGTTTAAGGTTAAACCTCTTTTCTTCTAATTGTAATGAGTGGCCCCGAGTCTTATTAAACTCTCTTCTGCGAAAAGGTTTTATCCCTATTGTGGGGTCACCAGTACAGTATTTGTAAATTGAAATCATATCCCCTCTCAAGCGTCTCTTCTCCAGAGTGAATAAGTTCAACGCTCGCAACCTTTCCTCATAACTAAGATCCTCCAGATCCTTTATTAGCTTTGTTGCCCTTCTTTGTACTCGCTCCATTTCCAGTACATCCTTCCTGAGGACTGGTGCCCAGAACTGGACAGCATACTCCAGGTGCGGCCGGACCAGAGTCTTGTAGAGTGGCAGAATTATCGTTTTATCTCTGGAGTTGATCCCCCTTTTAATGCATGCCAATATTCTGTTTGCCTTATTAGCAGCAGCTTGGCATTGCATGCCATTGCTGAGCCTATCATCTACTAGGACCCCCAGGTCCTTTTCCATTCTAGATTCCCCCAGAGGTTCTCCCCCCAGTGTATAGATTGCATTCATATTTTTGCCACCCAAATGCATTATTTTACATTTTTCTAATGGTGTACCATCCCTTTTTTCTACAGTACACTTTAAACGTCTGGGAACAAAGGAGACCAGTTGTTTGAGTTTTGGGAGAGGAATGTTGTCCTATTCTTGCCTGTGCATATGCTGTTCTAAAACCTGGATATATTTTTTAGCATTGATGGTGCTTTTCCAAGTGTACATTTTGCCCATTTCATACCCATTAATAGACCCCCATACTGTCAGAGATGCAGGCTTTTGAAGTGAGCACTGATAACAACCTGAAAGGTCCATCCCCTCCGGAGGACACAGCGCCTATGGTTGCTAAAAATAATATTATAATTCGATTAATCTGAGAACAATTTTCCACTTTGCAACAGACCATTTTAACTGCTTGCCGACCAGATGAGACAGGGATGGATGGAGAATGGATGAGCACAGATGGATGGAGCACGGATGAGCCAGGGATGGATGGAACATGGATGAGCACAGATGAGCCACGGATGGCGCACAGATGAGCCAGGGATGGATGGAGCATGGATGAACATGGATGGAGCACAGATGAGCCAGGGATGAATGGAGAATGGATGAGCACAGATGGATGGAGCATGGATGAGCCAGGGATGGATGGAGCATGGATGAGCACGGTCCTTAAGTGGTTAAATGAGGTTTGGCCCAGAGAAGACGGTTGTGTTTCTGGATCATATGGGTTCTTCTTTGCATGATAGAGCTTTAACCTTAATTTTTGGATGACACTGCGAACTGTGTTTTATGGAAGTGTTCCTGAGCCCATTCAGCGGTGTTCATTTTAGAATCATGCCTGTTTTTATACAGTTCTGTCTGAGGAGGACCTGCAGATCACGAGCATTCAATAATGCGTTTTGGCTTTGTCCCTTGCACACAGAGATTTCTCCAGATTCTTTTGATATTATGTACTGTAGATGATATATTTAAAGCCTTTGCAATTTTAAATTGAGGAACATTATTCTGAAATCGAACAGTATTTAGATGCAGCTCCCAAAGATTGGTGGACCTTTGTCCATCTATATTTCTGAGAAACTCTAACTCTCTAAGACAGTATTTCTCAACTCCAGTCCTCAAAGCGCCCCAACAGGTCCTGTTTTCAGGATTTCCCTCAGAGGAAACAGCTGTGGTAATTACTAAGGCAGTGAAACTGATCAAATCACCTGTGCAAAATAATGGGCAGCCTGAAAACATGACCTGTTGGGGCACCTTGAGGACTGGAGTTGAGAAACACTGCTCTAAGATGCCCTTTTTATACCCAATCATGTTACAGACATTTACCAATTATCCTAATTAAAGCAAAATGTTCTTCCAGCTCTTCCTTGTTAGTGACACTTACTTTGCCAGCTTTTGTGCCCTGTCCCAACTTTTTTTCTTAAAATGGTGCATTTTCTCAGTTTAACTACTTCAATACAGGGCACTTTTACCCCCTTCCTGCCCAGGCCATTATTCAGCGATGTTGCACTTTGAATGACAATTGCGCAGCCATGCAACTCTGTACCCAAATACATTTTTAATCATTTTCTTCACACAAATAGAGCTTTATTTTGGTGGTATGTAATCACCGCTGTTTTTTTTTTTTTAAATATGAAAATATACCAAAATTTAAAAAAAAAAACGTTTCTTAGTTTCTGTCAGAAAATTTTGTAAATAAGTAATTTTTCTCTTGATAAGGCTGCACCGATGAGGTGGCACTGATGAGGAGGCACTAATAGGCGGCACTGATGGGCATTGAAAGGCAGCACTGATTGGCATAGATTGGTGTCACTGATTGCCACAGAGTGGCATCACTAATGGGCACTGCTGGGGCTGCATTGTAATCAAGGCACTGATGATCAGTGCTCTGATTACCTTTTCATATCTTTCCTGTGAGGAGAAGCCACTGATTGGCTCTCCTCACCTCACACTCTGTCAGTGTGAGGCAAGGAGAGCCGATAAAAGGTACTTCCCTGTTTACATGTTATTGGGCACAGCCAATCACATGGGCAAAGAGCCGCGGTTCTTTGCCGAGATTGGGATCAAGCCTTGCCCCACGACCACTGTGCGCGCAAAATTGCAGCTAAACTGGATGACATCATGCGACGTTGTCCCAGAAAGAGAGCCTCACCACTCTGGCATTATTTGACGGTGGGCGCGCGGCAAGCAGTTAAACATTTGATATGTTTTCTATTGTGAATAAAACATGGGTTTATGAGATTTGCAAATCATTGCATTCTGTTTTTATGTACATTTTGCACCGTGTTCCAACTTTTTTGGAATTGGCGTTGTACTCCATCATCTAATTTATGTTTAAAATACCTTACATAGTTGGTAAGGTTGAATAAAGACACCCGTCAATCCAGTTCAACTTACGTGTGTGTGTGTTATCAATACCATTTACCATATCCCTGTATATTGCGTTTGCTAAGATGTCCATCTAAGAGTTTTTTTTAAATTATCTACACTTCCCCCTGACACCACTGATTGTGGAAGGGAGTCCCACAACCTTACTGCTCTGACAGTATAGAACTCCCTACAAAGCTTAGAATTGAACAGCTTCTTCTCCAATTTCATTCTGTGGTTGTGTGCCTTCTTAAACTGCTTGAAACTGAATAGGTTTCCCTAAGCTGGAATCACCATCAAGGTAGTTGTATATCGCTATCATATCTCCTCTCATGCACCTCTTTTCTGGGCAGAATAAGTTTAATGCTTGCAGTTACAGTGCCTTCAAAAAGTATTCATACCCTTGACATTTTCCACATTTTGTCATGTTACAACCAAAACATAAATGTATATTATTAGGATGTGATAGACCAACACAAAGTGGCACATAATTGTGAAGTGGAAGGGAAATTATAAATGTTTTTCAACATTTTTTACAAATAAATGTGTGAAAAGTGTGGCATGCATTTGTATACTTTGTAGAACCACCTATTGCTGCAATTCTTTTTGGGGATTTTTCTACCAGTTTGGCACAACTAGAGTGACATTTTTGCCCATTCTTCTTTGCAAAATAGCTCAAGATCTGTCAGATTGGATGGACAGCGTCTGTGAACAGTAATTTTCAAGTCTTGCCACAAATTCTCAATTGGATTTCGGTCTGGACTTTGACTGGGCCATTCTAACACATAAATATGCTTTGATCTAAACCATTCCATTTTAGCTCTGGCTGTATATTTAGGGTCGTTCTAGAAGGTGGACCTCCACCCCAGTCTGAAGGCTTTTGCAGACTCTAACAGGTTCTCTTCTAAGATTGTCCTGTAATTGGCTCCATCCATCTTCCTATTAACTCTGACAAGCTTCCCTGTTCCTGCTGAAGAAAAGTATCCCCACAACATGATGATGCCACCAGCATGTTTCAGGTGGGGATGGTGTGTTCAGGGTGAGGTGCAGTGTTAGTTTTCCACCACACATAGCGTTTTGCTTTTAGGCCAAAAAGTTAAATTTTGGTCGCATCTGAACCAGAGCACCTTCTTCCACATATTTACTTTGTCCCACACATGGCTTCTTGCAAACTGCAAATGGGACTTCTTATGGCTTTGTTTCAACAATTGCTTTCTTCTTGCCTCTTTTCCATAAAGGTCAAATCTGTAGAGTACACGACTAATAGTTGTCTTGTGGACAGATTCTCCGATCTGAGCTGTGGATCTCTGCAGCTCCTCCAGAGTTACCATGGGCCCCTTTTTTGCTTCTCTGATTAATGGTCTCCTTGCCCGGCCTGTCAGTTTAGGTGGGTTGCCATGTCTTGGTAGGTTTTCAGTTGTGCCATACTCTTTCCATTTTCGGATGATGGATTGAACAGTGCTCCGTGAGATGTTCAAAGTTTGGGATAATTTTTTTATAAACTAGCCCTGCTTTAAACGTCTCCACAGCTTTATTCCTGACCTGTCTGGTATGTTCCTTGGCCTTGACATGATACTATTTGTTCACTAAAGTTTTCTAACAAACCTCTAAGGGCTTCACAGAACAGCTTTTTTATGCTGAGAATAAATTACACAAAGGTGGACTCTATTTACTAGTTAGGTGACTTCTGAAGGCAATTGGTTCCACTAGATTTTAGTTAGGGGTATCAGAGTAAAGGGGGCTGAATACAAATGCACGCCACTGTTTTCACATATTTATTTGTAAAAAATTGTTGAAAACCATTTATCATTTTTCTTCCACTGCACAATTATGTGCCACTTTGTGTTGGTCTATCACATAAAATCCCAATAAAATACATTTTTGTTTTTGGTTGTAACATGACAAAATGTGAAAAATTTCGAGGGGTATGATAACGTTTTCAAGGCACAATATTCCTCATAACTGATGTCCTTCAGACCCCTTATTAGCTTTGCTGCCCTTCTCTGGACTTCAGTACATCCTTCCTAAACACTGGTGACCAAAACTGGACAGTATACTCAAGATGTGGCTGAACCAGGGTTTTGTAAATTATAGTGTTAACCCTTTTAATGCATGCAAATATTCTGCTTGCTGCATCTTGGCATTGCCTTCTATTGCTGAGCCTGTCATCTACTAGGACCCCCAGATCTTTTTCCATCCTGGATTCCCCCAAAGGTTCTTTTCTTAGCAAGTAATTTGCATTCGTGTTTTTAGCCATGTAGTAGCCCATCCCTTTATTTTATTGAGGTTTTCTTGTAAAGTTTCTATATCCTGCTGTGAAATTATTGCCCTGCTTAGCATTGTATCATCAGCAGACACTGAGCTATATATATCTATCTATATCAGGTGTGTCCGACCCACATTCCAAGATGGCTATGAATGCGGCACAATACAAAATCGTGAACTTGCTTAAAGATTTTGATTTTTAAAAATTTTTTTGTAAAAATGCGTTTACACTTCAACACAAAATTTGACAGTATCTCTTTACTGGACTTTTAAAAGTTCTATCTTCCCAAAGAAAAATGTCCCTCTTTTCACAATCACACCTTATTCATGTCATCAGTTTTTGGCAGCACCTATATTCGTCAGCAACTATTTTCAAGGATGAAGCACATGAAGGCCAAAATTAGATCCAAAATATCTGATGAGCACCCTGAGAATTCATTGAGATTTGCTACAACATCCATTGAGCCAGATACTCTATGCATTTGTTCATCAAATATCGCACTAGTTTTATGCTGCCCTCTTTTACAATAAAACATATTACAAAAAAATTAAGTTTTTTACTCAGATAGATACATTATCTAGATCAGTGATTGCTAACTTTTGTCTGACTTTTTTTGCTCATCAGTTATCCTTATGGTTAGTGTATTTTATGTGTGGTCCAAGACAAGGAAGGTCAAAAAGTTGGATGCCCCTGCTCTATATAATTTATGAATAAATTAAACAGAATTGGTCCGAGAGCCTTGGGGCAGACCAACATTTATTAGCTGTAAAAATAACATAAAAATGCAAATAAATATAAAGAACGAGAAAAAGTTGGTTGTTTGCATATTTTATTTTTCTTTTTTTTTTTCCTCAATTCTTTTTTTTTTTTTTTTTTTTAATTTCCAACTGAACACATCTGGCATATTTTACACTTTTGCAATAAAACATGGTTACAATAGCTTAAGGAATTGATATATCCAAAATATTTCACCATGATTTCAAGATGAAATGAATTTGTCTTCCAGGTGTTCAATATCCTCCAATTCTAAATCTACAACTCAAGATATTGCTTACAGACTGATGAATAACTTAATATTTACGCAGACTTTGCAAATGTCTCGGAATCCAATTTTTATCTTTTTTTTTTTTTCGCTTTTAAATACAAACAACAATGTAGAAGAAACTCAGTGGTAAAACTTACTAATACAAGGTGATGAACAAATAATTAATCACATCAATAAATAATGATATGTTTCTGGTGCAAAGTGCCAATACAAATAATTTTTTTATTTGACTTTTTTTTTCTCTTAAAATAAATGACTGCAAGTGTGTGTAAATTTTTGAGAAAATTACATTCCTGTTACATGCCTCATAGCCCTACTGACACAATATGTACATCTATGACAATACAGTCACTAAATATACAAAGAAAGAACAAGTGGATTGACCCCTGGATGTGTCATTTTAACAGTACACTGTGCAGGAAATCCTGACAGCCATCAATTTAGTAGCATAAAACACACAGCATCATCAGTGTCTTAGGCTAAGAATTTGGCTTTTTGGTGATGCCGTCTCTGCATCTTGGTAGACCAGCACCATTTTTTTGTTTGTTAACTACAGCCTAAGCAATTCAATTAAAAACAAAAAAAATCAAAAACATAAATCACCTTCTGTCTTCCTTGACCTCTGCTACTTGTTTGCTGTGGAGAAGTTTCAATTTCTGGTCGAAAACTGGAGTAGTTCGGCACCATAAAATATAAATACCCTTTCCAGGGGGAAAAACACCAGGGCATATGTAATTGTTGCCTTATCTCTCTTTTATAATGATCATAAATAAAATAGGTACAGCAAGTGTGAGAGATCTATGGCAAACCATGGCTTCATATCCCTATGTTACGAAGGTTTATGGGATTTGACGTGAAAGGGAAAAAAAGAAAAAAAAAAAAAACACAAAAGTGCAAAGCATATTTTGGTGTGAATGTTAAAAGGATTGGATAGACCCATATTCAACCTTTTAAAGCAAGCCGCGTCCTTTTTTTTTTTTTTTTTAAGTTTCCAGAATATACCTGCTCCACCAGGTTTAAAGTACAAGCACAGTTTAGCTTCACGATAAAACTAAGAAACTTTTTTTTGTTTGTTCTTTATACAAGGTTTTACTTTTACAAAAGTATCCCTTTTTAAAGTTAAAGATGTGCATCTGATGTACAAAGTATCAAACATATTTTTTTTTTTATTTTTTATTTTTTTTTCACAGCTTGAAAAGAGGCTGGAAATGGGATGTAAGACGTGTGGACTAAACACCATCACAGCTTGGACACATAGTCTTCTCCAGAATGTCTTGTTTACGCAGTGTGTCCCACCAGTTTTTTTATTTTATTTTTCTTAGAAAGAATGAAAATTAAAATAATTCTGAGACTCCATTTCATCGTCAGTTTGCATGGTACAAGCGTGCCTTTAGCAGCTGGTGTTCAGTTGTGAAAAAGAAACACAATGAAAAGTGGCTTTGCTGACTACAATGTACAGCTATTGCTGGGTGTAATGGAATGTACAACGGAGGAGCTCTACGCAGACTTGCTTTTCCACCGGAGGTGACAACGCCTAGGAACTGCAGCGCTTGTGCTCTCAGCATGAAAACTTGGCATTCAGCACTTCAGTTAACCTCAGTATCTGTTCTGATGTTCGTAATGCCACCGATTAAAATCTATGTTAAAAGCTACAATGCTACCAGAAGCCATGCCAGTGATCAATGTCCTGTAAGGAGAGAAAAAATGAAACAGATCAAAAACTATCCTTTGCATTTATTGCCTTGTATAAAGTAGGCCAAAACACATACAATGGAGCTGTTTTTACCTGTCAAAGGTTTGTATTTCTGTCTATCTAGTCCTCTAAAGCCTGGTACACACTAGTAGTTTTTTCGTTCAACCCAGCAGGCTAAATAAAAATACCTGGAGAGCACAGGAAGAGTTGCTGTACTAACAAGCCAATGTTAGAACACAATTTCCCTTGCAGTGCTATTGTGTCCTGACGGGGAGACAGCCCCCGGCCATAAGATACTGGTCAGCGCACTCCGCCATTGGCCGATCAGCAGACCTTTTCTAGTCATGCCTCTTCGATCAGCTGCTGTACACACGGGCTGAATATCGGCCGATTTCTATTGAATCGGCCAATGCCACCTGATATTCGGGCCTGTGTGCATGACCCTTAACACCACACAGCCAGGTGGATTACACCACTAATGCCCCGTACACACGGTCAGACTTTGTTCGGACATTTCGACAACAAAATCCTAGGATTTTTTCCGACGGATGTTGGCTCAAACTTGGCATACACACGGTCACACAAAGTTGTCGGAAAATCCGATCGTTCTAAACGCGGTGACGTAAAACACGTACGTCGGGACTATAAACGGGGCAGTGGCCAATAGCTTTCATCTCTTTATTTATTCTGAGCATGCATGGCACTTTGTCAGTATTATATTAGTGTTTTTTAGTGAATTGCAAACACATTTTTAAAAAACACTAAGTTATTTTACAGCTGATCTTCAAGTGGTAGATAACTTTTTGTGAATTGGGCCCAGTATTGTGTGGTCAGAACATAAAAATGTACGATTGATACCTTTCTAGTTTGTTCTCAATACCAGGCACAATGCTATTGAATTGGTGGTAGTTCCCCCTGCTGACTAATACAGGCTACTCATTGTTATGTATTTAGCAATATGAATTGTAGGCCAACTGATTAGGAACAAGTTTTTACAATTTAGTTAACTTCTCTATGTGCATATTAAAAGTTAAACATAGTTGTAGATGTAGACTCACCTTTGATCATGTGACAGATCCATTGCTCGTATTCCAGCATCACAGCCGGGGTAAATATAGAGCTGTTTAAAATCACAAGCTTGCCAGACTTCTACAACACCATTATCTCCACCAGTCACAAGGTTCTGGCCATCACTGCTCAGAAGGATTGCCTGGATGAAAAAGAACACAACATTCATTCACAGCCGTTTCAATGAGATTAATTATTATGGCAGAAAATTTAGACAGTACAAGACAAAAATTACGATTTACTGGCTAGGCAAAGATCTACAGCCAGGAAGTGAGCCCTGGCAATAAAGTAAAGCCTCGGGGCAATAGCGCCTTCTAAGTTTAAGAGCCATTATTATTATACATGTATGGAAATTTGATGTTTAAAACCATTCTTATTTTACAATACTGATATTCTGTTTGCATCAACTAGACATTTATCGCCTTATTCAAAGGACCATATCAAATTGGAGACTGAGCTGTCGTCTCTTTTATCATACTTTCCCATGAAATATAGATTCATATTGTGCTGTAGGAACCTACTGCTTCCTAAATTACTTTGAAATTTGCAGTCTCAAAAAAATTTGGAGAATTGGAACAGTTCAATCCCTTTTCAGTCACCTGTATGAACAGCCCACCATCACTCATAACTTTTGGGCTTTCTTCAGCTTAACACAGTGTGGCCTGAGACACCCATTAGAAATCAGAAGGAAGATGCTAGTTGATTGCAATTGGTAACAGACAGGACTTTTTCAGGACACTTTTCATGCATTAGGTCTGGAAGAAAGTGTACTTTGCTAGCCATATTTACTGCCATTTCCAGCTAAGCATATCACAATTATAGTCACAAGCAAGTCTGCCAAGAATTATAACAGGATTACATTCCCTTGGGGACCAGCACAGACTTTAGGCTCTGTTGAAGGGAAAACTCCACTCAAAATGATTTCAGTTAAACTCCATCTAAAACCAAAACTTTTTCATTTTGGTTAGAGCAAGATTTTATCGTTTGTGTGTCTGTTGGGAAGATCTTCCTTCACTCCCTGTCCTGCAGTGGCGGTGCATCCATAAGGGCGCACAACGCCGCCCCCTCTCTCCTGCCACCCCCTCTAAGACCAATAGATAGATTCATGCATTGCATGAATCTATCTATGGCCGCTGCTGCCACCCCCTATTCAGGCGCCCGGCCCCTTTTCGGGCACTGGGCGCCTGAATTACAGCGGCAAGGGGGTGTTTTGAAGCACCTGATTAGAGCCATAGGCAACCTGTGAGCGCCATGCTGGGCACTCGCAAGTCACTCAGCTGTGTTAGAAAAGCGAATGAATATTGACTTTACTAACACTAAACCGCCTTTCTGCCAATCAGGTGCATGGATCTGTTATTCGTCACCTGATTGGCTGGAAACGACAGGCGCTGTGATTGGACGCCTATCAGGCGTCCAATCATAGCAGAGGACGGGAGAAGACATCCAGGAGCTGTCCCCCTGAGACAGGGTAAGTGCAGACAGTGGGCGGGAGGCACACTGGCAGCATTTGATATGGCACAGTGGCTGTGTTTGATGGGGCACAGTGGGAGCATTTGATAAGGCACAGTGGGAGCATTTGATGGGGCACAGTGGGAGCATTTGATATGGCACAGTGGCAGCATTTGATATGGCACAGTGGCAGCATTTGATATGGCACAGTGGCTGCGTTTGATGGCACAGTGGCGGCAATTGATGGGCACAGTGGCTGCGTTTGATGGCACAGTGGCGGCAATTGATGGGCACAGTGGCTGTGTTTGATGGCA
Organism: Lithobates clamitans; assembly: GCA_037952925.1. Taxonomy (NCBI): domain Eukaryota; kingdom Metazoa; phylum Chordata; class Amphibia; order Anura; family Ranidae; genus Lithobates; species Lithobates clamitans. Next base: position 694,414 of record JBBGZY010000125.1, on the reverse strand, counting down.
CAGTGGCTGCGTTTGATGGCACACTAGCGGCAATTGATGGGCACAGTGGCTGTGTTTGATGGCACAGTGGCTGCGTTTGATGGCACACTAGCGGCAATTGATGGGCACATTGGCTGCGATTGATGGGGGTTTTTTCTGAATTTTTCAGTTTGTTTGTGCCCCCCAAAAAATTTTTTTAAACACCAGCTGCCACTGCTGTCCTGTAGGCACAACAGGAAATACTTTTAAAGTTAGTCAAATACCTTCTTAGACCAATGCCAAATGAAGAAGTGTCCCCATTGGAATTTTTTTCTCTATTTCTGTTCTGATGACTGCCTGCAGAATCACTGTTCTAAAAGTTAATTTTAAGAACTAGCTGATGCATCAAATGAGCCAATTTGCGCACTAGGCATAAATATACCTGATGTTTACTGGGCGAAGCAAAAATGTTGTGAATTTTGGTAAGATATCAGATGTAAAAGGCTGAACACTATAAAAGCAAAAGATGAACATTTATACCACGTTGAGTGACCAGTATTCACAAACTATTAGTAGGTGAATAACACTTTTCCAGTTTTTAATTAATCTTGGGGTTCGATATTTTAGCTTGAAGATGCTGAAGACAAAAAAAAAAAAAAAAGGTATCAGCGCCTACCCTGGTTGAATCTGTGATCTCCATCTGGCCCAGAAGCTTGCCATTAATGCTGAAGTTGCAAAACCGTCCTCTTTCATAATATATAATACAATGACCTTCACTGGAAACAGAAATCAAACGAGGGTATAAGCAATTCTCCGGGCCCTCCAGTGCTCTGAGTAGATCTCCAGTGATGGTGTGGACCAAGCATGGACCCTCTGAAAATAAATAAATGAATAAAAAGGATGCTTAGCATCATACTTGAGCTAGAGAAGAACAAGTTGTCACACATATTAATCAGCCAGGTTTAACGTTCAAAATTCCGATGCAGTGTTCAAATAGTATAAACATTCCCAAATTCTTTAGTCAATCAGGTTCTCCATGTTCACTTACAGGCATTGCAGTACAATGTAAGCTAACTCTTAAAGAACATACCCAACATATTCCTGATATGTGCCTGCTGTACCATGTGCTTGTATGAAAAAGTATCCTGTTCCTTTTGTATTGCTTCCTTTATATGAAATCCCTGGTGTGCCTGCTAGTTCCTTTTGCTTTCCTATTATTATTATTATACAGGTTTTATATAGCGCCAACACTTTGCGCAGCTCTTTACAAGATGAGGGCAGACAATACAGGTACATTACAATTTGGTACAAGAGGCATTAGAGGGCCCTGCTCGTTAGAGCTTACAATCTAAAAACTGACCACTCTAGGCAGGAGAGTACACCGTTGTCAGTTCTCTAGCTATGCTGGGAACCCAGCCTGCTTTCATTCACTGCACAGCCATTCACAAGGAAGCTCAGTGCACTGCTGTTTTCCCTCCCTAGCTCTTATGCAGCTGAGAACAGAGGGAATGTGATCTAAAAAAAAAAAAAAAGAAAAAGGGTATTTATATATTTTTTTAAATCTATACACAAATGTTTTGCCTTTCATTTCTATTTTAAACTGAATGGGTTGCTTTACAAGGTGATTGTTTACAATCACTTTATTCTAGCCCTGCGTCTATACACTCTTACTTAGGCTGGATGGTCGCAATGATATAAAGTAAACAATAATAATGCATTAAGTAGGTGTAATACAAATTAAACCTACTGCAAAATGTTGTAATCTAGTATAAAGCATGTTATTCAGTGCCTGGTATGGGTAGAAGAGGGTTCACATTTTGCACCACATCCCATGACTTAAATAGAAAAATGTACAAAAAGCAGGACTTTTAAGGTGCCCCATTACTTCACAAACTTCAAAAATCAACAATCCATTTAATTAATCCATTAAAATAAGATTAAAACCAAAAACAATAATCTGGTTTCATTCCACAGTATAAGGCTGAACTGACATATTTCTTGTTACAGATGTTACCACCTCGACGTCCCAGGTTTGATTCAGCAATTGGCATATGTGCAATGCAAAATTACAATTTACGCTTTATGTAATAATAAAATGTATAGATTTTTATTGTTTATTCTGTTTTGTATACAGTTCAGTGTGGTACAAAACTCCTGAAGAAGCTGTAAACTTGGCAAAACATGTTGAGTAATTGGGAACCCTAAAAGCCCTGCTTGTTGTACCTTTTTCTAGTATAAATTATGTGGAAAAGGAAATAATGCAAACTTCAAGCAAGTTGCAGGCAACCTTGGTTCTTTTGCGGAGTGTGTAGTGTTTATTGGATGTCAAGTCCAACAGAATTTATCCAAATTAATAATATTCAAAAGCCTTACGAGTCCCTTCAGAATACCATTTTTTTATGGTCATCATTTTATTTTAGCCACTACCTCATCCTCCTCATCCACTAAAATACAAATGAAGCCGACTTCTTTTTTTATCTCATTGTTAACAAATAATGCTCCTTGGACCAGAATAGCTGCATACACAGGTTTTTCTGTGAAATACCCAAGGCCCTTCCTGCACCTATTTGCCATATTATTATGACAAGAAAAGAAAACAGCAAGAAAGGGAAGATTAAGTGCAAGAAAACACACATTTTATATAAAATAAGCAATTTCATTTGATCGATAATCAAAAAGAAGATTTTTGTCTCTCTATATTTCTAAAATCAATTATCTTCAAATTAGGTGCAGACATCTGCTGGGTCTGAATACTACATCTTTCCATGTTCTAAGTTTCGATGGGCTTAATACGTGGCTGAAGCTAGCACATATGTTAAGATGCAAGCGTCAATGCAAACACAGTAGCCACTGACAAGTGGCACAAAAAAGGAGCTAAATTATTCAAAGCAAATTGTAGGACATTCAGACAAGGTCAGTGGGCTATGAGGGAGGAAGTCGTACACATATTTACTACAAGATTCTCCGCGGCACTCCTCCATTGTCTCTGAAAGTTAGAACACAGATGTAAAGAAAATGCGCTGTTTCTGGGTGATCGCCCCTTTTGTTCTTTCATTGAATTGTGGATTATTCACTCCTCGCTGCACGTAAATGAAAGTAATTTGGCAGCTCAAAAAAAGTCACTGAGGAGTCTGTAATATTGTGAAGAGTACATCTCACATAATCATTGTTTTCCTGAAAAGCACAATATTGAACTCATTTTAGGTGGCCTTTCTCTCCGATGGCCTTTTAACATAAAGCTACTTAGTTTTAACTGTAAACAATCAATAAGCAATGCTTCAAGTAGTTACCTACTACTAGATGTTTTTATTGCTCTTAATTGATGCCTGATAACAAGGGCTACAAGTGTCATTACAGAGTGAGGATTGATCATTAAATGCTTTATCCATCTTTTTACATATCTGAAAATCCCATTATGTCCTAAAGTGTAAGTTCATTCTAACTTGAAAAATTGGGCTGAAGAAAAAAATTAAATTGATTGCTCCATCCATGCTAAACAGCATGGAATGAGGAATCTGCAGTGCTTGCTTTTGTATTCAGACAACCACAGCACCCGCAGTGGCCTGAATACCTTAACAGTGACAGCATCTGATAGGATACAGTCATTGTTTAGCTAATAATTTCCCAAATAGTCCAACAAATGGCTCAAATCTTGGCTGATTCCTGCTGAATTTTAGCCATGTATAGCCAGTTTTTTGTATTCCTGAGGACAGAATACAGCTGCCATTATTTATCTGGCCCCTCAAAGTGTGAGTGACAGTAACTTCTGTCAGGGATTGGAAAGGAATGTCAAACATCCCTACCTACAGTGCCTTGAAAAAGTATTCATACCCCTTGAAATGTAAAACAACAATAAGTGAAATGTGCAGCACTAATAAACTGTCTTAGAATGAACCAAGACCGAAAATTTAGACAAGGTGTGCAGCATATGTGAACACTTGAATGGAGGAAAAGTAAACAATAAGTGTATGCAAAAGTGAATGTACACCATATTTTAAAAGTGAAACAATACTCATAAAAGGTTGTTTGAAAAATTGTGAAGAGACCTTCAACTCAATGCAATACTTAAAGTGACGTGTCTAATATAGAAAACAATCGTGTGAATATAATAGAAAACGAATAAAACAGCAGTTCAGAAAATGAAATGATTTAAAGTCCATAAATGAATGAACGTAACATCATAGTGACTTCAAATGTAAGGTTTGTGTAGACAAAGTTGCCAATAGACTATCCACCACCACAAGGCTTGCCAGAAAGATTGAACCAAAAACAGGCATACGCCTAATGAGTCAATCAAGGTTGTTGTGTAACACACCAGGGGATACCGGCATCAACATACACGACCTCTGGTTAGGGGTATAAACTCCTGTGGTCCTTCAAAACGATACTTCTAATTAGTAGCCCTCCAAGGGGGTATTATGAGTCATCTCTGATCCGGACATATGCCACCGCCTGCACAGGACCTTCCCTAGATGGGCACCGCAGCACCGAGATAACCAGAATCAGGGTCCAAATTTGAAATATATGACAAAAATAGTTTAGCCTCTAGGGGCAAATGAAAACTGGTATAGTACACACTTGTCATCAGAGATGAATCACATATTGGCTGCACTGACATCAATAGTCACATCCACTCCAGACCGTACTTATAGCCTATTTAAAGCATAGCATGGAGCTCTTGTCAGAGCTCATCTATTTCACAGCTCCAACTGTATAAATCCATAGGGGGGACAGCACCTGTTTAATGTGCCTGTATATCTTCCCCTGGGAATGTCATACCCCTTGAAATTTTCCACATTTTGTCATGTTACAACCTGTCAGTTTAGGTGGACGGCCATGTCTTGATAGGCTTGCAGTTATGCCATACTCTTTCCATTTTCGAATGATGGATTGAACAGTGCTCCGTGAGATGTTCAAAGCTTGGGATATTTTTTTTATAACCTAACTCTGCTTTAAACTTCTCCAAAACTTTATCCCTGGTGTGTTCCTTGTCTTTCATGATACTGCTTGTTCCCTGAGGTTATCTAACAAATCTCTGAGGGCTTCACAAAACAGCTGTATTTATACTGAGATTAAATTACACACAAATGGACTCTATTTACTAATTAAGTGACTTCTGAAGGCAATTGGTTCAACTAGATTTTAGTTAGGGGTATCAGGGTAAAGGGGGCTGAATACAAATGCACATCACTCTTAAGATATTTATTTGTAAAAAATATTTGAAAACCATTTATCACTTTCCTTCTACTTCACAATTATGTGCCACTTTGTGTTGGTTTATCACATAAAATCCAAATAAAATACATTTACGTTTTTGGTTGTAATATGACAAAATATGGAAAATTTTAAGGGGTATTTCTTGTGCGTGTTACATGTGCTGGAGGGACGTTCACCCCCCTAAATTTCCACTTTCCTCTGAGCTCCGCTTGTCTGTTAAAGCCTCAGCCCCCTGACAAGCTGTATTGGCTCATAGACACAGGCTCCCTCTGTCTGCCTGCTGTCTGGGAGTTCTGGACCAATGCCCTGCAAACCACATGGTGAGTACTTCCCCTCCCAGCAAGGTAGCAGTGCTTAGCACTGTGTAAAATAACGGCCTCCCTAGACCAGTTTTCTGCCCTGTGCACTTCCCCATCCCCACTACATGTTTTTAGATTTTTTACTCCAGGGGTAAATGATGAGTTTGGAAATTTCAGAGAAATGCATTACAATTTACCTAAACCCATTCGATTTTAGTTGACTAAAATGTAAGAGATTTTAGTCGAATAAAATGTACTGGAGAGTCTACTAAAATACAAAGAAAACAATTCAGATGACTAAAATACGACTACATTTAAAATGACATTTTAGTCAAAGGACTAAAACTAAATCCAAAATTTGATGTCAAAATGAACATTGCACTCATATGGTCGAGAGCAGCAAGAGCTGTTCTTAAATGGAAGGAGCTCTGAAAGTCAATTACTAACTGGCATGACCAAACTGCTCACAATAGTATATATGGATAATAACAGGCCAGTGTGAAATAGATAGACCCCCACAGTATGAAAGAGAACACATTATATTTCAGTTGCATTTATAGGAAACAATGTATTAAAAAGTCAGTGCAAAAAAAGCCAATGGTAAGATTTCTCAGCTCTGACTTCCCTGCTGAATTTAAGTTTTCCTTATAAAAAAAAAGTCCAACAAGGCAGTTGAATACATCAATCCATCTGATCCAGAATCCATCTGATGAAATATTAGTTTTGGGTGGACTGACACTTTAATGGTCCTTAGTTCTAAATATTTTTTTTTAAATGGATATTTCAGATGTTTTTTGAACTGATGTATTTCAGCATATAATTGCTATAATAAAAGGTGCCAAAATATACAGTATCTCACAAAAATGAGTACACCCCTCGCATTTTTGTAAATATTTTATTATGTCTTTTCATGTGACAACACTGAAGAAATGACACTTTGCTACAATGTAAATTAGTGAGTGTACAGCTTGCATAACAGTGTAAATCTGCTGTCCACTCAGAATAACTCAACACACAGCCATTAATGTCTAAACTGCTGGCAACAAAAGTGAGTACACCCCTAAGTGAAAATGTCCAAATTGGGCCCAAAGTGTCAATATTTTGTGTGGCCACCATTATTTTCCAGCACTGCCTTAGCCCTCTTGGGCATGGAGTTCACCAGAGCTTCACAGGTTGCCACTGGAGTCCTCTTCCACTCCTACATGAAGACATCACAGAGCTGGTGGATGTTAGAGACCTTGCGCTCCTCCACCTTCCGTTTGAGGATGTCCCATAGATGGTCAATAGGGTTTAGGTCTGGAGAAATGCCCATGGCCAGTCCATCTCTGAATGGAGGGGATCATGCTCTGCTTCAGTATGTCACAGTACATGTTGGCATTCATGGTTCCCTCAATGAACTGTAGCTCCCTAGTGCCGGCAACACTCATGTAGCCGCAGACCATGACAATCCCACCACAATGCTTGACTGTAGGCAAGACACACTTGTCTTTGTACTCCTCACCTGGTTGCTACCACACACGCTTGACACCATCTGAACCAAATAAATGTATCTTGGTCTCATCAGACCACAGGGCATAGTTCCAGTAATCCATGTCCTTAGTCTGCTTGTCTTCAGCAAACTGTTTGCGGGCTTTCTTGTGCATCATCTTTAGAAGAGGCTTCCGTCTGGGACGACAGCCATGCAGACCAATTTGATGCAGTGTGCGGCGTATGGTCTGAGCACTGACAGGCTGACCCACCCCCTCACCCCTTTAACCTCTGCAGCAATGCTGGCAGTACTCACACGTCTATTTCCCAAAGGCAACCTCTGGATATGACGCTGAGCACATACACTCAACTTCTTTGGTCGACCTGGTCTCAGTGGAACCTGTCCTGCTAAACCGCTGTATGGTCTTGGCCACCATGCTGCAACTTAGTTTTAGGGTCTTGGCAACCTTCTTATAGCCTAGGCCATTATTATGTAGAGCAACAATTCTTTTTTTCAGATCCTCAGGAGAGTTCTTTGCCATGAGGTACCATAATGAACTTCCAGTGACCAGTATAAGAGAGTGAGAGCGATTACACCAAATTTAACACACCTGCTCCCCATTCACACCTGAGACCTTGTAACACCAACGAGTCACATGACACCGGGGAGGGAAAATGGCTAATTGGGCCTAATTTGGACATTTTCACTTAGGGGTGTACTCACTTTTGTTGCCAGCGGTTTAGACATTAATGGCTGTGTATTGAGTTATTTTGAGGGGACAGCACATTTACACTGTTATATAAGCTGTACACTCACTACTTTACAGTGTAGCAAAGTGTGATTTCTTTAGTGTTGTCACAAGATATAAGACAATATTTACAAAAATGTCAGGGGTGTACTCACTTTTGTGAGATACTGTATGTGCCAAAAAAAAAATCACACATAAAACAGATGAAGATGATTGTAAATTTCAGAAAAAAAAGTGTTAGGGAACACATTCGTCAGGGGCACCTTGGCAATGTGGCTTCCATGTATTTGCAAATGTATGCAACTAAAATCTCTGTTTTTAACCTATTTTGAACAGATTTGGTTTTTTTTTGTGCTGGCTAGCTTAAAAGTGTGCTGGGGACCCCTTTTTACTTTTTTAACTGACTTATTTCAAGATGTATGTATTATATAAAATACACATTTTAGATTACCACACCTAAAGCAGTAAGATTATACAAAACTAGATGAGGAAAGACAGCCAAAGAGTTAACAAAAAAAAGTGGCAGCTGATAAAGCTAAAGTTTCAGATAGATTTGTGTCCAAAATGGGATTTACTCATGTCAGATAACCATAGAAACTGAATAAATAATAGACTGACTATCAAATTAAAAAGGAAACCCACTCAATTAGAATGAGTGGCTTTTAACATATCTACTGAGGTTAAATAGTAAGGTAGACACTAACAGGCGTGTCCCTCTATACGGGAGGTGGATCCTGATCAAAGCCACAGGCAGCTGAGGTATAAAGTGCAAGAGAGATTTTTAGAAGCTCTTCTGACATCTGTCCTCTTATTTAGAAAAAACATGCTAAATGAAACCAAATATACCAAAGCCTTCTCAAGAGAAAATCCAATCAAAGGATCTTATAGTGTTCAGACAGGGATAAAATAGCTTGTAAGCTAATCATCTGGGAAAATTAATGTAAATCCACTGACTATTTAAAATATTGAACAAGTTCTAGGGAGGGTGGAACATTCATCAAAATCTGTTTCCACCACTTGGGCTACAAGATTAAAAAGGCACACCAAACACACCAATCACAAATGCTTATGTGAAGTCTGTTGATGGGAATATGTGGGAGGGCGAGATAACGTCAAACTTGCAGATATAGTAAGAGTTCTTGTGAATATCAGATATTATTTTAGCAAACCTATCACAAAGCCTTGGCTATTTAAAAGTGTGCAAGTAATATGGAAAATGCATTCACAGAAAAATCCATGTCAAAACAATCATTAGAGCCTGGGATACAGGCAATGGGGTTGATGTACAAACCTTAAAGTGATTGTAAACCAATGTTTTTCTTTTAAATAACAAACATGTTATACTTACATGCTCTGTGCAATGGTTTTGCACAGAGTAGCCCCAATATTCCTTTTCTGGGGTTCCCTGCTGGCATTCCTGGCTCCTCCCCCCTGCTGTGTACCTTCATAGCAAGCCACTTGCTATGGGGTCACTCATGCAAGCTCGATCCAGAGCCATGCTGTGTGTGTCCATAGACACACACACAGCATGGCGTGGCCCGCTTCCCGCTCTCTCCTCACAGTCTGTGATTGACAGCAGCAAGAACCAAAGGTTGCAACTGTTGCCTCCATGTCCAGTGAGGAGGGAGAGAAAGCAGCCTGCTCTCAGGCACAGCGCTGGTTCGAGATCGGGCTCAGGTAAGTATTCAGAGGGGGATTGGGGGGGGGAATCCTATGCACATCAGGTTTTTTACCTTAATGCATTCTCTGCATTAAAAACCTTCTAACTTTACAATCACTTTAACTTCTTCTGGAATAACAAAGCTTAAAGTGGAAGTCCACGCAAAAATTTAAATCTATAGACACCACCGTCCTAACACTAACCTATCTATTCCTGTAAAGAAAAAATGAGTATACGTACCTTTTTTTAGCCCGATCCGATCTCCAGCAGCGGAAGCACTGCAGAGGACACGGCCGACAACGGCTGTGTAATGAATGGGAAGTGATGTCACCCATAGACTTACTACCGATAGACATACGTACCGATACATTTGGGGGCTCATTCCAGGACCACCTGATCACGTGTGATTGCCAGCTGTTGCCCCTACTAACCAAGTAAGCGAGCTGTGTTTGTTGAACCCTGGGGAGGACTTGTGTGTTTTTGCCTGCTATTCAGAACTGTAAAAATAGGTGTCGTTGCCCATAGCAACCAGCAGGAGTCATTGTTAATTATTGCTGCCTGCTACTCAGTGGCCTCAACCAGCACTGGGGCAGACACTTATACTAAATCCTGCAATTCAGTGACTTTTCATCATGTGCGGTCACCCACGGCGATCGCGCCCATGGATTACAAATATGTCCAGTGCTCTGCTAATCCCGGACATTTCTCACTGGATTACAAATATGCCCAGCGCTCTGAACTTTTGCTACAAACTCCTGCTATAAACAGTAAAGTATGCCTGGAAGTGTTTACTGTTGCCTGGGGTGATCGGAGGAAGCCTGCGGGTGCCTGTGGGCAGGACTCTGTTGCCCTTCAGTGAGATATTGGTTACAAAAGTTATTGTTGCTACCGGCAACCTTTGGGAAAGTCAGCGGTCATCTGTCTTCAGTTGCTCAGGCACAGTCGGTGCTGGGCAACATGCCTGGACAAGTTCTTCTAGCATCAGTATGCCTGCAAACATCAGTTCGTCTAACAGGAGGTTACAGCAGCAAGTCCGGGAGGAGTCTGCCTAACAGTTTCTCAGACACATGCCTGTCTGGAAGCGAGGGGGTGTCATGCCCTGGAGGAGACCCATCGTTCCCTGCTAGCATCAGATACCACGAGGTGAAGGAAGATGGCAGAGGGTGGTCATCTCCTGCCAGCCTTAACATGGTTGCCAGAACTGCCGGAGCGGACACTGGTAGACACTGGAGTCTGATTGGAAATTTGGTTTCCATATTTTTATTTCTGTTGGTAGGATGCTAACCCCCTTTCAACAGAAATTGTGTACAGTGAGTAGTTAGGTGTAAGGGAAGAATGTGTTGTTTTTGTCTTCTTTTAGAGCCCTCTGGGATGGGACAGCTGTCCATCCCTTCCGGTTGGAGACAAGAATTCTTGTGGATGGAGTGTCTTTCTTGAGGGAGAGATGCTCTGGTCCAGATGTGTATATACTGTTAGCTGCAGGGACCTGTAGTTAGAAGTGCTTTATCCATTCTGTACAGATGTAAATACCTATCAGAAATGTATATATTTCTATTTATGTACGTAATATATTTTTACAGTTCCCCATCCAAGTTATTTCCCTTTCCCCCTTCCATTTTCTCTTATAGGGTGCCCCTGCCATTTTTGTAAAAGCAGAATCAAGCTGAGGGACCAGCAGGATTTTGGTGGGGAGTGAATGTAGCACCCTCTACTTAGGTAGCTGCTAGAAGTGAGATTTTTGTGAGTGCAGGTAAATTTAGGCAGGCTTAGCTGGAAGCTAGAGCCAGCAGTAAGGACTGTGATGTCGCGGGCAGTGGAGTCGGGCAGCTGCAGCCAGGGGGGCTGGTAGGGCCTGAAGAGGGCTTACTGGGAGCAGTAGTCCACCATAGGACAGCTAGCATTAAAGACTTTACATTCTATTTTTGCTACACTAAAAGGGACCAGCCGTCTCTGCCTACAAATGGACATTTCTAGGGCCTGACTGAGTCAGTGTTGGGCCTAACCATGTGCTAGCTGTGCCTGGAGTTAAATGTTGTGCAGGAGAGAGAGTAACAGTCTTCAAGCAAGAGATGTGCTGGAGGAGACTGGGGCTGTAAGGTGTACCTAGTTGTCCCAACTGATTGATATTCAATCAGCCAATTGTTTGTTCTACTGGGCATCCCATATATGCCCATCCCTATCCAAATTCAAATCTCTCAATAAAAATACAAAAAGAAGTATATGGACTGTTCATTGTCTCCAAGGTGATTGGGAAGTGAATGCTGGTTTGGGCAGGGTGACGGGTGGATCAATAAAAATACAAAAACAAGCACATGGACTGTTCATTGTCTCCAAGGTGATTGGGAAGTGAATGCCGGGTTGGGCAGGGTGACGTGTGCAAGTCCGTATTACATGACTCCAGATTAACTTTCTTTGCAAACATTCTTCAAGTTCAGGTTCAGTTATGATGTGCAATAGTCATCCCACCACAGGGGTCACTGTGACTTGCAGAGCTCTTGCTGTAGACTCACCACTGCAACTTTGCTCTTGCTAAAGACTTGCCATGCAAATTTGGTACAAATTGGAAAAGTGTCAACTAGAAATTGTGCTTCAAGCACTCTGCAAGTGTATAACTTGCCTGTGAAAACGTGCAGCAAGTTAACAGACTTCCAGTTCAACACTACCACAAATTTGTGGCAAGTTACCCTTGTCATTTGGGTACTAGTCCATCTTGGAAATTATTAAAAAGGGGTGGCTACATTTCTATCTTGGGACCATGAAGAAAGAACATTGCCACCCGCTGACAGCAGCAAAAAATGTAAAAAAATCTGGTGGAGGCTTACTCGTCCTCAACATCAGCACCCATGTTTTCAAAAACTACAATGGCACTTGAAAATGCAATTTCACATTTTTGATATATAGAAATTGTAAAGCAGGGAAGTTCACAAACTTAGTAAAAACACTTAAATGTCCCAATAGGTTTGCACGGGCTCCTAATGCTTTGTACTCAGATGGGTGATATCCAAACTTTGCTGGAAGCCATGTTGTCTGTGTACAACCTCTTAAAGTTAACATGGATCCATTTTTTTCTTAACTTTCGTCAATATAATGTTGAATAAAAATGATACAATATGAACAAACCTTTAGCTCCGCTGATGACGAGACCCAGTTCAGCACATACTGATACACAGACAACTTCATGGTCATGGCCAGTCAGGACAGCCCTGGGAGCTGGGTAATCACCTGAAATATTGGAGGTAAAAAACATTTAAGACCATAAAAGAGTCAGAATACATACAAAAGATACAAAAGGATATTTTTTTCCTGTAATAGTATATTAGTTATAAAACCACACTTTGCTCTAAAGAACAAATATATGGAATTTTGGTTATGGAAAATACACAGTTTTGTCCTAAAGTGATTCTAAAGGAAAGAATTAAAAATAAAAAAAGGAAAAAATAACAATTACCTGCTCTGTGCAATGGTTTTGCACAGAGCAGCCCTGATCCTCTTCTTTTTGCATACCCCGCCAGTGGTTCTGGCTCTTTTCCCCCAGCCAAGTGCCCCCAATAGCAAGCCTCTTGCTATGGGGGCACTCAAACAGGCTCGCTCCCGAGCCACACTCTGTATGTCCATTCACACACAGAGCGTAGCTCGGCCTGCCCCTCGCTCTCTCTTCATTGGTTCACTGGCAGTGATTGACAGCAGCAGGAGCCAATTGCTCCCGCTGCTGTGTGAGCCAATGAGGAGAGAGAGACCCGGGAGAGCCGCTGCTCTTATGCACATCACTGGATCGAGATGGGGCTTGGGTAAGTATTAGAGGGGGACTGAAGGGGGAGCTGCACCTAAAAGGTTTTTTATCGTAAAGTCTCTTTGTTTTCCTCTTAAAAATAACAAACATGTTATATTTATCTGCACTGTGTGGTGGTTTTACATAAAGCAGCCTGGATCCTCCTCTTCTCGGGTCCATCTTCAGCTCTCCTGGCCACTCCCCCTGCTGAGTGCCCCCACAGCAAGCAGCTTGGTATGGGGGCACCGGAGCCGAGCCGCAGCTCTGTGTGTCCCGCCCCCCCACTCTCTCATCATTGGCTCACTAACTTTCACAGCAGCAGAAGCAAATGTCTCTCCGCTGCTGCCTCAGCCAATGAGGAGGAGAGTCCTGGGCAGCCGAGTCTCTTGTGCAACATCGCTGGATAGAGATGGGCTCAGGTAAGTATTGGGGGGGGGCTGAGGGGGGCTGCTGTATACAAAAGGCTTTTATCTTAATGCATAGTTAATACATTAGGACAAAAAAACTTTTGCCTTTACAATCACTTTATGCATTAAGGTGAAAAACCTTCTGTGCTTCAGCTGCCCACCAGACCCCCCCCCTCCTTTTTCTTACCTAAACCTGATCGTTCCAGCAACGAGCACGAGCCCAGAGGCTCCAGCCCCTGTCTCGGGTCCTCATTGGATAGATTGATAGCTGCAGGAGCCATTGGCTTCTGCTGCTGTTAATCAAATCCAGTGAGAGGGGAGCCGGTGGTGGGGTCGAGTACTGCAGGCTGTGTCAATGGACACAGCAATGATTCGGGTGCCCCCCACGGAAAGCAGCGCTCCATGGGGGCACCCGATGAAGAGGAGGGCCCAGGAGCGCCGCCGGGGCACCCCAGAAAAGAAAAATTGGGGCTGCTCTGTGCAAAACCCTTGCACAGAGCAGGTAAGTATAACATGTTTGTTATTAAAAAAATAAATAATCTTTACAATCACTTTAATGCATAGAATGCATTAAGGTAAAAAACCTCAAAACCTTTAGAACCACTTTGAATCACAAACCGTAAAATGATAAATATATGGCAAGAAAACCACACAATCTGCTGGGTATACAGAACCAAAAGATATTCCAGTAGTAATGCAAACATTGCTTTAGAAACATCAATCTTTAGCACTCAAGTTGTGCCGACTTGTGACCCTAAACGTGTACGTGTGAAATGCATTATTTACCCTGTTTCAGTCTGTGCTTGTTCTTTAACCCCCCCCCCCCCCCACTGTACCCCCATATGTCTGTGTGAAATTACATGCATGTTCCATTGCTTGCATTTACAGTACAGAATTAATATGCAAGATCAGAAAGGCCGCTGTAAACACAATCCCAGAGATAAGACAATGGCTGAAGCATAAAGGACAAAAAACGTTTCATCCTTCCAAGGGACAGATGCCAAGCACTGCAACAATCATTCAAAATTCAGCAACGCATACTGTCACATCCTAAATGATAGATGTAGCACAAGGCTAAAGGCTAAGAAACAAAAAAGGGCTTCAGGTGAAGAGAATCTACAGGGAATTGAAACCTCATTGCTGCTAGCTTAACCAATTCAGCAAAAGTGTGGCTTTCTAAATATCCAGAGGGTCAGATGGGGGCAGTACAATAGTATATTGTAATACACTAAACAATAGCAATGATAATTCTAAAACAGGTGTACAAAAGTTTAAAATATGCTTATATGAGGTTTATAATAATATGAATACCGTTACATCATAAAACAATCTGTGATGACGTTAAGAGAATGACTGAGATGAATGTGTATACAGTATAACAGTATGCAGGTATTTGTCATTAAAGTGTCTTTCATAAGAAATATTTTTCAGAAGCAAGTCTGCAGGTTACGCATGCATTTGCAATTGTGTGCAAACTAAACCCCTGTTTTTAACGCAAATACATGCGTAAGCTGCAGGCTTACCTGCCCTCTATCTATCCATTATCATGCATGTGCTTCTACTATGGAGGCTCTCAAAAATATATAAAATTAAGGCTGCAGATAATACGGGGGGTACCATGAAGTGGATCTGCAGCTTACACATTCCACGTATTTGCAAATGTGTGCAAACTAAACCCCTGTTTTTAACACAAACTGTTATAGGGCGTACACACGGTCGGACTTTGTTCGGACATTCCGACAACAAAATCCTAGGATTTTTTCCGACGGATGTTGGCTCAAACTTGTCTTGCATACACACGGCCACACAAAGTTGTCGGAAAATCTGATCATTCTGAACGCGGTGACGTAAAACACGTACGTCGGGACTATAAACGGGGCAGTGGCCAATAGCTTTCATCTCTTTATTTATTATGAGCATGCGTGGCACTTTGTCCGTCGGATTTGTGTACACACAATCGGAATTTCCGACAACGGATTTTGTTGTCGGAAAATTTTATCTCCTGCTCTCCAAATTTGTGTGTCGGAAAATCCGATGGAAAATGTCCGATGGAGCCCACACACGGTCGGAATTTCTGACAACACGCTCCGATCGGACATTTTCCATCGGAAAATCCGACCGTGTGTACGGGGCATTAGACAAAATAATTTGGTTGGTTGCAGACTGGTTGATAATTTGAGCTGGGAATCTTCTTTGGTTTTGTTTGACATGTGGTGCCCTTCTATTTGCTCCTTGCTGTAAAGGCCAGTAATAGGTGGGGGCACTGCCCATTTGTTTGTACTGAGATGGGATAATACAGATAGTTCTTTATGAAGCACCATCTGACAAATAAGGACCACAAAGCATAACATTTGCTAGGATATATATTTGCAATATGCAGGAAGATACAGCATCTCCTAAGGCAGACAGTCCCTTTAGACAAGGCAGTAATTCACACTTAGATGCTGAAGCCCACACCTTTGGCGAGTATCCTGTTGGAAGGAAAGTAATGAGAAATGTCAGGTGAAGTCCCAGGATCAATGAAATTTCAGACACTGGGGACGGAACATGAATAGCATTGATCCTTTTAAAGAACACCAGTCAGAGGCTGAACATAATGTATTGCACAGAAAGGCTTTGGAGGATAAGCAGGCGAGTCTTATATACCTACCTGACAAAAAATTCAATCAGCCTTGTAGCACGCGTTGCCTGCTCCTTCCTTTAGTCAGCTTTCAAGGCTGAGGCTGCTTCCAATTAAAGTGTGCAAATTAATTTTTATCACTTTCAAATTAGTTTCTGGATTTGTGAAAAGCTTGTTTTTCAGAGAAGGCTTTTTGTTCGCTCCTTCTGCTGTGCCAGGGCATCATCTGCCAGTGACACGTTGGGTGAATTATTAGCTCTGTGTATGACTCGTATGCTCTTTAATAGAAGAAGTCTGTCTCCTCCATAACTGGACTGAAAATATCATTTCCTAATGCTATTTCTAAGACAATAGACAAGCAATAGTAATGTTTACCACGTAAAACAATGGCCAATAAAAAAGAATCATTAAAAATTAAAACTAGTCTTGCACTGCCTGATTTACTGCAGGAATAGGAAAATAAAGGCACCCAAAAGTTATCTGCCGAAATAATCGGGGTACGTTCAGGAAGAGGGGAGCGTACAGGAAGAGAGATGTGTGGGATCTTGCTGGCCCTGTACAAAAGCCTTAACTAGTCTGTTTTGATGGCATCCAAGGCCAGATGGTGATCTAGACAAGGACAGGATGTGTCCCACGGCAACCGGTTTTCATGACCTCATTAAGTTCTCTATCAGCAAGTAATACTGGTAAGTATTTATTAATGAGGTCTTTGATCTGATTGAATTCCTGTGAATAAGTGGTCACAAAAGTTGTAATCCCATCCCCTTTAATTTTATATTTATTTTTCCCTCGTCGGGCATTTACCGAAACATCGCTCCTATCTCTCGCATAGATCAATGGCTGTCTCTATATCCAGAGATTTGTAACATCATGCTGTATGCCTAGAAGCAACAATGTCACATTCCTGGGAAAAGCTCTTAAAATTGGAGCAGTTACGTTTGGTTCTGGTAAATTCACCCATTGGCACTGATCGTATTGTGTGTGCCGGGTGACAGCTGGTAGCTAATAAAAGTGAATTCCCGGCACACTCCTTACGATAGGTCCTTGTATGTACACTTCCATCCTGATGATCCAGAAAATGTATAGACTTGCTATGATATACTGCACTAAATTCCAAATTCAAGGAATTATCATTGACATAAGCAATAAAAGAATCAATTTCCTCCATAGAACCTCCCCATACTAGGAGCAGGTCATCTAAATATCAATCATACCATTGTGCTCAATACCTTGGGGTGAGCAGACTTAGCATAGCAATGATCAAATGAAATTTTAGCCAAAGACATCTCATCCTGATTCGATTCCTCAGAAGGAGAGTTTGGATCATCCTCATCTACCACCTCCACAAAGTGTCTGCAGGCAGGGTAAAGTCAGAAAATTACCAAAAGAGGGGAGACTAAAGGTGCTTGCTAGCATTCCCTGTTATCTACATCCTCTGAGAGGACCAAAATTCTATCCATGAAATTGGACACTGCAAAAAAAATTCCTGCCTAGGTAAGTAGTAGGAAGGTTAATTGTCTTGCAGAGCTCAGGCTGGAAGAGGGATGAGCAGCACAAAGTCAGTGGTGCTCCAATGCTCATGTCCTTAGAAAGGACATCCTGATAAAAAAAAAGGGAGCAGAGAGATGAGCCCAGCAGTCTGCTTTTTCTCCTTTTACAGTCTAGTCACAGGCAGGGGGGTGGGGAGGAGACCTAAGTGTTACTTAACTGCAGTGGAGAAAAATCAGGTCTCCTGCCCTGCCTTTGCTAGGTAATTCAGGTCCCATATATGTGTTTCATCTGTGTATTTGGCGATTAGCCTGGAGTTTAGCTATCAAGTGAGGTCATATCAAGTGGCTGCTGCCCAGACTGTGAGCTACAATTCTTTAAAAAGTTTATATAACCATAAGAGTAATAATATCTGACAGGTGAAAAAGCACACAGTGTACTACATTCTAAATATGATGATAAAAGTAAATGTGCCGTTGGATTAAATTTGGGTTCAGACAGAATGATCTTAACATTAAATACTATGCCCATATGGCCAAACCTTTTACAGACTAAATTGGTCTGTATGGCCAAACCTTTTACAGACCTTGATCTGATCTTTCAGTAGGCCCACAGAAGTGAACTTTTGAACAATGTTTGCAGGTGTAGTCATGGCATGAATGCCGTCATTGCAAGACTGTATCTTCCACCTAATGTTCAGCTTTTTATGTCATCTGTACTCAGAGCACATTTGATAACAGGAAAAAATATATATCTAAAGCTGCCTATTCTCTTTGTGAACTGCATAACATATGTGTTGAGATCGGTAGGTAACATCAGGATATTATGCAACCAAATAACTGCTAAAGGGCAAATTGACTGACTATAATACTTGGAGGCAGTACAGAAGATTCTTAAAGCAAGACTCTGTGATTAGTGAGGATTTCCAGTAGTAAATTATTATCTCGAACATTGTTGAAATCCAGGAGACCTCACCACTTCTACTTTCCCACATTCCCCTGGGGAGGCTGAGAGCATCACGTATGCGGACTTAAATGTCAATGTTTATTGATCCCGGCATCACTTATTGAGACAACCTAAAGTTCAATATTCTGTTAGAAAACAATTTATCTTCATAAAGTGTTCACACAATCACTATGTGTCCATCTGAGGAAAACCTGATTGCTGTAGAGAAAGAAAGATTATTTCTATAGCTATGAATGACAAAACCATTATAACACTATGAAAATATAGCTATGAAAATACTTTAAATGTCCTTGTAGTAAGTAGCATACCTTCAAACAAAATCATAAATACACTTAAAGTGGTTGTTAAGGCAGAGGGTTTTTATCTTAATGCATTATACGCATTAAGGTAAAAAGCCTTCTGTGTGCAGCAGCCTCCCTAATACTTATACCTAACACCTGAGCCCCATCTCTATCCAGCGATGTTGCAGGAGTGTCTCAGCTGCCCGGGACTCCCCTCCCATGGCTCCGTGTCTGAATGAACACACGGAGCAGTGACTCGGCTCGGGTGCCCCCATAGCAAACTGCTTGCTGTGGGGGTCCTCAACAGGAGGGAGGGGAGCAACGAAGAGGGATTCAAGAAGAGGAGGATCTGGGCTGCTCTGTACAAAACCACTGCACAGAGCAGGCAAGTATAACATGTTTGTTATTTTTAACTAAAAAAAGAAATGAGACTTTACAATTACTAACCGACTAAAATGACTAAACATTATAGTCGACTAAATTAATACTATTTTAGTTGACTAAAATATGACTAAAACAATTGAGATGACTAAAATGAGACTAAAACTAAAATGCCATTTTAGTCAAAAGACTATGACTAAAACTAAATTGCAATTACTGAAATGTACTGGAGATTTTAGTCGACTAAAACGTAGGACATTTTAGTCGACTAAAATGTACTGGAGATTTAGTTGACTAAATACGACTAAAATTAAAACAATTGCAGAAGACTAAAATGGGACTAAAACTAAAATGCCATTATAGTCCTAAGACTTAAATTAACACTGGGGGGCACCCGCTGCACAAGCGTGCCCATGGGTCGGGTGGACTTGACAGTGATTCCTGTTCTGACAGAGGACATGTCATAGTTTTACAGTTGTAGATCACATGACAGTGATCTCTTTTATGTCCCTGGCAGCCCACCCTCCCTATAGGGAACACATTTAACCCCTTCATCACTCCCTAGTGTTAACCCCTTCCCTGCCAGTGACATTTACACAGTAGTAAGTGGCTTATTATAGCACTGATTGCTGTATAAATGTCAATGGTCCCAAAAAAGTGTCAGAAGTGTCTGATCTGTCCGCCGCAATGGCGCAGTCCCGCTAAAAATCGCAGATCACTGCCATCTCTAGTAAAAAAATAATAAAAATGCCACAAATCTATCCCCTATTTTGTAGACGCTATAACTTTTGCGCAAACCAATCAATATACGCCTATTGCGTTTTTTTTAAACTAAAATATGTAGAAGAATACATAGCGGCCTAAACCGATTAATACATTTTTTTTTTTCATTTTTTTTTGAATATGTATTATAGCAAAAAAATTTTTTTTTCAAAATTGTCACTCTTTGTTTATAGCACAAAAAATGAAAACCACAGAGGTGATCAAATATCACCAAAAGAAAGCTCTATTTGTGGGGAAAAGAAGCACGTCAATTTTGTTTGGGTACAGCATTGCACGACCGCACAATTGTCAGTTAAAGCGACACAGTGCTGTAATTGCAAAAAATGGCCTGAAGTGGTTAATAAGAGCAATTTCCTGCCAAAACAACAGCAGTACATATATAAAAAGAGGTTTGGCCACTATACAATTTAAGCACTTGATTCCCAAATGTGAATTGCCTTAGTCTTGGTGATCAATTCATTTCATATTGAGGGAACATTTATTAGCACTTCTATTACATTTGGATCACTTATATATATATTTTGTCAAATTGCTTTTTAGGTCTCTTATTTTCTACAAATTTATTTCACTGTATGGAGAAATGTGTTATACAAGTATTATTCTGCTAATACGGTTTGTATTTGTATTTAAATCCTGCAGAGTATTTGATTTTAAAGTGGTAGTAAACCCTAAATTTAGATTTTTCCTAAAGGTAAGCTTACCTGTAGGTTAAATTAATATCTTCTAAACATGCACTGTTTTAGGAGACATTTGCCTGGATGGCAGCCGGTGGCGTCACCAGCGCATGCGCTTTGAAGGAGCAGCATACCCGTGCCGTTCCATGAGGCCGTGACTCCCTTGAGCATGGGACGAGTGACGTCACTGCGGCTCGGCCATTCAAGTGGAGGGCATCGATTTATGGTGGATTCTTTCATATAATAGTAGTATGCAATGCATACTAGCAGATTATGCCTTTACCTCGCAGGGAGAAAGTTTTTTTTTTTTTAAAGTTTACTACCGCTTTAAACATAGCATGTTTGTTCCCCCCCCCATGTGATATACAGTATATATGTAATATCACATGGGAAAACACATGTATGTAATATTATACTTGCTTGTATACACTTTGGTATGTACTCACTGAACCCAGGTTAAAACTATCGGGGTTACCCCACACACTGCTTGGTGTAATGTTCTCTTTATACTTAAAATAGAGTGTATCCTCTCATATAGCAATCATCCTAGAGGAAACTTATTGGGTACTCATAAATGGGTTAAGGTTTTAATAATTTATCAAGTATTCTCTACATTGCTGTTTGATAGGCGCTATTCAGTTGTGTGACCTATTTTGGTTTGCCTTGTTTATTTTTAATTCTTTATATTAAAGGGTTATCATCACAATGAAACTTGAATTGACCTCTTTTCAAGGAGTTTTTTTTTTCGTTGTTTTTTTTTTTTTTTTTTTTTAATGTATTTACAGCGGCAGTAAGAAAACAAACTGTTACATGTGAATCTTTGCAATAAATACGAATACAGAGATTCACAATAAACATACCTCAAAGTACTCACAAAAAGTGAGAAAGGCAATCAATGAACGTGTAAACCTGTAAACAGATGGTGGGACAGAAAATGAAGGTAATCGCAGTTAAAAAAATAAATAAAAAATAAAAAGTCAAGAGCGGGTGGATGCATATTAAAAAGCTCTAAATTCTGCAGCAATAGGAAACAAGTGGTAGATCTCTCAGACCCCAGAAAGATATGATGGATTACAATGCAGTGCAGGGAAGGAGAAGGTTACTCTTATTTTGATAAATATCCATTGCAGAACAGAACTCCCCTTGAGAGAGAAAGAGGAAGGTGTGCTGCATGCAAATGTGCTGAGAAGGAACAAGCTAGGAGGAGGAGAAGAAAAAAGTACATTGAGCAGAGAGATGACCTGCCCATTCCCCTGCTTCTAATTCAGTGTCCAATTAGCAGTCTGGAGATTGGGAAATGACACTACTGTATTATTAATTGTAACAAAAAAAAAATGGCGTCACTTGCCTGGCTGTGCTTTGTAGCAGGCCTGCGTAACTCTCAGGACAGAATGAATACAGAAGCAAACCCTTTGACAAGTAAAGCAGCTCCCATTGTGTTTTGAATCTGTGAATTTAGCAGTTTGCCTAGAGTTCATCTTTATGTGTTAGCATGCAGGGTAATTGTTAAGGTGAGGGATTTTAAAGGGTTATAGTAAGGATTAAAGTGGTTGTTGCCCTAAAAAAAATAAAAAAAATAAAAAAAATGAATCCTGTTGCCTTAAAGCATGAATAACAGCACAGTGCTTGTGCTGTGTAATTTGGCCCTTTCTATAATCAAAAATACCTGGCTAATCCTGTCTGGTGCTGCCCCCGCCCTCTGTAAGCTGACCAGGTTTATCATGGCTGCTGAGCCCCTGATACCGTGGTCCGTTTATGTGTCTCCGTCAGCCCGCTCTCTCTCTTTGCTCGCTCTCTCCCCCCCTTCTTGCTTGTCAGCTGTGTCAGTGCCGATCACTCCCTTCCTACTGCTAAAATTACTGTTTTCTTCCTACAATCTCCAGTGTTATATTACAATATGTGTCCCAGTGTATTTTATAAAAAATATGCCCCTTCATACCCAATTTCAGAGCTCCGCTCTGGTATTTTCAGCCCCGTCTGCTGTAGTTGTCAGATCCGGGAAGACAGCGGCGGGTGGTCATGTAAGCGCCTAGGGGCACTCTGAAATTAGGTACAAAGCATTTTTTTTTTTTTTATAAATAAATACACTGAGGCACATACTGTAATATAACACTGGAGATATAGGAAGAAAAAAGTGTCTTTACAACCACTTTAAGGTTAATTGTTTAGAAAGAGGTTTAGAGGTGATTTTAGGGACTAAGATAAGGATAAAGCTGAATTCTGGGCATTTTTTTCCCCATGCAGTGGGGAAAAAATCCGGTTTGTCAAGGGGCAACCAAAAAGCTGTGTACTTACCCGATCCTCCCATCCAGCGGCACTCCCCCACGATCTAGTGGTGGCCTGTTCCTGACGTCTTCACATCTAGAGCAGGTCTTTGAGCGTGAGGAAAAGCCCACTGCACAAGACTGCTAGACAGCCCGGAGGGTTGGGGGGGGGCCGAAGCCACAGGGACTGGTCTTGTGTGGGGAGGATTAGGTACCATATTTATCGTATAACACGCACTTTTTTCCCCTGATCCTGTTATACGCCGAACCGCTGCCTCGGAAGGGAAGCAGGGACCGAGCGTCGCCGAAATAAACAGAGCCGAGTGTACTGTGTACTCAGCTAGGCTCGGCTCTGCTCGCAGTCACGCTCAGTCCCGCCATTGGACTTGTCTTGTGTCCATCATAGGAGCCGGGCCAAGGGGCAGGACCGGACAGGACTACGAGTCGAGAGGAGCCGAATACACAGGACATCCGGCTATGTCTATCTCGGCTGCGCAATAATTTAAAAGATCATGCTGCAATTTTGGGCAAGGCTGCAGATGGACACTGGGCTAGGCTGCAGATGAACACCAATAAGGCAACATTGATGGGCATTTAAAGTGTAAGTTTTTTTCCTTAAACTTCCCTCCTAAACTTTGGGTGAGTGTTATACGTCGATAAATACGGTAATTATATCTCCGCTCTCCATTCCCCTAGACAAAAATGAATAGTTAACCTGTGCAGCACGGTTTAAAAAAAAAAATTGACCAGAGTACAGCTTTATGAGATCGGGTTGTTAGAAGATTGAGTGTTAGGGTAAGGCTAGCAGAGAAAGAATTAACATTTGGGACATATTTTGGGCAGTGATCCATTTCATTATCCAGTTCAAAATACATATTTATATATAGCATAACAATACTGTACTAAATGACTTCATAAAATTAAATGTAAGCATCATTAAATGAAGTCAGAACACTGATAATATGATTAATATCTTTAGTTGAGTTCATCACCGCGCTCAGCTATCTTAGGCAAGCTCATTCAGGTATGATGATTTATGTGCCCTATCAATTTATATGTGCATTTTAAACAATCCTGAATAAAAATGTTTTGAACACACAACATGCATGAAACTACCTGTCATTTACTAATTGGATGCACTGAAGCCAAAAACAGATAATTAGTTGTCTCAGTTGTTTTAGAAGGAAAAAAAAAATAGAAAAACCTTCAAAAATATCACGTCTAACACATAGCTCAGTCAATTATAATAACCTATCAGGATTTTTCCACATAATTCATAGTCTATCTCTAATCTGAACCTCTGGATGACAGCTTCTGAAATGTAATCCTTTACTGAGTGTATCTTCAGTGTATCTTTTTTTTCATGCTCATCCTAATGATGTTAACTAATTGGATTTAACCTAGATTGTGCATCTTGCTATCATTTATTTTCATCTAACAAGCTCCAGTTTGCTTGAAGAATTGTTGTTTAATGAAGCTGGTAAGCAGGAAGTGCATTGTCCGCTGTAATTCTATACACCCACTTCTATTTCTCCATGTCTTTATATGCAACACTTATGCGGTTTTACTTCAGATTTTTGGCCAGATTGAGTAATTTTACATTTAATCTGGTAAGAGTTGTCCCATATATAGTATACACAGTCCTGGCCAATCATTATTAAAAAGGCATCAAAAAGTTGGCATGGAAAATACAGCAGCATTATAAGTGCACCTGCTCTTGTATGCAGTTAATTTGTTCTTTGCACCATTCTGAAGTTTGCAGGGGTACAAATTAAACACACACGTACAAATCAGTTAAGTTTAGGTCACCCAAGTACAAGCATAAGCTGGGTAAGCTGGTTCAACCTTAATGCTCAAATATAAAGGAACCTATATACACAGGAAATACTTGCCTTACAATCCAAATTTATCTTATGCCATTGTGTATCATATATATATATATATATATATATATATATATATATATATATATATATATATATATATATATGTATCGCTCATGCAGTAATACAAAAGAATGGACTGTGTATGAATACCAGACTAGCAGTGACTGCAATGAAGTCAGTCTGCCAAATAGAAAAATGGTCCTATTTTCTCTGCCAAATATGTAAGATAAAGTGGTACAGCACTTGTTCCTCTATGGACAGCTGTGGCCTTATAGCTGTACTATGCAGAGGATGCTCATATCAAATGACAAACCCATTGAGGTTTAAAGAGATGATAAGAAGCCTATTTGTACGTGTATATACTATGTCTAAAGGATGATGCAGAGATTAAACAGGAAAAAGCTGTGTGCTCAAAAAAGTAGATGTTTTTTGTAAATCTTCTCTTTTTTACTAAATTTTAACAAACAGGAAAACATCCATAAAACATTCTGATAGAATGGGTGGTAATGCCTATAATGATGTCTAAGGACGCCCATACACGGTTCGAATCTCGGCCAGTTCAGCAGGAACTGGCCAAGATTCGAACCATTACTGGGCAGGCTGAATGTACCAAGTTAAGTTGATCTATCGATCAACTTGGGTACAACCAGCCTGCCGAATTCTCTTGTGATTATTGCTAGCAGCTGCTATAGCCACTAGCAATAATCACTGGCTTCCCCCCCAGGAGAAGACAATTGCTGATTCCCCTGTCAACGTAGTCTGCATTGATGGGGGAATCGTGCAAATTTCTTTGCACAAAAAAAATTTGCACTGTGTATGGCCAGCCTTCGTGGCAGTAAACTATAATCTTGTGCCACAACTGATCTGCACATTTCTATAATCCTATATTAAACCAAGCTCTTCATGGCATGGAAAAATGAATATGATCAAAATAGATGCACAATATTCTCTAAAATATTATACAAACAAGCCACCCCCATCTCGATCTCCACTTGACTTTCATAAATTACTCACCATATCAGGACATTTATATATGGAAATAGAAAAATACAAGATATATAATAAACATGTTCTTGTTCTGCTAAAATATAGAGTTGGATTTTCAGTCCCGGATAGGGATAATCTTGGTCTCTCAAACAGACAAGAATAACCTCCTATTGTTGATCTAATGTATTTTTTATCTGACCATACACTGATCAAAATTTGTCTCGTTGTGTGAATAGAGAATTCTGTTAACATTTAGTTATTCAGCCTTTGCCATTATTGCTAGAAACTGATTAAGAAGAGACCTCTCGCCAGCATGGGCATGTAAACTAGATTCTCTTTATCTGAGGGGGCAAACGCTTTCCCAAGACAAAGACATAAATGATAACTTCCAAATCACATGGTGTGTCTGGGTATACTAATAAAGTAATTAATAAAGTATTCTGAATACTACAACCATAGTGAGGGTACAGTATTGTTTACTTGATGCCATTGGCACCCCCTGGGGTTGAAACTTGACTGCTTTTTTTTCACTCTCTATCTTAGGATGGTAAACCTCCTATACGACCTCCTATTAGGTCCTGACTGATCACTTCAGGCTTGCTTGTTTTGCAGGTATAGCTGTTTAACCACTTAAGCCCCGGACCATTTGGCTGGCCAAAGACCAGAGCACTTTTTGCGATTTGGCACTGCATCGCTTTAACTGACAATTGCGTGGTCGTGCGTCGTTGCACCCAAACAAAATTGACGTCCTTTTTTTCCCACAAATAGAGCTTTCTTTTGGTGCTATTTGATCGCCTCTGCGGTTTTTATTTTTTGCGCTATAAACAAAAAAAGAGCGACAATTTTGAAAAAAACGCATTATTTTTTACTTTTTGCTATAATAAATATACCCAAAAAATATCTAAAAAAAATTTTTTTCCTCAGTTTAGGCCGATATGTATTCTTCTACATGTTTTTAGTAACAAAAAAATCCCAATAAGCGTATATTTATTGGTTTGCACAAAAGTTATAGCGTCTACAAAATAGGGGATAGTTTTATGGCTTTTTTATTATTAATTTTTTTGATATTAATTTTTTTTTTCACTAGTAATGGCGGCGATTGGCGATTTTTATCGGGACTGCGACATTATGGTGGACACGTCGGACAATTTTGACACATTTTTGGGACCACTGGCATTTTTACAGTGATCAGCGTGATTGAAAATGCATTGATTACTGTAAAAATGTCACTGGCAGTGAAGGGGTTAACCACTAGGGGGCAGGGAAGGGGTTAAGTGTGTCCTAGTACGTGTTCTAACTGAAGGGGGTTGTGGACTGGGCAGGAGAGATGACAGATCATCTGTTCATACTCTGTATGCGCCGCCCTAGTGGCCGTCTATGGTACTGACGTACCACGGCGGCGATTCGAATAGCCGAGCCATGTTGCCAAAACATAAAAAATAGGTGTCTATACTATTTAAAATCCAGTAATGCACTGTCTCATCCTGCTCTGTACATACTCAGTTGCACTCTATTCTTGGCACTGTCTGCCTAAAATCAGAGCCACTAGAGGCCGATAACCTGAAATCTTTAAGATTTACTGTTGCTGAAGAGGAAAAAAAGCAACAGGAATGACACAGACTGTGTGGAGGGAACACAGATTAGGGAGGGAGAAAATAAAAGCAGAAGATGTGTCAATGCAAACTCTGCTGCCAAGGAGACACAAAAGCGTTAAACATACAAGGATAGTGTTTTATTTTATCTCCTATGTCATGGGCAGATCAGTGAGCTTCAGCACTGTAAAGCTTCTGTCAGCCTTCCTCTCTAACTTGCCAAGACATACAATCAAGGCTGGAAATGTACATATTTTAATTGAAGAAAGTGACATTGAGTTTTTGAGACCAAGGAGAAGGGAGAGATTCCAGTAAGGAAGTGTACATATTCGCAAGCACACCATGGATCTACAATCACCATCCAAAAGGTTTAATTGCAGAGAGATCACATTACAAAGACAAGAGCTACGTTTCTGAGTCGCACAGGACCCCTTTGTCAGCTTTGTTTTCACAGAACGTGTGCAATAGGAATATAGACAAGACTCCAATAAGGAAGTGACTGCATTGGGCTTCAACAAAATGGTGGCCTCCAGCAAGAAGAAATAAGAGCAATGCTGGAGGCAATATACAGCACACAATAATTTTGGTAGCACATTTAATAACGTGGAATATATGTTCTTTTATTAAAAAACATTAATTGTCCTCAAACTGTCATGGGTAAAGTTCTGTTTAAAGCCAGCTTTTGTGGAAATTTGTGACTTGACAATTAAAGTGGACAGAAAGCCATCCTAACACTTCATCAGGCCAAAGATGTAGCTGTGCAAATGTATATTTAGCTTACATGACAATACTGAACTGTTAAATTACACTCTCTCCCAATACAGATATCTGCAGACTGACAAGTGCTAATGTACTATAAAATATTGATGTATTTCTTTATATGCTATTGTGTACTGATGTATGATGACCTATGCTTTGTAGGTATGTAAATTGCCTTCTGGTATTCACTATTGTCTAAGTTCTGTTATATTCTTGCAAAACCCTTCAAAGGGAGATTAAACATACACAAATTAGAAGGTAATCTAAGAGAACGTACAAAGAAAATGCACAACAAATGTGTATGTTTTCTTTTAAATATAATCAAGTCTGCCAAATGCTATAGTAGTTAGATAACATAGCATTATACTTTCAAATATTAATTTTGAACAGAAACATGAAAATAACAATTGACAGAATTAAAGTACCAAGTAACTGGTAGTTGCGCTAGCAATAAAATGCTTTTGCCTGTAGTACCAACAATTGAAGGTACTAGAAATAGCATCATCATCATCATTACCTCATTATTAATGCCAATTTTTCTGAATTTACAAAGAAAGCCTTACTTTTAGCCAAAAAGAAAACAAGCTACCAAAACACCAAACTTCTTCGAAGATTTCCAAATTGTCAAGACTGTGCAGGATCCTCTTTAGTATGGTACAGTGTTGGTGTCAATTCCATATAGTCCTTGGGTACTCAGTGTTCTCCACTTTATTCAGAGTACAATACCCACTTTTTTCAGAGCATGTGTATGATAACAAGGGCAATAAATGTTAGTTGTAGCCAATGCTCCAAGGAGAAATCCACAGGGCCATGAATAGATGGGTGTGCACTTCCATGATAGATAGATGGATGGATGGGCACTGCTAGGATGAATGAATACCGCTATGATGGATAGATGGGCACAGCTAGGATGAATGAATACTCCTATGATGGATGAATAAAAAAAGACTTGAAACACTGAACATCTGCAAGAGACAGTAAACATAACTTACTGTTATTTGGATTGTCTCCAATGATATGATGTCTCCCACTCCAATACCATAAAAGTAGCGTGGCATCACGGGATCCCGACACAATATAGCAATCACCACCAATGTAGGACTCGGACCTCGCCAAACAAGTGACTACATCCCAGTGCCCAAACACAATCTGGGTGAGCTTCCCTAAGGAGAGAAAGAAATTACAAATATTAAATGTTATGCTGAAAGTGAAGGGCCAGGTAATACCGATTTCTCAAGCATAGTAATAACTCTAGTAACTTGTGAATACAGAATCAAAAGCGCTAAAAAAGAAATATTGGTATTATATCACATGCAGTATAAGATAGGAAAAAAAAGACTGGGCAAGGTCAGCAAAAATATGGGGGCTCATACAGACCAGTCGTTGTGCAAAAAAAAAAAAAAAGCCCTGGAAGAGAGATAGAATCTCCATCAGCTTTTATTGCTATTTCGATCCCTGCTGCTTTTATCCTCAATACCTGTTCGGTTAACAGGGACACAGCCGTGCAAACCTGACTAAAGTTTAAAAACTTCCCCACTTAAAGTTTTAGTTTAAGCTATATATATATATATATATATATATATATATATATATATATATATGACACAAGATCTCTAAATGCATTGGAGTAGCTCCATAGCAGAAGTCCTACCGCAATACCATTTTGCAATACCATTTTGCTTTGGACAAACAAATGTACTATGAATAAAACTATTTCAGACCACCCTTTCAAACATCAAGTGTATTCCTTCGCCATAATGCTGGATTTCATTTGTACTTTAACATTGGGTTTTGGATATATTATATTTGAGTTCAGAATTACCTGTTTCTGTTGAATATACCCTGAAGCTTTTGTCCCAGAATCCACAGATAAGGATATAGCGATTATCAGCTGTGACCACAAAGCAGTGTGCATTGATCTGAATGCTTTGATCCACAAGATCAGTGATCTGACGCTTGTTTACTCCAGAGTTATTGGCTAAAGAAAATAAATTGAAGCAAGCATTTTTATATAGAGTAATTGTTACACCGTTCTAATAATTGTTCAGTTAAGCTGCAGATTCTGTATGAATAAAAAAAATAAAAAACATTAGCTGGGAATATATCTTCTTTAGTACCTGAATGCTTTGTGAAACCAAAGACATCATGAAACCTAAAGGAATTAAAAAATATTATGGCACCCCCATGCATCTCAGCCTGCAGCACTTCTGTGGGTGCAGGAACCGCAGGGAAATTGTATGGTCAAAAAGACCATGCAACTTTCATGCGGCCTCATTTCTGAAAATGTGCATGCATCTTTTTTTGCAGAAATGCAGGCACGGCAGCCCATTCATTTGAATGGGCTGCCGTGCCTGCACAAACGTGCACAAATAAGTGAGACCTGCATCCTGAATTTCTAGTTAGTTGCTATTTAGTAATTAAATATAAACGTCGGTATTTAGTAGACTAAGGGCCCCTGTACATTATGCTTAGCATTATCGCAATGCAATGTTAAGCATGTAATTACATTATTTTTGCAATGCGTTAAGCAGTCAAATTATTTTGAATAGGCTGGCACTGCAGGGGAGAAAAAAAAAAAGGTTCTGTTTATTAGTATATTAGGGTGCCATTCAAAGTGAATGTTTGTGCATAATTGTGTGGCAAAGCACTGTGGTTCACGCATTACCATGTGTTGTGTTTTAGCATAATGCAAAGATGTTACTGAACCCTAAAACTTTCAATGCCGTCTAGAATAAGCGTTAACATTAGTAATTGAGAATACAAGCTATTTTCTTGTCAGTGGCATTGGCTGTGATGAGTGAACTGCACCTATGTATTACTGGGATTTGCACAACTAGTCTAGTTTGTTTCGGTCTAGGGAACATGCAAGCTCAAACCTGACACTCTCAAAGTCAATAGTCAGCTGCTGCTGCTAACATGTTCTATCAATTAGTAAGACATTTGCTTTCATTTTTAATCTTGCATCATAACTTATCACTGTATCTTGTACCATAAAACTAAATGGAATAACATCACTGGCTCGGAAGATCATTTTCACCTTTGCAGTTTATTTAAACTGACACCCATAATATTTCTTAAGATTTCTTCTAAACATAAGAAGGTAGATTGGTATAAAAGAAATAATAGAATTGAGTACATACCAATCAAAGAGTCCATCTCAATAGGGAGATGGTGAGCTTGGTCCAGTGAGTAGCCAGGTGCTCCTCTCAAGCCTGCAGAAAAAAATGAATAAAAATTGATTACAGATATGCAGTGGCTGTTCGGTTCTCCATGAATGGGTACACAAGACTGCTTAACAAAAATTAGTCTAACTTTTTTTTTAAATAACTAGACAACTATATCTGTGTGCATAGATCAGAACACAATGGAACAAACAGTTGTGGTGACTAAAAAGAGGTTTCTTCAGGTGTGGTCAGGCTAACAAGTATGTATCTGAAATGCCTTCAGACCTAATACAATTCTTAGTAAATCTCTGTACATCTAGGAAAAAGAAAATCATGGAAGTGGTTCAAAAATAAAAACTGCCATTTTTATGTGATTAACCACTTCTGGACTGCCTGCCGTCGTTTACATCAGTAATTTGACGTTAAATACCGGAGTTCTGCTGCCAAAACCCCGTTATTTTCTTAAACGGAGGGCATCCGCTTTGAGGTAAAAGTGGTCTCCATGGCGGATTCGCTGCAAGATCACTTTTAATCGGCGGCAGGAGAGGTGCCCCCCCTCCCGCCTCTTTCCGGTCGTCTCTGCCGGTTACTGGAGCCATCGGTATCGGCGGAGACGATCGGATACTTTCCCCTCAGAGGCACTGTGTCAAGTGAGAGAATGATGGCCCCCACTTGACTCAGTGATGTTGGATGACATTTATTTATTGATTTTTATTGCATTTAAGTGTAATTGTGAGATCTGAGGTCTTTTTGGCCCCAGATCTCACATTAAAGAGGTCCTGTAATGCATTTTTTTTTTCTACAACAGATGTTGTAATAGGAATAAAAGTGATCCAAACTTTTTTTTAAAGGGACAGTGTAATAAAATAAAAAGTAAAATAAATAAGAAAAAATTACATTTAAGATGCCCTGTCCCGCCATGCTCGCGCACAGAAGCGAACGCATGCGCAAGTAGCGCCCGCATATGTAAACAGTGTTCAAACCACACATGTGAGGTATCGCCGCGATCATTAGAGCGAGAGCAATAATTTCAGCAAAAGACCTCTTTTGTAACTCAAGACAGGTAACCTGTAGAAATTTTTAAACGTCGCCTATGGAGATTTGTCGCCATTCCTTGAGCAGGCGCAATTTTGAAGAATGACATGTTGGGTATCAATTTACTCGGCGTAACATTATCTTTCACAATATAAAAAAAAAATTGGGCTAACTTTACTGTTTTCTTATATTCAAAAAACACTTTTTATCAAAATTGCGCTTGTAAGACCGCTGCGCAAATACGGTGTGACAAAGTATTGCAACGTCCGCCATTTTATTCTCTAGGGTGTCTGGAAAAAAAAAAATATATATATATACAAACACATATATATATACACACATATATCTATCTATATATCTATATCTATATATCTATATCTATATCTATATATATATATATATATATATATATATAAATAAACGTCCGCCATTTTATTCTCTAGGGTGTCTGAAAAAAAATAAAAAAAAAATATATATATATATATACAAACACATATATATCTATATATCTATATCTATATCTATATATATATATATATATAAAATGTTTGGGGTTCTAAGTAATTTTCTAGCAAAAAAAATGATTTTAATTTGTAAACATCAAGTTTGAAAAATAGGCCTGGCCCTTAAGTGGTTAAGGATAAAATGTTCACTGCTGCTCTCCAGTATATAGCTACCACTCCAAGAAATAATCTGATCATCTGCTCAGCACTAAGAGGCAGGTATAAAAAAAAAAACTCCCATTTAATGCAGATATGTGTTAAATAAAAATACCTAAATGTATTATTAATTGTTTCTCTCCTGGGTAAAAAAGAAGAAGGATGGCAATGTAAGCCAATCAAGTTTTTTTGCACTACATAGTGCTGGGAATCTAACAAATGAAATGTATTAATTGGAAGAGAGAGCAGTGACATGATGCTGCCAAAGATGTCTATTTTTGACACCCCCCTCACAAGTGTGTAGGTGCACCCAACCACAGATTGACAACATTAAAGGGAGGCTGTGTTCACCTATACATCTGGGGTGGGAGTGGGTTATTTTTAGGTTAGGACAGGGACTCAGAAAGAATAATTGTACTTTCTGTGAAAGTGCACTTTTCTATAAAAAGAGAATCCTTAAGGCCTCTTTCACACTGGGGCGGGGTCGGCGCTTTACCGTCGTATTTGCGGAGTTATTCGTCCGCTAGAGGGCTGCTTTTAACCCCACTAGCGGCCGAGAAAGGGTTAAAACCAGCCGCAAAGCGATGCTGCAGCAGCGCTTTGCTGGTGGTATAGCCGCACTGCCCCATTGATTTCAATGGGCAGGAGCGGTGGAGGAGCGGTATACACACCGCTCCTTCACCGCTCCAAAGATGCTGCTAGCAGGACTTTTTTTACCGTCCTGCCAGCGCACCGCCCCTTAGAGCTTTCACACTAAAGAGACAGGAGCGGCTCTTTCAGGGCGCTTTGCAGGCGCTATTTTTAGCGCTGTAGCGCCTGCAAAGCGCCCCAGTGTGAAAGGGGTCTAAAAGAGGGCTTAAAAAATAAAAACAATTATACTCACCTAGGTGGATGCAAAATCAATGCCTCGCTGGCTTTGCACTAGGAACTGAGCGATTGAACACCATTGATCTCTCAGTTCTCCCCCTCTGCTCTCAGCAGAGAGCCATGACTGTCAGTCCCTGGGGCTCTCTGCTCTCCCCTCCAGCGCTCACTGGAACACTGGCCTTGGCGGGGGGCAGGAGGGGTTGGCTCAGGCTTTGAGGAGATCGCTGAGAGGCTGAACCAGCTGCCAGTCCAGGCTTCTGGGTGGATCCCGACCATATGATTGGGAGCTTTTCAGAGCCTAGACTGGCTCTGTGACGTCAGCCGACAGGGGGCTTCAGCTTGCTGTCAGCTGAAAATGGATCACAGGAGTGCAGAACGAACTGCACTCTTGTGATCCATAGAAGTATGGCCAAAAAAGCTTTGGCCATACTTCTCCTTTAAATTACAGTTACTTGTGAAAGGTGATTGAAGGATTACATATTTATATATATAATAAATCAACCCTTTACAAGGTT
This sequence comes from Lithobates clamitans, assembly GCA_037952925.1. NCBI lineage: Eukaryota > Metazoa > Chordata > Amphibia > Anura > Ranidae > Lithobates > Lithobates clamitans. The sequence continues at coordinate 659,967 of JBBGZY010000125.1, read as the reverse complement.
GATTACACTGTAAGAAGGGAGTTACATTGAGTGATACAAATGTTAAGCAATCAGCATTACTCAAACTATTCTTTCTGTGCTCTCTCTTTTACAGCATTGCGTTTCTTTTCTACCTTCAGCAGCACACGGTAAGAGTGAGCAGAACTGACAAGAGGGGAGCCGTAGCTGAATTCTAGTCCTGAGCGTTTGTCTCAGGGGAGGGCTGAATGTCAGACACCCACTGTGTGAGCATAGACCATGGAGCTTACTCTGACGAAACAGAACTCTGACCCAAAGGAAGCACAATTCCCTGAGTATTAGTGCTAACAACAGAAAATAAGCTACCACAAAACGGCATTGTGTTAGTGCATGCTAAGTGACACCACACGCTTGAGACCGCAAATATTTCAAGTGGCTGTAACTGTCACAGTTAGTGGAGTATGTATGACTACATTAAGATTTTACTAATGCAGTAGAAACACAATACAATTTTCCTTTTACAAATGCATTTTCTCCTATCTCTGACAGATTTCCCCACTTGGTTGTAATCAGTTTTCATTTTCACTAATGAGTGCGCCATAGATTTGCTGACCAAACGGCAGAAAGGTCTTGCACCAAGAGGTCTTTTGCTGTGGTGTGTGATGTCACCTATCTCTTCCTATTTTATTCATATTAAAATTGTATCTTATCTCTTAAAGCATATGTAAATCCTAATAAAAAACAATCTTATTTCTTCCGTTTTGGTGTGTTAAATTCGCCATTGAAAGTGTTTTGATAGATCTGTCCGATTAGTGCAAAAAAAAAAAAAAAATACCCTTACAGCAATTCAGAGCTGTCCTGTGTCCAGTACTCACTTCCAGTGTTATCTCAAGGGGAGTAATTATCCCTCCCATTCCTTATTTTGTTACTACAGAATGATTAGCTTTATGTTGTGGAAATGAGATAACAGGTAGGTCTAAGAGGTTTTCCAAATGAAAACTGGGCAGCGCTGACAACACTCCGTTCACAAAACTGCTGTGTGGTGTCAGCCTGCAAGAAGATTTGGAGGCTGGGTGCATTTTTGCTAGATCAAAAGGTATTTTCCTGTACTTGCTGGGTCATTTAATCATGGGGAAATATGCATGTATTGTAGAGATGTACTCCATATGTTTCTTTTTTTTATTTTCGCCTGACATACACTTTAACCATCACTGAAGGTGTGTCCTGTGACTGAAGTAACACATTACGGATCGAATTGACAAGGCAGATGTTGCAAAAAAGATATTTGCAAAGATCAAAGTAAGATGATTTGACAAAGGGTAGGATAGGGGGTAGGAAAACAGGGTTAAAAGAAAAGCTTTGCTCTAAACCAGGGGTCTCCAAACTTTCTAAACAAAGGGCCAGTTTTTTATCCTGCAGACTTTACAGGGGTTGGGCTGTGGCCAGTAGGAATAGAAAATGTCCTGGTGTCGTTACCAAATGTCCCATTATTGGTGTCATTGGGAGGAATAGTGTCCCATCATTGGTGCTAGTGGGAGGAATAGTGCCCCATCATTGGTGTCATTGAGAGGAATAGTGCTCCATCATTGGTGTCAGTGAGAGAAATAGTGTCCCATCTCTGGTATCAGTGAGAGGAATAGCAGCCCACTGTAGATGTCAGTGGCCAGAATTATGGCCCATCGTTGAGGTCAGTGGGAGGAATAATGCCCCAAGGGCTGGACAAAGACAAGCAAAGGGCCGCAATTTGGAGACCACTGCTCTAAACTAACACACAGTGAGGCAGATTATGACATACCAACAGTGTTGTGCCACCTATTCACTGCAAACATTCGGCTGCATGTGACAGTCACCACTGCAGGGATGGTGAGATGGGGAAGGGTGTTTGCTGCAACGTGGGTGACTGGAGAGTTGGAAGGAAATTTCAGCACCATAATGACATCCTGCTGCATCTGATCCTTAAACATGAGGGGACTCTGTGGAAGGAAACACTGTTGTACAAGAGAAGGAAGAGAAGCAAACAAAGACCAACGTTAGGAAAGTGCTGTAAAGGAAAGAGCCTTTAAAAACATCTACTCATATCTTATCGAAAGTGAAAAAATTGATTTTGTGGCGTAACAAGAAAAAGCTATATATTGCAGCATAACCACTACACCTGCATAAACTACAAAACCTTTTAAGATCAAAATCTTGGACAATAATCTGCTCAAACCCCACTCAGATTGACAGATCTGAAATGTCTGTTACCCAAATTTTTCCTTTATTTTATAAAGCGCTGACATACTATGCATATACAGAATACTTAGTAGCATAGTGTCCATGTCCTCTAGAAGATTTCAAGTTCATATACTGAACAATGCTTTTAAAAAATGTATGCTAGATAGCAAAATTGGTCAGTAGTGAAATTCCTATCAGTATTTTGAGAGGAAACATAAGTGCCTACAGGAAACATATGTAGATATAAAGACAATATAGAAACTCAATTACTTCAATTACTTTACCTTGCCCAGCTAAGGACTCCAGAGTCCAGACCCCAAAGCAGTAAACTAAGAGGACTAACCAGGTAATTACGGTTATAAGAGTAAACAGGTATAAAAATAATAAACTGTACACCCCTACATGGTTCTGTATCTCTGACGGCATGTATAACGTACATGTAATGCACCAAAAAAACATATTTCCTAGTTTGAAATTGTATATTGGTACTAGAAAATTAACAGCTGTAATCTGACTGGTTACCAGTCAACCATTATGTTGGGGCAGCACAGTGGCTAAGCGATTAGCACTTCCGTCTAGCAGTACTAGGGTCATTGGTTTAAATCCCAACTACTTTCGTCCCATGCTCCAAAGACATGCTGGTAGGTTAATTGTCTCCTGTGAAAATTGGTTCAAGCATGTGTATGTAGGAATACAAGTTAAGGATCTTAAGCTGGATGCACACTAGAAGTTTTTCTTCTGCTCAACCCATTGGGATGAACGAAAAAAAACCCGAGAGATCGCCATACTAAAACAAGCGATGTTAGTGCAGCAATCTCCCCCACTGTGCTATTGTATTCTGATAGGGGGACTGCCCCCCTTCCCCTGACAGAACACACTGAGCAGCCATTGGCTGTCAGTGCTGGTTGGATGCTGGTTTTCCAGCATGCCCCTTTGAACGTCATGAGACTGGAGAACAGACAGCTGTACATATGGGCCGAAAGGCGGGCGGATCCTGCAGAACTGAACGATTACGGACAATTTTCGGCCCATGTTTACAGACTGTAAGCACCTTGAGGTCAGAGACTGGATGTGAATGTACAATATATACGTAAAGTGTTGGGTAAATTGCTGGCACTATATAAATACATGTAATAATAAATAATATTAAAACAAATGCAAGGAGAAATGCATTCCTTTTTTTCCTCCAGTCTTTAAAATGTCCAAGCTTAGTTAGTTTCTACATGCTATAATAGTCAAGAATGTATTGTACATACAACTAGAGACATTTATGTTTGTATTTTTTAGTTGTGTAATAAAATCACTTTTTACAAATATGGCTAAATCATGTCAAAATGTCAGAATATATGAGAGTGTGTATATATATATATATATATATATATATATATATAAAAAATTGTGTATGTGTTCTTCCACTCACACAAACATTTAATTTTGCAGACAGATCTGATTTTTGTGCTGAGAGAGAAATGAATTTCCCAGCAAGCCGTTATATCTCACCAGGTGCATGGCTGAGCTTCGAGGCGGATGTGGCTCAATAAGCAACTGAGATGGCGTCTGTCCAAAATTCTGTATCTGTGCCTCCATGGCCTGCAGGGAGAGAGGAGTGATTGTCATAATCAATATGCATCAAAGAGATAGGTCAACACACTCCTTGACAATGCAAGCACATCCCAAGTCAGCCATGAAAGAAGTCCAGAAAATTCACCGGTGCTCTTCTCTCGGGCTGCAGACTCAGCCAAGTGTTAGTATTGTTGTAGACAAGCTTTGCTTTCTCTCGAGCATGCTTCACTTAACCAAATAACCATTTTACCAGAGGATCTAGGTTATCTGTGAATGTTAACCTGTGGTGACATGCAGCTAAAGGCCGCAGAAATCTCTCCAAACTCTCGCAACACACACGTGTACAAGTTAATTATAATAATATGTGTCCACACCATTATCTTATGTAAAGATACCTTCACAAACTCCCCAGTAAGAAGGAAAGTATAGGGGTTTCTTTTAAAATATGCTTCAGGAATCTTGAATAAAAAAAAAAAGAAAGAGTAACAGTTGCATTAAATCACACAATAGAATATAGGAGAGTACAGCATATGTTCTGTACACTCCTGTACTAAGATGCTTAATATTACAAGCAGCAAGGCAATCTTAAAGTGGAACTAAACCTATTGATTTAACCATATCCCAAAACAGTCACATTCAAGGCATGCTGTGAATGAGAACTGTCATAGTTGCTTTTGCTCTCAAGTGAACTGTTAAGTTGTCAAATGGCTGGGTCATGATCACATGTTGAGCACCATGGCAACTGCAGATCAAACAGAGGCTAAAATGGCAGTTTCTTTGGCTATAAAGGATAGAAGGATTTAGTTGTGATTTAACCTAAGGGTTCATTTACATCTACGATTTTAGGTGATAAAGTGCACCTTCCACTCAATACAAAGTCTGCTTTTTAAACGTGGTCCTCATTTTCTTGCTAAACAACATTTGAAAAATACCTGTAGGCGGAAAAAAGTTTAATATACTCACCTTGCAGCTTCTGTAGTGTTGACAATGACTTCTTCCTGCCAACGAGTACTTAAAGACGCAACAGCACAGTGCTGAGATGGTCTTTTTAGTAAGATATGGGCTACTCCACTTTCCCCAGATCACACCAGAAGGACAACATCATCACCCTCACCTAGTTGCTGCTGGACCTTGCTTCTTAGGTGCAAGGCCCACTTTAATAATAGTAATAACACTGAAAGTATGTAAGGTAATAATTTCTGTTCAGACCACGATACTGCAATTTAGGGACCCCAATGTCAAAAACAAGCACTTAAATGAAGGGTATTTGTGTGTACAGCAGCCACAGAGCTCACCAATAATCCAATTTTCATTAATTATTCCCTTGCAATCTGAAGTAATCAGCCCCGATAAGCTCATTCTTCTATAGACATTTATTTGATTGATCAGTTCCTGCACAATAGCACCATCAGCTGTTCCCACAAACATTGACAATGCTGTGCTTTTCACAGTCTGACTCTCTGAATGCATTATCCTCTTGTGAGTTCACCAGGAGAGGAGAGATTGAGTAAGTCTGTCTAATATACCTTTTGCAGTGTTAAACACGCTTTTGAGTTACAGATTGATACAAAGTCCTTGTATAAAAGGTTGACTTGGGTTGGTAATTTGAAGTATTGAAACAAATGGGTCAGGATGGTCGCTCAAGAAGACACGGGGCGACTCAATGAAGCTGCATGGAAAGCAGTTTAACCTTAAATGGCACAGGGGGGGTTAATGCACGTTTTTCCTACAAAATGGTGTGTATTTATTTATGTATTTATTTATTTTTTGAAACAGTGAACTTATCCTTAAATTCAACAAGCTGAAGTTAGAAGCGGATTGGTTACTATGCACAGCTGCACCAGTTTTAGTAAATCACCCCCTATCTGTCAGCCTAAACTATTACAATGTGATGACCAGCACACCTTAGAGGCATAGCTAGCTGGGTTCTAGGAGAAGATAGGCTCTTCTTTAATCACAGAAACAAAGTTTTATTAAATGGAGAACTATGAAAACATCAAAGCTGTTCAAAGATGGATTCAAATTTAACTGGTTCAGCAGGGACTAGATTAATTTTGATCAATCTATGGGTTGTTGGAAAATGTGTGTTGAATCAGCGCAGCAGCCAACAGTCCCTGCTGTCAGAATACAATAAGACAGTAAAGGAAGATTCCACCTCGCTCGTATGAATAGGGGAACCTGTTCAGTATTTTCGATCAGCTTTCTAATTGAAAAAAATTACCCATATATGCCCACCTTAAAGGTATCCAGAGATATAGGATGAGCATGACTTATGTGGACAAGTTTAACAGGGTTGGCAATGATCACATGACTGTGGCATATACCACAGGTCAGCTGATTGTTAAAACAGAACGTTGACTGGCCAGTTAAAAAAGCTTCAGTAATGTTTTTTGGGAATATCTGATTTAGCCAGTCAGTAATAATGAAAAAACAAAACACTGCGTATTTATAAAGCAAAGCAATGAAATTTAGAACTTTTGTGTTAATGTCAGCCAACAGCTCCCTGCTCTGTCCCTTCAGAGAGCTGGGCTGTGGCAGGGGTGTAAGAAGAGCTAATTAGACTGTGGCAAATATTTTTCCTATTTTACCATTTTTTTTTTCCCTTGTTGTATATTACCACTGTGGATCTCCGGCAGGCTCTTTGTAGTACCTGCATGTCTGCATGCATTCATTCCAGCAATGGCTGCATGCTATTCAGCAGGGCATGTTTCCTGATGGTAAGGACAGTGGACCATGCAAGCGCAAATTGTGTTAGCTTGGTCGTTTGCAGTCCCCATTAGGAGACAGGATTAAAGGTGTCAGAAAAAGGACCTTTATGGCATGATCAGCAGGTATTATTTTGGTGAAAGCTGCTGATTCTAAACTATTAAAAAGGTATTTTGAAATGTAATTAATGTTAAATATTTTAGTGATTGGGTTTATATAGACTTTAAAAATAGGTCAATTTCTGAAAATGTCAAGGACATCCATATAGAAGTCAAAACTGATCTAATACTTACAAGAGATCGCCAGAAGAAAAAGCGAAGGCGGTATTCTGTTGTAAACCAGTTACACCAGACACGAGCCAACAGTGAAATGAAGAGTGCAGCCTAATGGGCTGGAACTGCATTCTTTACAAATACACAATAGATTTGCCCAGAGGAAATGTGACAGGATTATGATGTCCCTTTTGTGGTAAAGACAATTCCAAATAATATCTAATACTCCACATAATTGATGTTTACATATTAGAAAGAGATACAGGCTTTGTATCCAGAGTGTTCTGTCATGTTTCACCACAGGAGCAGACAGTCATTGTAAAGTTCATTATAAATTACAGCTTTACAACAGCAATATGAGTTAAGCTGTCATAATGTTCTCAGCCAGAGATCCCATGCTGTCAAAGAGTGTCAATTTTTAATCTGACACTAGGAAGAATATTATCTGTTCCTCTGACCTTCTGATATTTTAATGCTATAATTGCTGTGCTTAGTGGAGCAGCCATGATTTCACCTGTCAAGAAAGAATGAATCAATAGCCTGGAGCTCCTCTTCACGGTGTAACATTGGCTTTGGTGTATGTGTTTCATTAAACAGAAAGCCAATACTCACTACACACCTGTATGGAGAGATTTCATTGACTCGAAAATGGGTGTGAGAAATTCTGCTTTGAATATCTAGAATGCTGCATATTTCGTTAATGTTAATACGTGATGAGGCAAAGAAGGCATATGATCAAATTGAAAGTGTCACCTGATCAAACTGAAGGTGTCTATTACATGGACTCCATAATGGCCTGAGTGCACACATCAACAAGTGATAATTTCCCAAGTGTTAACCTGTGAAGCTGTGAACTTTGAATGCACTTCAGCCTTTCACCTATGACTCCTGTGATGAGTTACGGTCACTGCAAAGCATTATTACCTGAACAGCATTGGGTGTTGGTAACTACTTTTCCTGGCTACTGTTCGAGTACGTAAAAAAATTAGGCAGTCATGCACTGTTCAAATCTCCTGCTGAACTGTCCGAAATTCGAACCGTTAATGGGCAGGCTTAATGTACCAAGTTGATCGATCAATTAATTTGGGTACAACCTGTACGCCATATTCTCTTACGAATATCGCTAGCAACTGCTATAGCCATTAGCAATAATCATTGTCTTTTCCCAGCAGGGACAGCTTCCCCACCGGGAACAGACAATGGCTCAGTAGGAGGGATTCCCCTGTCAGCACTGTCCGTGTTGATGGGGGAGTCGTGCAAATTTTTTTCTGCAAACCCGTGGCCGCCCTAAAAGATCTTAACCAACAAAGCAGCTACTATTTAGTGAGCACTGGCCAGATAAGATTACGACTGTACAAGGTTAAAAGCTAAACCTAAAGCCAGCTAAGCATTCACGGGTCGAGTCAACTTACATTGCTCAGATTTGGTCACATGTAGTGAGCAACGGGCTGGTTTTACCATGATGGCACTCAAAGGCCAATGTCCAGTGTATCAGGGTTGGGGCCTGTGTTTATGAGCTTTTTGATTAGAATTGCTTCTTTCCTCAATAAGTCAACCTGGTTGCAAAAGCAGTTTAAAGCAGTATTAAACCTAAAAGCAAATATTAATTTGGTTGCAGCTCACCAATTCTTAGATATGATGGCCTTATTCATTTTCTTTTGTAGGCTTTCCTTTTTTCTAAAAACCCACACCATCATGCCGCAACTGAATTCAGGTTTCTGGGGTGGCAGCAGCACATGCCCCATTCAGGTGAATGGGTCGTGTTTGGCAGGCAGTACTTCAGGGCAAATGTGACAGCAGGGATAATTTTTGGCACGTCACAAGGCAAAGCATTTTGACTGTGGCAAATATACACCCGTCTGCTGCGTTTGCAGCTAACTACCTTCCAACTGCTCACAGTAAGTACACTGCAAGCTAGTGGCAGATACAGGAACAATCACATACATGTACATGATGGCCTTTCTTTTGGGTTCAACCCTCTGCGAACCCGTTCTGTGATTGGACACAGCACGGGTTTGGCAGCAGAATTCAGCCAATGATTTTAGCTGCAATCAGCTGATCGGCTGTGTCCAATCACATGCAGAGTTTGGTGTTTACAAACACACAGAACCCTGTGTGCATAGGAGCAGTAATCTGGTTCAGTTACAGCACACATTACACTTGTTAGGCACACAGTTAACCCTTTGATTGCCCCAGATGTTAATCTCTTCCCAGCAAGTGTCCTTAGTACCGATCACTGTATTAGTGTCACTAGCATTGTCAGTTAGTGACCTTCCTACATAGTGTCTGTTAGGGTGGTGGGCAATCTGGTGCTATCACAGTTCCATTATAAGTCGCTGATGACGGCCATTACAGTATAGCGTCTATAGCTGCAGAAAGTACAGTATATATACCATGGTTTGTAGACACTATAACTTTCGCCCAAACGAATTAATATACACTTATTGCCATTTTGTAATCTTTTTTTTACCAAAAACATGTAGCAGAATACATTTTGGCCTAAATTTATATATAATTTTTTTATGGACATGTTTTATAACAGAAAATATAGTTTTTTTTTCAAAATGTTGGGGTTTTTATAATAAAAAATATAAAACCCAGTGGTGATCAAATACCCCCCAAAAGAAAGCTCTATTTGTTTGAAAAAATGATATGATGGGTACAGTATTGCATGACTGCAGTTAACGTAGCGCAGTGCTGAATAGCAAAAAATGCCCAGGTCATGAAGGGGCTAAAATCTTCTGGAGATCAAGTGGTTATGAGGGATAGATTGGGGGGGGGGGGAATTAGCCATATGTTTTTACTGCCCCCACCCCTGCTAGTTGAGTATGTGCAGTGTAAGTATATTGCAATCACGTGTAACGCTCTACTCAAACTACAATACTCATTATTAATTGTGCTGATAATCCAAAAGTGCAGGTGTCCCTGATATTCATACAGAGACTCATGAGAGGTGCTATGTGGATAGGCATTTTAAAAATGGGGAGGTTTCCTGTGCTGGTACATTCATGTCACCACCTAATACTGTAGTCCATCAGGAGTGAGTAGAGGGTGGCTACATTACTCCATACAGTGGAACCATGAGTGGGACCATGAAGACTGAATGTAGCCACCCTCATATAACAGAAGTAGGAGCACAGCAGATTTTAAATCCAGTTTTCGGGATGTACTGTCAGGTAATACTTGAATACTAGAAGAAGGTAAGTAAGTGACAGTAAGCAATGATGTTTAACTTGATTTCTTTTTGGACACTTTATTACAGGTTTATACAGCTTAGGAGAAGGTCAAAAGCAAATCAGAAGGAGGTCAACTACAGGTCAAATACACAGTCAATGAACGCTGAGATGCATCTGATACTTTTCAAACTGATGTCCAATGTAAGCGTAAAGAACTCAAAAGAAAGCTGCGTTTACCGATTGACAACAGCCCAATGACCATGCCAATTATCGCCTGTAAAATAGGGCATCCTCTGGCATACATTATAAAGTGTTACACGCCATTCACATCATACTCAGCACGCAAGGAAATGTAGGCCTAAAACGGGGTCTCAAACTGACGGCCCTCCAGCTGTTGTGAAACTACAAGTCTCATGAGGCATTGCAAGGCTGATAGTTACAAGCATGACTTCCACAGGCAGAGGCATAATGGGACTTGCAGTTTCACAACAGCTGGAGTGTCGCCAGTTTGAGACCCCTGGCCTAAAGGCCACCAAACAATCACTTCCTTGGGTGGAATCACATCAATGCTGTGGAATAGGAAGAATAAAAAGAAAAAGGAGCTCAGGTGCTGGCAAAGCCCTGAATACATTACACAGATATCAAGCCTCAGCATCTGCAGAACTAGAATCACAGCCCAATACTGCAGCAATGCATGAGGAGTGGAATTTACAGTAAGGAAAGTGGTACACACCGGCTCTGGAAACCAAATGCAAACTAATGCAATGTATTATAGTCTCTGTGTTTTGATAACATGCTGTCCAACCTTACTCAGGCACATAATTAACCATTAAAAGTTGATTACATTGTTCACAATTATATTGCTTTTCAAAGCCTCTGTGCACTTGCACATTATGTTTGTCTCCTAGAACTAGAAATATAACAAGTCCTCAGCCTGGCAATGTATAAATGATTACATGTTTTACATACAGCAGATGGCATATATCTGGGGGAATGGAGAATGCAGAGAGTGTCTTCCACATCTCAGCACAACTCATCTAGCAGCTGTTGCTCTTTTTGACTCTCACGTCGTATTTGCATAGTCTACTTTTAGGCAGGATCAAGACTTGCATGACAGTTTTACATGTGGAGTAACTCCTTTACACATTTAGTGTGGATAGAATTTTGCACACTCCAATTTCAACAGCAAATATAACCATAAATGTATTTGTAGAATTTGACTGCATTGATTAAAGTGACCTATAACTAGATATTGTAATTTGTTTCTAATCCTTTCCAGAAAATTAAATTTGATTGACGCTATCACTGGAACCAAAAAGGTGATTTTAAAGTAAAACAAGGTGGACTAAGGCCAGTGATGGCGAACCTGGGCACCCCAGATGTTTTGGAACTACATTTCCCATTATGCTCACCTATACTGCAGAGTGCATGAGCATCATGGAAAATGTAGTTCCAAAACATGTGGAAGGTTCGCCATCACTGACCTAGGCCTATGTTTTAAGTTTGATTAGGACCATAAATCAAGTTTAGTTAGAAATAAAAAAATAGTATGACATGCCCACACACAACACACAGAAAGGGGTTATGCTCAGTCTAGGGCAATGATAGTTCATATGCTGATATAGGGGGTCCCAAGAATGCCCCTTTAAATCACCAATGGGCCGCACATAATAAATAGTGAATGCACTGCTACAGAAAGTTTTCAAAGACAGCAAGACAGAGTCACGACTATAGAAATGCTGCAGGAGATGGTCAGAGACTAAAAACATGCTACATGAGTTGGTGGTGACTGGGGACATGCTTCAAGAGTAACATTACACATTACATGAGACTACAAGAGGTCACTGCTCCTAGAGTTCCCTTACAAATCAATGTTACCACACCTGTGCTCTCTAAAGTCCCATTAAAACGGTATGTTACTTGTTAAAAAAAAAAAAAATCTCTGTGCAATATCCATCATAAAATATCACATACAAAAAACAAAACAAAAAGAAAAACAAAGCATAAAAAACAGAAAAGGGAATTGAGAGCACGGTAACAAGATTGTTATTATTAAAAAAAAAAAAAATCATATTGTTCCATTACTGGCTTGAGTAAGCACCTAGAGAAAAACACAAACAAGTTAGTCTGCAATAGAGAAAAGGGTTTGGGACTCTAAATGAGGCACAAGACACCATGTGTCTCCATCACTATTTATATGAAAAAGAGGCAGCGCACCCCAGCGCATAGGCGTCACACCCTCCTCGCCTGATGTCAATACAGTAGCGTCAGCACGCTAACGCATGTTTGGCCACCGGCGCTCACCCCATGAGGGAGCTTTATGGCGCCAAACACTTGGACGGCATGAGCTGACCAGGTGATGACACATTCCCCCATGGTGAGCACGAGCGTGACATTGGGAGGTGCCTTGATCAATGATGAGGGGGTATTTATATCATCCTATAGAGCAGGGATCTCCAAACTACGGCCCTCCAGCTGTTGCGGAAATACACATGCCATGAGGCATTGTAAAACTCTGACATTCACAGACATAATGAGGCATGATAGGAATTGTAGTACCTGAACAACTGGAGGGCCATAGTTTGGAGACCCCTGCTATAGAGGACTGCACTTCTCACTTTGTAATTCCTGTGGGGACATTTTGTATCACACTCTGATCATCAAGACAGGTAACGCTAGGTAATTTAGCTTATGTTCATTCCAATTCATTCACTCACTCAACATTCTTTTCACTCTCATTAGCACTCACTTCTACTAGACCCATACAGGGCTACTTCCAGTATGGTCTCTTATCTTTCACTATAGTTTTTCTCACCCTTCCCCCCCCTCTTCTTTTATCGCTTTTTTTCTCGGTATTTGAAAACCACATATTTTTTACACACACCGATCCTTATCCACTCTCTCCCCATCTTGCATTTTAAATGTGTATGTAAAATTCAGTTTCACTACAAAGTCACATTTGTATTGTGACACACAATTTGCACTCTAATTAGGGGCTGGCTTCTCTTTTTCTCCTACTTTTGTGGTCTAACTAGCAATCACACATTACATGCTACTAAGTAATAGATATACATTTAATACTTATACAGATTATAAATATTTTTCATAGAATCTCTTATGGATTGCTAGCTTTGCCATTATGTATCCCACTATGAAGAGCTCCACTTCTCCTGCAGTCCTCGGAATTTTGCCATACCTTGATGGGTTACTCCCACAGTTCCCGGTGTAGACGCCCCCAGATGGCACTCAGCACCATGCAACAAATATTTAAAGCAGAGTTCCAGCCATAAATTATTATTTTTTATTTTTTTAAGAAAAAAAAAAAACACCCAATGTTGTTACAACTTGCAGGATTGAGGCGATTTATGGAAAGATGAAAATATGAGTGGAACTCCGTTTTAAGCTGAATTGTGAGTTAAAGTTATGAAGAGTACTATTCTAATTTGGTCTTTTCAAATATTTGTATTTTCTGTTTATTATCCAATTCCATTGTTGTCTATATATTCTTTGTAGATACGCTGATTGCACCTGCTCCTGAGAAAGTGAAATCCCACTAAATGCACCAAGCACGATAGGATTCAATCTTTCTGTTACAGTTATGCGTTTCGATTTGTGTCGTAACCATTTTTGTCCATCATGAACATACATTGTAATAATTGTGACCCCTCATCACCAGTTTTTAACCCCACATCCCCACGTTAGTGTGGCATGGTTCTATTATACTACCATGTAAATGTTTTACCATATGGATTGCTGTACCCATGATGTATATTAAAATTTTACTACTCGCCAATAAGGTTATTTAGTAAAATAATTGTTTGTATTAATATCATCTTTTTCTTTTGTATGCATGAATCTATTAGATTCATATGTGATACCTATTATCCACCGTTCATGACGCACCTCATTCAAAGTCCCAACCCTTCCCTCTTTTTCATACTTAGTCTGCGGAGGCTCCAAGTGCCAAAGGTCTGCAGGTTGGGCACCATGGGTCTAGGGGGAGAAGGCTGAATTACATACCTTATTCCTTCCCTCTGCACTTTCCCTTTAGCTGGCGTGCTCTTATGCTTTTCCTAAATTTTCTCACATACAATGCAGGACTGCTGGTCCTGCATTGTTCATGATGATATATGAGAGGCGCCAAACCACACTTTTTTAGGTCTATTTAAATCGGGGTCTCCAAACGACCCGGTGCAAGATTTTATCCGGCCCTCAGCTAGGGTCATTGTCCTTTCTCACATGTCTTCAGGTCAGCCTACAGTCTCCATTTTTGTCCAAAAAGCAAAATCTCCCCCATCCAGTCTCAAGAGCAGGTCGAGCCACACTGTAAAAATGAAGGAGTGAAGGGATGGGGGCCCCCGATTTAAGGGGGACACTGATGGGCTCAACTTTGCTTGGAATTTTTTTTTGCTTTGTTTTACTAAAGTTCTTTCTCTGTTCTTATGAATCATATCATTCCGATTACAACAAAGTAAAATATATCAATTTGCTTAAATTTTAATCATTTATTTATAAAACTGATTTTATTTCTCAATCTTGCAAGGTTTGGTCAATTTGGTGTGTTTTTTTTCTACCTTTTGCTAAAGTTTACATTTATTGTCTGCTTTATTCACCCACAAATCCTATCCACTGTTCGTCTTTATACTCTCTCTCTCTATCCCCCATGGAAGATAGTGAATATAAATATGGAAAATAAAATGAGTTTCACAATGAAAAAAATGTGCTGACAACGGAGGGTGAAAGTGTCATAATACAAGTGCATGAATATTTCAAATCAAAGCAGAGGCTGTGTACATAATACCGTGTTTCCCCGAAAGTAAGACAGTGTCTTACTTTCTTTTTATCCCTAAAAGCCCCACTATGTCTTACTTTCGGGGGATGTCTTATATTGGGAAAAAAAATTTTTTTTTATTCTTTATTGCAAAATGTGTTTTTTTTTTTGTTTTTTTTTTTAATCAGCCCTGTTGGGGGGCTTTGGTGAGATATCAGGGGTCTTAACAGACCTCTGATATCTCCCCCTTGAGACAGAGAAAGAGACAGAGGATAGAGATTCCCCAGTCCCTTTCTCTGCAGCGTCAGCTGCACTGAGAATGAAAGGAGAGAAGACAGCAGCTTCTCTCCATTCATAAACTGACACATTGTAATCACAGGAGATTACAATGTTTCAGTTATGTGAATGGACAGAGTCAGCTGACTCTGTCTATTCACAAAGGAAGGAGGGGGGGAACGGAGGGGACAGCGGGGAGGCACAGAGGAGGAAAGCGGAACGGAGGGGGAGAACGGAGGGGACAGAGAAGGAGGGGGGAACGGAGGGGACAGAGAAGGAGGGGGGAACGGAGGGGACAGAGAAGGAGGGGGGAACGGAGGGGACAGCGGGGAGGCACAGAGGAGGAAAGCGGAACGGAGGGGGAGAACGGAGGGGGACAGAGAAGGAGGGGTACCGCACGTCACTGGAGGAAAATCCCCCGTGTTTCCCCGAAAGTAAGACATATGTCTTACTTTCGGGGTATGGCTTATATTAGCTGACCCCTCTGAAACACCCGATACGTCTTACAATCGGGGGTGTCTTACTATCGGGGAAACACGGTAAGTGTCTATGCAATGTAAAGGTATTGAAGACAATTGTTTTAGGATACTGAAAATTGCATATATATAGATGCCTCAAGCACAGTGAAAGCTTGTAAGGACCTTGAGCGTTTTTGTAAATGACTTACATTGCTCATAAATAGACTACTGTGTTTTTCTTTAAAGGATAAGTGTATAAATAAATAATAAAAATGAGTCTGGCTTAAGGCAGACCTGTGTTGTCTTAATAACACTATATTAACAACTTCATACCTTCAGTGATCTGAATGATGCATTGCAAGACCTTTAAGCTGAGGTTTCTTTCTCCCTGCCTGCTGCTTCCATAATAAATCCGGCCATACACGGCTTGAATTTCAGATGATTCCTGCTGAATCAGCTGCAATTGAGATGTGGGTAGCCCAGTTGGCACCACCTACCTTGACAAAAGTCAATTTTTTAATTGATATTTGTGCTAGCCATAGTGCCTGACTGTCTATTTCTGGATACATGTGGGTGGGGTCTGCTATTGCCTGCTCAATGCCTTCTAGAGACCAGCTCATGGTAGGTTCACTGCAGCTTGCACAAAGCCATAGGATTAGTTACTACCAGGATTGCTTTACACCAGAATAAGATTCCTTTTTTTATATTTGTACAGCAATATTTTAATACAATTTTATTTTAAAGAACTCGTCATCAGTTTAAGGAAAGTAGTTCCCCTATTCTTTTCCATAGATGTTAAGTCTAGATATGATCCAAGAAACGTGGTAGTAATTTCGTTTTTTGGTAGTAAATTGCTTTCTATATAGGCTGAAAGACTTAGGGCTCTATTTATAAATGTTTCCACACAAGATACACACAACTTTCACCCAAATCCACAGATCTTTCCACCAGGATGCAACTGGAAAATAGTGTAAAAGTTTTAAAGCGTTATGGAAAAGATGGTATTAGTTTGCCTTCTAATTGGTTGCATTAAACTCACTAAAAATAAGCTACATTTTCTTTGAAAATAGCAGCTCTAGTAGTTCTAATAGGACAGGTTTTAGAAAAGCGATCACAGTGATGATCCAGTGAATGACAGGCCAAGCACTCCTTTACAGTCTTATTTACTAGATTTGTCAGGAAAAGTTGCACACACTAAGAAAGCATAAAAGACTGGAGTTAGCCTTAGGCCCCTTTTCATGCCCTTAGGCCCTTTTTGATCAGTCCGCCCGTCCGTCAGTTTTTTAGGCAGACCTAATTGGACCATCCATTTCCCTCTATGAAGCGGCGGGTGTCTGTGTCTGTTGTCATCCGCTGACATCTGATACTATCTGCTAAAAACAGATGGATGGGGAACCGTTCCCCATCGGTCTAGTGTATCAGAGGGCCGTCAGTGTAAATAGACAGGTGGTCCGTTTACATCCGACCGTCCATAGAGGAGAGTAGGCTGTGTCTGGGTCCATTCTGCATAAGCGGAGGGGACATGGATAAGCCATCGACCTGCACAGCAGGGATCAGGGGGTCTGACAGGATCAGATTTCAAGTAATACCAGTGTTACAGGTGTTTTTCATTGTCAAAACATCTTGAAATTCATTTTATGACTTATAATAATGACTACCCATGTACATTGCCCAGTCTTTTTCCAGCTTTATATCAAAGCAAGGATGAGAATTTTTTTTATCAGACACATACCTCTCGTAATACAGCATCTGTGACGCTCTCCAAGTTCACGGAACCTTCGTAGGTCAAATAATGGAAAACATTTAGGGCGCGCACTGCTTCTGGACCTCGCTGCTTGTAGCCAAATATCAGATCTATCCACTGATGTAGCTGACAAGATACAAATTCGCTCTCCAGAGCCTGAAAAGCAAATGAAACGGTGAACATAAATTAACAAGTTATAAACTAGCTACGCAGCAGAGGGATCCAATGCGAGGTTTAATTTTATAATTAAACCAGTCATGGTAGAACACCCTTTGGCCATCATATTCACTTTTTTGGTTTTGGTCAACAAAAAGATCATCAGCAAATGTGGGACTCTACCCTGTCCATTCTGTCCATCCTGCTTCCCATAAAATGCTTTTCCCACTTGGCTGGTTCCCCCTCCACTTTTAAGATAACTATGCAGGACAGGTTATACAGCAGGACAGGCAGTCTTGGCATCATCTACTGATAATCCAATAACATAGTAAGGATTAATATGGTTGGTCTTGGAACTATAGGTATTGTATCTTTCCAGTGGGTCACAGCAGCTCTTTTTAACGAAGATATTATTTTCCTTCACCATAGCAAAAGCAAAAAATAGAAGGTAGAAGTGAATTTGTGTCTGTGTAGGACCAAACTGTCAGGGAGGAGTACAGCAGTACAACAGAATTAAAGGATAAGTTCACCTTTCTAATATATATATATATATATATATATATATATATACCGTATATACTCGAGTATAAGTCGAATTTTTCAGCACATTTTTTTTGTGCTGAAAGTGCCCCCCTCGACTTATACTGGAGTCAAGCACTTTTCTGCAGCAAAAAAATTCATTTTCCGAACCGAATTTGGGGCCCCGTATCTCAGGGCCACTTGATGCTAGGAATTTGGTGTGCAAACCCAGTGGAACTGGTACCATAACATATCCAAAGATGAAGTTCCTAGCACTAAGTGGACCCGAGATACGGGGCCCCAAAATCGGTTTGAAAAATGTCATTCTCTGCTGCAGAAAAGTGCTTGACATTTTCTGAACTGATTTTTGGGGCCCTGTATCTCGGGGCCACTTGGTGCTAGAAACCCCAGCTTTGGAAATTTTATGGTGCTAGTTCCACTGGGTTTTCACACCAAATTTGCAGTTCCTAGCACTAAGTGGCCCCAAATTTGGTCAACTGTGTCCATCTGCAGCAATGTCATTTCGGGGCCCTTTGGGTTCAGAGACCCCAAATTTTGGCTGCAGCTAGGGGGCATCTAGGAACCCTTAACTACCAAGTTTGAAGTTCAGGGGACCTATGGCTGCAAATGGGCACAGTGATGCTGCAAATGGGCATTGTTGACCCTCTTTTCCACTTACAGTAGCTGTGCATTTCTCACCCTCGTCTTATACTCGGGTCAATAAGTTTTTCCCTTTTTTTGTGGTAAATTAGGGCCTCGACTTATACTCGGAACGACTTATACTCGAGTATATACGGTATATATATATATATATATATAATGCACATCTTTCGCAGGTAAAAAAATGTGCATTTGTTTATGTTTTTTTGTTTAGGAGACTGTAAAGCACACGCGTCACATGCAGACTGTCTGTGTAGCTGTCTGCCCATACCTTGTACTGGTAGCCAATTACTGAATGACAGGAAGAATCAATGAACTACTAGAGCGCTCACCAACACCCTAGTAATTTATTGAGAACTACAAGCTGTCAGCCGCAAAGGATGTTGGTACTACTGGTTTATTCATTCACAGAACTCTGTGAATGAATGATGTGGCCATGTTGGCGGAGCCGCACATGGCTGCGTTCTTTTTAAATTGTGAAAGCGGGTGTGTGGAGAAGATCCCCAGCCCGCTGTCACAATTGGAAGGGGGATGGTGAGAGGAGAGAGGCTGCAGGTGCAGGAACACCCTAAACTTAGGAGGAACATATAACGTGTTCCCAAAGTTGAACTTATCCTTTAAATAAGCCCCAGGTTGAGGTGAGGTGCTTGGTTCAAAACAATCTTTAAGCGTTAAACCTCAGAAATTGCGAGTTTCAGGTGGCATTTCTTTTAGAGCTCCTGTAAATGATAGGAATGTCCTAATTCTCCTCAGTTTATCTAGAAAACGGTTTATTCAAAAACAATAAAAGAACAGTCATTTTCATATTGGCAAAAAAAAAAACTCATCACAAATGTTTCTTTCATCAAAGTAAACAGATTTGGTAGCTTCCATTTACAATAAAATAGGTGTTGTCAGCATGAGGATGCGCCATTAATGTATTCAGGGAATTTTAGCCTTTGTCTTGCACAGTTTTAAAGATTCATGTAAGCGGGGGAAAGTACTGGTTATATCTAATTATGCACATAAGGCGGCAGAGGTCTATATGGCTAGAGGGGATTGTGTTTCATATTGTTTTTCTCGGTCTCAGCCATTTCAGATATTTTCCTTCAATGATTAGTTGCATATAGACACTAGATTGCAGGGCATGCTAGAAAACAACTGCTAATACAAGTTTTACTTGTAGTCTGGTTATACTGCTGCAAAGCAGGGTAACCATATGTTTACTGCCCTAAAAAGTAAGATCAGTCCACCAAAAATTATTTCCGGTATTGTTGGAATTACCAATGGTGTGTTCTCCTTGCCATAGTTTTCAACTCCACTTTCTCTTATCCCTAAGTGTTGGCTCTTCTGCTGTTGCAATCATTATAATTATAAATGATTTTTATTTCTGTGTCCCTATTGCAGATTTTCACTCACTTCCTTTTAGGTAAAAAGCATTGAAAGAAAGAAAAGGAAAATCTCTCTAATGAAGCTCTGGAGAACAGTAAAAACTAGACAGGGTCCCTTCTTCACTCTAAGGCTTGATGATACTTTCAAACATTAAAGAAAAGATAGTGATAACAATCTTGCAGAAATAAAGACATAAAAGCAAACCTACATTTAGCTGAAGTTTACTTTATGCTTTAAAACCGTTAAAAGACATCCATGTGCATGTCCTTATGCTTGCTCTACACATGGACATTTTTTTAGCAATTTCTACAAACTCACAACATTAGAAACCAACCAATAGTCCTGCCCTAAAATACCTAATCTAATAACATATTCTCCTACCTCCCCCTACCCTCTGTTCCAGAGCAGCAGCCTTCATTTGGTGTCTTCGGCATTCAACATTTCTGGGAGTGTCTGATGCCGTTCTCTGATCCCACAATCACTACTAAATCCTGTTGTAAGGTTAAGGTTGGAGAATATGTCCATAGAAACTAGTCAAATGTTTGGTTCAATCTTGCAATTTTTTCCAGGAACATGACAAATTTTATTTGCTTTGCACTGCATTTTAGTAATTTGCCTATTGGAACCATTTTTTAATGTTTTTTATTTAAAAAGTAGTAATTACTGTCTAATGCCCTGTACATACGGTCGGATTTTCCGATGGAAAATGTGTGATAGGACCTTATTGTCGGAAATTCTGACCGTGTGTGGGCTCCATCACACATTTTCCATTGGAATTTCCGACACACAAAGTTTGAGAGCAGGATATAAAATTTTCCGACAACAAAATCCGTTGTCGGAAATTCCGATCATGTGTACACAAATCCGACGCACAAAGTGCCACACATGCTCAGAATAAATTAAGAGACGAAAGCTATTGGCTACTGCCCTGTTTATAGTCCCGACGTACGTGTTTTACGTCACCGCGTTCAACTTTGTGTGACCGTGTGTATGCATGACAACTTTGAGCCAACATCCATCGGAAAAAATCCATGGATTTTGTTGTCGGAATGTCCGATTAATGTCCGACCGTGTGTACAGGGCATAAGTGTTTTGAAAATTCTGAGACCTATCAGAAGGTTTTGAATCATAATTTGTCTTTCGTCTAAAAAATAAAGTTATCTATAGACACAGAAAGATGGGTTTTAAAAAATGTGCTTATGTGATTGGTTCAAACCAAATTTTTGTGATTTTAGCTATGTTTTTTTCCCTTTATGGAAAAGGTTTATTTTCTCCATGATATTATTATTATTAATATTACACAGAATTTATAGAGTGCAAGTTTGTTTATACATAACAGTTTGCACAGCGCTTCACAAAATGAAGGCAGACATTACAGTTATTTTACAATTTGGTACAAGAGGAATCAGAGAGCCCTGCTCGCTTGAGCTTACAATCTAGGAGATATAAAACTATAACACTAAATTCTCACATGAATTAATAATGTTTTACGGAGATGCCTTCACTCTATAAGTAATTTGAATAAAATACCATGGACAGGAGCCTGTGTTTCACTTCCAAATAACTCATTATGTCACAAGTGATACATTTTGCAAACATTGCTTCTAGCTTACTAACCATTAAATAGTCTAGAACACGATAAACAGATATCCCTTTATTTTGGCCCATAATTGGAATAAACTGGGCTAGTTTGTCTTTGTGTGCGTTCTATTTTTGGCTATCAGCATCAATTCAGGTCTGCAGGGATTGAGAGGCTGAGTAAGGCTGCAGATGCACATCTGTGAAAGCTTTCTCTCTACTGCTAGATTATGATTGATGAAGCTAGCATTAAGGTAATGTTATCAGGGACTACTTACTGCTCCTGTCCTCTGTGACATCACTGAGGTCAGAATATAACCACGTTAGCATTGAACACAAGCCTTTATTAATGTTTCATGAGTAATTCAGCAGTAATCAGACTGGATTCCATGAGTGAATGAGACCAGTAAAACATTCCCCAAAGTATACAGTGATTTTTTTTTTGATCTACCCTAAGGACTTCACATACTGTAAGGGTAATAACAAAAAAAGAATTAACTGACTTCTGTGTTTCCTTATCACCGTAAATGGTTATTATAATTATAATTGTAATTATAATACAATTATTATAAATGTTTTTCTCGATAAAGGATTTCGTTTGAAAACCAAATTAAAAGATAAGCCAAAACCAACATTATTGTGGATAACAGTGGTTTGAATTGGCTTCTGAGTCTTCTCAGTGGCTCATGAGGCGAGATGTTCCTCTAACCTCAATCAAGGTCATGCAAAGTGGTCTATCTCCTCCTGATGCAATTGTGTTAATGTGAATGGTCATGCTTCCTTGTTCATAGAATTTAGGTGGTATAAGGTAAGAGCATATATTGTGATGTAGATATAGGCTGGAAATTTAACCTCAAACTGCTATTGAGTTTAAAACTATCAAATTAACTAAATTAAAAGAATGGAATGTATTGTAGAGGAAAATGAATACTATCCTGGGCATCACTGAAAAATACATTACTTTCCAAAAACCCTAATTAAAAAATGCAAAATCTTTAATTTACTTGTTGATTTGCAAATTTTTCCAGCACTAATGCGACCATAAAGTTTCTCTGGAAATACTAAGGTGTACGCTAAGCCACCCTTAAGCAGGGACCAGCCGAATTTTGATCAATGCATGGGCACTGTGATAGTACAGAAGTTGATCTAAACGACTTCTGTACAACCGCCCTGCTTGAAATTTTTTTTTTTTTTTTTTTAATTTTAAAGTTCCATTCAGGATTATGCTGATGATATTACAATTCATAGCAGGAAATCTTAAATTGCAAGTTCAGGCAAAATGAACAACTCAACTACGTGACTGTGAAATCTCTAATTTCAACCATCATCTACTTATCTAAATCTTTATTTATACCAGTTGGCCTTGCTACAAAAATGGTCCATAAGGCACTTCCTGCCTAAGGGTGATTGCTGTAATATCACTTTGGAAAAAAACACAGACCTGTCACCTTTTCGCCTTGGTTGCAGCTACTGGACTGATACTGCCTCCTCCCCCAGTGGCTCAGTGTTATCACTACTGAAGAGGCAGTGTCAGACACTTAACCTTCTTGCCACATAAAGGCCTGCTATTTAGTGCAACGCTCTCTGAGCATACAGCTTTATCATCTGCAGCAATGAGTGACAAGGATTGTAGTTAGAAGTGATGATCCTGACATTGTCTATGCCCCATCCAAAGTTGCTATCAAGAACTAGAAAAGCACAGTCACATGTGCAATGCTCTTTATTTAATGTTGTTTACAGTAAGCTTTATTTGGGTTGACAACCTTGGCAACTGTTTTAAAGTGATTGTAAATGCTTGTTTTTTTTTTAAATAACAAACGGTTTATATTTACTATGTCTGTGCAATGGAATTGCACAGAGTGGCCCTGAACGTCCTTTTCTCAGGTCCCTTTTTTTCAAGAAAGCCGCTTTCTATGGGGGCACTTGTGCAAGCTCATTTCCGAGCCTTGCTGTCTGTGTCCATAGGCGTAGACAGTGAGACTCCACCCCGCCCCCTTGTTACTGGCTTTGATTGACAGCAGTGGGAGCCAATGGTAACCACTGCCTTAGCAGAGCCTGTGAGACCAGGAAGTGAGGGGACAGAAGAGCTGCAGATGGGCACAGAACTGGATCAAATGAGGGCTCGGGTTGAGGGGAATACTGATGCCTGAACATTTTTTTATCTTAATGCAAGGAATGCATTAAGATAACAAATGTTTAGGCTTTAAAACCATTGGGACAAGTTGGGGGTTGTTTAACTCGATGGTAAGCCATAGCAGTGAGTCCAGTCTCCTACAGATGTGCTTTTTAGGTCTTTTTCTGCCTACTTTTATTTAAAACAGAAAGAAAGTTCACAAACGAATAGCTTTAAACGCAGGGAGTTTCCTCCATCACCACAGAAAAGAACAGTTTTCAGCTTCCTGGCTCTTTTTGCATAACTACTGCTCAGGCCTCGTGCCTTGGCCCTCCAGATCATCTAACACACTTCCCAGTGCTTGTGCACAAAAGCTGTACCTGTCAGCTTGTCCCTTTTCCTGCAGCTCCCTGCTGCTCCATCTTTCCTGTCTTGGACAGCATGATGCAGAAATGCACCTCTATTCTCCCTTTCACACACACTGACTCCCAGGAGGGTAGAGCCCGCAACTCTGATTCTGACTCTACTATGAACCCAGCACACACCTGCACCATTAGTGTGCCTGTTCTCTGCAAATCCTGGCCTAGAGTGCCATTTTAGACCATGGCAATGGCTTCCCCCTGCCACACCACTTTAGGTTATAAAGGTGGAAGTAAACATTACATTGTGAAATCTAAAGTTTATGATTATAGTAGTTAAAGGTGAATTTGAAAATTGCAATAACTAGACGCTTACACTTTAAATTAAAAAGCTAAAGTAATACACTAATAAATACATTTAGATAAAAAGAAAGGAGCCGATAAATATATATCAGTGCAGCTAGACAATAAAAAAAAAAAGCACTTACCATTCGGTTGATCCGAACAAAATCTTCAGGATTTTTTGCCCAGGCTGGCAGATCAACATCATTAACAACATTACTGTCATCCCTTACACCAAAGTTATAAGCATTGCTGTTGACAAACATTTCCGGTAGGTAGTAGAACTCTGGAATTAGCTCCTACAGGTAGAAATTAAAGCATTTAGGTCAACAATCTCAAAGGAATAAAAAAAGTTAACACAGCGAAAGCCTTAGTAGGTGCTTCAGGAAAGCATTTTGATTGGCAAAAAAATCATTTATAAAAAGCCATCATTTTTTTTAAGAAATCATACACATTTTAGTCACAGTCATGGTGATTTTTTTGACACTGTGCTTCCACATGTGAAGACTTTTACCATTACCAGAGGGTTACAATACTATTATTGGATATATCACATTGCAGATAATGCAGCAGAAGAATGTCATGAAAGGTTTTGGCAGAGCATAAGACTATTGTAAAGACACCCACTCTAGATGTTCTTGATGAAATGACACCAATGGATTAATTTTGCCAGTTTGAATATCAATATCGATTCTATAGGATGTTTCTATATTTCAGTAAACCGAATATTGGCTAATCCTTCAAAAAGTTTTTTGGGTCAGTAGTTGAAAATGGTTCCACTTTGCATGTGCCTATGCATCACCTAACTGCAAACCTCCCTGCAGCAGCTGGAGTAATTACGTTTTGCTTCCGTAATCTTAGTATGGAGTATTAAATTCACAGACGACAACTCCCAAAAACATTAATCTAGTCTGCAATGTAACATGACCAAAATAATGTTCCTGCACTAGAAACTGGAGAAAATCTCTGCTCAATTAAAAGCTGCACTGAAACCTTAGCACCGTGCTACTCAAAAACACAACACCACGACATACATATATATATATATATATATATATATATATATATATATATATATATATATAAATATATTGAAGGGTTTTTTTGGTGGAAAAAAAAAAAAATTGAGCGTATGTTAGAAAATAGATATGAAACAAAGGCAGCACTCACCTTGGCCACGAGCCTTTGTATATCAAAACTTGGCAAATTACAGTCACAGGTAGAAGGAATTAGGTGACAGACAGAACCAGACATGTAGGTCCCAGGCCATTGACACCACAGGTATTGGTGATATAGTGTTAACTACTTGAGCTGGTGCACTTGTATATTTTCTATAGGCAAGAGCCATTTTTAAATTTCAGCTATGGGCCTGCTGTTTAAGCAATTACTTTCTAGTAAGATATTGCAGAGATAAATTATATATATATAATTTTTTTTTTTGAGGGAACAAACAAGTCTGTAGCAGCATTGCCATTTGTACAAATAAAGGCAAGTTATTTAAGTATTAACCAATACATTTTAATGTGTTTTTTTTTCTTGCTTGTAATGTGACATTACCATAAAGACCGGTCGTAAGCTGCGTTTTTAGTCTTAATTAATCAGGATTAAATATGAGCAGCATTTATTAAAAACAAAAATATTCTTCAGAGGCTGCTGGAGTTACCATACAAGCCTTTGATCTGCTCAGTTTGCTAAGCTATAATGATTTCTTGCCATAATGACTATTATTTTTGGTAGAGAGGGCAATGAGAGCTTATTATAGTCACGTGGCTGAAAATAAACATCAACATTAAAATATAAAGCATACGATGGCAAAATAACAGGCCCATATCCCTTTTGAAAGTAGATGTGAAAATCCTGTCAAAATTCTTGCATACAGATTGAAATCCTACCTGACAAAGATGCACTAGGGCTAGGGATGAGATAACGTGTGTTTGGATCTTAGTCTGAACCTGTCTGAGCTATCCAGGAAGCTTTCACTGCACACCGCCAATCATACGCGGCCAGGGCATTATCCCATTCTACAGCTGTACGAATACACACTTTTTGTATGATTGGCCGCTTATGATTGCCAGTGTACAGTGACAGCTTTATGGTGGGAAAGTTCAGGCGGGTTTGCACTAGGACCCAAACACGCCTGAGCTCATCTCTGATTGGGAGGAAGTGGGCTTTATACCACAGAGAGAAACCTGGAATATATCAGACACTCTCCATCATCCTTTGGTTGAAAGCAAACAAACCCCCATGCCTATTCTTTCAACAGATGCTAAAAAAGCAATTGATAGCATAGGCTTGGTTTTTAAGCATGACGTTCTACAACAATTAGGCCTAGGTAAGAAAATGCTTTAGTGAGCTGGGGCACTATAAAGTTGTCCAGCAGCAATGTTTAATGTTAACAACAATTTTATTCCCGTTGCTGATAAAAACAGCATACAACAAGGATGCCTTCTCTCCCTCAAGATTTTGTGCTTTTATTGGAAGCATTATTGTGAAAAATCAGAAACAACCCAAACATCACAGAGGTCTAGATAGGCTTAATGCAATATCAACCACAGCTTTTGCGGGGGACATCCTGTTTTCCATAACCAGGCCCAGGTCTCCCTGCCAAATATTATGGCCGAACACTTTAGATTTCAGGAACTCTCTAATTTTAAGATTGTTTTGAGTAATTCAGAAACTCTACTTATTACTCTATAACACAGTGATGTAACTGTCAGGACTGGGCTCAGCCCTTCCTTCTCTGAGCTGGCTGCTCAGCTGTCGGCTAATTGCCAGCTCCTTTCTCTCCACAGTGACTCAGCTGTTGTTGATCAGCTCGTCAGTCCTACCTACTTAAAGCCGTCCAGCTCACTTCATCTCTGCCTTCACCTTTGGTCACATCTCAGAGACTTTTCTCCTGCGTTCCTGTTGAAGACTTGCTCGGCTGACGGCCCTTCTGGCTCTTGATCCTGCTTGCTGTACTACTAGGTTGATCTCTGGCTCTCTGACATTGGCATTGTCTGACTACCCGATCTGGTTACTGAACTCTGGCTATGTATTAACTACGCTTACTCTGTTTACCTTTTTATTATTATTAAACAAGTGTGATTAACTGTACTTCTGTCTCGGTCTGATTCATGGTTTCTGACAGTAACTCAACTACTCTCTGCCTTCCCTTTCTCTTAGCAGCACTTTATCATCTATTTTGGCATTCAATTCACTAATGATTTTCAGAGACATAATTTCCCAATGCTCTTACAGGTGGTGCAAAGGGACTTGTGGGAATGGAAAAAGGGTGCAAACATTGGAAATTAATGTCCTCCCTAGAATCCCTTTTTACCTCCAAAATACTTCCCGCTGAGCTGCCAGATCAGTTTTTCTGTCCGGTACGTATGTTTTTTCAGACCTTTGTATTGGGAAACCAGAAAGTCAGACTTGCCTTCTCCATTCTGAGAAGGGCTAAAACCACAGATGGGCTAGGCCTCTAGATCTCCAATTATATTATTAAGCATCAGTACTGATGTGAACCCTGATCCATGACGGGGGATTAGAGGTGGAGGTGGCTATGCAAGTCCACTTGGCATAATGATAACCTGGACGGTTAGTATCAGGGAGGACCAAAATTACTGCTTGACGAAGGTAAGGACGTTATTAGGCCTCCTTTAGAGAAAGCCAGAAGGGTTGCCCCCTGATATGGACAGAGAACCACTGGGTCTGGCCGAAGGGACGGGTCCCTGGCCTTCTGGCCTAGATTGGTTCCTGTCAGTTTTCCGGAAAGAAGACTTGCTCCCCCTTTCCCACTGGGGGGGGTAGTATTTCCCGAATGCAATTAGGCGGGAGCAATGGTGGAGCCTTAGGGTTAGGAGGCTCTCCCTAAGCTTTCAGAGCTCCAGGCTTTCCTGGTTGGGATAGGGCTGCACCAGCCTGGCTGCGGGCCAGGGTTGGAGAAAAGCCTGTGGTGTATGTGCTCCTGGAGTGGCAGTCCAGGTTTGCCATAATTCTCAGGCGGGTTTGCACTAGGACCCAAACACGCCTGAGCTCATCTCTGATTGGGAGGAAGCGGGCTTTATACCGCAGAGAGAAACCTGGAATATATCAGACACTCTCCACAGTTGAGAGGCACTGTGAGTTTTGTTGGCACTATGGTCACTACACTTATACACTTTTTTCGCACCTGCCTCTAGGGCCTGAGCCTTTTGGCTAGGACCAGAGGAATTTTTGAAGGGCCAGTCATTGTATTGCACAATAGCCACTTTCACTTCCTCTTCTCATTTCCTTCTCCCCACTTTCTTTTACCGTATTTATTTATCCCTGTGTTTGTCACTTTTTTGTATCCTTTTGTTTGATGTACACGTTTGTCACTGTGTGACTGGTAGGATGTGGGTCTTTGGGCCTACCCTGAAAGTCTTGGGAGGGGGTGGACATAGACTTCTGGCTTGGTTCGCCCTCTCTCATGGGGTCTCCCTTCGGGGGAGCCCCACCAAGTACTTGGGTGGGTCTGTTTCGGCAGACCCTCGAGAGAACGGGGTCCGTCTTGTTTTCAGCCAGATAGGCCATAGTAAGTACCTCAGTCCCTGTCTGGAGCCTAACACCCTGGGGGATCAGGGTATGGTCCTTCCTAGGGAGGACCATAGTACACCCGTTGCATGTTTTGTGTTTTTTTTTGTGTATATGTAGATAATCCTTGCATTAGGGAGGGGAACCCACTGCAAAACTAATTTTCCCTGGAGTTTAGCCTCAAATACTTTAGGAATACTTTAATGAATGTTTTTAAATTTTTAGTGAAACTCTCAAAAAAAGCCCTGGGGAAAGGAGGTCCCTATTAATACCTTTTGCAAGTTTCTCTATGAGATATCAGCAAAGACAGCAAAAATCCACCTCTCAAATACGTCATATGAAAGTTATGCTAAAACACATAGGCTTCATATCTGAGACACCAAGCCTTTATATTTGGAAATAAAACATTGAATAACTGATTTGTAAATAAGATCCAAATTTTTTACTGCTTTATTAAAACCTGAAAATACATTTTCTGGCAAACTATACTGCATTGGAGAAAATCTCAAAACACACTTGTAATTTACAGGCTTGTGACAGGCCTGAGCTGTTGAAAAATTAAAGAGATTTTCAGGAATGTCTCGGCGTGATAAAAGGCGACTATTAACGCTATCAAAACTGTATACCTCCTGAATCAAAACTGACATTTCATTTTAATACATTCCGCTAGAAAAGCTTACTGTTTTTATGGCTACTCTATGAAATGAAAGCCTGAAGGAGGTGTTTTTCACTCTCCTATCACTATCACAGAGAGTTTTATGGCTTCCATATTTCTTCTCAGCTAAAGGTGATCCCTGGGCATCTATTAAGTTGGAATGAGCCTCACTACGGGTCAGCAAGTCAGTCCATATCATCTCCATTAACTGTATTAATTTACACTATGTCACCTTAACGACGTCTTGTCACAACAACCCTTTCACACAACAACAAATTATACCCAGAAAGTCATAAAACAATTTTGAGAGGCTTTAGGGTCAGATTAGCATTCAACAGTAGGTTCTTTAGATGTCAACTGTCATAGGGAAGGTTGGAAAGGGGCAGACAGGAAAGGAAAGTCATCAGACTGCAAAGCGAGTTAAGGTTGTTTCCGGGTGACTTGCTTCCTGATACGTCATTTTAAGCCATTATTTCTTCCTAATAATCTTTTTTACTACAAAGAAAAGACCATTTTACTACCAAGAAGAATTTTTTATATTATTGTATTTTATTCCTATTTTTAACTTTTCCCCCCTTTTTCTCCATAATTTTTTCACTCAATCCCTTCAACTCTATATTAATTTAAATGATACCCACTTTATGACACATACCCACCACTACTACCTTTTTGCACTATTTAGATTCATATTATCACCTTTTATGGAACTTACTGGGTTCATTATTAATTAGCATCCAAAGTACTATTACTACAAATTATACACATACTCAATATTTTATTCCCAGATATGCTTGTTTCAAAAACTACACTTCAGCCCCGTTTGATGAGACCTCCGTCACTTTTTGCACTTCTCTTCTCTGCCCGATTGTGACATCCATCTATATGCCGCCTCAGCTCCCGTTCCTGGCTCACCCTGCGCCCACCATCATGCACATCACTCGCTGTCTGAGTTGGTGAGAGTGTCTGGTTCAATATTTATATACACTAGATGTTCATTCACCTTGTTACTCCCTCTACATTACCAGTATGGTTCATTTTACTTCTATACATATTCCATAGGAATTTTTGGACGCATTAGCTCCTGATGAGTGAAAATACATCCATCCAAGAAACGCGTCGAGCTCTGTTGTGATGCCCTAGCTACATTTTTTTTTTCAAATAACGTTTTATTGTAATATTTATATTACAAGAGTACATAATATGCAGTGAGTAACAAAAATGAAAAAGGGGAGGAACAAGGGGGGGGAAGGGGAGCATGCAACAAAAGACATGTAGCTAGCACCTCCCCTCATCCCCCCCACATCACTGTTCAAAACCGTACAGGTCATTAAAACATTCAATACAAAGAGAAAGAAAGAGGGGGAGAAGAGAGTAGAAGAAAAGAAGGAGGGGGGTAAGGTGGTTATTATAGTAGCTTATTTACTTGTTCAGGGTGGGTCCTCCCGAAGATGCCACAGCTCCCATACTTTATTATGCGCTTCCAGCCTATCCTGTATTCTGGCCGTCATCTTCTCCATCCACTCCACATCTTTAATCCTGGCGTATAGGGCTTCAGGAGTGGGGGGGGGAGTTTTTTTCCAGTGTAGGGCAATGAGACAGCGTGCCGCTGTGAGAATATGATGCATTAATTTTTTGTATGGCTTAGGGATTTTTAGTTGTAGGACTCCTAGTAGAAAGGACTTGGGAATCATGGGGATTTGCACTTCCAAAATACCGGTCAGCAATTGGTGGACCGCAGCCCAGTAAGGAGTAATCAATGGACAGCTCCAATATATATGGAGGAGTGTTCCTCTTTCTTTCTGACAGCGCCAGCAGCGGTCGGAGCTGGAGGGGTATATGGCGTGGAGGGTGTCCGGGGTCATATACCAGTATAGGAGGATTTTATAAGTGTTTTCTTTGTATAGGGTGCAAAGGGAGCTTTTTGCCGCCTGGGTCCATATCGTCTGCCACTGCTCCATGGGAAGTTCCTCCTCGAGGGCTTTTTCCCACTTGATCATGTAAGCATGTTTACCTTTAGTTTCTAAGGGGTGGGCATTTATTATTTTGTAAATATCAGAGATTAGGCCCTTCTGGGCCGTGCCCCCCATAATTAGGTTTTCAAAAGGCGTTGGAGGGGAGAACTGTAGATCAGACGCTATGGACAGGGCATAATGGCGTATTTGCAGGTAGCTATAGAAGGCTTGATGCGGAAGATCATATTTGGTCTGGAGATCAGAGTAGGGCAGTAGCCTGCGGGTTCTAGGGTCCACTATGTGTCCGTAGTGGAAGAGGTTCAGTGACGACCATGGATGAGACATCTGGCGAGTGAGGCTATCTGGGATTTTGGGGTTGCAGATAAAGGACGTTAGGACCGATTTTTCAGAGGACAACTCATGTAAATGTGATAGTTTGTTCCACAATTGGCGAAGATGGGACATGGCTCCCAGTAAGCGCTCAGGGGGGACCTCCGCCCTCGCGTTCCACAGTAGGTTATTTGGATGGGTTGGGGCTAACCATATTTTTTCAATCTCTGTCCACCTACTGTAGGACCTCTGAGTGAACCAGGAGGCTATAGCTCGTAGTTGGGTGGCTTGGTAATATTTAATGAGGTTGGGGAACGCGAGACCCCCATCCGAGCGCGCCGCCATCATTACCGATTGAGGAACCCTATGCCGTTTGTAGTTCCAGGTGAATTTAAAAAGGTCAGATTGCAGTTTACTCAGGTGGCTGCGGGGGACAGGGACGGGTAGTGTTTGGAAAAGGTAGAGCAGTTTCGGGAGGATTGTCATCTTAATCGACGCGATCCGACCTAGCAGAGAAATGTGATGTTTTTTCCAAGATGTAAGTAGGGCTCTGATGGAACGGTATATGGGGGGAAAGTTTTTCTGGTATAGAGTGTTGAATTTTGTAGTGATATGTACCCCTAGATATTTCAAGGAAGTGGTTTTCCAGTGGTATGTGAAATTTGCCTTCAGGTGTGTCGTTTCCGTATCTGAGATGTTGATTGGGAGGGCCTCTGACTTGGAGGTATTAATTTTATAGCCCGACAGGGCTCCATATTTGTCCAGTTCTGCATGTAAATTTGGCAGGGAGATTCTGGGTTGGGTCAGGGTGAGGATCACGTCGTCCGCGAACAACGAGATCTTGAACTCCCGATCCCTGACAGGGATCCCCCGAATGTCCTGATTACCTCGAATAGAGGCCGCCAAGGGTTCGACACATAATGCGAACAATAGGGGTGACAATGGGCATCCCTGGTGTGTGCTGTTTGTTATCGAGAAAGCTGGGGAAATGGCAAAGGGAGTTCTGACCTCCTAGCTACATCTTATATGCAACCACACTTATTGAACCACCACCTCATGTACTCAACTATATTACTTGTTCCTACTCAGTGGATGTATATTTACCGTATGGGTACATTTGTCGGTATCTGGCATGTTGTCGCTTACATTATTATGCTATACCACCAGAATCATGTGCTGTTATAACTGTACCTTTTTACTATGCCTATGTCATGTGCACGCGTCTTATATGTACATGAAATCCATACTTTTTATTGTTTGTATATTATTAAACATTCCATAGTGAAACTCAAACATGGTGTAATTTACCTCCACTATCCAAACGCTTCATTTTAAAGTCCCAATTTCTCTTTATTATTACCCAATACAGGGCTGGAGGCACTTTGTTGTGCTTCATTCAAAGTCCCAACTCCCCCTCTTTTTCTTACTACCAAGAAAGGACCATTTATAGGAGAATCAAAGCAGATCTAAATTTAAAACAAAAAAATACAATAAAATGCAGCTTACCAGAGCAACTGTACCATATCTATGGTGCATCAGCTATGTCACTCTAGGCTGCTCCCTGGAGTTGGCCTACAAACCCTGACACAACTTCTGATATCTGTTACATAGGGAACGGTGGGGATTGCAGTTCAGACCGCTGATAATTGGTGGAGATGCCAGTTATTTTCACAGGAAGTTACAAATGCAATGAAATTCTGACAGGAGATATTTTTCTGTACTTGCAGAAAACGTATTTAAAAAAATTAAAACAAATGCAGACACCACATCAAAGGACCGGTAAGTTGCAATATATTACACATTTTTGTTGTTTGATTTAATTATCATATTAGAAACATTGCACTTTTTTTTAAGTTTCTAATTTTATGTATGTGTAGCAACCACATTTTCTGATTATATATCTAAGCTCTGCTTTATTGGTATGATTGCAACCGTTATGCATTCCTGTCCATGTGAATGGGCAGTTTTGTCAGTAGAAGGTGGGTTTGTGACCAAGCAGGATCTTTGCTGTGGGCAATTCTGCTAACACTTTCTAACACACCCTATATAACCAATAGACTTAATAATTCTTTAGCATTCAACACAGGTAGGTGAACTAAAATATGATCATAAAAGTAATAATGTAAAAGCCCATGAAAGCAGCTTTTTTTGCATGCATGGTTCAACAGAGATACAATAGCATTTTGGGAAAAGTGGGGTCATCCATAGTCATAGTGAAGGGGCTAAGATTACAATACATTGACTGCCAGCTGATATTCACCTGAAATAGGAGATCTGTGCTAAGATTGCTTAGTCAGAAAAATGAATCACCCTTCTGAACTTACAGTCAAAGAACAGAAAATGAGAGACATACAGTGGAAACAGAAAGTATTCAGACCCCCTTAAATTTTTCACTCTTTGTTATATTGCAGCCATTTGCTAAAATCATTTAACTTAATTTTTTTCCCTCATTAATATACACACAGCACCCCATATTGACAGAAAAACACAGAATTGTTGACATTTGTGCAGATTTATTAAAAAAGAAAAACTGAAATATCACATGGTCCTAAGTATTCAGACCCTTTGCTCAGTATTTAGTAGAAGCACCCTTTTGATCTAATACAGCAATGAGTCTTTTTGGGAAAGATGCAACAAGTTTTTTACACCTGCATTTGGGGATCCTCTGCCATTCCTCCTTGTAGATCCTCTCCAGTTCTGTGAGGTTGGATGGTAAATGTTGGTGGACAGCCATTTTTAGGTCTCTCCAGAGATGCTCAATTGGGTTTAAGTCAGGGCTCTGGCTGGGCCATTTAAGAACAGTCACAAAGTTGTTGTTAAGCCACTCCATTATTTTAGCTGTGTGCTTAGGGTCATTGTCTTGTTGGAAGGTAAACCCTCAGCCCACTCTGAGGTCCTGAGCACTCTGGAGAAGGTTTTCGTCCAGGATATCCCTGTACTTGGCCGCATTCATCTTACCCTTGATTGCAACCAGTCGTCCTGTCCCTGCAGCTGAAAAAACACCCCACAGTATGACGCTGCCACCACCATGCTTCCCTGTCGGGACTGTATTGGACAGGTGATGAGCAGTGCCTGGTTTTCTCCACACATACCGCTTAGAATTAAGGCCAAAAAGTTCTATCTTGGTCTCATCAGACCAGAGAATCTTATTTCTCACCATCTTGGAGTCCTTCAGGCGTTTTTTAGCAAACTCGATGCGGGCTTTCATGTGTCTTGCACTGGGGAGAGGCTTCCGTCGGGCCACTCTGCCATAAAGCCCCAACTGGTGGAGGGTTGCAGTGATGGTTGACTTTCTACAACCTTCTCCAATCTCCTGACTGAATCTCTGGAGCTCAGCCACAGTGATCTTTGGGTTCTTCTTTACCTCTCTCACCAAGGCTCTTCTCCCCCGATAGCTCAGTTTGGCCAGACGGCCAGCTCTAGGAAGGGTTCTGGTCGTCCCAAACGTCTTCCATTTAAAGATTATGGAGGCCACTGTGCTCTTAGGAACCTTAAGTGCAGCAGAATTTTTTTTTGTAACCTTGGCCAGATCTGTGCCTTGCCACAATTCTGCCTCTGAGCTCTTCAGGCAGTTTCTTTGATTCTCATTTGCTCTGACATGCACTGTGAGCTGTAAGGTCTTATATAGACAGGTGTGTAGCTTTCCTAATCAAGTCCAATCAGTATAATCAAACACAGCTGGACTCAAATGAAGGTGTAGAACCATCTCAAGGATGATCAGAAGAAATGGACAGCACCTGAGTTAAATATATGAGTGTCACAGCAAAGGGTCTGAATACATAGGACCATGTGATATTTCAGGTTTTCTTTTTTAATAAATCTGAAAAAATGTCAACAATTCTGTGTTTTTCTGTCAATATGGGGTGCTGTGTGTACATTAATGAGGAAAAGAAAATTAACTTAAATGATTTTAGCAAATGGCTGCAATATAACAAAGAGTGAAAAATTTAGGGGGGGGCCCGAATACTTTCCATCCCCACTGTATACACAGTGCAGAAGAATATTTTGGCTTCATTCACATTGGGATAGATATACAAGAATATCTAACCCAAAGTGTGTTAGTTTCATGTTCTTCTCATGGAGGTCATGGAAAATAGGTGGCAAATCCACAAAACTGCTGGCCCGTACTGAGTCATTTAGGGTCAATACTAAAAGTCCTATAGGAACAAGTGAAAAATTACAAAAAGCTAAAGCCTCCTGGCAAAATTCACTCTAGTCACAAAGTTAGAGAGTAGAACACCAAAATAGGTTGTAGGCACTCCATGTAGTTTTTCTTCTTACTAACATGAGGGAAACTTCACTAAAAATATTACAGCTATCCCCTAAGGAGCACCTTTGCTTTCTCAGTAGCTGTCATCATGAATGGGTCTGCAATAAGTCAGTCCAGTCATTTAAGACTGTGATGCCTTACGAACAATAACTTAACCACAGTGTGATGTCTCGTCTCCTTAATGACATCAGCAATAGATAATAACACCTCTGGAGAAAAATTAAGATACTAAGCTTTACACCACTGCTACTTCAGCCATGGCAGCACTGGGAGCAACCAAATTATTAAGTGCCATACAATAAAAAATAAAACAAGTAAAACTCCAACAGACCTGAACCTCATTAAACATGTTCAGCTGACCATTGGCGCAGGGCTCTGAAAATTTCCCGGTCTTTTGTTAGAACTGGTTGTTACAAGCCAACAGCCAGCTTGACATTTTACATAGCCATTAGATAAGATTAGTGGAATAGCCCTTGAATTGGCATGCCCCTGATATGATTAGTGGAATAGCCCCTGAATTGTCATGCAATTTGTACAAAACGGAAGACAGAATGTGGAAATGCCACACACCGGAACCAGCCACTACATAGGGAGGTAAAAATACAGCTTCAGCCTCAACGCCTCCTGGCCATGGGTCACATTGTGTACAAAATGGAGTTGACATTACAATTTCTAATGATCACCCCCAGAATGTCCTATTAATAAAATTAAAATATCTGTGTAGAGAATCTCCTTAAGATTTTAGGCTGCAAACTTTAAAACATACACTCTATGACAACAGACTGTGTACTTTTATGGTCAGGGTAAAACAGTAAACATGCACAGTGCATAAAAGAGGCAATAACTAAGATTCTCTATCAAGTTCACAATGCTTTGTGTTGGCTGGATTAATCTAATGTGCGTTGTTGCATAATATCCCCGGGCAAGTGAAGCAAAAGCCACGGCTGAGGAGAAAAAGCCCACATTTTAAATGGATCTTGTCATTAATGCTTTATTAATTGCCCCAGGCCATGCAAGCTCGGTGTCGGGTAAGCCGTTACAATATGACACTTTAAGGTCAAATCCAATTCCTGCTGTGTTTTATGGAGTAGACCAAATATTGAGTTAACAGCGGGAAGGCAGAATTTATTGTATTTCTCCTCTTACCTCTGTGGCACAAACATTTGATCTAAATTAAAGCAGAAATTTTAATAGAAGCAGAAAACCTTCAGTACTCAAGATCAAACAAACATCAATTGTTTTAAACAGCTACAATAATTCTTGCAGGATTGTTAGTCTGCTTTCAAAATTATTCCCCACACAGATGTTCAATTTTAGAACAACTTCCTGGGCAATCACTTTATAGGGTTAAATAAACGGACGCATTAATTACTGACAGCAATATGGTAACATATTTACAATGTGCCAGGCAAAATACAGAGGATAATTACAGTGGCACATTGACAACTATTACACACAAGTATGATAGGGTTATTAAAAAAAAGTATTAATCTTAAGTCTTATGTATCGTAAGGTTTTTGCTGGTCAGGGCCATAGACAAGATGTTGGGGGGGGGAGAGTATTTTATGCTTTACTTCATTTGCACATTTTAGAAAGTCTGTAGAAAACATGAAGTAGAATTATAAGACTCTGCCATACAAATAACAGTCACAAATTGCTTTTCAGATTCCTGGTTGATAAGACTATACAGTCCATTGGCAGATAAACATGTAAAGCATAATATAATATAAACAATAGGAATGAGCTGAGTGGTTTTGCTAGATATTCCTCAAAACTAGTCTCAAATTACACCATGCAGACTGTTTAGTAGAAACTTGCTTGAAAAACTAAAATCACATGACTTTACTTTTAAAGTAAAGTCAGTACTAACATGGTGAATAATAGCGATTTTTAATTAAAGTCATATTAATGATAATTGCCACTGTAATTCTTACTTGATGTGTACCTAGAAAGAAATCCTTTTCTTTAATCACTTGCCATCAATAGACTACACTTAAATAAATGGCTTGGGATTCAAGTGATTAAAAGAAGCTCATGGCTGCAGCCACAGTTGTTTGCCATTTCCTGGGTGATTTTAAGGTTTGACATGTTTGGTATCTATTTACTCGAAGCAACTCCGTATTTTAAGTGTTTTACCAAAAAAAAATTAATTTTGTGTATTTAATAATCAGTTTGCACAAATATTGTGCAACATAAAAAATGTAAACTACCTCTATTTTATTTTACAGCGTCCCTGCTTTCAAAAAATATACTGTATTTATTGGCGTATAACACGCACTTTTTCACCCTGAAAATCGGGTGCAAAAAGCGTGTGCGTGTTATATGCCAATACTTCAATTTAAACTGTCAGATTACAGTGAGATACAGTGAGAATCCACTGTTTACTTGGCGGCCTCTGTAATAGGAAGTCCCGTCTCCTGGGCCGCCATTGGACCACTGTTCTGTCTATCATAGGAGATTCTCACTGTATGTAATCTGTGGGCGCTCGTCTCCCCCCTCCCTGTCCCCTCTAGGCTGCAGATGGACATCGATCAGGCTGCACTGATGGCAATGCTGAGGCTGCTGCATTGATGGCACTTGTGAGGCTGCATTGACGTAGACTGATGAGGCTGCATTGATGGCACTTGTGAGGCTGCAGATGGGCATTGATGGCAAAGGTGAGGCTGCAGATGGGCACTGACCCTTATTTTGCTTCAAAGTTCCTTATTTAAAGTTTAAGTTTTTCTTCCTGTAATTCCCCTCTTAAAATGAATGTGCGTGTTATACGCTGATAAATACGGTAATTGTTGGGAGGGTTTCAAGTAACGTGCCTGTAACATTACAAAATTGCGAATTTGAAGTGGTTAAGAGGATTTAGTCCCCCCCCCCAAAAAAAAGTAGAAATGTTATTTTAAATATTTTTTCACTATTGTTGTCCATTTGTATGAAATGTTAAGGTTGAGGGGGGATTCTATTTTTCTCAATTTTAAAAACAATTTCCAGATTTCCAGCTGAAGAGACGCTGTTTTTGGTAAAATTCAGGATAGCTAAAAGGAAGACCACTGCACCCACAAATACCACCATGAACCACCACAAAGCTGAAATAGATGGTTGAGTGGGATGTGTACTGCCTACTTGCACATTATGGCACCTCCTAGTGTGCCTTTCTACACTGGTGACAGGTTGACACCCCAATCTCTGTTTCATCCAACATCTCCCCTGCTGCTTCTTCCAGTTTCCACAGTGCTCCTCTTCAATCAAGGGATGGCCACTTATGATGTAATTCTTGCAAATTACATTATTCCTTGCATCTGATTCTATTCCCTGTGAGCAAAACTGCCAGGGGTGTGGGGCAATTATTTCTTTGGCAAAAGAGATTTTAAACATCTCTTTGGCCAAAAACCTCTAGCCTTTTTTTTAACTCTGGGACTTTAGTTCCATTCAGTTTTGCTTCCCAATTGATTCCAATGAAAATCCGGTATGTCCCCATTTTCCACCCCTTATAAACAATAAAAAAGCAGTTTCAGAAATAATACTTTGACAAGGTTTACAAAGGCTTTTAAAAATAATCCAAGCCACTTTGTTAAAATTGCACAGCAACTGTCTGCATTGGAAAGCCCATAAACTTGTGCTGAGGCTCTTCTGGGGCCACTTTCTTTTAAACTCCTTGAAGCAACAATGTGTACAGCCACTGACATGACCTTTTAAATCTTTTCTCCTATGATTGTTTTTTTGTAGAGGATATTTTTAGGACCGTCCCATAGGCTTGATCCATTACCTGGTCTCAGATGGCAACCAAGCAGTGTTATAGAAATGCTGATTTTGAACAGTGTGAGAGGCTTTTATGGTTTTGGGAATATGGGTACCAAGTAGAGGGCTGTACAATATGGTTTTATTTGTCTTTAAGTAGCCGACTACAACAGGGCTTTAACTAATGACATTCCAGCACATTTATATTGCATTAAGAGAAAAAGGACTCCAAACAAGTCACTTTCACCAATGTCTCTCACCCTCCATGACTATATCGTTGTGAAGCACAGTTCTATGCAACTTTTTCTAAATGTAACATAATTGAATGTTAAATGCAATAAAACAAAATCTCTAGGCCAACATTCACATAACAAGTGATCAAAATAGGATATAAGGTTTTGTCAAAGGAGAGTTTGCTTGTTAACCGTTTGCCGACTGCGCTATAGCCGAATGACGGCTGCAGCGCGGTCGGATAACTCTGGGAGGGCGTACTATGATGTTCTCCCAAAATACCGCTCTCGCGTGCCCCCTGGGATCACAGATCATGGTAAATGGCCGCTGGTAGTGGCCATTTACCACGTCATCGCTCATCGTCAAATAACAGAGCGATCACTTGTAAACAAACCGGCATCACGTCCGGTTCCTCTCTCCCCTCCCCGTACTTATTGGTACAGTGCGAGGGGAGAGATCAGTGGCAGCAGCACTGTGGGCTGGATGTGTAGTGCCCACAGCGTTGATATGTGCCCTTTTCAGCCATCCATACTCAGCATACCCATCCATACTCATCCATCCATCCATGCTCAGCCATTCATACTCATCCATCCATCCATGCCCACTCATCCATACTCAGCATACTCATCAATCCATGCTCAGCCATCCATACTGAGCATACTCATCCATGCTCAGCATACTCATCCATCCATGCTCAGCATACCCATCCATCCATCCATGCTCAGCATACCCATCCATCCATCCATGCTCAGCCATCCATACTGAGCATACTCATCCATGCTCAGCATACTCATCCATCCATGCTCAGCATACCCATCCATCCATCCATGCTCAGCATACTCATCCATCCATCCATGCTCAGCCATCCATCCATCCTCAGCAATACTCATCCATCCATCCATCCATGCTCACCCATCCCATCCACCCCCATCCATAATTAGCCATACCAATCCATACTCAGCCCTACCCAGCCGTACCCAGCTGTACTCAACCGTACTCATTTGTACCCAGCCATACCCAGCCGTACCCAGCCATCCCATCTATACCAAGCCATACTCAGCCATACTCATTCATGCTCAGTCATCCCCATTCATGCTCATCCATGCCACATCAGTTATCAACCATGCCACATCCATGCCACTACAGTGCCTCACAAAAGTGTAATAGGTAGTCAAATTAGATTTGAATCTTATGTCCCTAGAACACCTGACAGTGCTCCCTGCATGTTGGTCCTCTATATGTGGCCACGCTGTGGAAAAGTCTCACACATGTGGTATCGCCGTACTCAGGAGAAGTAGGAGAATCTATTTTGGGGTGTAATTTTTGGTAGGTACATGCTATGTGTTAGAAACATTGTGTAAATAGACGTTGTGTAAAAAAAAAAAGTGTTTTCATTTTCTTTACACATTTTTCAAAAACTTGTAGAAAAAAAATGACATTTTCAAAAGACTCATTATGCCTCATAGATGCCTCATTGGGTTGTTTTCTTTCCAAAATGGGGTAATTTTTGGGGCGTTTCCATTGTCCTGGTTCTCCAGGGCCTTCAAAAGTGTAAGAGGTAGTCAAGAAATTATAT
Organism: Lithobates clamitans; assembly: GCA_037952925.1. Lineage (NCBI taxonomy): Eukaryota > Metazoa > Chordata > Amphibia > Anura > Ranidae > Lithobates > Lithobates clamitans. Next base: position 618,452 of record JBBGZY010000125.1, on the reverse strand, counting down.
GTGTAATTTATGCTCCAAGGACGCCGGATGGCGCTCCGTGTATGTTGGGCCTGTGTATGTGGCCACATTGTGTAAAAGTCTCAGACATGTGGTATTGCCATACTCAGGAGGAATAGTAGAATGTGTTTTGGGGTGTAATTTGTGCTAAGCATATGCTGTGGGTGAGCAATAACCTGCTAATATAACAATTTTGTGGAAAAAAAAAATCTTGATTTTGCAAAGAATTGTGGGAAAAAACTTCAAAAACCTCACCATGCCGCTTACTAAATACCTTGGAATGTCTACTTTCCAAAATTTGGGTTATTTTTACCAAAGATATGTAGCGGTATAAATTTTGGCCAAAATATATGAAGAAAAATTACTAATTTGCAAAATTTTATAACAAAAACAAAGAAAAATGCATTTTTTTTTTACAGAATTTTCGGTCTTTTTTCTTTTATAGCGCAAAAAATAAAAACCCCAGCGGTGATTAAATACCACCAAAAGAAAGCTCTATTTGTGTGAAAAAAGGGACACAAATTTCATATAGATACAGTGTTGCATGACTGAGTGATTGTCATTCAAAATGTGAGAGCACCGAAAGCTGAAAATTGGTCTGGTTAGGAAGGGGGTTTAAGTGCCCAGGGGGTAAGTGGTTAAAGCCGTTGACCTTCCAGACCAGGAGTGGGCTGAAGATGTGGAACATTATTCCCAAGTAATTTAAACATATTTAAGTAAATTCCCCAGTAATTTATACATACATAAGTAAACTAATAGTCCGTTTTCTTGTTAAAAACAAAACAAAACAACAGTCCGTACTTTAATTGTATGTTCTTTCTGTGTTACTGAAGTAGATCAATATAGTGTTTTGATAACTGGCCCCATCTTACTTGGTGCCATTATAACAGTTAATAGGGCAATGCGCAGATATATCGATACACAATGCTTTACCTTTACATCAGATGTGTCTCTTTGGCAGTTTCTCCACGATCTTGCCACAGCAGAGAATGTTCGATCCGGATGGTCAAACTTGGCTTCGTTGGCGTTAAGAAAAAATGTAGTGAAAGGTTCCTATTTAAAAAAAAAAAAAAATTAAATAATTACGTGAATGGTGGGAGGATATAATCCAATGGAAATTTCTGTGTATGTTTTTGACTTATGTTTTTTTTTTTCTTTCGAAAATTGAATTTATTGGATTTTGAGAAAAAAAGACATAGGTTACCTCGCATAGTTTACTAAACCCAGCCTAAGTATGTAAAGAGAATTCACGCATTACATGTTCCTCTTTTCGGTAACACACTGATCATCTATCTGTAGTACCAAAATAAAGGTTATGGAGTGCGTTGAGCCGCTGAACCTTTTTGCTGCTGCACAGAATAGGATTTCTAAGAAGGATCTAGGGCACCTTGAAAATAGGTAAGTGCTACAGGTTTGGGGCTGTGATTCTGTATTGCACACAGCTAGTTGGTGGGAAATCAGAATAGGGAGATCCATGCCCGCTAGATTTCACCAGTGTCCAAGGGCTTATTCCACTGTCTGATTACTATACCAAGTACGTATCCTCTTATAGGGACTTTTATTGGCAACCAGAAAAAAAATCAAACTCTACAATATATAAAATCATACATATTTATTAAAATTTCTAAATCATCTGAAAGATAAGATCATAAAAATTTACAATATATGCATTTATATATTTTATACATTTTTTTGTATATTTTGAATTTTCTTTCTTTATTAATAAAAACCTCTTTGCATTTATACATTTTAGTATATTTGGATTTTTCTTTCTTTACTGAATAAAAACCTCTTGGATTTATATATTTTTTCATATATTTAGAAGTTTTTTTCTTTTTTGTTAAAAAACTCTTATGCCCTGTACACACGGTAGGACATTGATCGGACATTCCGACAACAAAATCCTAGGATTTTTTCCAACGGATGTTGGCTCAAACTTGTCTTGCATACACACGGTCACACAAAGTTGTCGGAAAATCCGATCATTCTGAACGCGGTGACATAAAACACGTACGCCCGGACTATAAACGGGGCAGTAGCCAATAGCTTTCATCTCTTTATTTATTCTGAGCATGCGTGGCACTTTGTGTGTGAGATTTGTGTACACACGATCGGAAATTCCGACAGCGGATTTTGCTGTCGGAAAATTTTATAGCCTGCTCTCAAACTTTGTGTGTCGGAAAATCCGATGGAAAATGTGTGATGGAGCCTACACACGGTCGGAATTTCCAACAACAAGGTCCTATCACACATTTTCCGTCGGAAGATCCGACAGTGTGTACGGGGCATTAGTACTTTCTGATTACTGGCAGCACAAGCTTTTAAAAGACAATGAGTTGCAGGTGGGCTTACACAAGAATCTGAATGTTTTTATCTTCTAACCAAAATCCAAATAAAACTTTTTTTATAGCAACAAAAAGAAAAAAGGGTTTCTTTTCCTTTCTCATTCTATCCATAACTAAAAACAAATCAGAGAGGGGAAGTCAAACACAAGCAAAGTACAGCTATATAAGGAAGCAACTATAACTATTTGATATGTAAGCTTTTATAGAAATCAGAATGTTCCAGTGCTTGCATAGGCTCAATCGTGACTGGTTTTCCCTAAAATAAAAACCTTATACCTTTACCAATTTATATCAAAATATAAAAAACACACATTTCACGATCTCCTCTACTTGTATCAAAACTGCAATGTTAAATTTTCACAGAACAAAACCTATCACTGAAATTGTGGCAATACAGAAAATAAGTTTATATTCTGTAATGCCATATATTCTCTTATAATGACTTAAGAGTTCATATGGAAAACACTGCCTACAGCATAGCAAAAAAAAAACTTTAATAAAAGCAGTAGATTTTCACCCTAAGTCAGCAATCAGAGTTGCAAGCACGCCAATTATGTTAAAGCAGTTGTATGGCTCCACAGCTTGCCTTTGCCCACAGTTGGTGGTAGATTATACCAGCATGCTGCCTATATGATCTGCTTACATGGCTTTTAAATAATAAATTATATTTACTTAAACATGCACAGTGGGCAACAGTCAAGTAATAACTTACGCTAAAATTGCATACTCAAGCATTACAATATGAAGAGGCGAAGTAGCCTCTAAAATTCATGAATATCAGATATTGTGTTTGTAGGTTTCATAAACCTGCACACAAATGTGCTACAGAATTACAGTATAAAAAATAATAGCTATCTTATATTCACCCATGGGCTGAGATTCTGAAATAAACCACAGCATCTATACATCTATGTGCGTGGCTAAAATTGTTCTAAGCCCAATAGACCAATATTGTCACATACAACAATGCTGCCTTTCTCAACCTTTTTAACCAGGAGGAATCCTTGAAATAGCTTTTAAGGCCCCTTTCACACGATCTGACCGTTCAGGTCCGCCTGTCAGTTTTGACGGCGGACCTGAACGGGCGCTCCATGTTAGCCTATGGAGCGACGGATGTCAGTGGAGACATGCCCGCTGACATCCGACCCCGTCCGATCCGTTAAAAGCAGATGGATGGCCCTACGTCCGGATCCGTTGCTGGCGGATCGGGTGAGATCTGATAAAAACGGACATGCTGTCCGTTTTCATCCGATCCCTCCATAGGCAGCAGCGGCGCCTGACAAGCCCCTCCCCGCTCAGTGACCAGATTGGGACCTGTCATCCGCCGGCTCAGCGGAGATCAACAGAGAGATCTCCCGCTGAGCCGGCGGACCGAGGCAGGCTCCGTGAAAACGGAGTCTACCTCGTGTGAATGAGGCCTTAGTCTCAGGGAACTACTGCCAATAATTCCTATATCTACAGCTTACGCTATATTAGTTTGATGGTCAATTAGAAGAGTGTTGCTTACATTTAGGATCAGTAGATGAATTACAGATAGCTGAAAAAGATCATTGGTGGTGGTTACTTATCTGAGAGGAAGAAATTGCGCATCGCTCAATGAACCCTTAACAATATCTGAAGGAGCCCCACGGTTGCAGGAAACACTGGTTGAGAAAACCTGTACTAATAGGCTGAGGTAGAGGAAAAGCTTCAAAACCCATGAATCTGTGCAGAACTTGTGCAGAAATAAACACAGTGGCTGCCATTGCTATCTTTTTTAAGGTGTGGGTTCCAAGGCTGTGTTCCTGATCATGACTTTAAAGTGGTTATAAAGCCCCAAGGTTTTTTACCTTAATGCATTCTATGCATTAAGTTGGAAAACCTGTGCTACAGCTCCCACCCACCAGACCCCCCATTTTCCTTACCTAAACCTAAATCCGATCCAGTGATGTGCATGAGCGCAGCGGCTGCAGCCGCCGTCTCTCTCCTCAATGAACAGATGGCTCCTGCTGCTGTCAAACAAATACAGTTACACGGGAGCGGGGTCGGGTCGAGTCCCGCTGTCTATTTTAATGGAAACAGCAGTGGAACTCAGGAGCAAGCCTGCAGGGGTGCCCCTATGAAAAGCTGCTTTCCATGGGGGCACCCGATGAAAAAAAGAGCCAGGAGCGCTGGCCAAACACCCAAGAAGAGGAAGATAGGAGCTGCTCTGTGCAAAACAATTGCACAGAGCAGGTAAGTATAGGCATGTTTGTTATTTTTATGAAAAAAAAAAGGAGAGTTTACAACCCCTTTAATATCTAGTAAATGGAGGTTCTTAATTCTCACCTCCGTATATTTGGTTAATTTCATTGACCCACCAGGCCAAAACAAAGAGATGACAAGGACGCAGCTTCTGGCCTTATAAGTTGTATCTTTAAATAGGATGACATTTACTCCAAGTGAACCACACTCAATTTAGACTGCACAGTGCTGCCTAACAGGCCGGTTGACAAGAACAGAAAGTAAACCAGAGTAGTAATACAGTTTAATGAACGCACTTCAGTGTTCAATCACCTGGCTAGGAGTGGATTAGTAACGAAGCTGTAGTGCTTAACTTCAGCTGAGAAATGTGAGGTCAATGAACTGTTAATGTTGCCTACCAGTGATGCCTGAATCACAAGGATTACTGGACAGAATGAAAAAAAAATCCTAATAAAAAAGTAGTTCAAAGATACAGTATAATTTTGTTGTATATTAAGCTGATCACTTCAAGTTCATCTTTAACATTTACTATGCAGACTAGTACAGCCCATACTTTATCGCAAGCACTATCCTGCAGCAAAATATTGCTCTCCACAATAATACGTTTACAATAGAGATCAGTGTTGAAAATGCCTCTTGAATTTAGGCAGCTTTCTGTGAGCCTCATCAAGAGTTCCTTTATATAAGCTAACTGGTGCTCTAGGTTTAGTGGCCCTTTAAACTTCATGACCTTGTTATTTCTGCACACTGTATAACTTTTATGGCTCGCAAACATAACAGCTGCGACATTTACTCTGAATTCCAAATATTACTAATAACACCAACATAAACATGCATATTTTATGTTCACCATCAGTAATGGCCAGATAAACCTAAGCTTCTTTAAATATACTAGCAGATTGAGGAGTGATGTGGCTTTGGTACAATGCTGTTTTTGGCTTGCATGCCGAATTCATAATGAGCTTGGGGTCACCTAGTTTGCCCCAGGGGCCCTAATAGCCTGTATCCCATACAAATAAACTTTTATTATGGAACTGGATGGTATTTTTCTTTGGGAACATTTGGATAAAGTTACAAGAGAACGTGGGAAAGCTAGCAGCCCATGTACCTGCTCACCTTGTCAAGTAACAGAGAGGTACAGTCCGACAGATTGTGTACATTTATGTGCTGTGAAACCGATAGGCAATCCCAATCCACAGAAACATAGTATTGGGCTATGATTGACACAGAGGCTTCCATGTCTTCAGAAAAGTTTTATCCAGACTTCAAAAGCCCACTAGAAATTATTGATGCTTCTTTTAGGATATCTGGGGCACACTTTTTAAAGCGGTAGTAAACCACAGTTGGTTTAAAAAAAAAAGTCCCTGCAAGGCAATGTCATAATGTGCTAGTATACATTGCATACTAGCACCTTATGAAAAACTTCTCTTAGAAGCCGTGCTGTCACCACTGAGAGGGCTTGCATCTTCCACAGGTCTTACTTCCAGGTTCACGGCCTCTGGCTACATGAATGGCCAGGGGTGCCTTGATGTCACTCCTGCTGCTTGCACTCTAAATATTTCCTAAAATTGCACTGTTTAGGAGATATTCACAATACCTACAGGTAAGCCTTATTATAGGCTTACCTGTAGGTATAAGTGGTATAATAGAGTTTACTACCACTTTAAGTTACTCTTTTAAGGTTTACAGAAAATATATTTTTGATGCGACCGTTTCCCTTTTTACTTTGCATTACAACAAAGAAATTATAAAGAGTGCAAAAACAAAATAAAGTTAACCAAATTTACAAAACAACTTAGTAGCAATCCCTCCCCACCCCTTTCCCATCTTAATGGCACTCTCTGCAGGGTCTGATAAGGTATATCTTCCACAAAGCATATGTATTAAAAAGAGCAGATCTCGCGTTTAACTGCTTCCCATCCAGCTACTAAATACTGTATATATGGCTGGGCAGGACAAGCGTCGTTCTGGGATAATGTAACTGTACATCCACCCACTTTCCATGGTCGTGCATGGCGCGATCTGTGATAACTGTGCCCCTAGCTTTTTGGATAGTGCATCACTGATTGCTAAAGGACCGCTGTGATTGGCCCCTGTACCATGTGATGGCTGTGCCCAATCACAGCCATCACAAAATGTAAACAGCAGGCTGTCAGGGAACTGCGAGTTGGACACCCACAGAGCACCAGTGCATCACCAACATTTGTCATAGTGTCAGCAGTGCAACACCAACATCTGTCATCGTGTCAGCAGTGCAACACCAACACCTGTCAGTGTCAGCAGTGCAGCACCAACATCTGTCATAGTGTCAGCAGTGCAGCACCAACATCTGTCATAGTGTCAGCAGCGCAACACCAACATCTGTCAGTGTCAGCAGTGCAGCACCAACATCTGTCATAGTGTCAGTAGTGCAGCACCAACATCTTTCATAGTGTCAGCAGTGCAGCACCAACATCTGTCATAGTGTCAGCAGTGCAGCACCAACATCTGTCATAGTGTCAGCAGTGCAGCACCAACCACTGTCATAGTGTCAGCAGTGCAGCACCAACATCTGTCATAGTGTCAGCAGTGCAGCACCAACATCTGTCATAGTGTCAGCAGTGCAGCACCAACATCTGTCATAGTGTCAGCAGTGCAGCACCAACATCTGTCATAGTGTCAGCAGTGCAGCACCAACATCTGTCATAGTGTCAGCAGTGCAGCATCAACATTTGTCATAGTGTCAGGAATGCAGCATCAATATGGAAATGCCAAACAATTGTACACCAGCAAGAAGGCATTCCAGATTCTGAGCATGACAGATGATAGTAGCGGAGGACTCTCACTGTCAGACTAAGATTCTGAAAATGAACCCGTGGAGGGCAGCAGTTCAGTAACAGATTCAGAGGAGGAAGATGTCCCAACAAAAAGAATCAGGCGATCTGAACAGCAACCACCAACAGCGCTGTACATCCTGGTGAAGTGGCAAGCACCATCAGTGCAGTACACCCAGATGATAGGCCAGGGGTTTCACATCAGCCAGAAAGAATTAGGGCCCATACTAGAGTCCCAAAAGCGCTTTGAAATCCTGTATGGCCTCCCTCTAATCCAGCACCACCTACAATCTGCCCATTTTCAGTGTGGCCAGACCCTCAAAAAGTAAATGAAAATTTACACCCGTTAATTTCTTTTTCACTGAAGATTTATTGAATTTAATTGTGGACCGGTACCAATCTTTATGCCCACCAACAGATTGCCAATAATCCAAATTGGTTTTATACCTGTCAATTTCAGTGGAAAGAATTGTCATAGTGGAAGAATTTAAAAAAATTCTTACACTGAATATAGGACTAACAAAAAAAGTACACTCCTACTGGTTCACACATCCCATTCCTCATATGCCAATCTATTCCTACATTATGTCTAGTAACAACAAACCCCTTCTCCCTTCTCCTTCCCCGAGGCAAACTGAGATCTCTGCTGTTTCTCCTCACCTCCCTTTTCCTCCTGGTGAAGCCGCCAGCACCTGTAGTGGAGCCTGGAGAACTGGCAGCATGTCCAGCCTGGTGCGGCAGGCAAGTCAGAAGAACGTAGCTGACAAACACGTCACCATAAAGCAAACCATGTGTACAAAGTCTGAGCCGGGAAGCATGACACCAGGGGTGGCCGGGGATCTACTCATACAGAGAGGGGGACATTCCGGATCGGGGAAATGAGGGGTCCAGGGATCTGTCCTGTCCATCCTACCTGGTGATTGCTGGCATAGACAGACCTTGCCCGTACACACCAGACTCTCAGCCCCAGTTCACACTAGAACGCGGTGCAGGAAACCCACCATCCATGTACAATTCCCGCAACACATTCAAATTGCATTGCCCTTGGAATCTGCAGTGGGTGTCAGTGCAATGGTAATGAGACCCCAAATGCTGGTCGCAAAGGCAGTGCATTTGCCTGCACTGGATCACATGGTACAAATGGACCATGCTATCTGGTTGCAGTGCGGTTCCAAAATAGGTGCTGCACAACTTTTGTGCAATGTGGCACAACTTGAGCCCATTCAAAATGAATGGAATCAAATCACACCACACTGAATCTCATGTAAATTATGGTGTGAATCGAGGCCAAGTGTACCTGCCACATCTGTGTAGTGATGGCTGTCATAGATCTGGATGTGTCAGTGATGACAGAAAACTGCATTGAATAATCACAAATCTGAAATCAGGGGTGGAGCCGAGGGGGGGGCAAAGTGATTTATGTGGTTTTGCCTAGGGCAGTGATGGCAAACCTTGGCACCCCAGATATTTTGGAACTACATTTCCTATGATGCTCATGCACTCTGCAGTGTAGCTGAGCATTATGGGAAGTATAGTTCCAAAACATCTGGGATGCCAAGGTTCACCATCACTGGCCTAGGGTGTCAAAAATCCTTGCGCCAGCCCTGCCTACATGAGGTCACTTCTCAGAAAAAACTAGCTGAGGTCTGATTATGGAATATAAAAATCTTAGCTCTCCATGATCCAGTGATGTTCCTGCATAAGGTATGCTGCCTGAAAGCTCAGAGCGAGGAACGTGTAGACAAAGATACATACTTTTTATGAAAGCTCATCAATCAATGATGATAAATGTTCACAAAAATTAGTATGAAGCTTTGACAAGTTTTACGTGGAAGTAAAATTATTTAACACTAGCATGTATTAAAATGATTAAGTGTTGCTTTCATGCCATTGTACCTACACATATCTAGAATCTTTAACACTACAAATTTGTAAAATATGTGTTCCTAATCTCTGAAACATTTTCATTTCTCCATTAAGCGCAGTGGCTGTAAATGAATATTTTCTTACATAGATGTGTCAATCAAGCAAGTATTACTCAGAATATTTTACATTTTCAAGTCACTCTGGTATTTGATTTCACCGATAGCCTTTTAAGATTCTGTGAGAAGTGAGCAGACACCTGACAGCTTAAATGTATTCACAATTAGAGGCAGCGAGGTGATCACTGTTAAGCTAAAACTGCATGGTGCATTCTGTTACATTCTTGACTGAAGTGACTAAGCAAGCTGGAGGGGACAGGGGAGCTAAACAAAAACACAGAATTAAATGAGGTCACATTTAGGACATACAGTGGGGACAGAAAGTATTCAGACCCCCTTAAATTTTTCACTCTTTGTTATATTGCAGCCATTTGCTAAAATCATTTAAGTTCATTTTTGTTCCTCATTAATGTACACACAGCACCCCATATTGTCAGAAAAACACAGAATTGTTGACATTTTTGCAGATTTATTCAAAAAGAAAAACTGAAACATCACATGGTCCTAAGTAAGGGTATTCAGACACTTTGCTCAGTATTTAGTAGAAGCACCCTTTTGATCTAATACAGCCAAGAGTCTTTTTGGGAAAGATGCAACAAGTTTTTCACACCTGGATTTGGGGATCCTCTGCCATTCCTCCTTGCAGATCCTCTCCAGTTCTGTCAGGTTGGATGGTAAACGTTGGTGGACAGTCATTTTTAGGTCTCTCCAGAGATGCTCAATTGGGTTTAAGTCAGGGCTCTGGCTGGGCCATTCAAGAACAGTCATGGAGTTGTTGTGAAGCCATTCCTTCATTATGTTAGCTGTGTGCTTAGGGTCATTGTCTTGTTGGAAGGTAAACCTTCAGCCCAGTCTGAGGTCCTGAGCACTCTGGAGAAGGTTTTCGTCCAGGATATCCCTGTACCGCTTAGAATTAAGGCCAAAAAGTTCTATCTTGGTCTCATCAGACCAGAGAATGTTATTTCTCACCATCTTGGAGTCCGTCAGGTGTTTCTTAGCAAACTCCATGGAGGCTTTCATGTGTCTTGCACTGAGGAGAGGCTTCCGTTGGGCCACTCTGCCATAAAGCCCCGACTGGTGGAGGGCTGCAGTGATGGTTGACTTTCTACAACTTTCTCCCATCTCCCGACTTCATCTCTGGAGCTCAGCCACAGTGATCTTTGGGTTCTTCTTTACCTCTCTCACCAAGGCTCTTCTCCCCCGATAGCTCAGTTTGGCCGGACGGCCAAAGGATTATGGAGGCCACTGTGCTCTTAGGAACCTTAAGTGCAGCAGAGTTTTTTTGTAACCTTGGCCAGATCTGTGCCTTGCCACAATTCTGTTTCCAGGTGTGAAAAACTTGTTGCATCTTTCCCAAAAAGACTCATGGCTGTATTCGATCAAAAGGGTGCTTCTACTAAATACTGAGCAAAGGGTCTGAATACTTAGGACCATGTGATATTTCAGTTTTTCTTTTTTTAATAAATCTGCAAAAATGTCAACAATTCTGTGTTTTTCTGTCAATATGGGGTGCTGTGTGTACATTAATGAGGAAAAAAAATTAACTTAAATGATTTTAGCAAATGGCTGCAATATAACAAAGAGTGAAAAATTTAAGGGGGTCTGGATACTTTCCGTCCCCACTGTATATATTTTTTTTTCTTATTTTACTTTTTATTTTTATACTGTCCTTTTAATTTTTTTTGGATCACTTTTATTCCTATTACAAGGAATGTAAACATTGCTTGTAATAGAAATAAGGAATACAGGTTCTGATGGAGAGATCAGGGGTCAAAAAGACCCCAAACCTCTCCATTACTTTTAAAAGCAAAATATAAAAAAAAAAAAAAGAAAAGTTTTTGATATTTTGAGCCTGGACCGGAAGTGACGTCATGATGTTGCTCCGGTCCTCTGAGGCCATAGAGGCGATCAAAGACAATCTACTCTTTGATCACCTCAGGGACCAGCTGGCCACAACGTCAAATCATTTCTTGGGCGAGCAGGCGGAAACAGTGAGCCCAAGAGACATCGGCAAGTGGCAGAGGGGAGGGGGGCGTCCCCTCCCGCTGCTTCTGAAAGCGCCCCAGTGGCTCAAGAGCTGCTGAGACCACTTTCATGGGAAAGCCAGCTGCTGGCTGAAGAAAAGATACCGGGATTATGGCTAGTATCTTCAACCATAAATCTGGTATACAACCATAAATGTGGTAAACCACTTACTCTATCATTTTGGATAGAGAAAGGGAAAGTTATCTTTCTAAAAACTGGTAAAATTTAGAGTGCTGGATATAACACTGTTAGATGAGGTAGTAGATACACTATATTCTCAGAACATTCCTGGAAGTTCAGATCATTAGTTTACATTAGATTCCTCAGTGAAGCTAGCCAGAAATAATTCACTCATATTCATCCAAATTAGCATGTATTTGAACAAAAAAATATATATATATACTTACGATTCGAACAAGCCAACATAGTGTGAAGGTGGAGGTGGAGTAATGTGTATTGTAATGGTAGGGTGGGGTCTGGTCATCCTCCCACGTCTCATAGCGCTCTGCATAAAACACTGCTCTCTTTGGATTCAAAGCACCAATAGGCTATAAAAACAGAGAACAATTGTTATGTTAGATTTATAAAATGTTTTTACAAAATGTATGAACAACAGAGAGAGTCCACCTTACGTTATAAGAGTTTTATAAAATCTACCAAAGTCATGCTTTGGAATCTCCTTCTAATGTGTCCATATTTGTGCTTCAACTAAGGGACATATTAACCTGCGATGTTGCTACAGTGATCAACCTAACAGCGCAGCAAGCTGTATAGGGTGAATGTTAGGCTGAAAGCTGGAGGAATTTGTCAGGCAGGCTGGGTCCCAAGGGTCATTTTAAATGCATAATTCCCATGTTTGACTGGAGTATATCTTTACAACGCACATGATTCTGACACGCTGGAATCACAGACTTCACAAAAGCATGACAATAATACCTCAAGCTCTGACTCATTAACAATTATGTAGCCTTTTTAGGAAACATACCAGCAATCCTAAGAGGAAAATGCAAGAAAACACACTTTGATATCTGATTACAGCAATTACTTTTCAGATGCTGTCAAAGGAGTGTTGACACCTGACAACGTCAACTAAGAGTGTCAGAAAATGTAGCAATACTGTGGTGTGTAATCAAACAACCGAATCTAACAAGCTCAAAACCTGCTATTGAAGCATTGACATACAGGACACATGACAGCAGGGGTCCTAAACTGGTGGCCCTCCTGCTGTTGAGAAACTACAAGTCCCATGAGGCATTGCAAGGCTGACAGTTACAAGCATGACTCCCACAGGCAGAGGCATGATGGAACTTGTAGATTTGCAACAGCTGGAGGGCCACCAGTTTGAGACCCCTGCATTACAGCAAGCCAAATAACACCCCGATCTGCTCCATAGGTAGCTTTATGGAGCCCATAGTATGCTTTGAACAAATGGAGGGGCAATTAGGCTCCATTCACACCTCACAGTTTGCTTTTGAGCGTTTCTGCAATGCTTTTTGCGTTTTCTTAATGTGATTTTACTGCATTTTGCATGTTTTATGCTTTTTTGGCAAATTTGATGTTGGGCAGATTAAAAAAATACAAATCGCAGCAAAAACACAGATTTGCTTTTCTGTAGCTTCTCCAATGAAGTCTAACCAAAAATGCCAAAAAAAATGCATTGTTGTAAACGTGTTCTGTAGGAAACCATGTTAAAAATAATGTCCTGTGTTTCTGCAAAAAGCATGAAAAAAACGCATTGGTGTGAACCGAGCCATATCAAGGGTCCAAATGCAATACATGCCACTTCGGTATTAAATAAGTCTTTAGTGGTTTATTTTTTTCTGTTGTCTTTGTAAAAGCAGGTTCACTGGTTTAATACACCAGGTTGAATGTGTCAGATTTCCCAATAAATTGCTAAGCAATCTCCAACCATCTTAACCATTCTTACAGCCTTCTATTAAAATACACATCTAGCTGGGTGTTAAGGCGGGCAACAGACGGATGGAAACTCGGCTGGTTCAGCAGGAACTGACCAAATTTCAATCCGTCTATGGGCAGGCTGGTTGTACTGAAGTCGATCCATCCATCAACTTCAGAAGAACTAGCCTGTTAAGTTTTTTTCACCCGAGCTACAGCCGCCAGCAGTGGTTATTGTATTCTGCTGGTGGGGAAGGCTACCCAAGCTCTCCACCAGCAGAACACAATACAGCTGCGGGAGGGATTCCCCCATCAACACAGTCAGTGTTGATGGAGGAATCCTGTGGTTGAAGGAAAGAAAATCACATAATGTATAGCCTGCCTTAGTTGCTTCGCGTCTTATTATTATTATTATATTATACGAGATTTATATAGCGCCAACAGTTTACTCAGCGCTTTACAATGTATAAGGGGGACAACACAATTACAGTACAATACAAAAGGTACAGGAGGGCCCTGCTCGTAGAGCTTACATTCTAAAAGGGAGGGGGTGGTGGTACAAAAGGTAATAGCTGCAAAGAATGATTTGATGGGGGTGGCTCAGGGACAGTTATGTGGGTGTGGGATAGGCTTCCCTGAATAAATGAGTTTTCAAGGATCTCCTAAAGGTGGACAGGGTAGGGGCTGATCGGACATACTGGGGCAGGGAATTCCAGAGGATGGGAGAGGCTCTGGAGAAGTCCTGAAGGCGAGCATGGGAGGAGGTAACAAGGGAGCTAGAGAGCAGGAGGTCCTGGGAGGAGCGGAGGGGGCGATTTGGGTGATATCTGCAGATGAGGTTGGTGATGTAGATGGGGGCGATGTTGTGAATGGCCTTGTATGTTATGGTTAGCATTTTGAATTTTACACGGTGGGGTAGGGGAAGCCAGTGAAGGGATTGGCAGAGAGGAGCAGCAGTCACGGATCGATTAGTGAGGTGTATTAGTCTAGCAGCAGCATTCATAATAGACTGAAGGGGGGATAGCCTGCTTAAGGGTAGGCCATTAAGGAGAGAGTTGCAGTAGTCGAGGCGGGAAATAATCAAAGAGTGAATAAGTTGTTTTGTAGTGTCATTAGTCAGAAAGGGTCGAATTTTGGAGATGTTGCGGAGGTTAAGGCGGCAGGATTTAGCCAGTGATTGGATATGGGGGCTGAAGGAGAGGTCAGAGTCAAGGATTACACCCAGGACTCTGGCATGTGTGGAGGGACCAATGGTTGTGTTGTTGATATTAATGGTGAAGTCACAGGAGGGGGACCGTGAAGGAGGAAATATAACAAGCTCAGTTTTAGAAAGATTAAGTTTGAGGAAGTGGTGTGACATCCATACCGATATGTCATTCAGCAAGTTTGAGATCCGTGAGGAGATAGTGGGGGTGAATTGGGGAGTGGAGAGATAGATCTGTGTGTCATCGGCATAGAGATGGTATTGGAAGCCATGGGAGGTGATCAACTGGCCCAGGGAAGAGGTATAGAGTGAGAAAAGGAGAGGCCCAAGGACAGAGCCTTGGGGTACCCCAACAGAAAGAGGAAGGGGAGCGGAGGAGGTGGAGTTGTAAGTGACGCTGAAAGTGCGCTGAGATAGGTAGGAGGAGAACCAGGATAATGCAGAATCACGGAGGCCAAGGGAGTGTAATTTGCTGAGGAGCAGCAGGTGGTCAACTGTGTCAAAGGCAGCAGAGAGGTCTAAAAGTATGAGTATGGAGTAGTGGCCATTGGTTTTGGCAGTTATTAGGTCATTGGTGATTTTTAGTAGGGCAGTTTCAGTCGAATGTTGTAGGCGGAAGCCAGACTGTAGGGGGTCGAGAAGGTTGTTGTCCGTGAGGTAGCGACTCATTTGGTCATGAACAAGGCGTTCGATGAGCTTGGAGGCAAACGGGAGAAGGGAGATAGGTCTTAAGTTATTCAAACAGGTGGGGTCTAGTGAGGGTTTTTTGAGTATGGGGGTAACCAGTGCATGTTTGAACGGGGAAGGAAAGGTGCCGGAGGAGAGGGAGAGGTTGAAGATGTGGGTTAGGGAGTTGAGGATAGAGTGGGAAGGTGGTCGCAGCAATTGAGAGGGGACAGGGTCCAGGGGACATGTAGTGAGGTGTGCCATGGAGAGGAGTTTATCAACTTCTTCTGTGGTAACTGGGCAAAAGGAGGAGAGTATTGAGTGTGGTGTTGGACCTGATATGTTGGGTAGGGGAGGAATTTTAATGCTGGATATCTCCTTGCGAATAGTGTTGATTTTGCTATTGAAGTGGTTGGCAATATGTTGAGCGGTAAGCAAGTTGGTGGGAGGGGGCAGTGGGGGGTGAAGTAAGGAATTAAGGGTAGAAAAGAGTTGACGAGGTTTGGATGAGAGGGTTTTGATGAGAGTGTTGTAATAGGTTTGTTTAGCAGTGTGGAGGCAGGAGTTGTATTTGAGAAGGACAGATTTGTAGAGGGTAAAGTCTTGCAGGGATTTAGATTTACGCCATGCTCGCTCAAGAGCGCGGCTGCGTCTCTTGAGACTTCTGGTGTCGTCTGTTTGCCAGGGTTGTGGCAGATGGGGCCTGGTTCTGCGTGTAGAAAGAGGAGCAAGTACGTCTAGGGAGGATGACAACGTGGTGTTGTAGATGGAAGTGGTTAGGTCTGGGCAGGACAGGGGTGCGATTTTGTCATAAAGGCCATCAGTAGCAGAGTGAAGAAGGGAAGGTTTGAGGTTGCGAAGGTTCCTGCGGGTAGTGGTTTGTGGGTTGGCAGCATGGGATATAGGAGACAAGGAGAGTGTGAAACGGATAAGGTTGTGATCAGAGAGAGGAAAGGGTGCGTTGGAGAGATTGCAGGGAGTGCAGCGATGGGAGAATACAAGGTCAAGAGTGTTGCCGTTGGAGTGAGTGGTGGTTTGTGTCCATTGTGTTAGGTTAAAAGAGGAGGTTAAGTTGAGTAGTTTAGAAGTGGTAGCATTATTAACATTGATTGGAATGTTAAAGTCACCTAGGATGATGGCAGGCACTTCAGATGAGAGAAAATAGGGTAGCCATGCAGAGAAGTCATCCAGAAAGCGTGACACTGGTCCAGGAGGCCGATAAATGACTGCGACCCTCAGACAAGCTGGAGAGAAAAGACGAATGCAGTGCATTTCGAAAGAGCAGGTGGAAAGAGAGGGAGGTGTGGGCAGTACCTGGAAGGTGCATTGTGGGGAGAGGAGAAGTCCGACACCACCTCCTTTTCGTCCACTGGGTCTGGTGGAGTGAGTCCAGAGAAGGCCACTGTGGGACAGTGCAGCTGAAGAGGTAGTATCAAATTCCTGGAGCCAGGTTTCAGTTATAGCAAATAGATCAAGGGATTTGGAGAGGAAAAGGTCATTGACAGAAACTAGTTTGTTGAAGACTGAGCGGGCATTCCAGAGGGCACATGAAAGAGGGGGGCTGACTTGTGGAATCAGGGGAATTGGGATGAGAAGGTTGAAGTTGCGACTACTGTTGGAGGAGGTAGAATGCCGATCTTGGCGTTGGAAATTGGGTGTGGGAGGGCCGGGGTTTGGTGCGATGTCCCCAGACATTAGGAGTAGTAGGAGGGTGAGGGTGGTAAGGCGGGAGTGGGATTTATAGGAGCGCAGATGCTGTGGTGGAATGGACGTGGTGATACTGTGTGGGCTTAGAATGAGCAGGAGGTGGTAAGTGGAGTAATATTGAGTGGGAAGAAGAGAGGGAGATATATAAAGGTTGGGGGCTGGAGAGGGGGGGTAAAGTAATGAGAGTTTGAGGAGAGAGGACGTTATAACAAAGATTAGTGTGAGCATTTTAGAGGGTGGGGACAGGCTAATAGAAGGAAGGCTGAGGAAATTTAGTGAATGAAGTGGAACTTCCTGCAAAATAGCTGTGGAACAATAATGTCTGTACTTACTTTTTTTGTAGCAGTGCCTTAGTCAAAGTGCCCGTGTCCAAGTGCCAAACACTTGTTGCCGGCGTGACACTTTTGGCCACAGGCAGTAGACACCAGTTGGGGGTTCATCAATGGTACGAACGATGTACGAAATAATGAGGGCTGCATGGTTAGCGCAGTGCAGTATGTGTGATAGGTGCAATGAGTGTAATTACTTGCAGTCTCCTCTTCTCCTCTGTTGTAGGTGCTTCAGTTCAGCATGACACTTTAAAAAATTGTAAAGACTGGTTTACAATTTTTTCAGTCCATCAGAGGCTCTATTCTTTATAAATGTGGTAAAATAAACTATTAGGAAATAGGCTACCATAACTGCCACACAAGGAAATGGTTCCAATTTTAGTATGCCGCTTCCCTACAAATAGCCTCCATATACTAACGCATATGTAATATGTTTGTGTATACCCATACAAAGTGAGCTCATATGATTATTATTTTTACAACAGACCATGGGGAACATTTTACTTATGCTTAGAATACAAAATGCATAAAAAAGGCACAATTTTTAAAAGCTAAGCTAGTTGCAAATGGCATAGGTTTATATCAAGGGGCCTCCCAACTACGGGGCCACATCCAACCGGCTATGAGCCTGCAACAACTCTGATGTGATAGGGGGACTTCTGATGTGAATGGAGGGACCAATGTGAAGGGGGAGGGGGGTTCTGATAGGAAAGGGTAGACTCTGATATGAATACTCTGATGTGATGGGGGCTTCCGATTCGAAAGGGAGACTCTGATGGAAGGGGCAGGGCGGGGAGGGTGGGGGCAGGGGCTCTGACGTGATGGAGAGACTTCTGATGTGAAAATATTTCTTAGAGCGTGTGTACTCATTTACATTTTAATCATTCTTTAATTCATTTATAAAATTCCTTTTTTATTTCAACCCACAAAAATGTGTAAAATATACAATGTGGCCCTTGTACTGAAAAGATTGAGGACTGCTAGTTTATATTCAACTAGGTACAGCACACAATGTAAAAAACTACAAATTTTGCCTTACTAAGCACACTGTACACCCAATAGCTCCCTTGCTGTCCTATGATACTGGTTAAAGTTCTTTAAAGCGGAGTTCCACCCAAAAATGGAACTTCCGCTTTAAGGGAAATGACCCCCTGACATCCCACATTTGGCATGGCATGTCATTTTTTTTGGGGGCGGTGGAGGGGGGAGCGGATACCCTCTTTTTAGAGGGTCCCATCTCCCACTTCCTCCTGCGCACCACGGCACCGGAAGGGAGATCCCCTCTCCCCCCTCCCTCTCGGCAATCATCTGGGACATGTCACAGGTCCCAGATGATTGCCCGGCCAGTCACGGCGCGCCGAGCGGCTTGCGCATGCACAGTGCATGCCCGGATGTGAAGCCACAGCCAGGCGCCCACAGTAACAATGCCGGCGCCACAGAGAGGAGGGGGAGAGGAGCGGGGCTTTGTTCCCCCGCATCGCTGGACCCTGGGGTAGGTGAGTGTCTGATTATTAAAAGTCAGCAGCTGCAGTATTTGTAGCTGCCGACTTTTATTTTTTTATTTTTTTTTAAGCAGAACTACGCTTTAAGTGTCTAAACAGATACCATTTTGTTTTAGATGGTGTTTATCAATTACTTATCAACAATCACAAAACTATACTCTTTGGATGATACAGTCATGCTTGAAGGTCAGTAAGTAAAGGCCATCTAAATTCCCTCTGGTCATGTCCTGCTCTCAAAGAGTAAAAGAGGTGGATTAGGGAGGATTAGGAGATAAAGAATCTGTGGCTGGGCTAGTTGCCCCAGGCCTGAAATTCTCACATCAGCCTTGGGACAGCTTGTGTGGAGACTGCCTTCAAACCAAATCAATATGCCTGCTGAAGTCTATCACCAGAATAACACATCTAATAGAAAGTGACTTTGGCTCACCCAGCATAGTTTGTAAAGCGCATTTAATGATGAAAACAGTTCATGCGGAATGGCTGATGTGTTCAGTGACACTAAGCAGCAATACTAATTGGTGAATTTGAAATCTACATTTTCTGAACTAACACTGGGACAACAGAGTATAGAATTATGAAACAGGGAGCACCCGGGGCTACTGGACCAAGTACAGTGAGATATTCAGGGACAGTTCTATTTAGGAAACTAGCTATAGACCTAGATAGTGGTAAAACCATCAACGTACACCGATCAGCCATAACTTTATGACTACTGACATGTAAAGTGAATAGGATTGATCATCTTGTTACAATGGCATTGGGATACATAATGCAGCAAGAAAACATGCTGTCCATGAAATTTATGTGTTGAAAGCAGAGAAAAAGAGTAATCTCAGTTTGCAGTGTATGGGACTGTGTAGCTGCAGACCAGTCAGGGTGTCCATGTTGACCTGTGTCCACAGCCAAAAATGCCTACAATGGGCACGAAAAAAAATCAGAAGTGGAGCAAAAGAACAATAAAAAAAAAAGATGGCCTGGTCTGATGAATCATGTTTTCTTATACATCATGGCTATGTGTACGTGTGTGTGTCGCTTAACTGGGGAAAAGATGGCACCAGGATGCAGTAAGGGAAGAATGTAAGCTTGTGGAGGCAGTGTGATGCTTTGGGCAATGTTCTGCTGGGAAACCTTGGTCCTGGTATTTATGTAGATGTTACCTGATACCTACCACCTACCTAAACAAGCTATTCCCTGATGGCAGTGGCCTCCTATCGCCCCCTCATCACCTTTCATACCTAACCTGAGTCCTATCTCAATCCAGCACCATGCCCGCCTGCAGCTGTGCTTGGCTGTGTTCCTCTCCTCACAAGCCTCAGCGGGAGCCATTGGCTCGCGCTGCAGTCAATCAAATCCTGTAAGGAGGGTTTGGGTATGTCTATGGACACACACAGCCTGGTTTGGGAGAAAGCCCACAGGTAGTGCCACTGTAGGATGCGGCTTCCTATGGTGGCACACCGAGAAGAGGAGGGTCAGGGCTGCTCTGTGTGATGCCATTGCACAGAGCAAGTATAAAAATGTTTATTTTAAAAAAATCAATTACAACTGCTATCAGTGCCGCATAATAGTGCCACCTCATCATTGCAAATCAGTGAAGGAGAAAAATTACTTATTTACAAAATTTACTGAAAGCTGAAAAATGGCATGGGCAGGAAGGGGTGAAAGTGTCCTGTATTGAGGTGGTTAAAATGTTTGCAGTAATTGTAAGTAAAGGACTTTTGGGAGATGTAGTTTTGGGGGGTATACCTACATATAGAAGAACTGAGCTCCCAGCAACTGAGTGTGTGAACAGGCTTCTGGGAGTCAAGACAGCAGCATTGTTTTGTGTGTGGAGGGGGACAGAGAGGGGTTCTGCAGTCCAGTAAGCAGGGTTGGCAACACTGGTTGGGATTTTAGTGCAGAAAAAGCACTGTGTTGTCAGCCCAAACATGAAGTTAGGTGCACACTGGATTTCTGAAGGATTGACAGGTATTTCTTGTGTACTAGCAGCATTTTAAAGTGATAAAACATGGAGGAATGTGCATGCACTGAGATATACTGTGATTTTTTTTTTAATGTTGCCCCAACATACAGAAAATATTTACATGAATAATTTGTTTAGTTTTGCCAAAATACATATTCATGTTAGATAAAATATACCCTATACTTCAAATTACAGTACAAAAAAAAAACTAAAACTGTACTCAGATTAGACCATCATTCCTATATAAATTATAATTTTGCTGCGGTGCGGACACGCAATGTCTTTACCAAATTAAACTTTGAAAAAGTTTTAGGAACTGAACTTCATGGCTGGCTGACTCACTGCTGTTCTTACTGAACATAATGATGAAATGAAAGAGCGTCTCATAGAGCTGCATTGGCTTTGCCAAAAGACTTCACACATCAATGCGCTCATTTGCATTATTACAGTAAGAAGCCTGCAGGCTTTATCACTTCCTGCAACACACTAATTTGAAGCATAATTGTTGTGCTTATCATCTCCTGCCATTCATACAGCCCAAGTATTAACAAATACGATTTCTGGTGCTCGGTGTAAATGGTGGGTGTGATGCCTCACACTCCCGTCACCGCAAGTAACAGTGAACTTTAATGAACCCATGTGCAAAAGAAAATGCCACTCAATCTGGCAAGAAGAAAGCGAGACACATGTACAACAGTTTCTGAAAATGATTATGTGATTGTTAGGATGGCTACATGTATCTTATATGTTCCCCAAGGAAAAGATCCATGTTTATTGCCAGAGATAGGACTGGAGATGCCTGGCATAAAGTTCCAGTATCCACTGTCAAAATCTTTATTTTCTATCATGGGGTAAACATGATTATACATTACTCACATTAGTTATTTTGAACCATAATAGTAAATTATAAAAATATACTATATTTTTTGTGTGTCAGAAAATTTCTAGTGGCACACCAGGGCTAATGTGTTTTGGAAACACGTTAGCCCTTTGTGCTGTAAACTCACCACATAGTCAATAAAAGATTTATATCCAAGGATGACACCTGGTTGCTGGCATCGCTATGTCGCATGGACCTTTGTACAGCAGTATTGTCAGTCTCAGGGGAGGGGAGTGTTAGACTAACAAATTTAGATGGACTTGACTAACAAATCAGAGCTGAACTCCAGCTCATACTGCATAAGTTGTTACAGCAAACAGTTGTTTTTCCTTTTGGGATAAAGGTTTTACATAAATTAAAAAAACAAACAAACTATCAAAGCTCCCATTTAAAAAAATGGCATGAAGAACACATAGTGCGTCACAGTAGTGTCCTCTGCCCCTTCACAGTAGTGTCCTCTGCCCCCTTCACAGTAGTGTCCTCTGCCCCCTTCACAGTAGTGTCCTCTGCCCCCTTCACAGTAATGTCCTCTGCCCCCTTCACAGTAGTGTCCTCTGCCCCCTTCACAGTAATGTCCTCTGCCCCCTTCACATCACCCTTCACAGTAATGTCCTCTGCCCCCTTCACATCACCCTTCACAGTAATGTTCTCTGCCCCTTCACATCACCCTCCACAGTAATGTCCTCTGCCCCCTTCACATCACCCTTCACAGTAATGTCCTCTGCCCCTTCACATCACCCTCCACAGTAGTGTCCTCTGCCCCCTTCACATCACCCTTCCACAGTTGTGTCCTCTGCCCCCTTCACATCACCCTTCCACAGTTGTGTCCTCTGCCCCTTCACATCACCCTTCCACAGTTGTGTCCTCTGCCCCCCTTCACATCACCCTCCCACAGTAGTGTCCTCTGCCCCCCTTCACATCACCCTCCCAAAGGAGTGACCTCTGCCCCCTTCACATCACCCTCCCACAGTAGTGTCCTCTGCCCCCTTCACATCATCCTCCCACAGTAGTGTCCTCTGCCCCCTTCACATCACCTTTTCACAGTAGTGTCCACTGCCCCCTTCACATCACCCTCCCAAAGGAGTGTCCTCTGCCCCCTTCACATCACCCTCCCAAAGGAGTGTCCTCTGCCCCCTTCACATCACCCTTTCACAGTAGTGTCCTCTGCCCCCTTCACATCACCCTTCCACAGTAGTGCTCTCTGCCCCCCTTCACATCACCCTTCCACAGTAGTGTCCTCTGCCCCCTTCAAATCACCCTACCACAGTAGTGTCCTCTGCCCCTTCACATAACCCTCCCAAAGGAGTGTCCTCAGTCCCCCTTCACATCACCCTCCCACAGTAGTGTCCTCTGCCCCCCTTCACATCACCCTTCCACAGTAGTGTCCTTTGCCCCCTTCATACCACCCCCACAGTAGTGTCCTTTGCCCCCCTTCACACCACCCCCTACAGTAGTGTCCTTTGCCCCCTTCACATCACCCTCCCACAGTAGTGTCCCTTGCCCCCTTCACATCACCCTCCCACAGTAGTGTCCTCAGCCCCCTTCACATCACCCTCCCACAGTAGTGTACTCTGCCTCCCTTCACATCATCCACCACAGTAGTGTCCTCTGCCCCCCTTCACATCACCCTTCACAGTAATGTCCTCTGCCCCCTTCACATCACCCTCCACAGTAGTGTCCTCTGCCCCTTCACATCACCCTCCCACAGTAATGTCCTCTGCCCCCTTCACATCACCCTTCCACAGTAGTGTCCTCTGCCCCTTCACAGTAATGTCCTCTGCCCCCTTCACATCACCCCCCACAGTAGTGTCCTCTGCCCCCTTCACATCACCCTTCCACAGTTGTGTCCTCTGCCCCCTTCACATCACCCTTCCACAGTTGTGTTCTCTGCCCCCTTCACATCACCCTTCCACAGTTGTGTCCTCTGCCCCTTCACATCACCCTTCCACAGTTGTGTCCTCTGCCCCCCTTCACATCACCCTCCCACAGTAGTGTCCTCTGCCCCCCTTCAAATCACCCTCCCAGAGGAGTGTTCTCTGCCCCCTTCACATCACCCCCCACAGTAGTGTCCCCTGCCCCCCTTCACATCATCCTCCCACAGTAGTGTCCTCAGTCCCCCTTCACATTACCCTCCCACAGTAATGTCCTCTGCCCCCTTCAAATCATCCTCCCACAAAAGTGTCCTCAGCCCCCCTTCACATCACCCTTCCACAGTAGTGTCCTCTGAACCCCTTCACATCACCCTTCCACAGTAGTGTCCTTTGCTCCCTTCCATCACCCTACGACAGTAGTGTCCTATGACCCCTTCACATCATACCCCACAGTAGTACCCTCTGCCCCCCTTCACATCACCCCCCACAGCAGTGTCCTCAGCCCCTTTCACACCATCCTCTCATCGTCCGACAGTAGTGTCCTCAGTTCCCCTTCATATCACCCTCCCACAGTAATGCCCTCTGCCCCCTTCACATCACCCTCCCAAAGGAGTGACCTCTGCCCCCTTCACATCACCCTCCCACAGTAGTGTCCTCTGCCCCTTCACATCATCCTCCCACAGTAGTGTCCTCTGCCCCCTTCACATCACCTTTTCACAGTAGTGTCCACTGCCCCCTTCACATCACCCTCCCAAAGGAGTGTCCCCTGCCCCCCTTCACATCATCCTCCCACAGTAGTGTCCTCAGTCCCCCTTCACATTACCCTCCCACAGTAATGTCCCCTGCCCCCTTCAAATCATCCTCCCACAAAAGTGTCCTCAGCCCCCCTTCACATCACCCTCCCACAGTAGTGTCCTCTGAACCCCTTCACATCACCCTTCCACAGTAGTGTCCTTTGCTCCCTTCCATCACCCTACGACAGTTGTGTCCTCTGCCCCCTTCACATCACCCTTCCACAGTTGTGTCCTCTGCCCCTTCACATCACCCTTCCACAGTTGTGTCCTCTGCCCCCCTTCACATCACCCTCCCACAGTAGTGTCCTCTGCCCCCCTTCACATCACCCTCCCAAAGGAGTGACCTCTGCCCCCTTCACATCACCCTCCCACAGTAGTGTCCTCTGCCCCCTTCACATCATCCTCCCACAGTAGTGTCCTCTGCCCCCTTCACATCACCTTTTCACAGTAGTGTCCACTGCCCCCTTCACATCACCCTCCCAAAGGAGTGTCCTCTGCCCCCTTCACATCACCCTCCCAAAGGAGTGTCCTCTGCCCCCTTCACATCACCCTTTCACAGTAGTGTCCTCTGCCCCCTTCACATCACCCTTCCACAGTAGTGCTCTCTGCCCCCCTTCACATCACCCTTCCACAGTAGTGTCCTCTGCCCCCTTCAAATCACCCTACCACAGTAGTGTCCTCTGCCCCTTCACATAACCCTCCCAAAGGAGTGTCCTCAGTCCCCCTTCACATCACCCTCCCACAGTAGTGTCCTCTGCCCCCCTTCACATCACCCTTCCACAGTAGTGTCCTTTGCCCCCTTCATACCACCCCCACAGTAGTGTCCTTTGCCCCCCTTCACACCACCCCCTACAGTAGTGTCCTTTGCCCCCTTCACATCACCCTCCCACAGTAGTGTCCCTTGCCCCCTTCACATCACCCTCCCACAGTAGTGTCCTCAGCCCCCTTCACATCACCCTCCCACAGTAGTGTACTCTGCCTCCCTTCACATCATCCACCACAGTAGTGTCCTCTGCCCCCCTTCACATCACCCTTCACAGTAATGTCCTCTGCCCCCTTCACATCACCCTCCACAGTAGTGTCCTCTGCCCCTTCACATCACCCTCCCACAGTAATGTCCTCTGCCCCCTTCACATCACCCTTCCACAGTAGTGTCCTCTGCCCCTTCACAGTAATGTCCTCTGCCCCCTTCACATCACCCCCCACAGTAGTGTCCTCTGCCCCCTTCACATCACCCTTCCACAGTTGTGTCCTCTGCCCCCTTCACATCACCCTTCCACAGTTGTGTCCTCTGCCCCCTTCACATCACCCTTCCACAGTTGTGTCCTCTGCCCCTTCACATCACCCTTCCACAGTTGTGTCCTCTGCCCCCCTTCACATCACCCTCCCACAGTAGTGTCCTCTGCCCCCCTTCAAATCACCCTCCCAGAGGAGTGTTCTCTGCCCCCTTCACATCACCCCCCACAGTAGTGTCCCCTGCCCCCCTTCACATCATCCTCCCACAGTAGTGTCCTCAGTCCCCCTTCACATTACCCTCCCAGAGGAGTGTCCTCTGCCCCCCTCACATCACCCTCCACAGTAGTGTCCCCTGCCCCCCTTCACATCATCCTCCCACAGTAGTGTCCTCAGTCCCCCTTCACATTACCCTCCCACAGTAATGTCCTCTGCCCCCTTCAAATCATCCTCCCACAAAAGTGTCCTCAGCCCCCCTTCACATCACCCTTCCACAGTAGTGTCCTCTGAACCCCTTCACATCACCCTTCCACAGTAGTGTCCTTTGCTCCCTTTCATCACCCTACGACAGTAGTGTCCTATGACCCCTTCACATCATACCCCACAGTAGTACCCTCTGCCCCCCTTCACATCACCCCCCACAGCAGTGTCCTCAGCCCCTTTCACACCATCCTCTCATCGTCCGACAGTAGTGTCCTCAGTTCCCCTTCATATCACCCTCCCACAGTAATGCCCTCTGCCCCCTTCACATCACCCTCCCAAAGGAGTGACCTCTGCCCCCTTCACATCACCCTCCCACAGTAGTGTCCTCTGCCCCTTCACATCATCCTCCCACAGTAGTGTCCTCTGCCCCCTTCACATCACCTTTTCACACTAGTGTCCACTGCCCCCTTCACATCACCCTCCCAAAGGAGTGTCCCCTGCCCCCCTTCACATCATCCTCCCACAGTAGTGTCCTCAGTCCCCCTTCACATTACCCTCCCACAGTAATGTCCTCTGCCCCCTTCAAATCATCCTCCCACAAAAGTGTCCTCAGCCCCCCTTCACATCACCCTCCCACAGTAGTGTCCTCTGAACCCCTTCACATCACCCTTCCACAGTAGTGTCCTTTGCTCCCTTCCATCACCCTACGACAGTAGTGTCCTATGACCCCTTCACATCATACCCCACAGTAGTACCCTCTGCCCCCCTTCACATCACCCTCTCAAAGGAGTATCCTCTGCCCCCTTCACATCACCCTTCCACATTAGTGTCCTCTGCCCCTTCACATCACCCCATAGTAATGTCCCCTGCCCCCTTCACATCATCCTCCCACAGTAGTGTTCTCTGCCCCTCTTCACATCACCCTCCCACAGTAGTGTCCTCTGTCCCCCTTCACATCACCCTTCCACAGTAGTGTCCACTGTCCCCTTTCACATCACCCCCCACAGCAGTGTCCTCAGCCCCTTTCACATCATCCTCTCATCGTCCGACAGTAGTGTCCTCAGTTCCCCTTCATATCACCCTCCCACAGTAATGCCCTCTGCCCCCTTCACATCACCCTCCCAAAGGAGTGACCTCTGCCCCCTTCACATCACCCTCCCACAGTAGTGTCCTCTGCCCCTTCACATCATCCTCCCACAGTAGTGTCCTCTGCCCCCTTCACATCACCTTTTCACAGTAGTGTCCACTGCCCCCTTCACATCACCCTCCCAAAGGAGTGTCCTCTGCCCCCTTCACATCACCCTTTCACAGTAGTGTCCTCTGCCCCCTTCACATCACCCTTCCACAGTAATGCTCTCTGCCCCCCTTCACATCACCCTTCCACAGTAGTGTCCTCTGCCCCCTTCAAATCACCCTACCACAGTAGTGTCCTCTGCCCCTTCATATAACCCTCCCAAAGGAGTGTCCTCAGTCCCCCTTCACATCACCCTCCCACAGTAGTGTCCTCTGCCCCCCTTCACATCACCCTTCCACAGTAGTGTCCTTTGCCCCCTTCATACCACCCCCACAGTAGTGTCCTTTGCCCCCCTTCACACCACCCCCTACAGTAGTGTCCTTTGCCCCCTTCACATCACCCTCCCACAGTAGTGTCCCTTGCGCCCTTCACATCACCCTCCCACAGTAGTGTCCTCAGCCCCCTTCACATCACCCTCCCACAGTAGTGTACTCTGCCTCCCTTCACATCATCCACCACAGTAGTGTCCTCTGCCCCCCCTTCACATCAGCCTCCCACAGTAATGTCCTCTGCCCCCCTTTACATCACCCTTCCACAGTAATGTCCTCTGCCCCCCTTCACATCACCTTCTCTAAGTAGTGTGCTCTACCCCCCCCATAGCAGTGTTCTCTGTCCCCTTCACATCATCCTCCTATTGTAGTGTGCTCTGCCCACCCTAGCGGTGTACTCTGCCCCCTTCCCCTCACTGTAGTGTGCTGTTTGTCCCCCCAACCCTCTAATGCAATGTCCTCTGCCCCTTCACATCACCCCCCGTAGTGTCATCTGCCTCCCAAAGCAGTATTCTCTGCCCCCTCTCCCCACAGTAGTGTCCTGCACCCCCCACAAAGCAGTGCCCTCTATCCCCCCACCACATACACTGTAGTGTCCTCTGTCCCTTCCCCCCCAAAACAGTATCCTCTGCCTAAATGCACTTGAAAAATTCAGCCTAGGAGTGTTTTTGCAGCTGCTTTTCTCCTGCTATGAGAAAAGCATTTAGAAGAGCCCCAGTGTGCATGTGGCCTAACTGTTACTTTGTCAGGACAGCTTGGTCGGTTACAGGAAGCTGAAAAATAACAGACTTATTGGCAGGATCCCCTGGTGAAAATAAAGGAAAAAGGCCTAAAAAATAAAATTAATGCAGCCACTACAACTAAGAATTGGTGAGCTGCAATTAAATACAATTTTGTTTCTGGGTATAACACTGCTTTAAGGCATTAGACTGTTTTCTTTTTCAATGTGAACGTGTGGAGGTACATAAAGAGGGACAACAAGAAAAACAAGATCTGTTCTTCTTGTCGATGGACTAGATATATTGATCTACAGGCTATAGTGCCTCCAGCTACTAACACTACCCATGTTTTTAATATTGTAGCCTACTTATAGGTAAGACTGCTGGGATTAAGTTGTGGTTCCCCCTCTTTTTGTTACTTTAGTTTACTATAATATTTGGTATTTATATTTCATTACAGACATCCTTAGATTGCATTTGCTCCTGATGAGTGGAATTTATCCACCAAACGTGCGTAGAGCTATATACTGATGTATTGTCACAGCTACCATGCGTTTACCATGCGACTACCTCGAAGAACCTTTAATCAATTCTATATATGTGCAATAAATCATGTTTATATGCAAGTTTGGGCTACATTTAAAAATATTTACTATTTACTATGTGGGAACTTTTATGTATGCATTTCCAACACTTATATGTGTGTGTACAATTCTATGTATGTATTATATTACTATATTATTATGTTATTTGCTACATGTTACTTACGATCCCACATGCATCCATGTGCACCATTAAATATTTAATAATATCTACCAATTGATTTTGGTTTTGGTGTTGTGCTTCATATAATGTCCCACCATTCCCCTTTCCCCACTTTTTCTATGATTCAGGGAAGGAGACATACAAACTCTGTAGCAGTTGTTATCTCATACAAAGTCCCAACAATTTTATTTATTAATGAAAATTGATATACAGGCATCCCTGAGTGACCCGGAAAATCTGTCAGTGGAAAAAGTGAATAACAAACTCTATAGTGTTTGATTCTCACATGTGCCTATCACTAGAATATATAACAGGCGGGCTTCTATTAAAAATACTGATTATCATACATCAATAAATTGTTACAGCTGCTGACCACATTCAACTGAAACTAAGCAAATATGAGTCTTCTGCTTCCATAAACAAACTCTTTAAGTTTATGACTCAAATGTCTCAGAAACACAGTTGTGTTCTCAAATAAAAATAAAAACTCTCATATGTTCAAATGGGAAAAAGACTTAGATCAAGAGTTTTCCTGGGACCAATGGCAGAATGCTATAAATGATATCCAGTAAAGCCTCCTCATGTATTGAGCATTGGGACAACACAAACAATACTAAATAGATAGTTTGTATGGGGTCAAATACCATCAAAAATATACCCTTCCACATCTCCTATTTGTTGGAGATGTAATAAACAAATTGGTAACCTTTACCACACTCTATGGAGCTGTAAAACCTGCATAGCTTCTGGAAGTCTGTATCCTACTTCATAGCTACCTTTATGGGAAACCTAACTAAGCTTAGCCCTGCTATGACCCTATTGGGAATAAACTTCAATAAATATCCCTCAATATATAAAATGGTTGAAGTTCACATATTAACCACATAAGGACCAGCCGCCGCAGTTATACTGTGGCAGGTTGGCTCCCCTGAGCGAATCACCGTAACTGTACGTCTGTCTTTTTAGAGCTGTAGGGGGCGCTCGCCCACCTCCCAGCTACTGACAACCCAGGCTGATAGACCCCCACTTCCCTAGACGGAAAACTTCCACCACCAACTATTTACAACCGAGACTGACAGACGTCCTCCACACACAGACTGACACCCCCATCTACTAACACTTGGCCAAACCCCCCCTTCCTGACACTGACACCCCACACTGACAGAACCCCACTCCCAACCATTGACAAACAACTGGGACAATTGAGGTAGACAGGATTTGGTTATCAAGAATTATATCAACTTCTGTTAACCCTTCTTTATGTTGCAAACGGTTCTTACTATGTGTGTTAATCTTACCACTACGACCAATCTTTTGCATAATTTATGTTACCGAATATTTATAACAATGTAAAGTAAAAACAAATAAAAAATTATTATTTAAAACTGAAAACATGGATAAATGAGCATTCCTACTATAAACTAAAAGTTGTATCACCTTAGAAACTTAAATCTATACAGTGTTTATACCTTTATGAAACACCACTATTCAGAAAAGAACCAGATAGAACTTTTAAAAGACAATAAAGATGATTATATATTTTTTTTTTTCCATGACACTGTTTAGATAAAAAAGGGGGCAAAAAAAAGAATGTTAACCCTGTAAAAAAAAAAAAAAAAAAGCTTCTGGTGCTTCTAAAAAAATCATGAAACATATACAACTAATACAACTATACATATTACAAAAAACTCAAGAGAGCAAAACAATATATTCAAAAAAGCTTTATTTGGCTGATGATCCAAGTACGGTACTTAAAGCACCTACCTTGGGTCATCAGCCAAATCTTTTTTTTTTTTGAAGATACTGTTTTGTTTTCTTTATTTTTTTTAATATAGTTGCATATCTTATGATTTTTGGAATGACAACTGAAGCTCTTTTGAGATGTAATATTTATTACAATTGTTTAGATAAATTGGTGGCCAATACCTTTGAAAGATCCCTGAAGTTTCCTGGTAAAGTTAAATCCAGTTCTTCGGATTCATAATTTGTTAACACCCATGGGAATACAGGATACTGATTCAAGTCATTGTATGTTCGCCCTAAGGAAATAAGACACACGTGTTAATAATAAAAAGACACACACTAGTTTAGTGATGATTCATTATATTCCTTATAAACAAAAATACC
Organism: Lithobates clamitans; assembly: GCA_037952925.1. Classification (NCBI taxonomy): domain Eukaryota; kingdom Metazoa; phylum Chordata; class Amphibia; order Anura; family Ranidae; genus Lithobates; species Lithobates clamitans. The sequence goes on along the minus strand of JBBGZY010000125.1, from coordinate 587,428 downwards.
ATGAATACAAGCAAACTTGCATTACACTTGTGAAGTCTAAAGTTTATACTAAAGCCTATCATTGAGAAAAACACATGCCCCCTTATATGCCTGTGGCACATTGCGCTCAACCGATAAAACAGATGACATTTGAATTCCAGCATAAAATTTTAGGTCGTGCAATCAGATATGTTAGTCTAAATGCACTGTTCCCTGTTGTGAGTACTGAGATAAACTGTGAACAGATAAAAATGTTTACAGTAGGGCTAGACTGGAATTGAACAACATAATGCCATACAACATATGCTTGCTCATATCTGTGTGTGTACTTAGTTATAATAAAACTCATATTCACCTTTACATCATCTACCACATGAAAAAGAACTGTAGTACTCTCAGTTTTCTCTGTTATATCTCATTCCCCAGCTCAATGTTCTTAAAAATTTAGGTAAACCCTAACAATGAACTTCTCTTATTTGCTACCTTTTCGTATGTTTAATATACCATTGAAAATGTTTTGTTATATTCTATTTTGTTTCTTCACCTACTCATGATTACATTTCAATTTATTTAGGTGTGAAAACTAATATAACCTGAAGAAGCCCAACAATTGGCAAAACATGTTGGGATTATCACTCCAGACCTATTACCAACTACTGATCAGGTTTGTAAAATCCAAAATGAATTGATCAAGTAATTTTAAAATCATGATTTTTTTTTGTCTGTTTATTGTATATATTTTTTTGTTCTTGATTAATCTTTTCAAATTAACTCAAATAAAATATATGAAATTTAATTGAGGTTATGATTGTCCATTACTGGCACCTTAAAAACCCCAGCTCCCAATAGCAGCATTTTTCTTTGTGTCCTTTTGTTATAACTGTACAATAAATTCAAAAAAAGACCTGGTGATCCTGCGAGAGATCCAGTGCTGTCCTGTGCACTCCGCTGTAATATTTCAAGCAGTCTGATCAAACCTGAACTATGGAACAGCACCCTCTATGTCATACAGAAGAGGAGAGGGGGGTAGTCTTCTTTAGTCCTAAAAGACCTCTTGTCCTAGAGCAGGGATATGCAATTAGCGGACCTCTAGCTGTTGAAAAACTACAAGTCCCATCATGCCTCTGCGTGTCATGCTTGTGACTGTCAGTCTTGCTATGCCTCATGGAACTTGTAGTTCTGTAACAGCTGGAGGTCCGCTTATTGCATATTCCTATCCTAGAGTAACATTGCTTTTCCTACATAGGTACAGTGTTGTCACTGTAAGGCTCGGATCACACTAGTGCGGGCCGTGCATTCCGACCATCTGCAGCCGAATCGCCCTGCTCTTGTGAGATGTCTGGGGCCCCATGCATCTCAGCCCGCATCGTGATAATGGGTGTGGGAACCACAGGGAAACGGCATGGTCAAAAAGTCCATGCGGTTTCCTTGCAGCTACATTTTTAAAAAGGTGCATGTACTTTTTTTGTGTGTTTCACGTGGCACAGCAACCCATTCAGATGTATGGGACACAAGGCCCACACTAGTGTGAACCAAGCTTACAACAGGAAGTGTGTGACAGGTAGGCTGACCAGGTGAAAAACAAGGAAAATAAAGAAAACAAATGCAGCCGTCACATCTAATCCAGTGATCTGTGATATTTTAAACGTTTGTCCTTGGGTTTAGATACATTTTACGTTTGCAATATCTTTTTTGTTGACTTGGGTGTTCTACACAAACGTGCCTACTTTAACACCCCCAGCCTGAGTAGAACTCCAAGTCATCCAACACTCCAGCACAGAGCAGGTCACAGCAGTGAAGTACCTAAACATATACAATTATAAATATGGAAGGATAAGATGTACTGAAAATGAAGCACAGCTCTAATTGCAATATATCACTCTATAATACAGCTATTCTCCTTTTACAATTTTTGCAAAGGGTGAAAGATGAAACACTAGGGGGTAGGGTTAAATTTAAATATTAAAAGTAAATTTGATTACTTTAATAAAATAAATGTTTGTTTTGTCTGCAGAATGAACCTTGATTGGTTGCTTCGGACTCTTTGCGGCAATATTCATAGAACTCATCTGTATGAGCAGCAGCCTACAAATCCACAGATATACTAATTTTTCTAGAAAATGCCAGTCTGGTCCCGGGCACAGCTCCTGCTAAGCTTGCCCAACATTTAGCAGAAGATGTGTATGTCAGCTAAAGAAATATCTTCCAAAAGCCTAATCATATCATTCCTAAACAATATTTAACAAAGTAATTCAAAAGGCTGCCTTATTTTCCAATGTGCACTGGATAAGCCTGGCAGTATATACAGTGCCTTGCAAAAGTATTCACCCCCTTGGCTTTTTTACCTATTTTGTTACATTACAGACTTTAGTTCAATGTTTTTTTTTAATCTGAATTGTATGTGATGGATCAGAACACAATAGTCTAAGTTGGTGAAGTAAAATTAGAAAAATATATACATAAAACTATTTTTCAGAAATAAAAAACTGATAATTGGCATGTGCGTATGTATTCACCCCCTTTGTTATGAAGCCCATAAAAAGCTCTGGTGCAACCAATTACCTTCAGAAGTCACATAATCACTGAAATGATGTCCACCTGTGTGCAATCTAAGTGTTACATGATCTGTCATTACATATACACACCTTTTCGAAAGGCCCAGAGGCTGCAACACCTAAGCAAGAGACACCACCAACAAAACACTGCCATGAAGACCAAGGAACTCTCCAAACAAGTAAGGGACAATGTTGTTGAGAAGTATAAGTCAGTGTTAGGATATAAAAAAAATCCAAATCTTTCATGATCTCTAGGAGTACCATCAAATCTATCATAACCAAATGGGAAGAACATGGCACAACAGCAAACCTGCCAAGAGACGGCCGCACACCAAAACTCACGGACCGGGCAAGGAGGGCATTAATCAGAGAGGCAGCACAGAGACCTAAGGTAACCCTGGAGGAGCTGCAGAGTTCCACAGCAGAGACTGGAGTATCTGTACATAGGACGACAATAAGCCGAACGCTCCATTAGTTGGGCTTTATGGCAGAGTGGCCAGAAGAAAGCCATTACTTTCAGCAAAAAACAAAATGGCACGTTTTGAGTTTGCAAAAAGGCATGTAGGAGACTCCCAAAATGTATGGAGGAAGGTGCTCTGGTCTGATGAGACTAAAATTTAACTTTTTGGTCATCAAAGAACATGCTATGTCTGGTGCAAACCCAACACATCACATCACCCAAAGAACACCATCCCCACAGTGAAACATGGCAGTGGCAGCATCATGCTGTGGGGATGTTTTTCAGCAGTCGGGACTGGGAAACTGGTCAGAGTTGAAAGAAAGATGGAAGGTGCTAAATACAGGGATATTCTTGAGCAAAACCTGTACCACTCTGTGTGTGATTTGAGGCTAGGATGGAGGTTCACCTTCCAGCAGGACAATGACCCCAAACACACTGCTAAAGCAGCACTTGAGTGGTTTAAGGGGAAAAATGTAAATGTGTTGGAATGGCCTCGTCGAAGCCCAGACCTCAATCCAATAGAAAATCTGTGGTCAGACTTAAAGATTACTGTTCACAAGCGCAAACCATCGAACTTGAAGGAGCTGGAACAGTTTTGCAAGGAGGAATAGGCAAAAATCCCAGTGGTAAGATGTGGCAAGCTCATAGAGACTTATCCAAAGCGACTTGGAGCTATGATAGCCACAAAAGGTGGCTCTACAAAGTATTGACTTCAGAGGGATGAATAGTTGTGCACATTGACTTTTTCTGTTATTTTGTCCTATTTGTTGTTTGCTTCACAATAAAAAAATAAAAACGTTCAAAGTTGTGGGCATGTTCTGTAAATTAAATGATGCAAATCTTCAAACAATCCATGTTAATCCCAGGTTGTGAGGCAACAAAACACGAAAAGTGCCAAGGGGATGAATACTTTTGCAAGGCACTGTAGGTTGCTTTATTAGAGCAAACTTGGCAGGTCCTAAAAACTGGCAAAGCCAACATATTGGTGAAATACAGGCAAATTGTGGTGCTTGCAAGTACATGTGATCATGCTTAAACCAATTCTTGTCTCCTTGTCTAGATGGCCTGCCTGGATGGTGGACCCAGTCTATACACAGGGAACATACTTTTGTACTAACTGGCGCTAAGCCAAACATCTGATATTCAGTATACTAATGCTAGATCCCCTACTGGACACTGACTTTCTGGTGGTGAATTATTGCATGGTTGGAGGGCACGGGGTTTGTGTTGACTTGGACAAAAGTCGAGGTCATATGTATATACTGAGCCTGTAATCCAGAGACTACATGGGAAGACTAGGATTGATTTTTAACCTACTTGCTTGCTTACCCTCCTAGTTGCCTGAACTATGGTGGTATTGTTTGCTTTGTTCAGCTCTGTAAGATTTTACCCCCATCATGACCAGGCCATTTCTTGCTATTCAGCACTGCGCTACTTTAACTGGCGATTGCGCGGTCATGCAACACTGTACCCAAAAGTTTTTTTTCACACAAATAGAGCTTGCTTTTGCTAGTATTTGATCACTACAGGTTTTTTTGCGATAAAGGCAAAAAGGCAAAAAAAAATAACAATATTTTTAACTTTCTGCTATAAAACATATCCAATAAAAAAATGAAAAAAAAAAAAAATTTCTTTATAAATTTTGGCCAAAATGTATTCTGCTACATGTTTTTGATTAAAAAATCCCAATAAGTGTTTATTGATTGGTTTATGTGAAAGTTATAGCGTCTACAAACTATAGTATATATACTGGAATCTTTTTTTTTTTTTTTCATACGGTGATCATCGATTTACAACAGGACTGCGATAATGCGTGGTCAATCTGACACTAACAGGCGCTGGGGGGGAACTGACTAACTGCTACTGACATCACCAGTGACATTAATACAGTGATCAGTGATAAGAATACTGATACTAATGACCCTGGCTGGAAAGGGTTAACATCTCGGGTAATCAAGGGGTTTAATTTGTGCCTAACTATGTGTAATGTGTGTGCAGTGTGCTGGTTTTACTAAGTGATCTCTCAGTTTCTCATTCCTAACTGACAGATTGTTCCCTTCCTACAGAGCTCTGTGTTGTTTACCAACACAAAAGCTCTGGACTTTGATTGCATACAACCGATCAGCAGGTCCTGGCCATGAATCATTATTGGCCGGGACTTGCTGACAGGCTCCCACTGTGTACAATCACAGCGCGCTTGCTGAAAGGCTCCTGTTGTGTACAATCATAGCGGGTGCTGCAAATGCGCGTGCCCTAAGCCTGGAAGTAGGCAGTGACGTACGGGTACGGTAATGACGTACAACAGTACATGGCGGGTGGGTGGCAAGTAGTTAAACTAAACTCTCACAATCAACCTTAACTATTATTAATCCTTATACTGCTAGAGTTAGGTCATAGAGAGGAATGTATATTATATTTACTTGTTTTAACCTATTTTTATTTTTTTCTTTACATTTCGTCAGTTGCTTCCTGGTTTCTGGCCTAGACCAAGAGTCTTCATGGGCATTTTTTTCCCTATAATCTGAGGGGCTTTCTCGGTTAAGCACACCCTCCTGACAGCATGCCTGAGCTAAGGGCAGATGGATTCCAGGTAGTATATGCTACATTAATCATCTGCCCTTACTCAAGATGGCTGCAGCTAGAAATGCTAGGTAGGTGTTTTTCAATGTGATTTCTCAACAAAATAAAGCATGGACATATGGATGGATGGGCGAATTCGCTTTGAATATTAAAAATGTATGACATAGTGTTTTTAGTTTGTGGTGCTCAGATACAGTCTAATTCTTCTTTAAGGTAAAGCCAGATGTTTTATTTTTTCAGAATGCGCTGTTAAGCAGTTTAACTCTGATAGGTTCTTTACAAGGGTCACCAAGCTGGAGAAAACTTCTTTTACAAACAGAGGTTGATTTTGTATCAGCGAACCCAAAGTGTAGCGTGCTGGATGGTGTGCAGAAACAAGTGCGATGAATAGCCCTCACACTGTTCCAAGAAAAGTGCTATTGCTTTCAGTGAGTCACATAACACCAACCATTAATGATCTGCTTTTGGTGTTCCCCTGTCTGCTAACTAAATAAAAATGTATCCCTGCAGAAACTGACAGAACTAACCTAGGTTATCAATTCCCAGGCTGGGAAGAGATTTACTATGCTGTCATGAGACCGTTTCCTTCTAGATTTTAATGATTGTTGGTTTACCAGTACTGGGGTGGTGAACAGAGCTTTCCTTGTTCTATGCAGATTTAACAAAAGTGCTATCAGCTGCCAGAACATAAAGCACTGAGTATGATATTCACAGAAGGTGAACGCTGTATGCTGTCCTGATACCTATCACTGCAAAAGTTAAAGGGGATTCTATTTTAACAATATATTATGCCAAACACCCTTAAAATCTTGGTTAAATTGAAAGATTTCGATTCTAATAGGATTCAGGTTATTTACTCAGCATCCCTACCAGGGAGCTTTCCTTTCCTGTTCCAAAGACTTTACAGGAAATGACAAAAAATACCACCTTTGACAGCTGTCACTGCCTCCAGCCCCAGTAACAACTGTAAAATTTTGGATTTCCCTATAATTTTTGTATTGGTGACAATGGTCATTATGATAAAGAGCCTCGATGGATCACCAAAAAGGGACTTGGACTGCAATAATAACCAGAAAGAGCATATAATCCTTCCCCATTCTATGGAAAGAAATGTTATCTGTGCTCCCCATGCTTCAAATTAGGTTCCAGCTGATTTTTTTTTTTTTTAAATAGGCTAGAACATTAATACTGTAGTCTAGCAAATGGTTACAGGAATCATCTCCACTGTTCCTTAATCCAACTTTTACTAATAATCAGTTTAAATAAACTTCAGAGAGATTTTTTAAACTGATGATGTAGAAGAGTCTTTAAGTACCCCCAATGGTCCATGTTTTGGGAACTTCCCTTAGATAAAATAGCTCTTATAAATACCATGTCATTGATATTGATTTAAAGCAGCTGTGCAAAGTAAAGGAAAACCGGAAAACATGACCCCTTTGGGGTACTTGAGGACTGAGGTTGAGAACCACTGATGTAGAATACATAGAGAGATAGTGAAGGTTAGTTACTTGGAGTGTCCTAGTCAAATCTGAACTGTTGGCCTAATGAAAGCAGCAATAGACAGCCTCCCCTCTACTTGAAATGGTTTATCACATTGTAACTTGAATATTAAAGTGGAACTGAACCTTCCTATGCTTTACAGCTGCCATCTTAACCTGATTTGGTATGCAGTTGCCTTGGTGCTGCACATGTGCTCTGTTACGACCACAGCCATTTGATGTAAAAACGTATGTATAGGAGCGCTGGACCTATAATCGAGTCTGGTATCCCTGGAGATGATCGACAATATGGAGCTCTTGAAAGGGATCCTGTAGGTAGATGAGGGTGAAGGGAAGGGTAGTCTTGATGGGGACTTGGCTGCTGCCTCACTGGTAGCGATGTGAAATCATTCTGCAGGATAAGGGTAAATAAGAGATGAGGCACGCTCGATATGCAGGGACGTGTGGTGGTACTGGCGGTAGAGCTGACTTGTAGAACTTTGCTTTCCAGTTGTCTCTATTTTGGAGATAGCCCAGAGTCTGGAATTTCAGTCCTGCTGCTTGTCTATCTCTCTGGTGGAGATCTTTTGAGGAAAAATGTATTTATAAGACAGCACTGGACCTATATGGAGTCTGGTATCCCTGGAGGTGATCTGTGATACGGTGCTCTTCAAAGGGATCCCAAAGGGAGATGGGGGTGGAGGGAAGGGTAGTCCTGATGGAGACTCGGCTGATGCATCACTGGTAGTGACGTGAAATCACTCCGCAGGATAAGTATGCAAGTTCCTGCATATTGTTTACACAGCCATTTGATAGCTTGACAGTTCGGTTAAGAGCACATGCAGTTAACTGTGACAGTCATCATTCAAGGCATGCCTTGAATGTAACGGTTTTGGGAAAACGTTACATCAATCATTTCGGTTGCATTTTGAAGGTGAATTCTAGGTATGAATATTTTATACATAGTTACATTAAAACAGCTTGGACCAATGTAACTAGGTACTGTATTTGCCATACCTGGCCGATGCCCCTGGCAGCTGGAAATCACTGAAGTAGACACCACTATTCCAGTGCTTTCCACTTGCTTCCGAGTCCCCTGCTGAGCGGCATGAATGAATGCAAAGCATTGGATGAGGTGGACAGCATGACATCATCGCCCTGCCTCTCTGCCTTGTCCGATCAGAGAACGCTTTGATCTCATTCTCTGAAATGCATTAAGATAAAAAACCTTGTGCCTTTACAATCACTTTAACTTCCTGTCTACATGCATGTACTCAAGTGAAGGCTGTATTGCATTTCTCAGGGCAGATTCTCTGATGGTAAGACAGTGAAACATGCCTATGTAATGTATGTCGAAATGGTCACTTAGGCCGGCCATACACTATTTGAATCTCGAGATTCGAAATGGAATTGGGCAGGCTGAATGTACCAAGTTGATCAATCAACTTGGGTACAACCAGCCTGCCGGAGTCTCTTGCAATTATCGATAGTGGCTGCTAGGTATAATCAATGTCTTCTCCCAGCAGGGACTGCTTCCCCCGCACTCTCCTGCCTGGAGAAGACAATGGCCTAGCAGGAGGGATTACAGCATCAACACTGTGTTGATGGGGAATCAAGCAAATTTCTTTCCAGCAACCCGTGGTTGCAGGAAAGAAACTCGCTCCATGTATGGCTGGCCTTAGTCTCAAACAGACATTGCTGTAATTGACCGAGAGCAAAAAAAGCACAATCAGAAGATAGGGACAGAGCGCTGTCATCTTATAACAGATGTGCCTGAAAAATTACCTTCATCACAGGATCACCAGGTATTGCTAATTTAATGAAAGCTTCAGTTTTAAAAATATTGAAAGTGACTGTTTGTAATTACATTAAAGGGGTTTTAAGCCTTTATGTTTTTTAACCTTAATGCATCCTATGCATTAGGGTCCTTTCACATGGGACGGATCCGCGATGATCTGCCCCGTGAACATCCGCTTGCTCTGCGGGGATCGCTCCGTGGATCCCCGCTGAGCAGGCAGATGACAGGTCCATCGCTGCACACTGTGCAGCGACGGACCTGTCAGAGTGCCACTCTCCCCTATGGGGGATCGGATGACGACGGACCGCAGAGTCCATCATCACCCGATCCGATAACAGATGGTAAGTAGGTTTTTTCCTTTGTTACACTTTTTCGGATCGGAGCGGGTCTGATGTCAGCGGACATATCACCGCTGACATCCGACACACCATAGAGGTCTATGGAGGGTCCATTCAGGTCCGCCTAAAAAAACTGAAAGGCGGACATGAACGGATCGTTCATGTGAAAGAGGCCTTAAGGTGAAAAAACACCTGGCAGTGACCGGCCCCCAGCCCCCCCCATTTTACTTAACTGAGCCCTGGAACTTGACCCGGCGGGGATGCGCTGTCCCTCTGCCCGGGGTTCTCAGCTCTTGATTGGATAGATTGATAGCAGCGCAGCCATTGGCTCCCGCTGTTGTCAATCAAAGCCAACGACGCGGGCGCCGTGGGGGCAGGGCCGAATAAAACATTTGTGGCTATGGACGCCGAATGCTGGACTCGGAAGCTTCTCCTAGGGGGTTATCCGATATGGGGAGGAGCCGCAAGAGCCGTCGGGGGACCCCAGAAGACGAGATTCGGGGCCACTCTGTGCAAAACGAGCTGCACAGTGGCGGTAAGCATGATATGTTTGTTATTTTAAAAAAAAAACCCTTACAATCACTTTAAAATGCTACAGCTTTTATATGCTTAATTGGACTGTTCAGGGTACAGGTTACAAATATTTTTACATATAATTATAATGTTAAATCATTTAATTATATTGCATATACACAATACTTTTAGGATCAATATTACAATACTGCATTGTGTTTTTGCAGCAAACACTAGTGGTTTATAAATATTACAGAAAGATGCAATTCAGAACACAGATCTAATGTGAAACACACCTAATAGATGAGTTGTCTTCTGTTAATATGGAGTTGCTGCCGCAAGGTCCCGTGACACTAGGACTTCAGACAGCCAGAGATTCCCAGACCATCTGCAAATGCTGACAGTATTCCAGCAACTCATTTTACACAGATTAATCAGGAAGGCTGAATATTAAATAGTAATCGCAATGGCGAGGGGACACGCACAATTAGGTGAAGGACAAACAGGTTTGATTGAGACAAAGGATGCCTTCGCAGATAAAAACAAAAATAAAACTTTTTTTTTCATTAATTAAAATGTCTCATTTAATGGTTTAGTTTTAAAAAGGTGAAGTAGCTCAGGGACAGCTGACAGAAAAATTAGAACTGCAATTCCTCGGTGATAATGTTAATGACAGCAAAATATTGTTTAATTAGGTGATTTCAGCATCTGGATTAACACTCTACAAGCGATGTTCCTATGCTTGTCTGCATTTTCACACTTTACAGACATTTTGTCATCTCTAGGTCATTAGGAAAGAATTTTTAATGATTTTTTTTTTTTTTAGAAGCAAGCAGTTCCAGTTACATTTAATTACATGACAATAATAAGCTCATTGCAGGCTGCAGCTAAATATACACATAATTAGTTAGCAAAAGCTTGCACATCATAAGTTGGGGGATGTAGGAAATCGAAGTGAGAAAAGGAGAGGCAGGCAAACTCCACCAGGTTCACATTATCTTTAAGGTCATTGTCACATACTGCCTAGGTAGTTAGGATAAGATAATAATCAATATGTTTAAACCTTCATAGCTTACAGCTAATCTCAAAGCAGTGGTTGAACAAACTACAATTAGTCCATCAATATATTTTTAAAAAAAAATGTGTATCTTTAAGTGCAACTAGATAAGTATCTAAATTTGACCTGGTATCAGTCTTCTCTAATCCTCTGCATAGATTGGGAAACGCATAGGTAGCACTAGCGGCCAATCAGGCTTTGTTGCATGCTTATATGCTGACAGGAGGAGAGAGCAGTATGGGCAAAAGAGTAAGCTGTTTGCTGCTGCTTCACTGTCAAATCACTGTCTGGGAGCAGGTAAGCGTCCTAGCTTTAGTGCTTAATCACTTGACCTCAGGAAGGTTTTACCTCCTTTATGACCAGGGTATTTTTTGCTATTCAGCACTGTGCTACTTTAACTGGCAATTGCATGGTCATGCAACACTTTGCCCAAATTAAATGTATATCTTTTTTTCACACATATAAAACGTTCTTTTTGGTGATATTTAACCTCTTGGCGCCGGAGCCTCCTAGTCCTTTAAAAGGTTTATGATGCCGGGAGGAAGGGCGTGGCTTAAGATCATGTGACCCCTGTGATTGGCTGTCACGGCAGTCACAGGGTCCGAAAACTTGCGATCGGGAGCTTTCAGTTAAGCGATGGCAGTTGTGACGGGATCTCCGCATCACGCACGCTCTCGGCACAGGTGTATTAGGGGTAAATCATGCAAATATCCGACCCCTCCGCACTAAGGACCAGGCACAGAGAGGCCGCATATTTGTGTACGGCTAGCGCCAAAGGGTTAATCAGCCATGGGTTTTTTATTTTTTTGCTATATAAACAAAAAAATTATGAAAATTTTGAACATAATGTTTTTCTTAGTATCGGTTATAAAATTTTGCAAATTTAGGCAAAAATGTATCCTACTACATTTCTTTGGTAAAAATAACCCAAACCAGTATATATTAACTAGTCTGTGTGAAAGTTAGAGAGTGTACCAAACTATGATATACAGTATCTCACAAAAGTGAGTACACCCTCACATTTTTGTAAATATTTTATTATATCTTTTCATGTGACAACATTAAAGAAATGACACTTTGCTACAATGTAAAGTAGTGAGTGTACAGCTTGTATAACAGTGTATATTTGCTGTCCCCCATAAATAACTCAACACACAGCCATTAATGTCTAAACAGCTGGCAACAAAAGTGAGTACACCACTAAGTGAAAATATCCAAATTGGGTCCAAAAGTGTCAATATTTTGTGTGGCCACCATTATTTTCCAGCACTGCCTTAACCCTCTTGGGCATGGAGTTCACCAGAGCTTCCCAGGTTGCCACTGGAGTCCTCTTCCACTCCTCCATGACAACATCACGGAGCTGGTGGATGTTAGAGACCTTGCGCTCCTCCACCTTCCGTTTGAGGATGCCCCACAGATGCTCAATAGGGTTTAGCTCCGGAGACATGCTTGGCCAGTTCATTTACCCTCAGTTTCTTTAGCAAGGCAGTGGTCATCTTGGAGGTGTGTTTTGGATTGTTATGTTGGAATACTGCCCTGCGGCCCAGTCTCCGAAGGGAGGGGTTGATGCTCTGCTTCGTTATGTCACAGTACATGTTGGCATTCGTGGTTCCCTCAATGAACTGTAGCTCCCCAGTACTGTCTTTGTACTCCTCACCTGGTTGCCGCCACACATGCTTGACACCATCTGAACCAAAAAGGTTTATCTTGGTCTCATCAGACAACAGGACATGGTTGCAGTGATCCGTGTCTTAGTCTGCTTGTCTTTAGCAAACTGTGTGCGTCCTTTCTTGTGCATCATCTTTAGAAGAGGCTTCCTTCTGGGACGACAGCCATGCAGACCAATTTGATGCATTGTGCGGCGCATGGTCTGAGCACTGACAGGCTGACCCCCCACCCCTTCAACCTCTGCAGCAATGCTGGCAGCACTCATACGTCTATTTCCCGAAGACAACCTTTTGATACGACACTGAGCACGTGCACTTAACTTCTTTGGTCGACCATGGCAAGGCCTGTTCCGAGTGGAACCTGTCCTGTTAAACCGCTGTATGGTCTTGGCCACCTTGCTGCAGCCCATTTTCAGGGTCTTGGCAAACGTCTTATAGCCTAGACCATCTTTATGCAGAGCAACAATTCTTTTTTCAGATCCCCAGAGAGTTCTTTGCCATGAGGTGCCATGTTGAACTTCCACTGACCAGTATGAGAGAGTGAGAGTGATAACACCAAATTTAACACACCTGCTCCCCATTCACACCTGAGACCTTGTAACAGGAACAAGTTACATGATACTGGGGAGGGAAAATGGCTAATTGGGACCCATAGCAAGTAATCCTGAAGTTTAGCTCCTTGTTTAGACACTTTTTGTTATAGGGCGACAACCCACCGTCCCCATCTCCTAAATGAGGTCCTGCATTGTCACCCTTTCATATGAGTTTCTGATGGAGACTACAAGTAGTAATTTTAACACCCATTATGCAGACATGGTCCACTTTTAACACCATTAGTAATGCCATAGAGTGCATGAATGTAGAACAAGAGGAGGCTGCAAAAAGGGTTGAAGGAGATCATTAGTATTCAGAGGAAAATAAAAAGATGACAACAAGTACACACCAAGCGGTTGTAATCCTCTGAAGCAAAAAAAAAATAAACAAAGCATATCCTATAGTGTGTACTTGCCTCAATCCAAAGCACTTAGTGTGATTTTTTTTCTGCTGTCTCCCTCCCCTACTACCTACATGAGTCATTTAGAAAAAGGGACTCAACGGCTGACTCCCTTTTTCTAGCACACAGCAGGTGATTAACAGCCTTAGCTGTGCATGCATGTTTCCCTATGAAAAACAGGGGGTGTGTGACCATGGACTCCACTCACTTTTCAGCAGCTCCCTGCTGTGCAGTGTGTGACATCAGATCCCCACACTCTGCTTGCTGGAGATCAGAAATGCTATGTAAAGTCTGGACTTTGAACGCCTCTGGCGAAGAGAGAGATGCAGATAAATAGGTATGATTTATGTAGGAGGATTTGTTTAATCTCTGAGGTCAGTCACTTCAGTGGGAAAACTGTATGTAAGGGTTTACAACCACTTTCCATCCATGCTATAGCTGAAAGACGGCTACAGCGCAGGCTTCCAGTGCTGGCTTCTGTTACAGGGACATCAGTCCCAATATGTGCCCACCAGTGCCACTAATCAGTGCCAACCAGTGCCACCTATCAGTGCCAACCAGTGCTGCTAATCAGTCCCCACCAGTGCCGCTAATCAGTCCCCACCAGTGCTGTTAATCAGTCCCCACCAGTGCTGTTAATCAGGGCCCACCTGTGCTGCTAATCAGGGTCCACCATTGCCGCCAATCAGTGCCCACCAGTGCCACATATCAGTGCCCATCAGTGTAACCTATCAGTGCTGCCTATCAGTGCCACCTATTAATGCCGCATATCAGTGCCACCTAATCAGTGCTCGTCAGTGCCCATCAGTTGCGCCTCGTCAGCGCACATCAGTAAAGGTGAAAAATTACCGGTGTGCTACATTTTATTTATGAAAAAGGTTTGTTTTTTTTCAAAATTTTCTTTGTTTTGTTTCTTTAGCAAAAAATAAAAATCCAGTGGTGATTAAATATCATCAAAGCTCTATTTGTGTAAAAAAATGATAAAAATTTTGTTTGGGTACAGTGTTGCATGACCGCACAATTGTCATGCAAAGTGCGACAGCACTGAAAGCTGAAAATTGGCCTGGACGGGAAGGGGGTATACGTGCCCAGTAAGCAAGTGGTTAAGAAAACTAAATTTAAATCTCCTTTAGGCAAAATCAAGTTAGCTGGCAAAATTGTTAAAAAAGAAAAAAACACAAGTTTCAGAGCACTTCATTTAGGATATGTACCAATGAAGCTGAAATGGCAGTATGTTTGGGAACTAATGTGATGAAAAGGCCCAAAGACTCAGAAAGCTTGCACTGTAAATACTGTTTCTCATTCAAACCGTTGTCAACAAAGTTTGAACATTTTACTTCACACAAGTACTAATGGAGATTGGATATTTGGATAAGAACTTTTGATCTCACTTGTACAGTAGTTTTCATCTATGAAACATACCGAGTCAGTCCCACTATCTTACCAGTATGAGAGGATTCTAAAGAGTCCTACTGTCATATTAATGCTATGGCAGTTCACAGACTAGTACCTAACAGAAATGTTTAAGTAACAGAAATGTTGAAAATTTTGTATTTTGCTGGTTATCAGCTCTCCAAAGCTTCAGAAGAAAGGACTCTTGGATGTCAAGGTCACATCACCAGGGGACTCTTTCGGGGTTTATTGCAAAATGAAACCCTGAATCGTACAGCACTTTCTATACTGATCATTTAAAATGTATGTATATCCAAAAAATATATATATAAATATATTTTTCAATTTGCAGAAGGGTTAGAACCCCTGCCAATTTCATTGCTATACGAGTCTCACTTGAGGAGAATCTCCTTCTCTAATTGTCCTATTGGCTATTGTCACTGAAACAGAAGATTCCAGTTCTGGGGACATCTTTAAATGGTGACACTTGTTTTGAGTTCAGCGGGGAATCTGTACATTAATTCCCACTGAGCAGGCGGATGGCTGGTCCGTGTCCGCTCCACTTATGCAGATCAGACACAAACACAGCCCGCTATCCACTATGGGCAGTGGGATGTAAACGGACTGCCTGTTTGCTTACCCCCGACTGGTATCCGATCTGTCCAATGGATGGGGATCCCCATCCGTCTGTTTTTAGCGGACAGGATCGTTGGGATGTCAGAGGGTGTCAACGGGCAACGCTCCATAGAGGAGTCTGGAGGGTCCAATCAGGTCCACATGAAAAACTGACAGGTGGACCCAACTGGTCAGCCTATATGAAAGGGCCCCTACTCTCACTCCCAATTCCATTTCCATGACAAGAAACGAAGAGAATGCACACTAACATAACATGGTCAACAAAAAGAAAACTGACAGGGGTTTTAACTCTTCCCATATCTATCCAAAATAAAAAAAATAAAAAAATGTTGTGAGCATGCATATACTTTAAATATCAATAAAAATCTTTCAAGTACCAACATAGGTATGCTCGAATTAATTAGGGAGTAGAATTCTTTTTTAGTATGCATAATAAAGCTACTAGAAGCAGAAAAAGCAGATAAAATAATAAAAGGGATCTGAAAAGATAAAAGGTTCTTTATTTTCATAATGTCTGCAGGTGGTAGATAACAGTATGCTGGCGTTAGGCTTGGGTCACATGACCTCAAGGGCTTGGAGGTATTTGCATCCTCTGGCCATTAAGGCAAGTTAAACACAGTAAAAATATAGGCATTTGCAAAGCCACCTTGTTTCTGCAGCACACATTTATGAGCTATAAGACAGAGCCCCCACAAAGCATCTCATGACTGATGGGAAGGCTGCACACTCAGTATATTTTCTATGTGAAGTGTGAGATTAGAGGTAAGCAGATACAACATGGTTACCTAATCATGCCACACTGCAGGTGACATCTGTACTAGGCAGGGATACTGTTGTTAGACTTGTGTCTGGTTGCTGTTGTTGAAAATGACGGAATAGTAAAATTACATTTTCCCCCATTATTATTTCCAGACAGGTTCTGGCGATGGTTTGTTGCCTCTAATAAAGCTTCAGACAAAGCTGTCAAGCTGGGGAAATGGCAAGAGAGTTAGGCACTGCCTCCATAACATTCACTGCATCGGGAGAGCCTTAGTGATAGGCTCCACAATCCCTTATCAAATTTAATGTGAGTGCTTCAGAGTCTATCATAAGGCTGCAGCTGAGTCCCAGAGGGATAAACGCATTCGATCAAGTCACGGTGCTCAACATTTTGACAAACATAAACATATTAGAAAGGATTGAAGAGCCAGCAGCCCTACCTGCTATGGTATTAAGGAACATCAAGTATTCAAAGTTCGAAATCTCTCGACGTTGCCAACGCTGAGTCATGTTGGAGGATTTAAAAAGCTGCCGCGGAGTGGCCAGGGATATTCGCCTTGAAATAGATCACAAAATATACTATGAAAATCCAAATGCTTCTAATGAAATCGTTGTAGTTATTTCCATTTTTGATTTTCAATAAAATGCAATCAAATTGACAATTTATTTCCACGTTTTGACTGTGCAATTGACCAAATGCTGGTGGTCCATCAAACTCGTAGGTGGTAGATTGCTTTCTGCTGCATACTTGAAATCGGATTCTTGGTGGATTCAAAGAGGTTGAAATTGAATAGAAATAGAGTGCATCTTACAATCTAAATTTGAAATTTCTATTCAATCTCTGTCCAATCTACCAAAACTGTGGAACAAGCTCTATAAACATTACACTCAATTTTTATCTTGTCAAGTGTGCTCTTGTACCAAATTGTTGTAGTTTTAAGGAAGATAGATCAGATTGCAAGTGTAAGGCCAGCTTCAGGTAGGGATGAAACTGGAAATTTCAAAGCACAGATGCAAACGGGTTGATTTACTAAAACTGGAGGGCAAAATCTGGTGCAGTTGTGCATGGTAACCAATCAGCTTCTAACTTCAGCTTGTTCAATAAAGCTTGACAAAAAAAAACCAGAAAGCTGATTGGCTACCAGTTTTACCGGTTTCTATGCAGAGCTGCACCAGATTTTGCACTCTCCAGTTCTGGTAAATTCCCCCTTTAATGTCACTATGTATATACAGTAGGCATTAGAAAATGGTTATATTAATATCTGCAATCAGCACTAAGTTGCTTTGCACTTGCAAACAAAATTTTTTTTCATCATTATTATTTATATCAACTGTAGGGTTAAAATCAATACATTTTCTACACAGTGTGTGCTTTTCTTGATCTGTATATATATATATATATATGTAAGAATTGAAAAACTAGAAAATCGTGCAAAAGTTCTCTAATTTCACTAATGCAACTTAAAAGGTGAAACTAATATATGAGATAAACTCATTACATGCAAAGCAAGATAGTTCAAGCCGTGATTTGTCATAATTGTGATAATTATGGCTTACAGCTCATGAAAACCCCAAATCCACAATCTCAGAAAATTAGAATATTACATGCAATCAATAAAACAAGGATTGTACATAGAACAATATCGGACCTCTGAAAAGTATAAGCATGCATTTGTACTCAGTGCTTGGTTTGGGCCCCTTTTGCAGCAATTACTGCCTCAATGCGGTGTGGCATGGAGGCTATCAGCCTGTGGTACTGCTGAGGTGTTATGGAAGACCAGGATGTTTCAATAGCGGCCCTCAGGTCTTCTGCATTGTTCGGTCTCATGTCTTTCATCCTTATCTTGGCAATGCCCCATAGATTCTCTATGGGGTTCAGGTCAGGCGAGTTTGCTGGCCAATCAAGCACAGTAATCCCGCGGTCATTGAACCAGGTTTTGGTGTTTTTGGCAGTGTGGGCAGGTGCCAAGTCCTGCTATAAAATGAAGTCAGCATCCCCATACAGCTCATCTGCGGAAGAAAGCATGAAATTCTCCAAAATCTCTTGGTAGACGGTTGCATTGACACTGGACTTAATGAAGCACAGTGGACTAACACCAGCAGATGACATGGCTCCCCAAATCAACACAGACTGTGGAAACTTCACACTGGACTTCAAGAATCTTGCAGTGTGTGCCTCTCAATTCTTCCTCCATACTCTGGGTCCTTGGTTTCCAAATGACATGCAAAATTTGCTCTCATCTGAAAAGAGGACTTTGGAGCACAGAGCAACAGACCAGATCTGTTTTTCTTTAGCACAGATAAGACGCTTCTGACATTGTTTGTTGTTCAGGAGTGGCTTGACAAGAGGAATACGACATTTGAAGCCTATGTCTAGGATCCGTCTGTGTGTGGGGGCTCTTGATGCACTGACTCCAGCCTCAGTCCACTCCTTGTGAAAGTCCCTAACACTTTTGAATGGTCTTTTCCTGAGAATCCTCTGCATGCTGCGGTCATCCCTGCTGCTTATGCACCTTTTTCTTCCACGTAACTTTCTATTAATGTGCTTTGATACAGCACTTTGGGAACATCCAACTTCTTTTGCAATTACCTTTTGAGGCTTTCCCTCCTTATGGAGGGTGTCAATGCTGGTTTTCTGCCCAACTGTCAGGTCAGTAGTCTTTCCTATGATTGTGATTCCTACTGAACCAGACAGAGACCATTTAAAGGCTCAGGAACCCTTTGCAGGTGTTATGGCCTAATTAGCTCATTAGAGTGGGACACTTTGAGCCTAGAATATTGCACATTTTATCAATATTCTAATTTTCTGAGATTGTGGATTTGGGGTTTTCATGAGCTGTAAGCCATGATCATCACAATTATGACAAATCACGGCTTGAACTATCTTGCTTTGCATGTAATGAGTCTATCTCATATGTTAGTTTCACCTTTTAAGTTGCATTAGTGAAATAAATGAACTTTTGCACAATATTCCAATTTTTCGAGTATCACCTGTATGTATATGTGTATATATATATATATATATATATATATATATATATATATATATATATATATATATATATTTTTTTTTTTTATTTTTTTTTTTTACAGCAGAACTTTTTATTGCAGCAAACACATATGTAAATTTATCATTAATAGTAAAGACAGCCAAAAGGTGGCATGGTTGGATTTTTTTTTAAAACCAATTTATAACCAAATGTGACCCAAAGGAAGTATAAATATGTTATTCTATTTAGTAAATCTTGTACATTATTTTTGAACTATTTTTTTTAAATTCTGACACAACCCCTTTTAAGATAACAATTCCCCACCTAATTAGAGAGATTGGGCAAGATACAGGATGTTACACTTGCATGATTAATGC
Source organism: Lithobates clamitans (assembly GCA_037952925.1). NCBI lineage: Eukaryota > Metazoa > Chordata > Amphibia > Anura > Ranidae > Lithobates > Lithobates clamitans. The sequence goes on along the minus strand of JBBGZY010000125.1, from coordinate 567,855 downwards.
ATGTCACCAGCTCAGATGAATGATATCAGCAACATCTGGGACAGAGAAGTAGGATGTGTACTTGATGAGCATCATGGACTGTTTGATTGACAGCTCTGGCTTTGTCTGAACAGCTCCCATGATCTACGAGCCAGTTGTCAGAAATGTCTTTACATCCAAAATATGAGATCGACAAGGGCTGCTCAAGAGCAGCGTGCTTTCAGAATTAGTGCAGCCTTGGTGCAAACATTTCTTTAATGATCTCTCTACTTTGCCATTTCTTTACCCTGATTTTTTTTAATCTGTCAGAAAACAGAGCTTGCTGAAAAACCCTATACAGGCAGTTTAATATTAACAGAACATGCCTGGAGTTCATCCTTAACATTTTATTTCAAGGGAGAAGTGTGGTTTCGGTAAACTCATATGTAAATCGACAATTTTAGACACAAATAGCACTCATTGGCTCTTTTTGTGATTAGTAATTTACTATCAAATGTTACAAACATTAAGAAAAACCATGGCAATATTTATAATGACATACCTGGCTTGTGGTAAGCCATAGCTGGTACCAACTCCTACACGAGGTAAACTGTATACCACTTTCTTCACGGTGGCTTGGTCAGGAAAATTAAACATGACTGAGGCTTAAGGAAAAAGTTTGAAACAGAACATCAGACCAACATATAAAAAGAAATGTATATTCAAAATACAGGTTTGTACATACAATATGTTCATAATACAATCACTTTCCACACAAAAAAGGGGTATTTTCTGAAAACACCTATTTTTGTATGGCACTGAGGTGAAGCCCTGTTTGCAAAGGTGGATTTAAAGAGATGTGAGGCAAAGGAAATGAATGTACCTGGGTTGGGTCCTATGGATTGATACTGTCCTGCCTGCAACTTTGCTCTAATTGCTTGAGATGCAAAGCCCCATCACATTTTGGCAGTCGAGTTAGGTGGGTAGCGGATGCCTAACTCTTGTCTTTCTTGAACCACACCGCCAGCTGCTCTTGTACTGAACAAATGACAGTGAAGTAGTGATGTTCCCCCTGGCTCTGGTCAGCTACTGCTGGCTGTCATGCAAGATGAGACCATGTCACTACACCCCTGAACACCAGCACTGCTCAAATAATAGCTGGTACATAGTGGCATTATCTTGAACCTTGGCTTATTACCGACAACCTACAAAAGGCAATTAACATCAATAGTGGGTAAATTATTGGAGGGGATGATAAAGGACTATATCCAAAAATGTAAAGAAAAAAGTACCATTAGTAGTAATCATTAAGGATGAGCCGAACACCCCCTGGTTCGGTTCGCACCAGAACTTGCAAACAGGCAAAAAAATCGGACGAACACCTTTAAAGTCTATGGGACACAAACATGAAAAATCAAAAGTATTCATTATAAAGGCTTATACGCAAGTTATTGCCATAAAAAGTGTTTGGGGACCTAGATCCTGCCCCAGGGGACATGTATCAATGCAAAAAAAAAAGTTTTAAAAACGGCAGTTTTTTCGGGAGCAGTGATTTTAATAATGCTTTAAGTTGAAACAATAAAAATTAAATATTCCTTTAAATATCATGCCTGGGGGGGTGTCTATAGTATGCCATAGTACATTGTACCCCTACCATTTCACAAAAAAAGTGTCAAAATAGTAAAAAAGACAGGAGACACTTTGGGACAAGTCCATTATTAAAAAATAAAAACGTCCAGCAATGTCCACTCATCTTCTATCACACCGCCCGACAAACCAAAAAAAAAAAAAAATGCAACAGCTCCATCTCCATGGGAGGCTCCTGCCGAGTGACGCTTCTTCTCGGTGACAGCTGTTATATAGCTGAGGGCGGGGCAACCGGGTAACCCCACCCCCTCTGATGCCTCGTGATGTCAGAGAAAGGCGGGGTCACTCATTTACATCACCGAGTGGCCCCACCCTCAGCTATATAACAGCTGTCACAGAGAAGAAGCGTCACTCGGCGGGGGCCTCCCATGGAGATGGAGCTGTTGCAGTTTTTTTTTCCGGTTCGTCGGGCGGCGCAATAGAAGATGAATGGACATCGCTGGACATTTTTATTTTTTTATTTTTTAAGAAAGGACTTTTCCCAAAGTGTCTCCTGTCTTTTTTACTATTTCTGACACTTTTTTTTTTTTTTGAAAGGGTAGGGGTACATTGTACCAGTTACCAATTCACAATGGGGGGAGGCCGGGATCTGGGGGTCCCCTTGTTAAAGGGGGCTTCCAGATTCAGATAAGCCCCCCGCCCGCAGACCCCCACAACCACCGGGCAAGGGGGGATGAGGCCCTTGTCCCCATCAACATGGGGACAAGGTGCTTTGGGGGCTACTTCAAAGCACCTTCTTCATGTTAGGGCATTTGGCCTGGTACGGTTCAGGAGGGGGGGCGCTCTCTTGTCCCCCCTCTTTTCCTGTGGCCTGCCAGGTTGCATGCTCGGATTTTTTTTTTTAATTTGGCGCAGGGTTTCCCTTAACTTCCATACCAGACCTGAAGGGCCTGGTATGGATTTTGGGGGGACCCCACGCAATTTTAAAAAAAAATTTTGGTTCAGGGTTCCCCTTAATATTCATACCAGACCCAAAGGGCCTGGTAATGGACTGGGGGGGGGACCCATGCTGTTTTTTTCAATGAGTTTTATCTATATTTTGCCTAGACCCGACAATTCATTACAGCCGCGATCAGTTTTAAATGACTTTTTTCCTTTAGAAATGTAATTTCACCCCCCAGGCACAAAATGTATAGGAATATTTCATTTATATTGTTTCACTTTAAGCATTATTAAAATCACTGCTCCCGAAAAAATGGTAGTTTTTAAAACTTTTTTTTTGCATGGATACATGTCCCCCGGAGCAGGACCCGGGTCCCTAAACACTTTTGGACAATAACTTGCATATAAGCCTTTAAAATTAGCACTTTTGGTTTTTCATGTTAATGTCCCATAGACTTTACCGGTGTTACACGGTTTTCCAATTTGCAGCGAACACCGCATATTGTTCGTTGTTCGCCAAACATCCGAGCAACCAAAGTTCGGCCCGAACTTATGCTTGGGCCGAACTGTTCGCCCATCCCTAGTAATCAGCATGGGTTTTACGAAAGGTCGTTCTTGCCAGACCTGCTAACATTCTACGAAGAAGTGAGCTACCATCTAGACAGGGGAAGGCCTGTTGACTTAGTGTACCTGGATTTTGCAAAAGCATTTGATACAGTTCCCCATAAGCGCTTAATTTACAAACTGAGGTCTGAGGATGTGGACCATAACGTTTGTTCTTGGGTAAAAAACTGATTACAGGGGCATACCCAAAGGGTGGTGATAAATATTGTGTACTCAGAGTGGTAAATGGGGTACCCCAAGGTTCTGTCTTGGGACCAATTCTATTCAATTTATTCATAAATGATATAGAGCAGGGGTCTCAAACTGGCGGCCCTCCAGCTGTTGCGAAACTACAATTTCCATGAGGCATTGCAAGGCTGACAGTTACAAGCATGACTCCCACAGGCAGAGGCATGATGGGACTTGTAGTTTCGCAGCAGCTGGAGGGCCGCCAGTTTGAGACCCCTGATATAGAGGATGGGATAAATAGCTCAATCTCAGTTTTTGCAGAGGACACAAAAATAAGCAGGGCAACAACGTCACATCAGGATATAGAAATTTTACAGAAAGACCTGAACAAAATAATGGAGTGGGCAAATACATGGCAAATGAGGTTTAATGTGGAGAAATGTAAAGTAGTGCACTTGGGGGGCAAAAAAACATAAATGCAAACTACTCACTAGGGGGAGAACCGCTGGGTGAATCAAGGATGGAGAAAGATCTGGGGGTCCTAGTAGATGATAGACTAAGCAATAGCAATCAATGTCAAGCTGCAACTACCAAGGCCGGCAGAATTTTAGCATGCATAAAAAGGGGATACTGCATACTCCAGGGATAAAACAATAATCCTGCCACTATATAAGACTCTGGTTAGGCCACATCTGTAATACTCCTTCCAGTTCTGGTCACCAGTCCTCAGAAGAGATGTGCTGGAACAAGAGAGAGTCCAAAGAAGGGCAACAAAACTAATAAGGGGCCTGGACAACATCAATTACGAGGAACGACTACAAGCACTAAATTTATTCTCGCTGGAGAAGAGATGCTTGAGAGGGAATATGATAGCGATTTACAAATACCTCAATGGTGATCCCAGCATAGGAAATAAACTACGGTATTCAGTCTCAGGGAGTGTAAGAGGACACGGGGGGCCAATCAATGAGATTGGAGAAGTGGTTTAACCTTAAAATGCGCAGAGGGTTTTTAACGGTCAGGGCAATGAGGATGTGGAGCTCTCTTCCACAATTGGTGGTGGCAGAGGGGAGTATGGATATTTTAAAAAGACTCTTGGATGTGCTTCTTAATGAACACAACATACAGGGATATGAGAAATAATTATAGACACCGACACAAGTACACCTACACTGGTTGAACTGGATGGACTATTGTCTTTAGTCAACCTTACCAACTATGTAACTATGCAATTAAAAGCCAGAGGGCAAAACCTTGCAACCACACTCACACTGTGATTTACATAGTACTAGCATGGGTGATGCTAGTCTTCAAAATTTGACTTTTCTGATGTTAAATGACTGAATGTGAACAGCTCCAGAGAAGTCAATGCTGGAAGAAAATCTAAAATTGTGAAATGTGCGGTGCTGATTTGTTAAAGTGTATGTCCAGCTAAAACATGTTTTAGGTTTGAATAAAATAGAAAAGCTTAAAAAAAAAACAACTAATAGATTTGCCCTGACTTCCTGTCCTGCTGACAACAGTTTCATTAGACAGGAAGTGAGTATATATCCCTACTAGCAACAAAGACAGAAATACTGTATCATAAACTATATGCAAAAGGTTTGGCTGGGCAAGCTAGGGATTATTTCTAAAGATTGCATGTTATTTTATTTAGTGGAAGCTATATTATGTTCACAGAGCAGTATCCATTTCATAAATATTTTTTTGCTTACAGTTCATCCTTTATAATCCCTTATTTAAAGCACATATACAGTATGTGAAAATGCAGGTTTCAATAAACCATGTCCTTTAAAACTATGTTAAAGTATTTTCTTTCCATAACCAGATACAAATATAAATTTACATGCATTTGTTATTTATTTGTATTTATTTTTAACTGTCCCCGACTGCACTACCATACTTCCATTATATTTGTGTACAATTATATGATGAAAAGTGGGCTTAGTCTTAAAATTATATTAAAGTAAATTTTTTATTTCATAAATCATATACTAACAACATTATTATTTTTATTATTATTCAGGATTTATATAGCGCCAACAGTTTACGCAGCGCTTCAACATAAATGTATATGCATTTGTTGGTTTTGTTTTATACATTTTTTTCATTTTGAGATTGACCACCGGCACCACTGTCCCACTCCTGTTTTTTTGGTTTCCCTGTCTGCCACCAGGACCTATGAAGTCCTGTAGAAGTCTCCTTTACGTGCATGCTCCTGCTTAGAGCTACAACTATACATGCAGCCATACCAATCGCTGCACGCACAGGCAGCCACAAGAGGGACACCTGCAAAAGCCTCCACAGCAGTGACTGATAGTGTATACATTGGGGTGGGGCGAGCGCGAAAATAGCATCCCTTCTATAGAGGCACCATCCCGTAAATATATGCAAATGTGTTCCTAAAAAAGTATATAGAACTGAATGGGACTTTAATTGTATTATAGTATAAATAGATGAAAAACAATTAATTAAAAAATACATTATTTTATTTTATTCAGTATAAAAACAGTTAATACATTACAGTTAATACGGTTGAAATGAATTCAGGGTGTGCAAATCCCCGATTTTAACAGAGTTATTGCCTATGCGTTTCGCGGACGAGTCCGCATCGTCAGAGCCTTTGAGAATGGCACAATGTGATCACGTGTAGATTCTACAAATGAGGCAACAATTAAAATTGCATAGATTTATAAATACTTTATACAATACTTTATAAAACATCTAGATCTGTTTAGTAAACATTGTTAACATTGTTAACAATTTCTCATTAAACACATACCTTTGTATAAATTTATGCATGTTTTTATGATGTTTTATAAAGTATTGTATAAAGTATTTATAAATCTATGCAATTTTAATTGATGCCTCATTTGTAGAATCTACACGTGATCACATTGTGCCATTCTCAAAGGCTCTGACGATGCGGACTCGTCCGCGAAACGCGTAGGCCATAACTCTGTTAAAATCGGGGATTTGCACACCCTGAATTCATTTCAACCGTATTAACTGTAATGTATTAACTGTTTTTATACTGAATAAAATAAAATAATGCATTTTTTCATTAATTGTTTTTCACCTATTTATACTCCTTAGAGGCACAATTAAAGTCCCATTCAGTTCTATATACTTTTTTAGGAACACATTTGCGGTGACTGACAGTGGTTCTGTGTCCCTCTTGTGCTGCCTGTGTGTGTTATTCTTAAAAAACTGCATGTTCAGTTGTAGTTTCACACAGGAGCTCACACATAGAGGAGACTTCTAGGGGACTCCATGGGTCCCAGAAGTACTGGGGGCACAAATATAACAGGAATGTGGTGCTGGGGGGCAATTTCAAAAAGAAAAAAAATATTAAAAATACATGCAAATTATGTTATTAGTATATGATTTATGAAAAAAAATAGATTTTAACCACTTCAGCCCCGGAAGATTTTACCCCCTTCCTGACCAGAGCACTTTTTGCGATTCGGCACTGCGTCGTTTTAACTGACAATTGCGCAGTCGTGCGACGTTGCACCCAAACAACATTGACGTCCTTTTTTTCCCACAAATAGAGCTTTCTTTTGGTGGTATTTGATCACCTCTGCAGTTTTTATTTTTTGCGCTATAAACAAAAAAAAGAGCGACAATTTTGAAAAAAACGCAATATTTTTTACTTTTTGTTATAATAAATATCCCCCCCAAAATATATATATAAAAAAAAAATTTTTCCTCAGTTTAGGCCGATATGTATTCTTCTACATATTTTTGGTAAAAAAAAAATCATAATAAGCGTATATTGATTGGTTTGCGCAAAAGTTATAGCGTCTACAAAATAGGGGATAGTTTTATGGCATTTTTATTATTAATTTATTAGTAATGGTGGCGATCTGTGATTTTTATCAGGGCTGCGACATTATGGCGGACACATTTGACACTATTTTGGGACCACTGTCATTTATATAGCGATCAGTGCTATAAAAATGCACTGATTGCTGTGTAAATGACACTGGCAGGGAAGGGGTGAACCATTAGGGGGCAATGAAGGGGTTGTGTCCTGGGGAGTGATTCTAACTGTGGGGGGGATGGGCTTCCACTCACATGACAAGGATCACTGCTCCCGATGACAGGGAGCAGTGATCTCTGTCATGTCACAAGGCAGAAGGGGAAATGTCTTGTTTGCGTAGGCACTTCCCCATTCTGCGGCTCCGTGACACGATCGCCTGGAGACCGGCAGACATTGAGTCCGCGGGTCCCGTGGGAGCGGTCACAATGTACGTGGCGGGTGCGCGCGTGCCGGCTAGCCCTGCCATTTAAAGGGGACGTACAGGTACGCCCATTTGCCCACCCGCTGCCATTGTTCCGACGTATATCGGCGTGCAGCGGACGGCAAGTGGTTAATCTTACTTTAAGACTAAACCCACATTTCATCATTCCCACTCACAGACCACTGTGGCACACTTTGTGTGTTGAACTTTCTTCAGCCCACACGAAACTGTCCCTATCATGAAAAGTCCAATTGGTTATGTTTGCCTCCTAGGCCAAAAGTTCCAAGTCCTTACCTGGTTCTATAAGTTGAGTGTGGAAGGACTGTTAATAAAATTAACTGTAGAGATCCTTTGTACTGACACTGGACCTTATAAAAGCAAATTACTTTGGTGCTCTTGTTGCCTGCAGCAACAAGACTCTCACTTTCATGTAACACAGTATCCAGAAATAAGAGGGACAATTTGCTGAATAAAGACTTAGAGCGTCGCTTCAAGTTGAGAAGAAAAGTCATTCCTGGATCGAGGGAAGCGGGGTGCTAGCATGTCAGTGCACTAAGCCATAGAGTGCTTAAGCATCAATAGAGGAAACTACGCTCTCCCATCCAGCACATACAACGTAAAAGTGAATTGCAGCCTCAACCTGCACGTCTCTGCCAAACCATGCCCTTGAAGTGTTTCACCCTGCCCACTAGGGCTTAGTCATAGGGCCTATGACTAAGCCTCAGTGGGCAGGGCGAAACATGTCAGGGGGTGCATGGTTTGGCAGAGACATGCAGGCTGAGGCTGCTATTCACTTTTATGTTGTACGAGCTGGATGGGAGAACGGAGTTTGCTTTATTGATGCTTAGAGACAATTTGCTGCAATAGGTAATCCTTTCTTTGCATAATTCTAGAAGTCTCTACTGTAACTCTTGCCATGTGTGCTAGAGATCTGAGAGTAATTGTCTTCATTTTATGTGATGCAAGGCTCAAAAAACACAACAGCAAAATATCAGTTTTAAAATGGTGTAACTCACTGCGGTTGGCCATAAACACTTCCAGTGCAGTGTTCTGTAAAAGATAGCGCCTGGAAAAGACAGCCCGAATCTCGCTGAACATCCATTTCCCATGGAGGCCTTCAGTGTAAGCAAGAACCTGAAGAAATAGAAGGTAAAGAAGACAAGAGTTTAGTATTAACTATTTTTTTCAAATATATTGTTTTCAAGTCATTTTTTTTTCCATCAGAACCTTTTTCTTCAAACGTTTTCTGTGAATTCATTATCGTCACTTAATATAAGAGATTAATTAGAAAATGTTAGTCCTTGAGGATCAGCTGCTTTGGACTATAACAGGAACCTATGGGAAATACAGCATGAAGACAATCTGGTATGATTGAATGGTCTCTGAGGACAACGCTTGTCAGGCATGTTTGAATAAAGTTTTTTTTAATCACACTGCTTATTGTTATACCACTTCCCTCTCCAAAATAAAAGCAAAGCAATCAATGCCCCAGTGCATTTAACAAAAGAGACACCTAAATCCTACTATTATGTTAACAAACCAGTACAACAACAGAACTAACAGGTATTAGTCCTACGAAAAATGAATCAATGTTTTATAAGAACATTCTCTTGGATCGAAACTATAAAACCTTAAATTCATTTTATGTTCCTTAAGGATAATAACTATTGAACAGCATAGCCACTGAAAGAAGTGTATGGTGAAAACTGGCTATGGTTTACTTAATATAATCAAGAATGCCTGGTTTATGTTACATTTTGGGTGGGTTGGCACCTAGGCAAGTGAACTTGAACCTGGAAACTTGTGGGGGTTTTTTTTTCCTTTTTATTTTTTGAAAGCCAATATCAATGGCCAATGTAGCACCATTTTGCTTGATTTATTTTGTTTCTCTCTGGGGACAAAGACAGACAGATAGGTATAGAGAAAAGAAACGAGAGAGAAAACAGGTGATTTGGATGGATAGACAATCTGGTATGTTTGAATGGTCTTAAAGGACACAGAGCTTATTGTTATAGAACTTCCCCACAGTGATTACCTAAAAGACATCTCAACCCACGGTCACAAGATAGATAGACCTAATCTCTGAATATATACAGCCAAGTTATCCTCATTGGTAGCTATGTTTCACTCTCTGCAGTGTTTTGGGAGTGAATAGAAATGAAGGGTGTTGTGCATTCACCAGTCAGCTTGTGTCAGGGGTTCATGAGGTGGATGAACAGAAAGCAGATGGTCATTTCATGCTGCATGTCACGCTTCCTCATGGTGAAAATAGGCAGCTCGGGTTATTATCATAGCTGATGAGGCTGAAAGTCCATCAAGTTCCTTTCACAGTGCCTCAAAAACACAAGAGTTGTATCTACAATAATAATAATAATAAGGAAAGTATGTGTTCAAATTTAGTAAAATGCATGGTTTGAGATCCTTCACAGGCTAGATAGAGTATATTACTGTGGTCATAAGGCAGTGTATTTGTAAGCACTATATACACGGTGCTTTAGCAAGCAAAATTTCATTCATTTAGGGTTTACATCTATTTTAATGAGTCATTCTTAAATTCCTTTATTCGTTGGTAAGTAATATAAAATCAATAAAGGCAAGGTAATCCAATGAGCGATTTCAAGACAGAAGTGCTTGAAGATAAGAAATATACTGGAAACAAGGCTTTAAGTGCTAATCTGTTCAGGTAACGGCTGACAGCATTCCAACTGTGATATTTATAGGCATATAAAGTAGGTCAGACACCTCATCCAAATAGACGCTGCAACTTCACACACATGTAGGAATGGCCATAATACGTAGAGTGGACTATTGCAGCAAAATCACATAGAATAAAAGAATGGTAAATATTGCATAGTGAAAATCACTATGGCTCATGGAAAAAAAAAACACGATTAACGCATCAGGCATTACATGATGGCATTGGTAGGAATTACATAACTGATTTCTCATAAGGCTGGCTGAGGCAACAATATGTCATAGCAGACACTTATGACCAATGGCTCCCAGAATAAACGTCATTTTGTAGGATTTTTCTCACCTATTGCCAATGCTACTACAAATGACAAAGTTGGAGCCAAGGATGTCTACTATATGCATAAACATGCACACCAGGGCAAAACAAGACTGTGCTCGTTTATGAACAGGTCTTTTGGTGGCCTGATTGCACAAAAGCATGAGGCCACCATTGACAAATCAATGGCCAGTTTTAGAAGCTGTGTGGTCAGAAAACATGAATATTCAAATGACATAATTCATAACCTTAGCAGGTGAATAAAAATAATGGATAAAGTCGCCATAATGTGCCTAAGCCCCCGTTCACACCTATGCGAATTAGATGCGGCTTACATCGTATCCAATTCGCAGGACATTTTAAAATACATTCATTTGAACGTATCTGGTTCACATATGTGCGTTGCTTTCGCACTGCGCATTGCACAAAAAATGTGTGCGTTTTCTGGGCATTGCGGTGCAAATTACAAGCCCATTATCTTCTATGGGAACGCATCTGATTCGCAGATGCATTCCGTTCTGAACATGAATTCTCTTCTTCTCCTCACTATAGCTCCCCCCTCTCCCTGCTCACTGATCCGCAGCTAAAACGCAGAGGAACCTCTGAACAACTGATTTTTATCTTTGCAGTGAAACCTGAGCTTCAATTCGCACGGCACATGTGTGAACCCAGCCTAAATCACACCCCCATCCTTTGTATATTTATAAATACTAGAGCCACTATCGTGTATTCTTAAAGTGATACTAAAGTCTAATTTTTTTGTTTAAAAATAACAAACATGTCATAGTTACCTGCTCTTTGTAGTGGTTTTGCACAGAGCAGCCCCGATCCTCTCCTTTTTGGGTCCCTCGCCAGCTTTCCTTGCCCCTCCCTCCTGCTAAATGCCCCCACAGCAAGCAGCTTGCTATGGGGGCACCCGAGCCGGGCCGCTGCTCTGTGTGTTTATTCAGACACAGAGCCGTGGCCCGTCCCTACCCTCTCTCTCTCTCTCCTCTTTGGCTCACTGACTTTGATTGAGAGTTCCGGACAGCCGAGTCACTCGTTTAACATCGCTGGATTGAGATGGGCTCAGGTAAGTATTAGGCGGGCTGAGGGGGGATAGGCTGCACACAGAAGGATGTTAAACTTTATGCATAGAATGCATTAAGATAAAACAACCGACTGCCTTTACAACCACTTTGAGGCCTGGTACACACTGCTGCGATGTCAGACATCGCATGTAATTTGCACGGCTGTGCAGATCACATGCGATGTATGTGCGATGCAAATTCAGCCAGACTGTATGGCTGAATTTGCATCGCATTCAGACCAAAGTTGTGCAGCACCATTTTTATTGGTCCGCACCAGAATCGGATCGCATGAGTGTTCACACCCATGCGATCCGATTCCTGTCCGAATTGACAGTTCACACTGCGATATGCGAACCGATCTGAGGGTTTTATTAACTTTCTATTGACACCCACAGCGGTTCACATAGGGCAGTGTGAACTGCCTGCGAATTGCATTCGATGCGGGAACCCGTACTAGATTCCTTCGGGTTCTCGCATTGCAGCAGTGTGAATCGAGCCTAATACACAAAGTGATTTCACTGAAAGATAACTGATCACAAATGAAACCCGTCTATATAAATGTAGACAATATAGATTTATTTTAGATTTACTGTATATGTGCGCCCTTGGTAATGTTGGAGCCATACTTCAGGCCTCCTATATCAAGAATGTTCACAGCAATGATTCAAAGAATAAATTCACCTTTGTAAAAAAACAAAAACAAAAAAAACCCCACTTTTTTGAAGGTAAAAAAATATGCATTTATCTATTTATTTTGTTATGAGCCTGTAAAGCATTGCACCCCATGATCAGCAGATCGTACATGTAATGCCACAGTCCTGCAGACTGTCTGTCCCTACCTCCGATACAGGCAGCTTAATCAAATACTTAGAGCGCTCAACAGCACCATAATAGTTCATGGGGGACTATAAGCCGAAAGCAGCAAAGGCATCATAAACAAATGATGCGGCTGGGTGGGCAGAGCCCTGCATGTTCACGCTTTTTAAAATGATGACAGCGGTTGTGGGGAGTGGATCCTCTGCTCGCTGTCAAAGCGGGGAATTGGGGGGGTCCGGAGGCTGGTGCATCTGTAACATATTACACCCTGAATATGGGTGTACCATGTTACAAAAGGTTAACTTATCCTTTAATGTAATAGTTGCTAGATACACTTTGAAAAGGCCTTACAGTTCTTTAGCTAACCAAAATCCAGAAGATATGTTATATATCACAAATAGGAATTGTTCAAATAAGTTGTTTAAAGCATTAAAAACCCAAAAGCAAACATTTATTATATTGCAGATTACCAATTCAAAGATTTGATGGCTGCATTAGTTTTTTGGGGGGGGGCTCTCTTTCTTCTATTTTCATTTAATGATCTGGCTATTAAGCCTGTTTTTTTTTCAAAAAGAACTCTCTTGCAGATTTATCAGCTAATGCCAGTTCACACTTCACACTGCGCTGTGAATTCGGTGCAAATTTAAAGCGGTACATGGTGCAAATTCGCATTGCGGTTTCTGCTTGCCATGTGCCATTTCAATGTGAATTTAGTGAGAATTTGTAAGGGGAGAAGTCACATCTATGATTTTATTTCTATAAATGTAGGCAAAAAAAAAGAAGTTTGCTGTGATCACTACACTGTGATTTCAATCGGGTCCCATAGAAGTCTATGAAGCTAAAATTTGCACCGAATTAAACTCACACAGGACCCTTTTTTGAACCAGATCACTGCATATACACTCTATTACCAAAAGTATTGGGTCGCCTGCCTTTACACACACACAAACTTTAATGGCATCCCAGTCTTAGTCCGTAGGGTTCAACATTGAGTTGGCCCACCATTTCCAGCTATAACAGCTTCAACTCTTTTGGGAAGGCTGCCCACAAGGTTTAGGAGTGTGTCTATGGGAATGTTTGACCATTCTTCCAGAAGTGTATTTTTGAAGTCAGGCACTGATGTTGGACGAGAAGGCCTGGCTCGCAGTCTTCGCTCTAATTCATCCCAAAGGTTTTCTATCGGGTTGAGGTCAGGACTCTGTGCAGGCCAGTCAAGTTCCTCCACCCCAAACTCGCTCATCCATGTCTTTATGGATCTTGCTTTGTGCACTGGTGGGCAGTCATGTTGGAACAGGAAGGGGCCGTCCCCAAACTGTTCCCACAAAGTTGGAAGCATGAAATTGTCCCACATGTCTTGGTATGCTGACACCTTAAGACTTCCTTCACTGGAACTAAGGGGCCAAGCCCAACTTCTGAAAAACAACTCCACACCATAATCCCCCCTCCACCAAATGATTTGGACCAGTGCACAAAGCAAGGTCCATAAAGATATGGATAAGCGAGTTTGGGGTGGAGGAACTTGACTGGTCTTAACAGAGTCCTGACCTCAATCTAATAGAACACCTTTGGGGTGAATTAGAGGGGAGAATGTGAGCCAGGCTCTCTCATCCAACATCAGTGCCTGACCTCACAAATGTGCTTCTGGAAGAATGGTCAAACATTTTTTTCGGCATCTGTGTGCCGTTGCGGAGATTTTCCTTCACTTCCTGTCCCATAACCAAACAGAAAGTGAGAGGACATCCTTGCAAATTAAGAGAATTTCTTGGGGACCCACAGGTCACCAGTACTAGTGTCCCCATTGGAAGATTTCCCCTCTATTACTTTTCTGGGGACAACCCAAAATGTGCGAATTTCTTTTACTTTCAATGATAATGGTAAACAGGACAAATAAAGAGGGTGAATCTCCTTAACGGGGCAAAGACAGCAATAAAAACTGACAGGTGTTCTAATTTCTCGCCACTCTATCCAAAAAAAAAAAAAAAAAAAGTTTTGCCTTTAGTTATACTTTAACGTATCAAAATCTGCAAATACATGTAACACTCCCCCCACACTGACAATGCTGCTGTCAAAATGTGCCCCCTGTTCTCCTTCATCCAGGGTGGGGGCACTCTAATACAGGAATTGTAATACTGGCCAGATCACTAGGTGAAAACAGTAGGAGAAAAGAATAGAAATAGAAAACTAATGCAGTTGGCACATCTAATGTCTAATAAGCAGCAATATATTATTATCCGGGAAGGATTTGCCCCTTAATGACCAGGCCATTTTTTGCGATACGGCACTGCGTCGCTTTCTGACAAGTGCGACGTTGTACACAAAATTTATGTCCTTTTTTTCCCACAAATAGAGCTTTCTTTTGGTGGTATTTGATCACCTCTGCAGTTTTTATTATTTTGCACTATAAACAAAAAAAGAGCGACAATTTAAAAAAAATAAAAAATTTGTTTTCTATATTAAATATCCAAAAAAAATTAAAAAATAAATACATTTCTTTATCACTTTAGGCCAATATATATTTTTTTTTTACCAAAAATATGTAAAAGAATAAGTGTATATTGATATATCGTTATAGTGTCTACAAAATAGGGGGTATATTTATGGCATTTTTAGTATTTTTTTTTCTTCACTAGTAATGGCGGTAATCAGCGATTTTTAGCAGGATGGCGACATTGCAGTGGACAGATTGGACACTTTTTTGGGACCATTGACATTTATACAGCGCCCAGTGCTATAAATTGCCACTGATTACTGTATAAATGTCACTGGCAGGGAAGGGGTTAACACGAGGGGGTGATCAAGGGGTTAAGTGTTCCCTAGGGAGGTGTTTCTAACTGTATGGGGGAGGGGACTGACAGGGAGTAGAGAGAGATCGCTGTTCCTGATCACTAGGAACAGCAGACCTCTCTCTACTCCCCTGTCAGAATGGGGATCTGTCTGTTTACATTGACAGATCCCCGTTCCGTCTCTCTGAGGAGCGTTCGCAGGCCGCCAGCAGACATCACAGCCGCCGCATTGGTTCCGGCGTTGTGCCATGGGCGCAAGCCCCCTATAGCTCTTAAAGCGGCCAACGTACACCTACGGCAGTTTTGCGCAGCCGTGCCAACCTGCCGCAGTGGAACTGTGGCGGCCGGTCGGCAAGCGGTCAATACCGCTTTAACATAAGGCCCCTTTCACACAGGTGCCTCCTTTATATGGATGCCGCTTACTCAGTGGAGGAATCGCTCTGCTGATCCCCACTGAGCAGGCGGATGACAGGTCCTGTCTGCTCTGCTGTGCAGAGCGGACACGGATACAGTCCCTCTATGGGGAAATCGGGTGGAATCTGACCGCCGGTGTGTTTTCATCCGATTCGTGGATAGAAAATAGGACCACCATCCGTCCGTGTTTTGCGGGCAGGATCAGATGGCGGCGGGCGTCAGCGGGCATCTGCCACTTCAAAGGGGTGACTGGAGGGTCCAATCAGGTCTCCCTAAAAACACAGTCACTTCCAGCGCTAATGGGTCTTCCAAGGTGTGGAGTAACAGATGTCAGATGAAATGGTGGTGTGAAAGGTATACAGGCAGTCCCCGAGTTATGAACGGGTTAGGTTTGTTCTCAAGTCAGATTTGTTCGTAAGTCAGAAGCGCATGCGCAGAACAGCAGAGATGTCGTTTTCCTCTGTTTTCCGATATGCCCGCCGTCGAAAAGTGGCCGCGCATGTGCAGAACGTCACGCCGCCTCCCGCTCATAAGTAGGAGTCGTTCGCAAGTCAGAGGTTCGTAACTCGGTGACCTCCTGTATATGGTATCCAAAACTGGGTGGATGCTGCCTTCCTCAGATGGGGTAATCCAAAAGGAACTACAAATAAAACAGAAATGGAAGGCGTGCACACCTAGTGCATTACCAAAGATAATTTAATGATAAAAATGTTTTATATAAAAGTGGGTACTCACAAAATGCAACTGACAAAAGGCTATAAAAACAATGCATGGACATGCACAGAACACGGGGTGCAGCTAACGCATTTCGGGGGCGCACCCCCTTCTTTAGAGCTAGGCTAGGCTGAGGAAGGGGGTGCGCCCCCGAAACCCTTGTAGGTCTGCCTGAAAAGCTGACCCTAACTATTATGGAAGCTTCTTGTAAGCAACTACAAGACCTGCACATCCGTGTAATGACCACTGCATGCTAATTACTGCAATGATTTGTTGTGCAGTGAAGTTTCCTATTCAAAAGGGTAAAAAAAAAACACAAAAAAAAAAAAAACAAAACAAATCAATTGCAGCGATTTGTCTTCATGCTAAAGGATGTCTACAAGCAATGTGAATATGTGTTCTGGCCGGTGTATATGATCTACATAAATAAATCATTGATAATATTTAAAACAGTTGCTGCCACAGACTAATGTTATTTGGCGATCATCAGTCAATGGCATCTATAAACCCTTCAGAAAAAAAAGAGTGCGTGTCGGGAGACTGAAGGCAACACACACCCCATGGTGAGAAGAGAGGAGTGAGATGTTTCACGGGAAGGGTTAGGGTCTGATGCTAATGCTTTTTTTTTTTTTTTCTTAAGCAATGACAGTCTGGACTGGTGAAAGCTGTGCTGGGCTGCTGTAATTTCTCCCAGGAATAACACTCTCCCAACCTATGCAGCACATCAAAGTCTCTAGAGTTCAATTAAAATTGGATTACATTGAAATGCTCCATCCATGGGACTATGTATTCACTAACACTTTTCTCCGTAATACTCCAGATGACAGGTACCCATCCCAATTTAAACAGTTGTCATAGAGACCAAGCGGTAAGAGCAGTAACACTGAGCAGTACAAAGGAAAGGTAAGCAGAAGGGATTGCCATGAATGAAGGACGCTTTCCAGTAATGCGGTTAAAGCGCCGCCTTCGCCACAGCTAGAATTTCTCCTGCCTTAAACTATTTTTTTTCTGCCTCTGTTCCCTGACAATCATATGTCAAGAATAAATCCTTTGCTGGTTAACTATTATAATTTAACAAAATATTTGATGTGCTCCTCTACTGCCACTGCTGTTAAATAAAAAACAGCCTTTGTAGTGATCTACAGAGACAATTATTACTATAGTGCCAATTACTGCAAGGTAAACAGGCGAAGAAGAGGGGTGGAATAATTAGGATTAGAAGGGCACATACTAGGTCTGTAGTATATCACCTTTAACAGAACATTGATCTATTCTAACCTGCAGAAAATTCACACTCCATTCCCCCGGGAGTCACACTCTTGATGAAGCACTCTACGTAATCTACACAATGGGGTGGATTTACTAAAGGCACATAGACTTTGGAAGTGCAGTTGCTCCAGAGCTTAGTGAATGAGGGGAAGCTACTATAACTTCTATTATCCAATCATGTGCAAGCAAAAAAAGCAGATTTTTTTTTTCCCTTGCATGTGATTGGATAGTCTTTGCAAAGTGAAGTTTTACCTCATTTAGACCCCTTTCACACTGGGGCAGTTTGCAGGCGGTATTGCGGTAAAAATACCGCCTGTAAACCGCCCCTAAACAGCCTCCGCTGTTTGTTCAGTGTGAAAGCCCGAGGGCTTTCACACTGAAGCGGTGCGCTGACAGGACGGTGAAAAAAGTCCTGCAAACCGCTTCTTTGGAGCGGTGAAGGAGCGGTGTATTCACCGCTCCTGCCCATTGAAATCAATGGGACAGCGCGGCTATACCGCGGCAATACCGCGACTATAGCCGCGCTGTACGAGTGATTTTAACCCTTTTTCGGCCGCCAGCGGGGGTTAAAACCGCACCGCTAGCGGCCGAATACAGCTGCAAGAACGACGGTACAGCAGCGCTAAAAATAGCGCTGTTGTACCGCCGACGCCCCCACCGCCCCAGTGTGAAAGGGGCCTTACTAAGCTCTGGAGAAACTGCTGAGAGAAAGAGCTGAGTGCACACCGCTCAAAACCACCTACTAGGATCTAAAGAGCTGCTGGAAGAATACGGGTGCTTGCCTAGTCCGCAGCCAGAGAAATCCAATTGAAACAGAGAGAAATGGCAGCATATCCGGAAATAAAATCAAAAAAGTTTATTGATAGCCCAAAAAAATCAAGAGAACATGACCTACATGAATCCAATAAGGTGCCCAGTGAAAGCGTTTTACATAAACGTGCTTACTCATCACTGAGGAACTGCACTTGCACCGTCTGTTAACCTTTAGTAAATCCATCCCACAAAATCTCCAATAAATTCTAATCAATTGGGGGTAATTCAGTTTCTTGGCTTCCACCCGCATCGGATATACACTATATTGCCAAAAGTTTTGGGACGCCTGCCTTTACACACACGTGATCTTTAATGGCCTCCCGGTCTTCGTCCTTAGGGTTCAATATTGAATTGGCCAACTCTTTTGGGAAGGCTGTCCACAAGGTTTAGAAGTGTGTCTATGGGAATGTTTGACCATCCTTCCAGAAGTGCATTTGTGAGGTCAGGCACTGATATGGATGAGAAGGCCTGGCTCACAGTCTCCGCTCTAATTCATCCCAAAGGTGCTCTATCGGGTTGAGGTCAGGACTCAGGCTAGTCAAGTTCCTCTTCCCCAAACTTCTCATCCACACTATATTGCCAAAAGTATTGGGTCACCCCTCCAAATCATTTGGTGGAGGAGGGATTATGGTGTGGGGTTGTTTTTCAAGGGTTGGGCTTGGCCCCTTAGTTCCAGTGAAGGGAACTCTTAAGGCGTCAGCATACCAAGACATTTTGGACAATTTCATGCTCCCAACTTTGTGGGAACACTTTGGGGATGGCCCCTTCCTGTTTCAACATGACTGCACACCAGAGCACAAAGCAAGGTCCATAAAGACATGGATGAGCAAGTTTAGGATGGAGGAACTTGACTGGCCTGCACCTCAACCCGATAGAACACCTTTGGGATGAATTAGAGTGGAGACTGCAAGCCAGAGCTTCACGTCCAGATCAGTGCCTGACCTTACAAATGCGCTTCTGGAGGAATAGTCAAACATTCCCACAGACACACTCCTAAACCTTGTGGTCAGCCTTCCCAGCGTTGCACCTGTTATAGCTGCAATGGGTGGGCCAACTCAATACTGAACCCTACAGACTAAGATTGGGATGCCATTAAAGTTCATGTTTGTGTAAAGGCAGGTGTCACAATACTTTTGGTAATATAGTGTACATCTGAAAAAATATTAAACACAGTTTCAAGAACAAGCTCTAGATGCAAGCACACCTAAGGCCGCATTCACACCTGAGTGTTTTCAGCTCATAAAACGCTCGTAAAACGCCCCAAAAAAGCCTGAAAAATGCGCAACAAGCAAAATCCCATTCATTTCAATGGCACCTGTTCACATCTGAGCGTTTTGTCACCTGAAGCAAAATGCCTGAAAAACGCCATGAGCTCAAAAAAGAACATGAACTTCTTTGGGGCAGATTACAGGCGTTTTTCTGCCCTTTAGATTGGTGACCTGAACAAAATCGTGGCAAAAACCACACGATTTTGAATTGCTCAGGTGTGAATGCAGCCTTAGTATAGATCCCCTCCAACTATGAAAAATTGGCCTACACGGCATAAATAAAACCGCTAATGTTCATTACAGATGATAAAGGATATAGGTTATCCTGATGACATATGAGGAAATGACGGCAAGTGTTGTAAACACTTAATTTTCCAAATAACAAGACAACAGCGTTTTAATTGCTCAAATTATCTGGAATCAATTCCCTCAAGGTATGGGGTTATTAGAAATAATGGCCGAGTATTTATGGCGCTTGTAACCTATGAATAGAAAGTGGTGGGAAATCGGTTTAAAACCACAGCTATCATATCTCCATTAAAGAACCACAACTGACACCTAAACCATGATTTATAAACAGAGCGTATCTGTTATTTCACTTTCCACAAGTACACAAGGCCTTCCTGCATAATAGCTCCTCATCAGCATTGGGAATATGCATTAACAATGTTTGAAGTGTTTGTGTGATGTGTATACACAAGTAAAAGCAGTCATTTCATCTCCGCCTGTCAAATATGCAAATCAGGTCAATGTGTAAGTTGCTTGTCAGGGGTATGGACTGTGTCCTAAAAAGATGTTAAAGTGAACCTGTCATCTTCACATAAACTACAGACCTGATGTCTAACACATGAAATTGTGATGCAGAAATTCGTTTTCCACCTAAACTTTCCTATCCCAAACAGCAAAACAGCGAAGCTGTTATTAACAAAACATTTACAACCTACTGAATGGAAAAGGTGCCCAGATATAAAAGAAACATTACTGCCGCTATGTATACTAAAAGCAATCATTAAAGTGGTTGTAAAGCCTCAAGGTTTTGCACCTTAATGCATTAAGGTGAAAAACCTTCTGTGCTGCAGCTCCCCCCAGACCCCCCCCCCCCCTTTTTTTCTTACCTGATCCCATCTGATCCAGCGATGTGCATTAGAGCAGCATTGCACAGAGCAGGTAAGTATAGGCATATATGATATTTTTTTTTTTTTTTTAAATAGGGTTTACAACCCATTTAAATTTGGGTTTTTCAATGCAACTAGAGTAAGCACCTAAATTTGACTCATCATCAGTCTTTTGTAATCTCCTGTACAGCAGTACAAAATATTTTACAGCGCACACATTCAAGAATGACATTTTCTGCAAGGCTAGTTAAAAACACCTGAACATATTCAAAAAATACGGGGGTTTGGTCACACTATATGGTCATATAGTGCTAAGCCCACTTACTGCGCTGTAAAATATTTTGTACTGTTTGTAGGTCTTATAGCAGCACCATCTTGAATTTAAACGCATTGTAGGGTGTACCCCCCAAATATGTTTTTGCTCCTGTACAGCAGCACCCAGGCTGACAGAGGGAGGGGCTAGCAATGGGAGCCAATCAGGTGTGCTGCATGCAAATGTTCTGACAAGGCACATGCTGATAGGAGGAGAAAACAGAGTGAACAGAGGGATGAGCTTATCAGTTTTCTACTGCTCCTTTAATGTCAAATCAACAGGTTTGGGGCATGGACAGAAAAACACTGTACCTCTTTTACAATGTACAGCACTGCCTAAAGCCCAGCCCTGGAAAATGTAAAAGTCATCCTTTGCAGTGGGGCTGTGCATGCACGTCAACGATTCATCTCTCATTTTGGTCTAGAGCGGACTCTCTGAACCTTTTCACAACATTGAGGAACACTTAAAAAAAAACTTTCCTGTCTCAGGGAACTCCTACTAAAAATGACTATGTCTACAACTCATGATACATATAAAGGGATGAACATAGGGAAGAATGCTCCTTACATATGTGGTCATTCTGAAGAATTACCCCCTTACAGATAGCTAAAAAGATCAATGGTGTCAGAGGGAACTTATTTGAGAGTCAAAAATTGCTCATTGCTCAAGGAAGCCCTAGCAACCTCTGGAGGGACCCTAGTTGAGAAACACTGGTCTAGAATAACAAAAAAGATTTCCTTACCCACTCCTCCTCTAGGCGTCTTCTCCCCCACACTCCAGAAGTCAAGGGTCCTGATGTCATCCAGACCAAACCAGAGTTTCTAGCCCTGTGCTGAACATGATGACACCATAGGACAGTCCACAGCTGGAGCGCCATTTGCTGGGGCAGCGAAATATCGGGTATGTAAGCTATTAAAGGGGTTGTAAAGGTAATTTTTTTTTTTTTTTAAATAACAAACATGTTATACTTACCTTCACTGTGCAGCTTGTTCTGCACAGAGTGGCCCCGAACCTGGTCTTCTGGGGTCCCTCGGCGGCTGTTTCAGCTCCTCCCCCAAGAACTAACCACCTTAATGCAAGCTCCCTCGCATGGTGGTTAGTTATTGCGGGCGCGCTCCCGTGATATAGCCGCTCGCTGTATCACTCGGCCCCGTCCCCCGTCACGCCGCGTCATTGGATGTGATTGACAGCAGCGCGAGCCAATGGCTGCGCTGCTTTCAATCCATCGACTATAGCCAATCAGCGACCAGACTGAGCGGTGAAATGGAGGTCGGGAGCGAGCGGCTGAGTTTCGAGGTGTCAGGTAAGTAAAACGGGGGGGGCTGGGGGCGGCGGTATTGTCACCTCATGCATTAAGGTGAAAAAATGTATACCTTTACAACCCCTTTAACCTTTTTCAGTGCAAGTGCAGCCCCCCCCCCCCCCCAATGCAAGGGATAATTTTAAACTTTACCATAGTTAGGCTTTAAAGAAAAAATGCTGCCATTAGTCTGTGGCTGAGCTGTGTAACTTTCAGAACTGGATAGACTGAAATACAGCAACTGTGGCAAGTAATAAAGCTCTCTTTTAGCACTTAGGTATTTAGACTGTGCAGCTGTGGTAAATGCTCATATGGAAAATTAGGGGTCTTCTTAAATAAATTTAAAGCCAATTTTATTTTTTATTTTTAGGTTTGGATAGAGTGGGAAAGGTTTCAAATTGTAAAGCCCAACTCCAGGCTCACCAGGCTCTCTCGGTCATAAATACTTTTTCTTTATGCCTGCTTTAAAAAAATGCAATAATTAAATTGGTTCTAAAGGTAAAACATTTTTTACCTTAAAGCGGTATTAAACCCCAAAAGCAAACATTTATTATATTGCACCTTATCAGTTCTTAGTGATGACTGCATATTTTTTTTTTTTTTTTTTAGGCTTTCTTCTATTTTCATCCGGTGATCCAGCCAGCAAATCTGTTGGTTTTTCACAAGCTCGAGCTCTCTAGCAGAATGTATCAGTTTACATGGATGAGACAAACCACTTAGCACTGGGCAGGGGTGATTAAAATTATCAGCTTTTATTTATTCATGCAAAACCTTTATCCAAAAAGGAAAAATACTGCTTGTTGTAATGGATTATAAAGCGTGAGCTGGAGTTTGGCTTCAATTTGTTTGTGCATCTAAATCTGCTAATACATTCAACACTAGCCCCCCCCCCCCCCCCCATACTGACAATGCTACTGTCTGCTGTGCCTCCTGTGCTGATTCCCTGAAAATTGTCTCTCACTAAGGCCCCATTCACATGGACAGATCAATCGGGTCCGCCGGTCAGTTTTTCAGGTGGACCTGACCAGACCATCCATTGGTCTTTATAAAGGAGCAGATGTCAACAGCCATGAGCCCGTTGACACCCGCCGACATCCGATCTGCTAAAAACAGACGAATGGGGATCCATTCCCCCTCCCACTTGCAGATCGCATCGGATGACAGTCAGATGGAAATAAACAGGGGGTCCGTTTCCATCCAACCGCTCATAGAGGAAAGTGGGCTGTGTCCATGTCTGCTCTGCATAACTCTCATCCACCTGCTTAGTGTAGATCAGCAAACAAATTCCCCACTGATCGGACAGATCCACTGCCGGAGTCCACCTGCCTGAAAGGGCCCTAAATACAGGAGGTGTGTTTTTGGCCAGATCACCAGGTGAAAACAGAGGGAAAAAAGCCACAGAAAGAAAACAAATGCAACCACCACATCTGAGGATTGGTAAGCTGCAATATAATACATTTTTGGTTTTCAGTTTGGGTTTAATACTGCTTTAATGCATACCCTGCAAAAAAAAGTTTCACTATCACTTTTTCTGTGGCCCCTCCTGCTCTAAATACTGACCTGAGTCTTCTATTGATCCAGCACTGTGCCCAACTGAATCTGTTCTCTCCCTTCTCCCTGTTCTCACAAGTCTGGCTGAGAGCAGCAGAAGCCATTGGCTCCTGCTGCTGTCAGTCAAATCCTGTGAGAAGGGAGTGGGGGGCAGGACCAAGCTGCACTGTATGTGTCTATCCTGGCTCGAGAGTGAGTTTCCCATGGTGGCTTACAAAGTAAAAGAGGAGCCTAGAGCACCAGTGGAGGACTATACATCACCAAAAAAGGACAACTACAGATAAAGGAAGAACTGGTGGCTTTGTTTCTAAAGGAAAAAGATTGTCTCAGAAAATGAGGGACATTTGGGGGGCCTAGAGCGCCAGTGGAGGACTATACATAACCAAAAAAGGACAACTACAGATAAAGGAAGGACTGGTGGCTTTGGTTCTAAAGGAAAAAGATTGTCTCAGAAAATGAGGGACATTTGGGGAGCCTAGAGCGTCAGTGGAGGACTATACATCACCAAAAAAGGACAACTGCAGAGAAAGGAGGGACTGGTGGCTTTGGTTCTAAAGGAAAGACTGTCTCAGAAAATGAGGGACATTTGGGATCCTAGAGCGTCAGTGGAGGACTATACATCACCAAAAAAGAACAACTACAGGTAAAGGAAGGACTGGTGGCTTTGGTTCTAAAGGAAAGACTGTCTCGGAAAATGAGGGACATTTGGGAGCCTAGAGCGCCAGTGGAGGACTATACATCACCAAAAAAGGGCAACTACAGATAAAGGAAGGACTGGTGGCTTTGGTTTTAAAGGAAAGACTGTCTCGGAAAATGAGGGACATTTGGAAGGTTTGTTATCACAGGGACAGGAAGTGAGGGCAAATTCTCCATGTAAAGAGACACAAAAATAAACATTGACTGATATCCTAAAAAAATGGCATTACTATTAGGGAGAGGGAGGGGGATGGGGCCAGTTAGGAAGTAAAGATCCTGCAAAGATTTTACCTCCAAAACTACGTACAAAAAAATAAATAAACCCAAATAAAGTTTTTGCTGGAATTGGTATCTAAACATAAAAAATGACATTTCTAAAACTCAAATCCACTTGCTAACAGTATGAAAAATGGAACGATCCCATGACATAGGAGACTGCTGTATGCTTGTCACAAGGCTCGGTGTATTTAGATCATCCTCCTCTCCCAGGAGGCAAAGTGCCGGTCAAACAAAAAGAAAACAAAGCTTGCGGTATGCAGAAAAAAAAAAATATGGTAACAAGCGTAGATCAGGATTTGTCAAAACATTGCGTCCTGCTTTAAAACATAAAGGCCTCCTCCGTGCTGCACTGAATTATGGGCTTTTTTTTTTTTTTTCATATATTTTTATCCCAGCTGCAGAAAAAGCTATCTAATGAACCTGTCTGGGGCTGCTGTCCCCATCCTGTCAGAAGTGTCAAGAAATGACAAGCACAGGGGACAGGGCGCCGGCAGTCATAGACAGCCCTGCCAGCTGGAGAGTTCAGCCCCAATCTAATCACACCAGCAGAAAAGGAGTTTCACACTTTCAGCCTGACAGGATGGGCTGCAGGCAGAGAGGGGCGAGCAAGAGGCGAGATGGGAACAATGCTTTTTGTTTCAATTACATACCTATTCACACAGTAATTAAATGGCATCGCCACCAAATATAAATGTGACCTTGCCATAATACCATTATTGAAGGGGCAGAAAAGTCATTTGCAGGTTATATAGAAGGTGGCTGATACGGGATCACATAGTGAAAGGGTCTCCATGTACACATCAACTAATACATGAAGAACTGTACAAATCACGTGACGTGTGTAATAATATAGAGACGTATATCATCACTACGGCGTCACATGCACAGCTAGGCCAGAATATCATGAATTTCAAAGTTGGAGACTTCAAAAAATTAAAATGCAGGAACACTATAACATGTAATCCCCTATGGTTAAAAAAAAAAAAAAAGTTGTAGATATGTCATTTAGAGTACATTATACATCACACAGATGTTTAAGGTATATTCCAACATCAATACTGTTTTAATAATAAGCTACAAAGAGATTTTTCAATTATGGAACTTTAAAAATCCATCAACATCAGTCGTGGAATCAAACAGATCAATTGCAAAAATGTAAAATGATGGCATCTTATAGAAAAAGCTACATAGAAATGAATAACTGCAATTATGTGGTAACAGGGCTCTTCACATTTGGAAGTGCAGTCGCTGTAGACCCGAGGGGGACATGCAAGGAAAATAAAAAAAACAGCATTTTTTTTTTGTATAATAAGTTTTTATTTTTTAGAACAAGACATTACATGACATGTCCAACAGTGCAAATCTTGTAAACAATGGCCTCGCAGGGTCATTCAGTAACAATATGTAATATGTGGGTTGAACAAACACATACATTACTATTAACCTAATGTAAAGTGCTCTTCTAGGGAGAACTCTGAGGGACTCGCCAAGTGAGTAATCAGAAGTTCTGGGAGCCCCATGTTTCCATGAAGTATGCAAGTGAAGCGGAGCCTGCTTAAGGGCTCGCGAGGGTGTGTTTACGCTGGGGGAATCACCGTAATGTGCGGGGTACGCGGCCCGGTGGCCCACGCCCGGGGCAGGAAGGGGGGGCTCAAAACCTCCATCAGTCCACTTCCCGCTCCCACGCGGGTCCCCGTGACCACGCAACGGTGGTTTATTCATGTGAAATTTGTCTGGTTCTTGGAAATCCAGAGATCTCCCCCAGCGGGTTCCGTTGCTATATTGAATAGCCCATACTTAGCTGTTTCGCATGAGTTTCCCTAGTATTATACCAAAATAACAATAGTAAATAGAGAGACACAAAAATAAGAGGGAATAATAAAAAGGGAGAAAAAAAAAGAAAAGGAGAGAGAGGTGGGGGGGTATGGTAAGAGCGGGAAGAGGGAATAGGAGAGGGAAGGGGGGGAAAAGGGGAAGGGAATGGGTCAGGTTACCTGCAGAAACTGGTGAGCTTCCTCTGCCACTGTGACGAACCCCTCGGAGCTGGATTTGTTGTCCCACGGGTAGGTCAGGTTTTGGGGTCTTGCCTACAGGGTTAAGTTTTTGTTAGCCTGAGTACTCTAAGAGTAGGGTCTGCCAGCTCCAGCAGTGCAGCGTCTAGACTAGACGACACCGCGGTGGAGCCAGAGGTGTATTCAGCCCATGACATCCAGATTGCATGGAATCGGTCTTCACGGCCTTTATTGGTCGCTACCCAATCCTCGGCCTCCCGGATCTCACTCACCTTTCCGATCCACTCAGCACGAGTGGGGGTCGTATGTTTTTTCCAATGAATTGGGATCAGGCGCCTAGCCGCATTTAATAAGTGCGGCAGCACACTTTTCTTGTATTTTCGTAGTGAGATCGGGGGGACCTGCAGGAGAAAGTGGGTCGGGAGGAAGGGGATTTCTATTTCTGTCACTATTTTGATTTGGTCACGTATATCTTCCCAGAAGGATTTAATTTGAGGGCAATCCCACCATATGTGTTTCAATGTACCTTTCTGACCACATCCTCTCCAGCATAGCTCAGATGTGGAAGGGTAGAAGCGGGCCAGATCCGCAGGTACCCTGTACCAGCGAGATAGCAGCTTAAAGTTCGTTTCCTGGGTCTTGGACTCTATTGAGGATGAATGGGTAAGCTGATATAAGTGAGTTAAGTCTGTCTTTGTGAATACAATGTCTAGGTCTTTTTCCCAATGTCTGATAAAGGCGGGTGTAGTGTTGGGGAATGAGGAACCTAGTAATTTATAGAGTTCCGAGACCAAGTGTGGTGTAGGTTCTTCTGCGATAAAGAGTTTTTCGAGGTGGGTGAGAGAAGAAGGGTCTCTAATCTTGTGGCCTTGTAATTGAAAGAAGTGATGTAGTTGTCTGTACTTCCAGAAGTTCATTGGGGTACCCTGTTTGCCTGTAGGCAGGTATTCGTAGCCCAGGAGTTTGCCGTCTTTCATGAGTTTGCCACAACTGGCGTCCCCACCCTCTATCCACGATTCAAAAAAACCTATTTGTTCTCCCGGGGGGAACCAAAGGAAACCTCCCAATGGGGCCAGTGGGGACACCGAGGGAGCCAATTTTAGCAGCGGGTTAATCTTATCCCAGGTTGACAGTACCTGGGTTGTCAAGGGGGATGTTGTCTCCGACAGTCCTCTATGCTCTCGGGACAGCCAGGGAGCATATGATAAGTTCCTACCCGCTAAACATTTCTCTAGTGGTACCCATATCTTAGAGCAAGAGTGGAAACGCCAGTTGAGCACCCTCTGTATCGCTATAGCCCAATAGTATCTTCTGACATCTGGAAGGCCTAGGCCTCCGTTTTGTTTCGAGCGACGTAGGACTCGTAGAGCTATCCTGGGTTTGCGCGCATTCCATGTAAATTCGGACAGTATGCTAGATATCTTATCAAAGAAAGATCGGGGTAGTCGAATTGGTAGCATCTGTAAAAGGAACAGTATGCGTGGTAGAATATTCATTTTTATTATGTTCACCCTTCCCAGCCATGTGAAGGCCATCTGTGTCCAATGGGATAGGTCTTTCTTAATGGCAGTTATCAGTGGGAGGTAATTTGCGGTATATAGGTTGTTAAAATTATCTGTGAGTTGTATACCAAGGTATCGAATGGCTGACGTGGCCCAGGTAAAAGGGAAGGCTGATTTGAGGCTCATTGTTAATTGGGGTGGCATGCAAATAGGGAGAAAAACAGCATTTTAGCTTGTGCATGATTGGATGATAAAATCAGCAGAGCTTCCCCTCATTTCAGATCTTCCCCTCAGATCTACAGGGACTGCACTTCCAAGTCCCTTAGTAAATCAACCCCCATGTCTGCTAGAGTCTAGACCAGTGTTCATTTTGACATCAGATTTCAATTTCGTTTTAGTTATAGTCTTTTGACTAAAATGCCATTTTAGTTTCAGTCATATTTTAGTATATTTAGTCATATTTTAGTCGACTAAAATCTCCAGTACATTTTAGTCTACTATAATCGAATTTTAATGCATTTCTTTAGAATTGCCAAACTCATTATATACTCCTGGTGTAACAATCGAATAACATGTTAATATTTCTGGTATTAAGGTTTGAACATGCACTACAGACAAAGATTTTGCCGCTGTGATATATAACGTCTTTAAAACTAAAACCAAGTTTCATACACAAGCAAATATATTGCTTTTTGACAAGCAGAAGTACAACTTAAAAAAATATAAAAAACTGTAAACTCTATTGGCTGTATTGCCATTGCACATATTACCTGAATATATTACCAACATTAACCACTTCCCATCCCAGCCATAGTCATATGACGTCCGCAGGAGGGATCTCCCATCCTGGGTGGGCGTCCCAGCCATCTGGGGGGCGTGTGTGCGCCGCCGGTGGCGAGCGCCCCCGCCGCGACACTCAGGAGCCGATGTGCGTGCCCGGCACCCGCGATTGCCCGTTAACAGAGCAGGACTGTGGATCTGTGTGTGTAAACACACAGATCCATATCCTGTCAGGTGAGAGGAGAGCGATCATGTGTTCCCAGTACAGAGGAACACCGATCGGTCTCCTCCCCTTGTGAGTCCCCGCCTCTACAGTTAGAATCACTCCCGAGGTAACACAATTAAGCCCTTGATCGCCCCCCAGTGTTAACCCCTTCCCTGCCAGTGACATTTATACAGTAATCAATGCATTTGTATAGCACTGATCGCTGAATAAATGTGAATGGTCCCAAAATAATGTCAAAAGTGTCCAATATGTCCGCGGCAATGTTGCAGTTGCGATAAAAATCGCAGATCGCCGCCATTACTAGTAAAAAAAATAATAAAAATGCCATAAAACTATCCCCTAATTTGTAGACGCTATAACTTTTGCCCAAACCAATCAATATGCACTTATTGCAATTTTTTTTACCAAAAATATGTAGAAGAATACATATCGGCCTAAACTGAGGAAAAATTTTGTTTTTTAAAAAACAAAAAAATTGGGATATTTATTAAAGCAAAAAGTTAAAAATAGTGTGTTTTTTTCAAACTTGTCGCTCTTCTTTTGTTTATAGCGCAAAAAATAAAAACCACAGAGGTGATCAAATACCACCAAAAGAACGCTCTATTTGTGGGGGAAAAATTATAAAAATTTCATTTGGGTACAGTGTTGTATGACCGTGCAATTGTCATTCAAATTGCGATATCGCTGAAAACTGAAAATTGGCTTGGGCAGGAAGGGGGTGAAAATGCCCTGTATTGAAGTGGTTAAATATTAAGAAAAAAAAATAAGAAAACACTTTTTCTTAATTTTTTTTCTTTTAGCAGCTTAGTAGATGCTCCCTACGTAGTCGTATGTGGCAGTGCAGTGTTAATTTTGATGTCAAATTTCAATTCAGTTTTATTTTTGTGGTTGAACTAGATGGACTTGTCTTTTTTCAACCTAACTACACTGAGCAAAATTATAAATGCAACATCTGTGTGTTTACCCCTATTTAACTGAACTCAAAGATCTATAACTTTTCCTATGTACACAAAAGGCCTATTTCTCTCAAATATTGTTCACAAATCTGTCTAAATCTGTGTTAGTGAGCACTTCTCCTTTGCCGAGATAATCCATCCACCTCACAGGTGTGGCATATCAAGATGCTGGTTAGACAGCATGATTATTGCACAGGTGTGCCTTAGTCTGGCCACAATAAAAGGCCACTCTAAAATGAGCAGTTTTACCGTATTGGGGGGGGGGGTCCGAAAACCAGTCAGTATCTGGTGTGACCACCATTTGCCTCACACAGTGCAGCACATCTCCTTTGCATAGAGTTGATCAGGTTGTTGATTGTGGCCTGTGGAATGTTGGTCCATTCCTCATCAATGGCTGTGCGAAGTTGCTGGATATTGGCAGGAACTGGAACACACTGTCGTATACGCTGATCCAGAGCATCCCAAACATGCTCAATGGGTGACATGTCTGGTGAGTATGCTGGCCATGCAAGAACTGGGATGTTTTCAGCTTCCAGGAATTGTGTACAGATCCTTGCAACATGGGGCCGTGTATTATCATGCTGCAACAAGAGGTGATGGTCGTGGATGAATGGCACAACAATGGGTCTCAGGATCTCGTCACTGTATCTCTGTGCATTCAAAATGCCAACAAAATGCACCTGTGTTCATTGTCCATAGCATACGTCTGCCCATACCATACGCCTGCCCATACCATAACCCCACCGCCACCACGGGCCACTCAATCCACAATGTTGACATCAGCAAACCGCTCACCCACACAATGCCATACATGCTGTCTGCCATCTGCCCTGTACAGTGAAAACCGGGATTCATCCATGAAGAGAACACCTCTCCAAAGTAGGAGGATTCATAGGATGCATTAAGGTGAAAAAACACAAGGGTTTACAACCCCTTTAGGTCACAATTGTATATAATATATTTATTTATATAAATATATATATATATATATTTTTTTTTATTCTCCATGAAAGTGGAGTTACCCTTTAAGTATCAGTCCCTGGCTTCCGACGTCCATCAGCCATCTTTTTACAATCTGCGTGGGGAAAAAAGTTTATTGTATTAGGCAGATGTTTTACCTTCTCTAGAATGATAAATTCCATTGCAGAACACTTCCAAAATGAGTAAGGCGCCATAAAACTATTTTCAGAGCTTTAATGGTGACATCAGTGCTCTCCATAAGTTTGATGTTTTACATATATTTCTGCTATATAAGTCAGCAAGTCCTTTATTTTCACATTGCTGCTCACAAATCTCCACGTGATGAACTTTGTGTGGGTTCACCAGAGCAGCTCTTCACCAAAGAGATTACAGAGCTACTAATTCGCCAGTGCAGAACAAAGAATACATTTTTATTTGGCCCCATTCACTCACAGGAAATAGACTGTTGGGTAATTAGTGACATCACTGTGGGTGTATAATTCTTCAATTAGCACTGCATGTCTGACCTGCAATAAATTGCCCAACTTTCAGTTCTTTCCTCATTGTCACTAAAAAACAGACTGATATCCAATTTTAAGAGGACAGCTCGAGCGCCTAAAAGCCAGGGTTGTTTTCTATTTGACTGCAGAACAAAAAAACACATTTATGTTTCAGAAATAAAAACTACAGTCACAAAAAATAGTCAATACCCAAATAATGCTGATCAGATGGAAGGTAGAAAATGGAAATGCAAGCAGCCTGCTGTTAAAACCCAAAAGGTAAACCTTGCACCTGCATTTAGAAAAGTACGAGATCAAAGCTTTTGTTTCTGTTATTAATAGAACTTGAATCTTTATTTCATGTAAGTTATTGAACCAAAAAAAAAACACACATACTGTATATATTTTATTATAGTAACATATTTTGCATGCTGTCACATAAAGGCTTCATCCACAGGGCCAACACAGGGAATGTGCAGCCAACAGAGTCTGCGTAATTACTCTCCTGGAACCTGCAGCCATTCATTGAGATGCATTAGAAGATGCGGCTGTATGCGGTTGTTGCCTAAAGCACCCACACAGACATATGCACCGAGCGCACACAACGCAAATATATTACACCATTAACATCACTTCAAGATTATTTTGTCTGTATAGTGTATTTAAATGAAACAGAATTCACCTGTTTAACATTTTAGCTTGTAATAGATCTGCTATGAACATTTTGATAAGTATATTTAAAGAGACCTTGTTGCCAGATTATTCATTAAAAATAAATCTTTCCACACTATATTATGCCTGTTTAACGTATTTTTTATGTACTATTTACCTGTAAAAGCCCCTCTTGTGTAGACATCCAAAAGCCCTGAGACTGCTGCTGGACACTGCCATCGTGGATGTGATGTCAAAGCTGTCACTTAAGTGACACTCAATAGCAGGGGTCTCTAAAGTTTCTTAAAGGGCCAATTTACTGTCTGTCAGATTTTAGGGGGGGGCAGACTGTGACCAGTAATGGTAGAAATTGTCCTGGCGTCCGTGGGAGTAAACAGTGTTCCAACTTTGATCTAAGGGGGAGGAATAGTGCGACATTGTTGGTGTCCGTGGGAGGAAGTGTCTCGTATCAAGGGCCAGATTAGGAAAGCAGAGGGCCGCAGTTTGGAGACCACTGGTCTATATTATTCCCCATAAAAGGTTAAGCAAGGAGGTGAAGGGAGGGATAATGAAGCTGGGTCAGCAGACAGCAATTAGACACTCCCAGATGAGGAGAGGACTATGACATATGAGGGAGAAGGCTGTGCTTGGAAATAGACTTCTTGGCATAGACAAATTGTATAGCAAGTTAAAAAGGATGGAATGGAAAAACACCGCAAGTACGCACTTAACACACCTACATTTTCAGTGCTTTCCTCCCTGTCAAAACCGAAAATAAACCTTGCAATACCTTACAAAACCAAAACGTAAACCTTGTTATACATACAATAAGCATAGCCTACCTGCTAAGTAGTTTAATTTTTCATCTGAATATTGCTGTACTTCTGTTCTAGTGCTGGGATCTTGATGACACAATGTCATTTGTGCTCAGCCCTATGATGTTTTGGTTCAGAGGATTCCAGAGCAGGAGGTTGCACACTATCCAATTAGCAATAAGTTTCAAAAGCTGCTGCTGCAAGTGGGACAGACTTTCTCATGCCACATTGCAGATGCAACTTTCGCTTCCCAGACCATTCCCGGTCACAACATTTTCGAATCAATACTGAAAAAGCAGGTCTCTGATGCTAACTGTTTATTACCAGGTTTTTTATACCAAAAGAAGGCACCAATGATAAAGCAGCAACACTTTTGATGCGTTTCACACTAAAAGTTCTTACTCATAAGGACCATTATTGACCAAGAACGTTTTTTGTGTGAAACTTGTTGAGGCTCCTACTGTTGAGGATTCATCACTGGCGCCTTCTTTGGTAAAAAAAAAAAAAAAACTCAGAATGAGCAGCAAGCACTGCAGACAAGCTTTTTGTTTTTGCTTCTATCTGTCAGCTGAAGAACTGATTCTCTCACCACTTCGATATGATGGGAACCTTGCAAAATGACACAGCACTGAGGTCCTAGCGCTGGGACATAACATACTGTATAGCACCAGTTCAACTAACCTCTTGGGTAATCTGGGGATCCTGGAACATATCTGCTGGTGATGATGGAACCCCCTCCCTCATGTCTCTGACACACATACACACACTCTAATGCCTATAAATAAATAAAAAGGAGGTGCTAACAAATCTCATATGGCCTACAATCAGTTTTGAACTTGCATTGAAAGTGTAGATGTGAATGTTGATGCAAAAAGCAGAAGAAGAGAAGGTTACACGGCATAAGCTACAAGCAGTACATTCAACTGTCCTCCTATTGACCCTGTATAGTGGTATGTGAACTTATTCTGCAAGGAATTACACAGGACTAAATTGAGTAAACTTTCTTTTTAACTTCAGCAAATTTCCGTGTTTACTGGATAGCACAGATAGCATTAGTAGTCTACTAAATGCTATCACATCTTGCCTGGACCAGTCCTTTGAAAAAAAAAAAAAAAAAAAAAAAAAAAAAAAAAAGAGTATTAAAGCACCCTTTCCTCCTTTCATTCCCTTCTTACCTATTTCACTTTTCTGCTTTTCTCCCAACCTTCCTATTTTCTATCTGCTATCCCAACAGGGCTCTATTTAGAGGTACTATATGCAATTACAGGAGATGCTCCATCACCCTATCTTCACTTCCTAAGTCTGTTTGTAAAATGTCTATAACGCCGAGGCGGTCTTGGCAATTTCAAGTGTGAGGTGCATTCAGTCCGACTCCCACTCAAGCAAGTAGGAAAGAGTTAATATTGTAAACATTCTTTGACTACCTAATTAATGTTGCAATGCTTTTTTATATATGTAATTGTATACCAGACTGTTTTGATGTTAAAGTGATTGTAAAGTCCCTTTTTTTTTTAATAACAAACATGTTATACTTACCTGCTCTATGCAATTGATTTTGCACAGAGCAGCCTGGATCCTCCTCTTCTCGGGTCCCTCTTTAGTTGCTCCTTGCCCCTCCCTCCTGTCGGCAGCCCCCACAGCATGCAGCTTGCTATGGGGGCACCAGAACCGAGTCACAGCTCCCTATGTCCATTCAGACACAGAGCCCCAACCCAGCCCGCCCCCTTTCTCTTCTGATTGGCTAACTGACTTTGAGTGACAGCCGCGGGAGCCAATGCTTTGTCTCAGCCAATCAGGAGGAGAGTCCCGGACGGCTAAGACACTAGTGGACATCGCTGGAGAAAGATGGGGCTCAGGTAAATAATTAAGGGAGCTGCTACACACAGAAGGTTTTTTATCTTAATGCATAGAATACATTAAAATAAAAAAACCTTCTGCCTTTACAACTCCTTTAAGCCACTCTGTAATGTGTTAACTGAGGATACTCTGTTCTCATTTGCTATCAAGTAGTAATCCAAAAATCGACAGAAAAAGTAATGAAGCTTGCAAGTACGTTGTTAAAACAATTGATCATGATCTCTTTAAAATTTTAACTTGGCACTGTTTAATAACGCACATGGCTCGCTCACTCCTTGTTTTACAAAGTATGATCTGTTTGAATGGGCTGCAATTTGGGGGGTTACAGCGGTCCCTGAGCCAAATGATTCAGTACACAATTCCATTCAGCCCACAGAAGACAATCATGTAGACTCTCATTGAAAGGAGCATTTCAAACATGGAGGGAGCATAAACTAAGCATACGAGATGGGCGCTCCACTTCTGCATCCAGCAATAAAGATTTCAAATCCAAAAGTAAGCAAACGAGTATAATTCGCAATACATATTGTGAAGGGAGATAAAAAGCCAGAGACCATATGATTAATGGCTTAGCAAAGGTCATGTGACCATTCATCAGTGAAAATCCAGATTCCAGTTAAAACAGCAACAGGCAAATTGTTTTGTGCTTATAGACATTTATATTACGTTTTCTGTGGAATGTTAAAAAAAAGCTGCATTTAAACTTCAATTGACACCTACTTTAAACGCTTCAGCCCCGAAAGATTTTACCCCCATCCTGACCAGAGCACTTTTTGCGATTCGGCACTGCGTCACTTTAACTGACAATTGCGCAGGCCGTGCGGCGTTGTACCAAAACAAAATTGACGTCCTTTTTTTCCCACAATTAGAGCTTTCTTTTGGTGGTATTTGATCACCTCTGCGGTTTTTATTTTTTGCGCTATGAACAAAAAAAGAGCGACTATTTTGAAAAAAAAAGCAATATTTTTTACTTTTTGCTATAATAAATATCCCCAAAAAATATAAAGAAAAACAAACTTTTTCCTCAGTTTAGGCCGATATGTATTCTACATATTTTTGGTAAAGAAGAAAAAAACCAAAAAACGCAATAAGCGTATATTTATTGGTTTGCGCAAAAGTTAGAGCATCGACAAAATAGGGGATAGATTTATGGTATTTTTATTATTAATTTTTTTTATTAGTAATGGCAGCGATCTGTGATTTTTATCGTGACTGCAACATTATTGGGACCATTGTCATTTATACAGCGATCAGTGCTATAAAAATGCACTGATTACTGTGTAAATGACACTGGGATTAAACACTAGGAGGCGATCAAGGGGTTAAGTGTGTCCTAGGAAGTGATTCTAACTGCGGGGGGCGGATGGGCTACCACTGACATGACAGCGATCACTGGTCAGTAGATCCCTGTCATGTCACTAGGCAGAACGGGGAAATGCCTTGTTTACATAGGCATCTCCCTGTTCTGCAGCTCTGTGACACGATAGCGGGACACAGGCGGGCATTGAGTCTGTGGGACCCACGGGCACGGTCACGCTAGCCCCGTCAATTAAAGCGGACGTACAGGTACGCCCATTTTCCCATCGCTGCCATTGTGCCGACATATATCAGCGTGCAGTGGTTGGCAAGTGGTTAAAGTGGAGTTCCAACCCAAAAGAGAAACCCTCCGACCCTCCCTCTTGTCAATCATCTGGGACACGTGACCGGTCTCAGATGATTGCTGGGCCAGTGACAGCGCATGGCGCGGCTCGCGGATGCGCAGTGGGTGCCCGGCTGTGAATCCACAGCCGGGAGCCCACATTCAGAATGCCGGCGCCGCCGAGCAGAGGGGGAGACGAGCGGGGCT
Organism: Lithobates clamitans; assembly: GCA_037952925.1. Lineage (NCBI taxonomy): Eukaryota > Metazoa > Chordata > Amphibia > Anura > Ranidae > Lithobates > Lithobates clamitans. The sequence continues at coordinate 530,813 of JBBGZY010000125.1, read as the reverse complement.
TCTATCCCCCGCATCGCTGGACCCTGGGACAGGTAAGTGTCCAATTAAAAGTCAGCAGCTGCAGTATTTGTAGCTGCTGACTTTTTTTTTTTAAACTGGGAACCCCACTTTAAATATGAAAGCTGGACAATGAGGGAGCCTAATAATAATTTTGCTACCGGCCCCTATTGTATTCAGTTACTGTCCATCCCTGGGAACACTGGGGGGGGGGTAACTAAAACTGGAGAGTGCAAAATCGGGTGCAGCTCTGCATAGAAATCAATCAGCTTCCAGGTTTTTTGTCAAAGCATAAATAAACAATCTAAAGTTAGAAGCTGATTGGCTACCATGCACAGCTGCACCAAATTCTGAGTGCTCCACTGTTAGTGAGTTACCCTCACTGAGTCAATATTAGAGTGCAAGCTTCAATATTTCTACAATAAAAAAAAAAATTCCTACAAAAAAACTGAAAATAATAACAGCAGTGTGTAAGGATCACATAAAGACCAAATACAGTTTATGTGCATAACAGATGGCCCTTGCTGTGACAGTGACTGTGTAGCATCAGAATTAATAGACAATTTTCTAGCCAGTATTAACAGAGGAAAAGCAGATCTTACTTCCCCAATATTAAATTATCAGCTAAACATATAACCATGTTCCACCAGATTGAACTTTAGGAACTACAGTAGAAAGCACTTGATATCTGGTGATTAAAGTGGAGCAGCATCTAGTGGAAAGAGCAGCCGTTCACGTAGAGACCCCGGGTTTGTTTACTGTCAAATCCTGTGACCGAGTGCCAGATGGTGGAATTCACAAACTGTGTCAGTCATTATGAGATCAACTTCTTGAGCGAGTTGGTGAAATTAGTAGGCAATGAGTGAGATATAACCTTCTTATAGATAATATAGGACTACAGTCCACATGATAAGTGTCCATGCGGTCATTAAGAGGCTTTGCAACAGCTGAAAAGGAATAGAGGAAAAAATTCCCAATGGGGGCACCTGAACCATTGACAACTGTCTTAGAGGATAGTTCCCTCACTTTCGAGCGCCCTTTAAAATTATGGACAGTCTTGAGGCGCCCCATTCTAAAATGTAAAAACTATTCTACTTGTTTGCATAATGCAGCAACATCAATACACATAGGATACCCAACGGTAGAGGTAATTTATTCTTCCAAAGCAAATACACTTTTGAAAACTGGCACTGAATAGTAATGCCAATGTTTCCATTCTCCCTCAGTTTGTCTCCATCACTTAGCAAAGAAGACCCCAAAGCTGATGGAGAGAGGCAAGGGAGGGCCAAACAAGGACGGTATGCAGGCAACCGACATCCTCTTTATGTCATTGGTCGTTAGAAGGTTGGTGGCTAGAAGGTTGTATTAGTGCACAATGAAAACCTGTGGCTTTGTGCGACTAAAAAGCAGGTTTCCTCCAGCCACAAGCTTGTATACGATTTTTGGGGCAGGTTTAGACATTTTTCCAAGGCACCCCTGGAGAAACCTCAAGGCACCCTGGTTGAAAAAGGCTGTTTTAGAAAGATATTCTCTGATGTTGGGTCTACAGGATTCGAAGTGAAAAGAAATCTCCCCAATAGGGTACTGCTAGTGGAAAACTAACAGGGGTTCTAATCATTACCAAACTGTATCCAACAGGAAAAAAAAATGAAATAACTAAAAAGCTGTGGCTTTAGACAAATCCAAAAGCAGAAATCCTGTATCTACAAAACTTTGAAACAGAGGGTATACGTAGCCTGAAGCCCAAAGCTTACAAGGGAGATTTATAGGCAATATGGCCAAACCATAATCATCCACTACCATTCTATGCGCAGAAATGGTCGGCGATTGACTGCACATACCTGTGACATTGTATGAATAGGCACCCACATCCACTATATATTCTGTGTAGAGATGACACTTTCACTTTACAAACACTAGTCTTTTTTTGCTAAAGGCAGAAGGAAACGCAGAGCACAGTCATATCATATTCACTGATGTCACTTGACCCGAGTGCTTGTAATATAATAAATTTTCCTCCTTCTGCTCCTGTTCTAGCAGCATAACAACGTCTTTAGTGAAGTAGAGTGAAATTGTTCTGATGTCAGAGCTGAAATATATGAATGGACTGATTCATGTTCCCAGTAAAAATAGATCACTAGCACAATGTGTTGAGATTACGACAGTAAATAACTGCACAAAAACCAGCAGATAGAGTACTCCCAATAGTGATGGAACATCACCAGCCATGCAAACTGAGTACATTAAAAGTGGACTTAAGATAACCAACAAGTCAGTTTAGGGAACTCAAGTACCCAAATGCCATGCCAACCAGTAGGCGACTTATAGGACTTCAACGTCAGCAGTTCTAAGCTGCTGCCGCTTGCTAAGAACAGAATGTTACTTTTCTGGAGTAGATCTTCTTGAGCGTTTTCGCCATTGATAACAAGTTACAGTAAAATAGTTGCCCATTATATTAGGTTATGACTACACTGGTGAATACATCTCTTTGCAATTACTTTTGCGGTACTTTAAGCGCATAAAATTTTCTGTTTTATATAGTTCACTAAAAATATACCTATGTGTTGATAGTGATCTCATTAGCATCACATTTATTTCAGTGTGCCGCACATGAAGTAACTGCCAAAAAGGACTTGAAATATCTCAGTAGCAAAGAGATTTAAATGGCAGTATAGCCCTAGCATAAAGTGCTCTTAACTTCTGAACCGTGTTTGTCCTCATGCACACTTGACGTTATAAAAATGCCAGTAGCTTTAGCTGTAGAAAGCTGCGTTATGTTTTTTTTAGCGTTGTGCAGCGTTTTTGCATTAGTATTTTTAAGTGTTTTTAGTGTTTGTGTTTTTTAGCAAAACTATACTGCCACAAAAGCTAATGGATCAAAAATGCCGAATAGATGTGTTTTTCAGCATTTTTCAGAGTTTTTACAGCTGAAAACGCCTCTTCAAACCCACTAGGTTCTGGGGGTTTTTCCAGCCAGAAAATGACCCTGCCAAAGACTGCTGATGAAAGCCTATGTGTGCATGCACACATAGGATAACATGCTGGGGCATATATTGGCTGCAGAAAAAAATGCCTGAAGCCAAAAACAGCAGCTGTAAAAGTGTCCAGTGTGCATGAGGCCTATGTTAAAGAATATCTAAAGGTAAAATTAAAAAACAAAAAAAAACAAACAAACATGTCATACTTACATCCTCTGTGCAGTTAGTTTTGCACAGAGTGGCCCCGATCCTCCTCTTCTGGGGTCCCTCAGCGGCACCCCTGGCTCCTCCTCTTCTCGAGTACCCCGTCGGAGAAGCGCTCTCCCTTGGGGCACCCGTGCAGTTGCAGTGTGTTGTAATGCATGGCAACACTTGGTAGTCCACTTAGGTGCAATAAAATATGGGTCACATTGGATTTTCCCCACTTTAGGGTGTGCTGACAGACAAATAATTTCAATACGCTGCCTTAGCAGTAACATAACTTACCCTAAAGCACTACAGTGAAGTAGATAGGCCCTTAATATTACTTACACATCCTTTGACCCTCACACTAACCTATTCTGCCCCTCATATTATTTAGCCTCTACAGCAGAATACTTCCCTTATCCAGTGACTGAAGTACCAGCACAGAAAGCTAAAAGCTGTACCCCCGCACAGAAAAACACTGATTCACACGAAAGGATTATTCATGGAAACCGGAACTGAAAATGAAATGAGATTGTTAAAGGGGGATGTATGCTTTCAGTATGTGGCCCCTATGGAGAATCCTTGAATCCAAGGCCCTGTAGATGGTGCTTCAACTCTAACAAAATCAAATGAAAACCTTGTCTCACCCTGGAGCCAAACCCCACTCATATCCTTCAATTATCAAATGACAGAACTTTCGATGCTAGTTAAGGTTCTGGCATTTATCAGTTGAATGACAAGGGATGGGACTTAAAGCAGAGTTTCACTCAAAAGTGGAGGCTCCACTTGTTTGCTTCCTCCCCTCTCCGGTGCCACATTTGGCACCTTTCGGGCAGGAGGGGGGGTGGGGGTACCGGTTTTTGGCAGGTACTCGTCCCCACTTCCGAGAGACCTGGCTGCAGCGAGATCCCCCAGAAGTTCGACTCCCCTCCTCCTTCCTCCGCCACTGGGCTAGTTAGAAAGCACAGCGCTCTTCTCACATGTGCAGTAAGGAACTGGCCATGAAGCCGAAAAGCTTCACAGCCGGTTTCCCTTACTACGAATGGCAGCAGCAGCACCCGATAGCCGATTCAAAAATCAGCCAGGGTGCCGACATTGCAGGATCCCTGAACAGGTAAGTGTCCTAATATTACAGTATTTGTAGCTGCTGATTTTTTTATTTGGGGGGGGGGGGGGGGGGGGCTGGAGCTCCGCTTTAAGGCAATAGTAAACTGTTTTTGGCACAAGAAATCCTTTGATCTGATGTGCACAACATCACTCCTGAGCTTCTCTGGATACCATCACATAAGCCCGGAGACTGCAAAGCTGGGGGTCGCCAATTGGTGAGTGGGGGCACATGTGGGGGTGGCGTTTCTGCACCTGAAAAGTCCTGGAGCGTCTGTGGTCCATTGCACTTCAAAAGGTTTTTTTTTTTCCATTGCGGATCAGAGCATTCAGCACATTTATTTGGACTTTATATGTTTTTTGCTTTGTATATTCACATCAGCACTCATCTACACTTAGTCACACATGTTTAATAACATTTGCGAGCGCCACATTTCCAAAATTTTTAATTTCTAGTGAGTAGCACTTTGTGTGTGGCAGCTGCTTTAGTTTTCTTTTTCACAGTTTTTTCACCATTCAGTGCGAGTTTAAAGTTTATATTATTCACTGTTTTTGGCACAGGGCTCTGAAGAAATGTCATGGGTATGCCGCTCCTTCAGAGGGCTTGCATCGGTGAAGTCACCAGCGGCTACACAAGTAAATTTGTGCACCGTTTAGGAGATATTTACAGTACCTACAGACAGGCCTCATTATAGGCTTAGCTGTAGGTAAAACATTAATAAATGGCCTTTACTACAACTTTCGAGCTGAAGTATGGCAAAAAAAAAAAAAGATTTTTGTACATTTGTACAGCATAAAATAAGCTCCCTCCAGTGAAGTTTGTCCCTGGTTGCTGCAGCATTTGTTATAACATTTACTTTTATGCAGCAGGCACTAACCTGTCATTACCGAACTTCCAGAGTAGACTTATAGTTTCAACTGTAATACAGATATCACAGTAGGTTGCTTACTTACCTTCTCCATTTATAAAAAGCCATACATTCTTTTAAATAAATGCATGTGCTCTGTAAATGAAGGAGGTGCAGATTAAAGTCATGATCTCTTTCCTTCAACCACAAAGCACCTTGCATTCACTGAAAATAATGCAAGGCTTTTTATGAATGGAGAAGTCGCCAAGCAAGCAACCTCCTGTGATATCTGTACTGCAGACAGAACTACAAGTCTAAGTTCCAGACGTTTGGCACCAACAGCAGTATGCAGGCTAAAATAAGTAAAACTTTAGCAAATGCTACAGCAGCCAGAGAAAGGGCACATCGCTGGAGATAAATACTTTTTACTGTGCAAATATCCAAAAATCCTTTTTGGCTATATTTCAGCTTTAATGTTAATTTGGGCAAAAGTGAGGCCCTGCTTAAAATCTGGATCCAACGGAGTACCACAGGGATATAGCACAGTTACCTAAATGCACAAATCTACATTTAAGCACTGGTTACATTATACAATTTTCTTGTTCAATTTCCTATAGATTTACCTTCAACTATGTAGTAGAAGGACCTGTCTAACTGCATACAAATTGAAAGTGTTCAGGTTTCACCTCATATTATATTTCCGTAAATCTAAAGGAACCCAGATAGCAAGGATAACTTGCCACAAATTTGTGGCTGTGTTGAATTGTAACTCTGTTAACTTGCTGCACATTTCCACTGGCAAGTTGTACACTTGCAGAGCACTTGAAGTACAAGTTCTAGTTGACACTTTTCCAATTTGTAGAAAATTTGCGTAGCAAGTCTCTAGCAAGAGTAAAGCTGCGGTGAGTCTTCAGCAAGAGCGCTGCAAGTCTACAGCATGAAAATTCAGCCACAGTGACCCCTGTGGTGGGATGACTATTGCACAACATAACCGAACCAGAACTTGCAGCAGACTTACAGAATGTTTGCAAAGGGAGTTGTTCTGGAGTCATGCAATGCTGACTTGCTGCAATTTTTCAACAAACTTGTGAAGCCTGGCAAGTCTAGCAATAGCTTAGCAAGTCAATTTAAAACTTGCAGCTCAATTGCTTGCTAATTGGGAATATTGTACAAGAAAATTGTATAATGTGTAGCCAGCTTAAAAATGTTTTAGGACAGGTTCAAGTTAAACCACTGTTCTAGATGAAAACGGGAAAACACAGCCCTGATTTAAATGCAGATATTTCTCATAGCGCTGCAAAATTCTGCAGCAGACAGGAAGTCTAACTTATTTTTTTTTTAATTCCTGCAGTGTCTGGTATAAACCAGTACCTTGTTAAAAAAATACAATGCTGTGAAAAAGTATTTGCCCCCTTTCTGATTTTTTATTTTGTTTTTTTGCATACTTGTCACACTTAAATGACTCAGATCAATCTTATTTTATTATTACACAAAGATAACCCGAGTAAATATCAAATGCAGTTTTTAAATAAAAATTTAAAAAAAGCTGTCCAAACCTGCCTGGCTTTATGTGAAAAAGCAATTGCCCTCTAAACCTAACAACTAGTTGTGCCACCCTTGGCGGCAACAACTGCAATCAAGCGTTTGCGATAACTGGCAATGAGTCTCTTACATTGCTGTGGAGCAAGTTTAGCCCACTCTTTTTTGCAGAATTGTTTTAATTCAGCCACATTGGAGGGTTTTCCAGCATGAACGGCCTGGGTAAGGTCATGATACAGCATCTCAATTGGATTTAAGTCCAGGCTTTGACTAGGCCACTCCAAAACCTAAATTTTGCTTTATTTGAACCATTTGGAGGTGGACTTGCTGTTGTGTTTCGGAGCATTGTCCTGCTGCATAACCCAAGTGCACTTGAGCTTGAGGTCACGAACTGATGGCCAGAAATTCTCCTTTAGGATTTTCTGGTAGAGCTTAGAATTCATGGTTCCATCAATTATGGTAAGTCGTTCAGGTACTGAAGCTGCAAAGCAGCACCGGACCATCACGCTACCACCACCTCTGACTGTTGGTATGATGTTCTTGTTATGAAATGCTGTATTCGTTTTATGCCAGATGTAACAGGACGCACACCTTCCAAAAAGTACAATTTGTGTCTCATCAGTCCACAGAATATTTGCCTAAAAGTCTTGGGGATAATCAAGATGTTTTTTGGTAAATGTGAGATGAGCCTTTGTGTGTTCTTTTTGGTCAGCAGTGGCTTTGGCCTTGGAACTCTCCCATGGATGCCATTTTTGCCAAGACTCTTTCTTACTGTTCAGTCATGAATACCGATCTTACCTGAGGCAAGTGAGGCCTGCAGTTCTTTAGATGTTGTGCATGAGTAATCATCATGCTCTTGGAGTAATTTTTGGAGGCCAGGCACTCCTGGGAAGGTTCACCACTGTTCCAAGTTATCTCCATTTGTGGATAATGGCTCTCCCCGTGGTTGACTGGAGTTCCAAAGCCTTAGAAATGGCTTTGAAATCCTTCCTAGACCAATATATGTACAATACTTTGTTTCTAATCTGTTCCTGAATTTTTTTAGATTGTGGCATGTGTGTGGCGTTTTGTGATTTGTTAGCATGCTTCACTTTCTCAGACAGCTTCTATTTATGTTATTTCTTGATTCAACGGCAGTAATCAGGCCTGGGTGTGGCAAGTGAAATTTAACTCAGCTTTCCAAAAAATAGTGGTTAATCACAGTTCAATCAAGATTCGGGATGGGAGGGGGTAATTACTTTTTCACATAGGGCCATGTTTGGGTTTGAACAGCTTTTTTCCCTTAATAAATGAAATAATAATTTAAAAACTGCATCTGGGATTTACTATGGTTATCTTTGTGTAATATTAAAATTTGTTTGATGATCTGAATCATTTAAGTGTGAGAAATATGCAAAAAAAAAGAAAAAAAATCAGGAAGGGGCAAATACTTTTTCACAGCACTGTATATATATTTAGCAAGATAATACTGTAAAAACAATAACAATTATGTTTAAAGGGCTGTGACCAAATCCAAAGTGCAATATCCCATAGCAATCAGACCATCTCTAGCGGGTTCCTTTAGGTTACTGCACTTTGCACATAATTGCTGCTTTCTGCTATTGCCTAGTTAAAGCAAAAACTCAGGATAAATATAGTACTTAAACAATGTACAACAAAAATGGTCATTAAAACTTTTGCATAGTTAAAATTGGAAAATGTCAGCTTAGAAATTCCCTCTAAAACTGACAAAATGTAATAAGGAGCAGTCTCCATGTTCCATTATTAATCAGTTTTGTAAAGCACAATTAGTGCTGTTGCATTCTCCGGTATACCTTGTTAAGTGGCCTGACACTCACATGTGAAGTGAACAGTAAACCGTTGAGATGGTTTTAACGTGTGGGAGCTGAAACCATCAAGTCTTCATTGAGCCATTTAGAGGCAATATATTAAAAAGCAGTAGAAATGTGACCTGTTATTTTATAGCCCCTTCACATCCCGTGAATTAAAATGCCGAAGTTCGGCCATCTTGTTTTGACATGAGATGAGTGAAATTTTATGAGGGTGTCTAACAAAACAGCTGATGAGGGAGAAATGACTTGCCATCCCCTCTATTAATCTTGTCGTCCTACCTTTGCGTTTGCTTTCTCTCTCCACCAAGGTAATAATGACACCCTCATCCATTATCCTTTTATCCCTGTTATTCACATGAAATTGCTTAATAATATGTTACAGATTCGTCTTCCCTTGCATAATTCTTCCTGTCATTTGTAGTATATCATGCAGCAAACACACAGCCCACTTTCGCTGGCCGGGCTTTGAAGATTATTGTCAGTGACATCTTCAGGATGCATTTGGAATCTGGAGCATCATTTTCCTTGTGGAGAGAAATTACACTGACTTATCTGTCATTGCCAAAAGCACAACAAGCAATCTGGTGTTAATGCATAGGTAAAATGGCTTTTTATCAGGGAGCCAGGACATAGAGCTCTTGAAAATATATGGTAATGGGGCCTTTTCATCGTTTAATAAGCTTAAGAAAAAGCAGAACTTAATTCACACATTAGAAGTGTGTTAATCTGTAAACGAAAGTATGCAACATGATTTTTAAAACACTCTAATAACCCAAAGAATAGGGCAGGCTTCCCAACAAAATTAGGAATTTTAACTTAGTAGTACAGTGCCAACGTCTAAGTTTGATCAGTCATATTATCTTCTGGCAGATTGGTCCATACCAAATCTCACAAAAGTTAGTACACCCCTCACTTTTATGTAAATATTTGATTATATCTTTTCATGTGACAACACTGAAGAAAAGATACTTTGCTACAATGTAAAGTAGTGGTATTGGTCAGTGGAAGTTCAACATGGGACCCCATGGCAAATAACTCTCTGAGGATCTGAAAAAAAGAATTGTTGATCTACATAAAGATGGCCTAGGCTATAAGAAGATTGCCAAGACCCTAAAATTGAGCTACAGCACAGTGGCCAAGACCATACAGTAGTTTAACAGAACAGGTTCCACTCAGAACAGGCCTCGCCATGGTCAACCAAAGAAGTTGAGTGCACGTGCTCAGCGTCATATCCAGAGGTTGTCTTTGGGAAATAGACGTATGAGTGCTGCCAGCATTGCTGCAGAGGTTGAAGGGGAGGGGGGTAAGCCTGTCAGTGCTCAGACCATACGCCGCACACTGAATCAAATTGGTCTGCATGGCCATCGTCCCAGAAGGAAGCCTCTTCTAAAGATGATACACAAGAAAGCCTGCAAACAGTTTGCTGAAGACAAGCAGACTAAGGACACGGATTACTGGAACCATGTCCTGTGGTCTGATGAGACCAAGATAAACTTATTTGGTTCAGATGGTGTCAAGCGTGTGTGGCGGCAACCAGGTGAGGAGTACAAAGACAAGTGTGTCTTGCCTACAGTCAAGCATGGTGGTGGGAGGGTCATGGTCTGGGGCTGCATGAGTGCTGCCAGCACTGGGAGGGAACCATGAATGCCAACATGTACTGTGACATACTAAAACAAAGCATGGTCCCCTCCCTTTTGGAGACTGGGCCACAGGGCAATATTCCAACATGATAACGACCCCAAACACACCTTCAAGAGGACCACTGGCTTGCTAAAGAAGCTGAGGGTAAAGGTGATGGACTGGCCAAGCATGTCTCCAGACCTAAATCCTATTAAGCATCTGTGGGGCATCCTCAAATGGAAGGTGGAGGAGCGCAAGGTCTCTAAGATCCATACCAGCTCTGTGATGTCATCATGGAGGAGTGGAAGAGGACTCCAGTGGCAACCTGTGAAGCTCTGGTGAACTCCATGCCCAAGAGGGTTAAGGCAATGCTGGAAAATAATGGTGGCCACACAAAATATTGACACTTTCGGCCCAATTTGTACATTTTCACTTAGGGGTGTACTCACTTTTGTTGCCAGCGGTTTAGACATTAATGGCTGTGTGTTGAGTTATTTAGAGGGGACAGCAAATGTACACTGTTATACACGCTGTACATTCGCTACTTTATATTGTAGCAAAGTGTCATTTTTTCAGTGTTGTCACATGAAAAGATATAATAAAATATGTACAAAAATGTGAGGGGTGTACTCACTTTTGTGAGATACTGTAACTGGGTGCTGTATATTTCAGAAGGATCAGTTCCTTTTAAAGGAAAATATAGTAGTTTCCCATACATCTTCTCTTCTTATTTATTAGGGGCAGGAGTTTTAAAAAAACAGTTTTGTTGTTTTGAAAAATACTTTATATTGGGGTTGATTTACTAAAATGGGATAGTGCAAAATCTGGTGCAGCTCTGCATAGAAACCAATCAGCGCACAGTTTTTTTTTTTTGACAAAGCTTAATTGAACAAGCTGACGTTAGAACAGTGATGTTGAACCTTGGCACCCCAGATGTTTTGGAACTACATTCCCCATGATGCTCATGTACTCTGCAGTGTATTTGAGCATCATGGGAAATGTAGTTCCAAAACATTTGGGGTGCCAAGGTTCGCCATCACTGCGTTAGAAGCTGATTGGCTACCATGCACAGCTGCACCATTTTTTGCACTCTCTAGTTTTAGTAAATCAACCCCATTATGTAGTTAATTTCAAACCAGCAGGTAAAAGTCATCCTCACGTTTTCCAAGCAATCTTTGCCTGCTTTACTGAGAAGGATTTACTGTGAAAAAACATGACAGAAAAATTTGACTTTAAAGTTGTTTCTCACCAAAAAAATAACTGAAAGCCAAGTTAAAAGTATATAAAATACAAACTTTATTATGTACTAATAAAAGTGCCCAATAGTGGGCAAATTACAAGAATATAGATGGATATATGTAAATCATTAACGTATAAACTGAAGGGAACATCAGAAACCAGTAAATGTGGAAACAAATTATATTCTAATCCAAGAGTAAGGTCTGTAAAATAGGTATATAACTATAACCTGTGTCATGACCAAGGTTGACCCCACCAACCCCTTTGTGTGCTGGCAATAAATATGCCAAACTGATAAGACCTCTGATAATGTCAGATATCAGCCATTCCCACCTTCCCATGCCTTGGTGGTTACACCGATCTCTGCAAGTGTAAGGATTCATGCAACAAGGAAAACTAGAAAGTATGTCCTCTCTATACAGTCTAACCTTAATTAAATATGGCAGCTCCAGAATGCAATTTTAAGAAAAAATTCAACTAGACCTAGTAACTAGTACCTCTGGTAGGTAATCATATTACTCTCCCCTTACGCTTTTCCCTGTTGTAACACACAATTCACATTTTAACCCAGCCAGCAAATCCAGCATTGTCTCCTGCTATGACCTGCCACACTGCTGTCAAACTGGGCCCCATGCCACCATCCTCATTGCTAATGTTAACGAGCACTGGCTGGCTCTTTCTGGTTCAGGCAGCCCAACCCCCTGATGATGCACCGCTGGGTCCAACCTCCTCCAGCTGCTGTATGGAACCTAAAGCATCATGGGATATCTCAAATAAATATCCCGGGAGGCTTCAGAGTGGAGGAAATGTTTAGGCATGAGAATAGTAGCTTAGGGATGGGGCAAAAAAAAACGAAAAAAAAAAACACTATCCTCATTGCTGATGTTATAGAGTGCTGACTGGTTTTTCCTGGCTTAGCCAGTCCAGCCCCCTGATGATGCACCGCTGGGTCCAACCTCCTCCAGCTGCTGTATGGAACCTAAAGCATCATGGGATATCTCAAATAAATATCCCAGGAGGCTTCAATGTGGAGGAAATGTTTAAGCATGAGAATGGTGGCTCAGGGGTGGGGTGAATTAGAGAAAAAAAGGTAAAGAAAAACGTTCTATATTGTGGTGGGAGGAGTTCAATGATGCCTAGTGCATCTGATAGGTGAAGGTCCATTATTTTAAAATTAAATAGGATATTTAGCTTTAAAATACCTTATGGTTTAGCTCCTAATAATTTATTTCAGCGTTAATGATATCTGGATAAAGGAAATATCTATCCAAAAATATTTTTTTGGGTAAAAGTGTATCAGTTTATATTCTACATTAAACAATTATGAGACCATTCTCCAGACAGAGAAAATTATTTATAAAATATGTAATAACTTTATTAAGGCTGGCCTAGCAACCTGCAAGCCAATGTCCAGTCCACCCCAGTGTATTGTGAAAAAAATTAGGCAAAGGATCTATAATGCCAAGCTAGCTCTCTAACAGAAGATGTCGCAAACAAGCAGTCTTCCCTATCTGGGGGTGGCATTCCAGAGGGACCCTGGCTACCCAGCTTGCATGCCAAATCTGACAACACATGACAAGCTGGTCGGCGTGCAGTAATTTGACTAATTATACTGGATTAGAGCATATTAATGCAAGCTGTTTTCTCCCGAGTTAATGACCTGCTGACTGGGTTCTGCAAGGCCCCACTTGGTCTGCAGACAGAGGGGGGAAAAAAGTGCTTTCTAAGCTCTCGTCGTTTCACATCAGCAAATGAGTATATCAAACTAGTGAGCAGCAAAATGCAAGCGACATTTTGTCTACTCAAAAGCAACACAGTCTTCTTTAACTTTCCACCTCAAGGGTTCCTTTGATGAAAAATTAAAATACCTCCAGCCTGCTCATCAGTGTTCAGAGACAGGGAATGTACTTTTCTAAACCCCAGCACGATGGCTAGTTATAAGGCAACAGACCATCTGCATGCTAATTGTACATTGCTAAAAAATTCATTATATTTATCTGAAAGCAACCACAGCACATGTACAATATATAAATTGACAAATAACGTTTTTTTTGTTTTTGTTTTTTAAGAGAATAATCCTGTGTGATTAGGCTCTGAAGGAAGCAGCCACAACCCCAGCATTACATACCACTTTGGCAGTGATGAAAAACCTATTCATTGAATCACTTTCATAGAATCAGCGTGGGACACATCAATCAGGGAGTCCTCTGCATCCATCAGAGCCGAATCATAAAGGTGTTTTGCTTTGTGATAGAGACCCTTTAGGAGCTTTAACTACACATGTGCTTTTTAATATCTTTTCAGCATGAGGATTAGTCCCTTGCTGACAACAGCCTTAGGTAAAATCAATACACTGTAAATGAGGCAAAACATCAGGTGTACACCAACATAGCCAGACTATAGGCAAAACTTTTTTTTTTTTTTTTTTTTAGACTGAGAAATTGTTAGAACCTTAGTCAGGTTTTTACTGCTGTGATCACAGTTGAAACTAATTGATGGGAATTCTCCTTAATGGCAAAAGAGACTGTGGGGAATGGTTACAACATCTGTGAGGCTTTTATTGCTGTCCATGTCCCCATGACCCCGATTTCCCTTTTTGTCCTTGTAGCACAGGGTTAGAGACGTTATGCCCCGTACACACGGTCGAATTTTCCGACGGAAAATGTGTGATAGGACCTTGTTGTCGGAAATTCCGACCGTGTGTAGGCTCCATCACACATTTTCCATCGGATTTTCCGACCCACAAAGTTTGAGAGCAGGATATAAAATTTTCCGACAACAAAATCCGCTGTCGGAAATTCCGATCGTGTGTACACAAATCCAACGGACAAAGTGCCACGCATGCTCAGAATAAATAAAGGGATGAAAGCTATTGGCCACTGCCCCGTTTATAGTCCCGACGTACGTGTTTTACGTCACCACGTTCAGAACGATCGGATTTTCCGACAACTTTGTGTGACTGTGTGTATGCAAGACAAGTTAGAGCCAACATCCGTCAGAAAAAATCCTAGGATTTTGTTGTCGGAATGTCCGAACAAAGTCCGACCGTGTGTACGGGGCATTAGAGGAAATCTCCCTAATGCAGTCATGGCCAACAGTAAAAATCTGACAGAATTTTTAATCCTTCCCACCTCTATTCTCAATCGTTAAAGCTAAACTTCAGGGAAATTGAAAAATGATCCTTTGCGTGGGGCTGCCCTAGCAGTGTAATGGTTAATTTTTATTTTTTTTTTAATGTTGCCCATAGACAAAAATTAAGTTTTACTTACCGTGCTTCCCCATCTGCCGATGCTTTCCTCTTACTCTCTGAGTTGTGAGCAGGCCCTCAACGTCCTTACTTACAATGCAAGTCCCTGAAGTTGTTGTATTGAAAGCAGAAAAATGGGTAGTACAGTTTATTGTGTATGGGGCTGCGTAGCTACTGACTGGTCAGGGTGCCCATGCTGACCCGTGTCCACAGCCAATAGCTTCTTCAATGGGCACTTGAGCCTCAGAACTGGACCACGGAGCAATGGAATTAGGTGACCTAGTCTGATGAATCACATTTTCTTTTACACCATGTGGATGGCCTGGCACGTCGCTTAGAGATGGGAAGAGATGGCACCAGGATGCAGTATAGGAAGGAAAGAAAACAAGCCAGCAGAGGCTGTGTGATTCTTTGGACAATGTTCTGTTGGGAACCCTTGGGTCCTGCTATTAATGCAGATGTTACTTTGACATGTACCAACTATCTAAACAATGTTGCAAACCAAGTACACCCCTTCATGGAAATTGTATTCCCTGATGGCTTCTTTCAGGAGGATAATGCGCCCTGCCACACTGCAAAAATGGTTCAAGAATGGTTTTAATGAGTTTGGGGTGTTGAACTTACCTCCAAATTCTCCAGATCTTAATCCGATTCGTACATCTATGAAATGTGCTGGAAAAACAAGTCTGATCCATGGAAGACCCACCTCACAACTTACAGGACTTGGATCTGCTACTGACGGCTTGGTGCCAGATAGCACAGCATACCTTCAGAGATCTAGTGGCATCTATGACTCAATGGGTGAGGGCTGTTTTGGCAGGAAAAAGGGGGGCCTACTCAATATTAGGTGGGTAGTCAAAGTTATGGATGATAGTTTCATATACATATTTATTTCATTGTACTTTTTCTTACATACACTTATACTTTATAAACTTAAAGGGATATTAAAGTCTAGTTTTTTTTCTTTAAAACAAACATGTTATACTTACCTACTCTGTGCAGAGCAGCCCGGATCCTCCTCTTTTAGGGTTCCACGTCGACCCCTCTAGCCCCTCCCTCACACATTAACCCGTGGCTTGGCTCCGCCCCCTATCTCCTGATTGGCTCACTGGCTGTTATTTACAGCAAAATGGCTCCCGCTGCTGTCAAAAGCCAGTCAGGAGTAGATATCCCAGGAGAGACAAGGCTTAGGTAAGTATAAAGGGAGGCTGCTGCACATAGAAGGTACTGTAAAAAACCTTGTGCCTTTACAACCACTTTAATGGTGGCGATCTGCGATTTTTATTGTGACTGTGACATTGTGGCGGACAGATCGGACACTTTTGACACTATTTTGGGACCACCGACATTTATAAAGCGATTAGTGCTATAAAAATGCATTGATTTACTGTATAAATGTCACTGGCAGGGAAGGGGTTAACACTAGGGGGCACTGAAGGGGTTAAATGTGTCTTAGGGAGTGATTCTAACTGTGGAGGGAGGGGACTGATGAAGGGAGGAGACTGATTGGTGTTCCTATATACAAGGAACATACAATCAGCTCACCTCTCCCCTGACCACGTCCCTGCTCTGTGATGAGCAATGGCAGGTGCCCGGCGGACATTGTGGCATCGAGTCCCCAGTGCGCGCTCTCCACAATGCCGGGAAGCCGAGGACATCCACCCGGAGGGAGGAAGGGTTCCTGCGGCCGTCATTTTACTATGGCCCGGTATGGAAGTGGTTAAAGGTGCATACGTGCCCATTCACACTTTGTTGTTCTGGTGTGTTGTGTTATGCGTTGCGTTAAGGTAGTCCATTCAAATCAATGGGCTGTTAACACACCAAAATGGGGAAAAAAACGGAAACCTGTTTTTTTACCAAAAAGTAGGACTATTCATTGTAGTGTGCTACAAGGCATGTTTGCCTTATGCCGCGTACACACGAGCGGACTTTACGGCAGACTTTGCCCGGCAGACGGGATTTCGTCGGACAATTAGATCGTGTGTGGGCTCCAGCGGACTTTGTTTTCTCAAAAGTTGGATGGACTTAGATTTGAAACATGTTTCAAATCTATCCGACGGACTCGAGTCCGGTCGAAAAGTCCGCTCGCTTGTATGCTAGTTCGACAAAAAGCCACGCTAGGGCAGCTATTGGCTACTGGCTATGAACTTCCTTATTTTAGTCCGGTCGTACGCCATCACGTACGAATTCGACGGACTTTGGTTGATTGTGTGTAGGCAAGTCCGTTCATTCAGAAAGTCCGTCGTAAAGTCTGTCGAAAAGTCAGCCGGGCAAAGTCTGCCGTAAAGTCTGCTCGTGTGTACTGTATACATATTCTGTATTACCGCGCATTTCAGGATAAAAAGCAGCAGTAAATAATATACTTTTCTAGAATTATTGGGCACTAAATTATTGAGCTTTAAAAAACATTGCCATCTATTACCCCACATTTATTCTAGAATTATTCATTTTGGATGAACTCAACATAACTTTCATAGTTTACCTGTGAAAGATATTAACACGTATTGGCTTGTCATTTTTATAACTCCATGCCCTGTAACCTTTCTTAAACCTTGACAAAAGGTCTTACAGTTTAGCCAGGAATTATGCCGGTAATGGGCATGAAGCTGACCAAATGAGAACAAGCAAAAGGCAATTCCTAGTTATATCATGTGATTTAGAGGTATTACAAAACAGCATTGACCATCATTTACTCATGTGCTGTAACCTATTTCTTTGCTCCAAATGAAACTGTTTAAAGATAAAAAGGAAGACACACCTATTCTAATTATGGAATTAAACGTAATTTGTTCCTACTTAAATATGGTGTCATTGGAGATTTGGGCCCTTAATAATAGAATGTCACCACCATCTGCCTTTTTTAGGCAGCCTCAAGTCTGGAGATTGCGGTTTGAGCTGTTAAATGTAGTTCTTCACATTTTCAGCAAAGTTTAGGTACACTCTGTTTAGTGTTGTCAGCCTGCATACACGTTAGATCTATTGCCTTGCAATCAACAGCAGTATTGTCATCCTGCCATATGCACTCCATCAATTGGCCATTGAACTGCCTATAGGACAGACCTGATGGGAAGTCAAGCAGCCAACTAAAGGAGTACAGACAGCGGACTGACAACACTGCTGCAAATTGCAAGGAAGGGGCTAAGTCGTCAGCCAGCACTAAAATGTTGTTACCAGCAGGATCCCCATGTAAGAAAATAAGTAACGTGTTCAAAAAAGCATTTTGCTTACAGCTAGCTATATTAACCCATTACCAACAACAATATTTCATACAAACTAATCCTTGTTTCTTCTTCTAAAATGAGATATATATATATAAACATACACATATACACACACAAATATTCCCAGTTGCTAATGGAGATTACTCATAAACTCCTCATAAGGCAACAACTGAAATGCTGTTACCAGCAGGATCTCCATGTAAGAAACAAAGTAACGTGTTCAAAAAAGCATTTTGCTTAAAGCTGAACTCCGGGATAAGCAAATATTGTCTAAATACTTAAATAGCCATGTGCATCCATACTGGAATATTGGTGTACTAAGGAGCAGACACTGCTGCTCCCTCTTCGTGTGCAGGGAGGCTGGTATTGTAATGTATCTGGCTGCCCTCTATGCCAGGGCTGGGCTCAGCCCTTCCTTCTTTGAGCTGGCCACTCAGCCGTTGGCTAATTGCCAGCTCCTATCTCTCCACAGTGTCTCACCTGTTGACGATATCCTGCTCGTCAGTCCTGCCTACTTAAGCTGTCCAGCCCAGATGATCTTTGCCTTCACCTTGGTCACATCTCTAGAGACGGTCTCCCGTGTTCCTGTTAAAGACTTGCTTGGCTGACATTCCTTCTAGCTCCAGATCCTGCTTGCTGTTCTACTACACTCATCTCTGGCTCCCTGACGTTTTGGCTTGTCTGACTATCTGTTGCGGTTCCTGAACTCTGGCTGTGTTTTGACTACGTTTACTCGGTTTACCTTTTTTTATTATTATTATTAAACAAGGGAGATTTAACTGTACTTATGTCTCAGTCCGATTCATGGTTTCTGACACTCTAGTAGTTTTCTACAGGCAGCCTGTAGTGCGTGGGCTTCACTAACTGGGTTTGCAAGGGCATCTGGTGCAAACAAAGTAGATTACATGCATTGTGACGACTAGGGAATATGACAACACTCTGTGTTGGCCTCCCGACTGCTCTTCTGTGTTGTCACCCAGTAACATGGGAATCCAGTGGAAAAAAGTGGCCATGGCAACACAAATTGCACATGCATGTTTCCCTGTTGTCAAAATCAGGAAGCTTACCCTGAGAAAAGCCATGCAGCCATTACTGCAGTGAGTGCATGTAGATAGAAAGTGGCTGCAAAAAGACTGAAAGAAATCAGCAGCATGGAGAGGCAAAAATGGAGAATAAGAAATCGACAGTTGTTTAGCAAGCTAACTGTTATCCAGATAGGGTTTACGTTTGTTTTCATTTAAAATTTTGAACATTAAACATTTCTGACCTTATTTAGCGACCAGCATTAAATATGGTCATGGTGTGTCTGAATGAGGTAAACATGAAAGAATGTCAGTTGGATCAGATACAAACATTTTTATCGTCATAGCATATCATCCAAAAGAAGTAACAGGTATAATTGGACAAATACCAACAATCAGGTAGAGAGAACATCTGATATTACAACAGGCATCTATTATTCTTGAACCTCCATGTTGTTCACAGGAGGAGAAATTCCGTGGCTGTAAAATTAACAGACATCTAGATGTGACTGAAGGGATTCCAATTTCTTCTCTAGTTTTTATTTTAAGGCGTAAGCTAGTCTGCTATATTTCCAATGTGCATTAATGTCTGCTTAGGCATGTACACCAAATAAATGGACCCCTTTTATAATGTAATTCAGTGATGGTATTGCTTTTATACTACCCTGGTCTCCAGGAACCATACACTGAGAAAAGCAATCAGTATTCACATTGTTCTGGCTGCTCTCGGGCTGCAGGAATATATTATCTACCTCTCATTTATGAGAGTTTGTGTTTTTTCCCCTGCCAAGAGAGAAATATGTGCTGCTACGATTTAGATAAGCAGTGCTGACCTAAAGCGATCATACTGGGTAATAGAGAGCAAGCTTCGGGCATTTTTTTCATTAAGGCTTTAGCCAAGGTAGCTTTTTGTTGTCTTTCTTGAGGCAGATTTCAGAGTTTTTAATGTATTTTTTTATTTGCGTGTCCTGAAGTTTGTGATTTTTGAAAACCCAGGATATATTTTTTATATTTCCCATCCTGCTCCTTAAGTCCGTGGCAAGCTTTTTGCTCAAATATCCTTTTTATAAATTTGAATTGCTCTTTGATCTGTGCATAGGGATTATATAACTTGGTACTGGTGTGCAATGATGGTTAATGAAAGTTTAAAATGGTTGAATATAAAAAAACATTTTCCCCTAAATAATTATTTACCTTTTTTGTACATTTGTACTTATTTCTGATTGATTTCCTTAGTCTGACCCTATTACTTTGCAGAAAGCCCCTTGTTAACTGGTATTCTTTTATTGGGAGTCACTGCTGACATGCTACCCCATTCAGTTCTTTTTTTTAGGTCTGTAAACCATAGTTGGCTTCAGCTACGTAGAACCATGCAATGCCCTATGAAGGACATCATTCACTGAATTTTCATAATTTATTAAAATTCCTTATGATATCTACAGTAGGCATGTTTCTGTTCATCTTATTTCATATCCAATTTTCAGCTTAGGTGAATGCTACCTCTACTCATCCTTTCTGCTTTGTAAAAGCCACTTTGTTGCCCTGGTAGCTGCCTGGCAAATTTAGAAGACAGCATTAGTTTAAAGGTTTATGTGAGTACTGCTCTCAGGGTGTTGAGGTTACCTTTACAAAGATAGGATGAAGAGAAAGACAAGATGGGGAGGAAGCAGGGGTCCCTCTGACACTTACCAGCTCTTCCTCTGGATCATGGTAAAGATCTGGCAACAGATTCACTAACTACCGTACATCTATATCATTATAGCAGCACGGATTTACATTAATAACAGATAAAAAAATGTATGGAGGATGAAAGTGGTCAGGTTAAACTTCCTTGCACAAGGCCACTTTTTCAGTCAGCTTCACTGCTAGTGCTTACACAAAGAGAATGCTAAGTTTTGCCTTGCGCTTGGTTGAATTTTATCTAATTTATAAGTTTTGCTTTAGATCAAGGCTATCCAAACTTTTGATCTTCCTGAGTCACATTGGAAAAAGTGGAATTGTCTTGGGCCACACGTAAAATACACTAACAATAAGGCTCCATGTACACTGGGATTTAAAAAAATGCCAATTCCCTTGGCAAAAAAAAAACTCATATAAGGCATTTTTTGTACATAGTTTAGATGAGTTCAGGAGAGTTTTGCATTTTTTTCTGCCAGAAAGCTCCAATCAGAAATGCAAACTAGAAAGTTTTTTTCCTGCCGCTAAACATTGAGCTTAAAATTTGCCATGTACATGGACACATAGGACAACATTGAGCTGCTTCTACAGGCAGAACACAAAACTCCTGTAGAAGCAGTGATTTTAAGCCCCTGGTCACATCGGTGCGTCATGTGATTACATATCTGAGTAATAAAACTTCATTTTTTTACATTTTTTTTTTATTAGAAAGGTAAAAGAAAGTAACATAAAACTAGTACGATAATTTATATGGTTTTTGATAAACTAACGCATCAATATCTGGTCAGATGGATGTAGTAGCAATTGTCAATGAATTCTCAAGGAGCTCATGAGATATTTTGGTTCTAATTTTGCTCTTCACGTGCTTCATCCTTGAATACAGTTGCTCACAAATATAGATGCTGTACAAAAAATGATGACATAACTAAGGTGTGATGGTGAAGAGTGGGAAATTTTTCTTTTGAATGATAGAACTTACAAAAGTCCAGTAAGGAGACACTGCCAAAGTTTTCTTCGGCCCCATGTGTTCTCTAAGTGTAAATGCATTCTTACCAAAAAAAAAAAATTTAAGTAAGTTTACGATATTGCATTAGGCTGCATTCATAGCTATTTTGGGCTATTTGGGTTTTAGAGTATAGCAGAAGGGAAAGAAGTAGAATCCTGCACACCTCTCCTGTCCTTTAGTCCTCTCTGTGATTGCATTGTTCATCTTTACCTTGCAGGCTCCATACACACTGGCCTTAAAAACGTCTGTTCCCTTGGCAGAAAATAATGCTCATAAATAGCATTTTTTGTACAGAGTTTAGGCGAGTTTAGGAGAGTTTTGCGCTTTTTTTGCCAGAAAGCTCCAATCAAAAATGCAAACCAGAAGGTTTTTTTTTCCTGCCTTAACGCTGAGCTCAAAATATGCCTGTAATCGTCCTAATGTGCATAGACACATAGGATAGCATTGAGTTGCGTCTACAGGCAGAACACAAAATTCCTGCAGAAGCAGCGATTTTTAAGTCAGTGTGCATAGACCCGAAAGATGTGAACCCAAAATCTATTTATTATGATTATACCTAACAGCATGTAATAATCTGGCAATACATCAAAGCTAATGTTAAGAACCTATTTCCAACATTAACAATGGTTGGCCCTTTGAAAAAAAAAAAAAAAGAAGGTAAAAAAAAAAAATCTTTTACAAAGAAAGAAAGACCCAAAACAATAAAGATTAGAATATGAACAAATGCAATTAAAAGTTTACAGATGAAGATCACAATCATAAACTAAAGTACCACGCATATCGATGAACTAACATATTAGTACAATTGGTAAGCATTAGAAATGTTATGGCCTCAACTAACAAACCATTTCCCAAGATTATTTATCCCAGTTGCTCACACAACATATACTCAAATTACTATCTTTAGATAGTTTGGAGAACATTACACTTTCCAGAATCATCTGTTGCGGTTTCTGATTAAGGTACTTCAATACATTTCTTAACAATGCTCCACATATAATCAAGGCAAGGCTGCATGGCGTTTCATGTGAAACATTTAGTTTAGGCATTTGGCAGTCTTTCGTGTGATTTGCAAATATGCTGGCCAATGGCTTAAACATTTTCAAGACAGCCGTTAACCAGATTATTTTTTCCAGCGCTCAGTGTTGTATGGGTTAAGCAAAACACTTTGAATTACACTTGCAAAACAGCGAGAAACAGTAAGATCCTGATCTGGTGTAAATAGAGGGGTAATGATGATGATAAAACAAAATGCTTGAAAGGGTGACAGAATAATGAAGCACAATGAAAGAGCTTATAGTACTGACTCCATTAAACATTTAGCTAGGCTCGCCAATGAAAAGACATAAGCTGCAAAAACGTGAGTTTAAAGGTTTCAAACATATTGTACGGAAGTCACATCAAATTAATGCTGAGGACCATTTAGAGCCTTTATTCTGAAAAGCTTTTGAGAAAGGATTAAAGTATGAAACCTCGCATGATGCTAAAGTACGTATTAATGGGCTTGGAAGGAAAAGGAACAATGCAAGTGTTATTTTTAGATAAATCGCTACTTTGTGTGGAACAGACAAAGCTTCTGTGGAAGAAGCATTGTAGTAACTCCCATCCAATATAGCCTGCATGAAGGAACAGCGCTAGAGCCAACAAGTGCGCTCATTTAAGCCAACAGGATGAAGTTTTCTAGAATTATCTTTGGATGCTTTTCAAGTATATGAACAAAGCATAAAAAAATAAAATAAAAAAAATTAAAAAAAAACACAAGCTACTTTGTCAAAATGAACAACAAATATCATTTACTGCTGTGGTTGAAAATTTCAGCAGCTTGTCTATTCTAAAGATAGATGATATAATACAAATGTCTGAATAACAGGCAACTTTCTGAACATAGTAGATGTTTCCCTTTACGATATAGAAAACGAGTGCTAACTCTACTAAGGGCATCCAAAGTCCAAGATGACTGCTACAATAAGTTTTAATCAACAAATCAAGAAATGTTAAAGGGAACAGGGTAAGCAGATCATACTGGCAAGCATGACACCTGCTTGTGCTGTACAGCATAATTGCTGTACAGCACTGCTAAGTAGCAAGCAACATCTGTACATGTAAGGAGCAAAAAAAAAAAAAAAAAAATAATAATAATAATAATAATTAAGAACCAACAATGAGAAACTCAAGTTTTAGAACTGGGATTCTGTCCTGCAGATGTAGCAGTTACAGGATTGAGACAAACAAACCATTTAACACTGACAGTGGTGCAGTGCTTACAATATTCAGCTTATATTTATTTAAAAACGTTGGTGTCCGTTTATGAAACTGTGGACAGCGGTGATCCCGAGGATCGCCACTGATCACAGTCCATAAATGGTTTATGAAACAGAGATAACCGGGGGAGAACATGTGTGAACACCGATGAGCTCCGCAAACTGAGAGTCCTCATTGACTGACACAGAAACGGACAGTTTATGAAGCTACGATCTCAGCGCTTCACTGGTGATCTGTGTCAGAATTCACCTCCCCGATTCAACAGCTCAGAGGTGGAGAATCAGGGAATTAAGAGAGAATCCCGGGGGATCTAAGGAGGACCCCCCAAGACAGTAACCATGTCCCCCATATATATATATATATATATATATATATATATATATATATATATATATATATATCTCGTGTGTTCATATATATATTATGTAGGGGGACTCTTTATTTTATTAACATTAAAGCGGGGGTCCACCTACATCAAGCTAAAAAAAAAAAATATTAAAAGCCAGCAGCTACAAATACTGCAGCTGCTGACTTTTAATACATGGCCACTTACCTGTCCCAGGGTCCAGCGATGTCGGCAGGCGACGCCGAGAACCCGTTCGGTTCTCGGCAGCTGCCGCCGCCATCCTGGGCGAGTCGCGCTGCGCATCGTAACTGGTCCCCGCTATCTCCTGGGAGCTGTGTGTTTCCCATGGAAGTCAATGCCGGAAGTGGGTGCAAATACCTGTCTTAGACAGGTATCTGCACCCCCCCCCCCCCGAAAGGTGCCAAATGTGACACCGGAGGGGGGGAGGGTTCCAAAAAGCGGACGTTCCGTTTTTGTGTGGAACTCCGCTTTAACTACGCCCTCTGTCCGCGTACTGAGCAGTGATAATTTATTCGGTGTTTCTGTGAATTTCTGGTACTGTAATCTCAAAGTCTCACGAGATTCCAGTATCAGGGGCCGTTCTCCACTGTTTGAAGCGTTTGTGGATCACTTCACTCCTCCAAAGGAGAAGCGATCTACACCGTTTCATAAACTAGCATCCAGAGGAGAACAATCTCCTCTCAGAATGCCTGAGAATGAAGCAGTGAAATTTTTTCACTGCTTCATAAAACAAACACCTTTATCCTAAAAGGAAAAGAAAACTGTTGCTGTAACTGCTTATAAACTGTTTGCTGGAGTTTATCTTCAAGATTGTAAGCTCTAACAAGCAGGTCACTCAGATTTCTTCTGTGCTGTCATTGTACTGTCTTCCCTCAAGTTGTAAAGTGCTGCACAAACTGTTGGCGCTATATAAATCCTGTACATTAATAATAATAATTTTATAAAAAATAAAGTGCAGCGCTTAATTAATAAAGAGTAATCTGTGTATTACATGAAAGCCAACAAGTACTGTGACATACTGAAGCAGAGCATGATGCCGCCCGGGCCACAGGGCAGTATTCCTACATGATACCGACCCCAAACACACCTCCAAGACGACCACTGCCTTGCTAAAGAAGCTGAGGGTAAAGGTGATGAACTGGCCAAGCATGTCTCCAGACCTAAACACTATTGAGCATCTGTGGGGCATCCTCAAACGGAAGGTGGAGGAGCGTAAGGTCTCTAACATCCACCAGCTCCGTGATGTCATCATGGAGGAGTGGAAGAGGACTCCAGTGGTAACCTGTGAAGCTCTGGTGAACTCCATGCCCAAGAGGGTTAAGGCAGTGCTGGAAAATAATGGCGGCCACACAAAATATTGACACTTTGGGCCCAATTTGGACATTTTCACTTAGGGGTATACTCACTTTTGTTGCCAGTGGTTTAGACATTAATGGCTGTGTTTTGAATTATTTTGAGGGGACAGCAAATTTACACTGTTATACAAGCTGTACACTCACTACTTTACATTGTAGCAAAGTGTCATTTCTTCAGTGTTGTCATATGAAAAGATATAATAAAATATTTACAAAAATGTGAGGGGTGTACTCACTTTTGTGAGATACTGTATATAGGCTGAAGATGAGTCTCAAGCATATATAACGGTGTGATATAAAAAAGAAGTGCAGTTTTCTGCAAAAAGTCATATAAAACTAAAGTCCATGTGCAAAGTCCATAGAGAAAAAAAGTGTGTTGAAATGATGAATAAACACCCAACGGTGTGACACCCATCACCAAAGGGCTGAGATAGAGGCTCAGAAAGCAGGCTACCCCCCTTACTCAGGGAGGTCATACAATGCTTGACTAGATCTATGATCCACTGAAGGGAAGCCCGGATGTTCTCTCGGGTGTCCTTGCTTAGTATACCCGAAGGCTCTCAACAGATCAGGAAGTGGTACCAAAAGACCATCAATAGACCACAATGCTGGAGTATAAATGGAACAAAACACTCCACATAGCGTGATACTGTATATATTTTCTGTTATGCACAATTGATGGCACTTATTGCACTTTAATTAGCATTTGTGATTTTCAACTGCATCATTTTTCATTAACCACATACACTGTGTAATACATAGATTGCACTTTATTTATTAAGCGCTGAACTTTAATTTTTATATTGTCTGGGTTATAGTGCACAGCTGCTGTTTATTTTATGTTTCTAGTGCAGGTATATTTTTCACAATATAATAATAATAATTTGTTAGTGTATCTAAATCTACTAGTAAATCTAACACTCCCGTCCTCCAAAATGACAATGCTGCTGTCCAAAGGCGTCTCTGTGCTTCTTCATCCAGAGTGGAGGCACTTAAATACAGGAGGTGTGTTACTGGCCAAGTGAAACAGAGGGGGAAAAGCCTAAGAAAATAAAACGAATGCAGCCACCACATCCAGGAAATGGTAAGTTGCAATATTTTATATTTTTTGGTTTTGTATTTATTACCACATTAATATATTAACCTTATTCCTTCTGCCCACAGCACCGAGCCAAGGGTGACGTGACCATTCTTCCATTGAAATTTCAGTGAATGCCAAGCAGCCCAAATTTAATTTGTTACACCAATATAGTCCTACATTGTGCTAGACTGACATCTTGTAAAATTTGGGCTACTCAGCATTCATCAGGATCTTGTTGGAAGTATGGTGATGTCAGCCCCTGCAGTACAGAAGCCTGGGGTAAGTTGAGCATAGTAACCGTTCACCCTACAATTTTTTTTTTAAGTGGTTCTAAAGACTCAAGGTTTACTATTCTATTCACGAAGGTAAAAAACCTTCCCTGTGCAGCAGCCCCCCAGCCCCCCTCTAATAATTACCTGAGCCCCATCAAGATCCAGCGATGTCCATGAGACCCTTGGCTCCCCTGGGTCTCTCCCTCCTCATTGGTGGAGACAGCAGCGGGAGCCATTGGCTGGCAATCATCACAGCCAGTGGGCCAATGAGGAGAGGGGCGGGGCGGGGCCAAGCCTTGGCTCTTTATATTAATGGACACACAGAGCAGCGGCTCAGCAGTGAGCCTGCTTGGGTGCCGCCATAGCAAGCCACTGGCGAGGGACCTGAGAAAAGGAGGATTGGGGCTGCTCTGTGCAAAACCACTGCACAGAGCAGGTAAGTATAACATGTTTGTTATTTTTTTTTAAAAATGATGAGGGGGGCCCCTAGGAAAATAAGAAGACCTTTACATTTTTTAAACTGTTGCTGTATCTGTTCAAGAACCCTCAGCCATGATGTTGTTCTTCTCATGCCCTGACACTGTCACTTATGTTGGACAACGTGGCCTTTATGCACATGTGGAGAAAATATAATAAAAGCATGTGGGTAAAAGGAATTTGCATACTGTATTGCATTCAATATATTTATTACAAGCATAAAGCACACACAGTTATCAGAATATATTATTTTGTGTGATAGTGGTCCTTTAAAACACTGCGATAAGATCATATTTATTACGCTGATCACAGTGACAAGTGTGTCCTACAAAATGTAATAAAAATATGGACTTGTGTTAAATCTCACTTTTCTCAGGGGAAAAGGGATGGAAAAAAAGGGGTCGTTGTGAATGCCAATCCGGCATCGCTCATTAAGCGGAACACTACCCCCATACTGCCAGCTTGGATTGGTCACATTGTTAGTGAAATCTAGGTTGCATACGGATCTTCAATCACTGCATGGACAGGTCTCGCCATATTGTTTTGGGAAAAAGACAAATTACAGATGCCACAAATAAAAACTTTTTCTTAGAGTCAAAAGCAAGAAGCTTGAATATATAAATGGTTATTTGTGTTGTATGTAACAACCTGTAAATCCATTGACTGTGTAAAAGACTTAACAAGCAATATTCTTATTTGAAACTTAGACAGAGTGTGAACGATAATTGCTGGAATCTAAGCAGTTGTCATCTCATCAAAAATAATGAATGCTCAGGAGGGCTTTGAACGGTTTGAATTCTGAGCTAGATCTCGGGTAAGGAAAAGACTTCAGGGTGAGCATCTTATGCAGAGAATTTTCTCTAAAGCCTCAAACGGCAAGCATGGGAGAAATGGCTAATTTTCTGAGACAATAGCTGAGAAGACAACTAATAATGTTGCTGCTGTCCTGCTGTGCCGCCTTTCTGCTATTTGCATGTACCACCTGGTGGATAACTACATTTTGTTGGTGCATCAGGCTACATCCCCCACTCTTGCAGCTTACAAAAACCTACTGTGAGAGTCCTAATTTGTTGCACAAAATGGATTTTGTCAAAGTCTTCTGATTTGTCAACATATTAATAATGTAAATGAACACACAACTTCAAGGCCATACACATGGGAAAGTCAGTGTACACTACTGGCTGGCCACACATAAGGGAATTTGTTTTTTCATTTGCAAATGATCAGACTTTTGCAAGATCCTTTTTCTATACAATATACATATACTGTATACTATTTTGTGCATGTCAGCAAAGCTCTGTATAGACGGATGGCTAATGTGCACAAGTGTTTTACTGCAAAATTTGCTTTAACCAAAAAAACAAAAAAAAACCCCCACCATTCATGTCTTAAGGCTGTTTGTATGATTGTGCTTTACGTCTAGATTTCTGCATGCTGCTCTGTTTCAGTTTATTTTGTCAGTTAGGCAGGCTCATTGCAATGAATGGCATTGACAAAACAAAAAGCATCATATGCAGGTTTTTTTTTTGCATTTCAGCATGGCTGGAAACCTTGGTTAATAAAGCGGACAACTCCCCCCCCCCCCCCCCACCACCACTTCTTTTTTTTTTGGTGGGGGGGGAGCATATACCTGATTTTGACAGGTACCAATTCCCCTACTTTTGGCCTCACTTCAACGACCTGAGAGGAAGTTCAGCCCCCCCTGCAGTCTTTTGGGACAAATCACAGGTCCCAGAAGACTGCGGAACCAATCACAAAGCGCAACGCGGATCGCGCATGTGCAGTTGGAAGCCAGGCCATTGTGAAGATTACAGGGCATTGTATTGCCTGATTGAAACGTTTAATTTTATTGTATTTTACCTATGTACATTTTCTCTATATGTTTTTTTTTATAAGTATTAATAAAATTACCAAAAAAAAAAAAAAAAAAAGAAGTGGCCGCCACCTGCACCCTGAAGCCAATTGAAGCATCAGCTAGGGTGTTAACAAAGCTGGATCCAGGTGTAAGTGTCCTTCTATCAAAAGTCAGCAACTACAGTATTTGTAGCTGCTGACCTAATTTTTGGGGGGAGACTGGAGCACCTCTTTAAATAATCCTCCACCACTCTACATAATCAGTGTGGCCAACCGTCAGTATTTTTACTGGCAGCCAGTAAAAAACTGGCACTTTTCTCCTGCCAGTAAATGCCAGTAAGAGAGAAAGGTTGCCAGTAAAAAATATAGCTGTGACGCTTGGCTCGGAACTGGGCATGCGCAGCTCGGGTCCGTAGCCCGCCAGGACCATCCAAGTGCCTGCTACAGTATGTTCGGGTGGTACCGGCAGGGGGGCAGGTCTGCTGGAAACAGTGCCTGGGCATGTTGTGTGATGTCATGGTGCATATGTTTTTTGCTTTAATATCTACCTTAAATCACATTGCTAATTGCATATTGTACTTATTTGTAGCCTAAATACTGAAATTTGCACAACTGTAATTCTGTAACTTTTGGAAATGCCAGTAAAAACTAGGCTGTGTCAGTAAATTTTGGGTGTCGTGTCAGTAAATTTCAATCTGGTAGGTTGGCAACACTGTACATAATACGTTAACAAAATATTGCATGCTTTACAATAGTGTTAAAAAAATGCGTTTATTAAGTTGCCACAGTGGATACAAGTGAAAGGGCCCTAAAAGAAAACTACAGTACAGAAAGAGACACCCAATAATATGGATCATATTAGGATATGTGGATTTGATTCTTCTTTTTTGACTAGAAGTTGCATACTGCAAGATATAATAAAAATCATGTAGATCGCACATGCAGATACAAGAGAAAGGACCCTAAAAGTAAAGTACAGTCGGGTAAGAGACAGCAATAATATGGATATGGTGATATGTTGATTTGATTCTTCTTTTTTTGACCATAAGCTGCATACTGCAGGGTATAATTAGAAAAATCATGTACCTTGCCCAAACAAATATACTAGAGGGACAGCAGGCACTATAAGGTGTCTATTTTACCTTGTACTGCGCATTGTCCTAATCTATTGAGTCCCCAAAAATACCTACTTAAATAGTGACTTTCCAAATGTCAGTATCTGCATAGGGTTATGCATGTCCTACTACCCACATCTGACAACTTTTAGCATAGGAATAAGTTGGTCAGATAGACTGTTGAATTGTCGGAAGCCGGGGGTAGTGTCCACGTGTAGAGGATACTTGGACATATTAGGCTTTTTCTTGTTGCTCCAGAGGCTGCTCATGGTGGCAGGGGAATGTATTGAAGGCTACAGAAGACACTATGGTATTTCATAGAGTTTAATTCCAGTTGAAGGACTACTACTAATCATTTAAAGTGGTTTTAAAGGCTCAAGGTTTTGTACCTTTGTGCATTCTATGCAAGAAGGTAAAAAATCTCTGTGCAGCAGTCCCCCCCCCACGTCTAATACTTACCTGAGCCCCAGCCCCAGCGATGTGCATGAGAGCCTCGCTCTCTGGGGAGCCATTGGCTCCCGCTGCTGTCAATCACAGCCAATGAGAAGGGGTGGGGCCAAGCTGCGGCTCTGTGTCTGTGAATGGTGACGCAGAGCAGTGGCTCAGGAGCGACCCTGCTTGGGTGCCACATAGCAAGCAGTTTGTTCTGGGGGCACGTGGCAAGAGGGAGGGGCCAGGAGTGCCAGCAGGGGAACAGAGAAGAGAGGGATCATGGCTGTGCTGTGCAAATCCACTGCACAGAGCAGGAAAGCATAACATGTTTGTTTTTTGTTTTTTACGTTGCCTTTAATATTACTTTAAGGAGGAGGATTTAGTGCCTATTGGATTGAATGTGTTGGACACTATATATTATTTCAAATAGACATAGATCTCAAACCCTACTCTACACGTTTAATAGTCTCTATTTCTAAGATATGTTTGGCTGTATGATATATGGTTTTGAATATAACAATTTTAATGCAATCATAACCTTTAGAAGATTTGCTCTTCAGCCTAATCATTATTAGACTGACCTGACAATAATCGTTATGTTGGTTGATACCTTGAAACACCACCCTATGACTGATCTCAGGGGAAAAGGTCATCAGCATATTCCCCCTAGATAGGCCTGGAGCCAGGATTGTCTGCTCTGTACTTAAATATGCATAACTGAGCAATATAAGCATGCATAATTTTGCACTTAAAAAAATGTTTGGCACTTGAATGTGCAATCAGGATACTATTTTCCGTCTATGGCTAATTTAATCTCATATGATCAAGAAATAATAGGGTAAATTCCAACCTCACATTTGCTTGTTAAAAAGAACATAGGTTCAACCTAAAATTATCTGGTTAATAAAGACATTGTCCAGAGTTCTGATTACACACACTTGTTTGTGAAATAACACAGCAATTCAGACAGCCCAGATGCAAGTACGAGGTCTGCTTATAAAAACAGACTGCTGAAAACATGCTGTAATTGTAGACGCACAAATTAGTCCATGGGCCCCAGGCTAAAAAAAGAGCAGCACCTTGCACAAAAAAATATCTCAAACAAGGCACGTAAAGAAAGAAAGAAAAGAAAAAAAAAACGCCTAAAATGTGTAAATCAGGAAGAAAATAAGACAAAAAGAAGCTTTTTTTTCCCTCCCCTCCTATTATTCTCTACACGAGAGGAGAGCAGCTGAGCATGATCAAGAGGGCTGGAGAGAAGAGAGGCATCAGCAATGAAATGAAGCCAAGCAGTGTCAACCCTGCACTCTCCAGTCACTCACTCATTATGTGCTGAAGCACTCTTGTGAAGTGCCTCTTATACTTGACCTATCATATTGCTTCTTCTGTAAACACCTAATCCCTTCTTGTTAGGTGGTGTCAGCACACTCTTTCATTCAGTCTTATAGTCCCTTTTTTGTGCTTACACACTTCACAAAGGCTGCCAAAACACTGTCAATACAAATCGAGCAATTTGAATTCCAACCAGGTGAGTGAAACTGATGAGGTTATGTACAAAAGAGCGACGAAGCCCAATGACATGCATCATATTATAAAAATAATGTACGTTGAGATTTTAATAACAGTCCATGTTTTATCAATGCAAAACTATCCAGATATACCGTGGTATATGTTTAGATCCTTATTGAAGCATGACAGTGCTTTCTTAGAGTATGGATACTGACAAAATCAAATCCAAAAACTGCCTGGTCTCCAAAATCATCCACACAAACCTGAAAGAAAAATTAATTACACTCGCTAGTCTGCAGTTCGCATGGCAACAATAAAAAATACCCAGAGGTAATTGTAGGGTTAATGTAATGAAAGCTAGACTTAATGCCCAGAGGGTTAGCAAGACCAAAGTCATTTAAATGTTTGAACACTGTTCCTATATAGGAGTCAGTATTCCCCTAATTTTATCTTTGAATTTATGGTTATTGTTTTTATGATAGGACACTAACATAGTACAGTGTCTTGTGTCCCTTAAGGGTTGTACACACAATGAGAATATCAGACGAATGATCGTCTTTTTTTTTTTTTGCATGCTATTATTATACAGGATTTATATAGCGCCAACAGTTTCTGCAGCGCTTTACAATATAAAAGGGAGACAATACAGTTATAATACAATAAAATACAAGAGGATTTAGAGGGCCCTGCTCAGAAGAGCTTACAATCTAATAGTGTGGGGCAGGTGGTACAAAAGGTTGCAACTGTGGGGAAGGAGCATGCTAGCCTATATAAAAAATGAAGAGGTTACTCAATGTACAAAAATTCTTGTATGACAGAATATAACTGCAGAAGTGATGTCATGTATTGTATTTTCAGACAAAAACTGTACTGATTAAATGAAAATTGTGCAATCTGGTTTTGTACGAAAAAAAAAAAATTTGTTTTGTTTTTAATAACCATCAGATTATCATACAATCGCTTCTAAAGTGATATCTTTTGTATGATTTTCTGATCATGTGTACTAGGCTTTAGCAGCAAAGAGATTCAAATCTTGAAAGATTTAAACAAATCCAAGACCTCTATTAATCAACCAAATGCAGTTACCACTTTTAATAATATGAATAGAGCTGTATATACAACCAATATGCTTAAAAAAAAAAAAAAAAAGTTGGCTTTGCTGCTCAGGGAATGAAGAGGAAAAAGTAGCACTTTCCAGGACCATTGAATCTAGAACTGATATCACAGAACTAAAATGGCTTCATGTGATACTTACTGGTGTTCCTTGTCTAACAGATAGTAAAACCCATTTTCTGGTAAACAACTGTATTAGCCATCTCCTCCTCCTATTGTAACCGACAGCCAGTAAAATCAGTGGTTCACCAGTGCATCTCAAGATGAATTAAAGTGAGATTCCCAGATGACAGCAGTACACATTTTACATCATACTGGAATATATAATTGATGTCAAAGAATTTAACTGCTTATGAAAGTGTGCCCTTCTTAGAAGAACCATTATATCAACCTATTGTTGGCAATACACGAATCGGTTGCAAAGCTAGAGACCATCAACTATTCACCAATGGACAAAAACAGAGTTTGCTTTACGGTTGCCTTGGCATATAAAGTGGTCACCATCCACGGGGTTACCATTTCTCTGTTCTTTTAAGCCTAGTACACACGGCAGGTTCAATAGAATCCGGGCAACATTCGGCCTGTGTGTATGGCAGCTGGTCCAACAGAAGCCAGCTGAACTTCTGTCAAAGGGACCGATAAAGGTCTGCCGATCGGTATCTGCTCAGCGCTCTCAGCCAAGGGCTGGGAGCTCTGACCGATGTGTTTGGGGGGGGGGGGGGTGTTCCCCTGTCAAAACACAAGAGCTCAGCAGGGGATATCGCTGTACTAACATCGGATGATAAGTACAGTGACTCCTGCTGAGCTCTTCAGCTTTTTTAGTTCAGCCTGCTGGGCTGAACATAAAAAAAACGAACAGTGTGTACTAGGCTTAAGTTGTGGCCGTCAATCACAATATAGTTGCAGATAAACACACACAGACAATAACTAATTCTGAACTGTTTGCTCATAATACTTACCTTTGGTATGATTTTACAAAATGATCGTTATCTAATGCCTGTCCACTCCTAACCTACACATACACTTACGATTGTAAACATTAGTTACTGGTCATGAGATAACTACGTATGCTGCCTTTTTTTTTTTAACCTCCCCATCTGTTTAGGTACCCGGCTGCCAAAGTTTTCAAATGATGGCAATACTTTCTTTCACTAACCCAGAACAAGTACAGTGATAAGGAATTCTAAAAAGTTTCTGGCACTCATGTGCTGCATGCTTGATCCAATTCTGTGACTCAGAAGTACCGAAGCTTGGTGCAACCAGACAACTTTTATTTTTAGAACGAGACCCCATTTTTCTTCTAACAGGTGTACAAGCTATGATATAAAAAGCTACTTTTTTCTCAGTGTAAGTTTACATGTAGTAGGAGAAGAACAAGGAAATACACACAGAAAGAAAGAAAAAAGCACCGGAGGCATTTTCCACACGCTGCCCCAAGGTAACAGAGGCCACTTAGACGCAAAAGCAAAGCAGGTCATGAATCTGTTCTTTCCAAAAATCGAGGGAGTGTTTCCATTCAGTAAAAAATTGCAATGTTTATCCAAGAAAATATCCATAAGGTTTCCATTAATTAAATCACAGCTTAGGCATAACTCTAGACAAAAGTTTTCTTTGGCCCCTTTCACATGGGCGATACGATCAGGTCCACCTGTCAGTTCTTCAGGAGTGCCTGATCGGATAATCCATGTATCCCCAGAGACTGGTGGGTGTAAAGGGCTTTGTGTCTGTGCCTACCTACCTCCAATCCAATCCAATCTAGTCTGGTCCTCTAAGGAAAAAAAAAAAAGAAGAGAATCCGTTCCCCTCTGTCTAGGCGGATTTGATCAGAGGGTAGTTGGGTGTAAATGGACAGCCAGTCCGTTTACACCCGACCGCCCACAGAACAGAGCAGGCTGTGTCCATGTCCGCTCAGCATAAACAGAGCAGACACGGACCTGTGGACAGATTACATCCCGTGTGAAAGGGGATTTTTAGTTATGGTTAGAGAATTTCAAAAGAATTCTTCCTCTTCCGGTCTTAGTAATAGTGGTCTGCAAGAGAGGTAGACAAGAATATTTCTAACAGAGACACAGACAGCAATAAAAACACATTTTTTTTAGAGTGGTGCAGAAGGGTTAACATGTCTGTCAGTTGTTTATTGTCTACATCCCCATTGGGGAGATTCCCATCACTTCCTGTCCTGAGGAGACATGAAGTAAGTGTAAATCCCCCCAATAAGAGGACAATAAATACCTTAATGTAAATTCTAACCCTCCCCAAAAAGATTTTTCAACAGTTACAGGTTTCCTGTGTGTTTCACTTCCTGGAAGAAAAGGGTAGGTGCCTGCTAAACTTTTTTATTATTATTTTATTTTTATTGTTTTGTGTCTTGGCTGCAAGTATATAATTGATCTGTTTGCTTAGGATGTTATTCCAAGGTTTTTTCCCCACATTTTAAGATTAGAATGGTACTGAAAAGGTGCTATACCCCTTATCCATAAGCACTGCTCTCCTTGGAAAGGTACAGTATTGTGCCTTGTTTGTAGCCATTATAAAACATGAGGTAAGCTATAATAGAGAATACTCTGCAATTCTGACCAAAGTAAGATAACTGTGAAATAAAAATCTGAATAATTATAAAGCCTGTCGGCTTCAAGGAGGGTTTCCCAACTACATTGTCTTTGAGGGATACCATATACTATAATCTGTATTTAATGGCATTTTTCTCTGTTGTATATTATTCTTGGATACCTGCAACCACTGACATTAAAATTGAAACCATGGCAAACCGCTAAATACATAGATAAATATAATCTATAGTTATATAGATGTTATGCCGCCTACACAAGACCGGTTCTGCAGTCGGAATAAACTTCAAAGGTTTCTCCGACGGAATTCCATTCAAGCGGTCTTGCCTACACACAGTCAACCCAAAATCCGACCGCCCAGAACGCGGTGACCCTACAGCACGTACGACGGGACTAGAAAAAGGAAGTTCAATAGCCAGTAGCCAATAGCTTCCGTCTCATACTTGCTTCAGAGCATGTGTCGTTTTTGGTCCTTCGGAACAGCATACAGATGAGCGGTTTTCCCGATAGGAATTGGTTCTATCGGAAATATTTAGAACATGTTCTATTTCTAGGTCCGTCAGAATTTTCGGGGAAAAAAAGTCCGATGAGGCATACACACAATCGGAATAGACAATGAAAAGTTTCCTTCTGACTTTTTCTGTCGGACATTCTGGCTTTAGAAGGAACACTGGTGTTCTCTCTCCATCCCCAGTCTGCTGAGAGGATAGTAAAAGAGCAGCAAACATATGAATTTATGTGCACTTAAAAAAATGTATCTATTTTTAATAAATATCTAGCTGCATTAAAGTGGTTGTAAAGTCATTCTATGCATTAAGATAAAAAAAACCTTTTGTGTGCAGCAGCCTCCCTCCAGCACCCCCTAATACTGAGCCCCATCTCTATCCAACAATATCCACGTGTTCCTCGGCCGTCTGGGACTCTCCTGCTGATTGGCTGAGACACAGCAGCGGGAGCCAATGGCGCCGCTGCTGTGTCTCAGCCAATCAGGAGGAGAGAGGGGTCGGAGTCGAACTGAGGCTCAGTATCTGAATGGACAGAGGGAGCTGTGACTCGGCTTGGGTGCCCCCATAGCAACCTGCTTGCAGTGGGGGGCACTCAACAGGAGGGAGGGGCCAGGAGAGCCAAAGAGGGACCCGTGAGGAGGATCTAGGCTGCCCTGTGCAAAACCGTTACACAGAGCAGGCAAGTATGATATGTTTGTTATTTTTAGAGAAAAAAAAAGACTTTACAATCACTTGCCGACCAGCTGGCATCATTCTACTGCGGCAGGTTGGCTCTATTGCGCGATGCACCGTAGCTGTACGTCAGTCCGTGCAAGAGACACAGAGGGCACGTGCACCCACGGCGCTGGAGCTGATGTGCGTAACCGGCGGCCACGATGTCCGCCGGCCACGCGCGATTGCTCCACAGAGAGCCAGGACGGGGACCTGTCAATGTAAACAAACAGATTCCCGTTCTGACAGGGGAATAGAGAGACATTGTCTGCTCCTAGTGATCAGGAACAGCGCTCTCTCTCCTCCACCCCAGTTAGAAACACCTCCCAGGGAACACATTTAACCCCTTGATCGCCACTAGTGTTAACCCCTTCCCTGCCAGTGTCATTTATACAGTAATCAGTGCATTTTTATAAAAAAAAATAAAAATAAAAATACTTTTGCGCAAACCAATCAATATACGCTTATTGCAGTGGTGATCAAATACCACCAAAAGAAAGCTCTATTTGTGGGAAAAGAAAGGCCTAAATTTTGTTTGGGTACAACTTAGCATGACTGCGCAAATGTCTGTTAAAGCAACGCAGTGCCGTATCGCAAATAATGGCCCGGTCATTAAGGGTGTAAATCCAGAGGTCACTGCTAGGACACTCAGAAATCTCCCACAAAACTGACCAAAGGCAAATAATGTGGCATTCAATTATCAGAATTGTATGCACCACCCCAACATTTTAGTGTGTTTCAAAGCTGGGGATAGTCATTGAGAACATAGAGAAGAAAATAAGAAAAGTATACTTGGTGACAAAGGACTGAATCTAAAAATGTCCGAAGGTGAGACTCTTAAGCATATAAAAGCACCAGGGTGCATTTTGTGCTGCCTTACACTAATTGACAATATAGAGTAGACATAAGCCTTCCACTAATTAGCCCCAGCATGGGGTGAAGAAGTTTACATTTTTTAATATTCAATGTTAATTTCATTATTTCATATTGTGTTAACAGCTGTGTATCCTACTGCAAATCATTTTCAATTTAAAGGCACTTCAGGATGTGGATAGACTGTCTTCCTTGTCTTTTTACAGGTAATACTCAACAGGAAGCTGTGGGCATGAAAATGCCTCTTTTTAATGCCACCTGAATCTGAAAATATTTCAGGTCAAAAGTGCTTCTGGAACTCTATAAATATTGGTTTTACTGTGACAGTTTTCATTTAGACCGTAAGCTCTAACGAGCAGGGTTCTCTGATTCCTACTGTATTAAATTGTATTGTAATTGTACTGTCTGCCCTCATGTTGTAAAGCACTGCGTAAACTGATGGCACTATATAAATCCTGTATAATAATAATATTTCCAGGACAAAACTATCTAATCTTTAAACTGCTACCACTCCTCCCCCTTCTACCATCTATACTAACTATTTCGTAGATTAGAGATGCTTACCTATTCTGAGAGTGCTCGAGTCCCGTCATGTGATCGCCACTGTGTCAGCCAGTGCCTGAGCGGTAACATCTCCCATAGGCTTACCTTTGGGACATCCATTGTTGGTGCTCCCTTCACTCCCCCAAAGCCACTGATAGCTGAGAGAGAACAGCCGATCATGTGACTGGATCGGGACACCCCGAGAATAGGTAATAAAAAGCATCTTGCTTCTACTGGGTAGTTAAGTATAGGATTTAGAAGGGGTGTATGAGCATTTTAACCACTTGCCGCCCGCCGTGTAGTAAAATGACGGCGGCAGGATACACTCATTCATGGATGACGTCATATGATGGTGTCCCAGAACTGGCGCACAGAGCAGCGATCGCGGCCGTGACGTATTCCTAGGACCCGGCGCAACCCCGATCTCGGTAAAGAGCCGATGACTGGCTGTGTCCAATCACAGACGGTCACATGTAAACTAGGAAGTGCCCTTTATCAGCTCTCCCTGGCTCACAATCAGCGGCATCTCCTCGCCGGGGAGACCTGTACAGGTAATCAGGGCACTAATCATCAGTACCCTAATTACAGTACAGCCCCGGCAGTGCCCATCAGTGACACCAGTCAGTGCTGCCTATCATTGCCCATCAGTGCCACCTAATCAGCACACATCAGTGCACAGCCTCATCAGGGCATATCAGTGGAGAAAAATTACTTATTTACAAAATTTACAGACAAAAACTAAGTACAACTTTTTTTCTCCAAATATTCGGTCTTTTTTCATTATTTTAGCAAAAAAACAAACAAAACAGCAGTGATTATCTATTTGTGTGAAAAAAAAAAATATAAAAATTTCATTTGGGTACAATGTTACATGACCGGGCAATTGTCATTCAAAATGTGACAGCGCTGAAAGCTGAAAATGGCCTGGGAAGGAAGAGGGTAAAAGTGCCCAGTAGGCAGGTGGTTAAATATAGTTTTATGCCAGAATAACACCTTAAATGTACTCTGGTCTGCACATTTACAATGTGTGCTGTCTGTTTCTTCCAGCCAAAGATCCTTTTGTTTTGTTCCAAAGACAGACTTCCGTTTCTGTGGTGGGCACCATCACTAGCTGGGCCTCTATGGAGCCACCACAGCATGCACACATCCCCTAGGATGGTTCCTCATCTGCAATTGGAAGATTTGCACATGGTACAAACATGTACAGTAAAGTTTGTTTACAAAAAAAAAAAACTGTCATTTTTTTAAAATAAAAGTGAGGAGGGACCAGCAGTAATTTTGATTATCCATCACTAACATAGTGTGCAGAATACATCATGGGGCATATAAGGGTTGATTTACTAAAACTGAAGAGTGCAAAATCTGTTGCAGCTGTGTATGGTAGCCAATCAGCTTCTAACTTCAGGTTGTGCAATTAAGCTTTGACCACAAAAATCTGGAAGTTTCTCTGCACAGCTGCACCAGATTTTTCTCCAGTTTTAGCCCTCATTCACACGAGGCAGACTCCGTTTCCACGGAGCCCGCCTCAGTTTGCCGGCTCAGCGGGAGATCTCTCCGTTGATCTCCGCTGAGCCGGCGGATGACAGGTCCCTCTCTGCTTACTGAGCGGGGAGGGGCTTGTCAGGCGCCGCTGCTGCCTATGGAGGGATCGGATGAAAACGGACAGCATGTCCGTTTTCATCAGATCTCACCCAATCCACCAGCGATGGATCTGGACGTAGGGCCATCCGTCTGCTTTTTGCTGATCGGACCGGGTTGGATGTCAGCGGACATGTCCCTGCTAACATCCGTCGCTCCATAGGCTAACATGGAGCGCCCGTTCAGGTCTGCCGTCAAAACTGACAGGCGGACCTGAACGGTCCGATCGTGTGAAAGGGGCCTTAGTAAGATTCTGTGTGCTCTCTTCCCAACCAGGAGTAAAATGGAAATGCTACAGCAGAAGTGGAAGTGGTGGCGATTCTGTAAATGGAAAATGTATCTGGAAATGTAAAAAGGATTTTCGGAAAACTTTATTGTAATTGACAATAATAAAAGCATTCAAGTATTTAATACTACTTCTAGCAGATCCATCACGAAGAAAAGAGTGCTTGGACATGCACTAAAGTGTTTCTACTGAGTTTGTCAGTGTCATGATTTATATATCAAGAATAAAATAAAATGCTGAATGTAACCATGATTACTAATAACCAGTAGCTGTCTAAGCATAGAGGACTACCAAGATCTCCAACTCCAGGAAGTTTCTAACTTAATTTTTCTCATTTTTGACAGAGTAAGGGAGGGTTATGACCCTTTTCTTTTTTTTCCATTGGTGTCCCATTGGGGAGATTTCCATTCACTTCATGTCCCATAGCCAAAACAGACGTGAGAGGAAATTCCTGCAAATTATAGGAATTCCTTGGGGCCCCCCAGGTCACCAGAACGATTGTCCCCATTGGACGATTTCCCCTTTATTACTTTTCTGGGGACAACCCAAAATTTGTCATTTTCTTTTACTTTCACTTTTGATAATAATGGTAAACAGGATAAATAGAGAGGATGAAGCTCCCTAAAGCCTAGTACATACAATGAGATTAACGGATGAATGATCGTCCGTTTTTTTTTTTTGCATGATAGTTAGTCTCTATATCAAAAATGAATAGGTTACTAAAATACGAAAATTCTCATACTACCGAATACAAATTTGGAAGTGATGTAATCTATTTATATTGTATTTTTGGAAGAAAACTGTACTGATTAAACAAAAATCGGACAAGCAAAATTTTCCTGTTTGTCCCTCCGGATAATTTTGGACGAAAGCTGTGTATGAATAAAGGGATTATCATACGATCAAAATCTGTATTTTTTGTACGATATTCTGATCGTGTGTACTAGGCTTTACAGAGACAGAGATGTCAATAAAAACCTAGTAGGTGTTCTAATAAATCTCTGCTCTGTACAAAACTAAAAAAAAAAAGTTTTGCCTTTAGTTATGCTTTCAGTTTTAAATAGTCTTGTTTTCATTGTAGTCCCCTTTTCTTTTTTAACCAGTTACCGCCCGCCCACACTCAAATAACGGCGAGTGGCTCTCATTCTGGGACCATGTCATATGACAGCATCCCAGAATGGCTACTCTTGCACGCCCTCAGCCTTGGCCTCTCCCTTGGCTAGGACACGGCCGATCTTTGTAAAAGAGCCACATCCGCGGCTCTTTAACCATGTGATCGGCTGTGTCCAATCACAACCACATGTAAGGAGATGCTGGTAATCGGCGCTCCTCGTTTCGCACTGACAGAGTGTCAGCGGCATCTACACGCAGGGGGACATCTACACAAGTAATCAGGGCACTGATCATTAGTGCCCTGATTACAATATAGTACCAGCAGTGTCACCAATCAGTGCCCACCAGTGGCAGCAATCAGTGCCCACCACAACCCACAAGTGCCACCAATAAGTGCCCATTAGCGATGCCAGTCAGTGCTGGCTATCAGTGCCGCCTATCAGTGCTGCCCATCAATGCCCATCACTGCTGTTGATCAATGCCCATCAGTGCCACCCATCAATGCCCATCAGTACCGCCTATTAGTGCCCACCAGTGCCAACTAACAGTGTCCATCAGTGCCGCCTATCAGTACCACATATCAGTGCGGCATATTAGTGCCTCATCAGTGCCACCTAATCAGTGCCGCCTTATTAGTGCCCATAAGTGCTATCTCATCAATGCCCATCAGTGCCACCTCATCAGCGCACGTAAGTGAAGGGGAAAAATTACTTGGTTACAAAACTTACTGACAGAAACTAAGTAAAAACATTATTTTTTCAAAATTTTTGGACTTTTTTTTAAAGTAAAAAATAAAAAAACCCAGCAGTGATTAAATACCAGCAAAAGAAAGTTCTATTTGAGTGAAGAAAATGATAAAAAATTTGTTTGGGTACAGTGTTGCATGACCGCGCAATTGTCATTCAAAGTGTGACAGCGCTGAAAGCTGAAAAATGGCTTGGGCAGGAAGGGGGTTTAAGTGCCCTGTAGGCAAGTGGTTAACCATTGTCTAGTTTTTAGATGCAGTTTTGTTTTTTGTTTTTTTCTTTTTGTAATAGAGTATTAAATAGAAAACAGATGATAACGCATGGACATACAAATTAAGTAGCTTAAATAAAAAGCCATATTAAAAAACAAAAAAAAAGGAAAAAAAAAAAAAAGGAAAAGAACTCTACTACCAAAAAGCAATGTTTTATTTTATATGTCAATGAGCAGAATGAATGGATTATTTCTTCCACATAGTCAGTAAAAGCTATAGATTGATATACATGTATAATCTGTCTTGAGCCTAGTCTAGAGGAAAAGTTTGTCCATAAACGCTGGATACAGACAATAGGGAACATGCAAAGCATGCGCCAACTAATGAGTGTCAAGTGGACATTCCACAGACCTACAAAGAAAGGCCCATGCAAGGAACAGATTAAATCACTCTGAACAAGGGCTGTTCCAGGCTTCATTAGTTATTATTACCCACCAAATATGGTGAGCAGAATGTACAATGTCAGCTGGGAGTGACAGACAATAGAAGGGACCACTTATAAACTCCTCCTCGCACAGGGAGAGTCCATAAAACAACTGCCTGGCACATTTGGATTCATGTGGCAACAGCTCCTAATGCATAAACCACCAGAGGACACAGATGGGGCAAACCAAACATGAAAAGGGTCTCTTTTGTGTTGGCTCTGGACTTGATTTGATAGCCTTTCAAGCAACTAAATGCAGGCTGAAAAAAACAGCCATGGCAGCGTTTATTAACAGGTCTGTGGAATTAAAGCAGATCAAACAAAAAGATTAACCCTTTTCATTATTTTCTTGCTCCTTTAAAGGGGGGGGAGGGGGGACAATATTTCTGTACCAAATTGTACAAAAATTGTAAAACCTAAAAAGTTTCATTTTTATTTAATTTGTTAAATATTATATATTTGTATTTTAAATCAAATGTTTCTCAAACACAAACAGTAAATTC
The DNA here is from genome assembly GCA_037952925.1 of Lithobates clamitans. Lineage (NCBI taxonomy): Eukaryota > Metazoa > Chordata > Amphibia > Anura > Ranidae > Lithobates > Lithobates clamitans. The sequence continues at coordinate 487,278 of JBBGZY010000125.1, read as the reverse complement.
CACAAAAACTAAAGACCAGACTGAAGCAAATATGGAATACCTTTAACTTTTTAAAATTGTGTCTGCTATTAGAAGTGCTGGGGATTTAGCATCTTTTATTTAATTTTTTTTTTTTTTTTTTTTTTTTTTTAGCAGAAAGCAGAATTGCGTCTGTGGCTCGCTATAATTGCGTCTAGACACAAGCAATAATTACTCAAAATGACCTTGGCCATTAAAATTTAAAATTAATCTGGACACCGACACACTTGGCAGATACACTAATGTGTAACCAATGACCTACCGGATGTCTATGCTTACCCTTTTTTTTTTTATATTTTTTTATTATTATTTCAAATAATTCACAATAAATTGCTGAATAATTTTGCCCTTGAAAATGATGTGCTTTTGTGAATTTTGCAAAATAAGCTGTGCGGATGCTAACCATTAAACTCAGTAATTTCAGTGTGACATAAGAGTTTAGAAGGTTAAATTACTATCTGAAGGAAGGTAATCTGGCTGACTTTGAGAGCCGCCTGCAAGCACTCCAATCTGCATCTAGAGGGGCATTTGTCATCATTAGCCGAGCTCTGACAGCTGGCACCCACTGTGTCCCAGCTTCTAAAAAGTAGCAAGGAAACTGTGCCTGCCTTTAAGTTGCCTTTGCTGTGTTACACAAATACAGCTTCTTGTAGGACATACTAGCAAGCATTTTTCCATACAAAACAACCGTGATGTTCTGTCTTTTCAACACGGTTCCATCTTACACTTTTACAAATGTGACTCATGGAAGTAAACATTGCCATTCTGAACACGTTACTTCACAAGACATCACCTAAATAACACTGATCAAAAAATTCTACTTCTAATTTTTTTAAATTCATATTTCTCTACATTTTTTTTACTTGCAAGCTTTTACACTTAATTTTAACTTTTTTGTCAAAACGCAATTTAGAAATGTTTACTTATTTTGATTTTCAAATGAAGTAATTTAAATGATGTGCTTGCTGCTTACTTGAAATGATTTCTATCATTATGTAAACTAGTTTCCATTCAAATAAAACTAATTTTTTGTGTTAATGTGAAAACTATGCAAATGAAGGATACTCATTCATCAGAAAATCTGACAAGCATTCCATATTGCAAGTGAGAAATGAAAATGCCTCAAGAAGAGGAGCAATTAATTAGGTTTTTATTTTTGTACTCGGCTGTCTCAAAGCACAACAAAAATCATTCATCTAGCTGCTAAGAAAAAAAAAAAAGTTTTATTTATTTATTTATTTTATTTGTAATACATGTGGCTTTTTACCCACTAAAATGAACACCATAAGAGGTAGACCTTATAGTGTTCACTCTAGTGGGTAAAAAGCCACAAGTATTACAAATAAAATAAATATGCCCATGGCTACACTTCCTACAAACAGATGCATTCTGGGGACATTTTAATCCTGTGCAATGATCATCTAAAAAAAAAAAAAAAAGCCTTAGCTTTTATAAGATATCAGGTTAAAAGGAGGATTGATGCTCATAAATACAATATAAAAAGCCTGCAACTTCCAAATTCAATTTCTAAAAAACATGCCTTAGTGTAAATGCCATAACACAAACATGTAAGTATTTCAGCGAAAAAAAAAGAAAAGAGTTGTTCAAAACAAAAAATGAAAAAAAAGTGTCAACTGTGGTTATAAATAACAGAAAGTGGTGTATACCTTGTATATGTATTACAAGTTAAAGACGAAAATCTTTAAAAATTTTCCTAGTATAATATTTTTTCATTCAAATTCAACATTAAAAATGTTGCTTTATAAAAGACACATCTATAAATAATAAAACATACACACATAAAAGAGAAAATAAAACAGTGTGCACAATGCTTTAATCATCATAGATCATTGTGTAATTCAAGATGAAGAAAAAAAAATACACACATCTCATTATATATATATATATATATATATATATATATATATATATATATATATATATATATAAAACACTTAAGCATATACACACACTTGCAAAAATTGTGTGCACTTATTTTACTAAATATATACCTCACAATAAAAGTATATAAATATATATCTAAATACTTATGCATTTATGTACACTTTCAATTGCTTATGTACACTTTAAATAACGGTGTGTGCTTATTTTACTGGAACACAGCGATGCAGGATTAGAAAAATATATATAAAATAAAATAAAAAGTATATAAATATGTATGCATACACACTTAAAAGAATTGTGTGTGCACTTATTTTACTTGAAAATTCTGATGTAGGATTAGATTATATATAGTCATAATAATAAAAGTATATAAATACTTTTGCATATACTCACACTTAAAATAATCGTGTGCACTTATTTTACTTGAACATGGTAATGCAGGATTAGAAAAAAAAAAAAATATATATATATATATATATATATATATATATATATATATATATATATATATAGATAGAGAGATCTATATCTATCTCTCTATATCTATCTATCTATCTATCTATCTATCTGAGTGAAAGAAAAACCCAAATATATCTATAATAATTTATATTATTATATAGAATTTAAATGTATACATTTTTTTTTAAAGTATGCATAGACATACATACAGAAAATAATTGTGTATTCTTATTTTCTGGTGGCTTGTTGCTGGTATACCAGCATATACTATGGCGTAGTAGAAGGAGGGAAGGTGGGCAGGTGAAGGCAGATAGTTGCAGGCGCTGGGTGCCCACATGTCAGGATTGCCTTCATGCAGAATTCTTCTCACTTATTGTATTCCTGTCTACATTGTGACCTTTGCTGCCCTCGTCTCTGAAAATTGTTTCCTTTAGTATTGTGTGCGTCCGGGTACAACCCCCACATCACCCCCTCCGGGCTCTGCTGATCCCCCCACCTCACATTTCTATTTTTAGGAGAAAATTGACTATAAATCTATTACAATCAGACAGATAAGAATTGAGAGTCTTTTATTTTGTAGGTGATAATGCCCCAGAATTGGGTTTGGCTCTCCTATGAGGATATTGTACCTTCACATTATTTTAGTCTCCAGTATTACATGATCTGCAATGAAAGTCTCTTTTTATACAAATACAATATGCAAAAAAAAAAAAAACATGGCCTGGGAGCGATTCCTTCCCATTTGTTTTCTATTTCATAAAATGACTTCATATGACATTTGCTGGGCTATAATGGAGGGGTTGCTAGGCAACCAGGCACAATTGGCTCCAGGCACTGGAATTACTGAATTCAAAATTCACAGCAACTTTTCACCCGGACAACACTTGGAAAACACATATTATTATTATTATTATTGTAACAATGATAATATATATTGTGTGGGACGAAAAATAAATAAATAAATAAATAAAACAAAATGCATAGGATTCCAAATAATGGATTTGCGTTGTTCGGTGAGGATTGGTATTCGCCATGTATGGAAATAATAATGGGGATCCAATCCCGGGGCTCTATAGTAGTTGAGTGTACAGGTTGTGTCCCTCTTCTCTGAGGATTGAGGGGTGTACAGGGGGGGGGGGGGGTCCTCTGTACAGAAGGGGAGAAGAAAGGCTGCGGGGCCGGGAGGGTTAAAAACCGCTGGCGGTTGCTAGGAGACGGGAGGTGAGTGCGGCGGCCAGCTATGAGCCCAGAGCGCGCACACCGCACAGCGAGGAGGAGAGCGCGCACACAGCACACGAGTCATCGCGAGCGCGCACTGCCTGAAGTACGCTAGTCGGGGGCGCGCGGAGCTCTGCTAGGTTTGTGTGATCTGATTCATTGACAGCCCCATTCACCGCAACAATGTATCACCGACTGTACACATCCAACACTCTCCATTGTAACACCAGGACGATGTATCACCCTGTGCATGGACATTGTCCACTTCACTGCTACAATGTATCACCCACTACACAGATCACCATCCTCTACATACCCCACTCACCACAACAATGTATCTGTGATTGTGACAGCGAACAACTACACCCCTACAGAACTTACCTGTCATATTCATCATCATTACTATATACTGATCTATACAATTCACCAGTCCCCCCCCCCCCCCCCAATGTACAATACAATGATAGACCATTATATACAACCTGGAGGTGTGTGATCCATCCCACACTGTACAATAGATCCATACACCATCATACAATATTACAATCTACAAGTGTGACCTCTCACTAGAAAATATACTGATCTATATCATGATTGAGTGATATCTACCAGTGTATGACCCCCCTCAACCTGTACAATAATACGATCTAGAAGTGTGAACCCACCATACTTATTGTGTGACCCCCCTCATTGTACTATACTGATAACATCATACAATCTACAAGTGCATGACCCCTCACTATACAATATACTGATGTATACCATTACATACAATCTAGAAGTCTGCGACCCCCCTCCCCCAACTATATAATATACTCATATACCATTATATACAATCTTTATATATATAGAAGTATGTGACCCCCCCCCCCCCCATACAATATACTGATATACCATTATATACAATCTTTTATATATGTGTGTGTGTGTGTGTGTGTGTGTGTGTGTGTGTGTGTGTCCCTCCCCTTTATATACACTATATACTATATACTGATAAACCATTATATACAATCTTTATATACAATCTAGAAGTGTGTGTGACCCCCTCCCCTCTTATACAATATACTGATATACATTATATACAATCTTTATATATAGAAGTGTGTGACCCCCTCCCCCTTATACAATATACTGATATATAATCTTTATATACAATATAAAAGCGTGTGTGACCCCCCCCCCCCACCCCCTTATAAAATATACTGATATACGATTATATACAATCTATGGGTCCATCCCTGTAACAAGGACAACTGCTGGAAATCCACAAGAAACATCGTTATAAATATCACTGATAACAAGAAATCCTTTTATTTGATAAATAAAAGATGAACTCCTATTCTATGACATGTAGGGCTGTGTAGTCTCCCCGATGTGAGATGACAATCATAGATGATAGAGATGGAGAATCCATGGTCATATCCGGACACATGGGGTAGGTGTGATGTCAGGGAGTATACACACTCCATGTGACAGCTGGTGACAGAAGATCTCCTGAGGATGAGCATGGAGATGACAGTCCGGAGATCCATCCATCCATCCATGTACATGAGGACATCACAGGCACCAGCCCCGACATAACACAACACACATCCCAATTAGGAGGAACCGATTTCTGATCTCACCGACATTACACAACAAAAGCTGTCACCGAGCTGTGCGAGGGAACCCACAACACACCTCCTCATCCATCCCATCCTTCCTAATCTCTAATTGACACATCAAGTCTGCACAACATTGCAGACAATCTAATCGGTTTATAGGTCTGAGGGCAGATTTATCCTACATCGTACATTATAGAACATCTACATCATATCCCCACACATGTCCATTAGCCACACACTGCCTACTTCACTAATAAACTCACAGATAGAAAAACAAAGAGATAGAAATCAATGAGACAGATAAATCAGAGAGATAGAAAGATATATACGAGAGAGAAAGGAATCATAGATACATGGATCGATAAATTAGAGAGATGGATAAATCAGAGAGATAGAAAGATATATAAGAGAGAGAGAGGGAGAGAGAGAGAGAGAGAGAAAGGAATCATAGATACATGGATCGATAAAATAGATAGATAAATTAGAGGGATAGAAAGATATATAAGAGAGAGAGAAAGGAATCATAGATACATGGATCGATAAAATAGATAGATAAATTAGAGGGATAGAAAGATATATAAGAGAGAGAGAAAGGAATCATAGATACATGGATCGATAAAATAGAGAGATAAATTAGAGAGTTAGATAAATCATGGATATATCAATTAGAAAAATGAGATGGATATCAGATAGGGAGAGGAGGGTTAGAGATAGATAGATCAGAGATGGATAAACAGACAGACAGATGAGAGAAATTGAGAGGAAGGGACCATAGAAGGACCAATTTGATGAATCGATGAATTGGAGAGATGGATAGATAAATCATGGATAGATCAATTAGATAGAAAAAAATAGATAAATAAATCAGATAGATCCATCGATCCGAGATAATCAAAGATAGATCGACAGGTTGGATAGATGAATCAGAAAGAGAGAGAGACCAATTAGAGATAGGCAGATGGACAGTCAGGCAGACAAGAGAAATATAGAGAAAGGGAACATAGATGGACCAATTCGATGGATCGATCAATTAGAGAGATAGATAAATCATGGATAGATAGAAAAATTAGATAAATAATAGAGAGATGGGGACAGACAGACAGACAGATAGATAGATAGATAGATAGATAGATAGATAGATAGATAGATAGATAGATAGATAGATAGATAGATAGATAGATAGATAAATTGGGATAAATAAATCATAAAAAGATCAATTAGATAGAAAATTAGATAGATTGATCAGAGAAAGAGATAACTCAGAGAGAGGCAGATGGACCAATTCGATGGATCGATCAATTGGAGAGATAAAGTAATCATGGATAGATAGATAAATTAAATAGGAGATTTAGATAAATACATCGGATAGATAGAGAGAGAGAGAGAGAGAGAGAGAGAGAGAGAGAGAGAGAGAGAGAGAGAGAGAAGACAGGGAAGACACGTGTCCCTGTGTCTTCCATCTGATCGGAGATCACACACACACACGATTGTTTTTATAGAAGGGATTGGCAGATGACGGTCTGATGAGGATCCTATGAGATTATACACACACACATATATATATATATATATATATATATATATATATATATATATATATAAATAATGGGGGGGGGGGTAAAGCCCCCTCCATGATAAGTAGATGGTTTGTAGAATGCAGCCAGTGTGATGAGTGGATGGTGAAGAGCCATCCATAGATGATGACAGGTCCTCATGGATGGGAGTGCCCACCTTGCTCTTCTCTCCATACACACAGACAGAGATTTTGGTGATCCGGCTGAAGGCGGAGCCTGTGCTGATGGCGATTGGCCGCTCTCCTGGCCCTCCCTTTATATGAACGGCGGTGTAGTGTAGACTCCATAGAGCGTGTAGAGTGTCCTCTCTCTCCCCGGCAGGACCGTGCTTGGACTACAGCCCCCCTCCCTCCCTCTCCTGTGCTCCCCAGCTCCGGAGGAGGGGCCGCTCAGGCAGTATCCTTCCATGCCATCCTGATCGGAGGAGCCCCCCCTTTGCCCAGTCCTGACTCCAGCCCGGGCCCCCCGGCTCTTCTCCTTAAAGTTGGCTCCTTCCCCAGCAGCCGCCGCCTTGGATCCGTCGGCTTACTGTGAGACTCCGGTGTATAACCCGGATCTCTGCCCCAATATGATCGCCGCCCAGGCCAAGCTGGTGTACCACCTGAACAAGTACTACAACGAGAAGTGCCAGGCCAGGAAGGCGGCCATCTCTAAGACCATCCGGGAGGTGTGTAAGGTGGTGTCCGATGTTCTGAAGGAGGTGGAGGTTCAGGAGCCCCGCTTCATCAGTTCCCTCAATGAGATGGACAACCGCTACGAGGGCCTGGAGGTCATCTCCCCCACCGAGTTCGAGGTGGTCCTCTACCTGAACCAGATGGGGGTCTTCAACTTTGTGGATGACGGCTCCCTGCCGGGCTGTGCGGTGCTGAAGCTGAGCGATGGTCGGAAGAGGAGCATGTCCTTGTGGGTGGAGTTCATCACCGCCTCCGGTTACCTGTCCGCCAGGAAGATCCGCTCCCGCTTCCAGACCCTGGTGGCCCAGGCGGTGGACAAGTGCAGCTACCGGGACGTGGTGAAGATGGTGGCCGACACCAGCGAGGTCAAACTGAGGATCCGGGACCGCTATGTGGTGCAGATCACCCCAGCCTTCAAATGTACCGGCATCTGGCCCCGCAGTGCTGCCCACTGGCCATTACCCCACATCCCCTGGCCGGGTCCCAACCGTGTGGCTGAGGTCAAGGCGGAGGGCTTCAACCTGCTGTCCAAGGAGTGCCATACCCTGGCCGGTAAGCAAAGCTCAGCTGAGAGCGATGCCTGGGTGCTGCAGTTTGCTGAGGCCGAGAACCGGCTACAACTGGGCGGCTGTAGGAAGAAATGTCTGTCCTTGCTAAAAACCCTCCGGGACCGGCATCTGGAACTGCCCGGGCAACCCCTCAACAACTACAATATGAAGACTCTGGTCTCCTACGAGTGCGAGAAGCACCCCCGGGAATCGGACTGGGACGAGGCGTGCCTAGGGGACCGGCTCAATGGCATCCTCCTCCAACTTATCTCCTGCCTGCAGTGCCGGAGGTGCCCGCACTACTTCCTGCCCAACCTGGACCTCTTCCAGGGCAAACCCCACTCCTCCCTGGAGAACGCCGCCAAGCAGACCTGGAGGCTGGCCCGGGAGATCCTCACCAACCCCAAGAGCCTGGAGAAGCTCTAAAAACTCCCATGGACTTGGAATACAAAACCTACCCACCCAGGTGAAACCTTCATTTACCTGGCACATAAACCTCCCCCCTACCCTTCCATGTCCCCCAGAGCCTGGAGAACCTCTGAAAGCTCTCATGGACACTAAGCACTTCATTTACCTGGAATACAAACCTACCCACCCAGGTGAAACCATCATTCACCTGGAACATAAACCTCCACACCCACCCTTCCATGCCCCAAAAGCCTGGGGAACCTATAAAAGCTCACATGGACACTAGGCACTTCATTTACCTGGAATACAAACCTACCCACCAGGTGAAACCATCATTTACCTGGTAGATAAACAAACTCTCCACCCACCCACCCTTCCATGGCCACCAGAGCCTGGAGAACCTCTAAAAGCGCTCATGGACACTAGGCACTTCATTCACCTGGTATACAAACTTCCCACCCACCCATGTCCCAAGAGCCTAGAGAACCTAAAGGTTCTCGGACACGTCCTTCACCTGGTATACAAACCTCCCCACCAGGTGAAACTATAATTCTCCTGGTACATAAACCTCCCCCTCATCCCTCCATGTCTCGTGTGCCTGGAGAGATTCTAAAAGCTCACATGGGCACTTCATTCACCTGGAATACAAACCTACCCATCCAGGTGAAATCATTCACCTGGTACATAAACCTACTCACCCACCCTTCCATGTCCCAGAAGCTCTAAAAGCACACATAAACACTGGGCACTTCATCCACCTGAAATACAAACCTACCTACCCAGGTGAAAACTTAATTCACCTGGTATAACCCCCTCATGTTACAGGATCCTGAGATCTAGAAGCTCCCATGGACACTGGGCAACTCATTTACCTATACAATCCTACCCACCCAAGTGAAAACATCCTTCACCTTGAATACAAACCTACCCACCCAGGTGAAATATTCATTCACCTGGTATACACCCCCTTCATCCTTTCATGTCCCAAGAGCTCCCAAGGAATACAAACCTACCCACTCAGGTGAAACCTTTATTCACCTGAAATACCCCCCCCCCCCCCTTTCCATGCCCCTGAGCCTGGAGAACCTCATAAACCTCCCATGGGCACTAGAAACTTCATTCATCTGGACTACCCCCCCCCCTCCATGGCACTGAGGCCAACAGGCTCTGTCCCGTTAAGCACTGCACTTCTTCCCAATCTGATTTTAGATGGATACAATTTTTTTATACTAAAGAAGGATTTTAGACGGATTCATTTTTTTATGCTCCTTTAAAAAAAGTAAGGTTGACAGAGCAAGAATTCGTTTCTGCCTGACCTATTTTATTAATACGATTTCCATGTCTGAAAATCAATGGCTCCATCGTCCTCCCCTGAACCTGGATTATAATCACGAGAAGCTCTGGATCTGCCACCCGAACAAACCCCCCCCCCCCCCTCCACCTTTTTTTATCACCCCCCAAATCTTGTGACTCGCAGTGTCTTTGAGGTTGTGGCTGTTTGTTGTTCTGTGATCTGGTGAAGTTTTCATTTCCCTTTTGGATGCAACACAACAGAATCTGCTCTGAAGATACAAAGGTAGCTTTTCTCATGTCTATGAACAGTGTCAGGACTCCGAAGTTTACATTTTTATTTTTTGTTTGTTTCAGAATGCTCGTTCTATTCTTAACATTCCATAAATATACTTGAAATGTTATTTAAATATATTCAAATGAAATTTGAATTTTTTTTTTTTGCTTATATGATGGCGCTTTGAATTCTATATATTTGAAAATGCACTTGAGATACACTGGATTTAATGACTTCTGTGATTTTAGATTTTAAACAAAAAAGACTGTTGCCAATTTAATTTAATGACAAGTTAATAAATTACCTAAAAATATAGAATGGCGTGTTTTTTTTTATTATATTATCCAGTATGAAGATACTTTCACTTTCAGAAATGGAGAAACAACGTGGCCGATCATGTAGTAAATACAGGAGCCGTGTTCCTGACAGTGACAATACACAACAACTAAAAAGGCAACAACAACTGTCACATACACAAAGGATAATTGCTACTAATTAGTGGATTCATTTCTTTACGGCCAGTGAGATAAACCAACAATTAAAACGTTTTTTTTGTCTAAAATAAACGAAAGTATACAATATACACAAACAACACTAATCACTGTATGTAATTGGATTTGTAATAACTAAATAAGGAATACGGTAATAGCAATAAGGAAAGTATTTAAAATAAATAATATATTCAGAAAAACCTATACATGCAGATAAACTACCTTTTACGACAGAAAAAAAATAAACTCACATTAAGAATAATTTGTTCACATTCCTAAAACGAAACCCCTGTAAATATTAAAAGCACACTATTTTCTTATTTATGTTTAAAGTTATTGTTTTTTATTATTATTGAAACAATTATTAAAATAAATGTAAAGAACACAAAACTCCATAATCGATGCATTATTGCAACACAATTGTTAATAAAATTTAAAGAAAACTCGGGCAAACAATTGCTTACCGAAAACGTTATTAAAATTGTATCTATTAATACAATTTATACAAAAAACAGCACTTATTGCACATACAAACTGAAACGTATTTGTAGATTTTTAAAATACATATTTACTGTTACTTAGGGCTTTATTATTATATATCCCTTAAATAAATGACATTTCTATTATTTTTTATAATGCGGAAGAACAAATACATTTATTTTATTTACCCTACTATTACTAAACTATATTTAGGGTAGAAAACGCTATTTAAATTCTTTCAAGAACTGTACATCACAAAACTCCATAATCGATACAAAAATACTCCCCATTTGTCCATAACTGTTATATCTTAACTATGATTATACTATAGAACCCAAATAAATGCCGACAACGTGTGATGCATCAAAAGTATTAAGGAAAACACAATTAATTTAGGAATAAAAAAGGAAAAACGTCCTAAAATGTTTGACGTGAATGCAAATTACATATACTGCATATGGCAGATGTATTATTAAATACATGGCTATGCTTTTAATACTTATAATTTTAAAGTACAATATATTTTTTTATAATTATAACATTTTAGATATAATGATATAATCTAAAATATAGGGGACATATCAGTGTTTATATTCAAACTAAAAGTAAATGGCTGCAATAAAGCTACAATACTATTCACATTTATGTATAAACTTTGGGAAATATTTTAGTTTGTTAGGTTAATGCAGCACACACCCAATATATATATAAAATGTACTCACTTTGGGGTCGATCTTCTTGAAGCTGGGGTCTTCTTCATCTACTTCGAAGTAGATTTCAGTGGTGGTGATGGAGAGGGTGCCTTTGGCCACCACGATGGGTGCAATGAGCTGTGCTGGGGTGCTCAGCACCACTGGACCTGTAACACAGACAGAGACATCAAGGCTCACATCTCCCACCAGGACCAGGGTGATCCCCAGGGCAGGGATGCCACACCTGGAAAGGGCACAGTTTTCTGGGCACAGCAAGGCAATTGTGACATTAGTCTGTTAGTATCTTCATCTAATCATCCTGTGTTAGGATTACTGTATTCATTTCAAGAGTACATCATGGAGTTTCTACACATATATCTGGGTGCTACACGATACAAAAATGTTGACTTTGTTTTAAAAACGCCAAATATATTACATTGAACAGTATAGTCAGTACAAGAACGATCCTGTACCCCAGAATCTGGCATTATTCTATATGCTATTAGACATTTATATGGGAATATACAGCATTCTGCACCTGCCTGTCTAGTAGATGGTATGGTGGCATACAGGGACACCTGTCTCTATACAATACTCAAATACATGTCTTTTATTTTTAAAATAAAACTATATCAAAGTACAGACATAAAGATCCGTTGTATGGTGATAGGTGTGGGTATAAAAAGTGTGGTAAATGACTATTTCCTATGGGGAAAAATGTCTAGTTAATATAGGCCACTTATTTACAATGAATATAATTCTTTTCTAGTAAAAGGTACCTTATGTAAGTGAAATTATAGTAAAGGTACCTTATATACCAGTGAAATTATGGTAAAGGTACCTTTATTTACAGTGATTATTCATTTATAGTAAAGGTACCTTATTTACAGTGAATATAATTAATTTATAGTAAAGATACCTAGTTTACAGTGGATATAATTCATTTCTAATAAAGGTACCTTATATACAGTGGAATTATAGTAAAGGTACCTTATTTACAGCGAATATAATTCATTTATAGTAAAGATACCTTATTTACAGTGAATATAATTCATTTATAGTAAAAGGTACTTTATATACAGTGAATATAATTCATTTATAGTAAAGATACCTTATTTGCAGTGAACATAATTCCGTTATAGTAAAAGGTACTTTATATACAGTGAATATAATTCATTTATAGTGAAGTTACTTTATATACAGTGAATATAATTCATTCATTATAAAAATAATTATATATACAGTGAATATAATTCATTTATAGTAAAGACACCTTATTTACCCTGAATATAATTAATTTATAGTGAGGGTACTTTATATACAGTGACTATAATTCATTTATTATAAAAAGTATTTTATATACAGTGAATATAATTCATTTATAGTAAGCAGCTCTACATTGCTATGGTTTAATCAATTATCAACATGCAGGGGTTATTTATAGGTAATTACTATACAATCTTAGATAAATGTACATGTAAAATATACGTGACATGCATGTTGTCATTTTAATATTATACTATTTAAAATAATAAATCTAATAAGTTTGGATACAGTGCAGCCTATTGTTTGGGTTCCAGTGTCCACTTCCACCTCTATCCACTCTCCTCCTAGACTATCGATCTGTAGTATATTAGTGGTAACAATATTTGCTCTCAGAGAAATACTGAAAAGGACTATATAATATATTCAGATGATTTTAAGCAAGTCGTTTTTCATAGCATGCACGTAGGAATATATCCATATTTCAGTAAATAATAGCAGTAGGGTAGGGTATATAAAGCTAACCTGTCTAGCAATCACAGACAAGAAAACTACCAAAAGTCATTGCGGTGTGACAGTTTGCCTGACATGTCAGCTATGATGGGGCAGCACAGCAATGCTACATAAATGTATTTTCTATGCAGACACATGTATGTGTTATTAGTAAATCTCACCCCACTTAGGTGACTTTTCCTGGGATCTCAGGACACAGGGGATAAATGTAACATGGTGAAATAAGCTGGATAGGACAGTGCAATAAAGCAAACAAATATCTTAGTAACACACTGTGGATTAAATACGTTTTATGTGTATGGATTAATTGCAGCAATTGATTATTTGATGTGTACAGGTATAGGCACCTATCAGGGGTATTGGGTAACCTCTATATGAGGATATCTTTACATCAGACAAGTGTAGTAGTGTTACCTATAAATGTCCCCATACTGGGGTCCAGTCCGATCATCCCTGCGATAGGAAATGATGGCTCACATTGGTATTCTGTATACACAGGCACAGTGAGATCTACATGACAGCGGGCACATGTGTTGCAGAAGTGGGTGACACTGGTACATAGTAGGTGATGCTAACATGACATGTAAGATACTGTACACTGGGACGTTGGATTGAAATGGTGGATGCTATTATCCATCCTCCCCCTCATCTGGTGTATGAGATAAGTGAGGAGTGACATTAGATGACAGTGGCATGAAGAGACAAGTGCCAGCATATAACATGGCGCCACCGGCATCATCGTCTCTCCATATACTGGCTCTTTACCCCAGACAGCTGTCACCCTGCATGCAGCATATTAGGAGATAGGGAGTCTGCACACACACAGGGACAAAGGTGGCAGAACTGGTGACCTGGTCACATGACACACATCTCTACACAGTGCCAGGATTGTCCTACCCCTGCCCTTAACCCTTCCACTGCCAATATACAGCCTGATCCAGCACTCTCTGTAGAACAGTCAGTGAGGAAATCTAAAGAACTGGAGCTGTTGCTGCATCCCATACAACTTTTACCTTCAACTCTGGGAAAAATCTAACAAAGGGCACCCAGCTTTAATTTCCTTCAGTTTTCCATGTTAGCTCATCGGTTTGATTTCTGAAGTTTCTGCTCTCCTATTTAACAACGTTGTTCAAAATGCATTCACTATATAAATGGAGAAACACACAGTGATCAGACTTGGCTTATAGTGTCCAGAGCAGAAAAAGACCAAATCTGATTGGTGGATAGAAGTCACATCAATGTACAGTACCTGATTACATAGATGTCATTTTGTAAGAGCTGTGAATTAGAATCGTCTACACTACTTACAGCAACTACATGACACCCAGAGTAACCACAGACAGAAGGCTGTCTATATACACAAAATAATCTGATTGTACAATCTCCTTTATGTCTACCACTTACTATGTAGTGCAAGGGCTTGTCTGATGTGACATGAAATGCATTGTTTAGATTTTGTAGTATACCTAAAAGAAGATTATACAGAGACTGTACAATCAGATTATATAGTGTATGACCAGTCTATAAGGTCACTACATTACAATCAACTTTAGAATCATCAAAACTATGTAATACAAGGACCTCCCTAAGCTATCCAATCAGAAAGACACGTGTACAATATAGTTGTTGGTAGAGTTAAAGGAAATTGTACATACACATTGTAAGGAGTGGTGAGCTTCAAGCTGAACACACACTATTCAATGTGATTGTACAATCTCCTTCAGATCTACCATTAACTGTGTAGTATATAGTGGCCCACAGATGGACTTAAATTCCACCGGTTCAGCAGGAGGACTGCCAAACTTCAATCCATCTATGGCTGTTACTATTTGTGAGAAGTTGAGCTAATGAATGCCTTCTCACAAACAGGCTTGTTGGAAAAATTGTGTTGGATCAGCACTGCAGCCAATCGGCTGCATCTCTAATCAGTGTATTCCGACAGCAGAGGAGTCCCAGCTGTCACAACTCAATAGCAAAGCTGGGAGGATTCTTCCATCCACCTCACCTAGTCGGATGGGGAAATCTGTTTTTTTTTTTCTTCACTTGGCGTTTTTGCTAATTGAAAAAAAAAAAAAAAGTAATCTATGGCCAAACTAAGCACTAAAATGATTGATTAGATATGTCTTCATAATACATAGTTTTGGTAAACGGAAATGAAATTGTACACAAATTATACAATGAGATAACATAAGTTATGGGCAGCATTAGGATGGCCATACATTATATTTTCCTTTAGATTTATGAGGTCAAACCTAAACACTTTCAATTTGTATGCAATCAGGCAGGCCTTTGCACTACATAGTTAAAATCAAATCTAAAGGAAATTAAATTAGAAATTTGTATAACGTATGGGCAGCCTTATAGTGGCCACAAATGCTTCAATCTTTTTATCTGATCGAGTCTGCAAACAATGGAAGAGCCATAACCTCAATTCCGATTGATTTACTCTCAATTTATATCGGATTCCTGATCTACTCTCAATTTACATTGGATTCCATCAAATGGAGCCAATCGGCCAGGGCAGAAAATAATCAATGGTTTTGCATCAATCGGCAGCACTGAGACACTTTGATCAGGAATACGACTGCATTTCCATTAATCATATTATGAGACAAGATCAATAATTACGTTTCACAAATTACAAATGTATTAACTGTATCTTAAATTGTTACTAAACCCACAACAGAAAAATCAGTCTGTATATGCAGTAAAACATGCTTGTACTCACTGTGGAACATGTGGGTGTGCCAGGTATGTTTCTGGATGGAAAGCAAGGAAAGGGGCTATTAAATATGTAATTTACCAGCACCTTCCTTTTCTAAATGAACACTCACTCACTGTGTTCATGCATAACTGAAACACAGTAAACTGTTTACTATGCTTCAGGCTGTGTATAATCAGAAAGCCACTTAGCACAGACCGATTTAGTCACTGCCCCATGCATCTGAGGCCGCAGAGAAAGGCATGTGTGTTTCAGCTTTGGGGTGCACACCCCAATTCAATAGGCTGCGCACACCTATGCTGTGAAACCTAAGGGCTTATTCCACCACTTTGTGTAAAAAGGCTGTTTGATCCTGTCTTCTCTGATCCTCCCCTTCTTCCACAATCCCCAATCCATCACCTGATAGTACAGAGCCTTGGGGGCACTCTGCACATGCTCAGTTTGGTGTGTATTGCTAGAGAGGTTTTTTTTTCCTGGGTGGGGGTGCAGGTGATCAGCACAGGGCCAATCTGCAGTGTCCAGATAGAGGGTCAGGAGTCATTTAGCCTCATAGGACAGTCAGAGGACAATAAAAACTCTTCCTACAAGCTTTAACCAGACACTGATAAAAGTCACAAAACTGCTATATAGTGCTGATGAGAAAAGGTTTTTAGCCATTTATATTTACCAAAATAATTGCATTTCCATGTTCTGTGGGAGACCAGATATAGTGAATGCAGGGTACTGGGTTTAGTAACACTTTACCAAAATCCACTGTGTGTGGGGCAATAGCCATAGAACGGGTTGTCAACTATAGATTGATTGTTCCTATCAGAAGAGATATCGATCATTTAGAGAAGTGTGTATGGCCACCATTCCAGTGATCTGATCTGGCAGATGAACAGTAGAAGTATACAGGCACTCCCCTAGACAATTCACAGATGACAAACAATAGGCTGGGCAGCCAATGGTCTCCTCCAATGGTCTCCAATGGGACAGGACATGTCAGGCAGTCATCTGACTACCCCCATGCTGTTCACTTTCCGACAAATCCACATGTATGTTCAGGAGACACGAGGGTGCAGGTGAATGCAGCGATCGTATGAAATCGTCTAAGCCTCGCCATCCTCTACAAATACATCTAGAGAATTTTCAATTTACAGAATCATATTGTCTGGATTCAATGGGAACAAAGAGAGATTATGAATTGTTCCAATGTGATGTGTGTGCGGTGTGCAGGGGGTGCGATCACACATGTCTGGGGAAGAACGACGTCTTGTTGCAGTCAAAAGGAGCATCCAAACCCCTCTGAGAATGTGAAGTTAATCCACTCCAGCTATAGAGAGAGGATTATGTGATAATCCCCTCTGGGAGATGCTCTGCTCTCCTCAGATCCCATATTAAAATGTTTACACAAGGTAGAATCTACATTTTGCAGATTTTCTGTGTTGTCACTTAACAGATCTTTCCTCTTAACAAGCTTTCAAAAAAAAAAAAAAATCCAACATTTTTTACAGATGATTATTATTTTTTTTTTCAAACCTCCTTTCAGCATGTTGCCACATTTTCCATGTTTCACAACATTGCAGCACATACAAAGCACTGCTCTATACTTTGTTACAGTTCACACATTACTCTCTGTAGGCTGGAACATGGTTTACATAACAGATGGAACATACCCTGTCTAATCAACCTGTGTGTGTTAGATTGGTAGATTTACATACAACTCAAGTCATTTATAAAAAATGAAAAAACGACATGTATAAAAAAAATAGATGCTAGTTACACCAAAAGTGACATCTTAGGCCCCTTTCACACAGACATTCCAATCAGATCCGCCTATCAGTTTTTCAGGCAGAGCCAATCAGGACCTCCATGTCTGCTGACACCCACCTTTATACAATCCAATCCGGTCTGCTAAAAACAGACAGATGGAGATCTGCTCCCCATCCATCCAGTGGATCTGATCAAATGACAGGTGGTCCGTTTACATCAGACAGCAGCATTGAAAACAGTAGGCTGTGTCTATGTCCATTCTGCATCATCAGAGCGGACACGGGCCTGTCATCCGCCTGCTAAGTGGAGAGATCCCCTGCTGAGCCGGTGGATCCGTTGTTGGTGTCCGCCCCATGTGAAAGGGGCCTAATAAATGTATCCTGGATATGGCACCTTTGTTCTAGGAACCCAAAACCTGGTCCAGTACAATGGTGCTGTCAATATGATTACAGATCAATTGTCTGCTTTGGATCAAGGTTTTAAAAGTTATTTGCAATGTACAGAACCATATTTTGAAACCTACACTTCCTTTCATTAAAAAAATAAAAATAAAAAATTGTGCAAAATCACACTGAGGTACAACCATTAAAAAAGTCAATTGATTGCGCAATTTTTACAATTCTGCAATCAAAAGTGGTCCTGTAGCTCCAGCCTAAATACTACTATGCCAACTCATTCCTCCATCCCATACTTTACCTTACAGTGAGATTCCAGCTTAAAGGGGTTGTAAACCTTTGAGGTTTTTCACCTCAATGCATTCTATGCATTGAGGTGAAAAACCTCCTGTAATGCTGCAGCCCACCGAGCCCCCGCTTTACTTACCTGTACCCCCTCTATCTCGTCCCGGGGACGAGCACACCAGCAAAAGCCAGTGTCTCGGGTCCTGATTGGATGGATTGATAGCAGTGCAACCATTGGCTCCCGCTGCTGTCAATCAAATCTAATGATCCAAGGGGCGGGGCCGAGTCATACATTTAGCTTCTATGGACGCCGAATGAATGACTCGGGAGCATGCCCGCAAGGTAACCCCCTGGGAGAGCGCTTCTCCTAGGGGTCAACTAATGCGGGGAGGAGCCGCGAGAGCCACTGAGGGACCCCAGAAGAGGATGTGCGGGGCCACTCTGTGCAAAACGAGCGGCACAGTGGAGGTAAGTATGACATGTTTGTTATTTAAAAAAAACAAAAAAACTAAGCTTTAGTGTCACTTTAACCCCAACTACTCTTTAAAATCTCCCCCTCCCCCCTCCTACCATCTATGCTTACTAAACTGTGTAAGAAATACAGTGCCTTGAAAAAGTATTCATACTCCTTGAAATTTTCCACATTTTGCCATGTTACAACCAAAAATGTAAATGTATTTTATTTATTTATTTCAGGTACTTATATAGCGCCATCAATTTACGCAGCGCTTTACATATACATTGTACATTCACATCAGTCCCTACCCTCAAGTTATTTTTTAGGATATTATGTGATAGATCAACACAAAGTGGCACATAATTGGAAAGTGGAAGGAAAATGATAAATGGTTTTCCAAATATGTGAAAAGTGTGGCATGCGTTTGTATTCATCCCCCCTGAGTCAATACTTTGTAGAATCACCGTTCGCTACAATTACAGCTGCAAGTTTTTTTGGGTATGTCTCTACCAGCTTTGCACATCTAGAGAGTGAAAATGTTGCCTATTCTTCTTTGCAAAATAGCTCAAGCTCTGTCAGATTGGGTGGAGAGTGTCTGAACAGCAATTTTCAAGTCTTGCCACAGATTCTCAATTGATTTTAGGTCTGGACTTTTGGTTGGGCCATTCCTGCACATGAACATGCTATGATCTAAATCATTCCATTGTAGCTCTGGCTGTATGTTTAGGGTCGTTGTCCTGCTGGAAGGTAAACCTCAGCCCCAGTCTCTAAAAGATTTTCTTCTAAGATTGCCCTGTATTTGGCTCCATCCATCTTCCCATCAACTCTGACCAGCTTCCCTGTCTCTGCTGAAGAAAATCATCCCCACAACATGATGCTGCCACCACCATGTTTCACAGTGGGGATGGTGTGCTTTGGGTGATGTGATGTGTTGGGTTTGCGCCAGACATAGCGTTTTCTTTGATGGCCAAAAAGTTCAATTTTTCATCAGACCAGAGCACCTTCCTCCATACATTTTGGGAGTCTCCCACATGCCTTTTTCGCAAACTCAAAACGTGCCATTTTGTTTTTTGCTGAAAGTAATGGCTTTCTTCTGGCCACTCTGCCATAAAGCCCAACTCTATGGAGCGTACGGCATATTGTCGTCCTATGTACAGATACTCCAGTAACTGCTGTGGAACTCTGCAGCTCCTCCAGGGTTACCTTAGGTCTCTTTGTTGCTGCTCTGATTAATGCCCTCCTTGCCCGGTCCGTGAGTTTTGGTGTGCGACCGTCTCTTGGCAGGTTTGCTGTTGTGCCATGTTCTTCCCATTTGGTTATGATAGATTTGATGGTTCTCCTAAGGAATCAGCAAAGATTTGGATATTTTGTATAACCTAACCCTGATTTGTACTTCTCAACAACATTGTCCCTTACTTGTTTTGAGAGTTCCTTGGTCTTCATGGCAGTGTTTGGTTAGTGGTGCCTCTTGCTTAGGTGTTGCAGCCTCTGAGGCCTTTCAAAAAGGTGTGTATATGTAATGACAGATCATGTGACACTTAGATTGCACACAGGTGGACATCATTTCACTAATTATGTGACTTCTGAAGGCAATTGGTAGCACCAGAGCTTTTTATGGGCTTCATAACAAAGGGGGTGAATACATATGCACATGCCAATTATTTTTTTATTTCTGAAAAATAGTTTTATGCATATATTTTTCTAATTTTACTTCACCAACTTAGACTATTATGTTCTGATCCATCACATATAATTCAGATTAAAAAAACATTGAAATAAAGGCTGTAATGTAACAAAATAGGAAAAAAGCCAAGGGGGGTGAATACTTTTGCAAAGCACTGTAACATCCCTTGTGGAAAGCCAACTCCTGGACTGCATTTCTGCAACAAAAAGTGTCAATCACTTACCTTCCAGGCTGCATTTGTATACTGCACAACCTGATGAAAAGCAAACCAAAGCCTTTACTTGCAAATGTATTAAAATGGAGGAAAAGGACAAATATTACAATCTAGTTATAAAACACATACAATATAATTTGTTGTTTTTTTTTTTTTAATAAGCTACCAGAAATCTGCAGTCTTTTATGTAGCTATAAATGTCTTTTCTTATGCGATAATATGTAGGCTTGCTTTTCTGTGCCAAATCTAACAGTACACTTGATATGTGATGGCCTTGTAATATCTTAGCAAGTAGAAATCTCAGATAAGGGATGGGTTTCCCTATTGCATCACTCTTTGTCACAGTACTGCATCCTCATTAAAGAGACACTTCCATTCACATAAATCATCAGGTTCTTTCTTTCTTATGGTTATAAGAAGAACTCCAGTCCTAAAACCTTTCTATTGTTCTAATGACAGCTGCCTAGATCTGTAAATATACCCCATAAGAGTTTTGTCTCAGCCTCCAATGCTGGGAGGATTACTAATATGCACATTGGCTGATCTCCTGGACCAGACCCCCAGAATGTTTTTTTTTTTTTTTGCTTTTTTAGGTTTGCGATGCATTGGAGGTCGCATATCTATAATGCATGAGCTTGTTTTAATCTGACTCCATATTTAATTAATACCCCACAGATAACACATTTCAGTGCCTTCCATTGCAGAGGTAATGGTGTTTCTTCATGTTTGCGGTTTTTGAGAAATGGTCTTAGATTTTTTCCAAGGTCTCCCAGAATTTCTTTCATGTCTTTGTCTTTCTTGGATCCTAAGAATCACTGAGGGCCATGCAACTGTGCCCACCTTTGCCACTGACAGATCTGCTATGTTGTAGAGAAAGGAGAGACAAGTCTTCATTTTTTTTCCTTTATACTTTTTTTTTTTTTTTTTTTATAAATGTATGCAGCCCATATATACTAGCCCGGACTACTAAACCAATTATTGGAATCTTTATTCCAAGCAATGGTATATGGAATCGTGGTACAGCAGCTAGTACTTGGATTTCTATACATAAGCACAAAGATCGGTGCATTCACAATACAACACCCCTTCATGTTTAGTTCACAGAGATCACTATCTGGGAGGGTGACTAACTGACACAGACTTTGCTAGTTACATTAATCAGTGATAATACTGTACTAATGACACTGGCTAGGAAGGCAATCAAAGGGTTAACTGGGTGCCTAACAATGTGTAATGCGTACACTTTTACTTTACTATCAGGGTGTTTTTTCTCCCTGCTTTGCAGGGAGAAGAGACAGCCAAATTGTGGTTTCCTGTACACAGAGTTATGTCTCATTGGACATAGCCGATGAGATGACTTCAGACAAAAGAATTTTGATGGTTTTATTAAACTTTTAAAGAAAAAGTCATACATTTTACATTAGGATAGAAGAACACCATCAATATACCAATCCTACAAAAATAGTACATGGCATGACTGCGGCAAGTATCCCAGTTCCAAATGGATGAGTAGAACATATACATTACATGACAGAAAAAAACATATTGTGATGAGGAAGTCTTAGTATGGGCCATTGTAGCAGCCGGTTCAATGTCATTTTAAATGTTATTGTTGGCAGCAAAGACATTTTTTATTTGTGTCATTTTGGTCACACAGCATGCCCCTATTCCATAGTCTGTTCAGCCTGAGGTAAGAGGCAGGCTATGCTTGAGCTGGGGGTGTGTTCAAGAGGCAGGCTATGCTTGAGCTGGGGGCGTGTTCAAGAGGCAGGCTATGCTTGAGCTGGGGGCATGTTCAAAAGGCAGGCTATGCTTGAGCTGAGGGCGTGTTCAAGAGGCAGGCTATGCTTGAGCTGGGGGCGTGTTCAAGAGGCAGGCTATGCTTGAGCTGGGGGCATGTTCAAAAGGCAGGCTATGCTTGAGCTGGGGGCGTGTTCAAGAGGCAGGCTATGCTTGAGCTGAGGGCGTGTTCAAGAGGCAGGCTATGCTTGAGCTGGGGGCGTGTTCAAGAGGCAGGCTATGCTTGAGCTGGGGGCGTGTTCAAAAGGCAGGCTATGCTTGAGCTGGGGGCATGTTCAAGAGGCAGGCTATGCTTGAGCTGGGGGCGTGTTCAAAAGGCAGGCTATGCTTGAGCTGGGGGCATGTTCAAGAGGCAGGCTATGCTTGAGCTGGGGGCGTGTTCAAAAGGCAGACTATGCTTGAGCTGGGGGTGTGTTTAAGAGGCAGACTATGCTTGAGCTGGGGGTGTGTTTAAGAGGCAGGCTATGCTTGAGCTGGGGGTGTGTTTAAGAGGCAGGCTATGCTTGAGCTGGGGGCGTGTTCAAAAGGCAGGCTATGCTTGAGCTGGGGGTGTGTTCAAGAGGCAGGATATGCTTGAGCTGGGGGTGTGTTCAAGAGGCAGGCTATGTTTGAGCTGGGGGCGTGTTCAGGAGGCAGGCTGTGATGTGTCAGGGGGTGGGGAGCATGGTGGCTGAACAAACTACCCAATACAGACATGCTATGTGTCTGCACAGTGTCCTGTACCTCTGAATGGCCAGCCAAAGGATGACAACTGACCATACTGTTTAGAACAAGGAAGAAAGGTGACTGGTACTTCTGATGGAAGATGTACATGGAAATAGAGACTATGATTTCTAAAATACACATATGTGAACACACACAAAAAAAGGATAAAATATTTAGGGTAACATACACTTTAAATGTAAATAATGCTTAGTGGCAGTCTAGCGTCTGTAAATAAAGCATTCATTTATAATACAGTTTTATGTGTAATAAATGTGTAATTTAGCATGACACCACAAAATGACACAAATAAAAAATGTCTTTGCTGCCAACAATCACATTTAAAATGACATTGAACCGGCTGCTACAATGGCCCATACTAAGACTTCTTTATCACAATATGTTTTTTTCTGCCATGTATATGCTCTACTCATCCAATTGGAACTGGAATACTTGCCGCAGTCATGCCATGTACTACTACTACTACTTTTACTACTACTATTACTTTTTGTAGGATCGGTATATGTAAAATGTGTGACTTTTTCTTTTAAAGTTTAATAAAATCAGATTAAACATAAAATTACACTGAAATATTTAAGGGTAACTCCACTTTCATGGGAAAATATAGCAAATAAAAACAAAATATTATAACATATACAATTGCTACACAATTCATATTGTAATTGAATTTTATTTAAAATGACCTTTCCTGGATGTGTGAGAGTGGCGCTGGTATGGGTATTTTCTTGTGTGTGAGTGTTTATTGCAAGGTGCAATTGCACTGAGGATTACATTGCACTTCCTTTATGTCTGCCTTATATTGCCTTGTGTGGGCTCAGGGTAGTCCTCTTTTTTGCTTTTCTTCTGATACCTTGTGGTGTACCTTGTTTTTTTTTTTTTTTTTTCTCTTACATTTGTAAGTGGTTTCTTTTGTGAAAATCTTAAAGAAACACCTTTAAAAACAAAAAAACAAAACAAAACACCACCACCTTTCCATTTCTACCTGCATCACGGTAATTTTCTATAAATTTTAATGCAATATGGCAACCTGAAGGTGTTCTGTACATAGATGATGTACAGACCCCCCCCCCCCCCCGAATTGTCATTTCCTGCTTGTGTGATTGGCTCACTGATATTCCCTGAAGTCTGTGCTAAGATAAAAGTCAGATTTTGGCCATTCCCTGCAACAAAAAATGTCATTTTTGGTGGGATACTCCCAAAGGGAAATCGCATATAAAGGGATGCAGGCCTGCAAGTGCAGCCGCTGATTGATAATTATTAAATCACTCCCACTCACATTCACCTTGCACATGGACACAAACAGCTATTTCTTCAGAATAACAAAAGGTAGCAATCTGCAACAAAGTTTGTTAAAATCCCTGCAATGTACATAAATCATCCCAGGGGAATGCTTTTTTTTCTTAGCAAAAGTGGAGTTACTCTTTGAAGATATGATCTTAAATCGGATTAGATGCTATGGGGTTTTTATGTCAGACACTGCATCTGATGCATTGGAAATGATTAAAGCATGTGTTATATGAGAAAATCATCTTATAATAGTTGTTTTTTCTTAGGCTTCGTTGACAGGAAACTTTATTTTTGCCAAGAATATCATCTCCCAGATCAGTTACATATAAGGCAAATATTTGATTCAAGTTTGTTGCGGGTTCTTACTGGTTTCTGCTCTCTAGGTACTGAGATAAGACTTTCCAATAATGACCTTAGAATGAAGGAAGTGGGAGTGCTAAGGGGTAGGGTCTGCCTCCCTATAACCATATCATCATTCACATTGCTGTGAAAAGTGAATAACCCCTGTGATACAAATCATTAAGCCAATCACTAGATCCATAAATTAAAAATACTTCTAACTGTGTTTACAGCCATGTGAATGTGACCTTGATGTGATTGGTAGAGATGGGTTCAGGTGTGTTCAGGATCCTAGTCCCAACCCACATGCCCGATCCCGCCAGGAAACCGACACTGCATATCGCTAATCGCAGGGAATGAGACATATCCCGGTCCGCAGCGGCATAGATCGGGAAATGTCTCACTGCCTATGATTAGATGTGTGCAGTGTTGGCTTCCTGGCAGGATCGGGCAGGTGGGTTGGGACTAGGATCCCGAACACGCCTGAGCCCATCTCTACGAATCACATCAAGGTCACATTCACATGGCTGTAAACACATTTGGAAGTATTTTTAATTTATGGATCTGAAATCAACTGGATTGTTTTCAATGGAGACATTCAAACAGGTGTGTAAACATGCACTGCAATCCAATCCGTAACACAAAATCCACAAATATAGCACTAGGGTCGTTGGTTCAAATCCCAACCACGGTACTACCTGCCTGGAGTCTGCATGTTCTCCCTGTGCCTGCATGGATTTTCTCCGGGTACTCCGGTTTCCTCCCACACTCCAAAGACATGCTGGTAGGTTAATTGGCTCCTGTTTAAATCGGCCCTAGTATGTGTATGTATGAATATGAGTTCAGAACCTTAGATTATAAGCTCCTTGAGGGCAGGGACTGATGTGAATGTACAATATGTGTAAAGTGCTGCGTGAATTGACAGCGCTATATAAGAATCTGTAATAAATAAAAAAATAAATAAATCTGCATCTGAGGATATGCGTATACACAAACTATGCATTCATATATTTAAAAAAATAGTTTTTTTAAATAGTTTTGCATGCAGAGTGTGGGATTAACTGTAAGGAAGCCGTATTTCACCAGCATGAAGAATGTTACATGCAGTCCTCACAGAACCCCAACAGGACTATGTTTACATACACAAAAACAGCACCATCTTCCCCCCTTCACCCACTGAAAACCAAAGATGAAAATAGCCTTTCCTTAGCCTAAATCAGGCTTTAGTGAACCCAAACCAGAAGTGGGCTCATCGACCGACTGCATTATTGGCAGTAAAAATGTGGAGCGGACCAATGAGAGACTGTACCAACAATCTCTCCTGAGAACCTGACACTTCCGTATGAGGTTCTTCGGAAGAGGAGACTTCAGCCTCTTCCTGGTCCTTTGAAAGGAATTCGTCATCTCTTGCTCCTTGTTCCTCAGCAAGAGGGTCCTGAGCAATGGACGGGGACCTGCTGCGCTTAGTCCCACTCTGGGATGCAATTAAAGCATCAATTTTTTGCTCCAAGCTTAAAATGGTTGAAGAACAAACCTCCTTAGTGACATACACAGGGGCTGCAGTATTAAGAGCAGCTGCAACACTTGCCCCTCCTGACGGTTCACTCTGACCAGCCATATTACTCTCAGGGGAGGATGTAGCAGTCCTTTTAGAGCCCTTTTTTGAGGTGTTTTTCACCCCCCTTCTGACCATAGCCCGATGCACAAAGCAGAGGTACTACCAGAAGGAATGCATCCACTGCTTGAGCAATAGTTCAGCCTTGCCGCTGCTATTAATGCTCAGCCTGATGCAGTAGTAAATGTGTCAAAAGGAATGCCTGTGTCACCAAACCTCTTATATGGCACCTTTGCTCGTGTCCCTCCTGCAGCATGTAACAGCACAAATGGTTCCTTTTAAAACATACCTTCCTGCGCTGGACGTTGGAGGATGCCAATGCTGCGCTAATCCCCGCCCCCCCCCATCGCCTACGGCCTGTCCCTTTTTTTTTTTTTAAAGAGCTCTTTCCCACATGAGTGCGGGCTCCTGATCCTATGCGATCCACAGGGAGGAAGGAGAAATGGCTAGGGGGGGGGGGTCTGGAAGCCACCGATCGCCGTGCTATTCGCGCCATTTTTTGTTAAAATTTTTGTGGCGCTCTTTCCCCGCAAAGAGGGGAAGAGAAAACGGCATAGGGGGGCGTCTGGTGGGGAGAGGGAAACCCCCCCCCAGGCTTACCGGAGGTCTGCTGCTTGGCTGGAGGAAGAACAACTGCTACTTCCTAGACACAATGTGGGCTTTCTGAGAAGCATGAGATGGTAAGTGCTCAATACAGCCCCCAGTGGTGAAACATAGGCATGACAACACTTACTAAATTTAAAGGAGACATTTCATAAGGAAATTAAAAAAATTTCGTAGAAAACTCCACTTACCTTTCCCGCCGCAGGGTTTTCTGTGGTAAACCAACAGACCCAATCTTCACCCTTCACGGTGGGTTCCGTTAAACCTTCAGGAGCTGGGGATCCTCGAGGAAACCCACAATCCTGAACCTGTAATAGCACCACCGCCAGTAAAAACTTTATGGCCTTAATACCAAAAAGTACTGGATCCCGGGGTCCAGCTCTCTAAAAAGAGAAGCGTTAAAGGCAAGACCTCGTTTCTTCGGATACGAGGCCCGGGTACCATTCAATTCTGCCAAAAAGACACTTTGAATGGATCTGGCTGCATGGCTAGCCCCAGCAAGGATTGCTCCAGAGGAGCTCAGCACAGCACATCTTCACTCGTGACCAACACCTTAGACACTGGCGAAAAAACTGAGGTACTCCCCGTAGTGGGAGGGGTTATATAGGGAGTGCACTCTTTGTCTTAGGGCGTGCCAGTGTCCATCACCTGAAGGTGGCCTATAACCCACATAGTAACTACTATGGCTCTGTGTCCTGTGATGTACGATAAGAAAATAATTTTACAGGGGTTATAACCCTTCCTTAGAGTCCTTTCAAATGGGCGATAAACCCGGCGCACTCCCCTTTGCTCAGCGCGGGATTGCTCCGCTGATCCCGCTGAGAAGGTGGATGACAGGTCCATCTCCGCTCACTGTGCAGAGACAGACCTGTCAGAGCCCCGCTGTCCTATGGGGAGATTAAAGGAAAACAGACCACCTGTCCCTTTTAATCTGATCCCATCTGATCCGATCATCCAAATGGATGGAAAATAGGGTAACCATCTGTCTGGATTTCACGGACAGGATCTAATAGCAGCGGGCGTCAACGGACATGTCACTGCTGACATCCACCGCTCCATAGGAGCGAATGGAGGTTCCAATCAGGTCCTCCTGAAAAACTGACAGGTGGACCTGATCAGAAAGCCTGTGTTAAAGGGGCCTTACTCTATCCAAAACGAAAAATAAAAAAGGTTTTGCCTAAAGTTCTACTTTAAATGGACCCTCTTGGCCGCTACCACTGCTCAGGGCCTGCATGCACATATTAATAGGGTAGTTGTAGGGAGCAGGCGCCACTGCCACCGATTACACAATATTAATGTTTACATCATCCCCTGAATGAGTCATTCATGTGGCAGCATATATGAAGAATAACCTCAGCCATTCTGAATGACTCTAGTAACAGAGTAGTGTCCTTGAGCCCATAGCATACAATTTTGCTGCATTCAGATCTGTACAAATTATGAATCTGAACACAGCAGTACACAGTACAATTGTAGGCCTGTGTGCATGAGCCCTGACCTCATGCTCGCGGCCATATTGGCAGAAAGATCTTCTGTAAAAAGTTCTCCATACAATGTATGCATGTAATGTTTGGGGTAATGGTTATATGTGTACAGCATAAATGGAACCTATTAGTCACAGCTCAGGGCCGCCATTGTAAACGTCAACAATGTGTAGGCAGCGGGCGCCACTGTTATTTACCCCATTGATATTTACATCTCCCTTAGTCAGTAATTCATATAGCAGAGGCCCATGCGTAGAATTACCTCCAAGCCATTCTGAATGACTGAAAGCCAAGGTTATTCTGTGCATAGACAGCCACCAAATGATTTAGGGGGAGATGTAAACATCAATAGTGGGAACAATGCCAAGGGAAACAATGGGACATGACTTTCTATGTGCTTTAATAATGAACTACAGGCAAACAGCTATATATACAGATGCAATACATATACAAGAGCGGTTTCACCTGCCAAAGTATTTGTATTTCTTTCCAGTCTTGAATTTTACATAGCTCTGCCCCATAGCACAGCCCTGTCTAGAGGAGGAGGGGACCTGATCTTTTTCTGCTGTAGTTTCGCTTTTATTTACAGGTCCCTTTCCAAGAGAATGAAGCAACAGCATACTGGTGATGTTATCTCTCCGTCTAGCTTCTTGCACTGTATGCACAACTGATGGACATGTTGTGCTGTTTCTCTCCCCCTCAGTCTGAGCCATGCTGTATAGGGACTACAGGAAGCTGATACCAAGTCAAATGCAGGTACATACACTGCTTGCATTAAAAAATAATTTAGTGATGTATTGATTACAGAGCTGCATTAATGTGTGGCTACCTTGAGCACAGCTTTAAAGTATGTAAAGGGAACTAAACTGTGGAGGTGGGAAAAGGTCCTATAATTTAGGACTTTTAGGGGTTGATTTACTAAAACTGAAGAGTGCAAATTCTGGTGCATCGCTGCATAGAAACCAATCAACTTCCAGGTTTTCTTGTTAAAGTTTAATTTAACAAACTGAGTTAGAAGATGATTGGCTACCATGTACAACTGCACCATATTTTGCACTCTCCAGCTTTAGTAAATCAACCCCTGAGGCCCCTTTCACACCAGCGGCCCGATCGGGTCCACCTGTCCGTTTTATAGGTAGACCCGACTGAACCCCCCATTGTACTCTATGGAGCGGCGGATGTCAGAAGGACACTCGCTGACATCAGATTTGGTCTGCTAAAAACAGACGGAAGGGGATTTGTTCCCCATCCGTCCGGTTGATAGGTTCAGATGACAGTTGAATGGAAACAGACAGGCAGTGAGTTTTCATCCAACTGCCCCAGAGAGAAAAGCGGGCTGTGTCTGTGTCCGCTCTGCATAGCAGACCTGTCATCTGCCTGCTCAGTGGGGATCAGCTGAGAGATCCCTCCCATGAACAGGGAGATCCGCTTGACGGATTCCGCTCCATCTGAAAGGGGCCTTAGTGGCAAAAGATACATTGATCACATCCCTTGGCACCAATTTATCTGCAGAATGATGTTAAAGGAAATAATCAAACAAGTCACATCATCTGGAGGAAGCATATCATCTGGGGAAAGAATTATACAGCAGGTCTAAAGTAAACTACCTACCACAGGCGTCTACCACAGGCGTCTTACCATCCATAAAAGAGGCAAAGCTAGTATTATCATACTAGGGGACAGTGGTGATTTCATACCTAAAACACTCATTCCTTGAGCATTATTCAAACAGCCCATGCAATTCATTTTTTAAAACATATTTAAAAAATATCTAAACATATTATGGTGGATTCAGGTCTTTCTTTTTCATAATACGTAAGGCTAGCAGATGTTAGACAATTTATGAGGAGTTACACTCAGGAAAAAATTAGTTGTACTTCAGGGACAGTGACATTAACTGGAATCACAACAGACTGTTAAGTGGTTATGAATGTGATTGGGACACTGAATGTCATAGCACTACGGTAGTATTAAAAAACTCACTAAAATACTATGAAACTTGCCTCTTGATGTAAACAGTCTGGGGACCAAAGGGACTAACGCTGAAACAGAAAGATTTCAAATCTGAAATTTTGACACTTCAGTATCTAATCCCAATGCGTCCACTTTTTGGAGAAAAAAGTTAAAACATTTATAACATGGCTGGTGCATGGCACATGGCAAGAATACACCGAGTATAGAGAATGTGAGAGATGTGGAGAGTGTTTGGATGGCTTGGGGTGCTTGTCATGAGCTTATTCTAGATAAAAGTAGGTCATTCCTTTTCTTTCACCAGCAGAATGACTTCAAACACACACATAAAAACACAAAATAATATGTCCTCACACTAAAATAACCAATGCTTGATTTAAGTAGCAGCAGCTATTTTCTTCATATCTTTTTTACTCCCTGTTCACTGTAGGATCCTGGTGACTTATATGCAGGATATTGAGAACATAATAGGCCATGCTTTTTTGGCCATACATTCACAAAGCTTTTTTTTTTATTGATCTGCTCAGCAACGACTTCCATACTGGAAGAATGGCCAAAAGGACCTCTATGATCACTGCTTGATAAAAAGAAAAAAAAAATAAGACACATTTTAGT
This sequence comes from Lithobates clamitans, assembly GCA_037952925.1. Classification (NCBI taxonomy): domain Eukaryota; kingdom Metazoa; phylum Chordata; class Amphibia; order Anura; family Ranidae; genus Lithobates; species Lithobates clamitans. The sequence goes on along the minus strand of JBBGZY010000125.1, from coordinate 455,915 downwards.
TTGTCCATTACTTATCACACCTAGGTTGATTTATGTTTATACACAAAAAAAAAGGACAATTATCTCAACCTATAACTAGCATTTGCAGCAAGGAGCACATGGAAGGGTGATACATCAAAAAACAAATTTCCCAGCTCACTTGCCAGCCTGCAACATACTGAACTGACCCTAACAGTTCATGTAAAAAACAGGGTTTTAGTTTGCACACATTTACAAATATATGCGTAAGCTGCAGCGGTCATATCACAGCACCCCAATGCACTACGGTCCTAACTCTATCATTTTGAGAGTCCCCCAAGTTGGAGCACATATATAATAAATCGATGGATTAAGGGAAGTTATGCCTAGAGGGAGTCCATTCCTCCTTAAAGATATATAAGGTATATGACCTCCAGGCATTAGGACCACAGTACACTGGGGTGCCATGACATGTCCGCTGCAGCTTACGCATGTATTTGCTAATATGTGTGCAAATTAAATCCCTTGTTTTTAATGTGAACTATTAGGCAGGAATAATTTGGTTTTTTGCAGGCTGGCTGGTAAGTAAGCTGGAAGTTTTTGTTTGTTTTTTTTTAATGTTTATTGAGGAAAAGAACAGAGATGTTAACTATTAGGCCTCTTGCACACTGGACGTTATAAAAAACCCAGTAGCGTTAGCTGTAGAAAGCTGTAGCTGTAGAATGAGTTTTTCAGAGTTTTTGCAGTAGCATTTTTCGCGTTTTTTTAGCTTTTTTAAACAAAATTATACTCCCACAAAAGCTTATGGCTCATAAACGCTGATGAGCCTCGTTTTTCTGTGTTTTTTGGTGTTTTTAAGCTTTTTTCAGAGTTAGTTTTTACAGCTGAAAGTTTTTACTTGTTCTAGGGTTTTTTTTCCAGCCAGAAAACGCCTGTGTCAAAAACTGCTGATAACAGCCTATGTGTGCATGGACACATAGGATAACATGCTGGAGAGTTTATTGGCTGCAGAAAAAAAAAAATGTCTAAAGCCAAAAACAGCTGCTGTAAAAATGTCCAGTGTGCACGAGGCCTTAAAGTTATAGCTTTTAAATTCCATCCACACTGGTGCGTTTTTGCCACTCTTTTCCAGGGCAACAACGGTGCATGAAAACTATTCCCCATTAAATCCATCACTGTTCACAATGCAGGTGTGCTTGGTTCTGCATCTTTGGTACATGTTCTCAAAAGCACACCAAAAAGGCACCTTACATTGTAAGTCAATGGAAACACATCAAACACCTCTTACTGCTACTGAACTAATAAGATGTATGTACATAGGCAAGAAGGTAATATACAAGACAGCTGCTTCCATAGGCATTAAGTATCATCTAACAAGAAGCTTTAAAGTGGAAGTAAACCCTGTTTTTGAACTTGTACCTACAGTTAAGCCTATTATAAGGCTTACCTGTAGGTACAGTGAATACCTCCCAAACCTGCACAGTTTAGGAGATATGCATACTGCATGCAGCCGGTTAAGTCACCGGCGCATGCGCTCTGAAGGGACAGCATTCCTTCAGAGCTCCGTGCCGCAGTCCATAAATGGCGTCATCGCGGCGCGGCCAATCAGAAGGCCAGAGCACGCGGATCTGGAAGGAAGACCAGGTGAAGATGGAAGCCCTGTAAGCGGTGATAGCTTGCCGCTGAAGGGCTTCGTTCTACTAGCACATTATGCCTTTACCTTGCAGGTTAAATAAAAAATAGGCTGCGGATTATATTCTGAATAGGTAAAGAATAAAAACATAATATGTGTAAAGGACCAATTTGTGCAAATAAATATATGAGCAGTAAGGATAAACAGAAGTATTTTCATTGGCATCACTCTATTCCCTGTAGCTAACACGTTGTACTATTTTATATATAAAGAGTTTACTTTCTTTTACCTGCGCTACTGAAATCTATCACTGCTTTTAGCTTTTATATGGCAGCTTTGTTTACTATTGTAAAAAAGATGGCCTACCTGCAAGGTTGTCAATTTCCTTCTCTTGAAGCAGACTAACAGCATCATCATCCCCTTCCAACATTAGCTCAGTTTCGGCATTTTGATTAACAGCAGCCTGGCTTCGGAAAGTCTTCTTTGATTTCATGACATCTTCATCTGTGCCTTTGGTACAAAAAAAACAAAAAGATACCTTAGCTAAAAACAGAGCCCATGCCAAGCTACAAAAGTAGTTGAGAATCACACAAGACCAGAATAAAGATTTAATATCAACATAAATATGTAAAGTAATTGATAGAAAATATACAGCTATAGAGAAAAACAAAATGTACCGGTAATTCAACAATCAGCAGATTAAAATGTGTAAAGTTGTGGTCACACATGAAGAGGGATGTCCCTATGTTTCTAATCTTGGACTCTACATAAAAGCATTGGATAGCCTTAGATAATATGATCTGATAGGTGGGATTTAGAAAATTTGAATTAAATTAAAAAAAGTAAAAGAAAATGCAGGGACCAACACACAGATTTATGAATTGAGAAAGTTTGATTAAAATCCTATTTCCTAAAATGTGAGGACAGGGGAACCTCTACATATGAGGGCCAATTGTTACACCTTCATGTTTGTAAGAATAAAATGATATTTTCACAGTCAAAAAAATAATTATACAAATATATATACACACACACACACACACACACACACACACACACACACACAACATACAAACATATGTTTATAAAATGTACACACATCTTAAAAATCTGTTTTTTTTTAAATTACTACTACTCAATAATGCATAAACCTTATGTTTTTTTTTTTAGGCTGCCTGTCCGTACAGCTGTTGTATATAAAACAGTTTCAATCATACACAGTTTACTTTAGTAAAATTGATTTTTAAATAGCAGTCTCTGAAAGAATGAGTCGAGGCCGTTTTTCTAAGGTATGAAATAAACGTTTATCTAAATGAACGGCTTGACTAGAGGATCTTTTATGAATTAAGGTCACATTAATCAATATAAGCAGCACAGGAGGAATGAGGTCTCCCAGGGGCGGTCTCATTACATGGCTTGTAAAGACTGTCCTCCCACAAAAACGACTTTAACACGCCACAAATCAAACGCCAGTTACAGAGCTACTTTGCTTTCTTTTCCCCATCTTGTTTTATAACCCTGTAGACTCTTAAACATAACATATAAACATGCAGCAGAAATTAACCACTACTCCTACTATAAATTCTAGAAAACTGTAATAATGCACAGGCAAATGTAACTGATTTAAGACGTATTTTGTTAACAGTTGGCCTTTGTAGCAGATTAGAAATATCCCCATCCAACTGGAATTTTCTTAGAGACCAGAAAGAAAAAATAGAAATCATGGTTGCATGATGTCCATACCTGTGAATGGACGCACACAAAACAAAGGTTTGGTATAGACACCAAACTTCTAAACCTGTACAATTTGACCATAACTGTGTATATAGTAACATTTTTTTTTAAGGTCATTCATAAAATAAGCTAGCTCAGCGGGCAAAACCTCAATATGTTTGTTGGCCACATATAGAATTCCTGCCCCCCTGGTATCATACAAAACAACCAACCCTTTCATATAGACACCACCAGCAAGACTACGCATTATACTGAGCTCCCTGTCTACAGTTCTATACCTTGTTCAGAAAGTGAAAATGATGGCATGTTCCTTTATTTATGTAGAGTTATGTGACGTCTCCTATTATATCACCTACCCCTTGGGTTCTGCTGCTGGAAATGGATCCTACTCTACCCATACCTGTTCAGTTGCTGCAGGATGGGTCTCTCACTATACCACCTACCCTCTTAGTCCTGCTGCTGGAAGCGGATCCTACTATACCCGTTCAGTTGGTGCAAGAAGTGTCTGCTACCATACCATCTATGCTCTTAGATCTGTGGCTGGAAGCAGCTCCTTCTATACTACTTTAGTTCTGCTGCTGCACGTACGCTCCTACCATGCCACCTATCTTCTCAGGTCTGCTGCAGGAAACGGCTCTTGCAAAAAAGGAACACCAGCCAAATGCATCATTAGTGAGTTTATTATGATTAAAAAGCCAAATGCAAACTCACAGAATTGAAACATCAAAAAGCTTATCTGCAGCCACGCCACACTGGATGGAAGTGTCCACTGGAAGAGCATGTGACAGCAAACAGTGTGTTGTCAGTGAGGAAACCAAGTGCAATGTTCCAGGAAGTGTGGAACTCCTATTGGCTCCTTTCTCAAACCATGGGAACATGTTACAAACCACCTATGCTACACAAGCGCATCTTAACCTTTAACGAGGGGGGTAGAGGCCAATAGTGCACTAGCATTTATTTGCGTCACAATTTAAATTGTTGTTAGGAAATGGCTCTTATCTGCTGCTGGAAGTGGTTCCTACAATATCCCCTTAGTTATATTGCTGAAGTGGCCTTACTATGCCCCATCTCCTCCTCAGTTCCATTTCTAGATCTACTCATGAGATTTTGTTGGGGAGGTGATGGCCCAGATAGAAAAAACTGTAAATATTTTGGTCCTGCCATCTGTACTTTACTCTTCCTCCCTAAGGACTGATCCATGGGTGACTTATGATTAATATGGCTCCAATACAGGTCTAGGGGCGTTCACAAAAAGGACATCGAAAAGAGCAGATTACATCTCCTTCAACAAACTCTGCTGAGTGTTCAGGTAGGAAATATTAGGTTTGATGTTTCATGCTCTACAAAAGGATAGTGAATCGCAAAGGCAAAAACTACTATGACAACATCTGTAGTGTACAGTATATGTTTTATATATGAATGCCTTTTATTTCTCATATTAATCTGGTGCAGCTGTGCATGGTAGCCAATCAACTTCTAAATTCAGCTTGTTCAATTAAGCTTTGACAAAAAAAAAAAAAAAACAACAAAAAAACAAAACTGGAAGCTGATTGGTTTCTATGCAGAGCTGCACCAGTTATTAATAAAGTTCATTTCCAGCCTGGGTAAAGCAGTCAAGGAACAAAGCTTTCCACTAGGTATCATTTCCTTTTGACTTCCTTAAAGCGGAACTTCACCCAATAGAAGAAGCTCCGCTCTTCCTCTTCCTCCCCCCTCCCCCTTCACATTTGGCACTTTTATTTTGGGGGGGGGAGTCGGTAACTGGTATTCACAGGAGCCCACTACCTAAGGTTGCCACCTCATCCATTTAAAACCAAACATATATTAATTGCACAGGTTCTGTGGCTGATTAAGGTGGTAATTGAACTCACTTGGTGCCTTATCTGCATTAAATTAGCCTCAGAACCTGTGTGATTCTTATGTGTTCAGGTTTAAAGGGATGGGGTGGCAACCCTACTACTACCCCACTTCCAGTCATATTGACATGGTGGTCTTCGCTACCCCCTCCTCCCCCCGCAGCCTTCTGGGATATATTGCAGGTCTCAGAAATCTGCGAGACCAATTAGATGGTGCAGCGCAGTGAGCAGCTGTCTGTGCAGCCACAAGTAGTCACAGCTGGCTGCCCATGCCAAAGCCCGGTGAAGACACCTCTGGATGCTGGGACAGGCGAGTCTCTATTAAAAGTCAGCAGCTACAGTTTTTGTATCTGCTGACTTTTCATTTTTCAAAACATGACTGAAGCACCTCTTTAAAGTGGTTGTAAACCCTGTTACACCATTTTTATCTACAGGTAAGCCTCTAACAAGGCTTACCTGTAAGTACCTTGAATATCTAATAAAACTTGCACAGTATAGGAGATATTCAGTATATGCGCTGCTGCCGACGTCATTGGCGCATGTGCACTGAATTAACAGGCCGCTGGTGCCATTTCTTGAGGAGTTGTGTCGTGACCGGCGGCTCCTGCACGCATGCGCGGGAGTGACGTCATCGCGGCTTCAGCCAATCACAGCGCCGGAGCAGCGAACCTGGAAGTAACTCTGGTAGAAGATGTCTGCGCTGTACTCAGAGGGCCGACGCCGATCCAGGGCATCATTTTAAGGTAAGTATTTCATAATGAGCTAGTATGTGATGCATACTAGCTCATTATGTCTTTGTCTTTTTTCTTTTTTTCTCCGAGGTTTACAACCTCTTTAAGTAACAGGATATCTCAATAATTACAATAATTATTAAAAGTTTGTGGCAGACATAAAAATACATTTTGGAAATAACTGGCTATAAACAATTTTGTAATTTGAATCTGTACCTGTGCTAAAAAAAACATTGGATCCAAATAGTTTATCCAAAAAAAAATGATTTGCATTGTCCTTCCCGTTGCCTTACAATAAGATATTATTAAGCCTAATGCCGTGTACACACGGGCGGACTTTTCGACCGGACTGGTCGGACGGAACGAATCCGTCGGACAATCCGATAGTGTGTGGGCTTCATTGGACCTCCAGACGGACTTTAGATTTAGAACATGTTTCAGATCTTTCCGACGGACTCGAAGGACGCAAGGGCAGCTATTGACTACTGGCTATGAACTTCCTTATTCCAGTCCGGTCGTACGTCATCACGTTCAAACGATCAGACTTCGAACGGACTTTAGTTAGTTCGCGTGTGCGCAAGTCCGGTCATTCGCAAGTCCGTTGTAACTCTGTCGGAAGTCCATCGGAAAGAACGTCGGACGTTTGATACTGAAAAGTCCGCCTGTGTGTACACGGCATTAACTGAATGACATTTAACTTGCTAAAGCAAAGTGTATCAAACAACATGGTCTCTTTTTTTTCTTGTAAAATGTTTTTTCTATTTTTCATCTCAGTACTGTTCATCTCCTCCAGTCTCTCTCATTCACTTCCTGTCTGTCTATGAGCATTCAGTCCAGCGTCAGATGCACATCATTTCTCCCGACCACCTTCCTGACAGTGAAAACATACCTGTGCAACTTGTGTTAGCACAACCACTTGCGGACTACGCCTAAAGGCATACAACAAGGTGAGAACACAGGAGCACAATTGGGAGACCGGCATTACCTGAACAAGGTCCTTCATGACCAGATCACCAGGTATTCTTTTAATGAAAGCTGCAGTTTTTTTTCTCTTCTATGAGATATTAGTGAATGGATTTAATTTGACAACTGCCTGGGCTATTAGTCCAACAGTTCTTTATGAAGGATATTTGGAACACTCTACAGCACCTTCAATTAGGTTTACAGTCTGCCCACTATCCCAACAGTTGTTGTATGTGTTAAATTATACTGTACAACACCCTCAACTGCTTTATCATGCACACTTATGGGGAGATATAGACAAGTGTATTCAAGGAAGCATAAAGCTCAACTCCAGGATATTAACAAACCCCCACTAGCTGCTGGTATGAACCCCCCCCCCCCCCCCCCAAAATAAAATAAAATAACCTATCCAAAGGCCCATTTTACTTACAGTGCCTGAAGCCATAGTCACGTGTATAGAATGCACTTTAGATAGATATGAAAGCCCATTTTTTTACCCGTAAAATTTGATACTAATACCAAAGAAATGAGATGCTGATACCAAGAACCAAAGCTACGGGCTCATTCACACAGGACATTTTTACAGCTGCTGTTAGGGGCGTCTGACTTTTTTTTTTTACTGCCTTTAAATGCCCCTCCATGTTAGCTTATGTGTCCATGCACACAAACTGTCAGAGGCCCAAGCGTTGAGGAGCAAAAAAAAAAAAAGAGACAGCCTGTGAGTCCAGAAGCAGAGGCTGATGAGCTGTAAAAATTAAAAAAGCCCAAAAAACGCCCCTAAACACTGTAACAAGCTGTTAGCTGTGTTTGGCGTCTTTAGGCGTATCTACATTATAGGGAGTTTTTTTACTGAAAAAAAAACCCACGAAAAAACACCCATAAATGCTATTCAAAGAAGCATTTTTTAACACTGCTTTTTCCAGGCCTTAAGCTTGTAAGCCACTGTGAGGAATAGGGAGAGGTGAGATTTTGGTTCTGTCTCTCTTGTGCCTGTGTGTGCAGCGTTGTGAGCAGCTGCACAGAAGTTTGTAGTTAAAAATGGGAGTGCCCACCAAGTGGAGACTCCAGGCAGACTCCACAGGGGGCTCCCACATAACTAAAGCTGGGCAGTGTGGCTGGGGGTTAGTATAAAGATAACAGAATGAGAAGGAAAAAAAAACAGTAAGAGCATGTGAGCCCTGATAACAGCATCTCAATTTACAAAATCATAAATGAGGCTTTAATGTCTCTTTAAAGGGGACCTCAACCACCCCAACCCTCCCCCCCAAAAAAATAATCACAATGCATGCAGGTCTACATCAAAACACTGTAATTTAATTTGTCAAATAAAGGATTATTTACAGTATGTTTCTTGCTTTTATTATATACCAACTTACTGGAATGTTGAGGCATTGGTGACATAACCGGTGCCTCACAGCTGCCCTCCTGGGAATGAATCACTAAAAGCCAGCCTATGGTGTAGACCAGGGATAGGCAACCTGGAGGCCCTCCAGCTGTTGCAGAACTAAAAGTCCCATCATGCCTCTGGGAGTAATTGTAACTGCCAGCCTTGCAATGCCTCATGGGAAATGTAGTTCCACAACAGCTGGAGGGCCCTAGGTTGCCTACCCCTGGTGTAGACCTTGTTGATGGCCAGAACCCCTCCACAGCTGGAAACATTCAGTTACTTGTCATAGCAGTGCAAATAAGAACACAAGTATTTCCAAGCATGTGGCAGCAGTGTGCTGTGTCCAACACCTGTAGGTGGCGATATACCAAGTTGGTAATTATCTCTGTGTCCTCCAATTAACTCAAGAGAAAGGCATTTTTTTCTTTCTTTAACTTTACCTGCCTTCTTCATGCACCTTGTTATAGCTTATACACTACCATAACTACAGTTACATGTCAGGTAAATAATGCCTTTTATCTTGCCACAGCAACATATTTAGGCTATATGTATATAACATATGCGTAAAGCGCATGAGCGATATCTAAAGTCAACATCATTAATGAGCTTGACATAAAAATGCGGAAAAAGAGGCTTGTTACCAATGACGTCTAAAAGTTAGAATGGTGGCTCGGGATTAGTGAAGAAGAGATGCATTAGCATGTGGCCAAATAGACACAAAGGTGACAATTACAATTAGGTTTATTTTGCAATAGACTTTACAGTGATGATGGCCGTTTCAAATGAGAGGGGGAGAAGGTCTGATTCTGGTGCACCACATTAAATCAGCGATAAGGCCATTTATGTGGAAAGCTGGCTTTGATCTCTAGAAAAGGCTGGCAGGATGGAAAGTTAACCTCATAACAGTGTTACCTAAATGTACTGACAGGAAATCCTAATGTTTCCAAACATCTGGAAATCTACTTCAAGGGAACTTCATTTCTTTTTTTTACTTCTCGTATATGTAATATACAGGTTCTGCTATTGATATGACCATTGTAGGCAACACTTTTCAAGTACAGTACAAATGGGCAATTCATTCAAGATGTGAGGATAAGGATAGATATGTGTTAGTGAAATGAACACCTCTGACAAGAGTCCCGATAGATGTATTTAAAAAGATCTCCCTCTCTAAAAGCAGCACTTTGTATTGTCTATAAAGCACAGCGGAATTCAGCAGAACAGTGTTGATGACATGCTCTCCAGGATACCACCTCAAGTGAGGACATTCATAGGTAATAATCACATACACAATCCTTAATAAGCACTCTGAGGGAACATATCAATTTAAGGTAAGCCAGATTTCAGAGAGTATCCTAAAATACAACCTCTTACTTCAATTCTGTGTTAAGTATACTTAAGGTCATCAATGTACCACAAATGAGTTTTGGGAATCTACAGATGCAAGGAATTACACAAATTTAAAAGTGTGATGTACAGAAAAAATAAGGTGTGTTATGAGGTCATACAACCCATTTCAGCTGACTGTTCTTTGCTTTTTTTTAAAGAATAAAGTTTAATTGAAAAACGTGGCACAGTGACAATGGTAGAAGCCAAAACAAGATACTTGTACAGTAATATTGATGGTACATTAAGTGACTGAGAGCAACGTCAATTTTGCATGATATAATTTAGTTCTGTAACCCATTCCTGTATGATAGGTATTGTGGGCAGTGGTGCTGGCCTAGGCATGACCAGACCCCCCCTTCTCAAATGGCTATTTGGGGTCTCTGGTGGACTGTGGGGTAGTAACATGCAGTCTCTGGTATTACTGGTGTGCGTCAGTCAGGCAGCTCAGATAGGACTAGAGAACAGAGTTATTAACCTTCTTACCGGTCTATCATGTGGGCATTTTATTAGGCTGCTCTGCTGATCCAGTAACATGGTGAGCTGAGGGCACCAGTATAACATGGAGCTGACTGTGCTCCAAGCTGTTAATACTACTGAAGCCCCAAGCTCTCCTTGTCAGTAGGCAGACTGTTGGACGGCCCCCTGGGGAGGCATGCATTCTTTTCTCAGGGTCTGGTTAGGAAGCTGCAGCCATTCACAGTGAACAGCTTCCTCATCAGACCCTGAGACATGATTAATTCAAGTGCCACATATTAGGAGCGTCTCTGCAGTCCTCGTAGTGTCCCTTCTGCCTGGGGGAAGCGCCACCCAAGGCAAGTGCCTTGCTTGCCTCGCGGTAGATACGCCCCTGATTGTAGTTGACTTCCAATGTCTGGGAATCGAGGCCCTACTTCAGCTGACAGTTAAAGGGATAGCCCCCTATGTGACATTTAGAGAAAAATCACACCACTTTTTTCATGGAACTGCTGAATCAGAGATCATACAACCCATTCCACTCCTGGCTCTCTAGGTCTTCTAGACACCACTAATCTGTAGCCAATAATGTGAAAAAACACATGTACATCAAGAGAATAGTATAGCCAGAGTAAGACCTCGGGCAAGACCGCAGCTTTGGTTACTCCATCCCTTTGACCAACATTAATAAGTAAGGAGAACAGAAAAGCTGCCCCATTTGTATTTTCTGTAGTGGCATGGCCCCATGAAACACCAACTGCTATAAGTATATCTTCCCTTGTGAAGAGACAGACAGGCACACAGCTTTGACCCACTGCGGTATCATCCGGTTTGCTGCAGGATGGAAGGATACATCTGGGCCCCTTGACATCTACCAGGAGCCTTGACGATGAGCCTGCTCATGGGCATCAGAGAAGTGCATCTGTACTGCAGTAGTGTGTACCTCCAATGAAACATGGATAAAATCTAACAATCATTCAAACAATCTTCTACCAACAACCTGGGACATCTGACAAGAAATAGACCAGAGCCCCCCTTATATTACCAGCATGTGGCAATGGGCAGATTGGTTTTGTAATTTGTAAAAACGTAACTTATTACAGGGATCATGTGATGTGTTTCTACAGCACTGAAGGTTCTGCATTTATCAATAAGAAAATAGACAAAGAAACCCAATAGTTGTTCTTCACTGAGAGAAGGCATCAAGGACACATTGAAGGAAAAAATAGATCAATATAAACAAGCTTTTCATTTCATGCTTGCCCAGGCTAGGAGAGCTGACAATATACTCCGATTATGGGGGTTACCTCACCGGAACACGGGAAGGTTATTACAGAAAGCATGGGAAATGGAGTGTTCTTTAAATTGACAGCACTGCTAATAAGATTGCTGTGCTTCAAATATGCATTAACCATTGCCACAATACCGACCTGACAAGGCTTTTTTATCCAGAAGTTAAAATTTGCCTATAAAAGAGACTAGGACTTCTGTGTACATCCTGAAAGTACATTAGAGAGAACATAATAGTTTTAAAGGAATGATTTACTGCAATAAACGTGCTGATCTCACAGAAAATACGTCTTGAATGACTTACTAAAGACATAAATATACAGTTAAAGGCTAAGTTCTCCTTGTTTTTTCTAAATGCCAGCTTCCCTTTTTACCAATATGCCATTAACCACTTAAGGACCGGAAGATTTGCCCTCTTGAAGACCAGGCCATTTTTTGCGATACGGCACTGTGTTGCTTTAACTGACAATTGCGCGGTCATGCGATGTTGTACCCAAACAAAATTTACGTACTTTTTTCCCCACAAATAGAGCTTTCTTTTGTTTGTATTTGATCACCTCTGTGGTTTTTATTTTTTGCGCTATAAACAAAAAAATAGCGTCAGTTTTGAAAAAAAATAAACAATATTTTTTTACTTTTGCTATAATAAATATCCAAAACAAAAAAAAAAAAAAACTTCATCAGTTTAGGCCAATATGTATTCTTCTACATATGTTAAAAAAAAAAAATCAAAATAAGGGTATATTATTGATTGGTTTGCGCAAAAGTTATAGCGTCTACAAAATAGGGGATATATTTAGGCATTTTTATTTAATTTTTTTTTACTAGTAATGGCGGTGATCAGCGATTTTTAGCGGGACTGCAACATTGTGGTGGACAGATCAGACACTTTTGACACTTTTTTGGGACCATTGACATTTATACGGCGATCAGAGCTAAGCATAGCCACTGATTACTGAATAAATGTCACTGGAAGGGAAGAGGTTAACACTAGGGGGAAATCAAGGGGTTAAGTGTGTCCTAGGGAGGTGTTTCTAACTGTGGGGCGAGTATACTGACAGGAAGTAGAGAGAGATCGCCGTTTCTGATCACTAGGAACAGCATGTGACAGACCTAGCCGGGAGAGAGACTTTTGGAGGGGACTGAATGCTAGCCTCTTGCCGATCGATCGTGGGCCCTGGCATTTGGGGGAACGGTGCTCTTTGTGAGCTGTATGCCTGGGGACCCTTGAGGTGGTATTACTGTGGATTCGGGTCCTGGTCCCCCAGGACACACAGACTCTGGGGACCCTGGATTTGCCATATTAGAAATAGCGGCTGATTCATAATGCTGGGATAAATACTGTTAGGAGATGCTGATGTCAGTTCCAGCCACCTGTCTGTCTGTTGCCTGATAGAATATGTATTGTAAATAAGTCTAGAGTCATTAGATCCCCATTGTTGTTTGTGTTAATTAACTCTGCTATTGTGTGAAGAAGAGTTCGCTGTGGATTTGTGATAATGTTGATTGGGTTTTCTGAGCTACAAGACGCCCAGTCTGGCCTAAAGGTCATGTCCGAGTCATCTAGGCTGTCTAAAGGGATTAGTTAATTAGCCCATCTAAATTAGGTTTCTGGTCACAGGTGTATGTTCAGAGTAATATGAGCAGGAGATATGCACCACCTGTTGAACTTACATACAGCCTGCCTGGTGTTTGTTCTGAGCTACACAACTAAGTTAGAACGGCACATAGCTGTAGTTCTAGTCCCGGAGCATCGGATGACCGAACCATCAGATGTTGCGATCTGCAATCTGATTCTATAGCCGCAGAGGAGTGTCGGGAGAGTGGAATCGAGCGAGCAGGGCTCGTTACACAGCAGATCTCTCTCTACTTCCCTGACAGAACGGGGATCTGCTTACATTGACAGATCCCCGTTCTGGCTCTCCGAGTAGCGATCGCCTGTCACCAGCGGACATCACGGCTGCGCCCATCGGCATCGCGCTGCGGGTGCACAGCCCCTATTGCCCTTAAAGCGGCTGCCATACAGCTACAGCGTTTCGAGCAGGGGAGTCAACCTGGCATTATACGGAGGCTGGTCGGCAAGTAGTTAATGTACCACTGTTGCAAAAAAAGAAAAAGCTTTCTTTATAGTCTACAGAAGGCAATACCTCTCCTATATAAAACTCCTTGATTACCACCGCTGTACTTGCATGCAGTCATTATCAGTGAGCACTGTTCTCACTGAATACACAGCTAGTGATTTCTCTGCTGATCGATTGTATTGTACCTTTCCACCTTCTTCCACAGATCGATCATTTGGAGCAGAAGCTGAGCGATCACACAACAGCCTATGTGGAGCAGAGCTGTAGTAATGAAAACAGGAGAAGTGTGTCCCTGGAAGTTTGTAAAGCTCACCATACACTACACAATCCGACTGTACAACCTTGTTCAGCTCTACAATCAACTATGTAGTGCAAGGGCCTGCCTGACTGGATACAGAGTAATTGGATAAGTGTGTCCTCCTATTACATAGTTTTGGTAAATCTAAAGAAGATTGTACAGAGACTGTACAATTAGATTGTATAGTGTCTGGCCACCTTTAAATACCTAAAATTAACTAGTTATGCTTTTGATGCCAATGAATTGTTAAAGGCACCCCAAACGCAGAAGCAACCGCATATTTTGCTGCATGCAAAAATGTGCGACAAACTCAAGCTCTAACGAGCAGGACCCTCTGATTCTTCCCATATTAATTTGTATTGTAACAGTACTGTCTGACCTCATGTTGTAAAGCGTTGAGCAAACTGTTGGCGCTATATAAATCCTGTATAATAATAATAACATATCTTTTATATAAGGCCAAGGGACTTGAATTGGCAAAAGATAATTGCCATTATTACTGCTACATTTATAATGTGCTCTGGCTGCGTAAGGTGAGTGATAATTTTTTTCTGCATACTAAAATTCTGGTAAACCACATATCGTCCATGGGTACAAAATCCAGTCCATAAATTATTTTAATAAGCCTCTCTGACCAACAAGGGCCCTATTATGGGTGGTACATTGTTGCATTACCATTGCTAAGTGACGTAGTGCAATATTTCTGTATAGTCCACCAGGAAATAACAAGTCCCAAATAATACTTGCAAATGTAGAGGTAGGGGGCCAAGCCTGAGAAGGCACTTTATAAAGGCAGTCTCTTGTGACTTAGAAATCCAGGAAGGCAGTCTATGGGAGCAATCCTGGCAGTCTCTGGGGAAAATGGCAGTTTAACAGGGCAGTCTACTAAGCAGTCTCTTAGAGTTGGCAGTGTACCATGGCATTGTTTCTGGAACCATGGTACTCTCAAATCTTTGACAGCATGCTATTATTTTGGAAACAAGACCTTATCTGGTACCACAGCAGAGTTGTGTAATATGACATTTTTATGATAATCTGGCTTGGTACTTTTGTATTGTGTGTTAAAAAGAAGAACGATGAATAGTTTACATCAGCCTTTCTCAACCTTCTCAGCACAGAGGAACCCTTAAAATAACTTTCTGGTCTCAGGGAACATGACTATAGCTCATGAATATAACTCATTATATGTTAGTATGATGGACAGTGGGAAAAATGCTCCTTACACTTGTGGTTATTGGGAAGATTTACCCCCTTACAGATAGCTAAAAAGATCAACTTACCTGAGAGGCAGAAATTGCTCAAGGAACCCTTAGCAACCTCTGGAGGAACCCTAGGCTTCCACGGAACCCTGGTTGAGAAACCCTGCTCTATATGTTGATGCATTCAAATATCAAGCTTCTGTGTGCAACTTGCACATGGAGGCAGTCTTTTTGATATTTCTCATGGATGATGGAAAATAATAGACAAAGGACTGATGCAGAATACTATCGGGCCTGTAATGTTTGATGCAAAAATCATGAACTCTTCATACCATGAGGTGCTTTTTTTTTTTTACGCAACACTGGGTGCTTAAACTTCATATTTACTTTCAGAAAACAGGGGACAGAGCGCTAAAATGACACTCTGCAGAGCTCAGCGAGGAGAGCTCTGAGAGCTGATTGGAGGGAAGGCACACACCCCCTTCACACAGGAACAGAGCTGTTAATCAGATGGACTTTCCCCCCATCACCATTTTTCTCTTGGTGTTAGGAAAACTTGTCAGAGGAATGAAGCAGCAGACAGAAATGACACTTAGTGCTCTTAATTGAGAATGTACACACTAAAGAGGGATATGCTTTGTTCAGATTTCATGCCTGAGGTTTACAAGCATTTTAAAGTCAGGTATAAAATAGGCACAATGTTTCAGAGATCTTGCCACCAAACATAACATTTATAGTGTGGGGTTTATGTATTCTATAAGTGAGGACTTTATTATGATGGAGGTTTTGAATTCCAAAATCTTTCTCAGCAACCTAGTTAAAAAAATGTACCTAACAGTTTAGGTAGAATATATCCGAATACAAAAAAACATCCGAATTATCAAGTGCTGCCAGAAAAAAATAAAAGACCGTTCAATCACAGGGTACCATGCCTGGCTAGACACATGGCTGATGCATTGTGTACAGCAGACTGCATCAGCACGCTTTCAGAAACGCACCATCAATACTCATTTAGGTGTACACAAGACATAAAGCTGCTCAGGAATTCGTCTTCAAGGTCATAAAGCAGTGAGCAGGCACATATCTGCACTCTTCCTAGAACCTTCCTAGCACCAGACCAAATAGAACTGATTCATTTTGTCATCCTTGCTGTGTGTTTGTGCTAGACTGACGCTGACTTCTCTCTCCTGAAATGCACCATCACACTTACTTAGGCTGACGCCTTTAATCAGTGCCACAGCGGAGATTGCCGACTTCGCTTTCATGCATTAATATTTCAGAACCGTTTGCTCACAAACTAAGTGATATCTGACAAGTTAGTAAAGAAACAAGCTGAGTATAATGTCTTATGCAGGTTTATGAGACAATAATGCAGCCATTACTTTAAAGTGTATTTGTCATTTTCTCACAGCAGAGAAAGCTATTTTGTGGAATGCGACATTATTTTACCCTTACCATTGCGATAAAATTCTATAGGACTGGTATATTTTCCAGTATATGCATTTTGTGGTGTCCCCCTTCACCAACTTTCTAAATTTAAAAGTCCTGCCTTGCAGTGAGCTGCATCGCCCCACACTGCAAGGGTTACCTGCTAGTTTCTGGCTAGGAGTTAGTAAGCGTATTTTTACTAACCAGATCCTCAACACCACCATCAAATGGGTTTCATCTGCTCCAGTAGTGGACTGTCCCTCAGTGTCCTCACATCCAGTGCAGGATCCAGTGCCCTGCATCTCTTTCTTTTAATGACAACAGAGGACATTCTGGGAAAAGGCAAAGGGACTGGTTTAGCAGTGCAGACGATCATGCAGGAGTGGAGGGTCAGATAAGTAAAACTGCTGTAACCGGTCCTCTAGGCATAAACAGGCAGTCAACCCTTGGAGGGCCAATGCAGCCCCACTGCAAGGGAGGACTTTTTAGTTTTCCAGTGTTCAGCTTTAAAGTAGGACCCCAACTAAAGAATTTAACTGTTGCATCTGTGCTAGTTAAGAGTTTTTACCACTTCCTGTCCAAATGCTATGAAAGGCAATCACAGGGGGACATTTTACACAGAGGTTCTAACCTTTCTAAAACCAAAGATTTTTTTTTTTGGGCTAGGTTCTGCGATTATCAACGGTCTATAGTTGGTCTTTAGATAAACTATACATTGCCTATAGATGACACATGTATTATCTGCATCCACACAGGGGACTCATTTATACTAATATGGTAGTAAAGGCTCAAGGTCGTTTGCATGCATTCTATGCATGAAGGTAAAAAAACCTTCTCTGTGCAGCAGCCCCCAGCCCCCCCAATACTTACCAGTCCTGTGCACAGGAGCCTCAGCTCTGCTGGGTCTCTCCCTCCTCACTGGCTAAGACCGCAGTGGGAGCCACTGGCTCCTGCTGCTGTCAATCACAGTCAGTGAGCAAATGAGGAGAGAGAGAGGGGGAGGAGAGAGAGGGGCAGGACCAAGTCGCGGCTGTGTGTGTGAATGGAGACACAGGGCAACGGCTCGGGAGCCACCATTGCAAGCTGCTTGCTCTGGGGGGCACCCAGCAGGAGGGAGGGGCCAGGATTGCAGGCGGGGGACCTGAGAAGAAGTGAAATCATATGCAGAGATTTTCCAACACGAGGTTTCTCAACAAAAAGCAAAGGCCACTACACTACACATGTAATGCATCAGTCTGTTGGCTGACTGTAGGATACAAATCCACAAGCAGTCCAGGCAGCATGTGAATCACACAGCATGGGTCGATCTTAATCACTTGGTTCTTCAAATTAAAAAATGTTATTTAAAAGCACTGTACCTGCAAAGAAGCATATGCATACTTACCTCTCCTGCTACCCATCGCAGTGAACACTGCTCTAATGCTTAGTAATCCCAGGCTAAAGTTCCATCTGAGAATGACACCTCCAGAAGTTTTAATCTCCTGGGTAACAAGTGGTGCTCAGTGGTTAGTACTTCTGACCTCCACCCATTACTGGATAAAGTAGCGATGTGCAGATCAGCAGCAGGAACCATTGAGTGCTGAGGGGGGATCCAGGAGATCGATAGTCCTGAATGGTCTTGGAAGAAGCTTTAGCCAGGGGATACACATTATCAGAGCAGTGTCCAGTGGTGTGGACAACAGAAGTAGTATTTACTTTGCTTATCAGCAGGTACAGTACAGAGCTTTGAAGGAACTTTTTTGAAGCCACAGATTGGCTTTAGTATGGCAATGGGTATCATAGGCAATTATACTTCAGGCAAAACTGAGCATAGGGTAAAAAAAAAAATGAATAAGCAAAGGTTAGTGCTAAATGTCAAAAGGAATATAAAATCCAGAGATACAGGCAACTGAAATTATACTCAAGTTTTCATGGAAAAGTTGACTTTGGTCCCACTCCCTCCTTTGTGGGCTCTTCATTTTATGGATGGGGCTTGGTAGGCAGGAATGGGTGGAGGAAATTCCAAAAAATGTATAGGAAAAAGTAGAAAAGTATACACAAATTCAGGTACCTAGTCTATCTCTGCATCTACTGAGGATTTTAACACTATATTTGCAGTTCTCTGATTGTTCTCCCCCCCCCCCCAATACCATATAATCTAACTACACGCACTTGTGCCAGATTTAATGTAAAGCTGAACTCCAAGGTGACAAAAACAGACATGTGACATGTATTTCTTTTCAATGCATCTCGTAAAAGTACTTAAATTTGACATGATTTCTGCCTCTTGGATGCCCTGTACAGCAGTATTTAGAATGGGAGAGGGAGAGGCAGGAGTGGGACCTGCATGGAAATGTGCTAACATGTTGGGAGAAAGAGAGCAACGTGATGACCTCATCATTCTGCTGCTGCACTGTCACTGCCCAGACAGAAGAATGTGGATGGGGAGAAGATACCATTGTAGCCCTAAACTGTAAGTGGTACCACCCACAAGGCTATGCTGTGTGATTGGGCAGTATAAATCTCTGGATGGACATATTGTAAATACAAATTCTATGGAAAGTAAAACCATTCTTTAATTTTTTTATCTCAGTATTTAGTTGTGTGCCTTGAGTTCAGCTTTAAGTACAATAAAAATGCCCCTGGTTGGCTACAGATAGGGTTGTTCAAAGAAGGAAGATTCTTTCTCAAGTAATCCTCAGGAACAAGATAAAAGAATGAGGTACAGAGGTCATCATGCATTTTACTAATACCCAATACCAATAATACACTACATTTAAAGAAAACCGTACAGAGGAAGTATTTAGATGGGGGCAGTTCACTTGTTCACCTGAAAGTATTAGTTTCCTGGCTGCCATTCTCATCCAGTGGATTCAATACTTACGCACTGATCCAAGTGGTATGCAGATCAGGAATTCTGACTTTATGGATTTCCATGCTTGGTCCAGGGTAAAGCCTAGTACACACAGGCCGAATGTCAGGCAACATTTGCCAGTTCAATTAAAACCGGCCGACATACAGGCCGTGTGTGCGGCAGCCGGTCCGACAGAAGCCGGATGCTTGGCTGGCTCTGTCGGACGAGCATGCTGGAAAACCAGCAGCCGACCGCCTCCTAATCAGCGCTCTCAGCTAATGACAGAGCGCTGACCAGAGTGTTCTGGCGGGTGGGGGGGCAGAACACAATAGCTCAGCAGGGGAGATCGCTGCACTAACATCAATTCATTAGTACTACAGCTCTGACCTGAGCTTTCAGTTTGTTCTTTTTTTGGTTCAACCCGCTGGGTTGAACGAAAATAAGCTGATAGTATGTACTAGGCTTTAGCAGGCCAAAGCAGCAGACAGCTAGATAACTAGCATTTTCCAAAGAAGGTCATGTTTCTTTTAAGAATGAAAACTGATAATGTAGAGAAATTAACTGCTATTGAAGAAAGAAATAAATGAGAACTAATTACCAAGAAAAAGAAACCCTCCCTGCCTCTAGCACTTTTATTAATCACATTCCAACACCAGACGCTGAAAGTTCATCAAACTGTACCAAATCCTTTTCACATGACAAGCTCATAAATTAGTCAACTCATTAGAATCACCAAGAGGAATAGAAATAGCATCAATGTAAAAGGCACATTTAAACAGGGACAGGTCAACAGAAACTCTCATATGCCGATCTCCATGTGTTCAAACTTCAAAAAGCAAACACGTCTGCACATCTGCTTTCTGAAAAGTGAAACTTTTTTTTTCTTCTGCCGTGAAAAAGAAGAAAATTGCGTTTCCCAACTTTCTAAAGTAAATCCCAAAGTTATGGAAAAAATAACTCTGATCACACAAACTCAATTTAATATAGGGACTGAGAACAGAATAGCGTACTAACCGTATTCAATGGCGGCTTTTAAGCGGGCGTCTGAATGAGTTGAGCCGAATGCGTTGCGCACAAAACGTCTTCTCCGCCTTAGGTCATCCTCCCAATAGTCCAGTCGCCAGAAATCATGGAGTTGACTAAAACAGAAGAGGGATTTAGTTAGATGATGCTTTTTATGACAAACATTTATAGCTTTGGTTTCACATGTCCTAGTTGAACACTATAAACAAGATGAATGCAGTCCTATAATTAAGATAAGGTGGCCTTTTTTATTTTTTTGGGGACATGTTGGGTCACCATTGTATAGCAAGTGGGAAGCATAGTACCCATAGCACACCATAGTGCAAAATAGATCAATTTATCAGTTTGCAGATGTAAAAGAGCAGAAGTCGTTTTTTTTTATGCATTCATTACACTACTGTTTATTAAACCTATTCACATACAAAACATACTTGCAGTCACTTTTATAACACACAAGAAAGAAATGTAAGGAATGTATGCAGGCTGCCATTGTAGATCAGATGAAATTGCTAATTTCCTGGCTGTCATTGCCAATTCAATACCACAAGTCAACATTTTCAAACAAATATTTTGCAAATGAAGTCAAAATTCTTGATCAGAACAATTGCTCCAAGTCTGTGACTAAGAGCTGGTTCACACTGGGACGACTTGTCAGGCGACTTAGCCGCCTGTCAAGTCGCGTTCCGTTCTGTACAATGGAACCGTTCTAATAGGAGCGACTCAAGTCGCTCCGACTTAGAAAAAGGTTCCTGTACTACTTTGGGGACGACTTGAGGCGACTTGCATTGACTTCTATATTGAAGTCGTTTTGCAAGTCGCCGCTGCTGTCGTGTGCAGGTCGCCTGAGGCAGTCGCGCTGCAAGTCGTGCTGTCTCAGTGTGGACCGGCTCTCAATAAACTAAAGCAAAACGAGTAGCATGGTAAGCAACTATAATTTACTTAAAGTTCCCACCAGAGCTAGCCAACATGCATTCTTCATATGAAGATCTTTCTTAAAAAGAAAAAGAAAACGGAATATAAGCATCCTAATTAAACAAAACTCAGATTCTAAATAAATCCCGGGCACCTTAAAAGCTGGCCATAGATAGATTCAAATTTGGCAGGTTCAGCAGGGACCTGCTGAATTTCGATCCAACTATGGCAGTTCCATACTGGAGCCAGACTGCTTCAAAGCTTTTATTCAATCAGCACCTGCAGCAAATCGGCTCCAACACTGATCAGTGTATTCTGAGAGTAGAGGCCCCACTGTCAGAGTATAATAACACAGCCCGCCAGCTGGCTGAAAAAAAAAAAAATAGGATTTATTTATGGCCAGCCTAAGGTTAGCGATAGTATAGTTTTCGTGCACAAGAAGGCATGGTGCACAGAAAAACTATTATTCGGTTACCTGTTTCCTATTGTTTCCACTAAGCAAGGCATTCACGGTGGAAGTGTAGACTGCATTCTTAAAGCCTGCATTGGGTTTCTCAACTTCTAATCTCTTTGTAGTAATTAACTGACTGTTTGGTTTTTAACTAATTCCTCTCTTATTGATAATATGCTATCTGTCCTCACACTGCAATGCTCTGAACAGGCATAGCTGAGTAACAGCCACACCCCTCATCCAAAGTGTCCTCACATAAACTTGTATTACAGAAATGACAAGGGGGTGTGTTTGACCAGTCAAGAGATTACTAAAAGCACAGAGTCAAACCTTAGCACAACTGCACTGCAGGAGGAGGGGAAGAAAAGACTATGAAATTGATAGTCTATGAGTACAAGTCTATCAAATCTACCAGCAGCTAAAGACATTGCATCTCAGATGATGCAAGTTTGGTTTCAGTACTGCTTGGTTCCACTTCTACAAAGTTTTTAGTTGCCAGCAAACAAGAGAAACAGGTCATGAGCCTCTGAATCCAGAAGGATGTATGGTCACCCTAGAACAGGAAAGCCTCAACACACATTTAAGAAACTTACAAATCAAAAAAGCATTGCCCAAAGCTGCTATTCCCCAATTCTAAGGTGCCGCGCTAGTCTCAGAGCATTGTGACACGTGGCCATCACTGCCCTTTGGACCAGTATGGAGCACCAGTGTCATGTATGTTAAGTAGGCAGTTAAGAAGCGAGCAGCATTTAGTGGATCAGAGATTCTCTTTTATATATGCAAACGTATAAGCAAAATAAAGACACTTGGGCCTTTGATGCGGGGGTTCTGTATTTACATGTTAAACATCTTGGAGGTAGCCAGCTTTAAATGACTTCTCATACGGCTAAAAAGCATTAATCACGAGGAACCCATTTACTAATGCTGCATCAAATTACAAGTATTAATGACACACAGCTTGCTTTCTTTTACAGTGGTTTTAACAAGGCTTGTAAATCAAAGAACAACCTTCCAATAAACAGTTTGCCTTTTAATGACTATGGGGTCCCTCGTCAGCCTGGAATTTATAATCATAAAGTATGACACACATGAATATAGTGGAACCATGATTAAAATAACATGTTGAAATATTCATTGGAATGATTCCCTACTGCCCCCAGCGAGCTAGGAAAATTGCAATTTTATTCATTATTAATAACATAGAATTAGAAGTGCAAAAATATTCCAGCGGGTGGTAATTGTTGCAGAGAATTACTACCCAGCCACTAACACTGTTGTAGTACAATTTTAAACGCTACTGGAGAAAACAAAGCACTATGGGAAACAGGCACTAGCAGGTTAAACACCTTTTGTTTAGGCTAGAGCGTGCTATGTCGTAAGTCATAAAATTATGCCTAGCTTTGTTAACTGGTATGAAAAAAAAATCCAAAATGCTGCTAGTCCTACTATGAAGCAAATTACATCAGACCTTCCACAACCAAAATGGTAAACAAAACATCTGCACAACGTGACAGTTAAGCCTAGTACACACTAGATTTTTTTTGGTTCAAAAAAAAAACAAAAAACGGACAGCTCAGATCGGAGCCACTGTACTAACAATCCAATGTTAGTACAGCGATCTCCCCTGCTGTACTATTGTGTTGGGGATGGCCCCCCTGCCACAACACTCCGGCCACAATCGGCTGAGAGTGCTGATCGGGAGTCGGTGGGCTGCTGGTTTTCCAGCATGCTCGTCCGACAGATGCCATCTGGCTTCTGTTGGACCAGCTGCCATACACGGGTTGAATGTCGGACGGTTTTTATTGAAGTGTACTAGGGCTTTAGCGGGATCAAAATGACATTTGTATTTGCAGTGATAAGAAAATTGGAAGGAGCAAGATAGAAAATGTTTCTTGTATAACTAACGCCACCTTAAGTTCATGTCCCCAATTCAGCTAGGGAGTTTGCAGCTGTGGTGACAGCTCTGCACATGCTTAGTTTTCAGTGAGTTTCTATGTTGAGCGTATCTTACCTATCACATCTGAGCAGCCCATGTGACTATAGAGTCAAACATGTGGGCGTATACATAGTGGTAAATGACAGCCCACTCCCTCCTCCTCCATACCCACTAACAAGCTAAGCACAAAGGGGGTGGGATATTACATGTATTAATGGTGGCTTCACCTCCATCATACGCTAAGACACAGGCTGGAAGGGCAAGACACAGCCTATGACTGGCAGAAATCGGCCCACGCTGATTTTTTTTTTAAATTTTGAACATGTGTCCAGTAGCAGAGGACTAGAAGCTCCTCCTGCTTATGTTTCCCTGCAGACAGGTTGGGAAAGAGCTGGGACATGTGACAGCTGTGTATTGGTTAGGAAAATGGTACTTAGATTTTTTTTTTTTTTTTATTAAAATAATTACAGTGCCAGCATCCATATACAGAAATAGAATGGGCAATGTAAATTAAACAGTGTGTGTTTAATATAATTTTATTCAGCTTAAATACAACCTATGCATGGTGTGCCTTCCCACTATGAAGGCTGGGAGAGAGACACTCTGAATGGTCTTGATGGATTATGTGCAATACAAGGCTGTTGCATGTATGAGGTTCTTACACATTGCACGGTCCACCATACAATAAAAGCTGTGCACAGGATGAACCATGAAGAAAGATTTGTAGAGTACCCTCTAGAAAGTAGCTCATTACAAGTGGAGCATTTTAAGAGGGAGTAATCCAGCTGGTTTGTCTTGCACTAAATCAGTCATTAGGGGCTCCGTTGACACCTGCTGCGGCCGCGGCTCACAGCATGGGGCCCAGTGAGTCCACGTTCACCGATACAGGTGCGAATCAGGTCTGAATTTTTGCCTGAATTTGCACCTCAATCAGACCACAAGACGCACAGGACCCTTTGCAAATGCAGACCGCGGCGGCTCCGGAGCTGTGTGAACCAGCGGGAAAACCGGCATCCAATTCGCATGTATGTGAATCCAGCCTAAAGTAGACCTATAGGCAAATTTTGGATAGAGCAAGAGAGGGTTATAACCCATCAGACTTTTTTTCACCATCTTTGTCCCATTAAGGAGATTTCCCTTCATATCCTGTCTCATAGCCAAACAGGAAATGAGAGGAAATACCAGCAACTTAGGAGAATTCCTTGGGAGCCACCAGGTCACCAGACCAAGTGTCCCCATTTGAAGATTTCCTCTCTATTACTTTTCTGGGGACACTTCTTTTACTTTCAATGATGATGGTAAACAGGACAAAGAGAGGGTGAATCTCCCTAATGGGGGCACAGCTAGCAATAAAAACTGACAGATGTTCTAATCCTTCTGCACTCTATCCAATACTAAGAAAAAAAAAAGTTTTGCCTTAAGTTATAAACTTTGATTGTGGCTTTTATCTTGGAGTGCGGTTATCACATTTTTTCACTATCGTTTTTTGAGTCTGAAGTGGAAAACAATACAATCTCGATTAGATGCATCAAAACTATGTAATATAAGGGCTAGACAAACAATCTGTTCAATTTGTATCAAATCGGGTAAGCCCTTGTACCACACAGCTGATGGCATATCCAAAGGAGATTGTATAAGTAGACTTAACAGTACACGATCAGCTTAAAGTGGAACTAAACCCATTGCTTTAACTGTTGCAAAAAAGTTGCACTGAAGGCATGCCGTAAATGATCACTGCCACAGTTGTTTTCAACTGAACTGTCAAGCCATCAAATGGCTGGTGTCATAGCTGATTGCATGTACAGCACCATGGCAACTACAGATCAAAAAGAGGCTAAGATGGCAGCCAAGGATAGGAGGGTTTAGTTCCACTTTAAGGTGTAGTGGCCCAACTGTCTGCAATAAACAGGTTCTCTCTTTTCCAAACTAAAACTCTTATGCCCCGTACACACAATCGGATTTTCCGATGGAAAATGTGTGATAGGACCTTGTTGTCGGAAATTCCGACCGTGTGTAGGCTCCATCACACATTTTCCATCGGATTTTCCGACACACAAAGTTTGAGAGCAGGCTATAAAATTTTCTGACAACAAAATCCGTTGTCGGAAATTCCGATTGTGTGTACACAAATCCGACGGACAAAGTGCCACGCATGCTCAGAATAAATAAAGAGATGAAAGCTAATGCCCACTGCCCCATTTATAGTCCCGACGTACGTGTTTTACGTCACTGCGTTTAGAACGATCGGATTTTCCGACAACTTTGTGTGACCGTGTGTATGCAAGACAAGTTTGAGCCAACATCCGTCGGAAAAAATCCTAGGATTTTGTTGTCGGAATGTCCGAACAAAGTTCGACCGTGTGTACGGGGCATTATGCCGCGTACACACGGTCGGACTTTTCGGCTACAAAAGTCTGACAGCCCGTCCGACAGACTTTCGAACCGACTTGCGTACACACAATCACACAAAAGTAGGATGGATTCGTACGTGATGACGTACACCGGACTAAAATAAGGAAGTTGATAGCCAGTAGCCAATAGCTGCCCTAGCGTGGGTTTTTGTCCGTCGGACTAGCATACAGACGAGCGGATTTCTGGGTCCGGCGGAGTTACGACGTAAAGATTTGAAACATGTTCCAAATCTAAAGTCCGTCAGATTTGTGGCTGGAAAAGTCCGCCGAAAGTCCGGGGAA
This sequence comes from Lithobates clamitans, assembly GCA_037952925.1. Taxonomy (NCBI): domain Eukaryota; kingdom Metazoa; phylum Chordata; class Amphibia; order Anura; family Ranidae; genus Lithobates; species Lithobates clamitans. Next base: position 429,667 of record JBBGZY010000125.1, on the reverse strand, counting down.
GTCCACACACGATCGGATTGTCCGCCGGATTTGGTCCCTCGGCGTCCGTCGGACTTTTGTAGACGAAAAGTCCGACAGTGTGCACGCGGCATTAGATGAGAGCTGCATTCCGATTTATCACCATGAACATTTCATCCATGAGGTGCAGGATCTATTGTGTGTGGAAGTACCAAATGCAATGTTTTAGTTCAAACAGCAAAATTTCTGTTGTCAGCATGTCTGGATTTCACCAGTAACTGATCTTTTCATTTTGTATCACTAATCAACCCGAAACATGCTATATTTTACTAATCTCTCTCATCGTTCCAAAATAAATGGAAACAAGTGGAAGGAAAAGCTTTACTTCTAGTTGAAAGATAAAAGTCATGGCACTGAAAGTGCAATGAGAAAATATATCTAATTGCAATCCCCAAAGCCTGTAAACCCAGTTTAAACCTGACACTACTACAGACAGCAACTTGCAGCTATCATCACAGGTGTTGATAGGAACAAATATGTTCCCATGAAATGGAATATAGCATTTAGACAAGCCATTTTTCAGTCGGCCTTATGACATGCTTTTTTTTCCAGAAGTTTCTGTGTCGGAAAATGTCTGCATTATATTATAAAAAAAAAAAAAAAAAAAAGACGACTGTAGAAATGTTGATGAAGAATTTATCAGCTACCAATGTAATGCCCGATTAATTTTTCTTGGCATTAAAGTTTGATGTTGGGCAAAACTTTTTTTTCTTGTTTTGGACAGAGTGGGAAAAGTAAAAAAAAACCTTGGGTAGGCTTTCATTGTTGTGTCCCCAATGGGTTGATTTCCCCACACTTCCTTTCCTACTGAAAAGGGGTGAGGGAAAGAATAGGGAACCAGTCTATTGTAGACAGAAAGCAAAAAAAGGTAGAAGTAAAATGGAAAAAAGAACCGATTTTGGGGCCCCGTATCTCGGGGCCACTTAGTGCTAGAAGCTTCAGCTTTGGATATGTTATGGTACCAGGTCCACTGGGTTTGCATACCAAATTTGGGGTTTCTAGCTCCAAGTGGCCCTGAGATACGGGGCCCCAAATTCGGTTCGGAAAATGAATTTTTTTTGCTGCAGAAAAGTGCTTGACTCGAGTATAAGTCGAGGGGGGCACTTTCAGCACAAAAAAATGTGCTGAAAAATTCGACTTATACTCGAGTATATACGGTATATGTGCCTCCTTGTTCTGGGGCACCCTGTTTTTCCAAAGCTGACCACAGATCGAAATTCAGCTGCTTCAGCAGGTACAGACCAAATTTTGATCCATGTGTAGCTGTTTCTGTTGAAAGAAGTTGATCATAGGGGGGATTTCTTCATCCACCTGGTTTGTGTGGATGGAGGAATGTGTTCATTTTTTGTCATTTAGCCAGCATCACTCAATCCACTTCCTATGAAGCCAGGCTGTAATGGGCACACCAGAAATAAAACAAAAAGAGTGCACCTGCGTAGTGTAATTACCTCAACAAAACTTTATTAAATAAAAGTATTGTACTCACAAAATAACTTTATATGCTCGCATATCATATAATTAAAAGTTTTACCAACCAACAGGCATAAATATGTGACCAACAGAATATGAATTGCCAACATAGGCGTAACTTCAATGTTGCATCATACCTTATGTGTTTCAAGGGCACACCCCCTTCATCAGAGATCCCACTCCATTGGGTTGCTTTGTGAGAAATACTTTCCTTTTTGTACAGCATTGATTGCATATTTTGGTATGTTACGCAAGAGCATAGATGGTATTCTGCTTGTTTTACTTTTTATGGACCCCTCCCAGAGATGCAACACCACAGTGCCCTGCATTCACAATTCAATGGTGCTTTCTGCATTATGGAGGACTACCTATTGCTGGACAAAAGGAAAGGAAGAGGACAAAACCCCTGCATGTCACGTGAACAGACCAAAGACCCCCCCAGTATTTAAAGGGTAAGTTCATGTTTACAGAAAATCTGTTAGGTGAACCTACACTTGACCCCCTTCCCCATCCCTCCTGGTCCCGCTGTACCTGAGGCCGGCGATCACCCGTTAGGAGACATCGGGTCACCGCTTCACTGGTCAGAGGATTTCAAATCCCTGCGGCTTAATCTCCTAAACGTACCTCATAAAGGTACGTATAGAAGGCATTCCAATTGGTCAGTGCTGTTTCATGGATGGCGCCGGCCAATCAAAACCCACCTAGCCCGTCCTGTCAGCGGGGAGAAGAGGAGAGAAAGCGGGGATTTCAAATACCCGGACTGACGAAGCGGCGACCCGATGTCTCCTAGCGGGTGATCACCGACCTCAGGTACAGCGGGACCAGGGGGGATGGGGAGGGGGTCCAGTGTATGCTCACCTTACAGATTTTCTGTAAAGGTGAACTTACACTTTATATAACCAGGTGGACTGCGCTAGCAACTGTGAATGAAACTAAACATATACAAAACTCAAAATATAAAGTGACACATTAATAGTGCATAAAAAAGGTGTTAAAAAACTGAGCATACACCCTGTAAAACTAGCCCAACAATTTATGGGAATACGCTGGGCTGTACTACCAGAACTACAAACCCTACATATAAATGTGAAAAATCAATTTGTGTGCATAATTGATGCAAAATAACAAAAATGAGCAAAAAACGATCCCCTCAGGGAATGCCAGATGGATTAATACAATCATAAAATGTCAATAATAGAGAGAGAACGTAGCTGATGGTAAAACCCCCTTCATAAGAAGACAATGGGCGGACTTCCAGCTTTCACATCCTTAGAATCAAACAGGGCTGATGATGTAACGAGACAGAAATTGCTTGGAAGAAACCACAAAACACACGTTCCACCGGAGGAGAAAAAGAAAAGCATATAGCATAAAACCCTAAGATACCAAGGGTCACCTGCGCAAAAATGCGCTACTCACGGGACCGGTAAACAAAGCAGGCATTCAGATGTTTTGGTCGGTTCGCCGCTCTCCGGCGTGCGTTCCACCGCCAGGAAGTGATGTCACTGGTAACAGATCAGACGGACGTGGACAGGATGTTGCGTCGATGCGTTTCGCCCCTCCCCCAGGGCGTTATCAAAGACTCATCATCCTGCTCACGTAGAGACACATTTATATTCTGCTTAAAAGAGTGACAGCCCTTTACGGCCAATGGGTGAGAAGCACCCATTCCTTCCTCCATCATCATATCCCGTTTGTAAACAAAAACTTTAATCAGTGGTCGGAGACAAAACACCTCCAGTGAACAGATAGACATTTGTAACATCTCCATAGGAAAACGATTTTTTACACTCACTATCTTCCACAGAACAGAAGTATATGCTGACATCAGGACATTTAAATAAATGGAGGAATTCTATACAATATATTGAATGTCTGAATCTCTAATGATAAAACAATTGTTTAATAATACCTAAAAATTAGTAAAAAAAATATTAAAATAAAAATATATATGTGTAAAAACACATATATAAATGAAAATTATAATTGGTAAATAATCACAAATTTAACTCAATAATTAACTTACACTACTTAAACTTACACTTTGGCTTACACTACTGCCTCTTTCTGGCTAAACCTTAATCGGGCTTTAATGTATTGCATGGCAATACTGTGAATCTAACAAAAAGAGATTGCTGATTGGAACAAAGAGCGCACAGATGACATTAGTAAATTTTTATTCCTTCGCTATTGAATCAGTTTTGATGATGCAGTATTACTTTGATTACATAAACGTGGGCTTGAATGGAGGAGAAGATTTGGATGCCGAACACCAGATGTAGTCAAAAAACTTCACTTTATTGAAGAAATGGGATCATCAAAATAACAAGACTGTCATGCAGAAAGTACAGGTAAGCTGACGCGTTTCGCACTCAGGACTCAGCTATGATTAAGCACTCAGTCCTGAGTGCGAAACGCATCAGCTTACCTGTACTTTCTGCATGACAGTCTTGTTATTTTGATGATCCCATTTCTTCAATAAAGTGAAGTTTTTTGACTACATCCGGTGTGCGGCATCCAAATCTTCTCCTCCATTCAAGCCTGCTTTGCCTAGCATTCAGCCAGCACCTGGAGCTCTTCTGCTCTGAAACTTCTACTTACACCTGGGTCAGTGTCAGCCTGAGCGGTGGAAACACTTTCTTTGCTTGTCTGCATCTAAGGATACATTACATAAACGTGGTGGGGAAAAGTAAATGATCAGGGCCTACATTAAAGGGCCACACACAGGCTGAATATCGGTGGCATCGGCCAGTTCAAAAGGAACCAGCAGACCTTCGGCCCGTGTCTGCCTCAAAGAGGCATGACCGGAAAAAGTCTGCTGATTGGCACCCGATCAGCGCTCTCAGCCAATGGCTGACCGTTGTGTTCTGGGGGGGGGGATCCCCCTGTTAAAACACAATAGCTCAGTGGGGGAGATCAATAAAATATACTTACATTGGATTGTTAGTACAATCCATTGTAACTTGATTGTGTACAATCCAATACGGCTCCTCCTGAGCTGTTCAGCCTACTGGGTTGAACGAAAAGAAACTGCTAGTGTGTACTAGGCTTTACACTTTAATTGCTTTATATACAAGTACATAAACCAGCCACAACATCTAGGTAGGGCACACCAATCCTAATCAGATGTGGATAATTTTGCCCTTTCAGCACTTCCAGAAGACTAAAGTGGAATGCATAGTCTGCATAGTGCATAATATGAAGAGTTGGGAAAGCACATCAATTCATATATAGTCTCCATATTTTGAGATGAGCAGAAACTGAGTCCAGGTCTGTATATTTACATGATCCAATTACCAACATCCACAGAGAAATGTGGAGAGGTCTTGTGCACAGATCAAATTATAAGATGAAAGTCAGTCCTAGGTAAGTAGGCTGTGATCTTGTGAACCTAAAGCATAACTAAACACACAAACATAACATACAAAGCAGTTTACCAGTCAGTTATGGTTGCTGTATTAGTTTTCTTTTATTTTTATGTGGTGTTCCTCCAAACAACGCACTCCCTGTCTCTTCGTATCTATACTTGTTTCTCCATTGTATCTGTTTAGGGAGCAATGGTTTGCACACAATCTAGGCTTCAAACGCATCTGCCATCGGCCTAGTACACAGGGGCTGAATGTCAAGAGACATTGGCTGGTTCAATAAAAAAAAAAACAGTCGACATTTGGCCCGTGTGTATGTCAGCTGGTCTGACAGAAGCGAACATGCTGGAAAACCAGCAGCCGACCGGTTCCTGATTAGCGCTCTTAGCCAATGGCAGAGAGCGCTGACCGGAGTGGGTGTTCTGGCGGGCGGGGGGGGGTTTCGGGGTCCCCCTGTCAAAGGGGGAGATCACTGTACTAACATGGGACTGTTAGTATAGTAAACTATCAGGCCTCATGCACACTGGACGTTTTTACAGCTGCTGTTTTTGGCTTCAGACTTTTTTTCTGCAGCCAATAAACTCCCCTGCATGTTATCCTATGCATCCATGCACACATAGTCTGTTATTAGTTTTTGGCAGGGCTATTTTCTGGCTGGAAAAAACCCCTCAGAAATAGTGGGTTTTGAGAGATGTTTTTCAGCTATGCGGTTATCAATTTTTTTCTTTTCAATGCTGAAAAAAGCAGAAAACAGCTTTAAAAAGCCAAAAAACACTGGAAAACTTGGCTATTCGGTGTATTTGAGCCATAAGATTTTATGAGAGTATAGTTTTGCTAAAAAACGCTACAGCTAAAAATGCTGAAAAACGCTAGTGCAAAAACGCTGAAAAACTCCCTCTACAGCTACAGCTTTCTACAGCTAACGTTACTGTCTTTTTTATAACGTCCAGTGTGCATTAGGCCTTAGTGTGTACTAGGCTTTAAAGCAGTAGTTCTCAACCTTTCTAGTGTCGGGACCCCTTGATAAAATTTCCCAAGTTGCAGGGACCCCTAACAGTAAAATAATTTTCGTAGCGTGGGTTGTCAGCACCCAAAGCAAGACAAGTAATTTTCGCCCCTAACCCATGAACATTTAGCACTCCCTTCCACTTGTACAGTATTAAAACCCCTTATGGTACATTTTAGGATGTACCACTCTCTCTCTTTGTTCTCCTTTCTTTCCCTTTTATCTCTATCCAGCCTAAATTTCTTTTTTTTCCCATCCCTCTCTCTAGTCGTCTTTCTTGTTCTGTTTCTTATTCTTTCTGTTCCTTTTTCTTTGTTCCTCCCCCTTCCATGTATTGTCCATATAGATTACTTCTCTTACTCCTTGGTGAGGGGGTGGGGGGAAAGGGATGAGTGGCAATGCTGGGGGGAGTTCTGATCAGCCAACTTAGGTGCTCTAGATCAAGGTCATCTGCTGATCTGAGAACTGTAGTGGGGACTTTTAAAGGCAACTATAATCACAGGTAGTGTTACTTGCTGTGTCTCCTGCTTCACTGCGTCTCCGACTTTGTGGTGTCTCGTAGCAGTGACACCTATGCCGAAATCAGGAGATAGGGTCTCCTCCAGCCCCTCCCACTTCACATTTCTCACCAGTCAGCTGACTTCTAGTCTCTGCCCCCCAGCCATGCTAGGAACTGAATGGGCGGCTGCAAAGAGTCTGAGTGGGCGGCCGCGGGCTCCAGGAACAGCCCTGCTGGGCGGCTGCAAAAAGGCTGGGAGAGCAGCGCGGGCTTCAGAACAGCCCAGGATTCGGTGCCCCCTGGCAAATCATCATTCGACCCCCAGGTTAAGAATCACTGCTTTAAAGAATATCTAAAGGTTCGTTTAAAAAAACAAAACAAAACAAAAAAAAACAAAAACAAACATTGCATACTTGCTTCCTCTGTGCAGTTGGTTTTGCACAGAGTGGCCCTGATCCTCCTCTTCTGGGGTCCCTCAGCAGCGCTCCTGGCTCCTCCTCTTCTCGAGTGCCCCGTTGGAGAGCCGCTCTCCCTCGGGGCACTCGTGTGGGCTTGCTCCCATGTCCTGCTGCTGTGTCTATTGACACAGACAGCAGGACTTGGCCGCACCTTCCGACTCCTGTGTCATTGGATTTGATTGACCGCAGCGGGAGCCAATGGCTGCACGGCTATCCATCTATCCAATCAGGACCTGAGACACTGACCACAGCCGATGTGCTCATCCCCGATACTGGACCGGGTTCAGGTAAGAAAAAGGGGGGCTCTGGGGGGCTGCTGCATCACCGGAGGTTTTTCACCTTAATGCAAGAATGCATTAAGGTGAAAAACCCTGAGTGTTTACAACCCCTTTAATCTCTATTACATAGTGGATTGATGGGACAAGTAGTTTGCACAATAAAGATAAAGTCATTTGTGCTTTCTTTTATGCTCTCAGGAAATGACAAGGGAAATAAAGACAGCAACAACAAATTTCTGTACTTGCTAAAAATATTCTTAGCCTGAAAAGTGAAAACAAATACAGCTACCACATCTAAAAACAGATAAACTGCAATATACACAATATTTGTTTTTGGTTTTGTTTAAAAATTGTACATTTTAATGTCTGACTGAGTATTTTAAATGCTACAACTGCGCAAAACAAATTCATACACACATAGTATAACTAACCATAAGAACTACATTACAGTCTAAGGCCATAGCAAGACTCATGTACACAGATATCATTAGTTGAACAATATGAAGACAGAGGACTGTGAAGCAAGATTTATAGCCTGTGCTTAACTGCTCTCATACCCACTTACTAGCAGCTTAATCAACTTCATATTTCCGCTGCAAAGAAAGACGTTTTTAAGTATTATAACCATCGACACAGGAACATGACGAGACACAAGGGGTCAGGGCTCACTATTCAGAGATCCTAATTCCAGGGTCCTGACCTTTAACAAAGCTCCTTTCAGACTATGCATAGGACTATTTTCCTACAGAAACAAAGTATACTCATAAACACAGCAGGGATTTTTCTTTCCACGTTACATATCCTTATTTCTTTCAATCACAGTTATTTTGGAGGAGTTGCTGTAGGAAAATCTAAACCTTGACTGGCGCCCCTATATTTTAATTATTAAGGGGCTGAAGAACAGATTGGGTAGATATAAAGTGTTCCTATAGGTAGATATACACATACAAACACGGCTATACACAGTTTATTTACTAAGCTAGTGTATAAATCAATAAGCATTAAGTCCTATAATCCACGTCAACCAATGAGAAATCATCTTTCACTGATTTAATTATAATAAATGTGATAGACTGCTGAGCGTTTCACTAAAGCTTGTTATTCTCTATAGAGACATAATAAGTACACACCCATGTATCACCTGTATCGAATGGCAAATTGCTTTAGATTAAGGCTCGGTTCACACTTGTGCGACTCCAAAGTCACACGATTTTCAGTGCAACTTTACACTCTCTGGCACTCAAGTCGCATCAAAGTCCCGTAGATGGGACCGGGTGCTATTGAAATCAATGGGCATGACTTGTCATGCGACTTTGTGTGCCCAAAGTCACAACTAGTGTGAACAGAGCCTAAATCTGCATTTTACCTGGGCCATTAACAGCCAGTGAGGCCTACAGCTGGGCCAATAAAATGATACGAGATCTAGTTGCCTAAACTTGAATCTGTCATTTTACAAGCATACATATTGCAACAGATTAATATTCACACTAAGCTGAGGTACAGGGAATAGAAAGTAATGGTTTCTCATTCTGGCGAAACCTTTCAGAAAAAAAATCTAATTGAACTAATTAGCTCTCTTCCTGAGCAAGTTCCGTTAATGATGTTTGCTGTGACTGATCTGGTTGGAAATGGGAAGATCAGGTGACCATTCTTGGATGAGTTTAGGCACATTAAAGTGACAGTCACAGACATGTCTTCACTGCATGTACCAAAATCCAATAACATTTTTTGTTATTTTTAGATTTGGATAGCATTTTCACTGTTTGTGACCCTTTGGGGAGACTTGCCTTCTCTCCTGCCCCTTGTATTGCCCTGACATTGACATTGAATTGTGGAGAAATCTCTATAAAATGGGAAGTTACAATAACAGCTATGCAAATAAAAATTTACCATTAATACAAGTTTCTATTTTTAATTCAGCGCTGAAAAATAAAATGGCTCTGAAGCTTAAAGTAATTCTAAAGAGGAAAGATTTTATTTCCCAACAACAAACATGACATACTTACCCCCTATATGAAATGGTTTTGCACAGAGCAGCCCTGATCCTCTTCTTTTTGGGTCCCCCGCAGGCTGTCCTGGCTCCTCCCCCTCCTGAGTGCCCCCAATAGCAAGCCTCTTGCTATGGGGGCTCCTGAGCCATGCACTGTGTGTGCATTCACAAAGTGTGGCTTGGCCCCACCCCTGCTCTCTCCTCATTGGCTCACTGGCTGTGATTGGCTGCTGTATGAGCCAATGAGGAACAAGGGACTTGGGAGAGCAGCTGCTCTCCTGCACATCAGTGGATCGAGATGGGGCTCAGGTAAGTATGGGGGGGGGCTGAGGGGGGAGCTGCACCCCAAAGGTTTTTTACCTTATTGTATTGAATGCATTAAGGTAAAAAACCTTGAGCCTATAGAACCACTTTAACTGATTAACAGTTGTTTTTCAGATGGATTATCAGATTCTGGTATACTTATTAATGGGCAAATCTGAAAAAAAAAATCTTGTTTTTGGGCACACAAAGCAAGCCTTCAGTACTGGCACAACTGACCATATGATGAACATATTCATTTCTTGGTGCTAAATATGGAAGAGGTTAGGAGGATTTCAAGAGCAGGACATATAAATTGCCAAGTTTATTTTTCTTTTCCTATCTCTTTAGGGTCATTTCGTTTCTTTTTTCCTTTTTACACTGACATATTAAATGTAAGCATATGTTTACATTTCTGCAGGTTATTGTTTCCATAAGTAAAATACTAATCATATACAGTGCCTTGAAAAAGTATTCATATCCCTTGAAATTTTCCAAATTTTGTCATGTTACAACCAAAAATGTAAATGTATTTTATTGGGATTTTATGTGATAGACCAACACAAAGTGGCACATAATTGTGAAGTGGAAAGAGAATGATAAATGGTTTTTCAATTTTTTTTACAAATAAATATGTGAAAAGTACATTTGTATTCAGCCCCCCTGAGTCAATACTTTTTAGAATCACTGCAATTGCAGCTGCAAGTCTTTTTGGGGATGTCTCTATCAGCTTTGCACATCTAGAGAGTGACATTTTTGCCCATTCTTCTTTGCAAAATAGCTCAAGCTCTGTCAGATTGGATGGAGAGCTTCCGAACAGAAATTTTCAAGTCTTGCCACAGATTCTCAATTTGATTTAGGTCTGGACTTTGACTAGGCCATTCTAACACATCAATATACTTTGATCAAAACCATTCCATTGTAGCGCTGGCTTTATGTTTAGGGTCGTTGTCGTGCTGGAAGGTGAACCTCCGCCTCAGTCTCAAGTCTTTTGTAGACTCTAAAAGGTTTTCTTCTAAGATTGCCCTGTAATTGGCTCCATCCATCTTCCCATCAACTCTGACCAGCTTCCCTGTCCCTGCTGAAGAAAAGCATCCCCACAATATGATGCTGCCACCACCATGTTTCACAGTGGGGATGGTGTGTCCAGGGTGATGTGCAGTGTTAGTTTTCTACCACACAGCGTTTTGGTTTTAGGCCTAAAAGTTACATTTTGGTCTCATCTGACCAGAGCACCTTCTTCCACATTTTTGCTGTGTACCTCACATGGCTTCTCGCAAACTGCAAACAGGACTTCTTATGGCTTTCTTCCAACAATGGCTTTCTTCTTGACACTCTTCTATAAAGGCCAGATTTGTGGTGTGCACGATTAATAGTTGTCGTGTGGACAGATTCTCCCACCTGAGCTGTGGATCTCTGCAGCTCCTCCAGAATTACCATGGGCCTCTTGGCTGCTTCTCTGATTAATGCTCTCCTTGCCCAGCCTGTCAGTTTAGGTGGACGGCCATGTCTTGGTAGGTTTGCAGTTGTGCCATACTCTTTCCTTTTTGGGATTGGTGGATTGAACAGTACCCTGTAAGATGTTCAAAGCTTGCAATATTTTTTCATAACCTAACCCTGCTTTAAACTTCTTCACAACTTTAAACCTGACCTGTCTGGTGCGTTCCTTGGCCCTCGTGATGCTGTTGTTCACAAAGGTTCTCTAACAAACCTCTGAGGGCTTTACAGAACAGCTGTATTTATACTGAGAGTAAATTACACACTGATGCACGCCACACTTTTCAGATATTTATTTGTAAAGAAAACTGAAAAACCTTTTATCATTTCCCTTCCACTTCACAATTATGTGCCACTTTGTGTTGGTCGATCACATAAAATTCCAATAAAATACATTTGTGTTTGTGGTTCTAACATGACAAAATGTGGAAAATTTCAAGGACTATGAATACTTTTTCAAGGCACTGTATACGGTTTACCAATACTTTCTACAAGTACACAAAATCTTCTAAATTCCTCAACAGACCTTGGAAGACCATGGCACTTTGAAACAAATATGTGAATAATCACCAGCTTGCAAGCAGAAAACAGCAATTTATGCGCTTTGTGTAAAATCCAATAAACCTCCATTATAATCCTTTTAAAATGTTCCATAAGTATTCTCCAGGAACAGGCTAATCTTTTGATAATTGTTATAAATGGCTATAATCAAAGCAGAAAACCACTGAATGCAGAAAGACTGTTTTCAATCAAGCTGGTTGGAATTTGCTAACCTTTGTAACTATGAACACTACAGCCAATAATCATAATGCAAGAAAAATGGAAAATGCATTGTTTAGTAAATGTGTATTCGAATATAAATTAGTAAATTTTAATTTCCTGTTCTGATCCTTTATTGGAATTTACATTATTGTGCATATTGTGTATCATCTTTTCTCTATTGTGTTTCTTTTAGCTCCCCGACAACAGATTAATTAAATCAATCCGAATGTCAGTATGTAAAGTATATTTAACATCTTGCCGCCCATTTAACCACTCAATTTGAGGACGGATATAATTGTTATGGCAGCAGCTAGCTGCCATAACCCCAGTATCGCCATGTTCGGCCAGCGGTCCACTACAAGATAAAAGTGGTTTCTGCGCCCCCCCGCTGCGATTCGGTGCCCTTCGCCGCTTACCGGAGCCATCGGCAGCGGCGGAGGCAATTGGATCCTTCCCGTGGCTGTGCACGGAGATGAGTGAGGGGAAGATGGCCCCCACCCGTCTCCATGACAATACAGGGCAGACGTGTGGGGGCTTTTAAAGGGCCAATTTTTATTTTTTTTCATTTTTTTTAAATGACATTTTTTTTTTATTGCATTTTAGTGTAAATAGGAGATCTGAGGTCTTTTTGACCCCAGATCTCATATTTAACCACTTCAGCCCCGGAAGGATTTACCCCCTTCCTGACCAGAGCGTTTTTTGCGATTCGGCACTGCATCGCTTTAACTGACAATTGCGCGGTCGTGCGACGTGGCTCCCAAACAAAATTGACGTCCTTTTTTTCCCACAAATAGAGCTTTCTTTTGGTGGTATTTGATCGCCTCTGCGATTTTTATTTTTTGCGCTATAAACAAAATAAGAGCGACAATTTTGAAAAAAACGCATTATTTTTTACATTTTGCTATAATAAATATCCCCCAAAAATATATAAAAAAAACATTTTTTTTCTTCAGTTTAGGCCGATCGTATTCTTCTACATATTTTTGGTAAAAAAAATCGCAATAAGCGTATATTGATTGGTTTGCGCAAACGTTATAGTGTTTACTAAATAGGGGATAGTTTTATGGCATTTTTATTAATAATTTTTTTTTTACTAGTAATGGCGGCGATCAGCGATTTTTATTGTGACTGCGACGTTATGGCGGACATGTCGGACATTTTTGACACATTTTTGGGACCATTGTCATTTATACAGCGATCAGTGCGATTAAAAATGCACTGATTACTGTGTAAATGACACTGGCAGTGAAGGGGTTAACCACTAGGGGGCGGGGAGGGGTTAAGTGTTACCTAGGGAGTGATTACTAACTGTAGGGGGATGGGCTGTGTGGGTGACGTCACTGATCTCTGCTCCGATGACACGTAGCAGAGATCGAGTGACACTTGTCACTAGGCAGAACGGGGAGATGCTGTTTACAACGGCATCTCCCCGTTCATCCGCTCCGTGAGGCGATCGCGGGTATCCCCGCGGTGATCGAGTCCGCGGGACCCGCGACCCGACTCACGGAGCTCCCGGCCGGCGCGCGCCGCCGGCGGCGTGCACGCACGGGCACGGCGGTGAATTCAAATGGACGTACAGGTACGCCCATTTGCCCAGCCGTGCCGCTCTGCCGACGTACATCGGCGTGCGCCGGTCGGCAAGCGGTTAAGAGGTCCTGTCATACTTTTTTTCTATTACAAGGGATGTTTACATTCCTTGTAATAAGAATAAAAGTGAAATTTTTTACTTTTTTTTAAAAAAACAGTGTAAAAATAAAAAATAAAAGGTAAAATAAAATAAGAAAAAAAATTTTTTAAACACACCCTGTCCCGCAGAGCTTGCGTGCAGAAGTGAACGCATACGTGAGTAGCGCCCGCTTATGAAAACGGTGTTCAAACCACACATGTGAGGTATCGCCGCGATCGGTAGAGCGAGAGCAATAATTCTAGCCCTAGACCTCCTCTGTAACGCAAAACATACAACCTGTAGAATTTTTTAAATGTCGCCAATGAAGATTTTAAATGGTAAAAGTTTGTCGCCATTCCACGAGCGGGCGCAATTTTGAAGCGTGGGTATCAATTTACTCGGCGTAACATTATCTTTCACAATATAAAAAAAAAAAAAATGGGCTAACTTTACTGTTGTCTTTTTTTTAAATTCAAAACTGTGTATTTTTTTTTAAAAAAGTGTGCTTGTAAGACCGCTGCGCAAATACGGTGTGACAGAAAGTATTGCAACGACCGCCATTTTATTCTCTAGGGTGTTAGAAAAAAAATGTATAATGTTTGGTGTAATTTTCTAACAAAAAAAACTGTTTTTAACATGTAAACAACATAAAAAAGAGGCTTGGTCCTTAAGTGGTTAATACATATGAGTGGTGGCAAAGAAAGTGGGCTTTAATGCCCACATGATGACCATATTCATCTATGGGCAGTAGAGATTTCTGTACTGAGATCACACTCACAGCACAGAGACCTAGTCTACAAACTCTTGGTCTGTACGAAGAATCAGGAACCTGTGGGACCTGCTCCCAATCATGTGACTATGACAGCCAATCACAGTTGTCACATGGCTAGGCCTTCTCGGGTATACAAGCCCAGTTAAAGGGAAGCTAGGGTGGGAAGAAAGGGGTGGAACCCAATAAAAAAAAATGTACATGCTCCAGATTACCAATTTTTTGATGAGGTGGCTGCATTAAGATTTATTTTCTTTTTTTTCAGTACTTTTTCTGAATGTACAGTAATTGGCCGCATTCATCTTTCCCTCGATTGCAACCAGTCGCCCTGTCCCTGCGGCTGAAAAACATCCCCACAGCATGATGCTGCCACCACCATGCTTCACTGTTGGGACTGTATTAGACAGGTGATGAGCAGTGCCTGGTTTTCTCCACACATACCGCATAGAATTAAGACCAAAAAGTTCTATCTTGGTCTCATCAGACCAGAGAATCTTATTTCTCACTATCTTGGAGTCCTTCAGGTGTTTTTTTAGCAAACTCCATTGCAGGCTTTCATGCATCTTGCACTGAGGAGAGGCTTCCGTAAAGCCATGACTGGTGGAGGGCTGGAGAAATGGTTGACTTTCTGCAACTTTCTCTGACCTCCCGACTGCATCTCTGGAGCTTAGCCAGAGTGATCTTTGGGTTCTTCTTTACCTCTTTCCCCAAGGCTCTTCTCCCCCAATAGCTCAGTTTGGCCGGACGGCCAGCTCTAGGAAGGGTGCTGGTCTTCCCAAACATCTTCCATTTAAGGATTATGGAGCTGTGCTCTTAGGAACCTTGAGTGCAGCAGAAATTTTTTTGTAACCTTGGCCAGATCTGTGCCTTGCCACAATTCTGTGTCTGAGCTCTTCAGGCAGCTCCTTTGACCTCATGATTCTCATTTGCTCAGACATGCACTGTGAGCATGCACTGTGAGCTGTAAGGTCTTATATAGACAGGTGTGTGGCTTTCCTAATCAAGTCCAATCAGTATAATCAAACACAGCTAGACTCAAATGAAGGTGTAGAACCATCTCAAGGAAGATCAGAAGAAATGGACAGCACCTGAGTTAAATATATGAGTGTCACAGCAAAGGGTCTGAATACTTAGGACCATGTGATATTTCAGTTTTTCTTTTTTAATAAATCTGCAAAAATGTCAACAATTCTGTGTTTTTCTGTCAATATGGGGTGCTGTGTGTACATTAATGAGGAAAAAAATGAAATTAAATGATTTTAGCAAATGGCTGCAATATAACAAAGTTAAAAATGTAAGGGGGTCTGAATACTTTCCGTCCCCACTGTATATTCTGTATAGTCCAAACTTATGAGAACAGCCCAGGGTAACAACACTGCTGAAGATGCAGTACAGGAAGTGCTCTACCAGGTGAAAATAAAGGGTAAAAAGCCAAAGAAAAGGTAAAAAAGAAATCCAGCCACCTCATTAAATGACTGGATATCCGCAATATATTATATTTTTGTTTTGGGGTTTATATAAACCTACACACAGAAATAAAGACTATAAAGTATATGTTTTCAGGCTGTATGCAAGTATGTAAAAGTATTGTATTTGATATGTACTATTACTACATAGTGTATCCAATCAGATCTTACTAGGAGTTTTTGGAGAATGCTGAGATTTATGGTGATGTAGAAGGGCATGCACAGAAAGTACTGTAACCTTTTAACTTGTGGTAAGATCCATTGGGGCCGTTTCACACTTGTCTGTTCTCGTACAGTAATGCACATGAACTTTACTGCATGATAATGCATTTCAAGGTGAAATCCAGTTCCTTCCTATGTGGCTACTTTACATCTATGTGCTGAAGTTTACTGTGTTTTTAAAAGGGAACTATAAGGCCTATTCACCGGTACGAATGTGTGTTATCACATTCTTCAATGCACACATATAGGTGTGAATGGACCCTCAAGCTATCAAATACACAGTTCTAGGGTTCTCCTACATTGGAGTAGAACTGTACAGAAAAATAGCATCTCTACCAGTGGAAAAGTGACTTTTTTCAAGTCTGAACCAGGAAAACAAAAAGCTTTGTTCAGCAGCAGGATTTCTTATTTTGCATTATAAAGTTTTGCTCATAAGTTTACATACCCTGGCAGAATTTATGATTTCTTGGCTATTTTTCAGAGAATATGAATGATAACACAAAAACTTTTTTCCACTCATGGTTAATGTTTTGCTGAAGCCATTTATTATCAATCAACTGTTTCCACTTTTTACATCATAAAGGCAACAGAAACTTCCCAAATGACCCTGATAAACATACCCCAGTTCTTAATACTGTGTATTGTCCCCTTTAACATCAATGACAGCTTGAAGTCTTTTGTTGTATTTGTGGATGAGGCTCTTTATCTTCTCGGATGGTAAAGCTGCCCATTCCTCTTAACAAAAAGCCTCCAGTTCCTGTAAATTCTTTGGCTGTCTTGCACAAATTGCACGTTTGAGATTTCCCCAGAGTGGCTCAATGATATTGAGGTCAGGAGACTGAGGTGGCCGCTTCAGAACCTTCACTTTATTCTGCTGTAGCCAATGGCAGGTTGGCCTTGTGTTTTGGATCATTGTCCTGTTGGAATGTCCAAGTACGTCCCATGCGCAGCATCCTGGCTGATGAATGCAAATCTTCCCACCAGTATTTTTTTTTATAACATACTGCATTCATCTTGCCATCAATTTTGACCAAATTTCCTGTGCCTTTGTAGCTCACACATCCCCAAAACATCAGCGATCCACCTCCGTGTTTCACAGTAGGAATAGTGTACCTTTCATCATAGGCCTTGTTGACTCCTCTCCAAATGTATTGTTTATGGTTGTGGCCAAAAAGCTCAATTTTGGTCTCATCACTCCAAATGACTTTGTGGCAGAAGGTTTGAGGCTTGTCTCTGTGCTGGTTGGCATATTCTAAGCGGCATACTTTGTGGCATTTGCATAGTAATGGATTTCTTCTGGCGACTCAACCATACAGCCCATCTTTCTTCAAGTGCTTCCTTATTGTGCATCTTGAAACAGCCACACCACATGTTTTCAGAGAGTCCTGTATTTCACCTGAAGTTATTTGTGGGTTTTTCTTTGAAACATTAGTTGGTCTACCTGACCGTGGTTCGGTTTCAACAGAATCCCTCATTTTCCACTTCTTGATTAGAGTTTGAACACTGCTGATTGGCATTCCCAATTTCTTGGATCTCTTTTTATCTCTTTCCTGTTTTATACAGTTCAACTTCCTTTTTCCGCAGATCTTCTGAAAATTCTTTTGCTTTCCCCATGACTCAGAATCCAGAAACGTCAGTGAAGCACTGGATTTAAGATGTAAGGGTCGGTTCAGGAGTCCAGAAACTCATTGATCTTTTATACACACACACTAATTGCAAGCAAACAGATCACAGGTGAGGATGGTTACCTTTAATCGCCATTCAAACCCCTTTGTGTCAACTTGTGTGCATGTTATCAGGCCAAAATGACCAGGGTATGTAAACTTTTAATCAGGGTCATTTGAGTAGTTTCTGCTGCCATTATGATTTAAAAGAGTAAACACAGGTCATTGATAATAAATGGCTTCAGCCAAACACTAACCATGAGTGAAAGAAAAGTGTTTGTGTTATTCATATTCTGTGAAAAATGACCAAGAAATCATAAATTCTGCCAGGGCATGTAAACTTATGAGTAGGGATGAGCCGAACACCCCCCTGTTCGGTTCGCACCAGAACATGCGAACAGGAAAAAAGTTTGTTCTTAGTGGACTCACACCCAACACCAATCTCCTCATTGCCCTGGCTCCCTCCCACATATCGTCCTCTCGTGACGGGGCCATGTCTGGCCCATTCCCTTCGCATGTGGGACTCGGTAAAGTATTCGGCCGGCCTGATTTCTCCTCATCTACCCCTACTTCAATTTCCCCAGTGCCCATTGTTCCCACCAGGCTGGGAAAATCTCCAGCAATTCTCCTGGTGGAAGACAAACGGATTCACAGACATTCACTCTTTTTTCACCCCCACCAGGATAATATCATTCAAGGCTCTACGCTCCTCTCACGATATTCCGTTACATGAACACTATAGCTACCTGCAGATTCGTCACTTTCTCCAGGGGCTTATAAAATCTCAACCGACCCCTTATATTCTGACCCCCTTCGAGAACTTCTGCAGAGCAAGACCCCAAACCTCGGGTTTAATATCACTGGTCTACTCCTCCATTATTACCTCTAAAAAACCACCGACACGACTCTGTCACCTTCAATGGGAAAGGGAACTAGGAAAACAGCTCGATCCGGAGGATTGGCAGGTCATGACTTTAGCAATATCCAAATGCTCAAAAAATGTCATCTTTTTAGAAAATGCCTATAAGATACTTTACAGGTGGTACTACACGCCTGCTAGACTGGCCCGGTTCATTCCAGCCTACTCTCCCTTGTGCTTCCGAAGGTGCTCCCAGGAGGGCACAATGTCGCACATCTGGTGGACCTGTCCGAGGGTACGCAGGTTATGGATTAGAGTTTACTCCCTCCTCCGAAGCATACTCCATGCTGACCTCAAAAAGGATCAGTTCGAGGCACTTCTCTGCAAACCAATTGCGGAGCTGCTTCACCCGGAGCGCCAGTTGGCTCTGCATCTCTTTACTGCAACCAAACTAACGATAGCTAGGGCATGGAAGACACAGACACTAAGTTATGAGGCGGTTAAGAATCGCATGGATGATATAATGGTTAACGAAAAGCTGACCGCTGTCCTTTCGGACACTCATGATAAGTTCCTGAAGGTATGGAGGCCATGGGTCGAATATACTAAACCCACTAGATTTGATACCACCCTTCTTCGGATTTAATGCACTCTTGCTCCCCACCGCGGGGACCCACCCTCCCCCCTTTCTTCCTCTTTTCTCCTTTCCCCCTATTCTTTACTCCTCCCTTCTCAACTAATCTCTGCCCCTAGCTCTTCTTTAACCTCCCTTTCAAAAATGTTTTCAGCCTCTGTTATATTCTTATTGTTTTGTTTTTCTCTGATTTAGGCCCCTTTCACACTTATACGACTTGTCCCACGATTTTGTACTGCAAAATCGTATGACAAGTCATTCTCCATGATTTTCAATGACTACCATTCATATTGGCACGACTTTAAGTCGTGCCGACTTGAAAGTAGTCCCTGCACTACTTTGGTCCAACTTCTATGCGAGTTGTACTCCATAGACCTCAATGTTAAACCCTGAAGTAGCATGCAAGTCGTGCCTGAATAATATAGACACGACTTCAGCACGACTTTGTAAGCACAAGCCTGGCCTCGCTATTCAGGAAAGGAAAACTTTTCTTTCCTTTCCCGATGAGCGACAGGCAGTGCTGACAGCTGTCTGGTATGAATCCAGAGGGGGAACTCCGTGCCAAGTTTTAAATAAAAAAACCGGCGTGGGTCCCCCCCCAGGGGCATACCAGGCCCTTAGGTCTGGCATGGATTGTAAGGGGAACCCCCTACGCCGAAAAATCGGCGTGGGGTCCCCCCCAAAATCCATACCAGACCCTTATCCGAGCACGCAGCCCGGCCGGTCAGGAATGGGGGTGGGGACGAGCGAGCACCCCCCCCCTCCTGGACCGTACCAGGCCGCATGCCCTCAACATGGGGGGGTGGGTGCTTTGGGGCATGGGGGGCGCAGTGCGGCCCCCCACCCCAAAGCACCTTGTCCCCATGTTTATGAGGACAAGGGCCTCTTCCCGACAACCCTGGCCGTTGGTTGTCGGGGTCTGCGGGCGGGGGGCTTATCGGAATCTGGGAGCACCCTTTAATAAGGGGGCCCCCAGATCCCGGCCCCCCACCCTATGTGAATAAGTATGGGGTACATGGTACCCCTACCCATTCACCTAGGGAAAAAAGCGTCAATAAAAAACACAGTACACAGGTTTTTAAAATAATTTATTAGGCAGCTCCGGGGTCTTCTTCCGACTTCGGGGGTCCTCTTCCGACTTCGGGGGTCCTCTTCCGACTTCGGGGGTCTCTCCGCCGTCTCCTCCCGGTGTCCGCATCTTCTGCCGGCTCCTCCGCTATCTTCTGCAGCTCAATTGCTAGCGGTGGTCCGGACTTCTGCCTTCTTCTTTTCTTCCAGAGATGTTGACACGACGCTCTCTCCAGCCAGAATGGTCTCTGTGCGCTTCGCAAGGGACTTATATAGGCGGTGGCCCCGCCCCCTTATGCCATCACAGTCCCTGGGCATGCTGGGTCTGTGACGTTTTAGGAGGCGTGGTCACCGGGTGATGACCACGCCCCCTTATGACGGCACAGTCCCAGCATGCCCCGGGACAGTGATCTCATAAGGGGGCGGGGCCACCGCCTATATAAGTCCCTTGCGAAGCGCACAGAGACCATTCTGGCTGGAGAGAGCGTCGTGTCAACATCTCTGGAAGAAAAGAAGAAGGCAGAAGTCCGGACCACCGCTAGCAATTGAGCTGCAGAAGATAGCGGAGGAGCCGGCAGAAGATGCGGACACCGGGAGGAGACGGCGGAGAGACCCCTGAAGTCGGAAGAGGACCCCCGAAGTCGGAAGAAGACCCCGGAGCTGCCTAATAAATTATTTTAAAAACCTGTGTACTGTGTTTTTTATTGACGCTTTTTTCCCTAGGTGAATGGGTAGGGGTACCATGTACCCCATACTTATTCACATAGGGTGGGGGGCCGGGATCTGGGGGCCCCCTTATTAAAGGGGGCTCCCAGATTCCGATAAGCCCCCCGCCCGCAGACCCCGACAACCAACGGCCAGGGTTGTCGGGAAGAGGCCCTTATCCTCATCAACATGGGGACAAGGTGCTTTGGGGTGGGGGGGCCGCACTGCGCCCCCCATGCCCCAAAGCACCCACCCCCCCATGTTGAGGGCATGCGGCCTGGTACGGTCCAGGAGGGGGGGGGCGCTCGCTCGTCCCCACCCCCATTCCTGACCGGCCGGGCTGCGTGCTCGGATAAGGGTCTGGTATGGATTTTGGGGGGGATACCACGCCGATTTTTCGGCGTAGGGGGTTCCCCTTACAATCCATGCCAGACCTAAGGGCCTGGTATGCCCCTGGGGGGGGACACACGCCGGTTTTTTTATTTAAAACTTGGCACGGAGTTCCCCCTCTGGATTCATACCAACTACTGTATGTTTTCATTTGTTGATGCCAAAAACGTGGCAAAGTAGTACTGCTCCCAAATCGCGGTGAAATCGCGGTAAAATCACGGCGAAATCGCGGCCGCGAAATCGCGGTAAAATCGTGCGACTTTGAAGTCGTATAAGTGTGAAAGGGGCCTTACTAGCATACTTATTTTATTTATAAGATGCTAAACTTTTTGTTATGTTTATTCATGATGCATTATCTACACTGTTAAATTGCTATGATTATCAATAAAACCCTTTGTAAAAGAAAAAAGTTTGTTCGAACACGCGAACACCGTTAAAGTCTATGGGACACGAACATGAATAATCAAAAGTGCTAATTTTAAAGGCTAATATGCAAGTTATTGTCATAAAAAGTGTTTGGGGACCCAGGTCCTGCCCCAGGGGACATGGATCAATGCAAAAAAAGTTTTAAAAACAGCCATTTTTTCAGGAGCAGTGATTTTAATAATGCTTAAAGTCAAACAATAAAAGTGTAATATCCCTTTAAATTTCATACCGGAGGGGTGTCTATAGTATGCCTGTAAAGGGACGCATGTTTCCTGTGTTTAGAACAGTCTGACAGCAAAATGACATTTTTGAAGGAAAAAACCCATTTAAAACTACCCGCGGCTATTGCATTGCCGACAATACACATAGAAGTTCATTGATAAAAACGGCATGGGAATTCCCCAAAGGGGAACCCCGAACCAAAATTAAAAAAAAAAAAAAATGACGTGGGAGTCCCCCTAAATTCCATACCAGGCCCTTCAGGTCTGGTATGGACATTAAGGGGAACCCCGGCCAAAATTTAAAAAAAAAATGACATGGGGTTCCCCCTAAGTTCCATACCAGACCCTTCAGGGGAAACAAATCCTCCTATATAAGTTGTACCTGTTTATCTGCAGTTCCCTCTTCTCTACATCCGCTAAAAGTGCAGAATTTATAAGCTTGGCTGTGAATTCAGGAAAAAGGGGGCAGAAAAGCTGAAGTTACACTCTGCAGAGGTCAGTGAAGAGAGCTCTGAGAGCTGATTGGAGGGAAGAAACACACCCCCTTCACACAGCGCACAGAAACAGAGCTAAGGCTGTCAATCTGCTGGAGATCCCTTCCGTCACAATTTTTCTCTTGGTGTCAGGAAAAAAAATTGTCAGAAGTGACTCATGCTAACAGCAGAGGAATAAAGCAACTGACAGAAATGACACTAAGGCTCACACCTTAGAAATTTTCTGCTTGTAGCTCTAAAACACTCAACAAGCCAAAGCCCATTAATTTCAATGGCCCCTGTTCAGGTGTGAGCATTCTGTCACCTGACGCAAAAAGCCTGTCCCTCAAAAAAGTACATGAGCTTCTTTTTGGCAGATTACAAACATTTTTGGCCCCATGACTTTGATAGAAATGCCTGACTTGAGTGTATTACGAGCATTTTGTTGTGCGTCTTCTGCTCAAACAGCAGCTCCCCCCTCCTAATTTCCTCTCCCTTTGCTCCCCCCGTGCTTTCTATTGGCTTAAAGACGCCTGAAGATGTAAATCACTTGTAATACGCTTATAAAATGCTTGTAATACACTTCTACAAATGCTCAAAAACGATCAAATAAAAAAGCCAGTAAATCATATTTCATGTCCGAGGTTTACAACCACTTTAAGAACAAAGCCAACGGAAAACAAAACAACCACTCATGTCCAAGCATTTTTCCAGCTGCAACTTGCATGGAAACATTTGTAGTGAGAGCAGTGCCCTTGTTGAGTTGAGCTATAATACTGCAATACTATACCTGGACAGAATCTTAGCCATAGCTTCTTCCCATGCCTACCCTTTGGACCATCTATGAAAACTATCACACTGGTAATGCTCATGCTGAGCTCTACCTTCTATTAGCCATTCTAAACAGTTTTCCTTCCACTTAGGATAAAACCTAATAGAAACCGTCCGACATTCGGCCTGTGTGTACTGCAGTCAGTCTGACAGAAGCCGGCCAGAAAGATTGTGACCGAAAAGGTCTGCCAATCGGTACCCTATCAGCACTCTCAGCCAATGACTGAAAGCGCTGACCGGAGTGTTTTCTCTTGGGGGGGTTAGGAGTGGGGGCCATAACCGTCAGAATACAATAGAACAGCAGGGGAGATCGCTGTACTAGCATTGGATAGTTACTACAGCAGATCTTCCTGAGCTGTCAGGTTTTTTTTTTGTTCAGCCCTGCTGGGTTCAACGAAAAAAAAAAAAACTACTAGTGTGTACTAGGCTTTACAGAGCTGGCCACTCTTACTGTAAACCCGATTTCAATTTTCAGTGGCCATGTAGCACCTTGACATGAAAATAAATTTGTGGTCACTACTCTTGCAGGATTAAATATGCTTTGCATTAACAACTAAAGCGCCACATAAGTAGCCTAAAGTATTTTATGTATTTGAGTTCCACAAGCCTGAAAGTAGCGGAGCCCAACCCAAAATTTTCCACAGTTTAAATATAAACAAACAATAGCTTGGAGAGATCATTTAAGAAATCCAAAGGCTGATAAAATTACGGGAAATGACTATATATGATCAGAATGGCTTTCATCTGCATTCTGTTAGGCCAAGCATTCATTTCACTTTTCAGCTGTGAATAGGAAAAGGCCAGCTGGGGCTAAAGAAAGGCGCTGTCTGTACACAGGTCATAGTACAAGCTGACTTGCCAGAAAAAGGAGCGTTATTAGGGGTGAAACTGCAGGGAGGGAAACTCACATACAAACCACATTCAGCAATAAGGGGAAAACAAAACCTATTCCATAAGGGACAGAGCTGCCAAAAGAATGCTGGGTTTGGACGATGACAAAATTAGAGCAGTAGAAGTTACACATATACAGAATTATTAGGCGAAAACAAACAAGTCAGATATAAAATATAGTGCCCTGCAGTCAGAAAGAACTGCCTTTCCCCTTGCTATTCCCAGATGTGCAGACAGGAAATTTATGACAGCTCACTGAAAAGCAAGGTCCCAATTGTAAAAACTTTCCCATTTATTTGGCGAAGGGTGATCATTGAAGTTGACCTTTCCCTAAACATTTCTCAGCTGTGTTAAAATGATCTAAAACCATTGCCAGATTTTCTTTAAATAACACTGATTACAAAAAAAAAATCCTGGATTGAGCCCTGGGGCCGTATCACACCACATGCACGTACATACCAACAGGTTTTCAGCAACATGCCACAACCTTTACTGAAGGGTCATTGACGTAACCCAATGCTGGATGCCAAGGAAACGCCATCCAGGAACTTTCTTTGTAAATGTTTGAGGAGTACAGAGAATGATGTGATTATGATGATATATTGGGAGATTAGTCAAATTCAGTCTGTACTTTAAGCAATTAAGAATTATCAGCCAAAAAAGGCGAAAACACTGGAAAAGGAATCATTACCTTGAATTCTTCCAAGGGAGTGTATTTTTCATCATTTTTATGCAGTGGATGGACATTACCCAAAATATTTCTTTCACCTTACTGGGATATAAACATGCATACTAATAGCCTCCAAGACAGTAAGTTTATGCCAGTAGTAGATAATAGCTGCGCTTGGTAAATATACAAGCTCTCACTGTTTGTACAAAATAAGACTCCTCAAACTTTCAAAGCAAAGGGCCAGTTTAAGGTTCTTCAAGTTATAGGGGGGCTGGGGTGT
This sequence comes from Lithobates clamitans, assembly GCA_037952925.1. Taxonomy (NCBI): domain Eukaryota; kingdom Metazoa; phylum Chordata; class Amphibia; order Anura; family Ranidae; genus Lithobates; species Lithobates clamitans. The sequence goes on along the minus strand of JBBGZY010000125.1, from coordinate 404,789 downwards.
GGCCAGTTGGAGTAGAACATGCCTCAGCATCAGTGCCCCATCATTGGTTTTAATAAGAGGAATAGTGAATAATAGTGCCCCAATGGTGGTGTCAGTAGGGGGAATGGTGCTCCATCATTGGTGTCAATTGGTGAAATAGTGCCCCAAAGACCAGATAAAGGCAAGCAAATGGCCACATTCGGCCCCCGGGCCACAGTTTGAAGACCACTGTTCTAGATCAACCCTACATTAACTTTCATCTCTTCTTTTATTTTTACCTACCATTATATCTGTACCTACCACTGACTAAAAGAGCTACAACTCTCAACCTTCCTTTAAAAGCAAAAAAAAAAACGGGCTGCACTACTCTGTCCAAGGCACCTGCTGATGCCTGTAATTGTATTTACCAAAGCTACTATACTATAAAAACACCAGTATTTCTGGGCATGTCAGGGCATGCAACATGCATTTGCCTATTCATAATGCAGCTTTAATGGACACACTGAGAATTTGCCAGGTCCAGCACTGTCACATGGTAGGGACAGGAGGTGTGCTTTCCACTAGATCCAAAATTTCAAATTTCCTATTATCTTCAACGTTTTACACTTGTCTTTAAACGCATCAGAGGAATTCCACCACATTTTTTCAAAACATTCAAAGGCCTAAAAATTAACTAAATTACCTAGAACTTTTCTAATTTTGTTGCTGGTGCCAGGTGAGTGATGGTGCAAAAAGCACTGAGGCCAGAGACCTAGATGTATTAGGTTCAGTAGTCTTTCAAAATCAATAAACATATACACAAATTATACTACAAAACACCAAAGACAAATTTAGAAATGTGGTATACAATCTGGGTCAGTCCTCAAAAGACATAAGCTTAAAACATACATTTTGCTAATGATTTATCCTTCAGTGCAACATAACAATATGTGAGAAGTGTTTGACCAACAAAACATGTATTTGGAAAGGACATCCATTATACTGACACATTAAAGACACTGCCAACAGGATAAATGTGAAGCTTAACGTAGACTATCCAAAACTTAAGTGGTTGTAATGTCTGAAGGCTTTTTACTTTCATGCATGAAGGTAAAAAAACCTTCAGTATGCAGCTTCCCCCTAATACTTACCTAAGCCCCATCTTGATCCATTAATGAGCAGAGTAACTCCCTAGTCTCCTGCTCCTCATTGGATGAAATGCGGCAGCGTGAGCCATTAGCTCCCGCTACTGTCAATCACAGCCAGTGAGAACAGAGCAGGAGTTGGGCTGAGCCATGCTCTCTGTCTCTTATGGACACAGAGAAAAGAGCTCAGGAGTGAGCATGCACGAGTGCCCCCATCATAAGCGGTTTGCTATGGGGGCACTTGGCAGGGGGGAGGGGCCCAGATCGCTGGCGAGGGACCAGAGAAGAGGCGGATCGGTGCTGCTCTGTGCAAAAACACTGCATAGAGCAGGTAAGTATAACATGTTTGTTATTTTTAAAAAATATAGGCTTTACAATCACTTAAAGGGTCTGTGAAAACAACATATTCTCTATGAGCAATTCCTAAACATAAAAAAAAATCAGTGTCCAGTTTACTGCCTGTGCAGATTTTGTGGAAGCACAGGGGCCCCAAATTATATATTGAGGTAACCGGCATTCCAGGGAAGACTGGTTGACTTAGTGATATGAAGTGGGTTCCCCCTGGCTGTTGCAGTCATATATGTGTACATAACAAAATATCAGCGCTGCTCAAGCGCTTCAACTTTTATTTATATACAGTCATACATATTGGTGGAGAAACTGAAAAGTTTAGGGCTGGTATGTGACTGTTCCCCTTACTGTACAGGCAATCTACAATGTCTGACATGCAGTAGTTTTATCTTCGGATGGACATGAACAGCAAATGGTCCTACTTGTTCTATTTAGGAGATCAAATAAATTGCATATTATTTTTCTAATATGTCCAAACAGCTGTGCCATTAGAACATTTCTTGTTTAGGCTGGAGTCCTATAACAATGATACTGACAGGCAATACCTCGATACAGATTTTAAAAGAATGATAAAAATACTCAATAGGTATAAAGCTGGTAGAGATGTCCATGAGTTTACCAAGTGGCATTGTGACATCACTGAAGACAATAAGGCTGTCATAGGACTGAATAAAAGTAGGGGACAGACATGGCTTACATTTTTTTTTCCTTTTTTTTTCTTAAAAGTGGCAACAACATGGAAGAGGTGCAGGAAGATTATTTCACCAGAAAGTAATTATGTCAAGTCTGAGTGTTACCATTTATCATGGCTGAAAGATGACACTCACTGCTAGCCAAGGGAAACTGATTTTCACATGCTGCCATACAGATCAATATACTGCACATTTCCTCAAGCAAAAAGTAATTAAACAACAGCAAACTTCACAATCAATACCCAGTCAAACCAGCTCCCTCTGCCATGCAGGCGTGAAGGTGTGGAGCTTCGTCAGCTGTCAGAGACTAACCTTAGCTAATACACTGAAAACTGCAGCGCACTCACCTCAACAAGCCTGTTATGATTAAAGGGATTTGAAAACACATTCAATGTAGAAATTACTGATAAATCCAGAGGACAGGTAATAGGATGCAATGGGCATATTGACACTGATGCGTTGCGGCAATGTGTGCTAAAAGTAGTATCGATATTCCCATCACACACTTTTCTGGATAAGGTTTTAAGAGTAATGAGTGCTGCAGCAACAACCATCTGGAACTGGAAACATCACAGATCAAATGCACATATTCGCCAGCACACCACGGATCGTCAATTACGTCCAAATCTTTATTGAAGAATGATCACATTACAGAAGACATAGTGCAATGTTTTGGAGCCACGCAGTACTCCTTCGTCAGGTATGCGACATCACATGCCTGACGAAGGGGTCCTGTGGAGCTCCGAAACTTTGCACTATGTCTTCTGTGATGTGATCATTCTAAATAAAGATTTGGACGTAACTGATGATCCGTGGTGTGCTGACAAATATGTGCATTTAACGCGTACTAAAACATGCGTTGTCACAATGTATGCCAATTCACCTGTTCTATGTGCAGGATGTTGCGGTGCCATTCATTCTATACACTATACAGTACAGTCTAACACATTACACACCGCACTGTGTAATGTGTTGGACTGTACTGTATAGTGTATAGAATGAATGGCACTGCAACATCCTGCACGTAGAACAGGTGCATTGGCATACATTGTGACAACTAGGGTTGCATCGATACCACTTTTTTAAGACAGTACAAGTACTGACTTTTTTTCAAATACTCGCCAATACTGATCCTTTTTTTTAATGTCATGTGACAGTGGCACTAATATGCAGCACTGATGAGGCGTAGAGTGTGTCAGTAGTTTTTTTTTTTTTTTACAATGCTTTCTTTTTTTTTGGGGGGGGGGGAGTGGACAGTCCGTGTTTTTGGACAGTCAGTGTTTTTTTCATTTAATTTTTTATTATTTTTACAATTTTACTTCAAAATATTTATTATTCCCTCTTTATTTTTTTTTTTATTGAACCCTGTTGGGGGGGGGGGTGTTTGGGGCTTTGGTGGGATGTCTAAACAGACCCTGACATCACCCCTTTGAGAAATGAAAAGATAGAGATTCCCCACTCCCTTTCTCAGCAGCCTCAGAGTAGAGAGAGTAGAGTAGAGGAGACAGGGGCTCCTCTCCATTCATAAACTGAAACATAGGAAGCACAGATTACGATACTCAGTCATGCATATACAGTCAGTGATCAATGACTCTGTGCATTTGGAAAAGGAAGGAGCCAGTAAATGACAGATTTACCGGCTCCTTCCTCCGCTCTCCATCCTGAAAGATCTGGGACGGGGGGTGGAGGACGACGGGGACCAGGGACCTGAGGAGCCCACAGAGGAGGACACAGAGGGGAGTCGGAGGAGGATACAGGGGAGACTCAGGAACGACTGGTGCAGCAGTGGGAGAAGTTACAATCACCGATCTCTGTGCGTTTTTCATTAAAGCAGCTGAAAGCCGCGGAGGGGAGAGGAGGAGAAGCAGCTGTCAGCTGCTTTATTGAAAGCCACACAGAGAGATGGGTGAATATAACTTCCCCTGCTGCTGCACTGATCATCCCTGAGTGTACAGGTATCGGACTAGGTATCGGGAGCATTTGCACGAGTACAAGTACTGTACTCCTGCAAATACTCAGTATCGGCACCGGCACAAGTATCGGTATAACCCTAGTGACAACGCATGTTTTAGCATGCGTTAAATGCACATATTCGTCAGCACATCACGGATTGTCAATTATGTCCAAATCTTTATTTAGAATGATCACATCACAGAAAACATAGTGCAACGTTTCGGAGCTCCGCAGTATTTTGAAAGTGGGTCATGTCCATTTTTTTTCCTCCATTGTGGTATGCTGCCAGCCAATTTATTACATGAATGGGCTGCCTTATCCCAATGCATGGTAACATGTTTAAAAATAGCAAGGCATTATTAGAAGATAAAATTGTTTCCTTTTACAACCAACCAGATCCTAGCTGACAATTTCTTACTAGAGATTTTATGTATGTGGTTAACAGCAACAACCCCCCTGTTTCCTTACCTTCATAATTATTTGCAAAAGCCTTTCAACTCTGTTACATTCTCTTTTATGTGAATGAATATGATAGATTTTTTTAACTTAATATATTGGCAAACATAAATAAATACATAAAAAAATATTTACCATCAAAATTACACAATGTACATATAAAAGCTATGATAAATGGATATATTTAGTATGATTTAGACATAATATGACAATGTTTTTACTCGAGATTCTTTTTGACTAACACGCGGCTCAGTATTACAAACCAATTCAGCAGGTCAGGAAAGGTTAAAGGGCAGAGAAAAAAATCTCTAGGTTAGTTGGGAAAAGAAAATCTGACATGCAATTTTCAGGCTGATTTATCAGTGGAAAGCTAAAATTGATAGTCCGGCATTAGCGGGCGCAGGCAACATGAGAAAGCTGTTACAGAGCCCTTCGTCCTGATTTAGCCACATGGATCAATATAAGCCTATACTGTTTCAATTTTGCAAATATTGATTTTTTAATATAACCAGCACAGAGGCATTTATCATCAACTATATCAAAAGAGAGTCTCCACATATTTTATACAGTGTTCTTTATATTTACAGTATTCCAAACCCCAGGCAAATTTTATATTTGGAAATGGTTGAAAGTCACAGGCACCTTACAGACATTGCACGTTTTTCCCCGCTCTAGGTGGCATACCCCCCTAATTGTCACGAATCCCTTGTGACTGGCCAGACTCAGGGGTGTACCTTCAGAAGAAATGCAATTAAGAGAAGGCACAATGCATGGCAATTTCAGGGGATAGCAGCAGTACTATTGTACTTCTGGGCAGCTAATATTGTAATGTAAAGCTTGCATACTGCTGGACCACATACTGACTATACACAGCAAAATTATATAAAATTATACTGTATATATTGTGTGAAAAGTCACTCTGTATTATGTTGCATAGTTAGGTTAAGAATATTCACTGAGTTAAATCCCAGAAAACTAAACCTGTAGTTACATAATTAGTCCATCTAGTTCAACCCACAGTTGATCAAAAAGGTGGCAAAATACCCTTATTGGGCCCCTTGCACATGGGGCGTCTAGCTGCTGTACGCGCATTCTGGCATTTTAGTGCGCCCAGGTGGCAAGGGTGAAGCTTCCAGCCAGCCCCAGAGCACAGAAGACTGGGATTCTGAGATAAATATTTTTTGCCTAGAGTTTCACTTTAATATGTGTAATATTTAATATATGTGTAATTTTACACATATTTTATCTGCAACCATGAGAAAAAATGTTTATGAGATGCTTTTGTGAAAAATGGAAGGTTTAAGAGATGCATTATGATGTATTAAAAGTGCCTTTGTTACATTCTCTCACAGTGTGTTCCAACTAACTTAATTGTACACAATAATATAATTAAAACACACCAGAAATAAGACCTGGTGCCTTTACAAAAAAAAAAAAAAACATAAAAAGAAATAAAAAAACAGAAAAAAAAGACAAAAAATGCAGGTCCACCTTTAAAGGTTTGTGAAGACATGAGTGCCTATTTTCTCCTGGATGCCTCAGGCAGTGAAGGAGTTATTATTTACATTAACATTTGCTGCCATGCATCACATGACGCAATTCTATGGCATTTCAAAAGGTTAATTTAATTTCTTCAGTTTTTAAATGATCAATATGAAGCCAGAAACAAAATTTGATTTAAAAGACATTAATCCATTTAAAATGAAGAGAAAGAGCAGACAGAGTCCACCCACATTCTATGCTCACAAAGCACTTTATTGGGTCATCACATAATTAGACTAGAAAAAAAAGGAGTATTTATTGTATGTATACACAGGGCATTACAGAAGGACGGGCATCAGGTTTGGTAGCAAAAATTATACCCAGGCTTTTTATTATTTATTTTATGTCATCACAGACTAAACACAAGTGACTGTGTTACCACTACTGAGTTTAGCCGGCCATACACTATACGACTTCATTTCGATTTACCAAAACAATTTAATATGAGAACAAACCTAAACAATCCACTCAATTTGTATCAAATCAATCAGGCCTTTGCACTACATAGTCAATCTAAAGGAGATTGTACAATCAGACTGTATAGAGTAATGGTTGGCTTTACATTGTTTTGAGGATGCGATTGGTATGGAGTGATTGGGAATGGACCAATGCAACCTAACACTGTCTTGCCGTATGTCTAGAAGTCAATATATATTAAAATCAATTTTTCTGGTTGAATGCCATTTAAATTACATTATAGTCAAAGAGAGATGGATTTTACTGAAGGACAACGTTACTTGCACCAATATAATCTCATGTTACTCTGATTAACTATTTATAAAGCAGTAAAATATATCAACTGATAAACTATAGTAGTCTACAGCTGACAATACAGGTTATGGTCTTCTTCGGATTTGTCAACAGCTATTGAGTCCAATGGCCTGCCTGTCTGGATACACATGGAATGGATTATTAAGACACATTACAAAGTTCTAGTAAACCAACAGATTGTGCAATCAGACTATAATTTATATAGTCAGTTTTATGTGTGTGATCATTTTCTGATCAGAAGTATATAACCTTAGTGTAGACCTTCCAGTATTAGTGTGATAGTAGTACAATGAAAGGGGTTGGCCAAAGACACAAAGGTTTAAATTGGTATGTACCTGGATGAAAAAAAAAAAACTAACTGTAAGAACAAACACTAATAACAGGCCATTTTTACGGGATGACATGAAAGGAAAAAGGCCTTCACTCTGATCAAAGCCTCTTATTATAAAACCCATAACTGTCCGCTATCAAAAATTTTCAAAGTATAAAGATAATGTTGTCATTATTTGTTAGGTGCATATAATACAGATGTGATTTTGCAGTGAAATAAGGAAATCTTATCTCTCTCTCTCTCCTCATCCTTTTAGTTAGTAGAGCAAAGATCTGCATTGTAATCCCCCTCAGCTTCAGTCTTGCCAAACTTTTCAGTTTTGTCACTTAAGAGATCACCACACCATGACAGAAAGCTGTGTCATGCAAACACCCAATAAATATATGGATTGCACAATACTAAAGGAAGAGCATACTGTAAGTAATTCAAGAAAGCCTGGACAATAGGTTTACCATAAAAACATCAATGAAGATTCTGCTTTACTGACAAACAGGTCTCAGAAAAAAAAAAAAAACATTCAAGAATGTGTTGCTATCCAATATACACAGAAAGGGACAGCAAAATAAAACTTCACTTTGGTTCCTCTACTATAAAAAGTGTGTGTGGTGAAATGAAGGTGAAAATCAAAACAAACAAAAAAAAACCAATGTCCAATTTTAAACTAGGCTATACTAGTATCAGAAGTGGACATTACAAGACCAACAGTGTCGATGGCGATGGGTTTGTTTTGATGAGCACTTTGTGCATGAAGGTGTGCTGGTATAAATCAGTGCTTTTATCCACTCACTGTGCCTTCACCAGTGCTAGTGGTTTCAAAATGACTTCATCTATTCTATTACACATATTCCTGATTGATAAAGTGACTGATCTTAGTATTTCTTTAAGCTAAGCAATTAACACATGGTGAGATCACTGCGGTGAGAACTCTCACTGATAAGTAATTAAAGACTTGCCATTGAGTGAAAGATTTTTCTGCCATAATGGAAAATACCTGTGATAGTAAAGGTGGGCCTTTTCTCCACAATAAGGGAGTTGTCCACCCATCAAGTACCACTTCCACCTGATGCCCGAGTTGGAGACAAATGGAGAGAATGGGCACATGACTGCCCCTCCATCTCTAAGTAGTATTGTTTTTGTGGCCACTGAAGCTACCAGAAGATGACCTGTTGGGTGATGAGTACAAATTTCTCTAATGCAAACACAGAAAGGAATATCCTCAACAGTGTATCCCTCTGTAACTCCTCCCAGATAACCAAAAAAAGGCCATTGAACCTTAACGAGTAAAAGATATGTTTCATGTGCTTAAAAAGTCACTTACAATAGTCAATGTTAGAAAATAGGGATACTGTACTATAAACATCTCACAAATTACAAATACACTGTTGCTTTTTTTAAATGCAGAATCCAAATAGCACAATATGTCTGGGTAAATTGAGCAATAAACAGGCATTTAACTGGTTTCTGTGGGCAGCATCATCTCTTTTCCGCTATACCAGATGTGGCCCTTTGCTTGCTTTTATCCGGCCCTTGGAGGACTATTTCATCCACTGACATGAACAATTGGGCATGTGTTCTCCGACTGACAACAACAATTGGGCATATGTCCTCCCAAACACACCAATGAAGGGGCACAATTCCTCCCAATGACACCAACAAAGGAACACAATTCTCTCCACTGACACCAATGATGGGGCACTGTTCCTCCCACTGACACCAACAATTGGGCACATGTCCTCCCCCACTAACACCAATGAAGGGGCACAATCCCTCCTAATGACACCAACGATGGGGCACTAATTCCTCCAAGTGACACCAACAATAGGGCATATGTCCTCCCCACTGAAGAGGCTCAAATCCTCCTAATGACACCAACGATGGGGCATCAGTGTTACTTGTGACACCAACGATGGGGCAGTAGTGCTACTAGTGACACCAATGATGGGGCCCTAGTCCCACCAGTGACACCAACGATGGGGTATTGTGTACTCTCACTGACACCAGGATATTTTCTACTCCTGCTGGCCTCAGTTTGGCCCCATAAAGTCTGAAGGACAGTATACTGGCCCTTTGTTTAGAACGTTTGGAGACCCTTGTTTTATACAGTTTTAGTGTCTAAATAAATACTGACACATATGGAGTGGACTCTTCAATGACTGCTGTACAGAGCAATATAAAGACTCTGAGTTTAGCATATGTTTACATACAGATCTATACAAGCAATGTAAAAGGGAAAAGTGTAAAGGGAAGTGAAAACGTTTTTGGATACAAAGAAGAACCATCCATCCAAAAAACAACTCCTGGATACTCTGTCTCAATCACATATGCCTGGGACAGAATGATCTTCAACTACAGCTCTAAAAGTCATGAGCGTCTCTAGAAGTACCCCACATTAATTATGGGGACTAAGGACTGAATTGTTTGACTACCAATATACATGCCACTTATGTAAGGGAGATCATTATTCATTAACACTATCTAATAATTCCTGCTGGCTAAGTTATTACAAATTATCAGGATAAAAATGCAAAACACTCACTATAAAAATTGTTTTGTATTGCAGTGATTTATCACTAAAATGACACAGAGTAATGGCTTCTGATCTGTAATGAATTGTCCATTTAACCTTCCTATATGTCTTCCACACAGTGGGCCTGTCTGTGTACGTGAGATAGACCACCGTCATCCTGAGTCTGTGACATGAGGCTCTCCATGTCTAATGACTGGCAAATAGCTCATTACTGGCAGTCTGGGTTCTGAATGAATCTGACCTGAAAACAATTAATCATGTTTAGCAGGCGGAACATATAAAAGCTGGGCTCCAAAAAAACTCCACCTTTCTATTGACTGTTTGTGCAACACACAAAACTATGTACCGCCTAAGAAGACTCTAAGCAAGAAGCAACATCTAAAATTAAATAGAAAAGAATTTATTCTTTCCTTTTACATGTCTGGTTCCTTAAAAGAAAACACTAAATGATACCCCTATTCTCCCCAAATAATTCATACACATCCGCTACTTAATGGCCCTGTAATCTATTTTTCATGAAATTAGTTTCTACCTAGTGTTTTTCTGTCTCACCTCTCCATTTCTCCCTAACTCTATTAGTTTACAACAAGAAGTGAACATTAGTTGCAGTCATGTGCACTGCTATATGCACACTCTTCCTTAGTCCAAAGTCCTTTGTCCCTGGTCCATCTTGGGGGAGGGTGGCTATGTTCCTCCGTAAAATGGGGCCATGGAGTATGAATGTAGCCGCTCTCTAACAGGAAGTCAGCTTAACCACTTCAATACCAGGCACTTTCGCCCCTTCCCGCCCAGGACAATTTTCAGCTTTCAGCTCTGTCGCACTTTGAATGACAATTGCGCGGTCATGCTACACCGTACCCAAACAAAGTTTTTATCATTTTGTTCCCACAAATAGAGCTTTCTTTTGGTGGTATTTGATCACCTATGCGGTTTTTATTGTCTGCTAAACTAAAAAAGAACAACATTTAAAAAAAAAAAAAAAAGTTTTTCTTCGTTTCGGTTATAAAATTTTGTTTTCTCCTTCACTGACGGGCACTGATGAGGCGGCACTGATGAAGATGCACTGATATGTAGAATTGATAAGCACCACTAGGCAGCACTGATGAGCACTGACAGGCGGCTGTGATGGGCACTGACAGGCAGCACTGATTGGCAGATAGGCGGTACCGATTGGCACTGACAGGTGGCACTGATGGGCAGCACTGATGTTGAGGTACTGACAGGTTTTACTGCTGGGCACTAAGATGGGCACTGATTAGCACTGATATGGGCACTGATTGGCATTTTGATGGGCACTGTGAGCTGTGTTTTTAATGGGGCACTGACTGACAGCTTATGGGCACATTTTAAAAGGTGTTGTGGCACATCTGAGGGGGCTGTGCTGGTTATCAGCACAGACCCCCCCCTGACAGGGAGAGCCGCCGATCGGCTCTCCCTGTCAGCGCGAACCGAGAAATGCCATTTACCGGCACTTCCTAGTTCACGCGATGATCAGCTGTGATTGGTCACAGCTGATCACATGGTAAGAAGCCTCTAACAGAGGCTTCTTATCACAATCGGAGTTGCGGGGTGTCAGACTGACACGCCGCACTCGCGATTGCCATGCTGTGCGCCCCGGCATGTTATCCTGCTGGACGTCATATGACGCCCAGTCAGGATAACAGAACCACTTCCTGGCTGTCATTTTACATATGGCGGGCGGGAAGTAGTTAAAGTAGCATACAAATAGGAATTTGGAGATTTGGAAGAAGCGGTGAGCAATAGGAGTTTTTTTGTAACCAGAGTTTAGTGTCACTTTAATGTTTGGTTGTGATTTGTATGCTCAGGACACCACCTGAACATTCCAGATATCGAAACACCAAATTGATAGCGTGCATTTTAGCACAGGGATATGGAATGTGACCTGAAGACAACACTAGCTTTTTTTTTTCACTTCAGCCCACTTACAAAATATAAACCAACAGGAAATAATTATGGCAAATAATATCAAATCATCTCAGAAAAAAAAAACATTTCATTAAAATTTTTGTTAAAGTGGTTCAAAAGGCTCAAGGTTTTTTACAACAAAAAAAAATCAGGGTGCAGCTCCCCCTTATACTTACAGTGCCTTGAAAAAGTATTCATACCCCTTGAAATTTTCCACATTTTGTCATGTTGCAACCAAAAATGTATTTTATTGGGATTTTATGTGATAGACCAAAACAAAGTGGCACATAATTGTGGAGTGGAAGGTAAATGATAAATGGTTTTCAGAATTTTTTACAAATAAATATGTGAAAGTGTGGGGTGCATTTGTAATCAGTCAATACTTTGTAGAACCACCTTTCACTGCAATTACAGCTGCAAGTCTTTTTGGGTATGTCTCTACCAGCTTTGAATATCTAGAGAGTGACATTTTTGCCCATTCTTCTTTGCAAAATAGCTCAAGCTCTGTCAGATTGGATGAAGAGCGTCTGTGAACAGCAATTTTCAAGTCTTGCCACAGATTCTCAATTGGATTTAGGTCTGGACTTTGACTGGGCCATTCTAACACATGAATATGCTTTGATTTAAACTATTCCATTGTAGCTCTGGCTACAATGTTTAGGATTAGGTGTCCCGCTGAAAGGTGAACCTCCGCTCCAGTCTCAAGTCTTTTGCAGACTCTTATGCCCCGTACACACGATAGGATTTTCAGACGGAAAATGTTTGATAGGAGCTCAATGTCGGAAATTCCGACCGTGTGTAGGCTCCATCGGATATTTTCCATCGGAATTTCCGTCACACAAAATTTGAGAGCTGGTTCCGATCGTGTGTACACAACTCCGACACGCAAAGTTCCACGCATGCTCGGAATCAAGCAGAAGAGCAGCACTGACTACTAAACTTAATTTTTCTCGGCTCGTCGTATGTGTTGTACGTCACCATGTTCTTGACGTTCGAAATTTCTGACCAACTTTGTGTGACCGTGTGTATGCAAGACAAGTTTGAGCCAACATCCGTCGGAAAAAAAACATAGATTTTGTTGTCGGAAAATCCTATCGTCTGTACAGGGTATGAGGTTTTCTTTTAAGATTGCCCTGTATTTGGCTCCATCCACCTTCCCATCAACTCTGACCAGCTTCCCTGTCCCTGCTGAAGAAAAGCATCCCCATAACATGCTGCTGCCACCATTTTAGGCCATAAAGTTCAATTTTGGTCTCCACATGTCTGCTGTCTCCCCCCTCCCCCCGCATGGCTTCCCACAGACTGCAAATGGGACTTCTTATGGCTTTCTTTCAACAATGGCTTTCTTCTTGCCACTCTTTCATAAGGGCCAGATTTGTAAAGTGCATGAATAATAGTTGTCTTGAGGACAGATTCTCCCACCTGAGCTGTGGGTCTCCGCAGCTCCTCCAGAGTTACAATGGGCCTCTTGGCTGCTTCTCTGATTAATGCGCTCCTTGCCCGGCCATGTCTTGGTAGGTCTACAGTTGTGCCATACTCTTTCCATTTTCGGATGATGGATTAATCAGTGCTCCATGAGAGATGGTCAAAGCTTGGGATACAATTTTATAACCTAACCCCGCTTTAAACTTCTCCACAACTTTATCCAAGACCTGTCTGGTGTGTTGCATGGCCTTCATGATGCTGTTTGTTCACCAACATTCTCTAACAAACCTCTGAGGGCTTCACAGAACAGCTGTATTTATACTGACAATAAATTACACATAGGTGGACTCTATTTACGAATTAGGTGACATCTGACGGCAACTGGTTTCACTAGATTTTAGTTAGGGTTATCAGAGTAAATGGGGCTGAATACAAATCCACGCCACACTTTTCAGATATTTGTAAAAAATAATTTGAAAAAACATTTATCATTTTCTTTCCACTTCATGTTGGTCTATCACATAAAATCCCAATAAAATACATTTACGTTTTTTGGTTGTAACACGACAAAATGTGGAAAATTTCACGATTACTTTTTCAAGGCACCTGAGCCAGGTCTCAATCCAGTGCTGTGACTAAGAAAATGGCTCTCTCAGGTCTTGCTCTCCTCATTGGTTCACACAGCAGCTGTAGCCATTGGCTCCTGCTGCTGTCAATCACAGACAGTGATTAGGAGAGAGTGGTGCATGGGGCCAAGCTGCAATCTGTGTGTGAACGGACACAGAGAGCGCAGCTCGGGAACTTGTTCGCTTTTGGGGGGACTCGGCAGGGGGGAGGTGCCAGGACTTCCAGAAGGGGGCCCAAAAGGAAGAGGATCGGGGCTGCTCTGTGCAAAACCATTACATAGAGTAGGCAGGTATAACAGGTTTGTTATTATTTTTAATTATTTCCTTTAGAATAGCTTTAAATAATATATAGATCACTTTATTGCTTGTGTGCCATCATAAGTTCACAATATGAATGCCAAATTTAGATACTGAAATCGGAAGTCCTTGAGTTATAGTTGATGTTCTATCAAATGGACAATGATCAGTATGATGTGCTTAAAGTGGTTGTAAACCCTATTCATGAAATTTGACCTAAGCACATATATATGTAGTGTTTACTTATCTCTCTCCAAAGCTCTAAGTGTCATTTCTCTCTGGTGCTTCATTCCACTGTTATCAACAGAGTCACTTCTGACAAGCTTTCCAACACATGAGATAACAGTAGCTGAAAAGTCAGCGAGCAAGCTTAGCAGGGAGCTTGTTTTTCAGACTACAGCTCTGCATATTCCTTTGTTCCTCTGCCTATGTGTAGGGGGAGGGGGGTATCCTTTTCTTCCAATCAGCTCTCACACAGTGTAAATCCAGACTCCCCACCCACCCCTATGTGCTGCTGAAAGAGGAAGAAAGATTTCTAACATGATCTTAACTTTCCAAAGAGTGTAGAAAGGGGAGGACAGCAGATATACACGTAAAACTTATGTAGGAGGATTTGTTTCATCATTGTGTAACATCTGAGGCTATTCACTACACTGGGTATATGTGAGGGTTTACATCCACTTTAACCCTAACATTCACCATATATATCTGTAATTTTTTTATACAAACCACAAAGCCATAAGTGACTTTGATATCTTTGTTCTAATCTTAAAACTAGAGCCACTCTAGCACTAGTATGGACAACTTGTCTAATTATTTTTGTGCACTGTACACAGTATCAAAAAGATAGCAGGTAGAGTGCTCTCAAACCCATGGTGGTTAGGACCACAATGGTACTTTGTCACCATGCATTTTGGCTTGAGGGAAAATGTGGTCATTAGCAAGGTGCATTGGGGAGCCATTAAAAATATATGGTACTGCAGCGCGCCTGCAAAAGGAATGCATGTTTTGAGCATGTTTCCACAATGCACAAATGTGAACCTAGCCTAAGTCCTGTACTGTAGGGCCCATAAAGGAATGAGATCTGCTATGGCTACATTATTAACCTTGGATACTATTCAGCCATTTGGTTCCAGAACCATAAAAAGATAATCTAATGTGCAAAACTTTAAACTGGCATCATCAATTTGTGCATTAATAAAGTGGAACTCCAGCTTTGTCAAATAAAAAAAAATACAAAATTCGCCCAACATTTTGTAAAATATAAAAAGCCAGCTCCCACTGCAAAACCCACCTTATCTCAATTGTTGCCTCAATAGAAACTATATTCTGTCGCTGAATGAATGGTACCCAACCCACTTCCCGTGGGTCCAGGCTGTCTTGCATCACAATGCCAGCCTGGGCTCAGACTCCAATACAAATTTGCACTATTAGACTGACCACTGTCACTGAAGACCAAAGATGATGACCAGAGGCTGTCAAAATACCAATCAGAAGATACCAGGAAAATATATGGAATTTTCTAAAAAAACTGGTGGAGAAGATTTTTTTTCAACATACTGGATTTCTGCTTTAACAAACACAGTGATTCACAAGAGGAAAAAAGATAGATAGGCTGGAAACAAAGGCAAAAGGTACCAGGTCATACCCTTTAAAGAAAAAAAAGACAAAGTTACAATTTATCCTACCATTCAGTAATAGCCTTCTAGATGCATAACTGATTGATTTAATGCTGACAAATTTTGCTGTAGCAATCTTCTGTAAAATTGGTTTGAGAGTTCCTTGGCTGCATGCAATGAATTTCCCATTTTAAGCCTTAACTGGTTGTACTTCATCCTTTATGCCTCTGGCTGAAATCTTTTGTTTCTTCTACTACTTGCAGTCTTCAGGTACAGAGAGAAGGCCACAAACCAGAAACTTTTCAATTTACTGCTTACATACGTTCATCTGGACCAGATTACCTATGTGCTTTTCCAAATTTGATATTTTAAAGTAATTCGTCACAGAATACATACACTTTTAAAGAATCCTACAGCCACGCTGTATGGAAACAGATGCTTGTTAACGTTACCAAACAATACACATTGTTGAGGAACAGCTTTAAATACATCAAAAGCGCCAAATTATTACACTGAGTAATGTTTGTTTTATAACAATAGGCTGCAGTATTATTGTGGTTAATATATTATATATGGCAAATGACTATCGATTTTTTTCTCTCTCTTTAAACCCCTGTAGTTCAACATTTCATCTTAAAACAGACCTACAGTAAAATTACCTCCCTCCCTTCCCAATATGCTGTTTGGGACCATTTAGTGCAAGTTGTGACAAAATGCGGGGACACCGGTCCTGTGATCTCTGCCAAAGCGGAGAATGGCAGAGATACTATAAATAATAAAAATCCTGCCAGCTACCCTAAACAAGCCCTAAGCTACAATTAGCTTCAGGTGTGATTAAAACAATCCATGTGAAGGTTACTGAAGTGCCTATAGACAGCTGCTATGCATCAATCACAATCCCATAATGTGGGAAAAAACCTGTATAAAAATAGCAAAGAAAATGCAGCGCTGTGCGATAATAGCCTTAATGATAAAAAAAAAGTACTATTACAATAACATCAATACTAAGTATACAAAAAGAGAATATAAAATATGGTGCAACGAAAATTAGTAAATCAAGCAATTTCACAGTGAAAAAAATCCTTCCATTGAATAAAATGTGTCCAAAAAAACAATGTCCTCAGTAATCTTCAAACCCTCAGATATTAAAGTGCATACGTGCAATACTACTCCATAAAGTGACTCTTGTGAAGAAAAATCCTGTTCAATAAGAAGGTGAATTTGCACACGTGCTCCCCCCCGTGTGACTGCGCTCACCTTAAGCAGTGTGACCGCACTACTAAATTTGGTCCACATAAGCTGTTGAACCACTTCTGGGCTCTGAGTTTTCAGCAGGATCCCACGGTTACATCCACAGAGGATATCCTCAATGTTAAAATAAGAAAGATGCTGGCTAGTGTATTATCATTTGTTTGTAAGTTTAATTAGAAAAAATATCAGCGTACTCATATTTTAATGCACCATTAAAATGTGAGTACCCTGAAGTTCTTTTTTCTAATTAAACTTACAAACGATAATACACTATCCAGTCTCTTTCTTATTTTAACATTGAGGATATCCTCTGTGGATGTAACCGTGGGATCCTGCTGAAAACTTCTTAACTCCTTAACTCAGAGCCCAGGAGTGGTTCAACAGCTTATGTGGACAAAACTTAGTAGTGCGGTCACACTGCTTAAGGTGAGCGCAGTCTCATGGGGGGGGGGGGGGGGGGGCGGGGACACGTGTGTAAAGTCACCACCTTATTGCTTTTTCTGCACAAGATTCACTTTATGGAGTAGTATTGCACATATGCACTTTAATGTCTGAGGATTTGAAGATTACTGAGGACATTGTTTTTTTTGGACACATTTTATTCAATGGAAGGATTTTATTACTGTGAACTTGCTTGATTTACTAATTTTCGTTGCACCATATTTTATATTCTCTTTTTGTATACTTAGTATTGATGTTATTGTAATAGTACTTTTTTATCATTAAGGCTATTATTGCACAGCGCTGCATTTTCTTTGCTATTTTTATAATTGCAGAGACACTGCCTGGTCCGCTGTGCCTCCAGGCTTAAATAAGTTAATTGGCTCTGTCTAAATTGGCCCTAGTATGTGTACAGCTGTGGCCAAATGTTTTGAGAATGATGCAAATATTAATTTTCACAAAGTCTGCTGCTTCAGTGTTTTTATATCTTTTTGTCAGATGTTACTATGGTATGCTGAAGTATGATTACAAGCATTTCATAAGTGTCAAAGGCTTTTATTGACAATTACATGAATTTTTTGCAAAGAGTCTATATTTGCAGTGTTGACCCTTCTTTTTTAAGACCTCTGCAATTCGCCCTGGCATGTTGTCAATCAACTTCTGGGCCACATCCTGACTGATGGCAGGAGTTTGTCAGGATTTGTGGGGGATTTTTTGTTCACCCGCCTCTTGAGCATTGACTACAAGTTCTCTGGGATTAAGGTCTGAGGAGTTCCTGGCCATGGACTTAAAATTTCTATATTTTATTCCCCAAGCCACTTAGTTATCACTTTTGCCTTATGGCAAGGTGCTCCAACATGCTGGAAAAGGCATTGCTTGTCACCAAACTGTTCTTGGATGGTTGGGAGAAGTTGCTCTCTTGTACCATTCTTTATTCATGGTTGCGTTCTTAGACAAAATTGTGAGTGAGCCCACTCCCTTGGCTGAGAAGCAAACCCCACACATGGATGGTCTCAGGATGCTTTACTGTTGGCATGACACAGGACTGATGGTAGAGCTCACCTTTTCTTCTCAGGACAAGGTTTTTTCCAGAGGACCCAAACAATGTGAAAGGGGATTTATCAGAGAAAATTACTTTACCCCAGTCCTCAGCAGTCCAATCCCTGTACCTTTTGCAGAATATCAGTCTGTCCCTGATGTTTTTCCTGGAGAGAAGTGGCTTCTTTGCTGCCCTTTTTGACACCAGGTCATCCTGCAGAAGTCTTCTCCTCACTTTGCATGTAGATGCACTCACACCTGCCATTCCTGAGCAAGCTCTGCACTGGTGGTGCCCCATTCCTGCAGCTGAATCAACAACTGTAGGAGACGGTCCTGGTGCTTTCTGGACTTTCTTGGGCATCCCAAAGCCTTCTTCACAAATGCAGTGGAAATGTTATTTATGGGATGAAGTTAATTTTCATGGCAAATAGGGACTTTGCAATGAAATGAAATGAAATTCATTTGGTCACTTCATAACTTTCTAGAGTATATGCAAATTGCCATCATAAAAACTGAGGCAGCAGACTTTGTGAAAATTCATATTTGTGTCTCTCAAAACTTTTGGCCACGACCATGTATAAATGTGAGTTAGGGACCTTCGACTGTAATCTTCTTGAGGGCAGAGACTGATGTGAATTTATAATATACAGTATCTCACAAAAGTACATACACTCCTAGCATTTCTGTAAATATTTCATTATAACTTTTCATGTGACAACACTGAAGAAATGACACTTTGCTACAATGTAAAGTAGTGAGTGTACAGCTTGTATAATAGTGTAAATTTGCTGTCCCCGCAATATAACTCAACCCACAGCCATTAATGTCTAAACCGCTGGCAACAAAAGTGAGTACACCCCTAAGTGAAAATGTCCAAATTGGGCCCAAAGTGTCAATATTTTGTGTGGCCACCATTATTTTTCCAGCACTGCCTTAAACCTCTTGGGCATGGAGTTCACCAGAGCTTCACAGGTTGCCTTTGGAGTCCTCTTCCACTCCTCCATGATGACATCACAGTGCTATTTATGGGGCTCCCCTACTAGTATAGGTGTGTCCCCATGGGGGGATTTTGCTTCCTGTCCCCTAGCGGTCACTGGATTTGGGCTCTTTTCCTTGCTGGAAAAGTGATCATTTCATTGTTTATAATTGTTTTTGTTTTATTTGTTTGGTTATTATGATATACTCTTTTGATGTTTTTCTGACATAGTCATTAGATATAAAATCTCCTAAGGAAGAAGCGCAGTTATGCTTGTAACATGTAGAGCGAACTTCCTGTGTGACCTCTTACTGTGACTCAACCACTCAACGCACTTTATCTCCATTGGATGCTGCTGCTACTGGTTATTTTTTCCTTTTGCACCAATTTAGATCAATATATATATATATCTTGGAGGTGTTACTTGAGTCTTTGGGGTTAACAATATTATGTTTTTCTTTTAATGTGTTTGTAATACTATGTTTTTTTTTTTTAACTATATCCAATAAAAAAACGTTAATTATTTTTACTTACGCGTGTGCCTACAAAATCCATTTCTTCATTTCCTATAGTTTTTCTTCTCGACATCACGTAGCTGGTGGATGTTAGAGAGCTTGCGCTCCTCCACCTTACGTTTGAGGATGCCCCACAGATCCACAATAGGGTTTAGGTCTGGACAAATGCTTGGCCAGTCCATCCCCTTTACCCTCAGCTTCTTTAGCAAGGCAGTGGTAGTCTTGGAGGTGTGTTGGGGGTTATGTTGGAATACTGCCCTGTGGGCCCAGTCTTCGAAGGGAGGGGATCATGCTCTGCTTCAGTATGTCACAGTACATGTTGGCATTCATGGTTCCCTCAATGAACTGTAGCTCCCCAGTGTCGGCAGCACTCATGCAGCCCCAGTCCATGACACTCCCACCACCATGCTTGACTGTAGGCAAGACACACTTGTCTTTGTACTGCTCACCGCCACACAAGAATGACACCATCTGAACCAAATACGTTTATCTTGGTCAGATCAGATCACAGGACATTGTTCCAGTAATCCATGTATTTAGTCAGCTTGTCTTCAGTAAACTGTGGGCTTTCTTGTGCATCATCTTTAGAAGAGGCTTCCTTCTGGAATGACAGCCATGCAGACCAATTTGCAGTGTAGTGTGCAGCGTATGGTCTGAGCACTGACAGGCTGACCCCCCAACCCTTCAACCTCTGCAGCAATGCTGACAGCACTCATATGTCTATTTCCCAAAGAAAGTCTCTGCATATGACGCTGAGCACGCACACTCAACTTCTTTGGTCGACCAAGGCGAGGCCTGTTCTGAGTGGAACCTTTCTTGTTAAACCGCTGTATGGTCTTGGCCACCATGCTGCAGCTCAGTTTAAAGATCTTGGCAATCTTCTTATAGCCTATGCCATCTTTATGTAGAACAACAATTATTTTTTACAGATCCACCATGAGGTGCCATGTTGAGCCTCCAGTGACCAGTATGAGGGAGGGAGAGCGATAACACCAAATTTAACACACCTGCTCCCCATTCACACCTGAGACCCTGTAATACTAATGAGTCACATGACACCGGGGAAGGAAAATGGGCCCAATTTGGACATTTTAACTTAGGGGTGTACTCACTTTAGACATTAATGGTTGTGTGTTGAGTTATTTTGTAGGGAACAGGAAATTTACACTGTTATACAAGCTGTACACTCACTACTTTACATTGTAGCAAAGTGTCATTTCTTCAGGGTGGAACAAGAAAAGATATAATAAAATATTTACAAAAATGTGAGGGGTGTACTCACTTTTGTGAGTTACTGTATATGTAAGGCCTGTGTAAATTGGTGGCGCAATATAAGTACCTGTAATAAACTATAAATACAATGTATGATGACAATGGTTCATAAAATTCATCTAATCTAAAATGTCAGGTTGCATTTTTTTTTTAGGTTTTCTTATTTTCATGCTATACAAGTTACATTCTATGGCCAGAAGGCTTTTATGTGTTCAAAAATAAAAAGGGGAACTTAAAGGGTTAGTTCACCTTTTCAGAAAACAGAGTGGATCAGTCATGCTCTGTGCTGGAGCTGACCAATCAGAATCATTCTGATCTGAGCCCAGAAGTGCTGCAGACAGAAGCAGGAGAAGAGTGGAGATTTCAAATCTCCAAACTGCTGCACTGGCTGCGAGGGTGTGGGTATTGACAGCTCATCAGCCATTGAGGTAAGTACAGAGCGGGGGGGTTAGGGTGGTTAGTGCACCTTTTGATTTTTTTTTATCCAAAAAGGTGACCTTACACTTCAAATCTGGCTTTAATATTTCTACTTATAGAAGAAGTTCCAAGAGTAATAGTCATTGTTTTTGGGAATTAGGGATTGGCCTGCCAATTGTAAATAAGGTCCAGCTAACTGCACCTATACCTTAACAAAGTATCCTTTCCTGTTGCAGTCCATTTGGCCCAGATCACCTGACTGACCCTGGGGAAATTGTGGACTGCGGGTTTCTTTAGTGAATAAATATTGAAAGGAAAAGTGATCTTGCAAAAAACCTAACCATTAACATTTTATAGGAAGAGCAAGGATTTTCTAAACATATAAGTCAATTTCATAATATTTCATGTATTTTGTGAGCGCCTTTCACATATGTGCTTAGTGTTCAATTTCCAAAAATTTACCTTGTCAAGTAAGCGACCTCCTGTTTTCACCATGCAGCAAGCTTGGCACGGGACCTGTAAGCTGGAGGAGATCACTGTAGTAGCAGTGCTACTACAGTCATTTCTAGCATCTAAGGGGATTCCACAGGTATGGCACATACATACTAACATCAGTCCAAGCTGGCCCAATGTACCTTTAAAAATAGCCATACCCAGAATTAATCTTTAAGCTTCACTTCATTTTGCACTTAACTTCCATGTTATTAACCACCCTAAGCTCCAGGCAGTAAAACAAGATTGATAAAATATTCCAGGTTTACATGTTCAATTGTTCTTTAAATACATTAGGATCATATTTATATTGCGATGGTGATGGCAGAAATATATATAGAAGGTTATTGTGTTTACGCACCTCTGAGATATGGCTCCCCATGCTCCATGCTTATTGGTCAGGATGTTGAGGATTTTTTGTTTTAGTTGATTGGCTGTCACATGATCCCTATGCTTGGCTGCACTGATGAGATGATCACACATCTTTTCTTCCTCTCTTCTGTCTGCAGCATACTGAGCACACTGTGACTAAAGGAATACAATACAATTTGTTAAAATCAACCTTATTTTTGTTGAAAGTTACTAAAAAAGTAAGCACTGTATACAAATACGTAAAATGACACAGAAGACAAAGCAGCTCCCACGCTTGCTGGATCTTATTTTGGTGAGAAATTTATAATAAATGACCTACCTTTAAAATATATTATATACTTTAGCATATAAAAATACCTTTTATTCCCAGTTGACAGTTAAAAAAAATTCCTACTTTGGAAAAATAAAAAATGATAAAACGAGTGAATTAATTCTTCAAATGTATCTTTACTGGAAAGCAAATAAGCAATTAGCACAATAGCATGGCTCTATAATGAGGCTAATATTTCATTCTTTAATTGGAGTGCAAGATTACATTATCATGCTTCACTCTGAATGATGGTTTCATGAATATTAACACAAAAGTGGATGCAATGATTTGGAGAAATACTCAGATTTCAAAAATGTCCCAGGCTCTTTATACAAGGGCAGCATGTATAAAGAGACTGTACTGCCGGAACTAAAGTAGGGTAGTTCACATTTTAAGGATGTATGATTTTAGTGTATTTTTTAATTTAAAAAAAAAAAACACACCATTAACTTAACATTTCCAAGCAATGCTGAAAATATAAACAATGACTTTTTGGCAGGAGAAATACAACATCATTGTGTACAGTTGCCCTATAAGTTGTCAATGAGTGTTTCCCACTAGGTCTTATACTTATCTTAAGCCCCAAATTCAGCAACCTTTACTATGCAATCGTGCTTGGTATCGCACAACCTTTCTTATGAAAATGGCTGTTTAGCACAGCCCATGCACGCAGTTGCCTCATTCATTCCAATGGGAATGCTGTACTCATTTCGGCCTCAAGCAATTGCTCAGACCATGGCTTTCCCACATCAGTCATTTGGGGCACAGGGCACATGCTTAATACAAACCAGTAATTTTTAGAGGAAAGGCTGTGCTATTCTAAGAGGGGGCCCGCACAGTAAAGATTACTGTATTGAGACTGAAATTCAGTATAAGACCTATTGAGTAGCACTCAGTGTGGTGGGGCAACCTATTAAAGTTCAAGTGCAAAAGTTAAATAGCCTTAGATACAAGATCCACTTCTTCAACAGTGGTCCACTCCTTGACGTAACATTCTAGCAATTCATCTATAGGATTAAAAAATAAACAAATTCAAGTAAAAACCTATAATTACACTTAGAACCTAGGCAATGTCGTGATCCTTCTGTTGTGATCCTGTGAACACTGCAGAACCCAGGTTTTGTGAGAATTTTTTTCTCGGAAGATCTGGAATACTCATTAAGGTCACACATTCTTGCGTGGAAGCCAGGTGTAAAGTATGTTGTTAACTTTTCTCGATGGATGCTTTTTTTCTCTACAGGTAGAATGCAAGGATTTTACAGAGAAGTGCAACTACTGAATAGGCTTTAAAACATTTAGCTGGAGTTTTGCTTTAAGTGATTTTTTTTTTTTACATACATCAGTTGCAGCTGTCCGATTTTTATTTAATGAAAAATTAGTTTGAATCATTCATGTTTAACAATGACAGTTTTCTATATTCCATCATAAATAACATGCCTTGAACAATATCAGAAGAATTATTTGAGATAAAAGATTTTAGAACAGCAAAACCAGGATACACAACATCCTGGTATAGCTAGGTAATCCCCTAATATTTTAGGGCATTTTTGGAAACAAATCATATCTTCTTCTGCAGCTCAAATAATATCACATTTAAAAAATATAAAGAAAACATACGTTAAAGTGGATGTAAACCCGATTCATGAAATTTGAGCTGGGCACATATATCTGAAGTGTTTTCTTATCTCTCTTCTAAGGCCTAAGTTCCAAGGCTTTCTCCTGCTCCGTTCATCTGTTATCAGCATGATAACTTCTGACAAGTTCTCCCACAACTGTGATAAAACCAGCCTAAATTTTGTGTCAGGGTGGGTGCTATAAATAGATGAGCAGAGAGCTGGTCTATTCACAGCACAGCTCTGCAAGTCTCTGCCTATGTGGAGGGCAGTGTGTGCCTTTCCTTCAATCAGTTGTCTCACAGTGTATGGCAAGAATCCACACCCACAGGTGAATCAGGAAGAGAAAATTCAAACAGGACGTGCACTTTCTAAACAGTATATAAAGCTGAAGACAGCAGATATACATGTAAAACTTATGTAGGAGGATTTGTTTCACCTCTGTGCATCATCTGAGGCTGTTCCCTTCACTAGGTATATGTGAGGGTTTTCATGTACACTGCTGCTGGTAAACAGACATTCAGAGGATGTTGGATGTTTTTTTCAGCTGCCCCTGAACTCATCCAATGTTATCTTATGTGTACATGTACACAGGTTTGTTTAATGTCGTTTTTAGGCAGTTGAGTTTAGAGGCCTTTTTGGAAAGCACAAGAATGAGTTCAGACGCTGAGTTTAGAGGCTTTTTTAAACGACAAATGCTTCTAAACGTGGCTAAACAGGGTAACTGAATGCGGTTTCGTTTACAGGCGTTTTTCACTTTTGGCTATTTTGAAAAAAAATACAATTTTTTTTTCAAACGTTTCTAAAACGCAAACGCGGATAAACGCTGCATGTAAACGCGGCAAAACAGCCGTTTTAAACATGGGTTACTATCTGTCAAGTTAAATCGTTCAGGAGAGGTTGTAAAAAACATCCTGTGTACATTAAGCCTAATGGGGTGTACACACGGGCGGACTTTTCAACCGGACTGGTCCGACAGACTTTCCAGCGGACTTTCGACGGACTTTCCTACACACGATCACACCAACGTCCGATGGATTCGTACGTGATGACGTACACCAGACTAAGATAAGGAAGTTGATAGCCAGTAGCTAATAGCTGCCCTAGGGTCGGTTTTTGTCCGTCGTACTAGCATACAGACGAGCAGATTTCTGCTCGTCTGTATTGAAAACTTTTGTTTAATATGTGTGACTGCACTGAAGTTCAAAAATTACACATACATCAAGAATGTAATAAAAAAAAAAAATATTAAAAACTAAAAAATATAATGAATTATGGACATTGAAGAAGCATGTTTGATATGAAGTTTTTTGCACATATGTAATTATTATTGCAAAAAATTTTAGTTTTATTTATATTTGCACTTTACACATTGTTGTATTTGTAATTTTTGAGCTTTAGCGCAGTCAAACATATTGAGTGGTAGTTTCAACAATTTTAGTGACCGCAGCCGCATTTTATGAAGAGTGGTGGTTTTCAAAATATTTTTTTTTCACGTGGCATTGACTTTACTTTGTATAACATTCTTGAAAACTTTACTGAGGTTTTAACTTGTCACAAACACAATATAGGTGTGTGAGCAGCAGTGCATGGTGGTTTTTCACATACCCACACCTAGAACAGTTTTTATTATTATTGAACAGGACTTCTATAGCAGTTTACGCAGCACTTTAAAAATGTCACTATGAATCCGAGAAACTGTCCCAACTTTACATCCAACACAATATTCTGCAATATGTTTGTTCCTAGCAAATATGTGGATCAAAATTTCAGTTAATGTTTACAAATTCAATACATAATCTTTAAAAATTGCCCAGGTTAATTTTTTTTTTCCCTCCAAAAGAGCGAACTAGAGCTTACCGAAACACTAGGTGCAAAAACATAAATATAAGCAAAAAACCCAATATCAGCTCTTTAATGAAAAAAAAAAAAAAAACTCGTAATCTAATGTCTCTCGATCTGATCTTTTCTATTAAGTCAACGAGCACAAGGACCAGTACATCAAACTGCAGGCTTAAGAGAACTGTCTGGAAGAGATAAGAAGCTCATCAAGTCTCAGGATGCTTGTGCTCTGCAGCTGGAGGGCACCTTTATAGAACTCTGACACAGTTCTATATTTAATTTTGTCTATTCAATCCAATCTACTTCATGTCAACCTCAGTCACAATGCTCAAGCTACACATAGAGGGACACACATGGTCACAGTTATTAAGTGTACACTTCAGTGAAAACTCAAAATTAATCCTTGAAATGCAAATACACAACATAGCCGACCTGTTCAGGGATTCACTTTTTCATTGAGGAATGACTATAGATCATCCGTTCTCTCCAATGTCTTATACTGTAGGTAATCTGGTGATTTGGCAACCCTTTCATTTACTTTTTATATCGAGGAATTAATATTATGTTTTTTTATTTCTTCTCTTGTTTCGTGACAGGGCAAACAGAGAAAACCCTCAGATAAAGTGGTCAAGAAAGTAGACAGTAAACTGAAGGCAGTATTAAACACCAAAGCAAACATTTTTTTATATTGCATTTTACCAATTCTTAGATGTGATGGCTGTATTGGTTTCCTTTTTTTAGGCTTTCTTTCTTCTATTTTCATGGTGATCCTGCCAGCAAGTCTGTTTTTCAACAGCACAAGCTTCCCAGAAGAATGTATCAGTTTATATGGATGAGAAAAAACACTTAACACTGGCAGGGGTGATTAACCACTTCCGGACCACCGCACGCCCATATACATCCCAAGTTTAAAGAGGAATATCTTTGTTATGGCAGCAGCTAGCTGCCATAACCCCAGTATCTTCTTTTTCGGCTGGCGGTCCGGTTTCTGATAATAGTGGTCTTTGTGGCGGATTCGCCACTAGATTACTTTTATCGGCGGCAGGAGAGGGGCCTCCCTTCGCCAGTGCCCTCCCACCACTTACCGGAGCCATCGGCAGCGGCGAAGGCAATCAAATGTTGTTCCATGCTGGGTATGGAGGCGAGTGAGGGGAAGATGGCCACCCATCTCCATACCATTGCAGGGCAGAAGCGACGTCAAAACGTCACTTCTGCCCATAGCTCGTAAAGGGACAATTGTTTTTTTTTTGTTAAATGACAACATTTTTATAAATTTTTTTTATTGCATTTTAGTGTAAATATGAGATCTGAGGTCTTTTTGACCCCAGATCTCATATTTAAGAGGTCCTGTCATGCTTTTTTTCTATTACAAAGGATGTTTACATTCCTTGTAATAGGAATAAAAGTGACACATTTTTTTTAAAGTAAATAAAAAATAAAAGGTAAAATAAATAATAAAAAATTTTTTTTTAAACGCGCCCCGTCCCGATGAGTTTGCGTGCAGAAGCGAACTCATAAGTGAGTAGCGGCCACATATGAAAACGGTGTTCAAAATACACATGTGAGGTATTGCCATGATTGGTAGAGCGAGAGCAATAATTCTAGCCCTAGACCTCATCTGTAATTAAAAACATGCAACCTGTAGAATTTTTTTAAACGTCGCCTATGGAGATTTTTAAGGATCAAAGTTTGTCGCCATTCCATGAGCGGGCGCAATTTTGAAGCGTGACATGTTGGGTATCAATTTACTCGGCATAACATTATCTTTCACAATATAAAAAAAAATGGTCTAACTTTACTGTTGTCTTATTTTTTAATTCAAAAAAGTGTATTTTTTCCAAAAAAAGTGCGCTTGTAAGACCGCTGCGCAAATACGGTGGGACAGAAAGTATTGCAACGACCGCCATTTTATTCTCTAGGGTATTAGAAAAAAAATGTATAACGTTTGGGGTTTCTAAATAATTTTCAGTAAAAAAAAAAACTGTTTTTAACTTGTAAACAACAAATGGCAAAAAGAGTCTCAGTCCTTAAGTGGTTAAGATGATCAACTTATTTATTCATGTAAAATCTTTATCTCAAAAGGAAAGAAAAACAGTTTGCTGTAACTGCTTCTAAAGTGTGAGCTAGAGTTTGGCTTCAAATTGGTAGTGTATATAAATCTGCTAATACATTTAACATTTCTCTCCCCCCTCCCCCCGACTAATAATGCAGTTGTCTGTCGGGAGGTGTGTTACTGGCCAGATCACCAGACAAAGACAGAAAAAAGCCAAAATAAAGAAAACTAATGCTGCTAAAATATCTGATTGGTAAGTTGCAATATAATACATTTTGGTTTTGGGTTTAATACCACTTGACGGTCTCTCTTTGTGAAAACATACTTACTGGTTGGTCTGTATTATCCAAGTGACTGTCGTTGACATACAGTGCCTTGAAAAAGTATTCATACCCCTTGAAATTTTCCACATTTTGTCATGTTACAATCAAAAACATAAATGTATTTTATTAGGGTTTTATGTGATAGAACATAAAGTGGCACATAATTGTGAAGTAAAAGGAAAATGATAAATGGTTTTCACACTTTTTTTTACAAATAAATATCTGAAAAGTGTGGGGTGCATTTGTATTCAGCCCCCTTTACTCTGATACCCCTTGCCTTGAGAAGTTACCAAATTAGTAAATAGAGTCCACCTATGTGTAATTTAATCTCAGTATAGATACAGCTGTTCTGTGAAGACCTCAGAGGTTTATTGGAGAACCTTAGTGAACAAACAGCATAATGAATGCCAAGGAAAACTCCAGACAGGTCAGGGATACAGTTGTTGAGAAGTTTAAAGCAGGGTTAGGTTATAAAAAAATAGACCAGACCAGACCTAAATCCAATTGAGAATCTGTGGCAAGACTTGAAAATTGCTGTTCACAGACGCTCTTCATCCAATCTGACAGAGCTTGAGCTATTTTGCAAAGAAGAATGGGCAAAAAAGTCACTCTCTAGATGTGCAAAGCTAGTAGAGACATCCCCAAAAAGACTTGCAGCTGTGATTGCAGTGAAAGGTGGTTCTACAAATTATTTGTTCAGGGAGGCTGAATACAAACCCACCACACAGTTTTTAGATATTTGTAAAAAAACTTGAAAACCATTTATCACTTGCCATTTATGTGCCACTTTATGTTGGTCAATCACATAATATCCTAATAAAATACATTTACGTTTTTGGTTGTAACATGACAAAATATGGAAAATTTCAAGGGGTGTGAATACTTTATCAAGGCACTGTAAATATGTGGTTGACACAGCTAACCTGAAAGTCTGTTCAGTTGAGGCCTGTGTGTTTGAAATTCAGTAAACAGAACCTGGTATTATAATAATGATCCTTTACATGGGATGGAGGAGGCATAGTATATGCTCTCACAGATTCCAAATTGTGGAACCCTTTCTTGGTTAGACATGTTTTTAGCAAAAGTAAGGACTTATAATGTCACACGTCTAATAAAAAGAATGCAAGCATAAAAAAGAATCATTGTAAAGACCATCATGTCATGTGAATGAAATAGCTTTAAGGGACTTAGATTTTGCTAATGAGAGGAGAAGAGGCCATAACTGTTTTTTAAAAGGTGCACGGTCCAGACACCATCTACAGTATATGCTTTTTTTCACTACTTAGTGAGTCATTGACCAAGAATAGTATGCAGTCAGTGATGTCAGATGGCCAGACTCTCATACTTATTTGCAGGTTTGTGACTTGCCAAATTTTTGAACAAGTACAAAGAGAACAGTCCCAGAGCTTGAACTTTTTAAAACAAGTCCTTCAAATTTCTATATTCACAGCTTGCTTGTAAAGGGTAGGCATGCAATTGTAATTTTCTTAAACAGTACTGTATCTGAATCCTAGGTCTAGAACACTCTACAGAAAGCTAAAACTGGCCCAAAAGATAACAGAACATTTTTTGAATTTGTCCCTTCGGAAATTTTCATTTAGAAAGTTTGAATGAGATGTTGAAAATTGTGTACTCACTATACAAAAATCGAACGATTGCTCCTCATACAGAATTTTTCTTCCCATTTTCTTACAGTGTACACCTAGCTTTATCCAGATCGCCACCATAAGAAAGATAACGGCAGAGTAATGTTTTCCAAATTTTGAGAGTTTCTCTTTTCCCATTCCTTAGATTCCCTTTTTCCCATTACGGAATGAAAATCTTGCCTATCAGCTTAAACCTCTAGATCCACCTTCCACTGAAGAGAAAACATTTTAACTTCTCATGATTCACTGACCACAGACCAGATGGTTTACCAGCACTTGTGAACTGCTGGTTGCCAGAATAAAAATGGTCCTTTCAATAAAGCTGCTACCCTCACCACAATCTTTGAAGACGGGGAAGAGTGATGTAAGGTGAAAAAGGTATGCTGCAAACTAAAGATGCCAGATGCTCCCCTGAACGCAAATAGCAATGCAAAGGAATAACAAACAATTTACAAAGACAATAGTGTGTAATTAGTAGTCCTGAGAACTGATCTCCCCCCCCCCCCCCCCCATTAACACATTTTTCAAAAATATATTCAGGCTTACCTAAATGGACTTCAAACCTGCAGCAATTTTCAATCAATCATGTACTTGCAGAACTTGCACAACGCCATCTACAAAAAAAATACCTCCTCTCGCACTGAAGGCTATTCTACCATGTCATCACATGCCAAGCCAGCAGAAATTCAGCAGGTATTCCTGTGGCATGCTTCCAGCCTATGAAATGCAATGCCCAAGGCTGGCATTAAAAGAAAAGGACCAGTGGAGGAACAGAGGCAGCTCCAGCCATCCCAGAGAGCCACCTAACCTGTCTATGTTTAATCGTTCGAGAGCAAGACAAAACTAGCAAACCAAAGTGGGAACTCTAAGCCAGTTCTTCTCCTAAAGCCTATCCCTATTGAAAGTGTGTAGAAGCAAGCAATGTTTTTTGAAGATGTCACAGATAAAAATAAAAAACTGTCTTCTATCATTTGGAGCTGAGAAAATGATACAGTGAAGTACAGTTGCAATAAGACAAAATAAAGGTAAAAAGGTAATGCTTTTTGGCCACGTTGCTTTCCTCAGTAAAAACTCATCACCTTTTAGCAATCAGAATTGTCCGAAAACCATAGTGGAATTAAAGCTGCAGGAAATGTTCTGGAAAAGCATATCGTCCAAAAGTGGCTTCTATCCTATCCACAACTGTAATAGTAGTCCAAGCCACGAGGAGCTTCAAGTTGTTTCCTGCTGTCAAATTAGCAAATATCACTGTATTAGCAATTTTCTTAAAGTGTTACTAAACCCAGAACAGTAAAATCAGTCTGTATATGCAGTAAAGCATGCTTGTTATGCCCACTGTGGAACCTAAGGGGTTAATCATGTGTATGGTGTAGAAAGGCTGTGTAATCCTGTCTTCTCTGATCCTCCCCTTCTTCCACAGTTCCCAATCCATCTGCTGATAGTACAGAGCCTTGGGGGGCACTCTGCACATGCCTGGTTTGGTGTGTATTGCAAGAAAGTATTTTTGTTTTTGTTTTTTTAAAGGGTGCGTGTGAGCAGCACAAGGCCAATCAGCACATTCCAGAGAGAGTGTCAGAAGTCATGCATCCCTATAGGACAGTGAGAGGAGAATGAAAACTCCTCCTAGAAGCTTTAACCAGTGCTCGGCCAGACACCGATAGAAGTCACAAGACCGCTATATACTGCTGATGAGAAAAGGTATTTAGCAGTTATTTATTAAAATAATTGCATTTCTATGTTCTGTGTACTGTAGACCAGACACCGTGAATGCAGGGCCCTGGGTTTAGTAACACTTTAACAAACTTCTTATATGCAATATCAGAGCATATAATGAGCAACAAAATAAATCAGTCTAGTATATCATTTGTAAACACTCTCTGATCTAAATAATTCCTATATACAATCCTGACATTTTTACAGAACAACTTCTGCATCTCCATAAAAAAAATATATCATAAAACGTCCAACAGTGGTAACACTACTCATTATATAAAAACAAATTTAAAAGTAAATCTAAGTAACATTTGTTCAAACTTCTATTATTCTTAAAACAAACATCCAATGGTCAATCTGGAAAAGGTAAGCTGCTCTGACAATGCCAAGAAGATTTAAGGAGGCTGTAAAGCGTTTTATAATAAATCTGTTGGGTTCTGCATTATAACAGCACAGTATAACCAGTCCTTTTTATTGAAGGGATCGCTCCAAGCTGCAAATATGTTCATATATTTCAGACAAGGAAGTAAATAATAAACTAGTTCCTTGTGTTTGACATTAACCAAACCTTTTTAAAATGGCCTGAGCTGAATTAAATGCATGTTCTTCTAGCTAAAATACGAATAAAAAAAGAAAAAAGGCCCCTGTGTATGAAGTTACAAGGGACGCGATGACGGATTGAAAACAGAAAGTCAGGACTCCATCAACAAAGCTGCTTACCTCAAACTCAGCATGTTTGTGTACATCCTCTGCTCGCTGTCTGTTCAAGATGAACTCTGCTTCATTAGCAACCCGTACTATGTGATCCTTCATGGCATGGCACAACAGTCTTTAAGAAAACATATGAGAGTGATGTAACAGCTTATAAAATCCAATGTGTTTGAAATATAAGTGTGTCTTTCTTTTGCCCAAATTTGGTGCAATTTTAACCTGTAAATGTCTTTTTTTTCTACACATGGCTGAATTTCTATACTATAAAAATGAATTTGTTGACACTCTAGCTCACCTAAAATAGTTAATTGCAGATGCATAACAAACATAATATATACAATCGGCTGCATAACAGTTCAAAATTTTAACTGTTTAAACGATAGAGTGTACTAGTCTACAAAGTTTAATTGTATAAAGAACAAAACATCTAAGGAATACGAGCACATTCGAATAAAATACATTTTTTTGGTAATAATTGTCTGCAAAATGCAATTTTTAAAGAATTAATTTTTTAATTAAAGATTTTTAAGTCAACTATATTTTCTTTCCTGCTTATAATGAATCAGAGTACTTATGCTTGCTAGTATTGTAATACTCCATTAAAAAAAAAAAGCTAATTGGATCAGAGGAGATTAATTTCAGCAGTCTAATATTCCCACACTCCATTTGCTTTCAATGAGTTAGATTTGTAAATGCTTGGAACACCTTTTGTCTGTAAAATCAGGTCTTGAATTTGGAATCCAATGATCATATTACAGACATTATATGCAATTTTACATCTCATTAACCTTGCTTTGTTTTAATTATAGCGATCCTTTTGTTGTAATATTTGGAACTACCTAGTTTATAATTTCAGGCTGTCCTTGGGAACACTTTAATTTAACCACCCATTTATCAACTGTTTATGTCCCGTTAATTGTTGACAACTGCACAATTACATACCCCGGCTATGATTGATGAACTGCATTCACAGGAGCAGTAGCCAAGTAGAATAAATATTTATAACAATTTATGCTCTTCAGATTACTATCACAATTACCAGAAGGCTTTTGTGAATCATACTAGTGAGCATGCCTTTAGGCCTTACACTTCAAAATGCTCTCACTCTCTAATTCCACTGTTTATTTGTGCCATCAAATAGAAGACAAAGCATTGGACACAGTGGGGCTGCTTTAGAGAAACTAGAGGAAACCTCAGCCCGTCAGATTTTGACTTTTACTTCTAGCATGTTTTAGAGGAATGACAAGTCATCCCTCTTTCTTAAACTTCCTGAGAAAAAATAATGACTATATTACATGCTTCTTTCAGGTACAGTGTCCTCGCCAATTCTGAACAAATACACATAAAATACCTCAGCCTTGTTTTACGTATTACTTTTTTTTCAGATTCTCAGATTAAAATAAACAAAAAAAGGGGGCTGTATGTATAAATTAAGTCAAAAGAAAGGATCACAGTAAAGCATCTAAAAACTAAAGCCTCGTGCACACGCTTAGATTTTCAGAGGACCGAACGTCCGTTTTTTGTGGCATGCTAGTCTCATGTTGAAAGTGAAGAGGTTACTCACAATATGAAAATTTTCGTACGACAGAATACAACATCAGAAGTGATGAAATGTGTTGAATAGTTTTGAATGTATTCTTTCGCTTCGTACGTTTTTTTCGTACGAAAACCGTACTAAATGAAAGGAAAATCAGACATGGAGTTCACATCCGACAAAAATTTTATAGTCCAGGTTTTGTCTGACGAAAAAGCGAAATTGGCTGTCAAAAGAACCGTACTAACGATCCGAAAATCGGATGTCAGTCCATTCGATGTACGTATTGTTTGTACGGGCTTTAAGAAATCAGAATCCCAACATGCAATCTCTGAATTTTCTCTAGCCCAAACTTTTTCTTTTAAATTTGAGAAAGAAGATAGATCCCTCAACTGCAGGTACAAAGCAAGGGTAAACTTCCCCCTCTCAGGGGTCTAACTAGAGGTTACACTTCTCCTTACTATGCATTTAAAGTGAAGCTCCACCCAAAAGGGGAGGCTTCACTTGTCTGCCTCCCCCCTCTGCTGCCACCTTTGGCACCTTTGGGGGGGAACCTGGTTTTGACAGGTACCCGTTCCCACTTCCGGCTCAGTTTGCCATGGCGAATTTAACTTGGATTTACCCTCTATTCCAACGCTGCTGGCCCTTTCACAAAGCGCTTTGTGCATGCACAGTAGAGAACTGGCTGTGAAGCTGCCAGGCTTCCCTTAGTCAAGATGGTGTCGGCAGCACTCGATAGCCGATTGAAAAATCGTCTCAGAAGGGGACAGCGCTGGATCTCTGGACAGGTAAGTGCTCTATTATTAAAATTCAGCAGTTACAGTATTTGTAGCTGCTGACTTTTATTTATTCTTTTCTGAAGGAGCCTGTAGCTGCTCTTTAAAGATATCTCAGTTATGTGTTTCCACTAGGCCCCAAGACTCTCCTATGAATTAAGTACATCGTGGGAATAAAACCTGACAACAGTAACAAGTTTCAGAAGAATTGAGTACTGTATGGCAGAGCTGAACTGTACTGTTTACACATGTAGATATTTAACAAGACAGCATGCCCCTTATAGAAAAACATAATTGTTCCAAAGATTTCTAAAGTACTTACAATTTGCACAATAAATGCAGCTAAGCACTAAATCATGCATTAAACAACCAAACCTTCTGGAATAGTGGAGGTGTATGTCAAATTAATGATACTGGGAATTTATTTGTGCCTAAAATTGTTCAGTTGACCCAATACTGAGCTCATGAATACTCATGGAATGAGTGAGTAGCACCTTGGACAGCACCAAGTCTTTCAACTTCATGCACTCCTGATTACACTGATATATGAGTGTGGCAAGTAGAGCTGTGCTGACCAAAGCAGATGGAACAGCAGATGGATCTGCAGATTGGTTTCCCCAGATTCCCAGTGTGAAACAACCCTACAGGGCTAAAATGGTGCTGATGTAGAAACCTTCTATGGCTTGGTATACAATGTGTACAGTTCTAGTGTGGATACCAAGGAACAAAAACTGAAAACATGCTGCTAGCAATGTTAGAGAATGTTTTAAATAGGCAGGAAAACAAAACAAATCTAGACGTTTTCTGTTTAAGAACAAGATGGAAAAGAGACTTGCCTTCCTTCATTGATGAGTTCAATAAATGCCAATCCTGCGTTCTTCTGAATCGAGTTTTGCCATTCCTACGGATAAATGGAATATTCATTACTTTTTTTCATATATTCCATTTTATTCTAAACAGTACTCATATAACAAAAAAAAATAGATTTGGAAATGTAAACTTATTATTTTTAGATATTCTAACTAAGTGACCACCATTGCAAAAAAATATTGCATTCTTCTAGCTGTATGCGGTTAACATTTTTAACAATAGTATTTTGTATATGAATTATTTCCTTATTTCACATATTATTTCATAATTTTCTCTACATTTATATGGAAAAAATTACCAGTAAAGTGGAAGAGACAGGGGTCGGAACGTTGATGAAAAATAATTCACACGTTTGAAAACCTTTTTTTTTCTAATTGTTACTGCGAATACTGGAACTGTTTTAAGTAGTTGTAAAGTCAGGAGCCTTCTGTGTGCAGCAGCTCCCCCCAGCCTCTTAACACTTACCTGAGCCCCATCTCTGTCCAGCAATGTCCAAGAGTGTCTCAGCCCTCCGATACTCTCCCTCCTGATTGGCTGAGACACAGCAACAGCGCCACTGGTTCCTGATGCTGTCAATGTCAGTCGGCCAATGAGGAGAGAGAGAGGGGGTGGGGCCGGGCCACAGCTCCATGGCTGAATGGACACAGGGAGCTGTGACTTGGCTCGGGTGCCCCCATAGCAAGCTGCTTTCTGTGGGGGCACTCAACAGGAGGGAGGGGCGAGGAGCACAGAAGAGAGACCTGAGAATAGGAGAATTGGGACTGCACTGTGCAAATCCACTGTACAGAGCATGTAAGAATAACATGCTTGTTATTATTATTGAAAAAAAAAATGAGACTTAACAATCATTTTAAGCACCTCTGAAAGTGGCCTAACCCTGTTACTTTTCCTGGACAGTATTGCAAGCATTTAAAGGATAAGATCACCTTTCATAACATGTTACACCCATATTCAGGGTGTAACATGTTAGGAAAGTAATGGCCCCCGCTCTGACAGCTATCTGGGATCTTCTTCTCACCGCTAGCTGTCAAAATAAAAAAAAAAAACTCGTACACAGTGCTCTGTGAATTGAAAACTATTGGCTGTGGGCTTGTAGTTCTCAAACTACCACAGTGCTGTGGAGCGCCGTGGTAGTTCATTCGTGCTTTCAGTCAGAATTTATTGGTTTCCTTGTACGAGGAAGCAGATACACTATCAGGTCTGCAATCTGCTGATTGCTGGTACAATGCTTTACAGGCTTGTGCAACAAAAAATAATAAATGCACATTATTTTACCTGCAAAAAAAAGTGCATTTATTATTTGGCAAAAGGTGAACTTATCCTTTAAGGGTGAAAAAAAAAATTAATGTAAAAAAACGAAACCCAGAACAAATTATTTACCATTACACGTTTTACAGAATATACATTTTTCCCCAGATAGTGGTCCTTTAATACAGTGGTCATCAACCCTGTCCTCAGGGCCCATTAACAGGCCAGGTTTTATGTATTACCTTGGGGAGATGCAGACTAGAATACTGCAATCACTGAGCAGCAAATGATATCACCTGTGATATATTTCAGTTATCTTGCAAACCTGGCCTGTTACTGAGGACAGGCTTGATGACCAGGGCTTTAACCTCCCTGGAGGTATGATTATTTCGGATTTTAGGTGCTGAAAGTGGTACAAATATTTTGCATGGAAATTTGGCGTTTTAAATTGTAGGCCTGTAATTCTTAGCAATAACACACTTAAATCTGTCCACTAAGAGTCTAGTAGATATCCCGGGTATGATAAAGTTTGAAACACAAAATCATAAATTATAATATAATAAATAATTATAAATAATTAAAAATAATAATAATAAATTAAATTTCCCCACAATTCACTATCGCTCAATTCTGCAAGTGTTCTAATTTACTATCGCTGTTTTCTAGCTGGTCTAAAGCCACTTTTGAAGTAAAGGGACACTTTTTGGTTGCTATGGACAATCTCAAGTTTCCAGGCAGAAAGAACAGTATATATAATATAAAACTGCATGCAGGGCATGGGCCAAAGCACTGGGGACAAAAGGGATGTGAAATGATTTCATACAGTACTGGAATCTGGAATTTTTTTTCTGTAAGATTCCAGTACTGTATGTGTTATGATTTTTAAATTTGCTGCCAGGCTCTGCCACCATGCATCGCGAAGCTCGCAGGGAACAGAGCCTGGCACAGAGAGGCTTCGGAGGAGGACGGAGCCCGCAGACACTGCCGGGGGACATCGCAGGATCCTGGGGACAAGGTAAGTATATAGACACAGTGTTTCAAATAATCTAAAAATAGACTGAATTGTCACACTAAACAGCGCTAATGTTGAGCTATAATACAATAAACATGTGGCCAACCACACATGCATAGGGAAATCCTTTATAGGAAAGTCCTTTAAAAGAGAGTCCCTTGAAAAGATAAGTGGTGTAGAGTTCAGGGTGTAATTCAAAAAAGTTCATCAAATGATCATGAAAAGAGTTTCTTAGCGTGCACCTTCCACCGATCACTCAGGATTCCACCCAGTGTAGACACACTCCCCCTAGGGGGTTAAACTCACCAGAATTGGGAAATAATAAAGCATTCAGAATAATCCAAGCCAGCAACTATTGTTGACACCACTCATGAGGAATCACGGATGTTCAAGGCTCATAATAAATCAGAAAACAAAAAGAGAGGCGCACATAGCGTAATCCTGTTTATTGACTGTAACCCTTCCACCACATAAAAAACCTCCCCTTCAATAAATACACGTACATCAAATTTCATAAATCACCAAGCAATCATATAAGCAGGTAGTAGGAGCGTATCTACTTCACCATGAACCGCCAGCGCCACTATACAGGAAACGTATGAACTGCACAACCAGGAAGTGATCTACGTTTCCTGTATAGCGGCGCTGGCGGTTCATGGTGAAGTAGATACGCTCCTACTACCTGCTTATATGATTGCTTGGTGATTATGAAATTTGATGTACGTGTATTTATTGAAGGGGAGGTTTTTTATGTGGTGGAAGGGTTACAGTCAATAAACAGGATTACGCTATGTGCGCCTCTCTTTTTGTTTTCTGATTTATTATGAGCCCTGAACATCCGTGATTCCTCATGAGTGGTGTCAACAATAGTTGCTGGCTTGGATTATTCTGAATGCTTTATTATTTCCCAATTCTGGTGAGTTTAACCCCCTAGGGGGAGTGTGTCTACACTGGGTGGAATCCTGAGTGATCGGTGGAAGGTGCACGCTAAGAAACTCTTTTCATGATCATTTGATGAACTTTTTTGAATTACACCCTGAACTCTACACCACTTATCTTTTCAAGGGACTCTCTTTTAAAGGACTTTCCTATAAAGGATTTCCCTATGCATGTGTGGTTGGCCACATGTTTATTGTATTATAGCTCAACATTAGCGCTGTTTAGTGTGACAATTCAGTCTATTTTTAGATTATTTGAAACACTGTGTCTATATGCATTTATTCTTTTTTAAACGGCTGCTTTCTTTGTTTTGGTGTTGTTTCCCCTTTGCACCATTGTAGAGTGGGTTTTACTCATAATTATGCACTTATGAAATTTTATTTGCATTTTATATATTTAGCTGCTTTGCGACTAGCATCGTAACCTGGCGCTGAGTGGGGTTTCTGTAGGCCTGGTGAAAGGCCTTCTTTTTTATTTTAGACAAGGTAAGTATACCGCACCAGGATCCTGAGATGTAATCCTGAGTGTGGCTCGGGGTTACCGCTAATGGTGCTGAAATTTAACCCCGAGCCACACTCGGGAATACCGTCAGGGAGGCTACTAGACAAGTAAATATTTAACACATTGCTAACTTGATGCTGTAAATACTTTTTAGTGCTATTTAGAAAAGAAAAAAAAACTGGCTACAAAAAGTCAAAAGCCAGCATTTGATACATATGTTAAAACATTTTCAGTATGGTCTTCACTTTCTCTTAGTATTTTAAACTGTCTTTATTTCACCTTCTATGTTCTGGCCCCTACCTCTTTTATTGGCTGCAATGAGTGATGATCACTTACTTCCTTTTTATATACATCTCTGGGATGTAATTATCCTGCCTCTGCTACCCATTACATCTCAACTACAAACTGGTTTTTGCGTCATGAAAAAAAAAAAAATCCTCTACAGGAAGAGTGACAACAGATTCTGTTATTTGTGTACACCCGCATGCTATCCTAGTGCTAACATGAGCACAGACATATAGAAGAGCACAGACATTCATGTCTAGCAGCAGCTGTATGCAGCAATTGAGCTTTTTGGGCCGGGGAAATATGCTGAGATTTATGTTGCAAGGGCTCAGTTGACCACATGCAAGAGTCCTTTAGGTGGGCAGCCAGCAGATTCAGGTTCAGAGGTCTCAATGCTTAATATTCAAATATTCAAAGCTAGTCAATGATTCATTCAGCCAGCCTTTAGAGTCATTCCTTATGGAGTGGAATTAGGTCCACTCTTTTTTCACTTGGCTACTGCCATTTTTTAATCACTTCAGCTCGGGAAGACTAAGTCGCCTGACAAGTCGCTACACTTACTGTATTCTTGGCATGCTTTGTGTATTTCTTCCACATCTGTGCATTAAATCAGTGTGAAATGTGGCTTCTGTGTAGGAGCTTCCTATAATAAAGACCGGTCACTGCTGCCCTCTTCCGGTCCAGTCTCCGCCCCTTCTGTAGATTTCTGCAATCAGCCTGTTGGGTCCCTCTCACAGCTCTGCTCTTGGCTATGTACAGCACAGTGATAAGATCACTGCTACTTTTCAAGGTAATATCTTGGTAAAGGCATTTGGTGTACACAAAGTAAATTTATACTCTTTGTTGCTATTGAGAAATCTATTTCAAGTTTTTTTGCCTGAAGTTCAACTTTATACATGTATGGTAAAAAATAAGTAACCCCAGAAAAAAAAAGCAAAGGAATAAGAGGAGTGAGTTGTTTATTACTGCTTAGGGTTAACAAGGGCACTTTTTTTTTTTAATATAAAAAACGTTGGGGTTGATTTACTCAGGCCGGATTCACACTTGTACGGTAAACGCTCCGACATTAGGAATTCATGTTGCATGATGTGTGAAAACCAATGTTTCCTTATGGGAGACACCTTAACTGGTCCGACACAAGTCAGTCCAAGTTTGAAAATGCTCCCTGCACTACTTTGGTACAACTTTGATCCTACTTCAGCCCATTGAATATCACTGAAGTCGGATCAAAGTCGGATCGCTGTCTTAACTGATCCGACTTTGGCATGCGACTTGTGCTCTGATGATCTTGAAGGGGAACTCCATGCCAAAGTTAAAATAAAAACCGGCATGGGTTCCCCCTCCAAGAGCATACCAGGCCCTTCGGTCTGGTATGGATTTTAAGGGGAACCCCCACACCGAAGAAGCGGCGTGGAGTCCCCCCCCCCCCCCCAAATTACTTTAAAAACATGTGTAATGTGTTTTATTTTTGACACTTTTTTAGGTGAATGGGTAGGGTGGGGGGCCGGAATCTGGGGGCCCCCTTGTTAAAGGGGGCTTCCAGATTCCGATAAGCTCCCCGCCCGCAGGCCCAGACAATCAGGGGCCAGGGTTGTAGGGAAGAGGCCCTTGTCCCCATCGACATGGGGGCAAGGCGCTTTGGGGTGGGGGGTGTGGGGGTTCCCCTTAAAATCCATACCAGACCAAAGGACCTGGTATGCTCTTTGAGGGGGAACCCATGCTGGGTTTTTGTTTTACATTTTACATGGAGTTCCCCCTATAGATTTATACCAGACACAGTATTATTGGGGATCAAAGTCGAACACATGTCGGCCTTTAAGTCACAGGGAAAAAGTCAGATACAAAGTGTCGTGTTGTACCAGTGTGAACCTGGCCTAAAACAAATTCTGGTGCAGCTGTGCACGATAGCCAATCAGCTTCTAACTTCAGTTTGTTCAATTAAGCTTTAAAAAAAAAAAAAACTGGAAGCCGATTATTTTTTATGCACAGCTGCACCAGATTTTGCACTCTCCAGTTTTAGTGTATCAACCCCAATGCAGGTTGATTTGAACATAAAAGAACTATCACAATACATTGGGTTACAAGGTACTTTTAAAGCAATGCCTGCAAACAGTGTAAGCAGGCTTTGTTACATTATAGCAGTGGTTCTCAACTCCTGTCCTCAGGAGCCACTAACAGGCCAGATTTTAAGTATTACCTTGGGAAGATGCAAACTAGAATACTGCAATCACTGAGCAGCAAATGATAACACCTGTGATGTATTTCAGTTATCTTGCAAACCTGGCCTGTTGGTGGGTTCTGAGGACAGGAGTTGAGAACCACTGCATTATAGGAACCGCTGTGTGGTTAAACAGTGGTGTTCTACATATAAAAAAAGATACCAAATAAGAAAAAAAGGCAATATAAAGCTGTGGATGTAGACTCCTGTACTTATACAAATACATTTTGCAAGGTATTTTTTCTTTCTTTTGAATATTTTATGTGTAATGGCCACATACACGTATGATTGGTTAAGAAAAAAAAAAAGAAAAAAAAAAAAAAGATATCTTAAAGCAAACTCACAGACACTGTGGTTAAATGAATGGATTACCGGAGCACTCTAAATCTAAGAGGACTCTATCAACTGTATAAGGTAACTGTCTTCACTTCTTGTCCTACAACTCTTTCCTTCCAGCACAGTCAGTAGATCAGAGTATGATCTACAGAGATGAATAAACCTGGGTAATATTTAATTTGTGTCCTCAGGACATGCAATACTACAGGGAGCAGTAATCTGTTTTCAGAGTAGATTATTTTGCAAAGTATATGTAAGCAATTTCATGCCTTTCACTGCCCTGTCTAGCAGCAGTCAAAGGGTACAATGGAGGTCAGGAAAGCCACTGACCATTGGAATATTGCTATCATCAGTTTGAAGCAGAAGCCTATTCTTTAACAGACACCATGTAGGATGCTATTTTTTCCACAATAATGTATAGATTCTATTTAAAAGACTCAAATATTTATAAATAAAATCAGAAACTAAACATCATTATACTTTACATCAAAATATAGTTCATCTTTACAAAATCTTATGAGTATTAATATTTTTTATTGGCTGGTACCTATATCACGGCTTCATTAAGGTTCCATACAAAGTCTTGCTTTTTACAAATACTATAGAAGGAATTAAAGAGGAGCTCCAGGCTCCTTAAAAAAAATTAAATACTGTAGCTACTAACTTTTAATACTAGAACACTTGTCCAGGGATCCAGCGGTGTTTTCAGCCCAGCCGATCTTTCTGCCGGCTCTGGGGTACTGCCGCCTCCATTGCTTGTAAGGGAAAACGGCTGTGAAGCCTTGAGGCTTCACAGCCGGTTCCCTACTGCGCATGTATGAAGCGCGCCGCACTTTGTGAATGGCCCGGCAATGGGGGAAGGCAGAAGGGGGCCGCAGTGATTTAACGCGGATGTGGGAACGGGTACCTGTCAAAACCAGGTAGCCACTCCCCCCCTTCCCCCCGAAATGTGCCAAATGTGGCACCAGAGGTGGAAGGAGGCAGATAAGCGGAGCTTCCCCTTTAGGGTGGAGCTAATCTTTAAACAGGCTGGAACTGGAAGTCGTGATGTTACCACACATATGCGATCACAAACTGCATTGTGGAATTCAGAGTTCTGTGAATGCCGATCCTGAGACGTGGGGTACCTGTGTACTCATGCCTAAGGGATATCTCTGTTTCCAGTGGTGGAATTTCACCAATACAAGCGCTATTTAACTTTCCCCAGTGTTTAACTTCTCATTAATTGGAAAGTCACATATGCTCTGGAAAGCATATTTTTATATCGGGTGAGGGGACACGTGGCGGTTTCCATAACAGGCAAAGTGAGGAGACACGGATATCTACACCAAAAACGCTCCTCCCGATTGAAATGAATAGGAACCACATAAAAAAAAACCCCCCGCTAAGCGTTTTTGATGCAGTTTTTGAGTCACATGTCCTTTAAAAAGGGCACCTCAAAAGCGCAGCAAAAAATGCTCTATTAATGCAAAGGCGTTTTACAAGCAGTTTTAATGCAAACCAGTGTAAAAGTAGAAAAGTTGGTCATCAGTAGCAAGTAAATCAGAGAGGGCCAAAGAAGAGCGATTATTGGCAAATAAAGGCACCATGCTTGGGCAAAATGTATACAAATGTAACAGATTTCCAGGCATTTAACCACCAACCACTTATCTCCACCACAGAATTTTCTGGCAGTAATGTAGAATTGCTGATCAGTCCTGCAGTAATGTGGAGACCAGCCTACGGGATGATGCATGAAAATGGCAGGCTGGGCTCACAGGAAATGAGCAGAATGACAAAGCTGTTGGCCTGCCGGCACTGGACCATGGAGAAAGCTGGGGACAGCATTGGAGCATGGAGAGGGTAAGAATAATTTAGCAACTTTTTTTTTTTTAGAAGAATTGAGCAAGGATAAATAGGGGGGGGGCTCTTAGCTAGCAAAGTTAAATTCTAATTGATTTTAAGAAATCCTAAGCATCTTTAGCCCAAGCAGCCTCCAATACCTATTCTTTTCTCAGCAAGTTGGTACTCCTACAGTATGTGGCTCACACAATACACCCACCAATATTATTACCCAAATAAGTTCAGCATTTTGCCCTCTTCCTACTTATATCTTTTCCTGGAATCAAACTTGCATTTAAGTACAAATTGTCACATAACTATAAATTATTCTCATATAAAAAGTGTTCTGTGCCCATAATACTTTGCATAGTAAAGGCGGCCATACATGCATGGAAATTTGGCCAGCTTAGCAGGGACCAGCCACATTTTGATCCATGTATGGACAGGCTGGTTGTACAGAAGTTGATGGATCGATTAACTTCCATCAACTAGCTTGTGAAGTTTTTCCCAAACAATTAGTGCCACCGGCTATAGCCAGCAACATAGATCA
The DNA here is from genome assembly GCA_037952925.1 of Lithobates clamitans. Taxonomy (NCBI): domain Eukaryota; kingdom Metazoa; phylum Chordata; class Amphibia; order Anura; family Ranidae; genus Lithobates; species Lithobates clamitans. The sequence goes on along the minus strand of JBBGZY010000125.1, from coordinate 360,095 downwards.
GTGTGTTCTCATGGCGGGGAAGACACCTCACAATTAGAAAACAATAGCTCAGTGGGCATAATCCATGTCATTTTTTTTTGTTCACCTCACTAGTTGAATGAACAAAAAATTATTAATGTATGGTCAGCTTAATTTATCGCAATTTCCAAAAATTCGAAAGTGCAACAGTGCTTTTCACACAAATCACGTGCAAAAAAAATGAGTCAATTAAAGAAGTTATAAACCCGAAGAAAAAAAAAAACAAAAACAAACCCTGTAAGACAAAGGCCTAATGAGCTAGTATGCATTGCATATAGCTCATTATGAAATACTTATCGTAGATCGATGTTGTTGCAGTGGTCCCTGTACACCGCAGCGACATGCCTCCTGGAGTTATTTCCGGGCTGGCAGGCTCCGGGCACTGTGATTGGCCAGAGCTGCAACAACGTCATTCGCGCGTGTGCTGCTGGTCATGGCACAACTACTGAAGAAACGGCACGAGCGAGCTGTTTCTTCAGTGAGCATGTGCCGATGACGTTGGCGCAAGCATATATGGTAAATATCTCCTAAACCGTGCAGGTTTAGGAGATATTTTCAGTACCTACAGGTAAGCCTTGTTATAGGCTTACCTGTAGGTACAAGTGGTTTAACTAGGTTTACAACCACTTTAATATCTAAATCTGTATAATTTTTGTCCCATTTCCACGCACTCGTGATCGCCTTCACATATAGGATCACACCTACATTTACTTACTGACATATCAGTCTGGATGTCACGCCACTTCCTCAAACTCAATCTATCCAAAACCGAGCTCATAATATTTCCTCCCCCACGTGGCCCTTCCCCTGGTCTGTCGGTCAGGATCGATGGCACAACTATCCGCCTGTCCCCACACGTCAAGGGTCTAGGTGTAATCCTAGACTCTGACCTAACCTTTAGGCCCCACATCCAATCACTGTCCAAATCTTGCCGCCTCAACCTCCACAACACCTCCAAAACACACCCCTTTCTAACCGACACCACAAAGCTCCTAGTTCACTCCCTGGTCATCTCTGGCCTCAACTACTGCAACTTTCTTCTTATTGGCCTACCTTTACATATGCTACCCCCCCCTTTGGTCCATCATAAATGCTACTACCGGGCTCATCCACCTTTCCAACTGCTCTGTGTCTGCTACTCCTCTCTGCCAATCCCTCCACTGGCTTCCACTCACCCAACAAATTAAATTCAAAATACGAACAACTTGATCCACAACTCAGCCACCACCTACATCACTAGTCTTGTCTCAAATTACCAACCTAATTATTCTCTTCCTTCCAAGATCTCCTGCTTCTCTAGCTCCCTCATCAGCTCCTTCCATGCTCCCCTCCAGGACTTTTCCAGAGCCCCTCCCATCCTTACCCCAACCTTTCCAGAGCCTCTCCCATCCTTACCCCAATCTATCTGATTATCTCCTACTCTGTTTGCTTTTAGATGATCCCTAAAAACCCTCCTCTCTTCAGAGAAGCTTATCCTACCCACACATAACTGTACTTTGATTTTCTCCATCAGCTCATCCCCCACAGTAATTACGTTTTGTATTGACCCTCCCTCCTAGATTCTAAGCTCTAACGAGCAGGGCCCTCTGATTTTTCCCGTATTGAATTGTATTGCAAGTGTCTGCCCTCATGTTGTAAAGCGCTGCGCAAACTGTTGGCGCTATATAAATCCTGTATGATAATAATAAAATAATAATCTTCATTAAACTGCAGTTTTCCCTGGTGTTTGATAACACCCAATGTATGTGCTCACCCTTTCTGTTGGATCTCATGTATTAGATGAGGTCAGATGATGGTTATACCCTCCTCAGGGGTTAATTTACCATCAGTACTCATAGTTGTTAGTACCCAGGTATATTGCTCAGAAAAAAAAGCACAAAAGCATCCCATAGGGCTCTCTATACATAAGAGTACTTTATCTTCCATATGTGCTTTCTAAAATAAGGTCTGTCGGTTTTCTACCTTATCGATGAACTACACCTGTGCTTGTACATAAAACTTGTAGTTTGGCAAAGGTGCAGAGTTGCATTCCAGTCTCTGAGCAGCAATGGTATTCGTATTTTAAGCACTGGCACTTGGTAAAAATAAAGAATGTGACTAAAAGAGGAACTCAAGAAAATTGTTATTTTAATTTTTTTTACATTTTTGATATGGTGCAAAGTGTTGGAACTTCGGTTGCATTTTATTACTGTCTTTAACCCTGTTAGATTTCTGTTCCCAAACAGCTGCGAACAAGCTCCTCTATTTAGAGAAAGTAGATGGGGAAAATTGAGCGATGAATGAAAGTGTATTGTGAATAAATACCTGTAGATGTCCCTGTTGTCTAGAACACACAGAAGCATCCTGTTTTGATTTCATACTACAGGCAGAAGTATCTTTAGCCCACTGATTTTCTTTTAACTTGTGTACCTTATAAATTTATCTCAGATAAACATTTCACCTCAACCACTTGCCACCAACTGTACATATAGTGGGTCTTCTAATGTGAGCTTGCATGTGTACATATGTTTATCCTGAGTCGAGCTGTGGCTCTGGCACAAAGGATCGGGAACTAGGAGGCCCGATTCCCGATCATCTGATTGGCTATCACAGTGATCAGTAAGGCGTCTTTCACACGGACGATCCGTTCAGGTCCGCCTGTCAGTTTTTTAGGCGGACCTGAACGGACACGCCATAGACCTCTATGGAGCGTCGGATGTCAGCGATGACATGTCCGCTGACATCCGACCCGCTCGGATCCGAAAAAGTATGATGGAGGAAAAACCTACTTTTCCATCCTTCTGCGGATCGGGTGACGACAGACTCTACGGTCCATCTTCACCCGATCCCCCATAGGGGAGAGCGGCGCTCTGACAGGTCCGACGGAACTGTCATCTGCCTGCTCAGTGGGAATCGATGGAGCGATCCCCCGCTGAGCAGAGCAGGCTCCGTACACGGACACATCCGTGTGAAAGAGCTCAAACTCTTCAACCAGCCCCTGTATTTTTTTCTTTTCTGAATAGAAAGAAAGATATAATGTATCTTTTTCGCCTTGCTAGAAGAGATAAAGGTAAACGAACAAAAGCGTGTAAAAAAATAAAAAGAAATAGCTGGATCAGGGTTTCATCTAGGCCAGTGTCAATTTAGGCCTCATGCACACAGGATGTTTTTCAAGCTCTCCTAGAAGCCAGATGCTTGTAAAAGTGTCTAAAGCTTTTACAAGCTTCTAAGTGCATTTAAAGGTGTCAAGAGCTTGGACGTTAATTCATTTAATTGGCAAGAATAATAATTAATTTCAATGGCCAGAACAAATTAATGCTCAAGCGCTAGACGCCTATGCGCAGTCAGCAGTGTCAAGCGTTTTTTCTGCCAAAACCCTGTTGCTTCTTAACGCGCCGGCAGTGTTTTTTTTTTTTCTTGCCTCTAAAAGCCCCTGCCACTACTTGATGCTAAAAGACTATGTGTGCATGGACATATAGGCTAACATGCAGGGGAGTTTAGAGGCAGGAAAAAAAAAATACATCTGACGCCCCTAGGGCAGCTGCAAAAATGTCCAGCGTGCACGAGGCCTTATAGTAATGAATGAACCAAAGTAAAGAGCCCAAAGGAGACTTTAAAGGCAGTTGTCCAGCAGGTAGTAAGAATACTAGGAACCATGCCCCGTCATGCGCACAATGGACTGGTGTCTTCGGCAGGCGCCCGCCTGCGCTTGCCGAAGACGCCGGTCCATTGTGCGCATGCGCATCTGATCCTCCTCCATCGGACAAGGACGTGGCCCTTACTCACATGTCCGCAGCCCCCCAACTTCTGATGTCACTGCCTAGCGGATGCATGGTGGCGCCGGATGCCGTGCGAGCCGGGGGATCGCTATGGAATCTGATCCATATGGATCCGCCCATCTATTCCTTGGATAAACATGGGGGCGTTCACAAAACCCCCCATCACATATAATGGGATTCTCCCACAACACTGATGGTCAGCTCATTTGTCTCTCACCCAGCAAGATTATACTTCACAACATGGTTATGTACATATGTACAGTATCTCACAAAAGTGAGTACACCCCTCACATTTTTGTAAATATTTTATTATATCTTTTCATATGACAACATTGAAGAAATGACACTTTGCTACAATGTAAAGTAGTGAGTGTACAGCTTGTATAACAGTGTCAAGTGCTGTCCCTTAAAAATAACTAAACACACAGCCATTAATGTCTAAACCGCTGGCAACAAAAGTGAGTACACCCCTAAGTGAAAATGTCCAAATTGGGCCCAAAGTGTCAATATTTTTTGTGGGCATCATTTTCCAGCACTGCTTTAACCCTGTTGGGCATGGAGTTCACCAGAGCTTCACAGGTTGCCACTGCATCCTCTTCCACTCCTCCATGACGACATCAAGGAGCTGGTGAATGTTAGAGACCATGCGCTCCTCCACCTTCCATTTGAGAATGCCCCACAGATGCTCAATAGGGTTTAGGTCTGGAGACCAGGTCTGGAGACCAGGTCTGCTTGGCCAGTCCATCACCTTTACCCTCAGCTTCTTTGGCAAGGCAGTGGTCATCTTGGAGGTGTGTTTGGGGTCATTATGTTGGAATACTACCCTGTGGCCCAGTCTCCAAAGGGAGGGGATCATGCTCTGCTTCAGTATGTCACAGTACATGTTGGCATTCATGGTTCCCTCAATGAACTGTAGCTCCCCATCATGCAGCCCCAGACCATGACACTCCCACCACCATGCTTGACTGTAGGCAATACACACTTGTCTTTGTACTCCACACCTGATTGCCGCCACACACGCTTGACACCTCCTTAGACTGCATGTCTTCAACAAACTGTTTGCGGGCTTTCTTATGCATCATCTATAGAAGAGGATTACTTCTGGGATTACAGCCATGCAGACCAATTTGATGCAGTGTACAGCATATGGTTTGCGCACTGACAGGCTGACCCCCCCACCCCTTCAACTTCTGCAGCAATGCTGGAAGCACTCATGCGTCTATTTCCCAAACACAACCTCTGGATATGACGCTAAGCACGTGCACTCAACTACATTGGTCGACCATGGCGAGGCCTGTTCTGAGTAGAACCTATCCTGTTAAACCGCTGTATGGTCTTGGCCACTGTACTGCAGCTCAGTTTCAGGGTCTTGGCAATCTTCATATAGCCTAGGCCATCTTTATGTAGAGCAACAATTCTTTTTGTTGAACTTCCAGTGACCAGTATGAGAGAGTGAGAGCGACAACACCCAAGTAAATACACCTGCTCACCATTTACACCTGAGACCTTGTAACATTAACGTGTCACATGACACCGGGGAGGGAAAATGGCTAATTGGGCCTAATTTGGACATATTCACTTAGGGGTGTACTCACTTTTGTTGCCATTGGTTTAGACATTAAAGTGGTTGTCAAGCCACTTTCACATCTTCATACCATCCCCTCTGTGTTACTATCCTGTGTGCCCCCATATGAGTGATTTATAACACTGAGAAAAGCTGTGCAATGAGGTATAGCAGGCTTTTTTTAGATAAATCACTCACACGGGTACACAGGATTATAACACAGAGGGGATGGTATGAAGATGTAAAAGTTTTTTGAGCAGCAGGAGTTGCGGGGGCAGGCACAGTCACAAGCTGACAGGCAGGGATGGGGGAGAGAGCACAGAGGAGACAGATAGCAGGACTGCAGATGACGGAAGCATGGAAACTGACCACGGTGTCGGGGCTCAGCAGCCATAATAAACCCTGGTCAGTTTACAAAGAAGAGGGCATAGCCAGGCAGGATCAGCCAGGTATTACAGGGGGCCAAATGACACAGCACAAGCACTGTGCTGTATAACATGCTTTAAAGGAACAGGATCTTTATTTTTATTTCTTTGTGGTTAACAAACGCTTTAAGGCTGTGTGAAGTTTTTTTGAGGGGACAGCAAATTGACACTGTTATACAAGCTGTACACTCGCTACTTTACATTGTAGAAAAGTGTAATTTCTTCAGTGTTGTCACATGAAAAGATATAATAAAATATTTACAAAAATGTGAGGGTGAACTCACTTTTGTGAGATACTGTAAGTGAAAATTTTGGACTCTTTTATAGCTGCTCACATTGTATTATTTCCTGAAACTGCATTCTCTGGTGTATAGTATCCAGACACTTGGGCCCTACCTTCCATTCTTTCCTACCTGTTCCCTCTTTATTTTCCCCATTTGTCACTTTCCCACTCTCCGTCTCCCCTCTCTTTCCCTCCCTTCCCATTCCCTCTCTTTTTCCTGGTCTCCCCTTCTTTCTCCTCCCCTTTGTTCCTTACCCCCACACTTTCCTCCTTTCTTCCACCTCATATAGTTGTCCAAACTTGTATACACCGCAGTACTTCTTATAGACACATTATATACCTGCTTCTGCTTACAAACATTTTTATTACCACTAGGATGGTTCCCTATTTGCGATCCTTGTGAGCAACAACTGGCGCCAGTGTGGCTACACCTGCTTCTCTTTGGCCCACCGTCCTACTACCTGGGATATACTCTATTCCCTTTATATACCATCCATATTTTTTGTCTAATGCAATGGGCAGATCTGGAAGACAAATGCTATTCAATATTTTTGTTGACATAGCTGTACATCGTGAGTATAAAAATATACTGTTGCTATACTGGATGTTTCACGTATATTGATACTAATTGTAGACCATAAGTAAATATGGATATGTTATTAATACACCCTTAAAAAACTGCATCTTGCTCCGACCTTTCCCTGAAGAAGGAATTATGTTATATTTCAAAAACATGTTGGTAATTTCCTGTGACCCCTTCCTCGGTTTGGCCTCCTATAATCTGAGACCAACCATGTGTTCCAGACCTTGACCATTACAACATTCGTATCCATGACTGTTTTGTTCTTAATTGTGTACTTGATGATAGTAATCACTATTTTATTATGTCTGAAACAAACTTTTTGATTTTATCTTTAGTACTCTTACTACTTGGTGGACAACTGCCTTTAAAGTCCCCTCGGGGCACTTTTCTTTGGTTCATTCTGTTAATTGGGATATGGCAGTTAGTCTCCTGATTTTGTTATGTTGTTCATGTGCCCATTTGGGGGATTCCTCTTCCCTTGTTAGTGACATCTGCAGGAGACTTTCTGGAACCAGCCATAAATATATATATATATATATATATATATATATATATATATATATATATATATATATATATATATATATATATATATATATATATACACACACAGTTATGCTCACATGTTTACATACCCTGGCAGAATTTATGATTTCTTGGCCATTTTTTTATATATATATATAGTGCATTTTGCTACCTACTGACAGTATGAAGGGGCAAAATATCTGATAGGTGGACAGACTACTAGATGCATTGACATAGGTGTGCGCAGCCTATTGCATTAGGGTGTGCACTCTTAAGCTCAAACACACATGCGTGTGCGGGTGTCTACATATACATGACCCAGGCACATTGATCTCCCTGCCGGCACAATGAAAGAGAAGAGCATAAACACTTCTCTTATGGCAGAGCCGGTAAGAGGGAGATCTTTCCCCTGTTTCCGCTGCTACACAGAGCGATAATACTAATGTGCACGGGGTGATTAGGGTGTGCCTGGGCACACCCGGCACACCCTGTGCGCATGCCTATGTGCATTGAGGTTGATTAACTACTGAAGTTGAGAATCTTCACACATTCATATGTGTGAAAAATCACTTTAATTACCCAATAATGTGAAAAACAAATTCTTGTTAATTTTATCTGCAAAGGATTGGGTACACAAAGTGAACAGCAATTTGCGCTGACCAGATGCACATTGTTGGATAATTTAAGTGAATATTCACATCATTTAGTGTGTGAAGATTTTCAATACCTTTAGTAAATAAGCCCATTAGTATCTCTGCAATATGGTAAAAGCGATGGGATCATTAAGGTTCTGTATTTTGCATGACCAATCACAGTTACACTTTTAACCATTTTGTGCAGATTGGTAAAAAGATGATATTTGATAAGTTGCAAGGAGTAGTCTTCAAATAAAGTTCACTTTTTTTTAATGATTTGGCTGTAATTTTCCATAGCAACCAATTATTTTCCCTTTGCTTCTGCTACAGCAGGTTAGAATATGATTACTTGGAGAAAAACACTGGTATTCTGTCACACACTTCATGTGTAGAAGGATAAAATAAAATTCAGATGGTTGCTCTCTCTAAAAGTGTTTTTAACTTGTACTACAAATTTAAAAGTGAAAAAAATATATAAAAAACTGTAAATGATAGGCCTTACATGTACATCAGAGGTAAAGATGTAAAAAATTTGATCTAAGAAACCCAAATATGACTTAATATGTATGCTTTTCTTTGACTTTTGGTATTTTTGCAGTGCATTGTCAAGTGAAAAAAAAATCTGCTCATTGCTTCTTTAACATGAATGTTTTTTTGTTAAGCAGAGCTGAAGCACAAAAATGAAATCCTCACAATATTTGTCTTTTTGGGGCTAGATCTGCTAACAATTTACTCGATACTTTTACTAGAATAAAGTTTTTTTCTAAATATAACAAAATATTTAGATCACAGACAGTAGATGCCAAGAAAATGTAAACATTTAATCAATTCTAAATTTGACTCATCAGCCCCACAGTCATTTGCTTTAATAGTTAAACACATAGCAGGCATTTGCTTTAGTAGTAAAAGGGTTAAAACAACTGAATGAGCAAAACCTGGAAGCAATTACAGAGGACTCTAGTATCTGAGAGGAGACAGGGACGTGTATATATATATATATATATATATATTTATTTATTTATTTTTTTTAGCACCAAGCACCAAGATCTGCTAGTCATCAAAAAGAGGGTAAAAGTGAAACTTATCTATTCTCTATATGGTTTGTTTTGAAAGCCATTAATGACATTATCAGAGGCACTACACAGGCTAAGCAGAACACAGTCTGTCCAAGAAACATTACACCTTTACTGACTTAAAGGATGACTCTACCTGTTGTACAAGTGACTTCCCAGTATGTGAATAAAAATGAAAATTCTGGTAAATATAAAACACCCGCTTTATTAGTAGGGGGTACAGTCTACTGGCAGACATGGCAGACATGGCTGCTTTGCATGTCCATCTTGCTCTCTCTAATTCTGTGAACCCCTGCTTGTGATGCAAGAAAGAAGTTCCAAAACACATCCAACTGCAGGCTGCTTGGAGTCTCTCCCATACAGAAAATCCCACGTGTGTGTGTGTATGTATATTATATATATATATATATATATACATAAGCCTGTGGATAGTAAAAAAAACTCATGTACTGTAGTACTTTCAGCAGTGTGCCAACTCCTGAGAAGAACGCTAAACTCTTTAAGCCTTTTTCACCAAAAGCCCTGCTATATGCAAGCCTGGTCCATATACAAAGGATATAAAAAGTCTACACACCTCTGCTAAAATGTCAGGTTTCTGTGATGTAAAAAAAGGAGACAAAGGTAAATCATTTCAGAACTTTTTCCATGTTTAATGTGACCTATAAACTGTACAACTCATTTGAAAAACAGGCTTTTTTTTTTTTTTAATACACGTGGGATTTATTGTATGGGAGGGACTCCAAGCAGCCTGCAGTGGGTGTGTTTCGGAATGTCTTTCTTGCATCACAAGCAGAATTAGAGAGAGCAAGATAGACTTACAAAGCAGCGATGTCTGGATCAGTAACTTGGCCAGTAGACTGTGCTCTCATGGGGATTTTGTCCAAACACTGGTACTTATTAACCGAGGACCCTGTGGTGAGACACTTTGTGGACTCAAATCCCCATATTACATTTAAAAGAAATCGGTCACTCAGGGATACCCTTACAGCTACCCTGTTTCCCCGAAAATAAGACCTAGCGCGATTGTCGGTGATGGCTGCAATATAAGCCCTACCCCCCAAATAAGCCCTAGTTAAAGTCCTTGTAGGTCTTATTTTCAGGGTAGGGCTTATTTTCAGGGAAACAGGGTAGGGCTTATTTGGGGGGGTAGGGCTTATATTGCAGCCATCACCGACAATCACGCTAGGTCTTATTTTCGGGGAAACAGGGTAGCCACTTTGACAGACAGGCGGGCCAGGATCCATGTGGTACATACCCAAAGGGCACATATAAATGTGGGCACTGTGACTATTGCCGGTACATACATCTGGGCAATGAGAGCTTTAACATAGGACCCACCTTGATTGAACCTAGGCACTTTGTTAACTGTGAGACTTGGGGGTGGTCTATTTACTCATGGGTGGGTGCAACACCTTTTATGTTGGGAAGACCAGACCAATGCTCTGGCAAAGAGTAAAGGAACATGCAGTGGACATTAGGGATGAAATTCCTATTGGTCTGGTTGCCAGACATTTTGATGATTGTTCGTCCTGCAATATAGATACTTTGAGATTCCGAGCTCTGGATAGAGTACACCAGGGTCCCTGGGGTTGGTGACTTTGACAATCTTGTTATTCGTTCGGAATCTCGATGGATCTTCACACTGAGGGCTAACCATGCCCCAGGCCTTACTTAATGGGTTTATTAGTTATGCTCCTTTTCTTTCCAATTGAGTTTGTATAGATGCTAGTCTAATCTTTTCCTCTCTCCCCCCTTTTTTTTTCTTCTTTTACTTCTTTGGCCCTTCGAGGTCCCGGGACATGGGTTATTTTAGAATTTGGGCACATGGGTCCAGTCTTCCCGTTTTACCAGGGAATTTTGGTTTGCCCTGCAGTTTTGTTGTTGCTGCGGTGCCTCTGTGTTGCTTTGTTGTTTTCTGTTTTTTTTTTATCTTTTGGCATTGTTTACAATATTAACCCATAGACCCATGTGCGGTGGCACAACGTCTCTTCCAGTTTGAGGTCACTTCCAGTTTGTGGTATGGCGTTGGCGTACACGTATTCACTATGCATAAACAATGGAGCTCCGGGCTGTTCCATTTGTGCTAGGTCTGCCTTACTTATTTTTTGGCGCCCTTTTTCGTTATCCTGTGATACTATTCGTCCTATGGAGAGAGGACCCGCCCAGCATCCTGTGGATCCTCCCCTCTGTGTACGGTTTATATAGAGATGGATGTCCACATTGGGGCTTCATGCTGGGGTTCGGGATCCTCGGGAGCCCCAGACCTTTAACATGCCTGACTGAATCCTTGCTGGAGGGAACAGCTCCTATGGTGGTTGGCATTTCTCTCAGGCCTGACTTTTTGTTATACCGGATTAGATCTGGCTTTTGAACCTTAACTGAGTTTTTCCAATACCTTTTGGCTTTTTTTGCCTTTGTTTATGTGTGCCCTATTCATGTTATAGGATTCACCTTTGTTTGAAGGCTGTTGGATCCTCATGAACATTGTGTGGCATTATATTTCATCAGTTCTGGCAACGCAGTATCGGACTACTACTGTCTGTCAAGGTTGGCATATTTTACTACTAAAGAATACCTGCAATCTACGTATATGTATTAGTATCGTCATTATATTTTGGCTTTCTAGATCTATCCTTTCAGGAATTACCCCAATAGCCTTATTACCTGAAGGTATTGTCCACAAAGTGTGGACTCTGAGCATGGCATGTATTGTGCGTTTTGGTTTCCCCTTAATCCGGACGCCTCAGATGGCCACTAGGTAGATATAGTTTTGCTGTTTGGGTTTGTTTTTTATTTTTCCTTCCCCTGAACCCCCCCCCCCTTTTTTTTGTATAGATTGTAATGTATACATGTATGCACTTTTTATATTATGTGTAGTTTTTGTTTTAGAAGTTGACTAAACTATACAGTAACTAAGCCTTGATGAAGCGGCTATAGATTACAACCGCAAAACATGTCAACCATCATTTACTCTTATGCAATATATACTGTATGTGTATCACTGTCTTGTATTTTTGGGAATTAGCTCTCCCCTTATTATGTATATGTATGATATAGATTTTCTTTTGTACACCTTTTGTTGTTTTTTAATAAAATATCAAATTTTTTATATATATCTGTGTTGTAATATATATGTTTTGAGTTGACCGTTTACCCACTTTACACTTTTCCTCTTTTTTACCATATTATTTTATTTTATTTTTTTTTACTTCCCTCCACCTAAAAACATTTCAGTTTGTTGTTCAACTGAGTTGTACAGTTTATAGGTCACATTAAAAGGTGGAAAAAGTTCTGAATTGATTTATCTTTGTCTCATTTTTTTTGAACCACAGAAACCTGACATTTTAACAAGGGTGTGTAGACTTTTTATATCCACTGTACAAACAGCACAGTGTACAACGTGCAACAGGGAAGGTATATAGGACAGTGTATAAAAAAAAATGGTGTGGAATATGCATGTTGACACATATGCATTGCTGACCCACACTGAAACGTACAAGTGCGAATGGGCCCATAATCTTTTGTAGAATAATTTGGCTATGGAAAATTATCTGCACATGTACCTTACTAAATTGTCTTCTCCCCTTTAACAAAGTTGAGTAAAAAAACATTTGATAAAAAAAAAAAAAAAAACTGAAAACGACAGATTGCAAAATAATCCCAAGCACACTGAATGTGATTCCTTCAAGCCCAAAGAACAGTTGCCTTTATACGGTTATATTTTTTCTTTTCTATCTCTATGGTTTCTTAGGGCTTTGTCACATGCCTCCTGCTCTGACTCATTCATAGTCCACTTAGCTCTTTAGAGGTCAATTATGAAGTCCAATAACAGCACAGCATACAAAAGAGGCAACATAGTGGTTTTAATTCCCACAATACTAATCACATAACATGGTTGGTTAAAGCATGTATAGCATCATCATCCATGTTATCTTTGGAAAACAAGAGCACTCAAAATAGCCCTGACAGAGAAACTTTTTTTATTTTGTAGAGAATAAAAAACAGGACACGGCAAAAATGTGAGCAGTAGTTTAGCCTATCAAGGATATTTTGTAAAGAATAAACTTTTTATTCACGTTTTTCAAAATATACAAATAACATATACAGGGGTGGGAATATAATAGCAGATAATAGCAAAATTGAAGTCAAACTCCAGCTCACGCTTTATAAGCAGTTACGGCAAACAGATTTTTTTTTTCTGGGATAAAGGTTTTACATAAATAGATAAAACTGGTCATTGTAAGCACCCCTAGTCCGTGTTAAATGGTGTGGCTCATTCCCGTAACTGATACATCTGCAAGAGGGCTTGTTTTTTTCAAAAACAAAAGAGTTACTTGCCAGATTTTCTGGTGAAATAGAAGAAATAAAGCCTAGAAAAAAATGGGTTTTTCCCACCAAGTACCAAGTCATGTTTTGCTTGGGGATCAGATCCTTTTTTTACTCACTAAACTGTAACTCAATTTATAACATTTGTATCATGTTTTTTCTGGATTTGTAGTTCATATTCTGTTTCTATCATTTAAAATACATCTATGGTAACAATTACAGACCCTTCATTTCTTTGTAAGTGGGCAAATAATTATTTTCCCCACTGCATATATCGGGGCCATGGAGAATTTAGCAAACATTATAAGGCTAATGACCTCATTCAGGGCATAAACTATGCCTTTTCATGGACAGCCTACTCTTATACATTTTAAACCCGAGAATTGCTTTCCCAACTTCACTTGGTCACCTTAGAAATTTTAAGGTGAATGCATCCAAGTGTCAAAGGTCTGAAAAAAAAAAAAAAACATTCCTGATTCAGACACATTCTGCTCTAAAAGGTTGGTGTTTTTTCCATGCTTTATTTATTTTATTTTCAGACTTTGCCCATTTTCAGACTTTGCCCATCCAGGTCCTTTGCTCCTTTTGCCTAACCCTCTTTTGCTACCAAACAGGGGGGAAACCTACCTATACCACAGTGGCTTGAAGGAATCCCCAACTTAAGTGATAGAATGCTTTTTAAGCATCTAGAGCGAGCGGGTACAAAGGCAGTTAAGCTTTACAAGCATGGTGTACAAGGGTAACTATTTGATGGTATTGTCCCAAGCTTCACGTTAAGGTATGAATCTTACTTATTTTAAATGGATCAATGATACAATTTGGGTGAGTAAGCAACTGGATAACAGCTTTGCATAGATTTTCAAGTGCACATTGATACATGAGACAGGCTTGTAGCTAGAAAACTGGGTCTGATCTTTCTGAGCTTTGGGAATAAGGGGAAATATGGACTTCTTGCAATTGTTTCAGAATAGAATATGTCCAGGAAAAAGCATTAAAGCTAGTGTTCAGACTGGGAGCCAGGTTTTTTTTCTGTTTGGAAAAAGTGTCCAAAAAGCCATCAGGCCCAGAGGCCCATTTGCTGGATGGCAAAAATAGAATAGTATTCCAGATTTCCACAACAGTGAACAGGGTTCTGAACAAAGTGTGGGTTTAAACTTGAAGGGTAACTCCACTTTCGTAGGGGAAAAAAAAAAGCAAAAAAAAAAAAAACTTGCAAAAAATAAACAAACAACATCATATACAATTGCGACTTAAGTCATATTGTAATTAAATGTTATTAAAATTGACCTTCCTTTCTGCAAAAGTACAATGCAATATGGCTACCTGGAGGTGTTGTGTACACAGTATGTGTACAGAATGCCCCCCAGAAACATAATTTCCTGCTGGTTGCAGGAAAGAAATTTGCTCCATTTATGGCCAGCCTTAGAAGAGCCAGCCTGGAAATATAATCTTGCAGGGTTGTCAAGGATAAAGGTCTGGAATGCATGCAGGTAGAGCCACGAATATTATAGAACGATGAGTAATATTTGCCCCGAGTGGGGTACAAGGTTTTAGGAATGCATGTATGAGATTGCGTCTCAAGAATCAAGCAAGCCAGGGGTCTACTACATTTGCTATTAAATTCATACATGGCATGTAATGTCCCATCATGGTGATGGAGGTTAAGATTGATTGATCAATCTGTACAAGTCAGTCTTCTATTGCTGAAGCATTTGGATGGTAAACCCAGCACTGTTTATGCAGGGTTTTTAGCATATATTTATCTGATAAGAATTTGATATTAAGGCAGTCTTCCCTTTTTTTTAAGAATGTCCGGTGGGCAATGAAACAACATCATAAGGTATATTTAAGAGCTTCCCATTTGATAAAGGGGGTAGTCGTGTCTTGGCAGATCCTGCAGGAGCAAATTATTCAACCTCCAAGAGGAGAAAAGTTTGAATGTATGAGGGAGGGTGACTGTAAAAAACAGAAAAATAATCAGACAATAATTGCAAACCTAAATAAGCACGAGGGAGCCAACTAAGCATGCAATAGGGAGTCAAAAATAAATCCAGTCTGCTCTAGGAATAATGTCAGTGAATGAATGGCATGTGAAACCTGTGTGATGGAGTGCAAGATATGTCACAGGTGAATCAGTTTTAGGTCAGGCAAGTGTTGTTTCAGCCTATTCAATTGGGTCAGGGAGATATGGGACAAATTGGTTATAGTGTTGAGAGGAGCAAGGAATAGAATAAAAGCACCTCAAAGAATTGCCACTTCCTCCATAAAATCACCAGCTTGTGAGGAAAACCATTGAGCACAGAAAACTACCCAATTCGGTAGGTAGACATTCATAAACAAACTATCCATAATATAGCTTACATTTCAGAGCAATAAACTTTTCCTCTTCCTGGACATCAGGTACAGGAAGGAATGATTGAGACAATGGCAACCCCTCTACATTTATGCCCAGGGTTATTACCAACATAGTAGCTAGAGTAGTATTTTGTGGACATGATAGATGCACAAGTGGCTTCAAAATGCTTCTCCTGTAGGAATAAAGATTTGTACATGTTGTCAATTAGCAATGTCATATAGCACCTGGGAGCGTTTAAGGCCATAAAGTTTAATACAGAATTTTTCAGCCTTCAAAAGTTCAATTCAATCCAGGAAATTCTATTGTTCTGTGTAGTGTTACCTTCTGTTTTGAATTTCTAACACTTTTAAAATCTACATCTGCCCAACAGGTACAGAATGAAACACCTGTGTTTGTAATAGGTCTGTGTCTGTTATTACAGAATCAGTTCAGACTTTTTTTCAGAATTACCTTTGATGAACTTCACAGTAGTTTATGCAGTTATATTTGTGGCGGTAGAAAAATTAAAGTTTGAGCTTTGATTGGATGGTGTTTACAGAGTGTTGTTAAAAGAGGAGAGGATGCTACAATATGATAAACCTTTTTTGAGATGTCATCAACTTCAAAATTACCTTTTTTCTCCTTAAAATGGTACAGGCTTAGGTGGTAATGGCTCAGTTTGAACATTGGATATGTTTTCTATTTTCTATTGTGAATAAAATATAGGTTTGTAAAATTTGTATGAAAATTTGTAATCATTGCATTCTGTTTTTATGTAGGCTTTGCACAGCATTCCAGCTTTTTTGGAATTGAGGTTGTAATGAAACAGTTTATTTTAAATGCCCTTTAGCCAACAGGTATTTTGAGGCAGGTCTATACCTGTGTGCCATAACTGGATTTAAAAAGAATGAGTTGAAAACAAACCATGGTGCCTGAAAGCCGGTGGTTGATTGTCGATATGAACACCCAAAAGCACATGCTTGAGAGAAGGGGTGGGGGGTTATTTTTTTAGTCTATTGGGATTCCTATATCTAGAACCTTTTTTTTTCTATGACCAAATTGTAGATTCTCCACCTAAATTAATGCATGAGATGGAGATTTCATAGTACAGATACATGCAACAGGAGGACAAAGTCCTGTCTGTGAAGATCTTGCAAAATCTGGTAGCAAAGAAATCGACTATAAATCAGACTGAAGATGAGCTAAGTAGAGTTAAGTTTATTACAGTCAGTGTTTTCTGGACAGCCTTGGATGTTCAATGACTGATTTTACATGTTGCCTGGAGATACTTTATAATGTGACCTGCCTTTCCTGAGTTCATTTCATTTTACAAACCAACACATGGGATTTATATATGGGGGAAAAAAAGGAGAAAAAAGAAAAAATCTCTGCTTAATACTTTGCAGTCTTTGTTGGTGGAACCCCTCTTTACATCACCAGGATGGTACTTTCTGAAAAAAAACATCACGCTTTTTGAACTCTTAAGAATGTGATGATGCAAGAAGGAAATTATGGGCAATGGCCAAATCAATGATTCTGTGCCTTATTACAAACTTCTGAAACACTGAGAGCAAATTTTTTTATTCACCTAGAGCTCCATAGGGAACAGAAGTCCTGATTATGGACCCTGCAGATTCTAGAAGGCAGTCCATATGAAATGAATTATCTATGACATGTACCTTCAGACACTTGTAATCCGATAGTCCATGTAAATTTAGACCATACCTCGAAATAGGAGCCTCTGGCAACAGTACATTTATTCAGGAGCTCAGATAAGGAGGAAAAGAAAATCTAACATTTTTGCTAATCTACAGTCGTTAACATGGAATTTCCATTGTAAAGGGCATAAAAGTATCTAATTTGCTGTAGCAAATGAAAGAAAAACAAACGTGGCATTTCCTCTTCCTCTCTGAACATATACAGTAACCTAATTCCTCTGTTTATAATCCTGGAAAAAAAATTGGTTAAATGTGTCCAGCCACTGACTTCTGTGTCTGCTCTAAGACATGGCAAACCCAGTGTAAGCAAATACATTTTGTGTCATATGCTTTTTGTCAGCGGAAGAGGTCCGAGAAGATGAACAAATGAGCTGTTCTAAAATAGTCTTCTGTAGGAGAGATATTAGTCAAAAGTATCAAAGTATTCAGTCCAACCTTTCATGTATGTGATGAAAAGTCAGCTATGTTATTCCTCTGTAGCTACCAATTACACATCTTAAAGGTATTAGATCATACAAAGAATAGTTCCATCTAGAACTGTTGGGTTGGAGGGTGAATAGGAAAGCTGATGGATGAAGTTATACTTGGGGAACCCTGCCGATCCGCTAAAATAAACCATTACCGATAATCATCACCACTCCCTTAATGCTTGTGCTTCCCAGGCAAAGTATAACTAAAGGCAAACTTATTTTAAGATTTAGATAGAATGGTGAGGTGTTGAGGGGAAGGAAGTTCATGCTCTCTAGTTGTCTTAATCCCCAAAGTCAACGGGAAAAAAAATGAGGACGTATCCAAGATTTTGAGCTGCCACCGAAACAAAATTAGGCTGTATTGTTTTGGATGTCTTTTTTTCCTTATAGTGTGTTATTGCACACGAGTTTATGCACGTTCTTGTGTTTGGCAATAATGTGTTTTATTGACTAGACTATTTATTTATTCTGGCCATTGGAATGGATTAACATGTAGATGCGCATTAACATTCATTTCATTTTTTCATACATGTAAAAACCTTCTTTGGCAAATCTTTTTGGCAATACAATTACCTAAACCCCCAGAACACTAAATTGTTTCAGAATGCAGAGGGCCTATAGAATGAAAAGATGAGGGTTGCAAATTTTTTATGTCACGTAATATTTGCGCAACTGTTTATTAAAGTTTTTAGGATCATTTTTAAGCCGGGAGCTGGCTGGTGGCTGCAGTGGCAAATGCTGGTATTCTGTCCCTGCATCTAAACTCCTGTAAACGCCTATGTCTGCTTGGACACATAGGTTACCAAAAAGGGGACAACTGTCTAGGAGAGGATTTCCCTCACATGGAAACATATATTCACAATTCCTGTTGTATCTAAAGGACATGAATTGAAGGGAAATTCCCCTGAGACAGAGAGGGGGGGGGGATGTCAACAGTTTTAAAGTTCCCCTACTTTATCAATAATTAAAAAAAAAAAAAAAAAAGTTTTGGGTTTAGATATACTTTAAGTGGCTTTAGATATTTTTTAAAAGTGGTTTTACTGGGAATCACGATTACGAATCTTAGCAGAATTTAGGCCAGAATACCAAAAACTGACCTTGAAGGCAGTGAGCGTTTTCTTAGCAGGGTTCTTTTGGTAACATCATAAATCAGATGTCCTTATAACTCCACTTCAACCCCGGAAGGATTTGCCCTCTTAATGACCAGGCCATTTTTTTGCGATACGGCACTGTGTCGCTTTAACTGACAATTGCGTGGTCGTGCAATGCTGTACCCAAACAAAATTGCCGTCCTTTTTTTTCCCCACAAATTATTATTATTATTATACAGGATTTATATAGCGCCAACAGTTTGCACAGTGCTTTACAACATGAGGGCAGACAGTACACTTACAATACAAATCAATACAGGAGGGATCAGAGGGCCCTGCTCGTTAGAGCTTACAATCTAGAAGGGAGGGTCAAGTGGAAACAAAACGTAATAACTGTGGGGGATGAGCTGATGGAAAAAATGAAAATACAGTTGTTAGGTGTGGGTAGGGTATGCTTCTCTGAAGAGAAGGGTTTTCAGGGATTGTCTAAAAGCTAATAGAGTAGGAGATAAGTGGACAGATTGGGGTAGAGCATTCCATAGGATTGGAGAGGCTTTGGAAAGTCCTGGAGGCGAGCGTGGGAGGAGGTAACGAGGGAGCTAGAGAGCAGGAGGTCTTGAGAGGAATGAAGAGAACGAGTAGGTTGGTATTTAGAGACTAGTGATGTAGCTGGGGGCGAAATTGTGGATAGCTTTGTACGTAGTTGTTAGAATTTTGAATTTAATTCTTTGACTGAGCGGAAGCCAGTGGAAGGATTGACAGAGAGGAGTGGCAGACACAGAGCGATTGGTAAGGTGGATGAGTCTGGCAGCAGCATTCATGATGGACTGAAGAGGTGATAGACTATGTAGAGGTAAGCCAATGAGAAGGGAGTTACAGTAGTTGAGGCGAGAGATGACCAGCAAGTGAATTAAGAGCTTTGTTGTGTCATTGGTTAGAAAGGGGCGTATTTTGGAGATGTTGTGGAGGTTGAGGTGGCAGGATTTGGACAGTGATTGGATGTGTTGCTTGAAGGAGAGTTCAGAGTCTAGGACTACACCTAGAACCTTGGCATGTGGGGATGGGCTTATAGTTGTTCCATCGATTTTGATAGAGAGATCAGGGGAAGGGGCATATGGGGGAGGAAAAATTAGAAGTTCAGTTTTGGATAGATTAAGTTTGAAGAAGTGGTGTGACGTCCATACTGATATATCTGATAGTAAATTAGTGATACGTGAGGAGACAGAGGGAGTGAGCTGAGGGGTAGAGAAATAGATTTGGGTGTCGTCAGCGTAGAGGTGGTATTGGAAGCCATGGGAGGCTATCAGTTGACCCACTGAGGTGGTGTAGATTGAAAATAGGAGAGGTCCAAGAACAGAACCCTGGGGGACCCCAACAGAGAAAGGAAGAGGAGAGGAGGAAGTAGAGTTGTAAGACACGCTAAAGGTGCGGTTGGATAAGTAGGAAGAGAACCAGCAAAGTGTACAGTCACGGAGACCAAAGGCGTGTCGTTTTTTGAGGAGGAGGAGGGGGTGATCAACCGTATCAAAGGCAGCAGAGAGGTCCAGAAGAGTGTTGATTGGTTTTGGCCGTTAGTAGATCGTTTGTTAGTTTTAGGAGAGCAGTTTCTGTGGAGTGTTGAGGACGAAATCCAGACTGAAGGGGATCAAGAAGGTTATTATCAGCGAGGTGGATGCTCAGTCCGTTGTAGACCAGACGTTCGAGGAGTTTGGAGAAGAAGGGGAGCAAGGAGATGGGGCATAGGTTGTTAAGATTGGATGGGTCCAGTGAAGGCTTTTTATGTATGGGTCTGACAAGTGCATGTTTTAGAGAGTTGGGGAAGATGCCAGAAGAGAGGGAGAGATTGAAGATGTGGGTTAGAGAGTGTAGCATAGGGCCAAAGGGTGAATGTAGCATTTGTGAGGGAACAGGATCCAGAGGGCAGGTGGTAAGGTGGACATTAGCAAGTAGTTTAGCAACTTCGTCTGTAGTGGTGGGGTTGAAAGAGGGATGTAATGATTGTGCCTGTGGGCATGAAGTGTAAAGCATGGAGGGTATTGGAACAGTAGAGATCTCCGCGCAAATTGTATCAATCTACTGTTTGAAGTGATTGGCGATCTCCTGGGCAGTGAGTGAGTTGGCGGGTGAAGGTGGTGGAGGATGAAGTAGAGAGTTGAAGGTGGAGAAAAGTTGACGGGGACGGGATGATAAGTTGCTAATGAGAGTGGTAACGGCTTTAACTGACAATTGCGTGGTCGTGCACCGTTGTACCCAAACAAAATTGACGTCCTCTTTTTTTCCCACAAATAGAGCTTTCTTTTGGTGGTATTTAATCACCTCTGCGGTTTTCATTTTTTGCGCTATAAACAAAGAGCGACAAAACGCAATAGGCATAGTATATTGATTGGTTTGGGCAAAAGTTCTTGCGTCTACAAATTATGGAATAGATTTAGGGACATTTATTTTTTTTATTGTTTTTACTAGTAATGGTGGCGATCTGCGATTTTTAGCAGGACTGCGACATTCCTGCAGACAAATCTGACCCCAAATTACACTTTTTGGGGACCACTGACATTATTACATTGATCAGTGCTATAAAAATGCACTGATCAGTGTAAAAATGACACTGGCAAAGAAGCGGTTAACACAAGGGGGCGATCAAGGTGTTAAGTGTGTTCCCTGGGAATATTCTAACTGTAGGGGGGGTGGGCTACCAGGGACATGACAGAGACCACTGGGAACAGTAGATCTCTGTCATGTCTACTGTCAGAACGGGGATCCGCTTGTTTACACTGGCAGATCACTGTTCTGCCTCTGTACTAGGCGATCCCGGGTCGCCGGCAGACATCGAGTCCGCCCGAGTCCGCAAGGGCACGCTCCCGAAGCGTGCAGTGGGAGTGAGAGTGCCCTGCCAGCGGCGCGCCCGTAACTGCACAAGCCGCCATACAGGTACGGCAATTCGCGCAGCGCTGCCAACCTGCCGCAGTCATTTATGTGAGCTGGTCAGTAAGTGGTTAAAGTAAACCTGTCAGCTGGTCAAGACAGGGAAAAGTAAAGTTTTTTTTTTTTTTTTTTTAAAAGCTCACCTTCGTCTCTACTGATACTTACAATTCCCACATTTCCCACTAACCTGTTTACCTGCCAAAACTCTAAAAAGGAAAAAAGCCTTAAAAGCACAGTGCTGGAGCTTACGGAAACTTTCCCGCAATTCCAACGTGACAGCTCATGGTTTAGGTTTGCGATTAGCCATTTAAAATCATCAAAAAGTACCAACCTACAAAATGCACAAAACAGAAAAAAATAGAAATTTTGACTTACCAGATTTAGGAGATTGGACACAGTCGCAAAATGTATTAGTGCCACCCCTAGAGCGCACCCAAATAACCCTACTCACTCCATGAGATGACAGTTTTTACCAAGCAATAAAAATTGATCAAGACATGGAGGGTACTCTCCTGTCCTGTACTCTAAAACAATGTATTTACAGGCAAGTCAAAAGTCCTAACATCTGTATTGTACAGTACAGGACACAGAAATTGTGTTCATAGACCATGGGATGTAACCAAGCAATATATTATGGGGTGGGCAACAACATAGCAAAAAAAAAAAACCTGTCAACAAGCCAACAAGAAAAACAAGGGTTGAAAAGCTCAAACAAAATTCTCAGATAATTGGGCCATGTTCTGGGCCAATTTGGTGCAAGGAGATTCACCCCGCTCCTTTTCTCCTCTATCTTGCCTAGCAGTCAAGGAAGGATTTTTATCGGAGGCATAAACCTGCTTAAATTGGCAGACAAGGTCATGGCTTAGGAGTCATACAGTAGGAAGTCATCCAGGTATGGTGTGGCATGAGTGCCCTGGGTTCACAAGTCAGAAGTGTTCTAAAACTGGCAAGCAAAAAGCGAGGATAGGGAAGAGATAGAAACTAGATTAGAACCAGAGGTTGCAGATGTCTTGGATACAGACTGGCGCATGCCAACAGACGTCCACCCTGCTCCGATAAGTGGAGGCACCCCTTAATTGTGAGGAGGGTACATGGACAGCCTTGATGGACTTGGATGTAAATGGCTTGCAATGAAAGGAGGCATACGCTTCTATAGAGGGTTAAGTCACACTGGACACAC
Organism: Lithobates clamitans; assembly: GCA_037952925.1. NCBI lineage: Eukaryota > Metazoa > Chordata > Amphibia > Anura > Ranidae > Lithobates > Lithobates clamitans. The sequence goes on along the minus strand of JBBGZY010000125.1, from coordinate 337,189 downwards.
TATAGACCCCCATGTGCTTCTCCTTAACCACTTGCCGACCGCTGCTTGTACATATACGTTGGCAGAATGGCATGGACAGGCAAATGGACGGACAGGCAAATGAGTGTACAGGTACGACCCTTTAAATCTGCCACCGGCGGCGCACGATCCTGCTGCGAGCTCCGTAAATGTGATCGCGGGTCCCGCAGACTCGATGTCCACGGGGATACCTGCGATCGTCTCACGGAGAGGAAGAATGGGGAAATGCTGATGTAAATAAGCATTTGGCAATTCTGCTTAGTGATACTGACACTGATCACTTTTCCCTGTAATCGGGAGCGGTGATCAGTGTCGTGTCACACATAGCCCACCCCCCCCCAGTTAGAACACATCCCTAGGACACACTTAACCCCTGCAGCTAACCCTCCTGGTTAACCCCTTCACTACCAGTCACATTTACACAGTAATCAATGCATTTTTAATCGCACTGATTGCTGTATAAATGTTAATGGTCCCAAAATAGCGGCAAAAGTGTCCGATCTGTCCACCATAATGTTACAGTCACGATAAATATCACTGATTGCCGTCATTACTAGTAAAAAAAAAAAATATTAATAAAAATACCATAAAACTATCCCCTATTTTGTAGACACTATAACTTTTGCGCATACCAAACGTTTATTGCGATTTTTACCAAAAATATGTAGAAGAATACATATCAGCCTAAACTGAGAAAAAAAATGTTTTAAATATATTTTTTGGGAAAATTTATTATAGCAAAAAGTAAAAAATATTGCTTTTTTTTCAAAATTGTCGATCTTTTTTTGTTTATAGCGCAAAAAAATAAAAAACGCAGAGGTGATCAAATACCACTAAAAGAAAGCTCTATTTGTGGGGGAAAAGGGACGTCAACTTTGTTTGGGAGCCACGTCGCACGGCTGCGCAATTGTCAGTTAAAGCGATGCAGTGCCGAATCACAAAAAGTGCTCTGGTCTTTGGCCAGCCAAATGGTCCGGGGCTTAAGTGGTTAAATTATAGGACCAATCTCTTAGAATGCACAGCTCACCTGCAGCGGAAGGCGTGGCCATCACTGGGGTCACCAAAAAGGGTCAGGGTGGGATCACAATGGGGTAACCCCTTCCGGTGACCCCAGTGATGGCTACGCCTTCTGCTGCAGGTGAGCTGTGCATTCTAAAAAGCAACATATTTGATCTCTTTACTACAGAGATCAAATATTTCCAGTAAAAAGTTGGCACTTTTGGTGGCCTAGAGATTTGGGATCACTGTGTGTCTGATTTCAGGACACAAGTTTTACATGAAGTTCCCACTTTTGGTCTCTATTTGGACGCAGGACGCTTTATTTTTTTTATTTTCTATGTACAATAATATGGAGCTGGTTGGACTAGTCGCAATTTAATACTTTGGTTTGTGATCATAATGTTTGATGTACATAATATTTGTACAATTTTGCAAACATATATAGTCTTACAGGTGCTATTTTGGTTTTATGTGGGATTATGCACTGTTTTGAATGTTTGTCTTTCTTTTCCTGTATCCAGATTCACTGGGTGCTGAATTTCCATGATACACCAAGCACATTACATTTTTTGGTTTATAGGCTCTAGAAGTGATAAGAATTTTCCAAAGAACATAGCAGCAGAGAAATCTGCTTTTGTTAGCTAGGCCACATGGTGCGTGGCTAAGAGGGAGCTAAAGTCAGATTGGGTGAGCAGTGTTGCAGCTGGATATTGCTTTGAGACAAGGCAACAGCTATCACCATGAGCATTATGTTGAGTTTCTCATGCTATTTGGCAATTTTTTCCTAGCACCTGTGATCCACCACTCCTAAAGCAAGAAGATCCCCAGTGGAGTACTCATGGTTATATAGTGGAATGGATGAGATTTGCCTGTTTGGATACGCTATAACCAGGCACTATGTTGCTGTGGAAGATGGAAGCACAAGTGCACCAACACGACGTGTGCATTTTCAGCAGGAAAAGCCATTCAAGAGGCACAACCCATTTACCTTATCCTCCTGAGACTACATCTAAATAGGAGAGAAACTGCCAAATTTAAATTGCTTGCACTGATAAATATTTGAAAAATATGATCAGGATTACTACAACAAACTTTATAACTCCCAAAACTTCTGCCTTTACAATGGCGTAGTGAGCTACACACTATGCATTGTGTCTTGAAAGCCAGGAACCAGTGTCAATATAAAGGAAAACCCTGTGTTACTAAGGGTCCAAGACCCACCCATCACAGTGAGCATAACCCTGAAGGGGTCTTCAAGGTCTGGGAACCAGAGAAATGGACCATGGCCCTAGACCTGCAGCTAACTACACACATTAAACTGCCTGTCAAGGTGAGCAACAAATGCATGATCCAATGCCCAAAGCAACATTACAGGGCAGCCCTGTGTGGTACACTTGCGGCTGGGTGGCAGTAAATACACAAGGTGAAGCTACATTTTTACCACCCAGTCTTAAGCTGTAAAAGTAAGCTGCTCTGCAGGCAGTAATGCCTGCCAGATCCAACTCATTCAAGTGAAAACTGGTTCATCACCTGAAGACACAAGCAAAAAGCTGGAGTAATGGGCAGGGTTACATAGGTGCACTCTAAGGGCGGCCTTAATGAGTTTTTTGTAGGTAGCCTGCATAAAATCCCATGGTCTGGAAGTACAGGTCCTGTGTCGTGTATGATTAAGGTAAATCCAAATCAAATCAATATTTGGTGTGTCCATTTAACAGATATTACAAACCCAGCATGCTTGTACTGTCTTCTGTCTGTTAAACAGAAGTGAAAATTTCCAGCAATTCTATTTTATATACAGTAAGCCTACCATCATCTCCTGCACACCAACTAAAATCTTAAAAACAGGTTTGGTGGCAGTACTTGGACACGTTACTACAAATGAGAAAGGGGAAGATTGGGGATGACTGACATGTCTACATTTGCGTTGGGTGCTTACACAGCACACATTTCAGGCAGACTTTTCATGATCAGAAAATATGAACCTCAGTTTTTGGAATAAAGCAGCTATGGCAGGGAGGACAGTGATGTAAATATACATCCAAAACAGCTGGTACATATTACCTATACAGATTAAAATCTTAGCCATATATTAAAAGTGCATCCAGCAATATCAAGATTGTTAGTGTTTTTTATTGCAAGATATGGAAAGCATGAGTTCTGTTTTGTAGGGCTTCAGAAGTACCCATGTGGAAAGGCTATAGTGAGACCAAAATGAACCAGTAAGCTCTTCAATGGAGTTACTGTAACTCATGGCATCTAACAAAAAACACATGATAAAGAAAAAAAACATGGCTAGTTTTAAAAAGAATCTCAGACTTATTAATTTAGGCTGAAAGTAAAACAGTGCAGGCAGGAGAAACTTATCTGGAGATCATCACCGGTGAATATGATGTGTGTCTACTTCATTTTAATGCCTAAGTGAATCCCTTTCTCAAACAAATCAACATTCTGTCACTGATTATCCAAATCCGAGCTCCAAACTGCATCTGTGGCTTGAGCCACATTCAAAACTTAACTGTCCAGCTATGTTGAACTTTGAATTTGATCAAATACCTCCCGTGCCTGCAACCGTGTCTTGGAAATATATCAGAGACTTGGATTGCCGTGAGTTTACAGGCAATCTAGGATGGGATACTCTTTAAGAGTAAACGTGTATGGCATAAATTACGTTTCAATTCGAAAGTTTTAATTATAGGATAAGGTCTAAATAGGTCTGTGGACATTGCAAATAGTACTCCTATACAAAAAATATGTTAGTATTTGGCTGAAGCCATTTATTATCAACTGTGCTTACCCTTTTTAAATCATAATGACAGCTAAACTACCCTGATTAAAAGTTTACATACCCTGGTGATTTTGGCCTGATAACATGCACACAAGTTGACACAAAGGGGTTTAAATGACTATTAAAGGTAACCATCCTCACCTGTGATCTGTTGGCTTGTACTTTGTGTGTGTGTGTATAAGGCTGGGTTCACACTAGTGCGACAAACGCTCCGACATTGCGAGCTCATGTCGCATGACGTGTGAAAATCAATGTTTCCCTATGACAGCTGTCCTAACTGGTCCGACACAAGTCGGTCCGACTTTGAAAACGCTCCCTGTACTGCTTTGGTCCGACTTTGATCCTAATTCAGCCCATTGACTATCATTGAAGTTGGATCAAAGTCGGATCGCCGTCTCGCATGATCTGACTTTGGCATGCGATTTGTGCTCAGATGATCTTGAGGGGGGAACTCCGCCCAAAATTTTAAATAAAAAACCAGGATGGGTTCCCCCTCCAAGAGCATACCAGGCCCTTTGGTCTGGTATGGATTCTAAGGGGAACCCCCCTATGCCGAAAAAACAGCGTGGGGGTCCCCCTAAATCAATACCAGACCCTAATCTGAGCACGCAGCCCAGCCGGTCAGGAAAAGGGGTGGGGACGAGCGAGCACCCCCCCCTCCTAAACTGTACCAGGCCGCATGCCCTCAACATAGGGGGGTGGGTGCTTTGGGGCAGGGGGGCCCCCCACCCTATCTGAATGAGTATGGGGTACATCGTACCTCTACCCATTTACCTAGGGGAAAAAAGTGTCAATAAAAAAACACACACAATAGGTTTTTAAAGTAATTTATTAGGCAGCTCCGGGGGACTTCTAACAACTTCAGGGGTTTCTTCCTTCTTCGCCCTCTCCGGCTTCTTCTCCGTGCTCTCTGGTATCCTCTGCTCTTTTGCCAGCTCTTTTGCTAGCGGTGGCCCGGTCTTCCCTGCCGTCTTCTTCCCTCTTCTCTTCTTCCGATGTTGACACGACGCTCTCTCCCACTGTAATGCCGTGTGCGTGGTCCGCAACGACTTATATAGGGACAGGACGTGGTCACCCCGCCTCTTATGACGTCACAGTCCCGGGGCATGATGGGACTGTGATGCCATAAGGGTCGGGGTCACCGGGTGACATCGCTACATTTGCTACATTTGGAGAGGAGTCAACAAGGCTTTTGATGCAGAGGTGGATCGCTGATGTTTTGGGGATGTGTGAGCTACAAAGGCACAGGAAATTTGGTCAAAATTGTTGGCAAGATGAATGCAGTATGTTATCAAAAATTACTGGAGTAACATTTGCATTCGTCAGCCAGGAAGCTGCGCATGGGATATACTTGGACATTCCAACATGACAATGAACCAAAACACAAGGCCAAGTCGACATGTCATTGGCTACAGCAGAATAAAGTGAAGTTTCTGGAGTGGCCATCTCAGTCTCCTGACTTCAATATCACTGAGCCACACTGGGGAGATCTCAAAATGTGCAGTTCATGCAAGACAGCCCAAGAAGTTGTAGAAACTAGAGGCTTTTTGCCAAGAGGAATGGGCATCTGAAAAGATAAAGAGCCTCATCCACAAATACCACAAAAGACTTCAAGCTCTCATTGATGTTAAAGGGGCAATACACAGTGTTAAGAAATGGGGTATGTAAATTTTTGATCAGGTTCATTTGGGTAATTTCTGTTGTCATTATGATTTAAAAAGAGTAAACACAGTTGATTGATAATAAATGGCTTCAGCCAAACACTAACCATGAGTGAAAGAAAAGTTTTTGTTTTATCATTCATATTCTCTTAAAAATGGCCAAGAAATCATAAATTCTTCCAGGGTATGTAAACATGTGAGCATAACTGTATACACACACATACATATATATATATATATATATATATATATATATATATATATATATATATATATATATATTTTTTTTTATTATATATATATCTACTTGCAGATCAGGGTTTAACCACACATATCTGCATAGTCAAAAATCTTTCATTTCCCTAAGAACACTTGCCTCATGACTACTATGACTATGTACTGTATGTCTGGGTAACTTTAATCACCCCTATCTCTGCATACTCAGATGCCTAAAGACCCTGGATTAACGATACACATCTGCATAGATACATTGGTCCTCTCCCCTAAAACCGTTACCCTATCACTGCCATGACGGGTAAGCCTGGGCAACTTTACCAACCTCCATCTGACTTTTTTCACACCCACAATACACCTGATGATTCCAATATCTTTTTTCACTCAATGGCAGCCATACAAGCTGATGCATCTCATGCTCTTTACTCACAACAAAGTACTTTACATTTTTTGCTGTTAGAGGGGATTTTTGGTTTTGCACGTTTCAATTAAAAAAAATGTTGCTTCAGACCAAGGCTAGGCTCACATCGAAATTAGCAAACTGATCAAGAAAATGTTGCTCCAGACCAAGGCTAGATTCAAATCAAATGATCTCAATTTAATAAGCTTTAAAGCGGGGGTCCACCCACACCGCCAAAAAAAATAAATATTAAAAGCCAGCAGCTACAAATACTGCAGCTGCGGACTTTTAATACATGGCCACTTACCTGTTCCAGGGTCCAGCGATGTCGGCAGGCGACGCCGAGAACCCGCTCGGTTCTCGGCAGCTGCTGCCGCCATCCTAGGTGAGGGAATCAGGAAGTGAAGCGTTGTGGCTTCACTTCCCGGTTCCCTACTGCGCATGCGCGAGTCGCGCTGCGCGTCCCAAGTGGTCCCTGCTCTCTCCTGGGAGCTGTGTGTTCCCAGCAGACAGCGCGGTGGGGACGGGAAGTGGCGTAGACTCCCATGGGAGTCTATGCCGGAAGTGGGTGCAATTACCTGTCTTAGACAGGTATCTGCACCCCCCTCCCCCCTGAAAGGTGCCAAATGTGACACCGGAGGGGGGGAGGGTTCCAAAAAAGCGGAAGTTCCATTTTTGTGTGGAACTCCGCTTTAAAGTGATTGTAAAGTCTTGTTTCTTTTCTTAAAATAACAAACACTTGCTCTGTATAGTGGTTTTGCACAGGGCAGCCCAGACTCTCTTCTTCTCGGGTCCCTGGCTTGAGCTCCTGGCCCTTCCCTCCTGTTGAGTGCCCCCACATCAAGCAGCTTGATATGGGGGCACCTGAGCAGAGCCGCAGCTCTGTGTATTCATGCAGACACAGAGCTGCGATTCTGCCCCACACAGCAGGGAGCCAATGGCGCCACTGTGTATCAGCCAATCAGGAGGGAGAGTCCAGGACAGCCGAGGCACTGGTGGACATCACTGGTTGAAGATAGGGCTCAGGTAAGTATTATGTGGGGCTGCTGCACGCAAAGTTTTTTATCTTAATGCACAGAATGCATTAAGATAAAAAAACCTTCTGCTATTACAACCACTTTAAAACAAATCCATACTGATCTCTTTAGCTGCAGGTTCACAGCACAGAAGCTAAAGTTCTTCTCTCAACAGCTCAGCTTTCCCTTCTCCTCCCACCTCTTAAACTAAACACAGGGCAGGCGATCTGGGGGAAAACCTGAACTACTTTGGTGCTCTGCTGTGAACTATAAAGTGATACTAAAGTCTCTTTTTCTTTGTTAAAAATAACAAACATCTCATACTTACCTGCTCTGTGCAGTGGTTTTGCAAAGAGCAGCCCAGATCCTCCTCTTCTCTGGTCCCACTATGGTTCTCCTGGCCCCTCCCTCCTGTTGAGTGCCCCCACAGAAAGCAGCTTGCTGTGGGGGCACCCGAGCTGCAGCTCCCTGTGTCTATTCAGACACAGAGCCATGGCCCAGCCTGCCCCGGCCTGCCCCCACTCTCTCTTTATTGGCTCACTGACTTTGACAGCAACGGGAGCCAATGACACTTCGCTGCTGTCTCAGCCAATGAGGGGGCAGAGTCCCAGGCAGCCGAGTCTCTCGTGCATATAGCTGGCTCGAGATGGGGCTCAAGTATTAGGGGGGCTGCTGCACACAGAAGGCTTTTTATATACAAAGACTGCATTACGATAAAAAAAAAAACCTTCTGGCTTTACACCCACTTTAACCACTTGCCGACCGCCTTCCGCATATATACTATGGCAAGGTGGTTCAGATGCGCAAATCGCCGTGCCTGTACATTGGTCTGTGCATGTGATATTGTGGTCCATCATTGTACAGGGAGGCAGAATGGGGATCTGCCTATGTAAATAAGTCGGATCCCTGTTCTAACAGGGGATAATACTGAGATCTTCTGTTCCTAGTGATCAGGAACAGCGATCTCTGTTGTCCCAGTAAGCCCATCCCTCACACAGAACACACCCAGGGAACACAGTTAACCCCCTTGACTGCCCCCTAACAAACAAACAAAAAAAAATCTATAAATCTTTCCCATAGTTTGTAGATGCTATAACTTTTGTACAAACTAATCAATATACGCTTAATGTGATTTTTTTCTTTACCAAAAATATGTAGATGAATACAGATTGGCTGATAAACACATTTTTTTTTATATATTTTTTGGGATATGTATTAAAGCAGAAAGTAAAAAATAATGTTTTTTTTCAAAATGGTCAGTCTTTTTTTGTTTATAGAGCAAAATATAAAATCCACAGAGGTTATGAAATACCACCAAAAAAAAGCTCTATTGTGGAAAAAAAAAGGACATAAATTTTGTTTGGGTACAGCGTCGCACGACCACGCAATTGTCAGTTAAAGCAACGCAGTGCCGTATCACAAAAAATGGCCTGGTCATTAAGGGGGTAAGTCCTTCCAGGGCTGAAGTTGTTAAGGATGTGTTGCTCCACAGTGTCCACAGCTACAGAGGTCAACAGGGGCTTGCTTTTAAATTGTAGGATCATTTCAGAAGATCCACAAAGCAAGTTTTTAACTGGATGCAACCAGCTTTATTGCATTTGCTAGCATTAAATGAACAAAGTTATTATATCCAGCATTCAAAACACATTTACCCCATCATGGCATCATCTCCACAGAGAAATAAAAAACAGCAAAAAATAAATCCTAGCCGGTCCAGGCCCTCTAATGAAGTCAAGTCACTCTCTATCAGGATTTTATATCTTGTGTCCTGCACTATAAAACATAAGCATTTTTTTAATTATCATTGAATCCACCACATAAAGGAGTTGTTGTTTTTTAAAGGAATAGAAACTGTTCAATTTGCATAATGAATGTTCACTAAGCTTGAAGAATAAGGTGAAGCTGTAATACATTCAATAAACTGTGTGAAAGTACAAATCTTGTTTTTTCTATTTCCCTCACACCTGACTAGGTTTTCAAAGTGGACTAAGGTAAGTGAATAGTCTTTGCTCCTTTTGTAAAAGAAACTCCTCTCTGAAGAATAGCAAAGCCTGAATTCTAACTTAGGCCTGGTTCACACTGGTGTGACATACACTCTGACTTTGGGAGCACATGTCACATGATGTGTACAAATCAATGGTTCCCTATGACAGTCATTTTAACTGGTCCGACTTTAGAAAAGGTTCCTGTACTACTTTGGTCTGACTTTGGTCAGTTTTCAGCCCATTCAATATCATTGAAGTCGGGTCAAAGTCAGATTCTCGTCTTAACCATCCGAATCAGGAAAAGGAATTTATGTCACACTGGGATTGTTTTGATTGGTCAAAGGACAAGTCTCAAAGTCAGAGCAAAATCGTTCGTACAAGTTGGATGGAAGTAGGAGGAGGATGTAAAACTGATGTCGGAGGGCAAAGTAGGATGACAGTCGTTCAACAGTAGTGTCATACCAGTGTGAACCTGGCCTCAAAGATTGAAAGGCTCGTTATAAAGACAGTTGCTACCACTATAAATGGATGACCACGCAGAAGCGTAAGAAGCCCTAATTAGACCAATTTGTCAGGTGCTTAATAAGGCAAATAGCTTTTTCACAGTCGAACTAGCTAAACACCCAAAAATTGTTAACACATTCTTGTACAGTTCTCTATCCAGAATTCTCTCACAATTCTCTCACTACTGCCAGACAAATCTGACGCTCAGATGGGATTCTCCAGTAACAGCATGGAGAGTGAATAGAGGAAAATCACAGCACTGTATGGCCTGTTTCACACAGGCTTCAGCTTGCATAAGAGCAATATGAACAGCAAGTTTTGACAAAGCATTCAGAAAACTTTGTTGAAGCTTTTAAAGTACCATCCAGCTTCAGCTTGTAAATGATGAACACAGATCCTAATAAGAGTGCGGATTGCCACTTTAAACAAGCTACTAGCAGGCTTCAGTACTTCTTGAAGCTTGTTGAAAGCCTAAAGTGGCAATCAGCACTCTGATTAGGTGTGTTCAACATTTACAAACTTGGAGTTGAATGGTACTTTAAAATCTTCAACAAAACTTGCTGAAAGCTCTGCAAAAGCATGCCATTCACACTGCTCTCATACAAGCTGAAAACCCTGTGAAACAGGGCTATCTTATTTGGACCTACTCTTCAAGGAAGCAAAAAATAAAAAATAAATGGTGAATAACCCTTAAGCTGGCCGATTCAGGAAGGACTGGTGGAATTTCAAACCACGTATGGCCACTGTGGTTGACCATTTGACATGTTCAAAAAGCCTGTTGGAAACAAATCTGCTCAATCAGTACTGCAGGCTATAGCGGGGAAGTCTCTGCATTGTCAGAATACAAAGACACAGCAGGGAGGATTCCCCCCTTCCACCTCAAATGTGTGGATGGGGAAATTGGGTCAGTTTTTTCATTTAGCCAGCTGGTCATCGAAAAAATCTGACCCATCTAAAGCCAGTTTTAACATGAAACCACTTACACAGTAAGCATCAGAATAAAGAGGGCTGTAAAGGAACTGACCCACTCACATCTCTGTATTAGGGTTAAATATCACCTAAAGCGCTCAGAGCAGTCAAAAATACTTTTAGGCCCCTTTCACACAGACACCTCCGCCTAACAGAATCCACTTGCTCAGCTGGGGATCGCTTCGCTGATCCCCACTGAGCAGATGGATGACAGGTCCTATCTGCTCCACTGTGCAGAGCGGACAAGGATACAGTCCCGCTCTCCTCTATGGGGAAATCAGGTGAAAATGAACCACCTGTCTGTTTCCATCCGATCCGCCAGACGGACTGAAAATAGGACCACCATTCGTCTAGATTTTGCAAACAGGACTGGATTGGATAGCGGCGGATGTCAGCGGACATGTGTTCGCTGACATCCGCCGATCCACAGGTCCGATCAGGTCCGCCTAAAAATATGACAGGCAGACCTGATCGGACAGTCCGAGTGAAAAGGCCCTTAGATGGACTTTAAAAGGTTATGGCTGCTTACACTTTAGAGCTTGTTCACAACAGGTGTGAAGGACATGCACTGGGCAGCCTTGCAGTCCCACCATAAGACAAGGCAAAATGTCTCATGTCCTATCAGGCCAGTTAAGTAAACAGCGTGAGATAGGCGTATCAGCATTGCTGTCACCTTACTGCACACCAGCAGCTGCTGGTGTGAATGGGCCCTTAAATAGCAAAATATGTGGTGGGGTTTAAGTCATTCCAAATACAAATTTTGAAATAATTACAATCTACATGCTAAAATCCCAATTCAGTTTGCAGTACTCTTTCATGACCAGGCATATTTCAATGACAGCCCTCATAATAATTTTTCAATATCTTCTGCACATTTCTGTTCCCATGTTTTTAAGTGAAAGCTTTCAGGGCCATTTTAATAGGATTCTGTATGTAACAGGAGACATGTTTTGCAGACTGTAACCTTTTACCCTTGCATAAACAGCATGAAGAAGTGTCAAATAACGGTGTTTCATTTGTGTATCTATAAGAAGCTAGATATCTGATCTAACAGAGAGAAACATAGATTTGGAAAATAAATGTGATGGACGTTTTCTTGTGCCTTCAAAACATAAAATGGAGAGCTATTAAGCTAGAATGGTACATAAGGTTTTGCTAAATGTTGTTAGGAGGAGAGCAGTGATGGGGCTTAAATTTCTCACTCTTTCCTTCAATCAATATGAGAGGCAAAGTTTCATCTCTGGGGCCACTAATGGCAGGAATTGCTGGAGCCAGCAAATGAGTAATGCTAGACCTTTGATTAGATGATGAGGCCATCAAGAACCTCATGTTACACTGAGCTTTAGTCTCATGAACTCCAGCAAAAACCAAATGGCAAAGGAAGCAGTGTAGCCTTTTGTTTGCTTGGTCAAAAGCAGTACAAAACAAAACCAGTATGATAAAAAACTTGGATGCCAAAATAACCTTACGGAATTTTTCTTGAACCTGGGACTCTCCATTTGGGGACACATTTTGCAAGCTGACCTTCAGGAAGAAGTTTGAAGTTAGAACCCCATGGAGGATTCCTGCCAAGAAAAGATTTTTCTGTAGTGTCCTGCTGACCAATATTCATCCCAGGCAGGAGCAGACTAATAACTTCCTTATGGGTGAGCCAGACGGAATGGAAGGACTTGGGCATGAAAACAGCAGGTAAGTCAAGATTGCAGCAGCACTTCAATCAGCTGTATGTTGTAAATGACCCTAATCAGTTTCAGATGCCAAATCTCACTACAAGAGTACAAAGCTTTAGTTGAGAATATAAACTTCAAAGTAATTTTAGAATGCAAACAAAACAGAAAATCAAATATATTGTGGAAATAGATTTTTAATTTAGGAGGTTAACAATCTGTCTATTTCCTATTGTAATTTTAAAATCATGGGATGGAACTTACAATGTCGAACTCAGGAAAAAAGATTTTAAATGAACGTTCATTTTTTTCAGTACTCACTTCATATAAAAATTTCAGTTTAGTTTATATAAAATAAGTGAACTCTATACTCAAAACATATTGTGCTAAAGTAGGACCCAGAACATATTGCAACACTGGTAACTCTGCCCTTATCATACTAAATATCTTATAAATGTGATAGAGAAAGCAATTTGGGTCCAGTGTAAAAATCTTGCTAGTTTAATTCATGGTTTAGTATAAAACTAAGCAACTGAACATGGAACTGAAAAGAAAAGAAACTGCAACCTAGGCATATATCATGGTTCCAAGAGCAGTGGTGAATAGTACCCCACATCAACCAATCACAACGTTGATATCTCAACCGGGTTGCCATAAGCTTACTGCACACCGTTGTAGTTGTGATAAATTACTAAAGGCCAGATATGAGAAGCAGCAGGATAACCAGCTTATTATTGGTAAACAGATCCTGAAATATGTTTTGAGAAAATTAGACTAATCTATATTTGCAAAGTATCTGACACCAGGCCACAGATACTAACGTTATTTCATTTCCAAAGACAAAAAAATAGATTTGTTCTAAAATGTTCAGACACTGTTTACCAAATAAACAGTACAAGGTTAACCATCTTGCTCTGCCGATATTTGGATCACACTAGGAATATGCAATTTTTAAGATTTGTCACTGTGTTTCAGTGTCTCCCATACCAAAAACATATTAAGCTAATCAGCTTCTGACCCAATCGGAAAGATGTTTGTGTGCGCACACGTGCATGGTGCACACAAACATGGATACAGTATGTTGCTGCTACATAGATACAAATACTTAATTCTGCATAATTATACAATCTTTATTTTTTTGCAACAAAAGTTGATTAAGGAGAACAGTATTGCACATAATAAGTAATAAAAGGTTAAGCAAATTCAAAATGCATAACATTACAGGAAGTTCCGGAGTTACGAACACAATAGGGACTGTAGGTTTGTTTGTAAGTCGAAGTTGTTCATAAGTTGCAACACTGCATTTGTAAGTGTAATTTCCGGTCGGAACACTGCATTTATAAGTGTAACTTCTGGTCGGAACACTGCATTCGTAAGTGTAACTTCCGCCTGTGCATGGATGTGGGATGTTCCGGGCGCTTGTTATGTTATCTGGGGCTTTTCTGGCCATGCAGTATATGTAGTACTGCAGTATGGGATGTGTCCGGAGGTATACAGAACCAGCGTAGAGCACAAGTGGCCAGCATTTGAGGCCGTTCGTAATGAGAAGTCGTTGGTACCTCAGGGACTGCCAGCACTAAAACACACCAGTCTTTATCAGGCTCACAGTGGTCTACCCTTGGCAACACAATTTAAAGTGTCTTTGTATACCTATTTAAAAGATAAACATGCTACCATTTTTTCCAGGATGTCGGCAACTATTCTAAAATATTACTGAATTCAACCACTTACTCCCGCTATGGCTTTACCAGAGCAGCACAAAGAAAGATCTTCGTACTAGCAAATATTTGCTCCAGTTCCAGAATGTTTAGAGATATTAAAAACAATGTTAAAGGCGTGCATTATACTCCATGAAAACAAATGGTAATGGCATCAACCAGAGTTCAATCCATTGCCAATATAGAAAATACCAGTTAATAGATAGATTTTTGAAATGTTGAGTGTTTTGGTGTTTGGCCAAAGTTTCATACACATATAAACTTGTCCATACAGATATAAAAAAATATATAAACTGAAAATCTTTTGGCGAGCTCACCCTACATTAGTTGGTTTAATTTTGTATCATTCATGTGGCTTTGAGTTATAGGGATTGTAAAAATGGGTGCTTGCTTACAGGTGCATTCAGCCTGCAATTAAGATCAGTTTGAGAAGCATGTGAGGCACTTCTCTCTTCTTTAAGCTGCTTTTGACCTCCTCAGCTGGTTCTGCTAGTGTATTGACTTGTATGGAGATAAAAGCCGCTCTGACATGTAAAAGGCCTGCATTCACAAGCACTAAGGAAAGCTAAACTAAAACAATGCAACTTGTAAACCAGCCAGCCAGGCCTCACAGGGGGGAGACCCCCGCCCCCCTTTTACCATTTCCTTTTTTTTTTTTTATATTATCTTTATTACGATTTGAAAAAGTAGTACAAATCTGGGCCTATTGGACATACCCATGCCCGGAGATACAAAACCACAAAAAAAAAAAAATTACAGTAGAAAAAACAATGAGAACAACAAACTGCTTCTCACTCTTGGCAAGGAGGGCAAAAGTGAAGTATAGCCGGGGTGGGGGGGGTGGGGGTGGGGTTGAGGTACAAATTAGAAGGCCCTACAGGCCAAGGAACTGTGCGATAGAGGTAAAGATTAAATCAGTTGGAGGGACAATCCTGATGGGTCCAGACAAAAAGAAAAAAAAAAACAATAAAAAAGTAAGAATAAAATAGAATTATGTGACAGGAGTCACAGAATAAAAACATAAGAAAATTTTACATTCCAGTATAGGATTCAGTAGTGTCAGTTGAATCAACCCAGAGATCCCATACCTTATTGGATTTCTTAGGCCATCCCCAAGATAAATATGTTGCTTTGCATAAAGGGATCACCGAGTTTACTAAGGATCTCCAATAATCTAGTGATGGTGCCACAGGCAATTTCCATTTCAGAATAACTCCCTTTCTTGCATAAAATATTAGGCAGCCCAATGAAGTTCTGATTGCCCTCGCATTGGCTAGAGGTTCTACAAGACCCGACAGGCATACTCGAGGTTGTAGAGGAATGGGAATAGTAGTGAGGCAGATAATAAATTGGACCAAAGCAGCCCAGTTAATGTTGAAGATGTGGACATGCCCATATCATATGTGTATAATAAGCCGTTTTACTACTACATCTCCAGCAGCTGGGGGGGCACCTGAGTACATTTTTTACAGCCTCAATGGAGTGAGATAAATTCTGTGTAAAATCTTGAACTGTATCAATCTATCCCATGCTGATTCTAATTGAGTAAAGGGGTACTCCCAAACACCTCTTCCCAGGCCTCATTATCCATTTCTGATTCCACCTAGGGGTTGTGTACATAGGTCTGCATACACCGCCCTTACCACATCTCTGTATGACTTTATTCAGCACAGCTGGACTGGCCACTGACTGCGTTTAGGTTAACGGAATTCAGAGTATTTTTTGACCAGCATGCCCCTATTTTGGCTGCCAAAAATACAGGAAAATGTACTACTGATCCCAAAAACAAAGACAGGAAAAAAAAACAAGAACACTACATGCTGGTGCACACTAGCAGAGCACTATTCACCAGATTTAACAAACCATAATAGTAGCAGGCAGGAACTCCACTCTACACTGTGTTATTTCCAATGTAATCTAAAGCTGGTCATATATGGATCAAAATTTGATTTGTTTGTAGCCCTCTTTGTTCAACAGGAGCCAGTTGAGCCAGCATTCGATCGGCACATGCAGCCAAAATGGTGCAGTGCTGATCAGTATATTCTGACAACAGGGGAGTCCCGCTGTCAGAATGCAAAGACACAGCGAGGAAGAAATTGGCTCGGTTTTTTGTGTGGCCGGCTTAAGGGTGATGGGCACACAGGCTGACTTTCAGCAAGTACCCTTGCTTTTCCAGACAAACTGTCAAACTAATTACTCACTGGGCGAATAATCTACCAACCATACACTATAAATATAAGATTTGGGAGGACCTTTTTTTAGCTGTGTGAAGGAAGAAAAAGATTTGTTTTTAATCTAATAGCTGCAAACAGGTGCCGATTTTCATTCCAACACAAGTGCTGCTGGGAGCATTTTATCGGCTGTTCAAAATGTTTTTAGCTTTTGAGCCATTCTTAACAAAAAAAAAAAAAACATTCACTGCACTTAACAAGATAAACACATAAGCCTGTATGCCTCCAAACCTAACCAACTTCGAAAGAGACCTTTTTGGGTCCCATCTCTTTTAGGGCACTAAAAATAAACTTTTCACGCACACATTTCATATGTTCTGACACAGAATCCCTGGCTACATATGGTGAAGGGAACCATGTCACCTCTATGGAATGATCTGTTATTAGCTCATATAAGACGTGTCTATTTACAGTGTCTATGGGGTGGTCATACATGGCTCAATAATAGTAAGGCAATGTGACTGTTTCAAGCATCACTTATTACAGTTGGGCCTTATAGACAGGCAACTACAACTGCTTCTATGAAGTGATCATCATCACAAAGGTTCCAACGTGTTAGAAAATCGCTGTTGCTGATAATATATTTCGGTATGGCCATTTATTGGACCTTTGCAAATGTTGCACAGTAAAATTCCAGTTGTGGACAAAATAAATATATATATTTTTTTATTAATAATAATAAAACATCCTGTACTTTAGCAGCCAATAAAGTGCTCGCCACTTGGGCACAAATACTTTGTTTTGCTGCCGTCGAAAGGTCCAACATTTTTATGTACAGAATTAAAAAGCACTTACCTGAGAGCAAAGCAGCATGACCAGCTCTACGACTGAGGTACTGGACTTCATACATACGAGTCCTAAGATGAAAACAGAAATGGAGATATTTGTTGAGCATTTGATCTTTAGGACCATTTAAACAACAACATATTTGTATTTTTGGTGGTTTTTAATAGACATAACTTAGGTGGTCATCCAAGGAACAAAGCTTTCTAAGGTACATTCTCAAAGTCACAGATATAGTGTAGGTTAGAACAAATAGAACTAGGATGAATTAAGGATGAACCTCTCTGTGTATTTTTATGAACTCGGAGAGATGTTGCCATTATTTATTGCATGTATATAAATAATCAGCCCATACACTTTTTCTCAAAAATGCAGAAAAGAGAAGCCAGCAAAGTAGAAAAGCACCAGCGATACTGTTATCTTTGTAAGATTTGCTATGTACACAAACCCTTGAAAAAACAAATGTCTTTTTATATTAAAGTGTTTGTAAGCTATGAGTTTATGCAATTCCAGATGCAGGGAGCAAAGGGACTTATGAGTTAGCGTTGTTTCTGCATGGACTACAAAACCCTTCCCCTCATATAATCAAAAGAGGGAGGTGTTATGAAGTTCAAAGTCACTCCCCTTTCCTAGAGTAACAATGCATATGAGTACAGTTGTCACCTAAGGACAGGAAGTGTTACAGTCAGGAGAAAAAAGTATGGAAAAAATGAATGAAATTGAATGTAACCACCACATCTTGACATCTTCCCTTTCTTCATGTGTCACCTCTGTGATCTCTAGCCTCTCACCTGAGATATGTTTGGTATACAGCATATATTAATATCTCTCAGAAGTTAATGTGGTCAGGTCGCCTCTAAGGGGGTCCTCTGTATATTTTCCCAACACAGGAGCAGGTCACTGGGTGGCTGAGGCGATAAAACGAGGAGAGGGTGTGAGCGGAGGGATACCGGAAGTGACACTAGTAAGGATATGAGTTCGGCCCTCGTGGGTTTTCGCCTGTTTTTGGCTTTTAAATGTGAGGTTTAGCTGTTTTTTCTTAGAAAACTAGTTTGAACGTTAATACACTATGAGAGTATTCTCTTCTATATATTCATACCTGGAGGAAATAATAAAGGACCCCGTAGGAACACTGCAGAATCTATACCACCATTACAGAGAGCAGAGTGTTGGAAAAATATACAGAGGACCCCCAGAGGCGACCCAACCACATTAAATCACTTCTGAGAGATATCAATATATGCTGTATACCAAGCATATCTCAGATGAGAGGCTAGAGAGCACAGAGGTGACACGGGAAGAAGTCACCCATTATGTAGACATTATAGAAATAGACATTTACAAGCAATGGTGAAGGAATACATTACGATTATTCATTATAGACTATAACAAGGACGCATACTACCAAAGGAATTTTATGCTTGTTTCATGGATATTGCTATATTATTTGTGTGTGGATTTATTTGTGTCCATCCTTGAGACACACGTTAATATTGTTTGCACCATTGCACAGGAATTATGGTCAATTACATTGCATATTTAAAGCTGATATAATTGTTTGGTTGACAGCACAACACTACTCATCTTTTATATGTGAAGAATCGCTGCGATTGTTAGCAAGAGCAATACTACTACCAAAATACCTCCTCTGTAACTAAACGGGTAACGGTTAAAAAAAATTTAAAGCGTTGCCTATGGATATTTTAAAGTACCGCAGTTTGTTGCCATTCCACGACTGCGTGCAATTTTAAAGTGTAACATGTTAGGTATATATTTACTTAGCGTAGCATCATCTTTCACAATATACAAAAAAACTGGGCTAACTTTACGGTTTCGTTATTTTAAAATTCAGTGAAGTATATTTTTTCCCAAAAACTTGCATTTGAAAGACCGCTGTGCAAATACTGTGACATAAAATATTGCAATGACCGCCATTTTATTCTCCAGAGTCTCTGCTAAAAAATATATATGTTTGGGGGTTCTAAGTAATTTTCTAGCAAAAAATACTTGTCAGAAATAGGCTTAGTCTTGAAATGGTTAACAAATAAAAGTCTTGATACAACAAAAGGGCTAATAATTGACTATCCAAATACTTATATGTACAAGCCCTTCAGGTATATGCTGGCTAATAAACTGGTGCAAAATTATATTTGTTGGCATTTCCCTCATTCGGTCAATGTGTAAAATATTACAATGAAATACATACTATATATATATTCAAATATAATTAAACCACAGGTAGCAATATATATATATATATAAAGTGGTTTAGCGAGAAAAATCACTGGCAAGAAATCTACAAAAATATTTAAAAGGGCACGATAGACAAAAAAAAGTATATTGTATGAATGATTAAAAAAGCTATTAATTCGATTCACAATTATATTTGTATATTAGAAGTGGAGATGTTTGATGTCTCAGTGTATTGCTCTACTGTATGTTAAGCAAAATAAGGCAACAAAATCACAATTTTCTTTAACGGAATTTTTAATAGTAAACCAGCTGTGTTGGGATATATTGCTCTCTGCTGTGTCACATTCCTTTTCAATATCTGATGTTCTGATATTCTCTAAAAAATTTATGATATTCATACAGGACCTAAAACTCTTTCACATGAACCAATTCCTTGTAATGTGTATTGAGGAGACATCTTTCTGATATGGGCTGCAGGTGGCTGTTCATAAATGTTTAAATACAATCCAAAATATTTATATATGCTTATAACATGGAAATATTCCGAAAATGTATGATTGTTGCTGTCAGTTTATGGCCCCATCAAGTGTGATTTATTGGTGTTCACAAAGTGGAAGATGACATCACCAGGGTTAGCCAGGAGAGCTGCAATTTCTGAAACCTCTCAAACTGGCATTTTCTCTTTAACTTTTATTATATGATATAAAACTTGACAAGTTTACTTTAAAAAAATAAGTTTAACTAACATATGGAAACACAATGTAAGAATGATGTTTTCTTACACAATGCATGGAAAAGAAATACAGGGAAACAGAAGGAATTACAGATCACGTCCATAAAACACTATATAAAAAAAAATGGAAAATGAAAAATATGCTAATTGTGGTTATTCCATAGCAACCGGATTTCATTGTAGCCAGGTCAGACATGGGTAACTGTACTTTGCCTAAATAAAGCTCTTAGGGGAGTAATCAATCATCTGCATTAGGTAAATTGTTTGTCTTAAAGCATACAAAAAATAAGTTTGGGTGTTTGTATAGTCCTATAATTATATAGCATAGCTTCAAGGCTTAAAAATATACACAAACCATGCAACAACTTTAATCTGCAAAGCATGGAGGCAAGCGAAAAGCTAATTATTTTATTTCATGGTAGAGATAAGGCACATCCTTTAAAAGGTAAAGGAAGGAAAGCATACTACCAGAATTGCTCAACGGACATTGTTTAACGTTTATCATTAATACCATTAACTTATTTTACATCTTAATGCCTGGAGTAAACAGAGTAATTTTTTTCATGTTTTGTGACTTCTAGCTAGCCATTGAAAATGTAATCATTCCTTGGGATAAATGCTGGTGGCAGCACAATTTCTTGCACCCATGATTCACAACTTTTTCAATTGAATACAATTCGAAAAATATCTGAATCTTAGGTGAAATGAATATAGATAGAAAAGTTAATGTGCTTACGCCATTTAGAAAAATCTAGGTTTCAGCGTTTATTAAAAAAAGGGCATCAGGCTATATGTTACTGGAAGTAAACAGGAGATATCTGCCAAAGCCCAATATCTAGAGATTATATTTTAAAGGAAAATATAAACTTTCTAAAAAGACTATAAAGCTCTCATTAACAGTTTTGATTTTAAAGGCTGTTTATTAAAAATACAGTAATAAAAAAAAACATTAAGTCACACTTTAAATTTTTGTTTTAATAAATACATTTTTAATTTACATATCTAGCAATACCATTAGTATTACAAATTATAGATACACTTTTTTTAACAGCTAAATAATAGTTTGAAATACACTGGGAGAAGTATTTACTTAATTTAATTAATATAACTATACTAATGTTTATGTGATTTTAACATGTCAAGGGATTGTAAATTGCTTACACAAATACATAGAAAACTACAGCTATGAAAAAGCACTACACATCAGATACCAGTTATAAAGGTCTCTTGTAGCTAGTCATCACGAGGAGACATTTAAAGCAATATTAGAGTCCCCATGACCTTGCATTTTACTACCTGAACTAAGAGAACTAAGGGCTTGACCTCAGCAAGTCTGGGAGAACTGATGTATGGAGGGTAATTATGTTTAAAAGGATTTTATGTCCATTGGTTTTCTTCTTTAACTTGGAATATGTTAATTATCAGCTTCTTCCAGCTTAGTGTCATCAAGAAAAAAGAGAGACAGAGATGAATATATGATTTTTTTTTCCATGTGTTATTTTAAAACAAGAGCTTCCACACTTACCATGTACTTCCTGTCCTGTTAAATACAAAAGGGACATAAATTGAATGTAATCTTTCTATTCCACTGGGGGCTGCCATACAATTTTTAGAGTCCCCTCTGGCGTTAAAGTTAAAGAGGGTTAAAAAAAAAAGTTCCCTATGAAATAAGAGCAAGGTTTTGATCTGTTTTATTTTTATTGCTCCAATATGTGCCGAAGTCTAGCAGGATACCACAGCCATTCCGTCTGGTCTTTATCAAGGTCTGTCTACATTTTACTCATTGTGATTTCCCCATTGCACCCAGCAGAAATCCTTCTCACAAATGGAATCAATTGGGATGCAAGAACAGAAAGTTAAATTGTAATGTTTTGTTTGCTTGGATTAATTTAGAAAAAGAAACTTTAAAATTGGTCCAATTTGTGGAGCCTGCACTTGCCTGCATGCTTCCAATGAAAGAGGTAACTGAAAAAGAAAAATTGTTCATAGTGTATACTTATAGGCACATATCTGTGGGTATGCTCACAACAAAAAACATACATACACACTTGCATATTTTACCATACAAATATAGACATAAGCAGTCATATATTTTATCATACATACCGTACTTTCACATATGTCCCCAATTTTTCTGTACTACTCTGGCATTCCCTTAGACTTGCCACCACCAGCAAATACTATCCTCTCTCCTGCAGAGTGGCAAGCACCCACACCCCTAATACCATTATCCACTGGTGCAGCAAACACCAGCTGACAAGCTTCAGCAACCCACTGCCTTTACTCTCAGGAATGTTGGGCCATGCTCATGTCCTACGACTCTACCCTTAAACCGAGGAGAAACTGTTCTACAAATACCACAGTAGAAATACTGTTAGAACAAGGTGAGTATTTCATAATGTGCTAGTATGTATTTTATTTATTTTTTGAACAGCCGCAGTTTACAACTGCTTTGAAGGAGAAGTTCACTTTGGTAAAAAAAAAATGACCACAGCATACAAATGCTATGCAAGCCAATTATCTTTCCATTACAATTTTCAGCTGCTGTGATTTTCTAAAATGGTCAACAAATTCAATGCAATCTGAAGGCACTCTGTACACCATTAGTCCCCCCCCTTCTGTGAATAGATCACTGTTTTTTTCAGACATCTGAACTAAGCAACATTTTAGGCATCCCTTATAGTAGGAATTAAATTTTTGTTGAGTTACCTGAAAATACTGTGTAGCCAAGCCCCCATTAAAGGTTGCTGAATGTTGTGGTTCACCTGCCACCCTGCCCAACCCGGCATCCATCTCTCAGGCACTCAGACACAGAACAGTCCATAAGCTTTGTTTTTTTTGAGGGGTTCGAACTTGGACAGGAAAAGGACATTATGGGATGCCCAGAAGATTCAGTCTTCTCTCTAGCACAAACACTTGCTTAAGACCTCTTTTCCTTCACTCCTCCAGCACTTCACTCGCTGCAGACTGTTACTCCTCCAGCACTGACCTTGTTGCAGACTGTTACTTCTCCAGATGAGCTAGCACTTAGGGCTGACACTAACTCAGCCAGGCCTCGGTGGATTGCCTTTTGCAGGCAGGGGCCTCGGGCCCCTGTGGTGTAAAAACAGTTCCAGTGCTAACTGTCCTCTATTCAGCTACCAATCCCAGATAGCTCACTTTAGGCCCTGCCAGCCATGCAATGACCTCTTTCCGCTGCCCTTCCCACAGTCCTCTCTTTTGGTTCTGCACCCATCACAAACTTCAAACTCCCAGTTCTCTCAGGCTTGCCTCCCCAGTCCTCCTGACTGAGCTACACTCACCAGGCCTCCTGGCTGTGATCAGTTGTCCTGCCTGGAGTCTCATAGCAGTGTTCTCTCCCGCTGTCCTCTCCTTGCTCTCTCATGTGCCACTCCACCAGGATCTTGTCTCTCCTCCTGGATGCACCTGAGTCCTGGCCCAAGGCCTGACAGCCTCCACACTCTCTCACTCCAGCTCTTCCACCCGACAACTCCTCCCCAGCTGGGCTGACCCTAGGCCTGCCCCCTGCCAATCTAAATTGGGAATTGGCCAAAGTTCCTTAAAATACCCCAGGCAGCTCCACCTCTCTTTCTAGCACCTTCCAGAAAGAAGAGGGAGGTGACAGCGATGCTACCCATGAGTCACCCAGCCCTGCCCTGAGCTACTCCCAGCCCAGAATGAAAACAAACAGGCCTAGCCACCAGCTAGGCCTGCCTAAATGTTTCTACTCTATCAGAAAAATCCTCACTCTAGCACCTACCTAACTAGAGGGTGCTACAACTGTTTACTAAGGATGGAGAGATGGCGAAGGTATTGAATTTATTCTTCTCCTTGGTCTTCACAAAGGGAATTGGGGGGCTTCAGTAACCAAAACTGCAATGTTTATCCTCATGACACGTCACAGGAAGCACCCTCATGGCTAACAGAAGACAGAATTAGAAGTAGACTTGAAAAACTTAACATTAATAAGTCACCAGGACCAGATGGCTTGGACCCGATGGTCCTTAAGGAACTCAGTCAAGTAATTGCCAGACCACTGTTCCTAATTTTTACGAACAGTCTGACTGGAATGGTACCAGCTGTTTTGAGAAAAGCCAATGTAGCACCAATATTTAAAAAAGGGCCAATATACATCCCTGGGATTTACAGACCAGTTAGCCTAACATTAATAGTATGCAAGCTCTTGGAGGGGATGATGAGGAACTATATACAAGATTTTAGTAATGACAATAGTATCATTACCAGTAATCAGCATGGATTCATGAAGAATTGTTCTTAACAAACCAATATATTAACCTTCTATGAGGAGGTGAGCTGCCATCTAGATAAAAGAAGGCCCATAGACGTGGTGTATCTGGATTTTGCAAAAACATTTGATACAGTTCCCCATAAACGTTTGCTGTACAAAGTAAGGTCCATTGGCATGGACCATAGGGTGAGTACATGTGTTGAAAACTGGCTACAGGGGTGAATTCACTCATCATCTCACATGCCTGTCCTGGCCATGCCCCCCACAGGGGTGAATTTAGAGGGTAGTGATATATGGGGAGTACTGGTTCGGGGTGGAAAGTGGGGTCCCCCAGGGTTCTGTCCTGGGACCAATCCTATTTAATTTATACATAAACGACCTGGAGGATGGGATAAACAGCTCAATCTCTGTATTTGCAGACGATACTAAGCTAAGCAGGCCAATAACTTCTATGCAGGATGTGGAAACCTTGCAAGAAGATCTAAACATATTAATGGGATGGGCAACTACATGGCAAATGAAGTTTAATGTAGAAAAATGTAAAATAATGCATTTGGGTGGCAAAAATATGAATGCAATCTACTCACTGGGGGGATAATCTCTGGGGGAATCTAGGATGTAAAAGGACATGGTAGTCCTAGTAGATGACAGGCTTAGCAATGGCATGCAGTGCCAAGCACCTGCAAGCAAAGCAAACAGAATATTGGCATGCATTAAAAAGGGGATCAACTCCAGAGATAAAACAATAATTCTCCCACTCTACAAAACTCTAGTCCGGCCGCACCTGGAGTATACCGTCCAGTTCTGGGCACCAGTCCTCAGAAAGGATGTGCTGGAACTGGAGAGAGTCCAGAGAAGGGCAACAAAACTAATAAAGGGACTGGAGGACATTAGTTATGAGGAAAGGTTACGAGCACTGGACTTATTCTCTCTGGAGAAGAGACGCTTGAGTGGGGATATGATTTCAATGTACAAATACCGTACTGGTGACCCCACAATAGGGATAAAACTTTTCTGTGAAAGGGATTTATAAGACACATGGCCATTCACTAAAAAGAGAAGAAGAGCGGTTTAACCTTAAACCGCGTAGAGGGTTCTTTACTGTAACAGTGGTAAGGATGTGAAATTCTCTTCCACACGCAGTGGTTGCAGCGGGGAGCGTCAATCATTTCAAAAAGCTATTAAATAAGCACCTGATTGACCACCACATACCGGGATATACAATGTAATACCGTCATAAAATCACACACATAGGTTGGACTTGATGGACTTGTGTCTTTTTTCAGCCTCGCCTACTATGTAACTCCAACTTTCCTTGTTAGAACAAGTGCACCAAGTTGTCATAAAGAAACTCAGACCTTACTATTTAGTAATCATAATGGAAAGGAAATGGTGAAACAACCAGCCATTCCTTAAAAACCCAAAAAGGTAAGAATCTTCCACAATGGTTGTTAAAATCCCTGCAATGTACATTGGCCACCCAAAGAGGATTGTGTTTTTCTCAACAAAAGTGGAGGTCCACTTTAGGTTAAAATGTTAGTAACGGTTTATAACCATAATGCCTTAAAAGTGCATCCTCCCCTCTATTGTACCTATCCTGCATAGCCTGAACAAAAAATAATAGTGTAAATACCTTTTTTTAATTTGGTCCGGTCATGTGACCTAGTAGCTCCAGCTCCCTTGGGACTGCTGGACAACAGCTGTGAATACCTGGAGGTGTGGCATCACTCACCCACTGATCACATGACTGCCTATGGTGCCATACTGTCATAAATATTACCCATCAGGGGCATTTAGCAATAGGGATATACAAAGAGTGGTAACTAAGAGCAAGAAGGCATATAATTTATTAACTAAAAACATAGTTATTGATGTGCTTCGCACATCATTACTGCTCTGTGCCCCAATTTACTGAGGGACATTTGTTTCTCGATTTATATATTTTTTTAAAACTTTCAATTTTATTCAGTGTGTACATACTAATACAGTGTCCACACTAATACATGTAGTACAATTTTGCTCAACGGGAGGAAACCCATATTGCCCACAAAATATACTTTATTAGAGATACTTTATTAATAAAAAAATAGTATAACCTACAGGAGGGTACACAAACCAAAAATTTAATTTAATGCAAACAATGTTTTGTGTACCCTCCTGTGGGTAATACTAATCTTTATTAATAAAGTATATTTTAGAATGTATATTTGGTGGGTGACTCTGTAACCCTTTCTGAATATATCCTTAACATTAGTTAACATGGAAGGCTATGAGTCCCCACTGTTATAGCAATATATAAATAATTTATTTTATTGTAAAAATGTGTTATCTATTGGCTCTGGTTTTCATTAATTCTGGTCTTGAAAAGTCAGTTTATCTTCTTTAAAACTTATTTCATTTATTTTGTTTTAGACTTAAGTGAACTGGAAACAAGACAAAAGATCAGACACACTAAACTAAGTCAGTATTGCTGGTGAATACTACCTTCTGTGGTGCACTGCATATGGTTAAATTACACACAGTTTATTTAAAAACGGACTATTTCCTGGTATGTGCAACGGTTTTCACACTGGATGTTCAAGTTTAAATGAGCACCTTTATCAAAGTACGGTCATTTATGCAGATGGACAACCACCCATTTTTCTGGAAAATTTCTCCATATTTAGTGAAAAAAATGTTAGGTAAAATTAGCAATACAGCACAGTAAGAGTGGAGAGAAATGAAAATATTACAGCAGTGACTCAAATATACTGTTGTTGCTGTTAGACCACAGATGTAACCCTTAGCTCCTGAAGCAAGCAGAGTCCTTCTAGAGAAAAGAATAATTGGACTTCACTACATCTCTTGTGATGAATTCACTCTAGTGTAATAACTAGAAGGGGCCTCTAATGTGTAAAAAAAAAATAAGAGGGAAAATTTGTTTAAAAAAATCCAACTGGGGGGGATTTACTAAAAGAGTAAAGCATACTCATATTGCAAAGAAAATTTTCACCTTAGTGAATAAGGTGAAGCTAAGCAAAAATGTTCTGGGCAAAGAATACTCAATCATGTGCAAGAACACATATATATATATATATATATATATATATATATATATATATATATATATATATATATATATATATATACTTCGTTAACCACTTCAGCCCTGGAAGAATTTACCCCCTTCCTGACCAGAGCACTTTTTGCGATTCGGCACTGTGTCACTTTAACTGGCAATTGCGCGGCCGTGCGACGTTGAATCCAAACAAAATTGAAGTCCTTTTTTACCCACAAATAGAGCTTTCTTTTGGTGGCATTTGATCGCCTTTGTGGTTTTTATTTTTTGCACTATAAACAAAAAAAAGCGTCAATTTTGAAAAAAAACGCATTATTTCTTTACTTTTTGCTATAATCTATATCCCCCAAAAATATATAAAAAAATATTTTTTTCCTCAGTTTAGGCCGATATGTATTCTACATATTTTTGGTAAAAAAAAAAAAATCGCAATAACCGTATATTGATTGGTTTGCGCAAAAGTTATAGCGTCAACAAAATAGGGAATAGATTTATAGCATTTTTATTATTATTTTATTTTTACTAGTAATGGCGGCGATCTGCAATTTTTATCGTGATTGTGACATTATGGCGGACACATCGGACAATTTTGACACATTTTTGGAACCATTGGCATTAATACAGCGATCATTGTGATTAAAAATGCATTGATTACTGTAAAAATGTCACTGCCAGTGAAGAAGTTAACACTAGGGGGCGATCAAGGGGTTAACTGTGTTTCCTGGGAGGTGATTTTAACTGAAGAGAGAGGGACTAACTATAGGAAGTGACAGATCGTGGTTCCAAGCTAATAATAACACACGATCTGTCACTCCTGTCAGAACAGAACAGGGAAGTGTGTGTTCACACACACTCGTCCCAGTTCTGTGTCTCCTGGTCACGATCGCTCGTGGCCGGCGGTCATCGCGACCGTTGGCCATGAGCATCGGCACCCCCGCTGTGCAGGGCGCGCCACCAAGTTGCCAAAATTAGTGCAGGAACTACTTTTGGGAATCGGTGCAGCGCCGCAAAGTTGGTGTCGCACCAATTCGGACAATGCCATTGCCAGCAATAGCCACCAATTTGGCATGCAATTTGACATGTCAAATTGCATGCCAAATCGGCCCGGTGTGAACAGGTGCCTAAAGAGGAACTGCTCACATAATTTGGTATGATTAGAATGCAATTGGAGACTCTTATTGGGCACTGATCAGGCTGCATTGATGGGTACTGGTGAGGCTGCATTGATGGGCACTGGTGAGGCTGCCCTAAAGGGCACTGGTGAGGCTGCCTTGATGGGCACTGGTGTACCCATCAATTTGACTTTTCCATTTTTTGAAGCATAGTGCTGCTTAAGCTGGATGTAAAAAAAAAAAAAAGGAGAAGTGACACAAAAGTCCAGAATTTCTTTTCATATTAATTTTATGAATATATCATAATGGTGGTATATTTTTTCAGACATGGGGCTAGTCTGAAATAGTGTAATTTAAAGGTGAAGTATGGAGGCAGTTGAACCATAGAACATTTTGGGACATTTTAGATCTTGTTTCACTTTATATACGATATTAAACAGTAAAATATAAATGTAACATTCGAGAACACAAACACATTCTTGGGAATAAATGTTAATCAGTGCAAAACCCGAGATATTTTCACGGACAACACCACTTTACATTAACGTCTCCGGTAACTGGCAGTGAGATATTGCCGTTTTCTATACATCTTACTCTCTATAGTTTGAAAATCCTCAGCAAGTGCTTGTTTTACTCAGATTGAGAAGATAGTGGCTGCTTCCTGTGCAGCAGATACTAATTGTAATCACACAAGAAAAACTTGTCTAACATTTTTGCCGAGTGGAGTAATGCTGAAGACGAACTTCCACCAAATGCACTCAGCCATTCAAGCGCATTAAATTGTAACGTCAGTCTCACAAAATGTGCACTTAAAAATAGCACAGTTCACAATCATATGAATGCAGACACACGTGTATGATCACACCCATAAATTTCAGCCCAAGTTACAGCTAAATGACATTTTTTGGATTCCCAATTGTCATGCCACCCTGTCAAGAATCCTTTATTTAGCAGGATGAAAAGCAGATATAGCCTGACCCACTGACAAATTACATGTAGAATAAGTGTTTTATGCTGTAATATGTCTTTTTTCTGGACATAATAAGATAGGTGCTTAGGGAAGGGACTGGTATTTGCAATAAAAAATAACGACACTTATTCATAAATCACCTCTTATAGCTCAGTCTAAGCTCTGAAATTCTTTGGAAAGGGGAAAAGTTAACTTCAATACTGGAATTGATGTACTTGAGGAAAGAAGCACGCTATGCTCTACATTCTTCATAAAATGTTATGTGTGAGGACACATACTAGAGATAAAGCTGCCCTACTTTTCACAAACAAACATAGGGGGAAAAAAAGCAACGTGGCATGTCTTTAAAGGAGACTGAACTGAGAAATCAAGGCTGACATTTCTAACCTCTCCCTTCTAAAAATACTGGTCTCCTGGCTGTCATAGTCTCATGGCTTCAGCAATTTTAGTCAATTTCCCCAAACAAGCAATAAACATTTCAATTGCACACCATATGGGTATCAAACCATTGCATGGGTTGTGTAAAGATAAATGGCAGCATTGTATATAACATTAATAGAAAGTTCATAGAAAATGTCATCACAATGCAATAAAGTTAGATTTGTCTACAAGAAGTATAGTATGCTGGTGATTCAGCTGACCCAGAATAAGGATGCAGGTTTGATACCCTGAACCACTTTCCTGACATGCATTCTTTTTTAGGGTCTGTATCTTTGAAAGTACTACTGTCACAAAAAGCCAGGTAAATAACATTTGTAGGAGGAGGTCAGCAATGGTGGTCTGAATTTTCTCTCATCACAGTAGTAGTAGTAGCCCTTTCTGTCCTAGCTCCAGAAAAGAATGATTCAGGTTAAAAATATTAAGCTGACACTTTAAAGTGGAAGTAAAGGCAAAACCTAACTAAGGCCAGCCATACACCTTTCAAATCTTGCCTGGTTCTTCAGGAACTGGCTGAGATTGGAACAATCTATGGGAAGGCTGAATGTACCCAAGTTGATTGATCAACTTGGGGACAACCAGCCTGCCGGATTTTACACACGATTATCGCTAGCAGCTGGTATAGCCACTAGCAATAATCACTGCCTTCTCCCAGACCTGCAGAACCCACCCCCCCTCCCCCACCAGGAGAATACAATGGCTCCAAGGGAGGGATCAACACTGTCTGCTCGTGGTTGCAGGAAAGAAATTTGCTCCGTGTATGGCCTGCCTAATTCTAAACCAGTGGTTCTCAACTCCTGTCCTCAGGACCCACCAACAGGCCAGATTTTAAGTATTACCTTGGGAAGATGCAGACTAGAATACTGCAATCACTGAGCAGTAATTATATCACCTGTGATGTATTTCAGTTATGTTGCAAACCTGGCCTGTTAGTGGGTCCTGAGGACAGGAGTTGAGAACCACTGTTCTAAACCTACTCCCACCCACATTCTAAGCCTAATCTATCTAACCCTGTAAAAAAAAAAAAAATTGCTATACTTACCTATTCTGAAGCCGGTCCGGTCTGAAGAAACAATGGCTTGGAAATGTCTGGAAAGTGACCAGACCCATAGACTTAAGCCACGGGCCGAATGTCGGGAGACAACAGCCGGTAAAAAAAAAAAAAGGCCAACATTCTGCCTGTCGGTCTATCTGTCTGACAAAAGTCAGCCGCCGACTTCCGATCAGCGCTCTCAGCGAATGGCAGGGAACGCTGATCGGACTATTCTGGCAGGAGGGCGTCCCCCTGTCAGATCACAACAGCTCAGCGGGATAGATTGCTGAACCAACATAGCATGGTTAATACAGCGGCTCTGACCAGAGCTGTCAGTTTTTTCGTGCAAACCGCTGGAGCCGCTGTCTCTGGTCGGAGCCGCTGTACTCACTATGCAAAGTTAGTACAGCGACCTCCCCCACTGAGCTGTTGTGTTCTGACAGAGGGAACCCCCCCCGCCAGAATACTCTGATCAGTGCTCTCCTCCACTGGCGGAGAGCGCTGATCGGGAGTCAGTCGGCTGCTGGTTTTCCAGCATGAATGTCTGACAGAAGCCGGCCAAACAGCCAGCTTCTGTTGGGGAGACCGGCATACACACAAGCCGAATGTTGGCCAATTTTGTTTGAACCGACAAATATGACTCCCGACATTCGGCCCATGTGTACCCAGCCTAATCTGCATATTCTGACAATGGGGAAGTATCCCCACTGTTCGAATACAATAGCGCAGCTGGGAGGATTCCCCCATCCACCTCAAATGTTTGAATTGGTTTGTTTTTTTCATTTAGCCCACTGGCTGAAAAAATAAAATAAAATAAATCAGCTTTAAAAAGTCAGCAGCAGCATGCATGATATATAGTAGTCTAGTCCATTAGTAGGACAAAGGAAAGGAAGACACCTGGACCATGTTAGCCGCCACCATCACTGTCAAATGTAAGTCAGGCATCAAAAACAACTGTAACCTGCTAACCCCTTTCCTGTATCACTCCGCCAAGGGCCAGCCTCAGCCCTGAACTTTCATGTCTGGAGCCATGGCACTTGTTGTGATGACTTTACATGCATTCAAATAAGAGAAAAAAAATGTCCCCACTCTGCTCCTTCTGAAATGATGGGGCCCTGGGATTTTATTTTACTTGCTGGGAGCTGCGATGTGTTGGATTAAGGCACTCAATGGAAATTAAAAGGTTCCCTCTCTGCCCCCCTACACTCCATATCAGCAGCTATACACACACACAAAAACTACCCAACAGCTGTTAAGCTGGCCATACACCTATAGATTATCTTCAGATATTCTGTGGTTAGATAGAAAATGTGCAACAGATCTCTCCATGTTCGCTAAACTGTGTGGATGGAGGAATCTCCCACTTTTTCCATCTAACCATAGAAAATCTGCAGATAATCTATAGATGTATGGCCAGCCTTAGGCACAAAAAAACGTTTGAACAGACTTGCTATAAACACAATTGTTTTGCCGCCATTACATTTCCCCACTTTTGTCATGAGACTCATGACTCCTGTACTGATCAACCCATGCTGGGTCTAAAGCAGGAATTATCAATTACTGTATACACTGCTAGGGTTCGCACATAACTATGAAGGAATAGTACTGTCCCCATCTCATTTCATATAAATACATCGTTTACCGGCAACCAGAAAAAAAAATACTCTTTAGTAATTGTTAAAACAAAGTTATTAAAATCTGAAAACACGAGCCAGATCATTTTTTTTAAGGGCATGTGAGGGTTTCTAAATAAAATTAAATAACTGTCCTATAAAACATTAAATGAATATCCTTGTACAGACTATAAGGTTTTGGTGTTTACCTTCAATCAGCAGCTCTTGTCCATGGCTACCGAGGAGTGTCCGGGACAGGAAAGGCGCAAAATCAACAAAGATTTCTCGCAGGAGGGGAGCAACCTTTTCTAGTGCTCGTTCTAATTTGGCAGTGATACTGTAGATAAAAAGCACAAACAAAATGGTCAAAGACACACAAAAGAATCAGACAGCTTTAATTTTGTGTGCGAGAGTGTGTGTTTGTAACCACTTGAAGACCAGGCCTTCTTCTGACACTTTTTGTTTCACTATTTTTTGCTAGAAATTTACTTTGAACCTCCAAACATTATACATTTTTTTTAGCAGAGGCCCTAAAGAATAAAATGGTGGGTTTTGCAATTATTTTTCTTTCATGGTATTTGCACAGTGGTTGTTCAAATGCAAATTTTTGGAAAAAATATACTTCACTGAATTGTAACCACTTCAGCCCTGGAAGGATTTACCCCCTTCCCGACCAAGCCCTTTTTTGTGATACAGCACCGCGTTGCTTTAACTGACAATTGCGCAGTCGTGCGACGTTATACCCTAACAAAATTGACGTCCTTTTTTTCCCCACAAATAGAGCTTTCTTTTGGTGGTATTTGATCACCTCTGTGGTTTTTATTTCGGCGCTATAAACAAAAAAAGAGCGAACATTTTGAAAAAAAGCAATATTTTTTACTTTTTGCTATAATAAATATACCAAAAAAATATAAAAAAACTAATTTCTTCCTCAGTTTGGGCTGATATGTATTCTACATCTTTTTGGCAAAAAAAAAAACAAACTCGCAATAAGTGTATATTGATTGGTTTGCGCAAAAGTTATCGCATTTACAAAATAGGGGATAGATTTATATCATTTTTATTATAATTTTTTTTTACTAGTAATGCCGGTGATCTGCGATTTTTATCATGACTGCGACATTGCGGCGGACAGATCGGACACTATTTTAGGACCATTGGCATTTATACAGCAATCAGTCCTATAAAATGCACTGATTACTGTGTAAATGTCACTGGCAGGGAAAGGGTTAAACACTAGGGGGCGATCAAGGGGTTAAGTGTGTTCCCTCAGTGTGTTCTAACTGTAGGGGGGATGGGCTCACTAGAACATGACAGAGATCACTCCTCCCGATCACAGGGAACAGTAGATCCCTGTCATGTTGCTAGGCAGAACAGGGAAATGCCTTGTTTACATAGGCATCTCCGCGTTCTGCCTTTCTGTGTCACGATCGCGGGCCACGGGCAGACATAGAGTCCACTGGACTCACTGGCACGCTCTCGATGACGCAGCGACGTAAGGGTACGTTGTTTTGCATACCCGTGCCACTTTGCCAACGTATATCGGCGTGAGCCCATCGGCAAGTGGTTAATGCACACAAACACAAATACCCCATTTTTTGGTATAATACAAAAGATGATGTTACACCAAGTAAATAGATACGCAACATGTCCCACTTTAAAGAGAGGCGAGAAGAGATCCCCGATGCCTCATATTCACACGAGTAGTACGATGATTGGAAGTACCACCTCAGCCTGGGCTCCCGCCAGGCCATACCTGCAATGCATTTAGCTCCCCCCCTTCCCTCCCAGAGCTTAGTCATGGGGATGTCCCACTTTAAAATTGTGCAGACTCATGGAATGGCGATAAACTACAATATTTAACAATTTTCATAGGGAACGCCTTAAAGCCTTTACAGGTTACCAGTTTAGAGTTACAGGTCCGGTGCTAGAATTATTGCTCTTGCTCTGACATTCGTGGCAATTCCTCACATGTGTGGTGCATTTTTGCAGTTTGCATTATCCTGCTGAAAGAAACCACTGTCATCAGAGAATAACGTTTCTATGAAGGGGTGTACGTGGTAAGCAACAGTGTTTAGGTAGGTGGTACAAGTCAAGTAACATCCACATGAATGGCAGGACCCAAGGTTTCCTAGCAGGACCCAAGGTTTCCCTGCCTCCAACAGCTTGCATTCTTCCCATACTGCATCCTGGTACCATTTTTTCCCCAAGTAAGCAATGCACACGCATCTGGTCATCCACATGATGTAAAAAAAAAAACGTGATTCAGAGCAGGCCACCTTCTTCCACTGAGAGAAAATCACGATACAATAGTTTCAAAAAACTATTAGATAAGCACCTGAACGACAGCAACATACAGGGATATACAATGTAATACTGACATATAATCACACACATAGGTTGGACTTAATGGACCTCACCTACTATGTAACTATATAACCCTGCACTCCTAGAGAAATTAAATCCTATCCCCTAATCAAAACACAAATCAAAATATCTGCTAGGCACCATCATGACTCAACCCCTTGTAGGTGTAGTCAGTATAATTAGTGAAGAGAGTTCAATAAAGTGCCACTCTAAATTATCCAAAAAGGTGTGGTACGGATAAACAAATCTATAAACACACAAAAACTGCTTTTGATCCATAATAAAAAACAGATTTTTTTTTTCCAGTAAAAACCATAAAGTGTCCTTATTTTTGATGGTGTCATCTAGAAATATACCCCAAGGCTTCAGATGGCCATACAAAGTGGATACAGCTAGGTACTCAAAGTTCTCAAAGTGGACTAAAACATCCGGAGCGTGATTTAATATCCCTGTAGTGGACCTGAACTTGCAAGTTTCTAAAGTGACTTACACCCACTTAAAATCACTTACACTTTTCACACTTCTGTTAAACCAGAAACAGCTCCCTTTCCAACCTGTTATCGAAATCTGTTATATCTACAGGCCAATGTCAGCTAAACATTCCCAGGGAACTGGGCTCCACAGCAGACGCATCTCAACACTTGTGCAATAAGTCTGGAGCATGATCACTACATGGGAGCCAATACTGCTGATGAGAATAAGCCAGAGACATTAAGCAGAGAAACAAAAAAACTCAAAAAAAGGGCCTTCTCATTTCAGTCAAATATCTGTTTAATATAATTCACCTAATTGCATTAGTGCTAAATATTTTCTTTACATAATTAATTTGAACAATGAACTCTACTGAGTTTCAGTTCTTAATAGTGTGTTAATATGGTGTCATCTGAATTGGTCGAGATAATGGTCTTAGCACATAGAGGGTGAGGAGAACAATGATTGAGTTTGACTCATGTGTTTCGTTTTATTAAGGTTGAACAGTGTGACCCATGGTTTTGGCTCTCACCAAACCAGCAGTAGAGACTAATCAAGAATAAATTCCAGATTTCTATGAGCAGCTGCAGAAAAACGTGAAACCGCAGCTTAAAGGAAAACTCCAGTGTTTTTTTTTTTTTTTTTTCAATTCATATCACATTGATTGCTTTTATAAAATTCTAAAGTTAATGTTATTAAAATGACATTTACATTTTAACTAGGAGCCAGCCATATTTTTTTAAATTGCTAAAAAGTGAGATTTCTTTATCTTAAAACTGTATTTAATCTATAGGCAGAATTTGCCAGAATTCTCATTCTGTAACTGACCTAGTGCCATAGAGACGTCCACACAGAGCCCGTGGTCAAATTCCTGGAAGCTTGTTCCATGGAATATGGCTTTATTTTTAATAAAATACCTTACATATCTAGACATCTACTAAGTAATCAGACCATAAGAGGACATGATGCACTCACATGACTCCTAATGATATTTTTGGTATCAGAATATGAAAAAAACAGAATCTCTATGTATTGGGTTAATTAAGAATTAACACTTCTTTTAAAGCTTCTGTTATTTTAAAACATTTCTTATGGCAGAGCAGTTTAAATCTAGAAATATAATTTATGAAAAAGTTTTTTTCCTCAGCAAGGAGGTCTTTTATGCAAATTAGCCAATCTCCTAAGCCAGACAACTAAAATAAGTTGTTATATGTGTCCCCTATGCTTTAAGACCATTGGGATCCCTGCCTTGTCTTTGCCTGCTCCCACCGCTGACAGCTACAACATGCTGGGGAGGGAAGGTGGCTATACACTGCTCCAGTTATTTTCAGTTTTTTGTTGTGTATGTAACAGTTACAGGTGTAGAGACCCAATAAGCAGTATTTTATATTGGATTTCATTGGGCTCAGGTTAGAAGTCCATAGAACTTAGCACAGTTTGTAAAGACTGTACTGAAATAAAATGTGTTATTGCATTATCTATAGCGTTATTGTAATGGCAACGAAGCAAACTGCATTCCATAAAACGAAAACACACCTCAAACAGTAAGATCAAAATGTGTAGGTAACATTAGATCACTTAGCAATAAACACACCTTTAGGTCAGGCGGTATAAGGAGCCATTAAAAAAAAAAAAAATCTCTCCCATTCCACTTGGTCCAGCATTGCATTTTTTTCCTAGTCCAAGCTCACTTAGGGGACTCAGGGTACCGATCTGCTGGCACAAGTGCAGTGATAACATATTCATTGTTAATAGAAACTGTATATCAACAGAGTACTATCTGTCATTTTGCTAGCTTTTCAGGCTACACATGTGAAGCTGGTGAACATTCACCCAAGAAAATAAACTAAAGCTTTCCCGAAAGGAGGCGGCTACCATTGCCATTTGGCAAATGTTATTTAACTGGTTATTGTACAAACATGTTTGTTTCAATACTTCATAGGCTGCTAAACCCAAAAAGCATAAAGAGAAGTTCTTCTGACTTTTTCTGGTATACATGCTTGCTCCGCATTAGAGTTTTTTTTCCCAGTAAAAAGAGCGATAGTTACTCAACACAGGAAGTCCTAAAAGATGGGGACAGGAACACTGCTGTAGCCCTGGGAGAGAGGATTCCCAGATATACTGGCCTGAACTGGAAGCAGAGTCCCATGCTAACTGGAACACAGATAGGTAGTCACTGCTAACTGCAGGACTGTTGCGGTGAGAATACGGGTCCTTTCACACGGGCGGGCCGCCCAGCGGACTCAGTTTTGCTCAGCAGGGGGATTGATCTGCTGATCCCCGCTGAGCAGGCGGATGACAGGTTCGTCCCCGTTCACTGTGCTGAGATGGACCTGTCCGAGTACCGCTCTCCTCAATGGAGAGATCAGATGAAAAAGTACCGCCTGTCTGTTTTCATCCGATCCGCCAGACGGATGGAAAATAGGGTCACCATCCATCTGGGTTTTGTGGACAGGATTGGATCGGATAGCAGCGGGTGTCAGCAGACATGTCACCACTGGCATCCGCCGCTCCATAGAGGTGAATGGAGGGTCCAATCAGGTTCGCCTCAAAAACTGACAGGCAGACCTGATCAGAAGGCCTGTGTGAAAGGGGCCTACAAGTTTACTTAGTGAACTGGGAAAACTTGACGGAATGGAAAGATTTCCAAGATTTCAGTATCCCGTCTAAAAATACCAGAAGCATTGATAGCAGAAAAATCTTTCAAGGAAACTGAAAACATCAGAACTAAAAGGAATCTTCTTCATTCTCCTGAGGACACTAATGCCGCGTACACACGGTCGGAATTTCAGACAACAAATGTTCGATGTGAGCTCGTTGTCAGAAATTCCGACCGTGTGTATGCTCCATTAAACATTTGTTGTCGGAATCTCCGACAACAAAAATTTGAGAGCTGGTTCTCAAATTTTCCGACAACAAAATCCGTTGTTGGAAATTCTGATCTTGTGTACACAATTCCAACGCACAAAATTCCACGCATGCTCGGAATCAAGCAGAAGAGCCGCACTGGCTATTGAACCTCATTTTTCTCGGCTCGTCGTACGTGTTGTACGTCACCGCGTTCGTGACGTTCGAAATTACCGACAACATTTGTGTGACCGTGTGTATGCAAGACAAGTTTGAGCCAACATCCATCGGAAATTCCAGAATTTTGTTGTCGGAATGTCCGACTGTGTGTAAACGGCATAAGCAAAAATGTACGTGTCTAGTGTTTCTTTTTCCTGTAGGCAGCGGTTCAAGCTATGTCCATTTATTGGGAGATTGAGAAATCAAGTATTTTAAATGCTCTCTTTGGTTGATTTTTATTGACTTGTAACATGCCTTTGAATTTTCTAAACAATTTTACTATTTCAGGAAATGTAAATTCTCTAACACAACCCCTTCCCTCCTTGCATGTAAGAGCTTTCTTCTTTTTTGAGAGTGTGTAATTACACTCTGTGCTGGCCCAGCTCCTCTGTCTCTCCCTTCAGCTTCCTACATAACCTTTTATGTACCTGCTTAGGGAGGAGCAAAATGAAGCTGGAAGCAACAGCCACTTCTGGTTTCAGTACTGTTTCCTTGCCTGTTACAGTCAAGGAAGCAACTGATCTAATAAATCTTTGTTTGATCAGCTGTCTTGGAGGGTACAGGAAAGATCAGGGTCTAACAAACCACTAATCTTTT
Source organism: Lithobates clamitans (assembly GCA_037952925.1). Lineage (NCBI taxonomy): Eukaryota > Metazoa > Chordata > Amphibia > Anura > Ranidae > Lithobates > Lithobates clamitans. The sequence continues at coordinate 298,319 of JBBGZY010000125.1, read as the reverse complement.
CATAAAAAGTATCTGTCACTGCCCAAAGTGATCACAAGGGATCACCCCTTGTAATAGCAATAAAGTTAAATAACATAAAGAAAAGTGTATAAAAAAAAAACATTTGAAGCATCTCCATCCTCCTTTGCTCATGCACAAATGCAGACGTGCACATAGGTCCAGCATACATACACTATATTACCAAAAGTATTGGGACGTCTGCCTTTACACACACATGGACTTTATTGGCTTCCCAGTCTTGGTCCATAGGGTTCAATATTGCGTTGGCCCACCCTTTGCAGCTATAACAGCTTCAACTCTTCTGGAAAGGCTGTCCACAAGGTTTAGGAGTGTGTTTATGGAAATGTTTGACCATTCTTGCAGAAGCACATTTGTGAGGTCAGGCGCTGATATGGACGAGAAGGCCTGGCTCGCAGTCTCCACTCCAATGCATCCCAAAGATTTTCTATTGGGTAGACGTCAGGACTCTGTGCAGGCCAGTCAAGTTCCTTCAGCCAAAACTCACTTATCCATATCTTTATGGACTTTGTTTATGCACTGGTGTGCAGTCATGTTGGAACAGGAAGGGACCATCCCCAAACTGTTACACAAAGTTGGGAGCATGAAATTGTACAACATTTCTTGGTTTGCTGACACCTTAAGAGTTTCCTTCACTAGAACTAAGGGGCTAAGCCCAACCCCTGAAAAACAACCCCACACCATAATCCCCCCTCCACCAAATAATTTGGACCAGTGCACAAAGCAAGGTCCATAAAGACATGGATGAGCGAGTTTGTGGTGCAGGAACTTGACTGACCTCAACCATATAGAACACCTTTGGGATGAATTAGAGCGGAGACTGAGAGCCAGGCCTTCTCGTCCACATCAGTGCCTGACCTCACAAATGCGCTTCTGGAAAAATGGTCAAACATTCCCATAGACACACTCCTAAACCTTGTGGACAGCCTTCCCAGAAGAGTTGAAGCTGTTAAAGCTGCAAAGGGTGGGCCAACTCAATATTGAACCCTACAGACTAAGACTGGGATACCATTAAAGTTCATGTGTGTGTAAAGGCAGGAGTCCCATTACTTTTGGTAATATAGTGAATATCAACAGTGATTGCACTACACGTGAGGTATTGCCACGGATATCAGAGTGAGAGCAATCATTCTAGTGCAATAGCTCACGTTTAACTCTAAACTGATAACCTGTAAAGGCTTTCAAAGGACAATTTTAGGTACTGTAGTTTTTTCACAGTTCATTTCGGAGGCGTGAGCAATTTTTAATTTTGACATGGTTGATTTTTATTTACACAGTGCAACATCATCTTTGATACGTTACCAAAAAAGGGGGTATTATATATTGTACTCTAAAATTCATGTAAGCGTATTTTTAACTGAAAATTTGCGTTTGATATAGGACTACACAAATCTTGTGCCGAAAAAAAATAATTTTTGCAATAACCACCATTTTGTTCTCCACTGCCTCTGCTCTTAGAAAATCTATAATGTTTGGGGCTTCTAAGTAATTGTCTACAAAAAAAAAAATGATGATTTTTAACATGTATGTGAAAAATGTCAAAACTGCCCCTGATGACAAGTGGTCAATATAGAGTAAAGTAAAAAAAAAGAAAAAAAAGGAATAAAAAGGCAGCCAAAAATAAAGGAACGGGTTCTGACAGAATCATGAGCATAGATTATTTTCAACATTAAACAGGTGATTTTTTTTTTGTGACTAGCCGTCTGGAAACTCATAAAACTGGTCATGTACATAATTAATTATTCAATGTCTACACATGTCGTCATGTTACTGAAATAGAAGGAACACACAGGCAAATTTCATTTTAATTATAAGACAAGCTGTTATCAGCAGTCAACAATAACATAAGCGAACATATGTTTCTATGTAACAGAAACAAAACATAGGAATTAAAAAAACCCAGACCTTCATTCTTTCAAAGGGCCCCATAATAAATTGGAAACTACAAAGTATTCACCCTACATTTCTGGCCAAATCAAATCACATTCCAAGAATCTACCTGCAAAAATCAGACAGGTCCTTACACTTTACAAATGTGGCTAAAGACTACAGACAATGGTCAGACATGCAGGCATGATTTATGAATAAATATGTATTCTCAGGTCACTCAAAAGGTGCATGTTTATGCGATGAAGAAGGAAAGAGGAAGTATTAAATGTAAGGTCTAAATGTGGATGTTTATTACACCATTTGTTTCTAGATTCTGGGTCAAAAAATACAAAAAATAATAAAAAGTACAGTGCCTGACTTTACCTGCAAAACATACAATACCAGCTTCTCGTATCAGGCTGACAACTATGGTGCCAGTTAATTTAGAATGCCAGCCTGTGATATCTGCAAAAGTAAAATGCAGACCCCTGGCAAGGAAAACCATTATTAAATCTTCTGGTGTCAAAATACTGACTAAGACCCTACGAAAATCCCAACAGTTGTCACGTGAACAAGTGTCCTTATTGAAAGATTTTCCACTACAACAGGAATAGAGGTGAACTGAAAAATTTGGATTTACCCTTATTTTTATTCCCGATGACATTAGTGATCAGGGCAATTAAACAGGGACACAGACAGTAATAGAAAACGGACAGTAGTTCTAATCCCAAAAAACAAAGAAGAATGGTTTCCTTTAATTATCCTTAAAGTGTTACTAAACCCAGGACCCTGCATTTACTATATCTGGTCTCCCACAGTACATGGAAATGCAATTATTTTAGAAAATATAAACTGCTAGATACCTTTTCTCATCAGTAGTTACAGCAGTCTTGTGACTTCTATCAGTGTCCAGCCAAAGCTTGTAGGAGGAGTTTTCTGACTGTCCTATGAGACTGCAAGACCCCTGACCCTCTGTCTGGACAGTGCTGATTGGCCCTGTGCTGATCACATGCACCTTCCTAAGAAAAATAAAAAAAAAACCTCTCTAGCAATATACACCAAACTGAGCATGTGCAGCCTGACTCCATAGACACTGTGTTATCAGGAAATTATTAGGAGACAGTGGGAGAAGAGGAGGATCAGAGAACACAGGATTTTATACAATGCAGGGGATTAAACCCTTAGGTTCCACAGTGATAATAACAAGCATGCTTTACTGCATATACAGACTGATTTTACTGTTGTGGGTTTAGTAACACTTTAAAAGGGTTAATTCAGCTTTTCAGAAAAAAATGAAAACGTGAACATCCCACACTCTCCCCCCCATCCCTGCTTTACTTTTCCTTGTGAGTGATGAGCTGTCAGTGCCCACGTAGCCGATGTAGCAGTCTGGGGATTTAAAACCCCCCTCTTTTGTACCTTCTTTCTGTAGGGCTTTCGAGATGGACCAAAGCAATTCTGATTGGTCAGCGCTGGCTTGTGAGCACTCTGACCAATCAGATATGCTCTGATGCATCCTGGAATCCCTAGAGAAAGAATAGCAGGAAATTTCACACCCTCAGACTGCTACACTAGCTTCATGGGCACTGACAGCTAATTACCCCCAGAGGGGGGTACAGGGGGAACCGGGGAGAGTGGGGAGGGTGTCAGTTTACCTTTCCATTTTTTTCCATCTTTCCTTCCCTCCAACTTTAAAAGTAAGTCTGTCTGTATTTACTAGGTTTATTTAACTTTACTTACCTCATATTTTCTGCAGAGTCCTCAGGCATGGGAGCCACAGTCTGCACCGCTGGGAGATTTTTGCTTGTAGCACCATTTACAAAACTAGAGGATGAAGAGGAGGAGGAAGAAGCAGAGTCCACAGCACCTGTCCCAACGACAAAACCTCAGCAAGTAAGACACTTATATCATCAATCTATAAATAATGGTGTAACTAAAGGTCCAAACCAAGCCTAGCATGTAACAGAGGTGAAAAAAACGCTATAAAGGAAGCTGCCTAATATAAAAATGTTACTTTGACATTAAAAATATAAGACATATTTTAGTTGAAAGTAAACTTACTGGGATAGAAATATATAACCTGCTCTTCCGGTTATTCTGCTTTTTTTTTTTTTTAAGATGCATGACCATGAGCTTGAGCACGCCAGGTATCCTAGTACCTGACATGCATGTTAGTGACTACGAAGTAGTAAAGGAAGAATAAGGATGAAAACCTTACTAAAGTTTTACCCTAAAAACAAAACAATGGCAGCCTAGATTTTGCCGCAACGGCCCCTTTCACAAGGGGCTGACTCCGGCAGCGAACCGCTTGCTCAGCAGGTGATCTGTCTGCTGATCCCCGCTGAGCAGGCAGATGTCCGCTCCGCTTATGCAGAATAGACATGGACACAGACCGCTTTCCTCTATGAGTGGCCAGATGTAAACAGACGGAAGGGAAAAATACCTCTGTTTTTAGTGGATCAGATTGGATGCCGGTGAGTGTAATTGAACACGTGTCCACTAACACCCGCTGCTCCATAGAGGAGGATGGTGGTTCCAATTGGACAGACAGGAGGACCCAAATGGTACATCTGTGTGAAAGGGACCCAAGACAGGCTCACCTTAAATACTGTAGCTGCTGACTTTTAATATACAGACACCTGTCCAGGAATTCAGCAATGTCCTTACTCAGGCTGGTTCTTCGCTGGTCTTCAAGTCACATTGCACTTTGTGAATGGACATGCAGCATGCAGCCTGCCAGAATTACGATGTGTCCCAGAAGGATGGGGGGGGGGGGGTAGTTGAAGCGGAAGAGGGTGCCTGTGTTACTAGGTACCCGCTTCCCCCAAAAAACCTCCAATAGTGGGAGGGGAGGAGGAGATAAAGCAGAACTTCCCTTTTCAGGTAAAGTTCTGATATAAGGAACATTTCTAAAATTAATTCTTAGAAGTAACAAAGTGCTTTCTCCATTTGCTCTTAACAATGTTGTCCCTTGGAAAGGATGTTGGCTTTCATTTGACAAAAAAAAATGCTAAAGTAGATCTGTCCATATTTTCAGCTGTGTGTGTGCTCATACCTCAATCCAAAAACTGAAAAAGTCAGTTGTGTTATGCAAAATCAGAAGTCAACTTGCACCTCTTTCAAATGATATTAGAGGCTGGGAAACCAACATAGCTAAAGTGTATCTAAAGCCAACATATTTAATTTCATTTTCATTTGGATAGCGTAGAAAAGGTTTAAAACGGTCTATCAGGTTTTTTTGTTGTATGTATTCCCACTTTGGAGACGCACCCTCTCTATACGTCTTTGGTGGCCTCTGTCACCAAAATTCAAAGTCAAACTAAACTTGACTAAAACTGTGAGCAGGTTGGTTTTTATTGCAGAAGAGACATGCTAGGTCTCTTCTGCTATAACAAACACAATTAAACGTGCATTCCCAGCACACTCTGGTTGTGCCAAAACGATGGACACCAGTGCACATGATGACGTCATTCCCCAACTGGCCAATCAAGGCGCCAAAAAAAGCACCCTCCAAAAAAAACAACTGCCCAGAAGTAGCCACATCGCTAGAATGAGGAGCCATTTCTGTTCTGTGAGTTTAGTTCTGTTTTAGGAATTACCAGTTGAACAGGAATAGAAGAAAAATGTTTCATTGTCAACACATTTCTTGACCAAGAGAGGATTTAATGATTTCCTTCACTGTCCTTTCAACTCCCTGCTGTGTCGCCAACACAGAAAGTGAAGTAAAATCTCCCTAATGGAAGACAGCAAAACAAATAAAACAAAAAACACTTGATAGGAGTTTTACCTATTTCCCATCCAATCTAAAAGTTTAGGCTTTGCATATACTTTATGTAGAGTGCTCAAGTAAAAAAAAAAGAAAAAAAAATTCACATCTCAGGGAACCCTGGCTAAGGCACCTTTCACACTTATGCGACTTGTCCTGCAAATTGGAACTGAAAAGTCACATAACAAGTCGTACCCCATGATTTCCAATGAGTACCATTCATATCTGTGCGACTTCAAGTTGCACCAAATTCAAAGTAGTCCCTGTACTACTTTGGTCTGACTTTGATGCGAGTTACACAAGCATTCTCTGAAATCGCAGCAAAATAGCATCAAAATTGCAGCAAAATCGAGCGACTGGGGTAGTTTAAAAGGGGCCTAAAACAAATTTTTTGGAGATCAGTGGGAAGAATGCCCTTTACAATGGTGGACAGTGGGAAGAATTCCGCCTTTACAATGGTGATCAGAGTGTCCCACTAAGGGCTCATTTACACTTGCTTCAAAACATGGTTTCGGACACGCTTTGTTAATGGCAGTCAAAACCCCTTTCACTAAAATGGTTAGCTTACAGTCCTGTTTATCCCTTGCTTTGCTTTGGCCTCTTTTAAAAAAATCATACCCCATGTCACTTTAGTGGTGCTTCAAAGCATCTTCAAAGCCTCCATAGAAGTCTATGGCAAAGCTCGCTTGAAGCACATACAGCTTTTGAGAGGCTTTAATTCAGCTTTACCTTCGCTTTGTTTTAGAGAAATTACAGGTCTGAGATATCAGCACACACACAAGACATTTGTCAAGCTTCATTAAAGCTTCAAAAAGCACCACTGAAGCATCATCGAAGTACTACTGAAGCATCATTGAAGTGTAATGCCACACTGGCTCTGCCACATGGCATTGGCCCAAAACATTGTAAGCACCATCTGATGGGATGTCAATCAGCCACATCTCAAGGAATTCCTAGCAAACTCTGGAGGAACCCTAGTGTTCCACAGAACCCTGTTCTAAAGTGTATTTAAAGTCAAACAGGTTTCCTTTCATTTTGGATAGAGTATAGAAAGTTTAAAACCTCCTGTCAGGTTTTTTTGTTGTCCGTGTCTCCACCTGGGAGATTCATCACCTCTATATGTCCTTGGGGCCATTGTCACCAAAACCCAAAATTTAAGACTGGTCACCCAAACAGGAATAGAAGAGAAATCACGCACCTGTTCCTATGACAGGTGTCTAACATATTTTTTCCTTTGCGGTCCCCTCAACTCCCTATTGTGTCTCCAAGACAGGAAGAGAACCAAAATCACCCCAAAGGGACACAAAAAAATTAAATAAATAAAAATAAATAAAAGTTTGGCTTTAGGTATACTTTACCTAGAGTGCTCAAATAAAAACGACAATCATCCTGATTAAGGATTTATTTTCTGCATGCATCTAACTGATGACACAACCTAGCATTACCACTGATAAGTTATTCAAAATACAGCGGAGGCAGGAGAGCGCATGTTGAATGCAGTGAAAAGAGTCAGAATGACAACTATTGTATTCTACAGTTTGGAAAAATTGCTATTGTAAAAAGAAGAAAAAAGCTGTATAATTGTTATGAGCAGCCCATTGTTGGCAAGAACTGAACTACTCAAACTCAGCAAGTACTCTGTTCATATTCTAAGTTTCTGTGTTTTCTTTGAAAAGGTAGAGTTGGAATCTTATATACTTAATATAATCGATTGCGCATTCAGAGCAAAAGTCAAACTGTAAAACCAGCAATTTAGCAGATATCCTGGTTATCTATATTACAATCCTGAAGCTGACTAAATATTAGTTAACAGGCAGGAGGTTTCATTACAAGATCTAATGTGGTAAAACACAATAGAATGATTTGAAGGTGCAGTACTATTCACGTTTCAATCCCATAAAGTGGATTAATTAGTTTCCCAGTGATGAGTGCCATTTTTAGTTTAAAACGTGATAATACTCCACACAAATGACAATTATAAAAGTTCTTCTACTGGCCACAGAGGTTCTAGTACTGGTTCTAGTACTGGACTATTAAATGGTGGGGATGTGGCTTAGGGGTGTATTTATAGCACTTTGTCCTCTAAAACTGCATGTAAATTTGTTCTGTGTGATCAGGGCAAAATTGAACGCTCTCAGGATTTAGTCTTTGCATATCATCATGTGTGAATAGGGAAAACACATTATGGCCACTAGATGGAGCTGAGGAGCATACTTATTTCCTATGATAGGAAGCACCATCTGGCTGCCATACTGTGTTATTTTCCCCATTCACACATTCAGGCTGGGTTCACACTGAGCGGCTCACAGCAAGGGGTCCGGTGTGTCTCCATTCACCGGTTCAGGTCCGATTTCAGCCTTAATTTTTGGCTGAATTAGGACCTGAAACGAACCAGAAAACGCACAGGACTCAGGAGCCACTACGGAGCCGCTCTGGGGATGTCGGTCACAATCTCCTGACATGCGAATTGGATGCAAGGAAACCCACATCCAATTCACACTGGTGTGAACCCAGCCTTAATCTGCAGAGAATATAGCTTGAGAAAATGGGATTTTGAACTATTCATAACAAATGTATATGCAGTTTTGATGAAAAACAGCTATGCATTTTGTTTTTTAAATACACCCCTAAGTATTCACTTGGAGAGAAGTTAAAGAGCAACACCACTTCTGTTGGGTGATCTATGTACATTACAATGATTTTAACAAACTTTGTTGCAGATTCCTACCTTTTGTTACTCTAAAGAAATAGCTGTTTGTCTGTGTCCATGTGGAAAGTGAATCTAATGGGAGCGGTTTCATAATTATCAATCAGCTGCTGCACTTGCAGGGCTCTAATAAAGGATATTGCTGGATCTGCATCACTTTAGACATGATTTCCTATTGGGAGTATGTCACCAAAAATGAAATTTCTTTGCAGAGGATGCCAGAAATCTGACTTGTATCTTAGTGCAGACTTCTGAGAAAATCAGTGAGCCAATCACACAAGCAGGAAATGATGTTTCTGGGGGGCGTTCATTACACATTCTTTGTACAGAACACCTCCAGGTAGCCATATTGCATTGCAATTTGCTGAAAATTACAGAGCTGAATATTAAAAAGGAAAGGCAATTTTTAATAACATTTAACTACAATATGACTTGTGTCGCAATTGTATGTGCTATATATTTGTTTTTTTTTCCGTGGGGTTACCCTTTAAGGATCTATACACAGTTGGGTCTAAAAAAAATTCTATAATAAAAAGGTGCAGCCCCCATAAAGATGTAGACCTCTCAATTTGGCACACAGTTTCATCTGAGTTTGACATGTCTAGAATAATTTCAGGTCACAAAGTTTCATATACAATAAGACAGCAATTACAGTAGCATCATACAAGGCACCACATAAAAGCATAGGAGATCTGATGTAAGGAGTGTGTGAATCACAGTGTAACACAGAAAACAGCAGGACAATGTATGATATCACAAGGCAGAATAGTATGGCAAAACGAATGACAACACACAGGCCTTTAGATAAAACTGAACTCTGGAAAAAGCAAATGCTGTCTAAACACAAGAAGCATGTGTATTATTACTTGAATTTTTGTGTGCTTTGTGTTTTACTTTTCCGGCAATAAAGACCGGTCACTGCTTCTCTTTCTCCCATGTGCAGAGTGATTGTGTAGGATGAAGCAGGCATTGATACTAACGCCCAATGGTGCCACAGGAGGTAGCGCCGTCCAGTTCTTTCAGGCTACACGTGTGCAGTGGGGCTGATTCACTAAAACTGGAGAGCGCAAAATCTGGTGCATGGTAGACAACCAGCTTCTAACTTTGGCTTGTTTAACTAGGCTTTGATAATAAAACCTCAAAGCTGATTGGTTTCTATGCAGAGCTGCACCAGATTTTGCATGCTCCAGTTTTAGTAAATCAACCTCAGTGTGTACTCTCTCCCATCGCTTACAGTGAGCTCTGTGACAGTAGAGAGTACACACCTCACGTTCCACTAGAGGGCGCTGGTCCCGATACCTGTTCCATCCTTACAACTGTTAGGCCTCATGCACACTGGACATTTTAAAGCTGCTGTTTTTGGCTTCAGACTTTTTTTCTGCAGTCAATAAACTCCCCAGCATGTTATCCTATGTGTCCATGCACACATAGGCTGTTATGCCGCGTATACACGAGCGGAATGTCCGACAGAAAAAGTCCGACAGAAGCTTTTCATTGCATATACCGATCGTGTGTATGCCTCATCGGACTTTTTCTTTGAAACATCTGATGAACCTAGAAATGGAACATGTTTTAAATATTTCCGACGGACCCAATTCCTATCAGGAAAACCGATCGTCTGTATGCTGGTCTGACGGACCAAAAACGACGCATGCTCTGAAGCAAGTACGAGACGGAAGCTTTCGGCTAATGAACTTCCTTTTTCTAGTCCCGTTGTACGTGTTGTACGTCACCGCGTTCTGGACGGTCAGACTTTGGGTTGACCGTGTGTAGGCAAGGAAGCTTGAATGGAATTCCGTCAGAGTTCCGTCAAAGAAACCGTCGGAGTTTATTATGACGGCAAAACCGGTCGTGTGTACACGGCAAAGGTTTTTGGCAGGAGCATTTTCTAGCTGGAAAAACCCCCAAAACTAGTGGGTTTTGAGAGGAGTTTTTTTAGCTGTAAAAACGCTCTAACTCTGAAAAAAAGCTAAAAAAAAGGCTTAAAAATGCAGCCATTATGTGTTTATCAGCATTTTTGAGTCATGAGCTTTTATAGGGATAGTTTTTTGCAAAAAAAAAAAAAATGTAAAAAATGCTACAGCTAAAAAAACACAACTACAAAAATGCTGAAAAACACACTCTACAGCAAACGTTACCGGCTTTTTTAGACCGTTCAGTGTGCATAAGGCCTTAAGAAGACATCTTTTACATCTTTTTAATGGGGTTTTGAACTATATTTTTTGAACTGAAAAGGAGTCCTGGTTGGAAGGTAGGTTTAAGCATACTATGCTGCTATACTCATATGGGACAACCTAGTGTGCTTTTTGGTACAGGGGAACTTACACTTTAAGGTTTTGTGGCATTTGCGATACCTGTGATCCTGGTTTCTACACTACTGCTCAGACTAGACCATGCTGTTTAAAGCAAGTGGAAGAAATGCTATAAAATAGTAATTACCTGAAAATTATGTTTTTTTTCACACTTCAGTAATCAACCCAGGTGTGGGCTCCATTGGCTTTTATGCCAGAGCTGATTTTCGGCAGAACTTACATCTATGAGGTCATTATTTAATGAAATATTTAATTCCAAATGAGTATTGCACTTTTTCCTTTCAAAAACAGTTCCACTGAAAGTGTTTTTTTTTTTTTTAAACAAAAAAATCCTCATCTTTCTGCTAACTACTTTACCATATTCCTGCCAACGTAGACAAACATGGAATCTGTACAACAAAGTCTTAGCGTACATGAGACGTACATTGCTGGAAACACTTTCTGGATGGAAGATGAAATGAAGGGAACAAATACCTGTAGTATTGATCATACTTTTGGGAGTTGCTCCAGTAGCAGCGAATATATTTGGCGTTGTGCTGGGGGTTAAGCTACCACCGCTGGCAGCGCCAACTGTGTTCACAGCTAAACTGCCAGGCGGAGGTTTCTTCACAGGTACCACGACACTTCTGTAGGGAACACATAGAAGGAAAGAAATAGGAATGAACAATGTATAAATCCTTTTACATATTATCCTGGCTTTAATGGTTACAGTTTCATTAAAATACAATATAATAAGTAGTTAACTCATTCCCTTTGACTTATGTGGCACCATGGAAATCTCCCCATCTGGGAAGGTAGCAGTGATTAGAGATTTTACTGCAACCTACTGGTGAACCTTGGTACTGCACTGCAATAATAAACTGCAATGACTCTTTTTGACATGTAATTCAGTGTTTGGACATCAAGTGCAATTAGATTTATGTATGTCTGGCAAAGCAACAGATTTACTTTAATGCAAACCTCTACAGACAAAAGTACTTTGCTTTCACTCTCTCCCTAACCGCTATATTAAAGGGGTTGTAAAGTCAGAAGGGTTTTTTTTATCTTAATGCATTCTATGCATTAAGATAAAAAGCCTTCTTTGTGCAGCAGCCCCAATCAGCCCCCCTAAAACTTACCTGAGCCCCATCTATGTCCAGCGATGTTGCAGGAGTGTTTCCTCTGCCCGGGACTCCCCTCCTGGCTGAGACAGTAGTGCGGCGCCATCAGCTCCCACTGCTGTCAAAGTCAGTCAGCCAATGAGGAGAGGAAAGGGATGGGGCCAGGCTGGGGCTCTGTGTCTGAATGGACACAGGGAGCTGCGGCCTGGCTGGGGTGCCTCCATAACAAGCTGCTTGCTGTGGGGGCACTTAACAGGAGGTAGAGACCAGGAGCACCGAAGAGGGACCCAAGAGGAGGAGGATCTGGGCTGCTCTGTGCAAAACCATTTCACAGAGCAGGTAATTATAACATGTTTTTTTTTTTTTTTTCACAAACATAATAAACAAGACTTTAGTATCACTTTAAGCCGCCAGGCGCAAAAGGAAGTTCCTGTGTAAATTATCAGAGCTCATAGCTATGAGCTCAGTGCCCGATTTGTGCAGCACTGGTACATGGAGTGGAAGATATGACCTTTGTGAGGAAGAGGTAAGTATATGCTGGGGGTATATGGAGGATTAAAATGCACCTGTTGCCTCTCTCTACTTCAGCATAGTATAGTTTACCAGTAATAAAACCTTGCCACAAACCAATATGGTCGCTGTTATTTTTTTAAACACTAGATACTCGACCTTCTCAAACACCAGTCTCAAAGCTGGAAAGAGCATGCTAGAATTACAGTCAGCGCTCCTGATATGGATACTTGTTCCAGGTCAACGGCTCAAATTATTTAAGTTAGCAAATCAGCATGGAAGCCAGGTAGCCAGCATTTTCAAAAAAATAGCAAAGGCAACCCCCTTCCCCTATTCATTTCAGGTAAGGTTTCTCTTAAGCCTGCCACAAAACGGAAGCAGTTGTAGAATAAAATACAGAATGGCTCATTAATGGCTTTTTTCACAGCCCTGCGAAACAGAAAAGGTGTGCTTGGACTTATAGTGCCTAGGATAGGAATAGTGGATAGGAAGAGTGATCAGAACTAAAAAGCTTAGAATATGCATTTAGATGCATTCAGAGTAGAAAAATGAAAGCAATAACTGGTTCTATTCTTTTCTGTCAACATATTTTTTTTATCATTCACAGAGCTTTATTTTTTTAAGCCCAAGTGTAGTCAAAACAAAAACCAGAAAAATCAGCACAAGAGACATAACTTACAATCAGCAGGCAGGATGTGTCCCTTGTGCTGATGTCTCTTCTGTTAGGCCTCATAAACACTGTTGCTGGTAAACGGACGTTTAGGAGCAGTTGGGCATTTTTTTCAGCTGCCACTGAACTGTCCTCTATGTTATCTTATCAGTACATGTACACAGGGTCGTTATAGTCATTTTTTTAGGCAGTTGAGTTTAGAAGCATTTTTTGGAAAGCAAAAAAATGCGTTCAGGACGGCTATTTAGAGGCAATTGAAACACCAAATGCCTGTAACAGCTTGTAAACACGTGTACAAGTTTTCTAATTTAAAACGCTTCTAAACGCAAACGCGGCATAACGGACGTTTTTAAGCATCAGTTACCATCTGTCAAGTTGAATCGTTCAGGAGAGGTTTTAAAACGTTCCGTGTACATTAATCCTAAGGTGAAATTCTCCTCCATTGATGAACCCCACCCTTGCGATACATGGTTGGTGGATGATTGAAAGCACTGCCCATTTCATCTATAGATCATTTTTCATTCATAGAAGCTCTAGTACAGGCTTTTATGAATGGAGGCCTGGATGTCATTTCTCAATTCAAGAAAGTATATGGGGGGGCCCCTGTTGAAGGCCTGTTGATCGAAACGCGTAGGGCGGTTTTTATACCCTGTATACTGCCTTTTTATATCTGTGATCACTTTTATGTATAGCGGTTTTTTAGTAAATAAATTACCCGGATTTACACCATGTGGAGGCATCCCTTTTCTTTTCCATATACTTTCGGGAATTGAGAAAACATCTTCAACCTTGGAACCAGGTTTTGATACATTTCCCGTGTATCCAGAGGTGACATCCAGGCCTCATAGAGGTGCCATCTGCCTTCAACTACTACACTCACTTGCCCAGGGTGGCACACAGTTCGATTGATTCTATGCTTACGGCAGTAGAATCCAACAGTTCCGGAAAGCGTACCCCATCCTTTCATGAGTTTGATGACATCTGAACTGAGATTTGGGAAGCAGAAGGGACTGTTACATCGTTCACTTATCCATTGAGGATTATCATGTTTTCTTTGACTATACGTCATCATTGGGACACTAGTCTATGATTACAGAGACATTCTGTTCTTATGACACGTGTTTTTTAGCGCTACGATTTATTGAAAATAGGTACACATTTTAGTCACATGGTTTGTAGCAGCTTTTGTTTTTCTTTCCAGGTAGCGCATTAATCATTTTCCTTTCCATTTTATGAATAGAGGAGCTGGGCAGAAAGGGCGAGAATAGTCAGGCACTCTTATTAAAAGCTTTGACAGCTTCCACAGCTCTATTAACCCCCACAACACCAGAAGATTAGGAGGAGGGTTTCATCTAACAGAAGAGGCATAAGCACAAGGGCATGTCCTAAATTATATCCCTTGTGCTAATTTTTGTGTTTTTTATTTTAACTGCACTTAGGCTTAAATTACACAAGGGATACTTTATACAAAAAGCTTAAGTTATCAACTGGGAAAAAAAAAACAATCATAAAAAGTATCAATTACACTACACAAAAAAAACAAACAAAAAAATCATTATTGAAAATAATCATCATTCTGCCCACAAGACCACCATATGATTAAAAATATTTAGTAAAATGTCTAAAACGAACACCAGCTACTTGTTCAGTACCTCCGGCGTCCCTTAATACTCTGGAATAAATTGCATCAACAGGTAATAGTTTCAAGCCTGGTCTCAGCTGTATCAATTAATCCCCTCTAGGGACCAGCATGACAAAGATGATGAAGCAAATAATAGGCAAATGTCAATACGAGATGATCTATTGGACAAGGGAGCCTACAATATGCACAGTGCTATATATTTTACCACTATTGTCTCAATGCTATTAGAATAGATCCTCACTATATGACACTCTACTGGAATAATTGCACACCTCTTGAACTGTGACATGTCAAATAATTGCATGACCTGCATTTACCTAGGCTATAGTGATCCTCAGAACCTGCATTGTGACTGCACTTTGATCACCTCTATGGTGACTTGGCTTTATATTGCAGCCATATCACTGAGACTCTATCACTGCCCTCTGCAGGATTGGACAGAACAATTTTGTGGATTCGAGATGTTTGATATGGCTATGTCCTTGGCTGCTCATCCTTGTATTACAATACTGCAATGATTTAGTACGCAGAAGTATTTGCATTTATTCCCAAGCGACAAGATCTATATTGCTAAACCATTACATCTGTTGGAAGCTTGCTTCATATCCATTTAAAACCCTGTTGTAGTTTTAAGCTTTAAGGCTGCAGTCACACTTTTGTGAATGTCTCTGGTCATTGCAGGTCTGTTTTTTTGAACGCTTGTATGGGCATCTTTGTGGGCGTTTGGGGCTTGAACTATTTATTTATTTTTTTTTATCCAAAAGCTAGTTATACTAGGGCAAAAAATTGATGTGCAGTTTTCTGCATTTTTAGGATTCTCCTATTAAAATCTATTGGTGCCAAAAAAAGCTGACAGCTTGTTGTTTAAAAGAAGCTCATGTACTCTTTCAAGCACTCTTTTTAAACACGCACAACTAAAATACATGAGATTTTGGATGTTTAGCACTTTGGAGTTTTGAGGTACAAAAGGCTCAGGTCATGTGAATGGGCCTTAAAAGAACATCCTACATATATGTTGTTTTGTAACAAGGTTCTTAATGCAAATATATATAACATAAGACCATGCATAGCTTTATTATCATTTGTTCTTCTACTATTTAAAGTAAATTTATATTAAAGGCAGTTTAAAAAACAAAAAAAAACAAAAAACAACAACAAATGTGATTTTGCATAGAACAGCCCTGATCCTCCTCTTCTCGGGTTCCCCACTGGCGCTCCTGGCCCCTCCCTCCTGCTAAGTGCCCCTATAGCAAGCAGCTTGCTATGAGGGTACCTGAGCAGGCTCGCTCCTCACTGGCTGTGATTGACAGTAGCGAGAGCCAATAGTTCCCATTGCTGTGTCAGCCAATGAGGAGGGAGAGACCCAGGAAAGCCGAGGCTCTCATGCACAGAGGTGGAGGAAGATCAGGCTCCGGTAAGTATTAGGGGGGGGGGGGGTGGTGGCTGCACACAGAAGTTTTTTTTACCTTCAAGCATTCTATGCACAAAAGGTAAAAAACCTTGAACCTTTACAACCACTTGTCAGAGTGCCATTTTACCATCATTTGCTTTATTATCTCTGTCATGCCAGTCTGAAGAAGATTACTGGTATATATAGAATTTATCCCAGTGTTTTTTTGGGGATGTTGGGGGTAGCAAACAACATAGCTGGTGTATTATTATTTTAGACATTTTCCTAAATGTTTTTAATCATGTGGTGGTCTTGTTCCCAGAATAATAATTACCGTATATACTAGAGTATAAGCCGAGGCCCCTAATTTTACCACAAAAAACTGGGAAAACGTATTGACTCGAGTATAAGCCTAGGGTGAGAAATGCAGCATCTACTGTAAGTGGAAAAGAGGCTCAACAATGCCCATCTGCAGCCTCACTGTGCCATCTGCAGCCTCATGTACCTGATCTCCAGAACACCGGCACTGTGACATGCAGTCTAGTCGCAGGCATCCAGTGTAACAAAGCCCCGCCTCCTCCTCGTCCGTGATGGAACACTGATTCAGTTTCCCAGCAGTGAGTCAGTGTTCCTCCTATCATGGACGAGGACAAGGCGGGGCTTTGTTACACTGGACGGCCGTCGACTAGATTGCATGTCAAGGCGCCGGTGTTCTGGAGATCAGGTACATGAGGCTGCAGATGGACACAGCGAGGCAGGGAGATGGCACAGTGAGGTATGCAGATGGCACAGTGAGGCTGCAGATGGGCATTGTTGAGCCTCTTTTCCACTTACAGTAAATGCTGCATTTCTCACCCTAGGCTTATACTCGAGTCAATAAGTTTTCCCAGTTTTTTGTGGTAAAATTAGGTGCCTCGGCTTATACTCGAGTATATACGGTAATTATTATTCTGGCAACAAGACCACCATATGATCAGGTGCATGAGGCTGCAGATGGGCAAAGTGAGGCAGGGAGACTCGAGTATAAGCCGAGGGGGCTTTTTCAGCACAAAAAAATGTGCTGAAAAACTTGGCTTATACTCAAGTATATACGGTATATTTTTCAATATAGATTTTTGTAATTGATTTGTATTGCTTAATACTCTAAGCTATTAGTCTAAAGCAGTGGTCTCCAAATTGTGGCCCTTTGCGGGTCTTAAACGGCCTTTGAGGCACTATTCCGATCACTGATAATAATTCCTCCCACAGACACCGATGATGGGGCAGTATTCCTCTCACTGACCTCAATGATGGTGTATATTCTGTCCACTGACAGGAAAGATGGGGTACTATTCCTCCCACTAACACCAAGGATGGGTCACTATTCCACCCACTGATACAAATGATGGGACACTATTTCTCCAATATCAAATATAGGGCATTGTTCATTCCCACCAATGCCAGTACACATTCTACTCCCACTGGCCACAGTCTGGCCCCTATAAAGGATGGTAAACTGGCCCTTTGTTTAGGAAGCTTGGAGACCCCTGGTCCAAAGTATCCCTTATATATTTTTGGGAAGTCAGTATTCCAGGTTGTTTTTGCTGGGATATAAAAATTCACATAGAATGATGTATTTTTCTTGTGCTATCTGGACTTCTCATTTACCACGCCATTCATTTACTTTTATTCAGTGTTTTATTCAGTGGATCGCCATTAACTGTTTGTGGATGAGATGTTTGGAGTAGACTTCGTAAAAATCATTCTTCTGGCAGAAGCCAGTACGTAGGCTGCCATTGTTGACCTGCAAATGCTAGCTGCCTGGCTTGGACTCCAGTCTTGAGTCACTGACAGATATTCACAAGTTAAAGCGGTGTTCCACCCAAAAAAATAAAAAATAAAAGCCAGCAGCTACACATACTGCAGCTGCTGGCTTTTAACAATAGGACACTTACCTGTCCTGGAGTCCCACAATGTCAGCACCGCAGCTGATGTTTTTATCAGCTGTCGGGTGCTGCCGCATCCATTGTGGGTAAGGGAACCCGGCAGCGTAGCCTTTTGGCTTCACGCCGGAAACCCTGCTGCTCATGCACGAGGCCCTGCTCCTCTCTCCTACTGGCCCGGTGACAGGGAGAGGAGGAGGGAGCCCCGGGGTCATGTCATGGGCTGCGGCCCAGACTCCTGGAAGTGGGAACAGGATACCTGTCAAAGACAAGTATCCTGCCCCCCCCCCCCCCCAATTATGGCTCCGGAGGGGGTGAGGAGACAAATGAGCGTAAGTTCCACTTTTGGGTGGAAGAAAAGTGGAAGAAAATTCTAAAGCCTTTTACACATGGGCGGAATATTTGGCCAGTTCAACAGAAACTGGCCAACATTCAGCCCATGTGTACATAAGCCTGTCTGACAGAAGCCGACCCAATGGCCAGCTTCTGTCGAACTGGCATGCTGGAAAACCAGCATCTGATCCGCACTGTCATGCCAATGGCTGCGAGTGCTGACTGGTTCGGTCTTGAGGGGGCAGTCCCCCTGTCAGAACACAATAGCTCAGCGGGAAGATCAAAGTACTAACATCGGGTAGTTAGTATGGCATGCTGCTCCCGAGCGCTTTCGTTTTTTTTCGTTCAGCCCGCTGGGTTGAATGAAAAAAAACCCAATAGTATGTACCAGGCATAGGTCTAACAATTCCTAAAGATGTTTCCTCCCCTTGATCTGATCGCCTGTGGGAAAAGGCCCTAAACTTAGCTTTTGTTCTGCCTTTATGATTTAAAGTAATGAATTAACAAAATTAGACATGCAGGCAACGAACATTTTCAGAAACTGATCAGCAACGGCAGTTCCCAAATTTCTCTTATGACAGGTTTCCTTTAGGTTCACCACATAATAAAAACAGTAGTTGAATGGGGGGGCCCACTGCTAACATTCCTCCAGGACCAGAAAACAAGAACTCAAAGTATGCCCTTCCTCATTCTATCAGAGCCTGCTTGGACTTGTAGTTCCTCAACATTTTCCAATTACATTTAATAAGAAAAACAACACACGTGAAAATTTCAGAAAACATTTTTCAGCTCTGTATCATATTTAGCAAAACCCCCTGGAGCACTACCAGCAATTTTTACAAAATGATACAAAACACACATATAAGATAAAAGAAGTGATAATAGCACATATTACAGCCTGTGAGATTATTTATTTATACGCCAAAGTCTCAAAGCTATAAGAGACATTTCATTCAGAAATGTCATTGTAGACTAACAAGTTGCCTGACAGGGCCTGGTATGACAGAACTTGGACGTTGTGCTTTATTATGTAATTATAGGTACTCCTGAACAGATGAGACAGCAGGAAGGGTGTATTAGAAATTAATTGAAAACTGCAGTCATCCAATCATACTTTCGAAGGAAAGGGTGCCTTGAAAGCAGCTCAGGCCTCGGACTTTGAAGGATAATTTTTGATGTTGTCACTCTCAATCGACTGAATGGCTGACAGACAATCAAACCCGTCTGGTGAGCTTGGCAGCTCATTTTGCTGGCAGGTGGCAAACAATTAGACACACCAATTTGTGCCTCCTGATGACATTAAAGCATGAAACTAAGTTGTATAGAGGGGCCTGGCGATTTGTGTGAAAGCATTTCAAAAATAATACGCTTTGCCGGGGCAACTCATTTCAGACTGCCACCTCCCATTATGGCTTTGAGCGGTGAAGACGACAGGCTTCAGTTACGTGTGGAGCAAGGCCGCTTCTGTTCAATCCCTCATCCGTGCCCCCTGAGACCTCAATCCCCTCCTTTCATCAATATCACCTCATCATTTACATTCGGGAGTACCTGGAGCTGCTGCATACATTACAAACACTGAAGTGCCTTTTGTTGAAACCTATTAGCTGGCTCTGTATCCCTGTGTTGCTGCTTTGCAGATGAGCTTTGATTGTGAACAATAATGAGCCTAACAAGAGATTGATTCTTTGTTTACAGTCTTCTCTCGTCATTCCCCACTAGTCATAGATGTACTATGCTACACACAGGCTGAGAAATGATGAAATGGTTCACTTTATAATGTCCCAGTTCTTTACAAGATGCAAATACATAGCAGAAGAGAGAGTTGTACTGTGCCAGCCATTGACAGAAGGAAAAATACAGAAGCATTACTTTTATGGGCTAAGCAAAACCTCCAGCTTTTAAGACAGCTCATGTCTTTTTTTTGTACATGGTGGACTACAATTATTATTATACACGATTTATATAGCGCCAACATTTTACGCAGCGCTTTACAATGTAGAGGGGGGACAGCACAATTACAGTACAGTTCATATACAGACTATATACACATACAGTATGTTCATATATGTACAGTAAATGGTTCCTGTTCTGTTTTGCAAGGTAAAACTCCCAAGGAACATTCAGTTAGCAAATATTCCTTCGGTAGCAAAATAAAATTTTACTGTTTGGTAAGCACATTTCCAAATTATGCTATTAACAGCATTTTCAAGGAAAGCTAGTCTGGTGAATCTAGACATTCCCAGCATCATAACAGATACTGCTATTTAGGAAAATATTGTTATTATAATTTAAAGGTACTTATACAGCACCGTCAATTTACGCAGCGCTTTACAGATACATTGTACATTCACATCAGTCCCTACCCGTAAGGAGCTTACAATCTAAGGTCCCTAACTCACATTCATATACAGTGGAACCTCGGATTAAGAGCATAATCCGTTCCAGGAGTATGCTCGTAATCCAAAGTACCTATCAAAGAGAGTTTTCCCATTGAAGTCAATGGGAACGAAAATAATTTGTTCCGAATTTACTTCAATGGGATGCAATACCGCATGCGGCCAGAGGCGGGGGGGGGGGCCGGAGGGCATCGGAAACGGCCGAGCACACTTCGGTGGACCTCGGCAAACCTCGGAAAGACTCTATTCACAAGCCTTTCCAAGGTTTGCCGAGGTCAGCCGAACTGCCCTCGGACCTTTCTGTGCATTTCCGAATGCCGACGATCGTAAACTTTCGGCTCTGCCCCGGCGCCCCCCACCTCAGGCCAAAAGCGGTACTGCACACCGCTTTTGGCCTGAATCCTGCTCCTTTTGTTAAGACAACACTTGCAAACCGAGTTAGGATTTTTAGAAATACAGTGCTGGTTTTGCGAAACGCTCGTTAACTGAGTTACTCGCAAACCGAGGTTCCGCTGTACTAGGGCCAATTTAGACAGAAGCCAATTAACCTACCAGCATGTCTTTGGAGTGTGGGAGGAAACCAGAGTACCCAGAGGAAACCCACACAGGCACAGAGAGAACATGCAAACTCCAGGCAGGTAGTGTTGTGGTTGGGATTTGAACCAGTGACCCTATAGGAAAGTATTCATTTTGTGTTATATATGAAAAATTTAGGAAAGTATTTTTTTCCCCCTTAACTACTTCAGCTCCAGAAGATTTTACCCCCTTCATGACCTCAACATTTTTTGCTATTCGGCACTGTGCTACTTTTAACCACTTGAGCCCCGGAAGGATTTTCCCCCTTAAAGACCAGGCCATTTTTTGCGATATGGCATTGCGTCACTTTAACTGACAATACGACGTTGTACCCAAACAAAATTGACATCCTTTTTTTCTCACAAATAGAGCTTTCTTTTGGTGGTATTTGATCACCACTGCGGTTTTTATTTTTTACGCTATAAACATAAAAAGAGCGTCAATTTTGAAAAAAATTTACTTTCTGCTATAAAGCATTCCCCTCCCCCCCAAAAAAAACAAAAAAAACACACATTTATTCATCAATTTAGGCCAATTTGTATTCTGCTACATATTTTTGATTAAAAAAAAAAAAAACCCAATAAGTGTATATTGATTAGTTTGCGCAAAAGTTACTGTGTCTACAAAATAGGGGATAGATTTATGGCATTTTTATTATTTATTTAATTTTTACTAGTAATGGCGGTGATCTGCAATTTGTAGTGGGACTACGACATTGCAGCAACAAATCAGACACCTAACAGACATTTTTGACACTTTTTTGGGAACCAGTGGCATTACTACAGTAATCAGTGCTAAAAATATGCAGGGGATCAAATACTTATTTTACTCACTGAACTGCAACTCAATTTATAACATTTTCATTATGTGTTTTTTTGGGAGGATTTTTGGCTGATATTCTGTCTCTACCATTTAAAAAAAACACTTGAAAAAAATTATAGACCCTTAATTTCTTTGTAAGTAGGCAAACTTGCAAAATCTGCAGGGGATTAAATAATTATTTTCACCACTGTATACCCAGTGAAGTGACTGGCCTCATGTTATACACAGGGATGAAACAAATCCTCCTATATATGTTTTACCTGTTTATCTGCACTCTTCTCTCCTCTACATCTGTTAAAGTGCAAAACATATATATATATATATATATATATATATATATATATATATATATATATATATATATATGTATATATAAAACATATATATTCTGCCTGAGTTTTAAGAAAACAGGAGGCAGGGAGTCACACGCTACAGCGCAGATAGAGGAACGAGGCAGCGGACAGAAATTACATTTGCTCTGGATTGAGACAAGTACACAATACAGAGGGATATTATGCTTTGTTCATAATTCATGTCTGAGGTTTACAACCACTTTAAGCTGGCCATACACAGTAACATTTTGCTCATTCAGAGTGGGCTGGGGTTATAGGAGTACACCCGGGGGCCATGCCCAGCAAGGCTTTTGCCAGTGTCCAATTATCTGAAGGTGGCAGCCTATATCCCAAGGTCTATGAATATCCAGCCTGTGTCCTGTACTGTACGCTTAAAATAATCTTCTAAAGTGATGGGAATTAAAGCAGTAACTCAAAATCAATTATATTGCAGCTTACTAATTCTTAGATGTGATGGCTGGGTTCTATTTCTTTTATTTCACCCAGTTATTTGGCCAGTATGTCTGTTTTTCAACAGAACAATCTCTCCTGCAGATGTAACAGTTAGAGGCTTGATACAAACTATTTACTACTGACAGGGGTGCTTAAAATGATCAGCAGTTATTTTTATTTTATATATTTATATTATGTTTATTTTATTTATGTAAAAACTTTATCCCAAAAGAAATAAAATTGTTTGTTGTGAGTGCTTACTAAGTGTTAGCTGGAGTTCAGCTTCAATTTGCAAGTGTATCTAAATCTACTAGTACATCTAACACTCACCTCCCCCCAAACAGACATTGCTACTGTCCAAAAGTGTCTCTGTGTTCCTTCATTCAGAGTGGAGGTGTTCTAAGATGGAAGGTGCGTTACTGGCCAGATGACCAGGTGAAAACAGAGGGGAAAATTACTAAAAAAGAAAAAACGAATGCAGCCACCACATCTAATGATTAGTAAGCTTTGAAAAAATACATTTTAGGTTTTGGGTATAATACCACTTTAGGCTGGCCATACATTGACCAGTTTTATTTTTTTTGCTTTTGATCAGATAAAATGAACGGATTCCCCATCCACACAAGCAAGGTGGATGGTGGAATCCTCCCATCTCTGCTACTGTATTCTGACAGCGGGGACTCAGCATGCTGTCAGAATACACTGATCGGTGCTGCAGCGCAGACTAACTGAAAATGTGTTAACAGTCCTGCCTGAGGGGAGTCAATCATCAGATGGACTCCTCTCAAATAGAAAAAGCCACAGATGGATCAAAATTGTACCAGTCTCTGCTGAACCGGCTGAATTTTGATCCGATGGCCAGCTTTAGTGTTCTCCTGTTCAGTCCTGTGGCTGGAGGAGAGAAATCTTACAATTCCCCCATCTACACTTAACACAGGTGGAGGAATCTTCCCTGCCAGCTTTTTTATTCTAACAAGCAGCACCCTAAAATTACCTGCACATAATTGGATGCAGCCAATGTCGGTCAACAATTTTCTGCTCAGCTCCTTTGATTTTTAGATTGAAGGATGTAGAACTGGAGGGTGTCAAGGGGGGTCACCCACAGCTCAAATTCCAGAGGAGCCAAAATTCACTCTATGTATGGCCCAACTTCTGCCTGGTACACACATGGAGATTATCGGACGAATGATCGTTCGTTCTTTGTATGGGCAGAAGATGTGAATCCGAAATCTACTATATTTTTTAACCAGAAGCTTTCTGCATTAGTTGAATCAGTACTTTGGATTTAATGATTTAGGTTCTTTTTTTCTATTTATTATGCTAACTCTCACTGTATTAACAACTGTATGAAATTCTTTCAAAGAGAACTCCTTGTTTATTGGCAGTGAGAAGCAGATACAGTATGTATTGTTTAGAGATCAAGCACTGGTGCTGATCCACAAACTAACACTGGTCCAATAGTCAAAGCCATTTAGGTGCAGCAATGTATCTGCTAAGTTTTGCTTCAGTTTCCCTTGTTCAATGTCAGCCTAAAAAAAAAAATGTATTTGAAACAAGGTCATCAGGAAAAACACATTTAGTTAAGGAAAACTCAATAGTTAAAGGCAATAAAACAAACTGGTTGCAGCAAAAACAAAGCTACAAAGCCAGCATTGCCCTGTACAGCTGTTCAGGTCCTTTGGTGACAGGACTACATTCACATGTAAAAAGATGTCCCCTCTATCACTTCCAGGTCAGCTGATGACCTTTTATATGTGTCACTGGTTGACCTTATTCTCTAGTTACCTTCTCCCATCTGATCAGGCCAGTTTTCAGAGTGACCCTTACAGATCAATCAAATGTGAGGTGACCCACAGGACAATGGTCAAAAAGGACCAAGCAAGCTTGACACATAGATCTATAAAGCAAGCACAACTTGTGTATGAATGTATGTGTATATATAAAATAGAGCGATATATATATATATATATATATATATATATATATATATATACACACACACACACACAGTATATACAGTGCCTTGAAAATGTATTCATACCCCTTGACATTTTCCACATTTTGTCATGTTACAGCCAAAAACGCAAATGTATTTTATTGGGATTTTATGTGATAGACCAATACAAAGTGGCACATAATTGTGAAGTGGAAGGAAAATGATAAATGGTTTTCAAAATATTTTACATATAAATATGTGAAAAGTGTGGTGTGCATTTGTATTCAGCCCCCTGAATCAATACTTTGTAGAACCACCTTTCTCTGCAATTACAGCTGCAAGTCTTTTTAGGGATGTCTCTAAAAGCTTTTCACATCTAGAGAGTGACATTTTTGCCCATTCTCCTTTGCAAAATAGCTCAAGCTCTGTCAGATTGGATGGAACAGCAATTTTCAAGTCTTGCCACAAATTCTCAGTTGGATTTAGGTCTGGACTTTGACTGGGCCATTCTAACACATAAATATGCTTTGATCTAAACCATTCTATTGTAGCTCTGGCTGTATGTTTAGGGTCGTTGTCCTGCTGGAAGGTGAACTTCCGCCCCAGTCTCAAGTCTTTTGCAGACTCTAACAGGCTTTCTTCTAAGATTGTCCTGTATTTGTCTCCTACCATCTTCCCATCAACTCTGACCAGCTTCCTTGTCCCTGCTGAAGAAAAGCATTCCCACAACATGATGCTGCCACCACCATGTTTCACAGTGGGGATGGTGTGTTCAGGGTGATGTTCAGTGTTAGTTTTCAGCCACACATAGCGTTTTGCTTTTAGGCCAAAGTAAAATTTTGGTCTCATCTGACCAGAGCACCTTCTTAAACATGTTTGCTATGTCCCCCACATGGCTGGCAAACTACAACTGTGATTTCTTATGGCGTTATTTCAACAATGGCTTTCTTCTTGCAACTCTTCCATAAAGGCCAGATTTGTGGAGAGCACGACTAATAGTTGTTCTGTGGACAGATTCTGCCACCTGATCTGTGGATCTCAATAGCTCCTACAGAGTTACCATGGCCCTCTTGGCTGCTTCTCTGTTTAATGCTCTCCTTGCCCAGCCTGTCAGTTTAGGTGGACAACCATGTCTTGGTAGGTTTTGCAGTTGTACCATACTCTTACCATTTTCGGATGATGGATTGAACAGTGCTCCGTGAAATGTTCAAAGCTTGGGATATTCTTTTATAACCTAGCCCTGCTTTAAACCTCTCCACAACTTTATTCCTGACCTGTCTGATGTGTTCCTTGGCCTTCATGATGCTGTTTGTTCACTAAGGTTCTCGAACAAACCTGTGAGGGCTTCACATAACAGCTGCATTTATACAGAGATTAAATTACACACAGGTGGACTCTATTTACTAATGAGGTGACTTCTGAAGGCAATTATTGGTTCCACTAGATTTTAGTCAGGGGTATCAGTTTAAATCAATGCACATTGCACTTGTGACGCCAAAAATTTAAATAACTAGTGCTGCTACTTAAATAATACAAATCAACCAACAGGTGAAAAAAAAATCAATAAATGAAAAATCGCATATATAACTTTTCCACAGTAGTGCTCAAGAAAAGTTGATTGAACAATAATTATAATATTGTCCAAAAATAATATGTCAATGTCCATAAATCTTTGTCTTGTACCATATAACACAAAGGCTTGTTTTATTTTGATTTGATGTACGTGCAATATATATTTTAATGGATTCCTCATCCTAAGTGATTTTACACTATTGGAGTCTTGTCTTTATTCCCTACATGTGGATTGTATAGTCAGACAAGAGAGCGGAGTGTGGCGTTTACAAGTGACCCTTCAATTTAAATCTGGAGCTTATTTGCCAAACACGAGAGTGAATGGCAACAGCATCTGGTGAGTCTCATTCTTAAGGGGGTTGATCTCCCGCTTATCACTGTGGTGGAAGAGTTGGCGTTAATTCTCATTAATATTTTGCACATTTCAAAGAGGACTGCTTTCATACGTGCGGAATTGTAACACATATATATATATATATATATATATATATATATATATATATATATATATATATATATATATGTCATTTGTTAGGCATACCTAGATCTAGCCTTAATGCATTTATACTGTAGCACACAATACCAGGCACTTAGGATATAACATGAAGTATGGTCAGTCACATAAAGCATCCCTAAAACCCAAGCTGATATACACCCCCCCCCCCCCCCCAATACCTGAATCACTGAATCATGGGGAGCTTTTTCTGGCATAAACCTGTAATCTCTTTAATTCAGCACAGCTGTGTATGGCTCTGTCATTTAGGTCAGGGATCATTCCCAGTGAATTACAACTTGTGACATCTGCCACTGCAGCTGAGGGACTGTGCAGACCCATGCTGGTGGTTCATCCTTCTCCCCCTTGTAGTCCAGTTATACTTCCTCCAGCCTCAGAACAGCAGTTCACTACCTCTGAACAGACCTGTAGCCAGAGGAAAAGCTCTGATCATGGGTGCAATGCTCTGCAGGCTTCATTGTAAAATATTAGTTCGTGCACACTGATCATGAGGTCAATGTTCCTGCATTTACGATTTTTTTTTTCTGCAAAAGAAGGACTAACACGTTAAATATACCATTAAAAGCAGTCCTGTGTCCTGCTCATACTTTCCGTGTTATTTCAAGTACTCCAGTTCT
Organism: Lithobates clamitans; assembly: GCA_037952925.1. Classification (NCBI taxonomy): domain Eukaryota; kingdom Metazoa; phylum Chordata; class Amphibia; order Anura; family Ranidae; genus Lithobates; species Lithobates clamitans. The sequence goes on along the minus strand of JBBGZY010000125.1, from coordinate 270,862 downwards.
TATCTTGCAGTACAAAACAATAAGTCCTCATGATGAGGAGAATGGGCAAAATTCAATAGTTTAACAGAGAACAGGGCTGACACTAAAGCTGGCCATAGGCAGTTCAAGATTCAAACCGCGAGTGGGCAGCTTGAATGTACCAAGTTGATTAACTTGGGTACAACCAGCCTACCCAATTTACTTGCGATGATTGCTAGCAACTGCTATAGCCACTAGCAATAATCACCGTCTTCTCCCAGTGGGGATGGCTTCCCCAGCCCGTGAGAATACAATGTCTCTGCAGCAGGGATTCCTCTGCAAGCACTGGTTGCAAGAAATTTGCACCGTGTATGGCCTGCCTAAGATTTGCAATTGGCTGGTTCACACTATGAATCTTACAGGAAAGTGCTGTGCATTCCTGTGTGATTCACATGTGATCCAAGTGCAGTGCAATTTTATCCCATTCATTTAAACGGGCTGAAATCACCCTGGACCACACCAAAAGCAGTGCATGCATTACTTTAAAAAACGCACAGCCGCTGGATTGCATGGTACTACTGTACCATGTGATCCAAGGCAAGCAAACACACTGCGTTTGCGACCTGAATTTGGGGTTGCGTTAAAACTGACACCTGCTGCAGATCGCAATTGCAGTGCATTTTGAACCCAATGCAGGAAACGCACACGGAACACGGGTTTCCTATACCGTGTTCTGGTGTGAACTGGCCTTGCATCCACAAAATGATACATGGTGTCATTCTTCAAGAGAAAATTTGTACCATTAGCAAAGAGACAAGTGACAGTTACTTTTGGATGCAACCTGAGCTCATTTACATAGTTTATGGGAAACTACAATAGGGCTTCAGTAAGAAAAGCAAAAGGACACAGATGACTGCAAACCACAACGTAACGTACCTGTCAAAGGAATGAAACTGCATGGGAAGAATGACTTGGGCTTCTCTTTTTAAAGCAGGATCTGGATAGGGTACTGGGTCCGGTCCAGCCTCTGCCATTTCAAAGGGAGCAGCAACCAGACTCTTTAGGATCTCTTTGACATTAATGCCTTTGCTTTGGCTAATGCTAGATATGGAGGGAGCTGGTTTTAGCATTTCACTTGGGCTGTCGGTCAGGCTTTCCTGTGACTTCTTTACATCAGACGACAATGTAGACAATAATTCACCCATGACGTCTGGGCTCATACTATGGTCAAGATCAGTTCCATTTAGGATGCTGCTTATATGTTCGTCTCCAATGCCAGAGTCTGTGTGAGGAATAGAGCTTTCTAAATGGAGTTCTTCAGTGGGGGTCGGCGTTTCTTTTTCCTTGATATCCGGAAACAGAGCAGGTGTATCTAAAACAGAAGAGAGAACATATTAAGTGGCCATTGGTTCCTCCCACAGAAAGCCAGCTGAGATGCAGAAGATTCATTTTTTCCAACACTCTTGCTCAAGTACTAGCATTAATATGGTTTAGTAAGTGTACAACGGGACTTTGTTTCACTAAATAGCAAAGTACATTCTATTACTATAATACAACGTACTAGCTTTGTGGTTTTAAAGGTTGCCTTACAGTCCTGAAATCTTATTTAAAATTCCACAAAGACTGATTAATTAAAAGTGCAGTGAAGAAAACAAGCTCCAACCGGATGTGCCCATATCAAGCATTCAGATTTAATCTTTTATTTTGTCAAAAAGATGAAACCTGATTGGTTTCTACTGGTAACAATTCCAATCTTGTGCTCATTTTCTATTCTGCAGTTTTAATGAATTAGCCCTATGATCTGCATAAGTTTCTATTTTTCAACCTTCATACGGGTTTCCTCCAGCAAACTATAAAAAATACTATTTAATTAACTTCTATGCAGCACTAGACCAAAGATGTTTGTGATGGTCACAATAGATTATAGGCTGCAGCAAACACAGAGAATATTATAATTGAATCAATTGTCACTTCTGATAGACGCAGTCACTGTTTGGCAGATAATATTCTACCTGGCTCAGTGAAATTTTTGAAAGTGGTTATAAAAGGTCGAAGAGTTTTCACCCTATTGCATTCTCTGCATTAAGGTAAAACAAATCTGTGCTCAGCTCAACCCCCCCACTCATCCTCTCTTAGGCCCCTTTCACACTGGGGTAGGGGCAGCGTCGGCGTCAAAGCGCCGATATTGTTAGCGGCGCTTTACTGTCGGTATTCAGCCGCTATCGGTTTAACCCCCCTATAGCGGCCAAGAAAGGGTTAAAAAACAACACAAAGCGCCTCTGCAGAGGCGCTTTGCCGGCGGTATAGCCGCGCTGTCCCATTGTATACACCGCTCCTTCACCGCTCTGAAGATGCTGCTAGTTAGTGAAAGCCCCCCTCGGGGCTTTCACACTGGAGAGACAGCAGCGGCTGTTTCGGGTCGGTTTGCAGGTGCTATTATTAGCGCAATAGCGCCTGCAAACCGCCCCAGTGTGAAAGGGGCCTTACACTTACCCGAGCTTGATCTCGTCTCGATCCAGCGCTTTGCCCAAGAGCAGCGGCTCTCTCCTCACTAGACATGGAGGCAGCAGCCGGAGCCATTGGCTCCGGCTGCTGTCAATCACAGCCAGAGAGCAGGGGGCAAGGCTGAGCCATGCTGTGTGTGTGTCAATGAACACACAGAGCACGGCTCGGGATCAAGCCCGTATGAGTGACACCATAGCAAGCAGCTTGCTATGGAGAAACTCAGCAGGGGGGAGGAGCCAGGAGTGTCAGCAGGGTACCCTAGAAAAGGAGGATCGGGGCTGCTCTGTACAAAACCATTGCACAGAGCAGGCAAGTATAACTTGTTTGTTAATTAAAAAGTTTACAATCATTTTACTTTTGTTGACTCGGGCAGTGCTTGCAGTGCCACCTACGGTTAAAATTTCAGCAGCTTAAAAAAGGAATCAAAAAATATAGTTTGAGAGAGAACAAACATTCAGATGACAGCGTGTGAATGGATTTCAGTCTAATGTAATATAAGGCCTCATAATTCATGTTTAATTTGGCCCCTTTTTAGTACTAACACATGGGTTCTCCTACCTTTGAAAGCCTCCCCAAAATCAAAACTGTCTAGTTTATTAAGGAAGTTGATAGTTAAATCTACACCTATAAATGCAGGATTACCAATAAAGATTTTGTTACTCTATTTATTTAGCTCTACTTATTTTGCTTGAGGAGGACTGAGAGTTGGACATGTCATACCTTAAGATACAAAACCTTCAGTGTGTAGCAGCCCCCTTAATACTACCCGAGCCCCATCTAGATCCAGCGATGTTGCAGGAGTGTCTGGGCTGCCCCGGGACTCCCCTCCTCATTAGCTGAGAAAGCAGCGCGGCACCATTGGCTCCCGCTGCTGTCAAAGTGAGTCAACCAATGAGGAGAGAAAGGGGTCGGGGTTGCAGCTCCATGTCTGAATGGACACAGGGAGCTGCGGCTCGGGTGTCCCCATAACAAGCTGCTTGTTGTGGGGGCACTCAACAGGAGGGAGGGGCAAGGAGCACCGAAAGGGGACATGATAAGAGGAGGATCTGAGCTGTTCTGTGCAAAACCACTGTACAGAGCAGGTAAGTATGACTTTTTTTTATTAATTTTTTGCTTAAAAATAACAAACAAGATTTTAGTATAGCTTTAAAGGACCAGGCCTTTTTTTGCACCTTTTGTTTACAAGTAAAACATTTGTATTTTTTGCTAGAAAATTATATATATATATTTTTTTTTTTTTTAGCAGAGACATTAGAGAATAAAATGGCGATTGTTGCAATTTTTTATGTCACACGGTATTTGCACAGCAGTTTTTCAAATGCAATTTTTTGGGAAAAAATACACTTTATTGTTTTTCTTGCATTCAAATTCATTATATAACCCAATTTTTTGCTAAAATATAACAGATGATGTTACACCAAAAAAAAATACACCCAAAATGTCATGCTTTAAAATTGTGCACACTCGTGGAATGGCGTCAAGCTATGACACTTTAAAATCTCCATAGGTGATACACTTTAAAAAAATGTTTACAGGTTACCAGTTTAGAGTTACAGAGGAGATCTAGCACTAGAATTATTGCTCTCACTGTAACGTTTGTGGCGATACCACTGTCCCTTTATTTTTTCTTTTAGTTCTTTATTACAAGGAATGTATGCATCGTTTATAATAAAAATAAGGGAAGACAGGTCCTCTTTATTGAAAGATATGGGGGGTCTATAAGACCCTAAATCTCTCCTTACCTTTGAAACAAAAGATCTAAAAAAAAATAAAATTGACCTTTTTTTGTTTTTAACCAAAAGTTTACTCCTGCTCTAGACTGGAAGCGACGTCATGACATTGCTCCAGTCATCCTAGATCATAGAGGTGAGCAGAGACAATCTGGTCACCTCTATGTTCAGCCGTGTTAACCTTCAAATCGTTTTTTGGGCTAGCTGGCAAGCCTAAGAAACAACGGCCAGGGGGGTCGGGAGTGGGGTGGGGGGGATTGGGGTTGACACACACACACACACACACACACACACACACACACACCCATCCCACTGATTCTAAAAGCAATCCAGCAGCTAATCAGCCTCTTGGATCGCTTTTATGAGAAAGATAATCGCCGACTGAAAAAAATACTGGGGTTATGACTGACAGCTTCAGCCATAACCCTGGTAAACCACTTCAAAAGCACAATGTGTGTATACGTATTGCTGTTGTACAGCTCTAGATGTAATCTATAGCTCCAGCTCTCTGCCCTGACAAATCTCAGGAGTAGAAGGAGGAAGGGGCTTTCTCTGTGTTAAAACCAGAGGAAAAAAAATCTCTTAACAGCGGGTTCTCAATCAAACTTTTGAACTTTATTGTCTACTTCCAATTGTCAGAGTCTTTATTTAAAAAGAAAACAAAAAAAAAATCAAATACATAGCTTTCAATTTTTTTTTCCTGCTTTAAACAATGGATGTGACAAAAATAAAGGCAGTCTTCTAAAGGCAGGCATCTGCAATGCATAAAGGAAAGGAATGCTGGATAATATGGTGAACCAGTGAAAGCTGTGCATGACTAAAAATCTTGCGTTGGAAGGTAAGGCAAAAATAAAAAATACCCCACTGATGTAAAACCTCCTGACAAGCATCTCATGTACACAGAAAGCTGCTTCCCACAGGGCAGAGCCATCAGATGCCAGACAATGAAAATGGAGCGGCAGCGCAGGGAATGGGTAGCGAAATGGAGAGTGGAGGCGCTTTGTGCTGCATTAGTTTTACAGGACGATCGGCTCGCACACACACTGAAAAGACAGAGGGGCTCAAGGGAGATGCTAACGCCTGACATGTTAGTTTTTTTTTTCTTCAAACCTTTCAACCTCTAGAAGAATAGCAATCTGTGGAAAGGCTGGATCTATTTACTCATTACAGATTTCTGAAAATGGCTTTACTCTGACACAAACACCATTCACACCGAGGTGTGTAATAAACAATTGTGGTCTGACAGAAGCATGTTCTCTTCTCATTGAGGCCTCTGTGGGCTGCACTGATAGCAACCATGTGTTTAGAGCAAAGGCAGGAGAATGACCACAGAAGCTTACATGCCACAAGAGGAGAAAGTCGAAGAAAAATTTGGCAAGGCTGTGCCAAAGAGTCAGAATATACGATGTGAGGATCAATTCACTATGCTATTGTTATTTCACATATTCATTGTTGAACTATCTGCTCCCTTTTGGTCTGTTATATATACACCATTGAAAGGATATGTTTGGTAAGCGCAAAAAAACAAAACGAAAAAAAAAAAAAACTGTTGACCCTGCCAAAAATTTTGTGAGCTGCTAACTTCAAGTGTGCTCTGCTATAGCTGACTGTTCAGTTAGCATTCTTCCCAGTTATCTATGTGAACTATAAAAAACTTCCCAACATATTAAGGAGAAGAGGAGAGGGAAGGCCGACCTGAGGGTGATAACAGTGCTCCTCCATAGCTACAATGCGTGAGCAGTGTCACCCTAGGACGGGAAGTGTGTTACTACCAGAATACCTACAGTGCATCCGGAAAGTATTTACAGCACTTCACTTTTTCCACATTTTGTTATGTTACAGCCTTATTCCAAAATGGATTAAATTCATTATTTACTAAAAATTCTACAAACAATACCCCATAATGACAGTGTTAAAGAAGTTTGTTTGAAATCTTAGCAAATTTATTAAAAATAAAAAACAAAAAAAATCCCATCTACATAGGTATTCACAGCCTTTGCTCAATACTTTGTTGAAGCAATTTGGCACCAATTACAATCTTAAGTCTTTTTGGGCATGATGCTACACGCATGGCACACCTATTTTTGGGTAGTTTCTACCATGCTTCTTTTCAGAACCTCTCAAGCTCCATCAGGTTGGTGCTCCAGAGATGTTTAACTGGGTCCAAGTCTGGGCTCTGGCTTGGCCACCCAAGAACATTCACAGAGTTGTCCCGTAGCCACTCCTTTGTTATCTTGGCTGTGTGCTTAGGGTTGTCCTATTGGAAGATGAACCTTCACACCAGTCTGAGGTCCAGAGCGCTCTGGAGCAGGTTTTCATCAAGGATGTCTCTGTACATTGCTGCATTCATCTTTCCCTCGATCCTGACTAATCTCCCAGCCCCTAGTGCTGAACAACATCCCCACAGCATGATGCTGCCACCACCATGCTTCACTGTAGGGATGGTATTGGCCAGGTGTTGAGCGATGCCTGGTTTCCTCTAGACATGCCGCTTGCCATTCAGGCCAATAAGATCAATCTTTGTCTCATCAGACCAGAGAATTTTGTTTCTTATGGTCTGAGAGTCCTTCAGGTGCCTTTTGGCAAATGCCAGGTGGGCTGTCAAGTGCCTTTTACTGAGGAGTGGGTTCCGCCTGGCCACTCTACTATACAGGCCTGATTGGTGGAGTGCTGCCGAGATGGTTGTTCTTCTGGAAGGTTCTCCTCTCTCCACAGAGAAACGCTGGAGCTCTGTCAGAGTGACCATCGGGTTCTTGATCACATCCCTGACTAAGGGCCTTCTCCCCCGATCGCTCAATTTGGCGGGGCGGCCTGCTCTAGGAAGAGTGCTGGTGGTTCCAAACTTCTTCCATTTACGGGTGCATATACACATACTAGGGCCAATTAACCTACCGGCATGTCTTTGGAGGGTGGGAGGAAACCAGAGGAAACCCACGCAAGCACAGGGCGAACATGCAAAACTACATGCATGCAATGTGTGGACTGGGATTTGAACTGAAGATACCAGTACTGCAAGGCATAAGTGCTAACCACTAAGCCACCTTGCTGTCCAATGAAAGCTGGAAATAACGGTGACATAGCTAAAATCCACCTTGGCAATATGGCACTCTTTTTCTTAAATAAAAATTATTTACATGAAAAGGGGATTTTCCAGGAGAAACAGTTTTCTTCTTTTGTGTAATCGCATATTGAACCATATTGTTGAGACAACCTGGTGCTGCATCTTAACCATAAAAAAACAATGGTTCTCCTTAGAATGCGCCATATTTATTTGGCCAGAGACCAGACAGCCAAGAACTAGAACAAACAAGGCAGGTTTTCTGCTGTTATGGAAGCAGAAATGAATAGGGACTTCACACACAACCATTGTAGTCTGTAAATATAATAGCACAGCATAGCTGACACATGCCTGCATTCAGCGAATTACACCTTTGGATCCACTCCTCCAAGCGTCAGGTGCATGCTCTGAGCACCGTTTTTGATGACTTGAAGGGGGCCTAAAACACAGCCAGGTATTCAAAGTCATGCCAGCTATGAAAAATACAGCTGCATAATTGAGTAAACACTGCCCATCAATATCCTGGTGTAATGTACCAGGAGCCTAATGGGAAAGAAATGATTAAGCTGTGAGTGAAAAGGTCACATTGTTTAATAACGGAAAACTCTCAAGCACAGTATAAAACTGTCCAACACAATATAAAAGGTTTAATGCGGTATAAAAATGTCCAGACCAATAAGTTACCAGTTTAAAGCAGCTGCCAAACCCGATTGCTTGAAAGACAAATGTTTCTGGATTTTGTTTAAAACATTTTTTTACCCTCAGAAAGCATTTAATTTACCAGGCAAAATGAGAAGATTAAAAAAAATGTTAATATACGCTATTACAAGCCCACTGGTATCTAAAGAGGGTGTATTCAAGGCTTAACTGGAAAACTGGTAATGTTGGTATTCGCCAACAGAATTGGTGCTAATAAGGCTACTAAATCTCATTTAACCTTGTACCAAGGAAATGGCAATATAATTGCAGTACTTTATTATAAAGGCATTGTTGACAATATGAGAACCAAGGGTATTTTCAGTGAGTGAAGACAGTATATTTAGAGATAATGTTGTGTTTAATACACAGTCATCTTTGATTCATACACAGATTCTCCTTATGTATATTAGGCAGCTAAATGGACATCCTAATAGAACTGCGGAGTTTAGGCAAAGCTAGTTCCAAACAAGGACTTCTTTACTTCCCCAATAACGCACTAGGTAAGTCTGCTCTTAAAACTCAACTCCAGACAAACAGGTTGAAACACATCTACTGTATGGCCCCTTTCACAGGCAGACCTGATCAGAGGCTCTATGCAAGTCTAAGAGCAGGCGGATGTAAACAGACATGCATCTGTTTGCCCCCCTCTTCCTCTGAGTCTGTCCAGGTCCACAAAAAAGTCATGGAAACAGACTGTCTCCATTTCTGTTTTCTGACCTAAACTTGATGGATCAGAGAAGACCTAATATAAATGGGAACAAGGCCATTTGCATCCAGCTGCCCGTAAAGCAGGAGTGCATAACCTGTGGCCCTCCAGCTGTTGCCAAATTATGATTCCCAGCATGCTTTTGCCTTTGGAAGTCATGCTTGTAACGCCTCATGGGATTTGTAGTTCCGCAACAGCTGGAGGGCCACATGTTGAGCACCCATGCCATAGAGCCATCATGGGTCCGTCACATTCAAAATGCAGACAAAAAATTAGCAAGCATGGACATCACCAAAGTGGCTTCTGTCTCATCCAGCTCTGATTCAGCAAGGGATCTGCTCACGGACTCTCTACTAAACAGAGAGGGCACAGTCACATGAAATGTCCCTTAGTGAGCTGTTGTACTTGTCAATCGATTTGTATTTCTGTCCATCTAGTCCTCAGGTTTGTACTGCAGTTAAAAATGTAACCAATATAGCTGACCATACATGGGTATGGTCAAAAATGTTCAACTGTAACTAATTGGTTAGTGGGGTCAAATGGACTTTCGTTTCTGACGGCATCGATCATGTTTATTACATCTGGGATTCCATTAAAGGAGCAGGTCTGGACTGAAATTTTAAAGCCGGTCAAACAAATTTAGTTGAATCAACGATGGAAAAAAGTTTTCTTATGAATTTTCCAATGATCTAAATAGCGTAAGGCTAGCTTTAGTTACCTACCCACCTCCAGTGTGTGACTGGACAATAAAGGAGTAGGGAGAGTCATGAATTCATCACACTATTTAATGCGCTCCTTCCTGTCAGCATAATTTTTGTCAGCACACGTCTGCAATATGCCTTACCAGCCATATTGCAGTTGTGAAAAATGTTTTTTATCAAGTCAAATTATCTACACCTTAATTAAATACATTTCATATTTTATAATGAATACATTTACTTTTTGATAGGTGTTTGGATAATAACTTTATTATTCTGAAGTGCTATTTGTGCTTACCCTACTTGTCAAATGCCCGTGTAGTAATTTGATGGATGCAAAAGAATCTTAACATATCTATATAATAGGAAACCCCAGAAATACTCAGCTTTTTGAGTAAAATCAGTTCATCCAACAAATGGGCTGGACAAAAACAAAGGCAGTTTGGAGAATGCCTTTTCGAGGGTTAATGAGCAGATAATGTGGCATGTTATATATTCTTCTTTCTTTGGAGGCAAAACTGCCTCCATGATGTCACTGTTTAAAGAATATACCCCAGGGAAATTCCTGCTTGTAAGGATCATGTCTTGACTTTTAGTGCGGTCAGTTATCAGTAGATAATATAGTAAGATATGGACTATTAAGCTATCAATGGACATGCCATTCTTCATTTATATTGAACACATCTGCATGCATACAATAAACTGATCCCATTCTGAGTAGCTCATAGCAGTGGTATCACTAGGGTTGGTGTCACCCAGTGCAGAAAAAATTGGTGTCACTCCGCCTCCACCAACTATAGTCCCCCCTCAGTACAGACCCCCCTCCCCTCAGTACAGAGCCTCCTTCACTAACTACAGACCCCCCTCTCTCAGTATAGACCCCTCTCACCAAGTACAGACCGCCCTCCATCAGTGCAGACCATCCCCCTCCATCCAGTGCAGACTCCCCTCGGTGCAGATCACCCGTCTCCATCAGTGCAAACCCCCTCCATCAGTGAAGACCCAACCTCCATCAGTGAAGACACCCCCCTCCATAAGTGCAGACATTAAACTTTAGTACATTAAAAACTTTACAGACCTCAGAACAGCGCGGGATACAGCAGTGTGTCCCTTGGACTCCCTCTCACACAGCGGAGCGCCGCAGACCGAAGCCGCCTCCCCCTCCTGTAGATGTAAACAGAGAGGAGGGGAGGCGGTCTCGGTTTGCTCCGCTGTGCGAGAGATGTGTAGGGGTGAGGACCGCGCGATGTTAGCAGTGCCGCTGCCCACAGGTGTCACCCAGTGCGGCCTGCCCCCCCCCCCAGAGATTCCACTGGCTCATGATCTCCATCCAAGCACCACTATAATGCTTCTCTCTTACATTATTACTAACAGAATGCATTCACCCATATCAGAAGACCAGCATGTTTGAATATTGTTCTCAGAGGTTCTGGTTAGCAGAATATCACAACCCAAACAAGCAACTAGTGATGGTGGAAGTCCCCACATCCTTATGGGGCATGGGGGCTAGCTTAAAGTGTATGTAAACCCTAACAATGAAAGTTTCTTATTTGGTCTATTAAATATATTATTGAAAGCATGTTCCTTTATCTGTTTTATGAGGGCAAACAAAATCTGTTGCTCGTCAGAAATTACAACCTGTCCTGTGTCCACTGTACACGTCTGGTGTTATATAAAAGAGTCTATTTAGTGCTCACAGTTCTTATATTAACATTCCAAACAACCATACTCTGCTAGATGTTCTGATTTAGATTAATTTGTTAGGATATTTTTGAGTATTATTCAGCATATTTAAAGCCTACATTTACCAAAAAAACTCCACAAAAATCAGCACAAGGGACATAACTTACAGTTAGTATGATGTGTCCCTTTTGACGTGTATTCTTTTCAGAATACATTTTAGTCTAAATGGTGATCTGTCTACTTACATGCAGTGAGGCAGAACTCACTAAAGAGAAATAAAATACCTTGTTCAAAGCCCAAGTTTATCTAAAAATAAAACCGGAAAAATCAGCATAACTTAAAAATAGTATGATGTTTCCCTTGTGTTGATTCTTCTTGTTTCAGTAGAAATCTTACTCTGTCCTACCCCTGTCACTGTAATCTTCCAGTGTCTCAAGAGGGCTGGACTATGTCTGCACTTTCCTGCCAGATCCGCCATTCATAGAAGCCATATTATTGCAGCTTCTATGAATGACATAGGATCTCTGAATGGAGGGGCAGAGCTATTGTGTGTAATTTATAGAAGCTGTAGTCTGGCAGATTTGTCAAGAAAGGGCGGGGATAGGCAAGCTCTCTTGTGAGAGCTCCCAACAGCTTCTTAGCTGTGGAAAATGAAAGGAGGGGGTTGGGGTAAAGTTACCCCTGGGACTTTTAAGGTGCTTATCAATATTAGATTGAATACAAACAAAAAAATTGGATCAAAAAGGAAAATAATGTATGCAAAATACCAAACAGTCTAAAAATTAATCTTTTAATTCAAAATCTTTAATTATTACAAGTAATCACCAAGACATCTAAAAACAAACAAACTTTTTTTCAATCTAAGTCAATCAATAGTAATATGATATTTGAATAAACCACTTTGTGAATACCACTCAACATGTTTCGCTCAGTTCATGAGCTTCATCAGGAGTTTTTGGTACAAGTGTGGCATACAAGCCCATTTAAGTTAAATATGTATATGTAAGCTTCTTAGCTGTATTAGCTCCCACTGCCCTGGAAGATTACAGGGGCAGGGGTAGGACAGAGGAAGATTTCTACTTAAACAAGAAGAATCAATACAAGGGACACAGCAGACTAATAACAAGTTATGTCCCTTGTGCTGATTTTTTGTTTTATTTTTAGATAAACAATTATTTATTTTCTCTTTAGTGAGCATGTGAGTAGACAGATCACCATTTGGTTCCATACATATTTGTTACCCTATTTTTCAGCTTCTCTCTTTAAATCTGCAAAATATCCATTTGTATACCTTTCATTTCTAGAAATGTCTATTCCTTGGAGATTGAAGTAGGTTAAAACATTCCCTAGTACTATATATTCTCTTTACTTGCTGTCACTTGTAGTTCTTGGCTGTACTTGTAGCGGTGGAAGTTGACATTTACTTTATAAAACCATAGGTAACCATAGGTAATCAGACATCATGAAAGGCAACCACTGTAAAAAGCATACCTGTACTCGTTGGCGAGTTAATTTCTTGCCTGATGTTACGAGCAGACTGATTGGCAGAGCGCGCTGTCTCTCGCTGAGGTTCCAGTATATCACGGTATTTAGACACCATTAATACAGATATAAAGTAAACTACGGCCAGAGCAAGGAACTGGGCTTGTTTGCTGTCGTCCTGAAAAAAAAAAAATTAAAAAAAAGAAGGTTCTGTCAACAAACCCTTATATACAAAAATCATAGTCGGGGAAACATAAGAATCAGTTAATGTAGTCACACATTCATTTTTTTGTACACTTTAAAAATTGCCATTATAGTGTATAAACATACAGGAAAGGAAGGTGGAGGTGGTACCAGCACTATTAGTACCCATTTACACCAGGGCAATCCAGGTGAGTTTATTGTGCATTGCCTTGCATGTTAACATACTGTAATTTGCACCAAGATAGCCCCAGAGCTAAAAATAAAACGAAAATAGGATTTGTTGATAAGAGCAATATATTTGAAATGGCTTTACATTTGCCACTAGAATAATCCATAAACACCACTTCTAAAATCCCCAATGTACAATGTATAGCTTTAATGCCCAACTCTTTAAGACTAATGTGCTCATTACCAAAGAACAGGTTCCCTTTAAGAGACACAAGTGTAAAGATGGTGCAAGATACCAAAAGAAAGAAAAGACTTTTTACCAACACACCGATCTTTAAAATATCTTTCAATGATACACCATGGGATATATATGAGGCATCGCTTTGACAAGCCTTAAGTTCTAAATATGGATCAGTGTGTATTCACATACATGGACTGTGCATGATGCGGCTTGATTATAGCTAAACCAGCTAGAGACTCGACAAAGAAAGTGAACAAGATTCATGAATGCATCCAACCCAATGACTGCTGTGAGCAGTTTAGACAATTAACATTTTGCCCAAAGCACAAAACATTCAAACTGTTGGTTTACAAGTGAATCTGCCTATACCTGTAATCCCACCACTGCGCTCTAGGAAATGAACAAAGACACAGCTACAGCTGCCACTTAAAAAAAAGAAACATGTGAACCAAATTCAAACCTCTAATAAATATAAGAATGAATAGTAGCGCCACTATTCATTCTTATATTTATTAGAGGTTTGAATTCGGTTCACAAAGCACAAAAAAGTTTACAGTGCATTTGGGCCCAGACTACAGATATTACATTATTTTCCAAACAAGCCATCACTGACCTCTCTAGCTGTTGGTGCTGCAAAGCAATTGATTCTCAAAGATGACAACATAGATTATGAAGTTGGGTTCCAGCTGGTTTATATCAGCTTAGAAATACCTGCAGTGTATTTACATTGGAGAGCAGGCCCCTTGCAAAGGCTCTGGTGCAATAGAAGATAATAAGAAAAAAAAACCCTAAGATTTCAGTGCTTCTGTCGTGAACTTATTTCTCCACAATGCCTATAGAGGTGAGGGTTTGCTTTAAAGTGCTTCTACAGCTCATTCAAAATATGTATATACTGTATGTTAGTCAGAATATGGGCACAGGTTCAGTGTAAGTAAAGTTCTCCAAATTCTCTACATGTTAATAAAAGCTTTTCTAGCACATTATCGCCTAAAGCCTGATTTCACAATTCACAAAAGCTGTACTATAGCTTCCAGCAATGAAAAGAGTTCTATGAATGAATGCCAGGCAGACAGTTCTGCCTCCTCCATTCACAGATTACTTTTCATTGTGGCATTAACACTGCGGGTTACCTGGGGCAGTGGACTAGAAATTTATGCTCCCTCTAATATTCCCTTCTGCCGATAAAAAAACCCCAACTTCGAGTTTAGGCAAATTGCATCCTTATACATTATGTATAACTGAAATTGTTTTTATGCATAAATAGGAAGATATAAACATATTTGCCATTCATTTTAACCCTGCCGAATAATATTACCTGAAATTTAAAAGATTGTCTTTGTTCGATACTAATTGAGTGCAAAAAAAATACAAAATGGAGCAGGGAGAAGGTAAACAAGCTGCACTATATGGTTAACTTGAGCCAAGTAAAAGGTTTGTACATAATTGAAATGCATATAGGTGACCTATGTTATTTATCATACAATGTTGTCACCCTAGGGCTGGAAGTGTGTTCCTGGCAGGAATAGTAGGTGAAAATAAAGGAAAAGCCTGGAAAAAAAAAACAAATGCAGCAAGCAAATCTAAGGACTGGTAAGCTGCAATGTACTAAATCTTTGTTCTTGGGTTAGGTACACTTTATCACTTGTAATGATTCTATTTAGTATATGAATTCTCTTTTTTTACATGCCTTTTATCCAGCAAAAGTGACAGTTGCATGTCTCTTCTGCAATGTAAAACCTGCCTGCTCAGTTTTTTTTTTTTTATGGTTTCACTTTAGTTCCGCTTTAATTGCCATTAAAAAGTGCCCTCTCCACAATGCTGCAGAACAATTTCACTGCAGGATGAACAGCTGTCACCCTGTTAAAGGAATAGAAAAAAAATCTACTGGCAGGATGGGCAGGTAATAAAAGTATGTTTTTGGGGAACTCGGTCAACTCAAAACTGCTGTTAATACTTGTGACAGACTGTCATTTATATGTAATTTTGGATTTTGCCCATAGTTCCATGTCAACACCCTGTAATCCAGCTCCCAAGGTCTGAAAACATGTTACATTGACGATACAGTGTAGAGCCTGATGGCCTAAAGAATTCTAATTTCTGGAGAGATTTCCAAGAAATATTAGTAGTAGAATTTGAGGGTAATGGCGAGGACTCCAAAAGATATGTGCAAGTACCTGCACTTTATGCATGTTACCAAATTAGATTTTTTTTTTCATTTTAAAAATACATTTTATAAACATAGGTGGACTAAAATATTGTTTTATATCCGCCTGGAGATCTACTTTATTAGACTAAAAAAAATGTACTCCTTGCTCAGAAAAAAATGGGAAGTCAGTAGACATCTGTTTAATACACTACAGGAATAGTGTACTTGTATTAAGAGCAAATTAAATAGACAGCTCAATGTTTCCAAGGGGTATTGGAGTATAGTTCTAGAAATCCATAATATAGTTCTACAGCGCAGTCTACTGGCCACAAGTAGAAATGCAAATCCACAGGATTTGTTAAAGAAGTTTATTATATAAAAAGGATGAAAAATAACAGGATTTAGATCTAACAAATCAGCATTACAGAAATAAATAGCTGAGCGCACACAACATCTGCACTTTTTTTTTTTAGCGCATCCTCACAAAGGAATAGTCATGGATAGCCACATATGGGCCTGTAAGCCTGGCAGAATAGGAAGAGTCAAGGTCTTACCAATGATAAATTTTAAGTAACATTATTCAAGAACATATTACTTTTATTTTAAAATAGGATTAAAAGTGTTGAAAAGGGTTAAATATTAGGGTTAAGTTAAATGTTAATGGGTAAAGTTGGTAGAAAACTTGTTACAAAAAAAGAAAAAAAAAATTCCTCCTGCAAGGCAATGTTATAATGTGCTAGTATGCATCGCATACTAGCACATTATGTGAAACTTGCCTTAAAACTAAGCCTGACAGAGCTTCCATCTTCACCTGGTTTTCCTTCTGGATTCACAGGCTGCGGTCCTTTGAATGGAGGAGCCGCGATGATGTCACTCATGAGCATGCGTGAGTTGCTGTTCACAGCACAGGGCTCTGAAAGAACGGCATACCCGGGGACGTCACCGTCTGCTTCACAAGTAAATATCTCCTAAACAGTGCACATTTAGGAGATATTTACTGTACATATAGGTAAGCCTTATTATAGGCTTACCTATAGGTAAAAATCAGCCAAGGCCGTTTATTTCCACTTTAAGTGTTATGGATTTTTTTAATAACAAAGATGACATACTTACCTGCTCTGTGCAGTGGTTTTGCACAGAGCAGCCCCAATCTTCCTCTTCTCAGGTCCCCCGCAGGCACTCCTGGCCCCTCCCTCCTGCCAAGTGCCCCAAGTGCTTGCTCCCGAGCCGCTGTGCATCCATTTACACACTAAGCACAGCTAAGCCCTGCTTTTTCCTCATTGGCTCACTGGCTGTGATTGACAGTATTGGGAGCCAATGGCTCCTGCAGCTATCTCATCCAATAAGACGGAAGAGACTCAGGAAAGCCACTTCTCGTGCACATTGCTGGATCGAGATGGGGATCAGGTATTTGGGAGAGCTGGGGGCTGCTGCACACAGAAGGTTTTTTACCTTCATGCGAAAAAAAAAAAAATACCTTGAGCCTTTACAACCACTTTAAGGCAATGCATAGGGGTTAATTGTTAAATTTAGGTTTATAGTAATGCTGCAACTTTGACTATTTTTGGGCAAATTCTAATTGCAATAACAAGTAAATGGGTCAAAGCCACAGAGCACTGGTTGGCTGGTGATTAATCTGCAATTGTAGCACTTGCATGCTAGTGCATTTGGCATTAGGACGGGGGGCAGCACCAAACCAAGGCTAAAATCGGGATTACCTTTTCCTTTTTTCCCCTCTTCTGTCCACCTCTGGACATTGATGGCTTAAAATCATAGAATTAAAAGGCTCCAGAGGATGATAAAAGTTTAGGTATAGTTCAGGAAACATGAAAGTGACGCTGTCAGTTTAAAAAAAAAAACCTGAAAACCTGAAGTTTCAGCATTCAACACTTCTGTAAGTGTCAAACAATTGTGTCCCATCTGCTGTGCTCAACCTACCTGCCCTTCATCACTCTTAAGTTCTGTAGTTGCACAGGGACCCACAGAAGGAACCACAGTGCCCAACAGGGTAGGCAATATTAAAAGCTAATGACTTTGCTGGAGGCTAAATTGTTGGACGACAACAGAGTTCGGGCATTCAGCCACCAGAGATTCAGCATCTTCTGTTACAGAAACCAAGCTTTGAATGTTTTCTTTAGAAAGTGACAGTCTCTGAAAACCTTTTTTCGCTTTTGTTTGTTGGTACACAGGACTGAGAAGTAGCTCAGCGTATAATGCTAAGCAGTTGCTGCCTCCAATAGTGCAATCTAACAGTAAAATTTACTATAATACAAGCACGACACAAGAAGCACAGCTTGAAGAAAAGGGCATCTTCATTCAAGTCTGCCTAGGGTAGCTGATCAAAATCATGAACTGTTACTGACATTTCTGTTTGAGTTATGGTTTTGATGGAAATTCTTGTTGGAAGGGTGCATTGATCATTGATTTTTGCAGGTTTTTAGGTCAGGGACATGGGGGCTCAAATAGAAAACCACATTTGCTTGAGGCAATCGCGCCGTCTGAATCAGCGTAGAGCATAGACCAAAATGATGACACACTTCCTGTTTGCGGTCCAAGCTGGTTGTCGTCCCCTCCCGCTGACGTCATGTCCGGGATCTATGCTCCACGCTGATTCAGACGGCGCGATTGTCTCACCAGTGTTCACCAAGCCTAGGGTGTCCACCTGCTGGTTATCGTGGGACCTTCTGCGGCTGCATATTGATATCCCTGGAAATTTGTGAAACACTGGGACTTCCTGATGCCGGATCACCTGCTTCATATATTATGATCATATGATATGCTTTTAACCAGCCTTGATCCTGTAAGTGTTTTTAATCCTTTTTGGGGATGTTAAAAGTTTTTATTTCTGCACTTAGAGGCGCCTTTTTTTCTTTTATCTGTTTTTCATATGAAAAGTGGTTGACAGATGGAGCAGGGAATAGAAAGGTAGACGCGTTTTGTGCAAATGTTAGCGCTTAGTCATTACCAGAGGTAATGACTAAGCGCTAACATTTGCGCGAAACGCATCTACCTTTTTGTCCCCTGCTCCATCTATCAACCACTTGTCATATGAAGCTTCAATAAAAGGATTTTTCGGAGTGCAGCCGCCTGGAATCATTTCCTTATAAAACAAACCATGAGCCTTGGGGGGGCAGGATTTGTTCCTTTAAATAACTTACCCAAACTACACTGTTAGATACAATAAAGCTTCACTTCTGGGGTCAGACATTTAACTCAATAACCCAATATCATCAGTACAGTATCAAATGTCAGTACAGTACTACAGAATAAATAAGCACACTTACCACATCACGGAACACTACAGCTCTGAGGCGATTAATATCAACATCTTGGAGTAGCCGATCAGGATCCTTGATTGGTGAAAGATTACCAGAAACATTGTCCACAGGGCTCTATAAGTACATAAATATAATGTATTTATATAGTAATTTTCAAAACAAATCTCACATATGGTCAGACTGTTCAGCAAATGTATTAAAACCATTGAGGACAAATTCTGACTAGGAATTTGGAAAGGTTTAATTTTAATGAACAAAGGCAAATTGCCAATGTCAGTGATATATAATAATGCGTATGAAGTACATTGTACAATGTGGGAGTAAATACTTTTCCCATACCATCTTAGACATACTAAAATATTAGAGCTCAACAACAGAAATATTCCTGTTTAGCAAAGGTTAAATGTAAAAACCAGCTCCATCCAAAACATGGAGCGAGAAATGTTAGAATTTCTATCAGGCTGTTATACCTGTCTCTGCTCTCATTAGAGCAATAAAATAGGATTTTTGTACTTGCTGTAAAATCCTTTTCTTGGAGTCCACTGATGGACACAAGAATTCAACCTTCGAGTTATACCACCACCAACAGGTGGATTGGACAGTGGCAAAAAGAAAACTGTAGACCAGACCCAGGATCATACCTCCTAGTATCTGCATGCCTCAGTTTGTAGTAAAGTAATACCGAAAGCATGATCATAAACACAGAGGAGAGGGACCTGTGTCACCCAATCGACTCCAAGAAAGGGATTTTACAGTGAGTACAAAAATACTATTTCACTTTCTCGTCCACTGTGGAACACAGGATCTCTTTAACATTAGGGACATCTCAAAGCAGTTGAACTGAGGGATGTGCAACTCTGAAAACAATCATTTACAGGTCAGAGAAAACATCAAAGAACAGGGGGCTACCTGCACATTAAAGGACTGCCTGAAGGACCTTATGCATGAAGCTGGCATCAGATGAGGCAGCAACATCCACCTGGTAGAATTTTGAGAGCATGTGAACAAAAGCTAAGCCTTGCAAACCTGAGGAATTGTAAAAGATAAACACTCATAAATCTAGTAGAGAGTATCTTGACAGGAAAGAGTGGAACCCTGTTTTGAGACCAATTGCTTGAATGAAGGTCTAAGCCACCCAGAGATGGTGCACCCTTTCAGGGTCCATCTGGAATTACCAAAATACCTTAAGATACAAGCTAGAAAGGTGACACATCACTATTTTCTTAATAGTAATTCAAATCAGTTATTTAGGTATCAATTACCCTTACAGGTACCCACATTGATCTGTATATATCAACTTAATCCCCCTAATGAATAGAGATTACCAAGCCAAATACAAGCTGGTCCTCGGATAGACTTGTCCCACAACAAAAAGAAGGTTGCATCGCAGATATCTGGAGCGAAAGTGGACAAAGGAAACTTCGCTGAATCAGGCTGCCATCAGACTGAGGAAACTCAAGCAAAAGCACAAAATCAGATGGTTTCTGGACTGGAGAAGTCAAAAGAGAGAGACGTCAGTTTGTCCTGCGGAAAGAACATTCTAGCCTCAGTAATGGTTTCTGAAGGTTCAGGATGCACTCAAATCACTGTAACAGCTGGACAGTCAAAGTTATGTTGTCCAAAGGAGCCCTCGCTGACTGTTGACTCAACAAGAGGGGTGCCACAAGAGTGCAGCAGGATGAATACTGGAACCAGCACCAGAGTGAATACCCAAAGTGCAGACAAGAGGCTGAAGGGAAAGGCCACACACTGGTAGTGTAGGGGCTCCACAGAAAAGTGTAAGACTTGCGGATGTGCTAGAAAATAGAGACATGTAAATAAGCATTTTTAATGTCCACAGAGGGCAGAAAGTCTCACCAGTGAAGAGAAGCAAGGACTAATCTGGTGGCTTTTGTTTAGAATTCTGGACATTAAGACATCCAGAGCCTTGAGATCCAAGATGGGGCAAATTCCCCCTACGGGAACAGTGAACAGGCTAGAGTAAAACCTCCAAAACTGTTCCGTTACAGAAACAGGGGCAATGGCCCTCTTGGGCCAGAAAACCCAAGAGTACTGGATAGACATCTGCTTATCCATGCGGTGACATCAGAAATTTGGAAGTGAGAAACTGAGTAGAGGGAAGGTTTGAAACTCCAGTTTATAGCTCTGGGATACCACCAGGCATCCATGCATGCAAGCTGCCCAAGCATCCACAAAGGTTAACAATTTCCTGCTGCTCTAGATAGTGGTTGTACAGCTTCATATAAAGAAAGGCTTGTTGAATTATCTGGTAGACTAAGTGCAAGACTTTTTGGATGGACTACGAGACACTGTCCCTTGGGCTTTTGTTGATGAGGAATATGCAGCACACAGAGAGACCAAGAGCTGGTCTGAAGAGATAATGAATAATAATAATTGAAGGCTATGTGGAGCCCAGGCCTTTTTTTTTCTTCTTTTACACACAAGGGTTTATGCAGTCCAGAACTTTAGCCAAGGTGACCTATTGCATATGTACCGACATGAGACATATGGGAAATGAGACGACAGGCTTCCAGCAAACAGTTATAGCGGTGGTCAGATCTCTTTTGGGAATTTTAACCAGTCAGCCATGGTTTGACAAAGTAAAGTTACAGCTAGGATCAGGTAAAGGACAGGACCTGCCAGCGAGAACAAGCCACTTATTTGAGTCCTTGAACACATCCACATGCTCTACTGGAATAGTAAGCCCCTTGTTAAGGCTAGAGAAAGCCAGATCCACTTCTGCACTAAATCCCCAAAAATTGGATACAGAACTAATCAGCGCAACTTATCAGAATGCTTCCAATTTCTATAGGGTAATCATTGGAAAAGTGAGTGCAAAGGGAAAGTCTTTGCGGCTTTAAGATATTTAAAACAGCAATGGTAAAACAAACATGCTGATACTCAGACTTCAAAGCACTAAGCATCGATAAGTGCCGACAAGGTCTCCTTTAATTTGGAAGTAAAAGCAGTAGACCGCAACTCATTATAGGTAAGTTGTTTAGTCATGTACGGGCCAGCAGAAACAGATCAAAGTTCTATACGGCTCTCTGCAAGAACCAGGGGCCATAGGGAGATACTTCTTCAACACTGTACAGTGGAAAAGAGCTTGAAGGAAACCCGCACAACACTCCTCCTAGCAAATGATGTCAGTGCCTAATTCCACAGCAGTAACCCCTTCTGCGGGCAAATCCAGTGGGAACTAGGAATAGGCACCCAACAACCTATGTAAATGAGGTAGGTAGCTGCCTGACCAGCTTACTCATTGAGTCTTCAGAGACAGGGCTAGCACTGAGGCAATGCCTGTGACTACTGACCTGGAAAGTGCTCTACAGCAAAACAAATTTCCCCATGTGGAACCCACTTCTAGACTAACCCCACAACATCCAGTTCAGGGGATCTAGATATAGTATGACAAAAGCCAGTCTGAGGGCCACTGTGCCAGATACCTGCAATTGGAGAAAAAAACGGCAGCAGTGATTTAGAGAAGAGTCTTGTTTGATGAAAAAAAAAAAAAAAGAACAGTAAAAATGTGCTAGCAAAATAAACTGGTTGGGTTTTAGCACAGTAGAGCTGAAGAGAAAGACATTCATCCTTCTAGGACACTAGCAAAAGAAGCTAGACATGCTGTAGTAAGAGGGGTTATCCTGGACTGGCCTACAGTTTTACTTTGAACTAGTGTTCAATCCTCCTGTAGGCAGCACTATAACCAGAAGGTTAAAGACTTCCCGTGTTCCATAAATGGATGGTAGGGAAGTAGAAAAGTGTCCTTTTCTATGCCATAGGTGCCTCCAAACCTAGATATATGCCATATGCTGTATTCCAGTTTGGAAGATGTATGGTTCTGAGGGACAAGCACAGAGGAATGTATGAGGGGCATATCGGCAGAGCTCTAAATTCTTTCCAAGAAAAGTTTAGCATAATGCACACAGCTAGGCTCAGCAGCTGGATAGCTATATTTAAAGCAAATATGGTATTTACACCTTACAGCTGTTGTGCCAATTTATCATACTTGAGAGTGTGAGGGGTTCATTTCAAGGTACAGTTCCTTCAAAGGACTACAGAGGAGTGATGTCATGCCACCAGTGCCTCAGTATTTGGTTACATGGCGGATACATAAGGACTATCAGAGTGCCAGTTTCATTCCTTTGTAACAGTTGGTTTCTGCATACTCCTTTATCAGCTTAAGGCTCCATGCACACTGGAGCTCATAAACGGCAGTTTTTTGGAGTTTGGGCGTTTTTTTTTTGTTTTTTTTTAACAGCCCATAAACTCCACTATCCTATGTGTCCATGCACACATGGACGTTTTTTAGCTTTTATCAGCAGTGGAGTTTATGGGCTGTTCTCTGAACATAAAATCGCGTTCAAAGTGCCATTTTTCTGACCAAAAAAAAACCTGCAAAAAAACGCCAAACGCCCATAAACGCTCATAAACACTCAAAAAGCACGTTAATTAGCGTTTGGCATTCTATTTTTTTAATGCATTGTGGGAGTTTGGGAATGCGTTGTGGGATTTTTGGAGTGTCCCCTGTGTAATTTTTATTAAAAACGCCCATAAACGATAAGGCTAGTACAAAACGCTGTTAGAAGCGAGTTTTTCAACCAGCGTTTTCAGCCAGCAATCTGGCGTCTAGAAAAAGCTTTTTTGAGCTCCAGTGTGCATGGAGCCAAATACCTGGTGTGGCAATCAGTCAGATTAGAGGGTGGCTTTTAAACAAGCAAATGTCCACCTTCTTTAGTGGCACACATTTACATATTAAATTATATGTTTTCCTTTAAAACTATTTGTTTCTAATGTTCAATTTAATTTTTTTTTCATATTCAGAGTGGTGCTAAAGAAATGGACAACAAGTAGGTAAATCTTTCAGAGATGAAGATTTGATTACATGTGTTGCCCTACGCTTAGGCTGCGCTAGCTCTATTAACGCCCACACTTTTTCTGTATAACACATCTTCCAAGGGCAGGCGAGGACGGGATTAGGAACATTTCATTTAATGGTATTTATTTAGAAGGTATTGTTCAGTTTGCACAAGGCCAATAAGAGCCAATGAAGAGGGAATGGAACGTATTCTCTTACTCGCAAGGGACTGAATTGTAACATAATGGCTTCTCAATGATAATTGGCCGTCCGCCTCTTCCCAGCTTGGCTTTTAATCACTCAGAGTATGTTTCTGATTTTAAAAAAATCAGGTCACTCCAGTAGTGTTTTTCTAAGATTTATTTCATCCTTTACCAGCGTCTAAAGCTTTATAGTACAAATTCAATAAGTCCCACTAGCATCCAACTTAATTCAGTTTGTATAACCTTTGACAATACACCTTCCTCCAGTGCTCTGCAGATAGTCTAGAGAAGTCCTGATCAGATAGATATATTTCCTGTCTTGCCTTGAGCCATGTTACACGATCTACACATCTTTGTCTCCAAGGACACTGCCGGTAGAGGAGAGGCTGTCTGTCACCACTGTGCGGCCAGCACTCACATGGTGTAGAAAGTATTACGTGAGTATCTGCTGTGCAATAAAGTTCTCTCTTATGATCATCATGCAATGTGTTCATTGCATACATTTATAAGAATGTGTTACTCTTTGTTTAGTTGTCCAAAGAAAATTTGATGGAAAAAAAAAAAAAAAGGTCTCCTTGCCAATTCTCACCCCTTGGTACTATAAACTAAAGAAACCCTGTGCTACTACGATCTACATTTACAGAAGCTGAGAGAGATCAGAGTCAGAATCATCTGGGGTATATGACAAGCTTATTTGATCTAAAAGTGTTTTCATTCTTAGCTGCAAAACTTCAAGAACCTTATTGAAAGGATAAGTGTGCCTTTTTCTTAATGTTTGCATTGGCACCCGTTCAGAAAATTTACATCGATTTTGAAAAGGTGCCTGTACTACTCTGGTGCGACTTAGGTCCAGAGAATGTAAAGTCAGATCAAAGTTGCTCCAAATGTGAATGGAGCCTTAGTGTAAGTATAAGAAAATGCTTGCTACAGAAGAAATGTTTACTGCCCGTGGCATCTGGATATTGTGTTCCCATCTCCTAAACACTGCCTACCTTTAGAATGCTGTTAGTATACAGGGAGGCAGAGTCTGTAATATGTGTCATCACGAACATCACAGACTGCATTTCCTCTAATCTAAGTGAACATTAGGAACAGATGGGGGTCTCCACAACAGTAATCTTTATTTTATTAATTACAGATACTTATTTAGCGCTATCAATTTATGCCACGCTTTAAATAGATTTTGTACATGAATGTACAATATCTATTTAAAGCGCTGCATAAATATGATGGCACTATACAAGTACCTGTAATAAAAAAAAAATCAGTCCCTGCCCTCAAGGAATTACTGTCTAAGGTCCCTAACTCATATTCATTCATACACATACTAGGGCCGATTTAGACAGGAGCCAATTAACCTCTCAGCTTGTGTCTGTAGGGTGGAGTACACGGAGGAAACCCACCCAAGCACAGGTAGAACATGCAAACACTGTGCAGATAGTGCTGTGGTTGGGATTCGAACCAATGGCTCTAGTGCTGCTAGGCGGAAGTGCTAACTACTGCGCTGTAAAATGTACATTCCTATGCTTACATTAAAGTACTAAACTATCGGCTTTTTTTTTTTTTTTTAAAGTTATCCTTTAAAAGTACAGTAAAACCTTGGTTTGAGAGCGTTTTGCAAGACAAGCAATTTTGACTTGATATACAAGCGATGTCTTGATATACAAGTAGTGTCATGTCACAACTGAGTATAAAAGAGAAGAGAGGCGCCTCTAAGTGTAGCAATATGGTTACATTTAATGAAGGTACAACATTTAGCAACATATTCCTACACTTAGAGGCGCCTCTCTTCTCTTTATTACTCTGTAGCTCCTGCTGGGTTTTGCTTCTAATTCCCTTGTGGAGGCTTCCATTTGTGGATGGACATTTTATGGTTACACAACCTGGTCACATTGCTATATTATTTTTATAAGGACTATAGACTGAAGGACCTATGAATAAATGGTTGTGGAATGAATCATCTGAGTTTCCGTTATTTCTTATGGGGAAATGTGCTTTGATATACAAGTGCTTTGGATTACAAGCATGTTTCTGGAACGAATTATGCTCGCAATCCAAGGTTTTACTGTATGCAAAATATGCAACCAAGCTGAACAAGCATTTTAAGGAATACTTCTGTGGACACTGATGAAAACAATGGTAGAAAAAGTAACAATATTTCTATAATTATTCTTTATTTATTAAAGACTCACATATTAGTCAAAGCTGAACATTATGGCCCCTTTCACATATTGCCCGCTGCGTGATTTTCAAAGAGCAATTGTCACATGATTTTGCATGTTGCATAGGGTCAGCCTATTGACTTGAATGGGCTGCCCTATGTGTGTCTGTCACACGAAAAGATGCTCCTTTTCAGGAAACGCGATTCATGCAATTTTTAAAGCCACGGTTTGCCACAAGATCCTGACATGTGACAATTGTGGCAGATTCACATCATGTTTGAGGTGCCATCGAAGGATAATGGCATCCAAACATACGTCGCACAATTTGCAGCTATAGCCACGCGATTTGGAATCGCAAGCAGAATCGCAGCAATTCTGCCCACGATGCCGAATCTCAAAGTATGAATGGGGCCTAAATAAAGTTAAAAATATATATACATTTTGTTGTGTATGTGTGTATTTTTTTTTTTAATCATATAACTTTGCTTCATATTTACACATGATTTATAAACGTAATTACAATTTAAACCTTTTACTTGATTTGTTTAAATGTAAATCTTGTGTATTGTGTTGCACAGCTGAACATAAGTTTGCAATTGTGTCAAATCCTACCCTCAAGAACTGTCAAAACTGTTGGATGCCTATATAAACTACATCAAGCTGAAGCAGTTTTGAGAATTCCAGCTACAACATTACACATTACAGGTAAATAGTACGTGCTTTAGGAGCATGCTTTGTTATAGACTACATATAGTTTGAACTTACCTTGGCTGTACTTGAAGCTGGCACATTCTGCAAATTATCTGGGATTTTTCCACTGCTTGCAGGCTTGGTTACTCGCTCCCGCTGCCTTTGCCGGCACTCCAGGCAATTTCGTACAGCTACACAGCAAACTAAAAAAGGTTTAATCAAAATCGACTCGCATGTAGCTCATATCTTCAACACACTATGAGAAATAAGAGTTTGTATAATGGAATCTGATAAAATGAAAAAAACTCTACAGGGTATGTTCAGGTTTGTTCTTAGACATAGTACTCAGCCACAGCACATTCATTTACCTACAATGCAGGTTAGATGGATACGTGTTCAAGGAACAAATTATACCAAACCCATAGGCCCTTGACCCAAGATGCTATGAGATATGACTGTGCTACTATGCCTTTTTATTTTTAAAATAGGGTAGTAAAGAATACCTAATGAGACTAAAGAGTAACTAATACATGGAGAAACTGAAACAACTTTTCTTAAAAGTATAAATTAGTATGTACCTCCATCTCATTACTTTGGAATGAACTTCTACTTAGTCAATTAGTAATGATCAAAATAAAAAATAAAAAAATAAAAAAATTGGTTTTAAATACAGTGCATCCAGAAAGTATTCACAGCGCTTCACTTTTTCCACATTTTGTAACGTTACAGCCTTATTCTAAAATTGATTAAATGACAATGTGAAAGAAGTTTTTTTGAAATCTTTGCAAATTTAGTAAAAATAAAAAAAACAAATAACATGTACATAAGTATTCATAGCTTTTGCTTAGAACTTTGTTGAAGCAGTTTTGGCACCAATTACACCCCCAAGTCTTTTTGAGTATGATGATTCAATCTTGGCACACCTATTTTTGGGCAGTTTCTTCCATTATTCTTTGCAGGACCACTCAAGCTCAATCAGGTTGGATGGGGAGTGTTGTTGCACAGCCATTCTCAGATCTCCCCAGAGCTGTTCAATGGGGTTCAAGTCGGGGCTCTGGCTGGGCCACTCAAGGACATTCACAGAGTTGTTCTGTAGCCACTCCTTTGTTATCTTGGCTTGGGGTCCTTGTCCTGTTGGAAGATAAACCTTCGCCCCAGTCTGAGGTCCAGAGTGCTCTGGAGCAGGTTTTTATCAAGGATGTCTCTATACATTGCTGCATTCATCTTTCCCTCGATCCTGACTAGTCTCCCAGTTCCTGCCACTGAAAAACCTCCCCACAGCATGATGCTGCCACCACCATGCTTCACTGTAGGGATGGTATTGGCCAGGTAATGAGCGGTGCCTTGTTTCCTCCAGACATGACACTTGCCATTCAGGCCAAAGAGTTCAATCTTTGTTTCATCAGACCAGAGAATTTTGTTTCTCATGGTCTGAGAGTCCTTCAGGTGCCTTTTGGCAAACTCCAGATGGGCTGTCATGTGCCTTTCACTAAGGAGTGGCTTCTGTCTGGCCACTTTACCACACAGGCCTGATTGGAGTGCTGCAGAGATGGTTGCTCTTCTAGAAGGTTCTCCTCTCTCCGCAGAGAAATGCTGGCAGGGCGGCCTGCTCTAGAAAGAGTCCTGGTGGTTCCAAACTTCTTCCATTTACAGATGATGGTGGCCACTGTTCTCATTAGAACCTTCAATGCTGCAGAAATTTTTCTGTACCCTTCCCCAGATCTGTGCCTCAATACAATCCTGTCTCGGAAGTCTACAGACAATTCCATGGACTTCATGGCTTGGTTTGTGCTCTGACATGCATTAACTGTGGGACCTTATATAGACAGGTGTGTGCCTTTCCGAATCATGTCCAATCAAATGAATTTACCACAGGTGGACTCCAATCAAGTTGTAGAAACATCTCAAGGATGATCAGTGGAAACAGGATGCAACTGAGCTCAATTTTGAGTGTCATGGCAAAGGCTGTGAATACTTATGTACATGTGATTTTTTTTTCTTTTTAATAAATTTGCAAAGATTTTAAACAAACTTCTTTCACATTGTCATTATGAGGTATGGTTTGTAGAATTTTGAGGAAAATAATGAACAAATTAGAAAATAATTAATTTAATCCATTTTGGAATAAGGCTGTAACATAACACAATGTGAAAAAAAGTGAAGTGCTGTGAATACTTTCCGGATGCACTGTATATTGGTATTACATTTTTTACTAACTAGGTTCAGAAAAACAACCTTTTGTCTGTCAATAAAATACAACCTAACCTGCCTGTTTTCTTACCATTAACATATAATCATTAAGATAAATTATTGTCCTTCGTCTGATATGTTCCTATATTAAGCTGCTGATAACTTGAGACTCTGATTTGCTGTTGCTAATATTCCTATTTTCTGTACTTCATATTTTCAATAAAAATATTGGAAAGTAAAATATAAACATTTGAAATATGAAAATACAAAGGGCAGTGATAATGGACATTGTGAAGTGACTCACACTAAGCAGATTCCATCTGTCAAAGGTTGAAAAAGATATAGTTGTTGGAAAAAATTCTACTCCAATGTTCCTTCATGGTTGGTCCCAAGAGCTCTTGCTGATGAGGCTGAGCTATGGTTCTCTCTTTTAACATACTTCACATGACCAAGCCCATTGGGACTTCGGACATCTGATAACTGTTACTCTAAATGATCCATGCCAGAAAAGTGGTTAACTTCTCTTTAGGTCAACATTTGGGTATTTGCCCCTTCAGAATGTATGCAATGACACCGTGCTTTAAAAATGTGGCCGTTGGAGGCATTTGTAACTTTTTCTGCCTCTAAACGCCCCTCTATGTTAGCCTACGTGTCATTGCGCACACAGGCATTTCCAGGCGTTCAGAGGTAGAAAAAAATCTATATCACTTGCATGTTCAAGAGAGAAGCGTTTTGGTGGAAAAACAGCTAGACACATCTAAACGTGTGTAAATGAGCCTAAATGCTAGGAATGCTTAGTGCTCAAGTGTTCAATCATTCCAATGGGCAGAATAATTTATTATTCTGGCCAATGGAATGAATGGCCAAATGCCTAACTGGCCAAAACACTTTTACAAAAAGGCAAAAAAAACCCCAAATATGTCTATACTTACCTACTCTGCAATGGAATTGCAAAGAGCGGCCAGGAACTTTCTCTTTTCGGGTCCCCCAACAGAGCTCCTGGCCCCTCCTCCCTGTGCAGTGCCCCCATAGGAAGCAGCTTCCCATGGGGGCACTCATGCGTGCTCGCACCCTAATCCCTCTGCTGTGTCCATTGAAACAGACAAAAAGTATTGGGACCCTTGCCCTTACACGCACACGTATCCCATTCTTAGTCCGTAGGGTTCAATTTTGAGTTGGCCCACCATTTGCAGCTATAACAGCTTCAACGCTTCTGGGAAGGCTGTCCACAAGGTTTAGGAATGTGTCTATTGGAATGTTTGACCATTTTTTTCTGAAGAGCATTTGTGAGGTCAGGCACTGATGTTGGGCCTGGCTCGCAGTCTCCGCTCAAAGTCATCCCAAAGGTGTACTATCGATTGAGGGCAGGCCATTTAAGTTGGACCACCCCAAATTCTCTCATCCATGTCTTTATGGAATTTGCTTTGTGCACTGGTCCAAGTCATTTGGTAGAGGGGGGATTATGGTGTGGGGTTGTTTTTCAGGGGATAGACTTGGCCCCTTAGTTTCAGTGAAGGGAACTCTTAAGGCGTCGGCATGCCAAGACATTTTGGACAATTTCATGCTCCCAACCTGATAGAACACCTTTGGGATGGATTAGAGTAGAGACTGCAAGCCAGGCCTTCTCCTCCAACATCAGTGCCTGCCTCACAAATGCGCTTCTGGAAGAATGGTCAAACATTCCCATAGACACACTGGAATGCCATTAAAGTTCATGTGCCTGTAAAGGCAGGCCTCCCAATACTTTTGACAATATAGTATATTTGACCATAAGAGCCACATCAACTGCAACACAAGGCCTGATGATTAGAATGGAGTAGCTTTATGGGCATTTGGGCTTGAATCCAAAAAAAACTCACTGAAGCTCAAATACCTATGTTTTTCCTAGCAAACGAATCAAACTGAATTACTGAACAGTAGATACATTTTTTTACTTTAACCTCTCCACAACATTCTTGGCATTTTTTCAGTGTCACACCTCCAAATTCTGTTTAGGAACCAGAACATGTCAAGCAAATAGAGCTTGCTACATCACTTTGGCCTAAAATAAGAAAAATGAAAAAATTATCTTTTTCAGAGGTTGGTGCTGGGAATGCCTTTTATCCATGTGGCATCGAGGCATGGTGCCACTGGAATACAAAAAAACTGTTGAGATCCAAACTGTTGGCATCTGCCCAAACTTGAAAAATCAGTTCAGGGTTGTCTGGCTGTTTAGTAATTACGAATATGTCGTTTAGTTTTAGAATAACAACCTTCCAAATTCCTCAATATTTGGCTTGAGCTCGGTGAAAAAAAGAATAAAGCAATGCAGTTAAAAATTAGCCAGAAGTCTTATAACAAATGCCTATTTTTTCGACATGTTCTGTCAATCCAGAAAAGGTTAATTTACTGTGACAAGTTCATGTTAAGTTTTGATAAGCTGTGACTGCACCAAAAATGGATTTTCTATAAAATAAATACATTTAGAATTCATAGAATACATTTATAAAACCTCTCCGAAGACCCTACTGGAGACTGCAAGTCTTGAATTCATCACATTGTTCAGCTCTGTATAATAAGGCTGCACAGTAGGTGATTTATAAATATATAATATCAAGGCAGATCTAGAACTAGGTCAAAACCTTCCCATAGTGAAATATAGCAATGTATTCCTACAGGCAAGGAACTTTAACTCTTTCCATAATAGAGAAGGAGGCCATGCACACCGTGCAGGAGGCTGCTCACTCTCCTTTTGCACAGCAAGGGTTACCAGACACCATCTGCACTATACAGCATGAACTTACCAAGCCTCAGGCACTGTCGCATTAAGCCACCAGATGACATGTTCTTCTCTGCTTCAATCTCACTGAAATTCAGGGAACTGGCAAAAACCAGGACATCCACCATGGCCATGAGACGGCTGAGGAACGTCACCGCCGTCTCGGATGACATCCCCTGTGTCACTTCAATATTCTCCAATTCCGTCTTAAAATAAAGTCACAAGAAAATTAAAAAATGTGACTTCATTATAATGATCGCCAATGTTAATTGCAAAGGCCCAACTCAGAGGCCTGTGTAAGTCAAGCATTCAAGCTTAGGGCTAAGGACAGAACATATTAGCACAGATGTATCACACTGAGGCACATAGTTCAGACAGACTTTTAATAAGCACACATTATGTGGGTTGCCAACAACAATGTTATGTTTTAAAAAGACAAAATGACAGTAAAGATTAGCTAGTGTATTGCAAAACATGCAGAGAAGAGATTTTAAACCCACAAACAAATGGCTGAAGCTGGCCACATCATAGAGCTAAATTAAATGACTTTCATAATATCAAAAACTAGTTGTGTTAAAAAGGACATACAAGGTCATATATGTCTATAGTAGGGTCATGGGAGCATTTTTCAAGAGTGTCACATATGTATACCCCTATGTGAGGGGGTGGCATCAAAAAGCAATTATAATGGATGTGATGCTCTTTAAAGATCACATATATAATATTTAAAAAACAAAAACACTATTCATGAGAAGTGCAAGCCTAAGAAGACTGGCCAATAAACTCCTAAAGGTTAGTGAAAGGTTGGCGGATTAAAGGATAAGTTCACCTTTCGTAACATGTTACATGTTACACCCATATTCAGGGTGTAACGTGTAACATGCTGCCAACGAACAGGCCCCCGCATCCCCCCCACTTCCTGATCTGATGGCTAGCTGGGATTTTCTCCCTACCCAATAGTTGTCACAGGTTAAAAAAAAAATGTGGCCAAGCAGGGCTCTGCCTTCCCAGCCGCATCACTCATTCGCAGTTTCCTGTGAATAGAAAACTACAAGGTCAAGCAGCCTTTGCAGCTGCCGGATTGTAGTTTTTAATGAACTACCACAGGGCTGTGAGCACTGTGATAGTTTATTGAGTCTTCCTGTCAAATTGTATTGGCTTCCACATGCGAGGAATCCTATACACCAGGGATATGCAATTAGCGGACCTCCAGCTGTTCCAGAACTACAAGTCCCATGAGGCATAGCAAGACTCTGACAGCCACAAGCATGACACCCAGAGGCAGAGGCATGATGGCACTTGTAGTTTTGCAACAGCTGGAGGTCCGCTAATTGCATATCCTTACTATACACTGACAGATCTGCAGTATTCCTGAATGGCATCAGTGATCTGCTGATCGCTGGTGCAATGCTTTACAGGCTCCTGCAACAAAAAATAATAAAAAAATGTGTATATATTATTTTTTTTTAAAGTGAACTTATCCTTTAAGTTTTTTTTTTTTTTAAAGTTAGCCTAACTTTTCTTTTCAATCCAGATCATCATTTCAATAGACTACTGGCTTTCAATGTAACCTTAATTAAGACCTCTGTGACAAGATCAGATATTGTATTCTGCTGTGTATCACTTTGCTCAGCAGTTTTAGAACTGCTTTCCATACCAAAATAATTTTCACACTTTTCTAGAACATGAAAGTTTCAGTTGGTATTTTAATAGATATGCAGTATAGACACTGATAACCAAGAAGCCTAAAGTAGAACATTTTTTGTATAAGTAATACTATTAGATAGATTTATTCAAAAGTGATATTCCTATTATGCTGATTAACAGAGATCACAAATATGTGCAACTTAAAGTGGTTGTAAAGGCTGAAGGTTTTTTACCTTTATGCATTTTGTGCAAGAAGGTAAAAAACCTTCAGTGTGCAGCTTCCCCTCAGCCCCCCTAATACTTAGCTAAGCCCGATCTCGATCCAGCAATGTGCACGAGACCAGAGGCTCTCCCGAGTCTCTTTCTCCTGATTGGCTGAGATGAAGCAGCAGGAGCCATTGGCTTCCACTGTGGTCAGTCACAGTCAGTGAAGCCAGTGAGTCTTATGGATGCAGAGAGCAGGCTCGGGAGCGAGCACGCACGAGTGCCCTCACAGCAAGCTGCTTGTTATGGGGACACTCAGCAAGGGGGAGGGGCCCAGAGCACCGGCAGGGGAACTAAGAGGGAGGAGGATCCAGGCTGCTCTGTGCAAAACCACTACACAGAGCAGGTAAGTATGACATGTTTGTTATTTTTTTAAATACAAATTTCCTTTACAATCTTTAACTACATAGGACACAGGTACGTGATGTATATGCATAGACTTATTCTTTTTCCCAATACCATACTCTGATTACAAATGCAGAAAATGATGGAAAATCAGGAGGAGACAGAGTTCCTGACGGCAGAATAATCCATTCTGAATTTATCACCAAGTCTTGGATCATTCTGCTGAGCAGGATAATACTACCATTTTTAAATTTCCAACACATCACTTATATATTCATTAGCAACCCCATAAGTCATTCACTACATGGGGTACAGAGAGAGCGTTCATGAAGTCATCGGGCTTTACGTAAATCTGTGGGCTCTACTAAACCAATCACGCTTATGTCCCGTACACACGGTCGGATTTTCCGATGGAAAATGTCCGATCGGAGCGTGTTGTCGGAAATTCCGACCGTGTGTGGACTCCATCGGACATTTTCCATCGGATTTTCCGACACACAAAGTTTGAGAGCAGGATATAAAATTTTCCGACAACAAAATCCGTTGTCGGAAATTCCGATCATGTGTACACAAATCCGACGGACAAAGTGCCACGCATGCTCAGAATAAATAAAGAGATGAAAGCTATTGGCCACTGCCCCGTTTATAGTCTCGACGTACGTGTTTTATGTCACCGCGTTCAGAACAATCGGATTTTCCGACAACTTTGTGTGACCGTGTGTATGCAAGACAAGTTTGAGCCAACATCCGTCGGAAAAAATCCTAGGATTTTGTTGTCGGAATGTCCGAACAAAGTCCGTGTGTACGGGGCATTAGTCCTTAGAAATGACTAGGGAAGCACCAATATCAGATTTTTAAGACTGAGTACCATTTCTTTTTCTCAAGTACTCGCCAATACCAATTATCGAATTTTAGTGTCACATGACACATTATTGAATGATTAATCAAATACTAAATACATTTTATGTGCTTGTTTATTTTATTATTAAATTAGGATTATATTATATATTGAGTTTGATCCGCATGACATGTGAACCAAGCCGGCTTTCTATATAGCTGGTTCACATATGAGCGGGCCGGCCACAGTGCGATTTAAAAAAAAAGTCCAATAAACTTTTCAGTTTGGTTCAGGTGCGATTTCCAGCATCATAGACTTTAAAAAGTCGCACCTGAACTGCTGAACTGCTGAACGAAAATCGCACAGGACTCTTTACAAATTGCACTGAAACCGGCCCCGCACATATGTGAACCCATTTTAAGTGGTTACAATCCGCGGAGCTGGAGGTATCCGTTTTAGTATCGGAGCATTTGCACGAATACATGTACTCATGCAAATGATTAGTATCGGCGCCAATACTGATATTGGTATCAGTGCAACACTAGATATGACACCTCCAAATTCCTAAAGTATATGCAGATTATGTCCAGAATTCCGTATTCACACCAAACCAGGTGATTTTATTATGCCTTTTTGGTGTTGCACTTTGGCCCAGCACATTCTGCCCCTAGCACCTCCCTATTGACCAACAAATTTTGAGGGTGGCAATGGTGGCCAATGATAACAAAAGCAGGAGGCGGTTCAAAGTGCAACCATGCATGCTCGTTACAATTTGCGTAAGATATATGTTTGGGGAAACGAAATGTGCTTCCGCTTGAAAACCAGGGCCAGCTAAACAAAATAACAGCTTTATAGAGAACCTTAAAACATATTTAGGAAGATTATATTATATTTTTCCTGTTATTTCTTTGTATTAAATGTGAGCTTTGTATATTGATGTTTACAGTAGCTGCTGCACAGATTACCACTTTAGAATTTAGAAGGATGTACTTTTGTCTAAAGCCTCGTACACATGATGAGAATATCAGATGAATGATCGTTCATTTTTTTCTTTTGCATTCTAGTCTCATAATAAAGAGGTTACTTAAGTAAGGAAAATTCTCGTATGACACACAACTTTGGAAGTGATGTGTTGTGCTGTATTGTATTCTTTCGTTTCCGAGCAAGCGCGGTCTTTGTCTTCTGATTTTTAGTTCTGGTATAGTACGAGAGAAATTTTCATATTTGTCCCTTTGGAATAATTTTGCATGAACTCGGCGTGATTGGTTCTCAAAAGCTGTGTACTAACGATCAGATTATCGTATGATCACTTCGAAAGCGGTGGCATTTTTCGTCCAATTTTCTCATCTTGTGTACTCGGCATTAGTCTTGTCCTCTTACAAATCCTAGTGTTTTTTAAGGTTATAGTAAAACATAATCTGAAGATGCTCCTTATTTATTCTCCTAAATAGTAAATTTCACAACAAAATTCACATACACTATACGGCCAAGGGTTTGTGGACACGCGACTGTCAAAACTTTATTGGCTTGTTGGAAATTCCATTTCAAAGCTATGAAGCTGTGCATGACCCTCCCCCCCACCGACTGTATCTATAACGGCATTTATTCCACCTGAAAACCAGTGCCGGCTGGTGCTCCATTTTTTTTGGGGGGGGGGGCAAGCAAACCCCCCCCGCCAGGTCTGCACTTACCCCATCCAGGTTGCAGCTTCCCCAGCTTATCTGGTTTTAAGATCCGCCTCCTGTCCTGATTGGCCGGGAGGAGAAGTCGGAAGACAATAGCAAATATGGATTCGCTAATGTCACAAGTGGGTGGGTTCGGGGTGCAGTGCCAATTAGAGCCTCAGGCTCTAATCATGTGCTTCAAAAAGAAAAGTCTGGCACCCCGCATGGAGATTGGGGGGGGGGTGGCGCCCCTGATGGACCGGTCACCGCTGCTGAAAACCTCTCCACAAGATTTTGGAGTGTGTTGCTGGGAGTTTGTACCCATTCAGCCAATAGAAAATTTAAGGGTTGTTGATGTTGGATGAGAAAACCTAGTGCACTTTCGGCATTCCAGTTCATCCCAAAAAGCGTTCAATAGGGTTGAGGTCAGGGTTCTGTCCTAGCCATTTAAGACCCTGCACATCAATTTGTCAAACCATGTCTTTATAGTGTAGGCTTTGTGTGAACTAAAAAGGGACTTTTCCCAAAAGGTTGGAAGCACCCAACTATCTAAAATGTTTTTGAATTTTGTAAAATTACCAGTCATTTGCCACACCTAAAATGTAAGAATCTGAAGGTATGTCCCCATATTTTTTGGCCATATCGTGTACATGTAATGATTACTTCTTTTTTAAATTCTGTTTTTCAAATGTTTCTCTGGTATAACACCTACTCTGTTTATCTACTTGCTACCTACATTCTCTACAGAATAAAATACGGCTTTTTTCTTTGCCTACCTTATCACTTTCCATCTTTTTATCTGCTGTCTAAGCCTGTGTATAAACAGATTTATCAAACATTATTGTATGAGGTATGAAGGAACCCTTATTTTGTACCCAGTGGGTCTATGCTACATTGCTGCCGGCAAAAGGTAGCCTAACAGTCAAAAGAAAAAAAAAAAGGCTTAAAACAGAATGTCAAGTCTTGAGAAATTCAGTCCCAACCCACAAAATGTCTGCCTGCAAAGTTGCTGTGTCCACTATAAGCTCTGAGAAGCAAAGCAATCTTTGCCAAAATCAACTTTCCGACATTTTCCTGAATATAATTTATTTAGCATCTGCAAATCTGATTTAAACATAGCCTAGTGTCCTGCTGCAGATTTGATAATATACACTTAGCTGTAAAGATGATTGGCTTTGAAAGGACAATTCTCTACAGAGAGTGATGTTATGTTGGCTGGGGCGCCCAGCACACGCTGCTTGAGGAATTTTGGGCCTCACTAACACAGATCTCCAGTTTCTGACATCCTACGTGTAATCCCATAAGGGAAAACTCCCTGTAAAATATATTGTCTGTCATAGTACAGAGATCTGTCCACCTGGTTATGGAATGATATTACAACATACTTTTGCACACTAGTTCAATGTGATAATATTTATAGACACTCATTTTTTTATCCTATAGGTGTTAAAGTCATTGCCATTCATTATGAGAATGAGGAAAAGCAGGCCATCTCTCTCCATGGATCTGCTAGCTAACTAGGGGATTCTAATATATAAGATAGAAGATAGTACTAAACCTTCTCTGCAGTTTAACCCTTTTAATAAGAGCCATGTACACTATATAAATATGTTTTGGTAATGCTTCAGCAGCCCTTATTTGAAGAGTAATAAGGAGTATTTAAAGGTAATTGTAGGTTTTCACTGTTAACCTTTGTGAAATGCAATAACTAAAAAAAAAAATGTTATGACCCTTCTAGTCATCATGGTAACAAGAATTAGTTAAGTGGACCTGAAAAAAAATAAAACATAAAAGAAGATTTGCTATTTTATGTGGTACATTGAAAAAAAAAGGGTATAAAAAAACACTTAATTCAACATTAATCACAATGAAAATATCCAGAAGCCTCATAACAGCTTAGAATCTCTCAAACTGGTCATTCCACCAGAAGGGGCACCACAACATGCAAATTTCAGGAAGCAGAACAAAAATGCTTCATTGTGCAGTTTTAAAGGCCATTTAGCATTTATTTAAACACACCAGAATACTCCCAAGCAAGATAAAAGCAGCATGTCAATGCAAATAGGAGAGTTTCCAACCAACAAAATGGCAGCGATCCTCGTGCATGTCACGTGACCAGGCTCCAGCCAGCGCGTTTCGTCATGAAGACATCAGGGACTTTCCATGAGGAAACAAATTGGGTGGACACGCGACGTTGCCACTCACAAGGATCACAACCATTTTAGTGGTTGGAAACTCTCCTATTGTTTGGATTGACATGCTGCTTTTATCTTTATCGCTTGCGAGTATTTTGGTGTGTTTAAATACATGTTTAATTGCCTTTAAAGAGGTTGTAAACCTCAGGAAAAAAACCCTGCAAAACAAAGGCATAATGAGCTAGTATGGATCCCATACTAGCTCATTATGAAATGCTTACCTTAGAACGATGCCTTGAATCGGCGTCGGCCCTCTAAGTACAGCACGGACATCTTCCACCACTTCCGGGTTCGCGGCTCCGCCGCTGTGATTGGCCAGAGCCGCGATGACTTCACTCCCATGCATGCGCGTGGGAGCCGCCGGTCACGACGCGACTCCTGAAGAAATGGCACCAGCGGCCTGTTTCTTCAGTGCACATGCGCCGATGACGTTGGCAGCAGCGCATATACTGAATATCTCCTAAACTGTGCAAGTTTAGTAGATATTAAAGGTACCCACAGGTAAGCCTTGTTATAGGCTTACCTGTAGGTAAAAGTGGTGTAACAGGGTTTACAACCAATATAATATTGCACAATGAGGCGTTTTTGTTCTGCTTCCTGAATTTTGCATGGTTTGGTGCCCCTTCCGGTGGACTGATCAATTTAGATTCTAAGCTGCCAACAGGCTGTCTGGATATTTTGATGGTGGTTGATGTTGAACTGAGCGCTGTTGACCACTTATGATTGGGTGGTCCACCACTGAGGGTAAGAGGCTCTGTGTACTGTGGTGGCGGTGGGGGATATCTTTCATCACCCTTTGCGGTAAAGTGCACTGATTTGAGGTGCTTTTATCAACTCTGAATACCAATATTTGGTCTGTGAAGGACTTTGTTCACTGTTAATGGTTTATTATCCTGAGCGCAGGCAGATTGATATATGTTTAATGAAACACTTACTTGCTCCTATTTAAAAACTCTGTTAAATATACCATTGAGATTATTTTGTTGCATCTGGTTTAGAAGTGCAAAAGAAAATGTTGCTCATTTCAGAATTTCATAGCTGTGCTGAGTCCTGTGCATACTTCCTGTGTTATCTCAAAGGCTTTATTTAACGCTCCCAGTTTTTATTTTAGACCTAACAGTTAGCGCCTATCCTTTAGAGACAAATTGGAGTGGTTGAGTGGTTTAGCAAAAGAAACTGGGCAGAGCTGAGACAATGCAGTCTACAAAAAAGCTGTGTCGTCAGCCCACAATGGGAAACTAGAGGCTGAGTGCAATTCTGGCAAATCAACAGGTATTTTTCTGTATTTGCAGAGTCTTTACAGGAATAAAACATGGGAAAACGTTCATGAATTGTAGAGATGCACTGCACATGTCCTTATTTTCCATTGACGTACACTTTGGGGCATATTTATAATGTATTGGATCTAACATTCTCAGAAGGTAAATCTTTCAACTGTGTGTGTTTTTAATTAGATTTACCAACGGTGAATGTTTGATGAAAGCCACATTCACTGCTTAATACAGTGCATTGTGTGCCAAAATGACCTACATTTCTCCTTCACTAGCACTGGCTCCAGGTACAACAGCGCCACTTATCCAGAACTTCCTTGTAGGGGGGTGTGCACCGATTATGTAACAAAATCTCTTTAACAAAGACAGCACAGACTTTAGCTGCCCTCTCAGTCACTCGCTGAGCTGCACTGATGTAAACAGCTAAAGGAGAGTCGTTTGCAGGTGCCAGTGGGAGCATGCATGCAGAGGAGTCTCCTATGGAATGTTGTAGCTAAAGGAAGTTTTCCCGGAGTAGACCACTGCCTGATTCCCTCCCCCTCCCCCCTCACCCCACGACAGCAGTACAGGGAGAAGTTCCCTGTACTAGCTGTCAGTTTTTGAAATCAGCGAGGCTCCGCCCACACATGCACGTCATTCATTTACCAAGTTCTGTCAATGAATGAACTACAAGTGCCGAAATCCTTTGCGGATGTCTGCTTATAGTTCTCAATCAACTACCACGATACTATGGAAGTGTGGTAGTTTATTGATTCTTCCTGTCAGTGTATCTGCTTGTCCATACCGGACAAGCAGCCATTCGATCACTTCTGCGGGCGCCGCATTCTCTGCATTAAGGTAAAAAACCTTCTGTGTGCAGCTCCCCCTGCTAGCCCCCCTCCCCATTATACTTATCTGAGCCCAATCTCAATCCAGCGCTGTGCTTGAGAGCAGTTCCTCTCTGTCCACACAGGGCAGATTGATAGCAGCGGGAGCCATTGGTTCCTGCTGCTTTTTATGAAATCCTGTGATGAGGGAGTGGGGTCAGGGCAGAACCAAGCTGTCTGTGTCTATGGACACAAACATCATGACTCAGGATTTAACCCACAGGTGTGCCACCATAAGAGGAGCAGCCAAAAGCGCTGGCCAGGCAGCATAGAAGAGGAGGATCACGGCTTATCTGTGTAAAACCATTGCACAGAGCAAGTATAATATTGTTTATTATTTTTAAAAAACACCCTTTACAATCACTTTAAAGGATAAGTTCACCTTTTCTAACATGTTCAGGGTAGCGACTGTCGGGTTGTAGTTTTCAATTAACTACCACAGCGCTGTGGTAGTCAATTGAAAGTTCCTGTCAGTGTGTAACTGAATGCTCGTATGAGGTACAAGCACAGATTATACACAGTCTGCAAGAGCCCATAGTAGATCGTGGGTTCATTGCTTTACAGGCTCCCAATAAAAAAATTAAATAAAAAAAAAAATGTATATTTATTTATTTTTTTTAAAAAGGTGAACTTATCTTTTAATTTTCAGTTTAAATCAGCTAAATATATTCCAGGGGCAAAAAAAAAAAAAAAAACTCTTAGAGCTTGTTCACACTTGACTTAATTTCTGACGCTCAACAAAGCTCCTATAGCGTTTGTATAGCGTTAGTATGAGTGTCAGATAGGCGTCAATGAGCTTTAGAATGGGGCATCTTACAAGTGGTTTCGTAGCGTTTGATGAGCGTTAAAACTTCTCCACAATGGAAAGTGACAGAAATAAACTTATTTTAACGCGCCGCAACTGCACCAAAACTGTGCCGAAAATGCCTGCCAGAGCATTTGCGTAGTGTTACCATAGTTTTCAATACCTCCTGACTCAATTTTGAAGCGACGTGATGCTTGCTCTTAGTGTGGACAGCATACTGTGCTGTCTATTATATCTTGTACATAGGCGTTTGAGGGGCATTTTTAAAATGCCTGTCAAACGCCTGCTCTTAATGCCAGTGTGAACTCAGTCATACAGTTTGTCTAACAACATCTTACAGTTTGTTTTATTTATCAAAAAGGCACAGGACCACTGTGGTCTCCCTACAGAGTTCTAACATGCCCCTGTGCTGAATTAAAGCCAGACCTCTACAATTAGTAGGAAGTATTCTATTTAAGCTACTGCTGCTTTAGGCTGGCTTCACACTGTTACAACAAACGCTCTGACATTGGGAGCACATGTCGCAAGACGTGTATAAATCAATAATTGGTCCGACTTTGAAAAAGGTTCCTGCACTACTTTGGTCCGACTTTGATCCTAGTTCAGCCCATTGAATAGGATTGAAGACGGATCATCGTCTTAACTGATCCGACATTGGTATGCAACTTGTGCTCTGATGATCTTGAAGGGGAACACCGCACCAAAAAGAAAAAAAAGGCATAGAATTCCACCTCCAAGACCATACCAGACCCTTCGCTCTGATATGGTTTTTAAGGGAAACCCCCACGCTAAAAAAACGGCGTGGGGTCCCCCAAAACTTATACCAGACCCTTATCCGAGCACACAGCCCGGCAGGTAAGGAAAGAGGGTGGGGACGAGCAAGCGCCCCCCCACTTCCTGCACCATACCAGGCCACATGCCCTCAACAAGGTGCTTTGCCCCCCCACCCCAAAGCACCTTGTCCCCATGTTGCTGGGAACAAAGGTCTGCAGGCGGGGACGTAAATCGGAATCTGGAAGCCCTTTTAACAAGGGGGCCCCCAGATCCCGGCCCCCACCCTATGTGAACATTGGGTGGGGTACATTGTACCCCTACCCATTCACCTAGAAAAAAAAAGAAGTGTCAAAAATAAAAAAAGTTTTTGACAAAGGTTTTATTAAAGCAGCACCGGCTTCTCTTCTCCTTCCAATTTCTTCATCCTCTGGTTCTTCTCCCTCCATTGCTGACATCTTCCTCCGGTTCTTCTTCATCCACTGATGCCTTCCTCTGGTTGGGTTCTTCTCGCTCCGCTGATGTCTTCTTGCACTGCCGGTTCTCCTCTCTCCGCTGTCTTCTCCCTCTGTTCTTCCTCCGATCTTCTCCCGATGCTTGCTCCTGCTGTAATGCTAGGGCCGCCGTGTGCCATTACTTATATAGCCATGGGGAGCGGCCATCTGGTGAAGTCATCCAGAGGCCCCGCCCCCTTGTGACGTCACCGTCCAGAGGGAGAAGACCCGAACCGGAGGAAGACATCAACATCAGCGGAGGGAGAAGAACTGGAGGAAGATATCAGCGGAGGGAGATGAACTAGAGGATGAAGACATCAGAAGTAGAAGAGATGCTGGAGCTGCTTTAATAAATTAATTTTAATAAATTACTTTCAAAAACCTGTGTACTGTTTTTATTTTTGACACTTTTTAGGTATTCATACACAGTGGGAGGCCGGGATCTGGGGCCCCCCTTGTTAAAAGGGCTTCCAGATTGTGATAAGTCCCCCCGCCCGCATACACACACACATACATACACACACATACATACATACATACTCTAGGAAGGACAGTGCTGTGAGTTTTTTTTTTAGAAGCACATGATTAGAGCCAGAGGCTCTAATAGGCTTCAAAGAAGGGTGGGCTTGGGGCGCAGAGACCACCCAGTTGTGTGACAACAGTAAATTAATATTCCCTATTGTCTTCCCGATTCTCCTCCCGGCCAATCAGGAAGTCATTCCTGAGACCCGCCACCTGATTGGCTGAGAGGAGAAGCGATCCTATTGGCTGCTGAGGAGGGAGGGAGGAAGGAAGGGGGAGCAGGGGAAGCTGTTGTGATACACCAGGAGGAGGAGGAGGAGAAGCCGCCCATCACCCAGAGGAAGCGCTGCCTGAGACCTAGGTGGGGCTGGTGAGCAAACGACTGACGTGCCTATGACCCGACCCGGGGGGGGCTTGGGGTGCCGGCGGGTTGATTGTTTGTTGTCCACCCAAAAAAAATATACCACCAGCCGCCTCTGCTTGGGAGTAGGTGGTGAGTTTAACAGTTACTAATGGAGAAAGAGTCTGCACAAGCAGTATACCATAGTGAGCGGACATTGTCAAATGTACAGCAACAACTATATACATCAAAACAGGGCGCTCAAGTAACTCTTCACTGGGACCCGCTACACCACAGGGAACGGGAAGAACATAAAGCAAAGAACGAATGACACAAGATATTGCCATGTTACCTAGAACTGTACCATACAAAATACTGTATATTGGGCTCATGACTGGACTATTGATGGCAACAACCAAAGCAACACATGGACTCATGTATGAAAACCAGAGAAAGCGAATGGTTGTGTACTATAAAAAGCATCCAATCAGATCCTCCCTTTCATTTCTTACCTATTGTAAAAAATGGCAGAAGGGATCCATTTTGTTTTTTTTTCTGAGCAAGCTAAACACTTCCTCCATTCTCCATTCATGAAGCCACCAAGGCAGCTAAACTGCATCAAGTTTGTGTATACTTTGGAAAAATTTACATGCATGCATCATGGTTTAAGTTATAACACAGAGTGAGACACAGCATACAATGAAGTGTGTGGCGGAAAGGGAGAGAGGGGGAAAAAAGATAATAATAAAACGAAAACTTACATCAGATATACTAACCTTAGAACCCTGGACAAACAATAGACACACAGACAACAGACCACAACAGTACAAGAAAAAAAAGCATTAAAATCAAAAAATAAAAACAAGTTTAAAGCAGATTCAATAGCTAATGCTACCAATTAAAAAGTACTTGTGGAAAACTAAAAGATATATAAATACAACAATGCTTGTCAGTTAAAAAAAAATAAAGAAACAAAATCTATTTAAGCAAAATAAATTCTTAGCAACAAAAAAGAAAAAAAAAAAGTGTCCGCCCTAAAAGAAGTGTATATTACGGTTTTCAGTTTGTGTAATCTATACTTACAAACTAAGTTACTGAAAACTATTAATACAAATGACATCCCTACAAAAGGCCACTAGATG
Organism: Lithobates clamitans; assembly: GCA_037952925.1. Classification (NCBI taxonomy): domain Eukaryota; kingdom Metazoa; phylum Chordata; class Amphibia; order Anura; family Ranidae; genus Lithobates; species Lithobates clamitans. The sequence continues at coordinate 226,281 of JBBGZY010000125.1, read as the reverse complement.
GCAACATTGTACTTACAGTTGGCGAGGTGGCAGCTGACAACAAAGGCAATATTCCTCCACAAGCAATGATGATGTTGTCGACCATTTGGGATATCAGGTGGATAGTGTTATGGACAAAGATGATGTTTTCATTGCTATTGACAAAGTCCATGACCGATTTTGTGGAATGACTATAGAGCGGAAGAAAAAAAAACATTTTTTTTTCACTGTAGCTGAATTTTATAAATGCTCTGCTTTTGGCAAAAAAAAAAGATTATTAATTTGTCCGCCTGCCACCACCCCTCCCTCCCGATGATCTCAATGCCTGCCCATGAAAATGTCTCATTGTAATTTTCTCCTTATTACAGCATTGGTAATGACGCAATTGTAACTGGCAGACCCGGCCACTTACAAATCTCGTGGGAGTGAGTCAGTTTAAGTATGAAAACAGCAGGTAAAACTCTGTGATAGTTACAACACGCTATATAATGTGCTAAAATCCTTGCAAAAACCTTGTAAAATAATATTTTTTCACAACAAAGGGGACGGTTTACACTCTAAGGTGTACAGCATAAATATGTGTGATTACACCTATAGCCTGCACAAACAATTACTATTCCTATCAGATAATGGGCAGTCCAAATCAGGTTGCCATTGGCATCTTATTAGCAGGGGTGCATCTTATAAATTCAGTAAAATCATTTCCTCCCATTTCTGATGTTTCCCCACCCATGTCATTCCCAAATAATGAAAAGCATCTGCACAGGAATGCTATGCAGGCTTCTGACGCCTAAAAGAAATCATTCGAATCCCTCTGCAAAACAAATATGTACTAAAAATTATACTCACTATTTCTAAAAGCACAGGTTCCCAAGGTTGTCATGCTAATCTAAAGGCTTGGTGTAATGCCAAACTACGGTCCTTTGCCGGCCTTTATTTGGCCCTTGGGGCATTAGTCCATCCACTGACACCAACAATAGGGTATAATTCTGGTCATTGACACCAACAATTGGGCATAATTCCGGTCGCTGACACCAACAATTGGGCATAATTCCGGTCGCTGACACCAACAATTGGGCATAATTCCTCCTACTAACACCCACAAAAGGGTGCAGTTCCTCCCACTGGCAACAACGATGGAGCACAATTTCTTCCACTGTCACCAACGATGGGGCACCATTTCTTCCATTAATACCAACAATGGGCCACTATTCCTCCCACTGACACCAACAATGGGGCACTATTCCTTCCATTGACACCAACGATGGGGCACAATTCCTTCCTTTGGCACCAATGATGGGGCATTAATCCTTTAATTGATACCAACGATGGGGCATAATTCATTTAATTCATACCAACAATGGGGCATTATTCCTCCCACTGACACCAACAATGGGGCACTATTCCTCCCACTGACACCAACGATGGGGCACTATTCCTCCCACTGACATCAACAATGTGGCACTACTACTCCTACAGACACCAAAGATAGGGCACTGTTTACTCCAACTAGAAACCAGGACATTTTCTACTCAAACTGCCCCTAGTCCAGCCCCCCTAAAGTCTGAAGGACAGGAAATTGGCCCTTTATTTAGAAGATTTGGAGACCCCTGCCCTAAAGCATTCTCCTCGGGAAAAAAAAAAAAAAAAAACAACTACCTGTCCTACCACCCTTTCCCTAGATGTGTGGCTCTGTGTCACTGTCACCCACTCCAGCTTCACACCTCTTACTTCCTGGTTTCACAAAAGAAACTGAGGGCAGCAAAGTCAAAGGCTCCGGTGTATATGAAACCCAATGGAATCACATGCACATGGGTTCCTCCTTAAGACCCCACTAGCTACAGGAGGCACCTGAAGGAAGGGAGGTGTCTACAGCATTGATGAGGACTGTGAGAAGATGGCAAAAGTGATGATTTTTTTTCCATAAAATTTTTTTTATTTTAATGTTATTCCTGGTTTCATTGGATGGAGGAATCTCTTTCTCTTTCCTGCTCTGTTCCAAACCACATGGTACTGGGTTACCATGCAATTTGGTGCCTACAAATACACTGCATTTACAATCTGTGTTTGGGTGCCATTAACAATACATTGGCAGTGGCCTCCATAATCCTTAAATGAAAGACATTTGGGAGGACCAGAACCCCTCCTAGAGCTGGCTGTCCGGCCAAACTGAGCTATCGGGGGAGTAGAGCCTTGGTGAGAGAGGTAAAGATGAACCCAAAAAACACTGTGGCTGAGCTCCAGAGATGGTGATGGGAGAAAGTTGTAGAAAGTCAACCATCACTGCAGCCCTCCACCAGTCGGGGCTTTATGGCAGAGTGGCCCAACGGAAGCCTCTCCTCAGTGCAAGACACATGAAAGCCCGCATGGAGTTTGCTAAAAAAACACCTGAAGGACTCCAAGATGGTGAGAAATAAGATTCTCTGGTCTGATGAGACCAAGATAGAACTTATTGGCCTTAATTCTAAGCGGTATGTGTGGAGAAAACCAGGCACTGCTCATCACATGTCCAATACAGTCCCAACAGTGAAGCATGGTGGTGGCAGCATCATGCTGTGGGGGTGTTTTTCAGCTGCAGGGACAGGACGACTGGTTGCAATCGAGGGAAAGATAAATGAGTCCAAGCACAGGGATATCCTGGACGAAAACCTTCTCCAGAGTGCTCAGGACCTCAGACTGGGCCAAAGGTTTACCTTCCAACAAGACAATGACCCTAAGCTCACAGCCCAAAATAACGAAGGAGTGGCTTCACAACAACTCCGTGACTGTTCTTGAATAGCCCAGCCAGAGCCCTGACTTAAACCCAATTGAGCATCTCTGGAGAGACCTAAAAATGGCTGTCCACCAACATTTACCATCCAACCTGACAGAACTGGAGAGGATCTGTAAAGAGGAATGGCAGAGGATCCCCAAATCCAGGTGTGAAAAACTTGTTGCATCTTTCCCAAAAAGACTCATGGCTGTATTAGATCAAAAGGGAGCAAATGGTCTGAATACTTAGGACCATGTGATATTTCAGTTTTTCTTTTTTAATAAATCTGCAAAAATGTCAACAATTCTGTGTTTTTCTGTCAATATGGGGTGCTGTGTGTACATTAATGAGGAAAAAAAATGAACTTAAATGATTTTAGCAAATGGCTGCAATATAACAAAAAGTGAAAAATATAAGGGGGTCTGAATACTTTCCGTCCCCACTGCAAGTACAAAAATATAAATAAGTGCAACGCTAAATATCCAAATAAACAAAACATGATGATGTCACATATCGAGCTGACGTATGTGAAGTCAGCACAAACTCGATTCCTGGAAGGGGTTTGCCCCCGTCCCAGGCTGTTACTTTGTTTATATATGCACATATGAGAATGTTGTTCGTGAATATCGTTTATGCTTTTTAACCTCTTGCCTACCGCCCTATAGCAGATATACTGCTACAGGGCGGCCACTGTGCTCAGGATCATGTATATATATGCGATCCTGCACTTCCAGGGAGTGGGCACGAATGTGTGCCGCTGGCAGCTCGCTCCCATTGTAATTATACACAGCGGGAGTTGATCAGCAGGTACAGCAGACTCGATGTCCACCGGCACATGCCGAATGTTCAGTACACAGGCAGAATGGCAGTCTGCCTATGTAAATAGGCAGATTTTTGTTCTGTCAGGAGGGAAGGCATGGATCCTGTGTTCCTGCAAAGCAGGGACACTGATCCATGTCTTCCCCTAGTAAAAGCACCTCACAAACTGTACAAAAACACAGGCTAGGCATACACATAACCCTTTGATCACCCCTGATGTTAACCCCTTCTCAGCCAGTACAGTGACAGTGCATATTTTTTCTAGATGATTTATCTCTACTATAAGCTGTGCACAGAGGGAAACAAATGAAACGATGAGACTACATGATCAGGAAGGAAGGTTTATAGTTCCTTTATTATTGAAGTAGAAGTCCAATCTAAATCTGTCTAAGCTTACACTGGCTCCCAACACCATTTTAGGCCTATACTAACTACCCTATAAAAAAACGTGTATACCTGCCTAATCTAAGGGAGTTCTGGCCTGGTCATGTGATCTCCTCAGGGGAGAGGAGAGAGTGGTGACAATAGCTGTAGAGCCTGGGTGGTGACATCACCCATAGACTTACTACTGGGCATCTGATGTCCACTGTCCCTCCTCTTTCCTGAAGCCTGCGCTGGGAGCTGATCACATGACCAGCCCAGAAGTATCACATCAGAGTCCCTCGTTCATATCAGAGCTCCCCATAGCATATTCACAAATTGGGTCCCATTCTCACAGCACCCCGGGGCAAACCCAGGCGTCACCCCAGGGAAACACTGATCTAAGACTACCCTGACTACAGGGTGGCAATTCTGCTGTCTAGATTTTACTGCAGAATGAAGAGTGTTGTCACTCTATTACAGGAAGTGGAAAAAAAACTGGCAGGATCAACAGGTACTTAAACTATGTTACTGCATCATCTACAGTATATCATTTTTTATTTTTCCCATAGTTCTACTTTACAAAAGCAGTATGGCCAAAGCTACTTTGACTATAAATCTCTTGAGGTTCACAGAAGCGCACTTACTTTTGCTCTTCTGAGCTAAGGCCCGCTGTCAGCTGGCTCTGGCTCTCAGCGCACAGCTGATAGCTGAAGGCAGCTGCAGCTGCCCCCTCTCCAGCCCAGCGCCCCAGTGAATGGTGAAGGGGCAGAGCAGAGATCGGTGACTAAGAGCCACCACTCTCTGAACCGCGAAGACCAAGAACTGAGTGATCATCGGTGATCACTCAGTTCTTGAGCTTAGCATGACACCAATGCTGCAGCATGGAGGTGAATATGTGTGTTTATTTATTTTTTCTTATGAACCCCATACATCTCCTAAAATAATGATTTATTAATAAATACAGAGCTGCATTAATTTGTGTCTCTTGAATCCACTTGGAGTTCGATACTTTGCTGTTTGAGAATTTGCTGAAGAGAATTCCCTTTGAGAACGGTATCTCTGTCAGATGACTTCATACTTCTCCAGCAAACAACGATCCACCCTTCCTATTTATTTTAGTTCCAAGTCATATTTTTAAACGGTTTTAATTGCCTGTGTGTGAACAGCACAGCGCATGGTGGGTCATGACAAATCGCATGGCAAATATCCTCTAGGCAGGAGGAAGTGGATGTCGCTTGGGCACATGACCCCGTACAGGAACCACAAACTAATGAAGGAACCTTCTAATTTCACAGGAAATTATTTTGTTTTTAGGATGTCTTTTGCATCTTTACAAAGCATTGAAGTGATCTATAACATGAGTCACATTTTTATAAATAGTGATGAGATCAATGTGGTCGGAAGTGTCAGATACTGGGATAATATTAGGTTCTTGTTGCTTCTCATCTGCTTAAATTAAATCTCCGCACATAAAATACATCAATAAATTCCTAAAGCAATTGAGAAACCTTTGCAGCAAAGAAAGTTCACTTTTTTTTACCTCATCTAAATCTTATGAAACCTCCATTTACTGTAGGCAAATATGCCAGTAGGCTTAATTAGAGCTATGATTGCAGTCTTTTGTGCAACATCCTATACAAAACAACAATGCCCAAGGGACTTTATTGGACACATTGAGATAGATAAAAAATCCTAAAAGATTACAAATCTAAAATGTTGAGCATCTCAGCAAGGATGCACATGAGGAATAAAGATAGTTACATTTTTAGGCAGGGTTGCTAACCAATTTAGTTTGCCAGGTAGTAATTGTCCTGGCTAATTGTTAGGAGATCCACTGATTTCCCCCTAATTCTGGAACTGCTGCCCTTCTCTCTTCTGTAACTAGGTGGCATTGTAGCTGGTGACATTAGACAAGACAAGGGCATAGCAAGGACAGATCATGAATGGTAAGGGTGTCTCAGCCAATAGGCAAGGGTTGCTTTAAGTCCCTTGGCCTGCTGGGATAGCCTATTTATTTGGGTGGAGCCAGGTGATCGGGGTTCTGTGCCACCTAGACGGCTGTCTGGGTGGACGTGTGTTATGTCGCCCCGGGCTGCTAGGCCATAAGCCTGAGGCCTATCCCAGGGACACCTGGCTGCTAGGCTGCCTGAGGCCTATCCAGGAGCAGGAGAAGCAACGAAGGGTTTGGACTGCAGCATTGGAGTCCGCCAGACAGGGGGAACCAGGTTGTGTTCGGAAGTAGAGGGGAAGCTGTCGCCACTAAGGGCCCGTCCACCTTGTTACCGGAGACTACTGTGAGTAAGCTGAAGCAAGTACTCGAGCAGTCTTCTCACCAGCCGTGGATGGTGAAGAAGTCGGAAAGCATCAGCTAGTGCCAAGCCAGGGACCCAGCAGGATAGCAGGGTGACGCTTGAGGATTATACAGCGGGATAGCTGTGGAAGAGCTAAGGGGGATCCAGTGATGACTGGGATCTGGAAGTCTAGTGAGAGACTGGGAGCTCAGTGAGTGAAGATCTACAGTGGGATACTTATCCAAGTGTTAACTAGTCATCTGAAGAATTAGCATTAGTATAAGTGGATTCCACCCAAATGTTCCACACTTTATGATATTTCTTGACACAATCTCTAGACAGATAGGTGGTTTTCTATAATGGCAGGGCCGAATTAACCAGGCGTTTCCATAAGTCAGTTGATGGTGCGGAGGAGGATTTCCATCGCATGACAATGGCCTTATGTGCATAATAAAGTAGTATCCCCAAAAGAGTTCTAACTGCTCGGCTAGGAGCCAGTGGATCTACAAGCCCAAGCAAACATATTTAACGCCATATATTTCATTGCGTTACTGCAAGTTTAACGATGTAAATTTAATTGCGTTACTGCAAGTTTAATGCCATAAATTTCATAGCGTTACTGCAAGTCTAACGCCATACATTTCATTGTGTTACTGCAAGTTTAACGACATACATTTCATTGCATTTCTCCATATAGTTCTGTGCATTACTGCAAGTTTAATGTCATACAGTTACTGTGCGTTAATGCAAGTTCAACACCAGTGTTGTTCTGTGCGTTAGTGCAAATTTAACGCCATATAGTTCTGTGCGTTACTGCAACTTTTATCGCTGTATAGTTCTGTACGTTACTGCAAGTTTAACACTGTATATATTTTTTAATTGTGTTACTGCAAGTTTAACGCCGTATATTTCATTGCGTTACTGCAAGTTTAACACCGTATATTTCATTGCGTTACTGCAAGTTTAATACCGTATATTTCATTGCGTTACTGCAAGTTTAACGCTGTATATTTCATTGCATTACTGCTAGTTTAACGCCATATAGCACAGAATTATATGGTGTTAAACTTGCAGTAATGCACAAAACTATACAGCGTTAAACTTGCAGTAATGCAATAAAATATATGGCATTAAACTTGCAGTAACGCACAGAACTACACAGCGTTAAACTTGCAGTAATGCAATGAAATATATGGTGTTAAACTTGCAGTAACGCAATGAATTATACAGCGTTAAGCTTGCAGTAACGCACAGAACTATACGGCATTACAACTTGCAGTAACGCAATGAAATATACAACATCAAACTTGCGGTAACACAATGAAATATACGGCATTAAACTTGAAGTAACGCAATGAAATATACAGCGTTAAACTTGCAGTAATGCAATTAAATATACAGTGTTATACTTGCAGTAACGCAATGAAATATATGGCGGTAAATTTGCAGCAACGCAATTAAAAAATGTACAGTGTTAAACTTGCAATAACGCACAGAACTATACAGCAATAAAACTTGCAGTAACGCACAGAACTATATGGTGTTAAACTGGCAGTAACGCACAGAACTACACTGGCGTTGAACTTGCAGTAACACACAGAACTGTATGGCATTAAACTTGCAGTAATGTACAGAACTATATGGAGAAACGCAATGAAATGTATGGTGTTAAACTTGCAGTAACGCAATGAAATTCACTGCGTTAAACTTGCAGTAACGCAATGAAATATATGGCGTTAAATATGTTTGCTGGGGCTTGTAGATCCACTGGCTCCTCGCCGAGTAGTTAGAACTCTTTTGGAGATACTACTTTATTATGCACGCAAGGCCATTGTCATGCAATGAAAATCCACCTCCGCACCCTCAACTGACTTATGGAAAATGGTCAATTCAGCCCTTCCATTATACAAAACCACCTATCTGTCCAGAGGTTGTGTCAAGAAATGCCATAAAGTGTGGAACATTTGGGTGAAATCCACTAATGCTAATTCTTCGGATGACTAGTTAACACTTGGATAAGTAATTAACAGTATATATTGTTGTACAACTCTACATTTCATGCTTCATTAGAGGGAGTATTTCCTGACACATAAGATATGGGAGAGTCCGTATTTTCATAAATTCCCGAGTTAGCTCAGTAGGATGTATGAGAGGGAGAGTGGCCAATAAGAATCCTAATATTTCAGCCTATGTGGGCAGTTAGAGCATACCAACTTTTCGATAGTTTAGGGTGCCTTGATTTTAGGTAGGTTGTTTGTATTGTGTTTTTTATAGTCCTTTTGTTTCTGTTTTTTTTTTTTTTTGCTAAGCAATTGAGCCTGGGTATGCCCAATAGGCTCTGTTATGTACTGTTAACTTCGAAACCTGCAAAAAAATAATAAAAATAAAGAAAAACTTGCAGTAACGCACAGAACTATACAGCGTTAAACTTGCAGTAACGCACAGAACTATACGACGTTAAACTTGCAGTAATGCAATGAAATACACAACGTTAAATTTGCTGTAATGCACAGAACTATACAGCGTTAAACTTGCAGTAATGCAATGAAATATATGGCATTAAACTTGCAGTAATGCACAGAACTATATGGCATTAAACTTGCAGTAACGCAATTAAATATACAGCATTAAAGTTGCAGCAACGCAATGAAATATACAACGGAAAACTTGCAGTAACGCAATTAAATACACAAGGATTAACTTGCAGTAACACAATGAAATATACGGTGGCAAACTTGCAGTACGCACATAGCTATGCTGAATTAAACTTGCAGTAACGCAATGAAATATACAGCATTAAACTTGCAGTAACGCACAGAACTATACGGCGTTAAACTTGCAGTAATACACAGAACTATGTATTGTTAAACTTGTAGTAACGCAATGAAATATATGGCATTAAACTTGCAGTAACGCACAGAACTATATGACTTTAAACTTGCAGTAACGCAATGAAATATATTGCCTTAAACTTGCATCAACGCAATGAAATATACACCATTAAACTTGCAGTAACACACATAACTATATGGCATTAAACTTGCAGTAATGCAATGAAATATATGGCATTAAACTTGCAGTAAGGCACAGAAATATACAGAGTTAAACTTGCAGTAATGCACAGAACTATATAGCGTTAAACTTGCAGCAATGCAATAAAATACACGGTGTTAAATTTGCAGTAATGCACAGAACTATATGGTGTTAAACTTGCAGTAACGCAATAAAATATGCGGTGTTAAACTTGCAGTAATGCAATGAAATATACAGTGATAAACTTGCAGCAATGCAATGAAATATGCTGCGCTAAACATGCAGTAACGTAATGAAATATACGGCATTAAACTTGGAGCGACGCAATGAAATATACAACATTAAACTTGCAGTAACGCACAGAACTACACTGGCGTTAAACTTGCAGTAACGCAAAGAACTGTATGGCATTAAACTTGCAGTAAAGCACAGAACTATATAGCGTTAAATTTGCAGTAATGCAATGAAATTTACAGCATTAAACTTGCAGTAACGCAATGAAATATACAGTGTTAAAATTGCAGTAACGCAATTAAATTTACGGCATTAAACTTGCAGTAATGCACAGAACTATATGGCATTTAACTTGCAGTAACGCAATCAAATATATGGCACTAAACTTGCAGTAATGCAATGAAATATATGGCGTTAAACTTGCAGTAATGCACAGAACTATAAGGCGTTAAACTTGCAGTAATGCAATGAAATGTACAGTGTTAAACTTGCAGTAACGCAATGAAATATATGGCATTAAACTTGCAGTAACTAAATGAAATATATGGAATTAAACTTGCAGTAACGCAATGAAATTTACGGCGTTAACCTTGCAGTAATGCAGTGAAATAAATAGCCTAAAACTTGCAGTAATGCACAGAACTATATGGCGTTAAACTTGCAGTAACACAATGAAATATAAGGCGTTAAATTTGCAGTAACGCAATGAAATATATGCTGCTAAACTTGCAGTAACACATTGAAATATACGGCATTAAACTTGCAGTAATGCTCAGAACTATATGACATTAAACTTGCAGTAACGCAATTAAATATACAGCATTAAAGTTGCAGTAACGCAATGAAATATACAACATTAAACTTGCAGTAATGGAATTAAATATACAGAGTTAAACTTTCAGTAACGCAATGAAATATACAGTGTTAAACTTGCAGCACACAATGAAAAATATGGTGTTAAACTTGCAGTAACGCAATGAAATCTACAGTGTTAAACTTTCAGTAACGCAATGAAATACACAAGGTTTAACTTGCAGTAATGCAATGAAATATATGGCATTAAACTTGCAGTAACGCACATAACTATACGGCATTAAATATATATATATATATATATATATAAATATTTTTTTCACATTCTTTCATATTGGACTGGTTTATATAATTTATGATATATGTGCTGATTATTATGTCACACCTATGTGGGCCTGGTTGATACTCACATGCTTACATGGTTTTGCGCCCAAATTTTTTTTTTTTAACAGAAGATTTGCGCCCAATTTTTCACATTTTTTTTATACGGCATAAAACTTGCAGTAACACAATGAAATATACAGCATTAAACTTGCAGTAACGCACAGAACTATACAGCAATAAACTTGCAGTAATGCACAGAAGTATATGGTGTTAAACTTGTAGTAATGCACAGAACTATATGACGTTAAACTTGCAGTAACGCAATGAAAAATATGACGTTAAACTTGCAGTAACACACATAACTATATGGCGTTAAACTTGCAGTAACCCAGTGAAATATACAGCGTTAAACTTGCAGTAAGGCAATAAATTATCCAGCGTTAAACATGCAGTAACGCAATGAAATATACAGCATTAAACTTGCAGTAACACAATGAAATATACAGTGTTAAACCTGCAGCAACGCAATGAAATATACCACGTTTAACTTACAGTAACGCAATGAAATATACAGCGTTAAACTTGCAGTAATGCAATGAAATATAGGGCATTAAACTTGCAGTAATTGCAGTGCTGTGTTAAACGGTCACTACACTCACACTGACTGAACTATCCCTACATTTGCACTAATGTAAAGATGAATGGTTGCACTACACTCACACAGCAGCTAGCCAATAGGATGCTGTGGAATGTTCTGGATTTCTGGAAAACCTTTATAGGAATCTGATGGGCTGGGAAATCCTCCTTTTCCTCAAGGAACCCAGAACTATACAGTGTTAAACTTGCAGTAATGCACAGAACTATATGGCGTTAAACTTGCAGTAATGCACAGAACTATATGGCGTTAAACTTGCAGTAACACAATGAAATATAAGGCGTTAAATTTGCAGTAACACAATGAAATATATGACGTTTATTTACAAGTTAAAATGAGGTAATGCTGCTTGAGTTCTGATAACTAAGCAGTTACAAGTTTGGGGTATCATTAAGTTATGATGTTTGATGCTCAAAAAAGATAAATGATTTATGGTTATGTTGTTTTTGTTATGTTGTTTTTCCTTATGATTAAAACCAATAAAGTGCCGCGGCCATTATTTGCCAAACTTTTGATTGGGTATATTTATTTGGTCGTATCAGGAGTGAGTGTTGGTGTGGATGGGTGTGGCCTACAATCTCATATATTCTGGTCAGATGAGACCAAAATTGAACTCTTTGGATACTATAACACACCCTGTTTGAAGGTCAAATAGCACTGCATGTCACCCCAAAAACACCCCTATAGCAACAGTGAAGTTTGTAGGTGGGAACAACATTGTGTGGGGCTGTTATTCATCATACAATACTGGCAACCTTCATATCAATGAAGGAAAGATGAATAGAAAAATGCACCAAGACCTTCTTGATAAAAAAAAAAAAAAATCTGCTGCCATCTACCAGGATGATGAAGATGAAAAAAGGGGGGACATTTCAGCAAGACAATGATCCCAAACACAAAGCCAAGGAAACCCTCAATTGGTTTCAAAGAAAGAAAATAAAGCTGCTACAATAAGGGGTGATTGTGTGCTACCTCTGTGTGAATATTAAACTCCAAATGAGAAAATCCTTGTATAGAAAATGTAAGAAAACTCACAATGATCATAAAACCAAAAAAAATACAAGTTGCTGCAACCTCCTCCTGTGTTCCCACGAGTAAAGACAATATTGTAATAAGAATGAAGTAGTTCAACTTCATTATTATGACGTATAATATGAAATCATAAACAACTATTAATTACTAATAAAGCTGCTAGAAGGGCCCGGCCAATCGCCTGACTTGAATCCAATAGAAAATCTATGGAAAGAACTAAAGGTCAGAGTTTATAGAAGAGGCCCACGGAACCTTCAAGATTTGAAGAATTTTGGTGTGGAAGAATGGGCCAAAATCACACCTGAGCAATGCATGCAACTAGTTTCTCCATACAGGAGCCTGCGTCTTGAAGCTGTCATTACCAACAAAGGAATTTGTACTACCGTTAAGTATTAAGTAAATTTTAGTTAGCGTGTTCAATACTTTTTCCCTGTGTCATTCCTTTTTATTATACATAACTTAATTTTTTTTAGTTGTTACTAACATGTGCTGAACATTTAATGTCAATAGCACCTTTAGAAATGTATTTACCTAGAAAAATGGGGACGTGTTTAATACTTATTTTGCTCTATTTTTGGATTTATTTACTTATGTATATGGTGGCGATCAGTGACTTATAGCAAGAATGCGATATTGCGGCAGACAAATCGGACACTAACTGGCACTTTTGATACTTTTTTGGAAACAAGTGACACTAAAACAGTGATGATCAAAGCTAAAAATATGCATTGGGGTTGATTTACTAAAGTCAAATCCACTTTGCATAGTGCAGTCCCTGTAGATCTGAGGAGAAGATCTGAAATCAGGGGAAGCTCTGCTGATTTTATCATCCAATCATGTGCAAGCAAAAATGCTGTTTTTTTTTTCCTTGCATGTCCCCCTCAGATCTACAGTGACTGCTTTTCCAAGTGCACTTGCAGTGCAAAGTGTATTTGCCTTTAGTAAATAACCCCCATTGTCACTGTACTAATGACGTTGGCTGGGAAGGGGTGTTTTACTACTGTGGGGGAGGGAAGGCATTGATCTATGTTCCTGCTTTGCAAGAACACAGGATCAATGACTTCTATATTGACAGAACAGCAGTCTGCCTTGTGGCTCGCATGCACACCCGATACCCGGAAGTGCAGGATCATATATATATATATATATATATATATATATATATGTGTGTGTGATCCAGCGCAGCATGGTCGCCTTTAGCATTAAATGTGCTATGGAGCAGTTGTTGACAAGCAGTTAAAGCTTGGAGGACGGCATTTACTTGAACAGGTGTTCCATCTATCCTAGTACAGGCAGTCCCATTGACAACTGAGAGACAGTGGCTGCATGAACACGCATGTCCCCGAATGCAGTGTGTTTTTGGGGCGGATGTCATATTGGGAGCAGCGTCTGTGTGTGCGCAGCCACTGCATCCCAAGTGACATGAATGGGACTTCCTGTATGGGGATGCATAGAACCCCTGTGATCCCCATGTAGGTAGACGCAGCACTCCATGGGCGTATGCTTTAGTACACCGCGTGTGAATGAGACCTTTGGGTCTTTCTGAACAGGCAGCAGTGGGGAGAGAGAGAGAGAGAGAGAGAGAGAGAGAGAGAGAGAGAGAGAGAGAGAGAGAGAGAGAGAGAGAGAGAGAGAGAGAGAGAGAGAGAGAGAGAGAGAGAGAGAGAGAGAGAGAGAGAGAGAGAGAGAGAGAGAGAGAGAGAGAGAGAGAGAGAGAGAGAGAGAGAGAGAGAGAGAGAGAGAGAGAGAGAGAGAGAGAGAGAGAGAGAGAGAGAGAGACTCCTATGTTGTTGTGAGTATGGTTCACAAAATGGCCGGCCCTATTTGTTCTCTAGCGTCTGAAAATTTTCCCATTAAAACCAATGCAGTTGGTCCACCGTAAAATGGCCGCCGGCAGCCAGAGCCTTAATAGGGGACAGATAGATGTCTAATGTAGAAGGATATTAAAGGAAACACAGGGGATGCTGGGAGCAGGAAGAATTGTTTACATAGACGTGGAGGGGAATAGATGGGCAGGAGGGTTGCTGTGGATAATAGATGTAGGATTATAGTATTATATATTATAATAGGCAGGAAATATCGGCTCTATAGGATAGAGGAAGATGATGGAGGACAGATGAGACTTGTGATAGGGTTGTAGTATGGAGGATGGCAGTGATATGGAGTAGATTGAGGATAGTTATAGGAATGTATAGGGGAGCAGATGGAGGATTTTTATAGGAGGGGGAGGGGAGATCATCCCTCTCTATGATAGGATCAGGCAGATGATATTTGTGTCCTCGCCAGGCTGCTGCGTTTTTCTCTGCAGGTTATGATGACAATTTCTGCAAACTTTTTCTTCCTGCATTGCAGCAAGGGGGCAGGGATTTTGCTCTGTTCACACATAGGTCAGTGTGGCGTGCATGCTAGTTTGCACAACCCTAAGTGCAAAAATTGCACACAGCCTTTTTTTTTTCTTTTTTTGGCCAAATCTCCCTACTGCAAAGTGCTGAGTGCGTTGTCACCGTGCGTTTTGGTACACGTATGTCAGGTGCATTGGGGCGCCTTTAAAAATGACGGCACCGCTGTGCACCTGCAAAAGGAAAGTTTTTATTGTGGGAATGTGCGTTTTTTTGCTTACAAATATGAACTGAGATTAAGTCACAGTTCACACTTCTGCGCTCTGCGAGATTGCATGTGATTCGCATGGCAGTGCAAATCACATGCGATGTCCGTGCGATGCGATTTCAGCCATACAGATAGTATGGCTGATATCGCATTCGGACCAAACTCGCACAGGAGCCTTTTTTTAGGTCTGCACCAGAATCGGATCGCATGGGGTATTGACACCCCATGCGATCCGATTCATGTCCGAACTGACAGTTCGCAGTGCGATGTGCAAGCTGAAATGGAGGGTGTCATTAACAATGTATTGACACTCATGGCAGTGTGACCTGCCGTGCGACTCGGGTGCGATGTGGGAACCCGCATTGGATTTGCAGGGCTCCCGCATCACACAAGTGTGACCCGTGCTTTAGGCTCCGTTCACACTGATCCTATGCAGGAAACGCACAGGAATTGTGTTTCCTGCACATCAACCGCACTGTGTTGATGCGATCTGCTGTGGGTCTCAAAAGTTAACACCCCCAATAGCAGATTGCAGAATGCAGTGCATTTGTTAGAATTGGATCACGTGGATATGATCCGATTCCCGTGCGACAAAAATTAAAAAAGGTGCCTGCACTTTTCTTGTGTGGATGCGGTGCGATTTGAGCCATACAAAACAATGGGTTCAAATCACACCACACAGAATTGCATGTGATTTGTACAGGAATGCGATGCCCGTGTGGATCACATGCGACGTAACTCCAGCCTCAAGCTCCTCCAAAGGCAAATGCGATTTCTGTCCCAGGAAAGATGACTATAAGTAAGGTTTATACCACACATCTCTGCATTCCCTTTGTTTATGTGGTGCGTTTTTTTTTTTCTAAATAATTTTTTTCATTTATTTTCATTCTTTTTTTTTTTTTCCTTCTTACTGAGTTAATTTACAGACATTTCCTGCACCTTCTGGTGTGATAAAATGCAGCAAGCTGTATTTTTTTTTGTAACCCCTTCAAGACGGCAATACGTATTTATACGATGTGGTTTTAAAGCGGTTTACCTGGGCTGTGGCTGCAGCTGTCATCCATAACCCCGACAATTCGCTTTCTGCTAAAAGTGATCTGAGCGACTGATTAGCTACTGGATCGCTTTTAGATGTACGCGTCGGGGGCAAAAAACTGTTTACAAAAGTTAAAGGGACAGTGTGAAATGTTTTTAAAATAAATATTTACAAAAAAAAAAAAATGTACAGTGTTAAAATTGCAGTAACGCACAGAACTATACAGCGATAAAATTTGCAGTAACGCACAGGACTATATGGTGTTAAACTGGCACTAACGCACAGAACTACACTGGCGTTGAACTTGCAGTAACGCACAGAACTGTATGGCATTAAACTTGCAGTAATGTACAGAACTATATGGAGAAACGCATTGAAATGTATGGCGTTAAACTTGCAGTAACGCAATGAAATTCACGGCGTTAAACTTGCAGTAACGCAATGAAATATATGGCGTTAAATATGTTTGCTGGGGCTTGTAGGTTCACTGGCTCCTAGCTGAGCAGTTAGAACTCTTTTGGAGATACTACTTTTTTTTGCACGCAAGGCCATTGTCATGCAATGGAAATCCACCTCCGCACCATCAACTGACTTATGGAAATGCCTGGTCAATTCAGCCCTGCCATTATACAAAACCACCTATCTGTCTAGAGGTTGTGTCAAGAAA
Organism: Lithobates clamitans; assembly: GCA_037952925.1. Classification (NCBI taxonomy): domain Eukaryota; kingdom Metazoa; phylum Chordata; class Amphibia; order Anura; family Ranidae; genus Lithobates; species Lithobates clamitans. The sequence continues at coordinate 209,676 of JBBGZY010000125.1, read as the reverse complement.
TGACATAAAGTGTGGAACATTTGGGTGAAATCCACTTATACTAATGCCAATTCTTCGGATGACTAGTTAACACTTGGATAAGTAATTACCAGTATATATTGTTGTACAACTCTACATTTCATGTTTCATTAGAGGGAGTATTTCCTGACACATAAGATATGGGAGAGTGCGTATTTTCATAAATTCCCGAGTTAGCTCAGTAGGATGTATGAGAGGGAGAGTGGCCATTGGCCAATAAGAATCCTAATATTTCAGCCTGTGTGGGCAGTTAGAGCATACCAACTTTTCGATAGTTTAGGGTGCCTTGATTTTAGGTAGGTTGTTTGTATTGTGTTTTTTTATAGTGCTTTTGTTTCTGTTTTTTCTGCTAAACAATTGAGCCTGGGTATGCCCAATAGGCTCGGTTATGTACGGTTAATTTCGAAACCTGCAATAAAAATAATAAAAATAAAGAAAAACTTGCAGTGACACACAGGACTATATGGCGTTAAACTTGCAGTAACGCACAGAACTTTACGACGTTAAAATTGCAGTAACGCACACAACTATAAGGCGTTAAAATTGCAGTAAAGCACACAACTATAAGGCGTTAAAATTGCAGTAACGCACACAACTATACGGCGTTAAACTTGCTGGATGTACAGAACTATATGGCGTTAAACTAGAAGTAATGCAATGAAATACACAATGTTAAATTTGCTGTAATGCACAGAACTATACAGCGTTAAACTTGCAGTAACGAAATGAAATATATGCCATTAAACTTGCAGTAATGCAATGAAACAAATGGCATTAAACTTGCAGTAATGTACAGAAGTATATGGCATTAAACTTGCAGTAACGCAATTAAATATACAGCGTTAAAGTTGCAGTAACGCAATGAAATATATAACGGTAAACTTGCAGTAACGCAATTAAATATATGGCGTTAAACTTGCAGTAGCGCAATGAAATATACAGTGTTAAACTTGCAGTAATGCAATGAAATATACAGTGTTAAACTTTCAGTAATGCAATGAAATACACAAGGATTAACTTGCAGTAACGCAATGAAATATACGGTGTTAAACTTGCAGTACGCACATAGCTATGCGGCATTAAACTTGCAGTAATGCAATGAAATATACGGCATTAAACTTGCAGTAATGCACAGAACTATACGGCGTTAAACTTGCAGTAATACACAGAACTATATATTGTTAAACTTGTAGTAACGCAATGAAATATATGGCATTAAACTTGCAATAACGCACATAACTATATGGCGTTAAACTTGCAGTAATGCAATGAAATATATGGCATTAAACTTGCAGTAAGGCACAGAAATATACGGCGTTAAACTTGCAGTAATGCACAAAACTATATGGCGTTAAACTTGCAGTAATGCAATGAAATACACGGCGTTAAATTTGCAGTAATGCACAGAACTATACGGTGTTAAACTTGCAGTAACGCAATAAAATATGCGGTGTTAAACTTGCAGTAATGCAATGAAATATACAGCATTAAACTTGCAGTAACGCAATGAAATATACAGTGATAAACTTGCAGCAATGCAATGAAATATGCTGCGCTAAACATGCAGTAACGTAATGAAATATACGGCATTAAACTTGGAGTGATGCAATGAAATATACAGCGTTAAACTTGCAGTAACGCACAGAACTACACTGGCGTTAAACTTGCAGTAACGCAAAGAACTGTATGGCATTAAACTTGCAGTAAAGCACAAAACTATATGGCGCTAAATTTGCAGTAACGCAATTAAATTTACGGCATTAAACTTGCAGTAATGCACAGAACTATATGGCATTTAACTTGCAGTAACGCAATCAAATATATGGCACTAAACTTGCAGTAATGCAATGAAATATATGGTGTTAAACTTGCAGTAATGCAATGAAATATACAGCATTAAACTTGCAGTAACGCAATGAAATATATGGCATTAAACTTGCAGGAACAAAATGAAATTTACAGCGTTAACCTTGGAGTAATGCAGTGAAATAGTGTAAAACTTGCAGTAACGCACAGAACTATACAGCGTTAAACTTGCAGTAATGCACAGAACTATATGGCGTTAAACTTGCAGTAACGCACAGAACTATATGGCGTTAAACTTGCAGTAACCCAGTGAAATATACAGCGTTAAACTTGCAGTAAGGCAATAAATTATCCAGCGTTAAACATGCAGTAACGCAATGAAATATACAGCATTAAACTTGCAGTAACACAATGAAATATACAGTGTTAAACCTGCAGCAACGCAATGAAATATACCACGTTTAACTTGCAGTAACGCAATGAAATATACAGCGTTAAACTTGCAGTAATGCAATGAAATATACGGCGTTAAACTTGCAGTAATTGCAGTGCTGTGTTAAACGGTCACTACACTCACACTGACTGAACTATCCCTACATTTGCACTAATGTAAAGATGAATGGTCGCACTACACTCACACAGCAGCTAGCCAATAGGATGCTGTGGAATGTTCTGGATTTCTGGAAAACCTTTATAGGAATCTGATGGGCTGGGAAATCCTCCTTTTCCTCAAGGAACCCAGAACTATACAGTGTTAAACTTGCAGTAATGCACAGAACTATATGGCGTTAAACTTGCAGTAACGCACAGAACTATATGGCGTTAAACTTGCAGTAACACAATGAAATATAAGGCGTTAAATTTGCAGTAACACAATGAAATATATGACGTTTATTTACAAGTTAAAATGAGGTAATGCTGCTTGAGTTCTGATAACTAAGCAGTTACAAGTTTGGGGTATCATTAAGTTATGATGTTTGATGCTCAAAAAAGATAAATGATTTATGGTTATGTTGTTTTTGTTATGTTGTTTTTCCTTATGATTAAAACCAATAAAGTGCCGCGGCCATTATTTGCCAAACTTTTGATTGGGTATATTTATTTGGTCGTATCAGGAGTGAGTGTTGGTGTGGATGGGTGTGGCCTACAATCTCATATATTCTGGTCAGATGAGACCAAAATTGAACTCTTTGGATACTATAACACACCTTGTTTGAAGGTCAAATAGCACTGCATGTCACCCCAAAAACACCCCTATAGCAACAGTGAAGTTTGTAGGTGGGAACAACATTGTGTGGGGCTGTTATTCATCATACAATACTGGCAACCTTCATATCAATGAAGGAAAGATGAATAGAAAAATGCACCAAGACCTTCTTGATAAAAAAAAAAAAATCTGCTGCCATCTACCAGGATGATGAAGATGAAAAAAGGGGGGACATTTCAGCAAGACAATGATCCCAAACACAAAGCCAAGGAAACCCTCAATTGGTTTCAAAGAAAGAAAATAAAGCTGCTACAATAAGGGGTGATTACGTGCTTCTGCGCTACCTCTGTGTGAATATTAAACTCCAAATGAGAAAATCCTTGTATAGAAAATGTAAGAAAACTCACAATGATCATAAAACAAAAAAAAATACAAGTTGCTGCAACCTCCTCCTGTGTTCCCACGAGTAAAGACAATATTGTAATAAAAATGAAGTAGCTCAACTTCATTATTATGACGTATATTATGAAATCATAAACAACTATTAATTACTAATAAAGCTGCTAGAAGGGCCCGGCCAATCACCTGACCTGAATCCAATAGAAAATCTATGGAAAGAACTAAAGGTCAGAGTTTATAGAAGAGGCCCACGGAACCTTCAAGATTTGAAGAATTTTGGTGTGGAAGAATGGGCCAAAATCACACCTGAGCAACGCATGCAACTAGTTTCTCCATACAGGAGCCTGCGTCTTGAAGCTGTCATTACCAACAAAGGAATTTGTACTAAGTATTAAGTAAATTTTAGTTAGCGTGTTCAATACTTTTTCCCTGTGTTATTCCTTTTTATTATACATAACTTAATTTTGAACGTATTTGTTTTGGTTTCTTTGTATGTATGGACTGCATGGGTTGTTACTAACATTAATTTCAATAGCACCTTTAGAAATGTATTTACCTAGAAAAATGGGACGTGTTTAATACTTATTTTACCCGCTGTATTTTTGGATTTATTTACTTATGTAGATTATTGATGGTGGCGATCAGTGACTTATAGCAAGAATGCGATATTGCGGCAGACAAATCGGACACAAACTGACACTTTTAATACTTTTTTGGAAACAAGTGACACTAATACAGTGATCAAAGCCAAAAATATGCATTGGGGTTGATTTACTAAAGTCAAATCCACTTTGCACAGTGCAGTCGCTGTAGATCTGAGGAGAAGATCTGAAATGAAGGGAAGCTCTGCTGATTTTATCATCCAATCATGTGCAAGCAAAAATGCTGTTTTTTATTTTCTATGCATGTCCCCCTCAGATCTACAGTGACTGCTTTTCCAAGTGCACTTGCAGTGCAAAGTGTATTTGCCTTTAGTAAATAACCCCCATTGTCACTGTACTAATGACACTGGCTGGGAAGGGGTCAAACATAAGGGCCAATCAAAGGCTTAAATGTGTGCCTAGCCAGTGTTTTACTACTGTGGGGGAGGGAAGGCATTTATCTATGTTCCTGCTTTGCAAGAACACAGGATCAATGACTTCTATATTGACAGAACAGCAGTCTGCTTTGTGGCTCGCAGGCACACCCGATACCCGGAAGTGCAGGATCATATATACTGACTGTATGTATGTATATATATATATATATATATATATATATATATATATATATATATATATATATATACACATACTGTATATATATATATATATATATATATATATATATATATATATATATATATATATATATATATATATATATGTGATCCAGCGCAGCGTGGTCGCCTATAGCAGTAAATGTGCTATGGAGCAGTTGTTGACAAGCAGTTAAAGCTTGGAGGACGGCATTTACTTGAACAGGTGTTCCATCTATCTCAGTACAGGCAGTCCCATTGACAACTGAGAGACAGTGGCTGCATGAACACGCATGTCCCCGAATGCAGTGTGTTTTTGGGGCGGATGTCAGATTGGGAGCAGCGTCTGTGTGTGTGCAGCCACTGCATCCCAAGTGACATGAATGGGACTTCCTGGGATGGGGATGCATAGAACCCCTGTGATCCCCATGTGGGTAGACGCAGCACCCCATGGGTGTATGCTTTAGTACACCGCGTGTGAATGAGACCTTTGGGTCTTTCTAAACAGGCAGCAGTGCTTACTGCATTCTGAAAAGCGATTCATGAGAGATTGTTATTTAGAGAAGGATATAACAGCGGCTGACAAGCGCTTTCCTTTTTCTTTTTTTTTTAATTTGCTGAATGGCAATTTTACATAATTGGGACCACGCTGCAACTACAAGCCAAGTGTTCGTCTTGTGGTTTGCATGTGGCCTCATTGATTATAATGGGAGAGTTGAAAATACCACGACTGCTGCATGTGTACAGCCCTGTCAGGCTGTAATGTCAGAGTTATGGTGGGCAGCCAGCAGGTGGTAAAACCACAGCTCAGCCCTCTGTTTTTATTGTCCTCTTGCTGCCAATGAGAAAGAGCCCTAAAGGAGGCAGTTGTTCTTTTTATTGTGCTTTTTAATGACGTGTTTTTCTGAACGTGAAGGGAGGAGAGCGCGGTTGGGCGCTCCAGAGAGTGGAATTATCACTGGGGCTCATCCATACCCTGAAGTGGGCAGCAGCGCCTTATGTTTTTATAACGCGAGGCACTGTTTACTTATTTTTTTTGTTTTTTCTTTGTTGCTATGTACCTAATGGCACTCTGTTGTGGTGTGCACGTGGCGCATTGAATCCAGTTAAGGTACAAGGGGGTTTATGGGATTTTTAAGGTGCAAGTATGATACAGTGATCACGAAAAATTTGTATAAAATTATTTTTTTAACCAGAGATAAAACATGGTCTAAAAACAATTATAGCAAGTACACAAAACATTGTTCTTGTCAGGGTTGCCAACCGCCAGTAAATTTACTGACTGTTTTTAAAAATCTGAGATTCTTTTACAACTGCCAGTAATTATCAGGGGCTAATAATTTCATGCTGTGTTGACTTTTTAAGTGTAAATGAAGCAAATTACTTTCTTATAGGTATTGAAAATAATGAAGGATAACGCTGCTCTAAAGTGTGCTAGATGTGCCCCTGGTGTGACACAAAAACTGTTGTGCGTATATAAAACACATATAAGATGTGTAAGAGTATATACCCCATTAAAATATTGTAAAATGAACTAAATAAACAATCACATAAAGCTGATTAGATATATATATACTGTATATGAGTAAACATATATACTGTATATGAGTAAACAGTACAAAGTGCACATGTACTATCAATCTAAAAAAAAAAAAACACATAATGCTGATAAGTTTATATCATAAGTGCAAACAGATAACCAAAAAGTGCCATGTGCCAAACAAACTACAAAGTGCTTAGTGTCACTCAATTCATGTGAATAATAGTCCTTATCGAACTACATAAACATAATAAGCATATATACTAAAAGTGCTGCATACAAATAGTGAAAGTGCTTATGCGTGATCTTCAGTGGTGGTATATTCAAACATGCTTATATCTCTCCATGTGCCACAGGTCATGCGGTGGTGCAATACAGGTGACCCCCCAAGGTAAAGCGCTCACTTCAGAGCATGTGACTAAGTCGCTAAACAAAGTCAAAAAACGCTTTTGAGCCACCCCGGGCTCTGTGCAGATCGCAGGATCCCAGGCTCCAATACGGAAAGATCAATGGATAAGAAGAAAGAACTATATAGTGTAATAACGTTTAAAATTTTATTCCAAAGTCAAATAAAACACTCCCCCAAAACGGGGTACTCACATTCTCAAGGTGCACCAGTACACCACTCTAAATCTAGCGTCTGAACAAGTTTTTCAGTGAGGATATGGCGTCCGTCCCAGCAACTAACAGCTACCGCTGCCTTTCGCTCCGTCCTGGCCTTATATATGTAATCAGCTTTATGTGATTATGTTTATTTAGTTCATTTCACAATATTTTAGTGGGGTATATACTCTTACACATCTTATATGTGTTTTATATACGCACAACAGTTTTTGTGTCACACCAGGGGCACATCGCGCACATTTTAGCGCAGCGTTATCCATCATTATTTTCACTATCTACACGCCATACGAGACGTGTTTCACGCACGCAGCTAGTAGAGTAGTGCTTACACTTAGCATCAGGTTCAGTGTGGCTCGTAGGATTTTTCTTTTACTTTGTTCTAGGTATTGTCAGTGTTTCCATATCATGTTTATACTGTTCATGTATTCACTGTGTTAGTTTTCAATAGGAGTTTTGTAATTTCTGAGGTTTGTTAGTAAAAAAAAGTGCTCCGCCAGTAAATTTTCCATGTTTTGTCAGTAAAAAATGCTGTGGGAGGTTGGTAACGCTGGTTCTTGTGGATACAGCACTTTAGATAGTATTCTGTATGCTGTTTATTTGTTTACTTTAAAACTTAATTTCAAAGCAGGTTTTATTTAATATACATCTGTATTGCATATGCATGCATATATATATATATATATATATATATATATATATATATATATATATATCTATCTATATATATATCTATATATATATATATATCTATATATATATATATATATCTATATATATATATATATATATATATATATATATATATATATATATATATATATATATATATATATATATACACACACACACACTCCTATTTTGTGAGTATGGTTCACAAAATGGCCGTTTGTTCTCTAGCTTATGAAAATTCTTCCATTAAAACCAATGCAGTTGGTCCACCGTAATATGGCCAGAGCCTTAATAGGGGACAGATAGATGTCTAATGTAGAAGGATATGAAAGGAAACACAGGGGATGCTGGGAGCAGGAAGTATTGTTTACAGAGACGTGGAGGGGAATGGATGGGCAGGAGGGTTGCTGTGGATAATAGATGTAGGATTATAGTATTATATATTATAATAGGCAGGAAATATCGGCTCTATAGGATAGAGGAAGATGATGGAGGACAGATGAGACTTGTGATAGGGTTGTAGTATGGAGGATGGCAGTGATATGGAGCAGATTGAGGATAGTTATAGGGATGTATAGGGGAGCAGATGGAGGATTAGTATAGAGATGTATAGCAGGGGGAGGGGAGATCATCCCTCTCTATGATAGGATCAGGCAGATGATATTTGTGTCCTCGCCAGGCTGCTGCGTTTTTATCTGCGCGTTATGATAATTTCTGCAAACTTTTTTTTCCTGCATTTCAGCAAAGGGGGGGGGGGGGGTTTGCTCTGTTCACACCTAGGCCAGTGCGGCGTGCACGCTAGTTTGCGCAACCCTACGTGCAAAAATTACACACAGCCTTTTTTCTTCTTTTTTTTGGCCAAATCTCCCTACTGCAAAGTGCTGAGTGCGTTCTCACCGTGTGTTTTGGCATACGTATGTCAGGTGCATTGGGGCGCCTTTAAAAATGACGGCACCGCTGTGCACCTACAAAAGGAAAATTTTTATTGTGGGAATGTGCGTTTTTTCGTTTACAAATATGAACTGAGATTAAGTCCCGGTTCACACTTCTGCGCTCTGCGAGATCGCATGTGATTCGCATGGCAGTGCAAATCACATGCGATGTCCGTGCGATGCGATTTCAGCCATACATACTACAGATAGTATGGCTGATATCGCATTCGGTCCAAACACACAGGAGCCTTTTTTTAGGTCTGCACCAGAATCGGATCGCATGGGGTGTTGACACCCCATGCGATGCGATCCGATTCATGTCTGAGCTGACAGTTCGCAGTGCGATATGCGAGCTGAAATGGAGGGTGTCATTAACAATGTATTGACACTCCTGGCAGTTTACATATGGCAGTGTGACTTGCTGTGTGACTCGGGTGCGATGTGGGAATCTGCATTGGATTTGCAGGGTTCCCGCATCACACAAGTGTGACCCGTGCTTTAGGCTCCGTTCACACTGATCCTATGCAGGAAATGCATAGGAATTGAGTTTCCTGCATGTCAAACGCACTGTGTTGATGCGATCTGCTGTGGGTCTTAATTAAAAGATAACACCCCCAATAGCAGGTTGCAGAACGCAGTGCATTTGTTAGAATTGGATCACGTGGGTATGATCCGATTCCCGTGCGACAAAAATAAAAAAAGGTGCCTGCACTTTTCTTGTGTGGATGCGGTGCGATTTGAGCCATACAAAACAATATGTGATGCCGTGTGGATCACATTGCGACGTAACCCCAGCCTCAAGCTCCTCCAAAGGCAAATGCGATTTCTGTCCCAGGAAAGAGGACTATAAGTATGGTTTATACCACACATCTCTGCGTTCCCTTTGTTTGTTATGTGGTGCGTTTTTTTTTTAAATAATTTTTTTCATTTATTTTCATTCTTTTTTATTTTTTTTTCTTACTGAGTTAATTTACAGACATTTCCTGCGCCTTCTGGTGTGATAAAATGCAGCAAGCTGTATTTTTTTTTTTAACCCCTTCAAGACGGCTATACGTATTTATACGATGTGGTTTTAAAGCGGTTTACCTGGGCTGTGGCTGCAGCTGTCACCCATAACCCCGACAATTCTCTTTTCTGCTAAAAGTGATCTGAGCGACTGATTAGCGACTTGATCGCTTTTAGAAGTACGCGTCGGGGGCAAAAAAGTGTTTACAAGAGTTAAAGGGACAGTGTGAAATGTTTTTAAAATAAATATTTACAAAAAAAAAATGTACAGCACCTCCCTGTCCTTTCCCTGTTCTCGCTCTCAGAGACAATCACATACGTAGGTCGCACACACATATATAAACGGCATTCATACCGCACATCTGCCGCAAACGTTATAGTGAGAGTAATAGTTCCAGCACTAGACATCCTTTTGTAACTAAATCTGAGATTCTTTTACAACTGCCAGTAATTATCAGGGGCTAGTAATTTCATGCTGTGTTGACTTTTTAAGTGTAAATGAAGCAAATTACTTTGTTATAGGTATTGAAAATGTAGGTATTAAATAGGTATTAAACATCTATCCTTTTGAATCCAGTCACTGGTGATTGGCGATGATTCTGTGCAGAATAATAGAGGTAAACAGACACGGTGTGAATGAGCCCCAATATGGACACACCCGGGATACACTTGGTGACAGCACATCGTCTATATTTCACAGGCAGACTTCATTACACCAGCAACATGATATGCTTCATAGTGACAATGTTATATCTGGTTTGCACATCGTCATCTACTTCCACACTTGAATTTCAGTCACTGTTTGCTGTTTATTTGTTTACTTTAAAACTTAATTTCAAAGCAGGTTTTATTTAATATACATCTGTATTGCATATATATATATATATATATATATATATATATATATATATATATATATATATATATATATATATATATACATACATACATATATATATACATATACATATACATATACACGCTCCTATGTTGTGAGTATGGTTCACAAAATGGCCGTTTGTTCTCTAGCGTCTGAAAAGTCTCCCATTAAAACCAATGCAGTTGGTCCACCGTAAAATGGCCGCTGGCAGCCAGAGCCTTAATAGGGGACAGATAGATGTAGAAGGATATGAAAGGAAACACGGGATGCTGGGAGCAGGAAGTATTGTTTACAGAGACGTGGAAGGGAATGGATGGGCAGGAGGGTTGCTGTGGATAATAGATGTAGGATTATAGTATTATATATTATAATAGGCAGGAAATATCGGCTCTATAGGATAGAGGAAGATGATGGAGGACAGATGAGACTTGTGATAGGGTTGTAGTATGGAGGATGGCAGTGATATGGAGTAGATTGAGGATAGTTATATGGATGTATAGGGGAGCAGATGGAGGATTAGTATAGAGATGTATAGGAGGGGGAGGGGAGATCATCCCTCTCTATGATAGGATCAGGCAGATGATATTTGTGTCCTCGCCAGGCTGCTGCGTTTTTATCTGCGCATTATGACAATTTCTGCAAACTTTTTTCCTGCATTGCAGCGGGGGGGGGGGGGGGATATTGCTCTGTTCACACCTAGGCCAGTGCGGCGTGCACGCTAGTCTGCGCAACCCTACGTGCAAAGAGTGAACACAGCCTTTTTTTTCTTCTTTTTTTTGGCCAAATCTCCCAACTGCTGAGTGCGTTGTCACCGTGTGTTTTGGCATACGTATGTCAGGTGCATTGGGGCGCCTTTAAAAATGACGGCACCGCTGTGCACCTGCAAAAGGAAAGTTTTTATTGTGGGAATGTGCGTTTTTTCGTTTACAAATATGAACTGAGATTAAGTCCCAGTTCACACTTCTGCGCTCTGCGAGGTCGCATGTGATTCGCATGGCAGTATAAATCACATGCGATGTCCGTGCGATGCGATTTCAGCCATACATACTACAGATAGTATGGCTGATATCGCATTCGGACCAAACTCACACAGGAGCCTTTTTTTAGGTCCGCACCAAAATCGGATCGCATGGGGTGTTGACACCCCATGCGATGCGATTCGATCCATGTCCGAACTGACAGTTCGCAGTGCGATATGCGAGCTGAATTGGAGGTTGTCATTAACAATGTATTGACGCTCCTGGCAGTTTACATATGGCAGTGTGACCTGCCGTGCGACTCGGGTGCGATGTGGGAACCCGCATTGGATTCGCAGGGTTCACGCATCACACAAGTGTGACCCGTGCTTTAGGCTCCGTTCACACTGATCCTATGCAGGAAATGCACAGGAATTGTGTTTCCTGCATGTCAACCGCACTATGTTGATGCGATCTGCTGTGGGTCTCAATTAAAAGTTAACACCCTCAATAGCAGGTTGCAGAACGCAGTGCATTTGTTAGAATTGGATCACGTGGATATGATCCGATTCCCATGCGACAAAAATAAAAAAAGGTGCCTGCACTTTTCTTGTGTGGATGCAGTGCGATTTGAGCCATACAAAACAATGGGTTCAAATCACACCACACAGAGTTGCATGTGATTTTTACAGAAATGCGATGCCCGTGTGGATCACATGCGACGTAACCCCAGCCTCAAGCTCCTCCAAAGGCAAATGCGATTTCTGTCCCAGGAAAGATGACTATAAGTAAGGTTTATACCACACATCTCTGCGTTCCCTTTGTTTGTTATGTGGTGCGTTTTTTTTTTTAGAATTTTTTTCATTTATTTTCATTCTTTTTTTTCTTCTTCTTGAGTTAATTTACAGACATTTCCTGCGCCTTCAGGTGTGATAAAATGCAGCAAGCTGTATTTTTTTTTAACCCCTTCAAGACGGCAATACGTATTTATATGATGTGGTTTCAAAACGGTTTACCAGGGCTCTGGCTGCAGCTGTCATCCATAACCCCGACAATTCTCTTTCTGCTAAAAGTGATCTAAACGACTGATTAGCGACTTGATCGCTTTTAGAAGTACGCGTCGGGGGCAAAAAAGTGTTTACAAAAGTTAAAAGGGACAGTGTGAAATGTTTTTAAAATAAATATTTACAAAAAAAAAAAAATGTATAGCACCTCCCTGTCCTTTCCCTGTTCTCGCTCTCAGAGACAATCACATACGTAGGTCGCACACACATATATAAACGGCATTCATACCGCACATCTGCCGCAAACGTTATAGTGAGAGTAATAATTCCAGCACTAGACCTCCCTTTGTAACTATAAACTGGTAGCTCTAAACATTTGTAAAGTGTCACATGTGGACAGTTTTACGTATCATAATTTGTCACCGTTCCACAATCGCACGCAATTTTAAAGTGTGACATGTTAGGCATCTATTTACTCGGTGCGACATCATTTATTTTTTTTAACAAAAAAAATTGGGTTTTGTATAGTGGTTTTTTTTTTTGTTTTTTGTTTTTTGCATTAAAATTTATTTAACCAATAGGAGAAAGTGGATATATGGGAGTATAGTCTGCAGCTGCAGGCTATACCCCGGTACCATTTTTCAGAGCGGGCGGCCGGCTATTTGGTGATAATGGGCGATCCGGCTTGGCAGCCGCTCGCCCATTATCCCAGGCACCAGCTAGGCTGTGACCCGAATGAAACCGGATTCGGCTTTGATCAGGTCTCTGTAGTAAAATTCCGGAAGCAACGTCACTTCCGATTTACTCGGCTGCCGATGGCACAGATTTTGAAAAAATTACATTTTGAAGTGCAAAGGAGGGATTTGGGGTCCTTTATATCCCAGATTCCCCCCATAAAGAGTACCTGTCACTGCCTATTACTGTAACAAGGGATTTTACATTCCTTGTGACAGAAAAAAAAAAGGGATCAGATTTTTTTTTTTTTTAAAGGGACAGTGGTTGTTTTTTTTCACATATCCCCATCACGGTTATCAGATCAAAATGAATGAATATTTTACTACTTGGAGCTCTTCTATGATCTATATCGGGGTCTCCAAACTGCGTCCTGTGGGCCAGGTTTTGGCCCTTTGCCTTCATCTGGCCCTCGGGGTACTATTCCTCCCACTGACACCAGAGATGGGGGGGTACTGTTCCTCCCACTGACACCAGAGATGGGGGTACTGTTCCTCCCACTGACACCAGAGATGGGGGTACTGTTCCTCCCACTGACACCAGAAATGGGGATACTATTCCTCCCACTGACACCGGAGATGGGGGTACTAATTCTTCCACTGACACCAGAGATGGGGGTACTATTCCTCCCACTGACACCAGAGATGGGTTACTATTCCTCCCACTGACACCAGAGATGGGGGTACTATTCCTGCCACTGACACCAGAGATGGGGGTACTATTCCTGCCACTGACACCAAAGATGGAGGTACTATTAATCCTCATTGACACCAGAGATGGGGGAACTATTCTACACCAATCTTGTAATTTTTTTTTAATCCCACTGACCACCAAGCCTATGGCATGATTTACTCCCATCAATGCCGGGGCATTTTCTACTCTGCCAGGCCACAGTCCGGATCCCCTAAAGTCTTAAAGATCATAAACTGGCCCTTTGTTTAGAAATTTTGGAGACCCACCCCCGATCTATATAATCAGATGCCCTTGCGCCCTCTATCATGTTGGAGAGACTACCCAGCAGGTTCAGGAGAGATCTGCACGACACAAATACGTCATTAGAGATAAATGCATTGAACAACCATTAATAAGACACTTTGTTGAGCGGGGTCATATGGTGTTGTAATTTAAATATACTGTTATAGATTTGATTTGTAAATTAAAAAGAGGGAGCTGTTCTCAAGGAACGAGAGGTCTTCTGGATTTGTAACCTTGATACTTTATGCCAACATGGTTTAAATAGGGATTTTATTTTGTAAATATTTCCAATGAGAAGAAAAATGTAATGTATGTTTTGTATGGTTTAGGTATTTTTTGTATGTTTGTATTCTGGATTTATAATACATGTTATGATGCTGCAACCCCGCTGGACAGTTTCCTAATAAATATATATTTTTTATATACTGTATATCCACACACACAAAATGTATCTGGGTGGTGACTGTGAGGTGTTAATGGGTTAGGCATTATATTTTAACATGTGTGCTGGTTTAGCTGGTCATTATTGACAATACAAAGGAGACCCGCACCCTCTAGGAGGTCCATTTGTGTGGGTTTTGGAATTTCACGGTCAAGTGTTCCTACAGTTCCCGGTGCAGACAGCTCTAGGCTGCCCTCACTCTACCGCATCATGTGTCAAAACCATGTCAAACCATGAGCTGATTCTGAGTGTAGCAGGGATGGCCATCTTTCTTGATGGGTAGGCTCTTTCTCTACCAGCTATTATATCATTGTATGGTTTCATAACACACCATTGTGTATCCTTTACACTTACACACCATGCATCTTGCTCCTGAGGAAGTGGAGCGAATTTCCACGAAACACGTCGAGCTAGAGCATGCTTTTTATTTATCACCATTGTGTCATGTCTGTATATACAATCTATGAGATTGTTACTACCTATGTATTATTGATGCATCATTTCTCTACAATCAGTTCTCCATTACATGCTCATATCAATTTTGTTCATTTGCTCTATGCATTATGATTTTTTTTGTATCAATCGTGTTTTACTTCTTGTAAGAACTGTTACATTTTACTAACTGTTGATGAGTGGTTTTAATAAACAACTCCTCTCAGCATCATTTATATGGTATATATTGTGCTATGTTATGATGACACCATCGCATAACTACATAGATTTATTTTGTTTACTTTTTGCTTACCCACTGCTGGTCATGCACCTCACTCAAAGTCCCAACCCTTTTTTCTTCTCAAAATATATCAGGGATGGAGACATATGGCATTTATTCCACTGCCTCATTTAAAGTCCCAAAAATAAACCCCTTCTATAGTTAAGCTGGCCATACATGGAGCGATTTTCTTTCCTGCAACCCTGAGTTGCTAGATTCCCTCAACAACACTGATAATAGTTGCCTCTCGCGATTGTGTTCTCCCAGTGAGAAGGGGAGCGGGGGAGCCATCCCGGCTGGGAGAACACAGTAGTTATAGCTGCTTGCAATAATAACATGAAAATTCTGACAGGCTGGTTGTACCCAAGTTGATTGATGAATTCACTTGGGTATAAAAATATGTGCAGTTCTTCAAAAGATAATAAAATGTCCATAAAACACTTCAAAGTTCATCAGAAATTATTAACTTGGTGAAAGCAATCCCAACACAATCCTCGGTGTTTAAAAGTTTTCACCTGGCACCAGAGTGATGAAGCCAAACTGCTTACCAAAAAACATTGACCCTCAAATTATAGAATGGTCAAACAGTGCCAGTTGTTTCTCCTAGGAGCTTCTACCCTCTCTGGTATCACCAATAGCCAGGTTACACTCAGGATTCCAATGATATCACAATAATAGGTATAAAACACTGATGATTAAATATGATTGACTGTGCCATCAAGGGAAATGCCTGCGGTCTGATTGCCACACATCCCCAGATCGCAGCATCCAAAACTAATAAAGTAGCACCTCACAAGAGTATAAACAAATAGACTGCCATGGTGTAGTATTGTCAGGGCGGGCTCATCCCTTCCTTCTCTGAGCTGGCTGCTCAGCTGTCGGCTAATTGACAGCTCTCATCTCTCTCCACAGTTACCAAGCTGTTCCTGATCCTGCTCGTCTGACCTGCCTACTTAAAGCTGTCCAGCTTACTTCATCTCTGCCTTCGCCTTAGTCCCATCACAAGAAACCATCTCCTGCATTCCTGTTTAAAGACTGGCTTTGCTGACATCCCTTCTGGCTCCTTATCCAGCTTGCTGTTCCTCTACTTGGATCCCTGACTTCTGGCCTGGCTGATTAACCGATCTGGTTACTGAACTCTGGTTTGGCTGATTACCCGATCCGGTTACTGGACTCTGGCTATGCTTTGACTTCGCTTACTCTATATACCTTTTTATTTTAAATAATAAACAAGTGTGATTTTACTGTACTTCTGTCTCGGTCTGGTTAATGGTTTCTGACAGTAGGCGAAGGCCAGGAATTCAGAAGATACAGTCAATCCACTTGTTGGTAATATTTTTTCCAGATTGGATGAGCAAGATCACCGCATGGATCAGTTTGCCATATCGTTACAAACGCTCCTGAGTTTGCACGGCTCATCTGGAACCCCCCACTGTGGCTGCTCCGGTACAACCTAAATTGCAGGCCTTCCCTGCTGCTGCGCCAGTCTCTGTGCAGACACCTGCCTCAAGTATTACCTCTATAAGAGGTATGTCTGTTTCCGCCCCGCTTCCCAAGCGATTTGGGGGCAATCCAGTTCAATGCAGAGGGTTTCTCAACCAAGTTAAGATATACTTTGAGATTCTGCCCCAGGCGTTTCCCACGGACAGAAGCAAAGTAGGGTTTGTGATATCTTTGCTTTCTGAGAGAGCCTTGGCCTGGGCTAACCCTCTATGGGAGATGCAAAAACCTGTTGTCTTGAGTTACCCTGAGTTCGTGGCCTCCTTTAAAATGGTATTTGACGTTCCCGCACGCCCTGCTTCTGCTGCCAAGTGCCTCATGTCCATCACAGTACGAGAACTGTTGCAGACTACGCCATTGAGTTCCGTACTCTGGCAGCAGAGGTTCCTTGGAACAATGAGGCCCTCGTGGCTGCTTTTTCTCATGGTCTCTCAGGATTCCATCAAGGATGAGATAGCAGCCCGAGATATACCCACTGAGCTGGAGAGCTTGATCTCATTTGCCATCCTCATTGACTCCAGACTCAGAAGAGAAAGACTTTCTTTTAAGGAGCGCTTGCGGAAGCCTCCTGTATGTTTGCCTCCGAGCTTTGCATTCCCACCCGTGCCTCCCTCACCTCCCATGACTCCTGGTACCGAGTCGGTCAGTGAAGATGAACCCATGCACTTGGGCTTCACGCGTCCTTCTGTGAATGAGAGAGCCTTTAGGAGGAGGCAGAGATTGTGCCTTTATTGTGGCCAGGCAGGTCACTTTTTGAAGTCTTGTCCTACCCGTCCTGGGAACACCCGAACCTTGAGGTCCTGTCATGGACAGACCTTAGGTGGCGTTGTGTCGTCCCCAGTTATCCAGAAGGATAAGCCCCTGGTTTCGGTCACCCTTTCTTGGGCTAAGTCGTCTATCGAGATACAGGCTCTAATCGACTCTGGGGCTGCAGGCCTGTTCATTGATGCTGCCTTTGTATCAAAGCACTCGATTTCACACCTCTACAGCCTGCCCATGTGACTCATGAGACGGTTCAGTTGTCCATGGCCGTAGGAGCTCTTCATCATGAGATAATCCAATTCCAAGTGATTTTCTCTCCCAAGTTTGCGCTGGTTATTGGTTATCCTTGGTTACAGAGGCACAACCCCTCTTTTGATTGGCTCCGTGCTGAGGTTCTCTCCTGGTCACCACAATGCAGTGAAACATGCTTCCGGAAGGTAGCCAAGGTCCTGTGTACCTCTTTAATCTCCTCCTTGGCAGAGGAGTACCATGATTGTAGTGTTGTCTTCGACAAAGGTCAAGCCGGTAGTTTGCCTCCACACCGGCCGTATGATTGCGTAATTGACCTTCAACCTGGTTCCACTACCCCTCGTGGCCGAGTTTACCCTTTGTCGGTCTTGGAGGATAAAGCCATGGAGGCGTATGTTGCAGATGCACTTTCTCGGAGTTTCATCCGCAAATCCTCGTCTCCTGCTGGTGCTGGTTACTTCTTTGTGAAGAAGAAGAGCGGTGAAGTGAGACCTTGTATTGATTATAGGGGTCTCAATCGTTTCACGATTAAGAATGCCTACCCGATCCCGTTGATTACAGAGTTTTTTGACCACCTCAAGGGAGCAACGGTTTTCACTAAGCTTGATCTGAGAGGGGCTTACAATCTCCTGAGGATTAAGGAGGGCGACGAGTGGAAAACTGCGTTAATACCAGAACAGGCCATTATGAGTATCTCGTAATGCCTTTTGGCTTTTGTAACGCCCTGGCAGTTTTCCATGAATTTATTAACGATATCCTCCGAGGTTTGTTGCAGTTATGTGTGGTGGTTTATCTCGATGATATCCTCATATTTTCCAAGTCCCTGGAGAGCCACCACACAGATGTCTGTCGCGTGATTCAGAAATCAAGTGAGAACAATCTCTATTGTAAATTGGAGAAGTGTGAGTTCCATCGGAAACAGGTTAAATTCCTGGGCTGTCATTTCCACTGCTGGTTTTTCGATGGACCCAGTGAAGCTTTGGGCAGTCCTACAGTGGCCTCGACCCGTGGGGTTACGTCCTCTGCAGCGTTTCCTGGGTTTTGCCAACTATTATCGGAGTTTATTCGTAACTTCTCGTCTCTGGTCAAGCCCGACCGATATGACCAGAAAGAACGGTAACCCACAGAGTTGGTCTCCGGAGTCCATTAAGGCCTTTGAAAGTCTCAAAGCTGCCTTTGTTTCTGCTCCTGTGTTGGCACATCCTGATCCCACGTTACCTTTTATCCTTGAGGTTGATGCTTCTGAGACTGGTGTTGGCGCCCTTCTGTCTCAACCTCCTACCTCTGAGAGTGCTATGCACCCTTGTGGCTACTTTTCCAAGAAATTGTCACCTGCCGAGTGCAATTACGAGACTGGTGACAGAGAGCTGTTGTCAATCATTTTAGCCCTGAAAGAATGGAGACATCTCCTCGAAGGTACCACTGTGCCGGTTCTCATTTTTACTGACCATAAGAATCTCACATTCTTGTCTGAGGCTAAACGCCTCTCTCCCAGAAGGGCGCGATGGGCTCTTTTCTTGTCACGTTTCAATTACATTGTCTCATTCTTACCCGGTACTAAGAATGTAAGGGCTGACGCCTTGTCACGACAATTTTCCTCCACTTCCAATTTGGAGTCGGTTCCGGTACCTGTGATTCCTCCTGATCGTATTCTGGCTACGGTTCGCACCAGTCTTACTTCTTCTTTGGGTGACAAAATTCTTGCTGCGCAAGTCAATGCTCCTCCTGAGAAACTTTGTGACCGCTGCTTTGTCCCAGAGTGTCCCTGTACTGCCGTGCTCCAGACTTACCATTCTCCCAAGGCAGCTGGCCACTCTAGTAGGAATTAACACGTTTGGGCCATTTCCCAACAATTCTGGTGGCCTAGTCTACGTGCTGATGTAACTGCCTTCATAGCTGCCTGTTCCGTGTGTGTTCAGAGGAAGACTCCACGACACCTTCCAGTGGGCCTCCTACAACCCATACCTAATGGAGAGAAGCCCTGCACCCACCTGTCTATGGATTTCATTGTGGAGTTGCCCAACTCCTAAGGCAACACAGTTATCCTTATGGTGGTTGACCGGTTCTGGAAGATTTGTCATTGTATTCCACTTAAGAAGTTGCCCACTTCTAAGGAACTGGCTTCCATTTTTGCTTAGATTTTTTGCTTACATGGGCTACCCAAGGTGATTGTCTTGGACAGGGGTAGTCAGTTTGTGTCCCGGTTCTGGCAAGGCTTTTGTGCACAGCTGGGAATTCAGCTTGCCTTCTCCTCTGTGTATCACCCGCAGTCTAATGGGGCCGCAGAACAAGCCAATCAGTCCTTGGAGCAATTCCTACGTTGCTATATTTCTGACCATCACAATAACTGGTCAGACCTATTACCATGGGCAGAGTTTGCTCACAACAGTGCCTTGAGTTCTGCTTCCCGATTGTCTCCATTTATGGCGAATTATGGTTTCCAACCTTCCATGTTGCCTGACTCGTTTGTTCCACAGAGTATTCCTGCGCTAGAGGAGCATCTCCGTGGTTTTCGTTCCACTTGGGCACAAGTCCAGGAGGCTTTGCGTCATGCTAATGATAGGTACAGACTCCATGCTGACCGCAGAGGCCTGCCTGCGCCTTCCTACCAGGTTGGGGACAGGGTCTGGCTGTCATCTTGCAACCTCCGACTTCGTGTTCCATCACTGAAGTTCACACCTCGGTTTATTGGACCTTTCCGTATCCTTCGCAGGATTAACCCAGTGGCTTACGCGTTGGACCTTCCTCCTAGTATGCGCATTTCAAATGCGTTTCATGTCTACTTATTGAAACCGTTGGTCTGCAACCGCTTTACCACCTCGGTGCCATGTCCACACCCTATACAGGTTAAGAACCATGAGGATTAGAGGTACAATCCTTTGTTGACTCCCGTAAGTTCCGTGGGCGCATACAGTACCTGATGCATTGGAAGAGGTACGGTCCGGAGGAACGCTCCTGGGTCTCATCCTCGGACGTTTATGCTCCTGCCCTCCTCCGTGATTTCCATAGATGTTTTCCCCTGAAGCCCAGTGGTCCTCCGAGGGGGAGGGGTCGTTGAGGAGGGGGGTAGTGTCAGGGCTGGCTCAGCCCTTCCTTCTCTGAGATGGCCGCTCAGCTGTTAGCTAATTGCCAGCTCGCATCTCTCTCCACAGTTAACCAGCTGTTGTGGATCTGCTTGTCAGTCCTGCCTACCTAAAGATCTACAGCTCACTTCATTCCTGCCTTCGCCTTGGTCACATCACAGGAAACCATATCCTGCGTTCCTTAAAGACTGGCTTTGCTGACATCGCTTCTGGCTCCTTATCCTGCCTGCTGTTCCTCTACTTGGATCCCTGACTTCTGGCCTGGCTGATTACTCGATCTGGTTACTGAACTCCGGCTTGGCTGACTACCCTATCCGGTTACTGGACTCTGGCTATGCTTTGACTGCGCTTACTCTATTTTTATTAACAAGTGTGGTTTTACTGTACTTCTGTCTCGGTCTGGTTCAGGGTTTCTGACAAGCTCAAACAGAATGTACCAAAGAATTAAATGATGATTCACTTCAACCTAAGGTATCCAACCAATCTTAGACATCTGAGGGGACCTCAAGGAATTTCACAGAGCCCCGGTGTTCAAGACGGAGCTTACTGGGATATTATACGCGAGTCCCTTTTCCTGGAGCCTCTTCCGAACCTCCACGAACGTGCGACGGCGTCTCTGCAACTCCGGGGAAATATCCAGGAAGAAATGCAGGGTGGTGCTCTCAGACTGGAGCTTTGGTTTCTTCCAGGCTTCAGCAATAAAGAGATCTCTATCTTGGTGATTTAGAAACCGCACAAGGAATGGTCTGGGCAAGGCACTCTGCGGTTTGGGCCTGTGGGGACCCTGTGAGTGCGCTCCAGTGTAAGGAGACTTGTAAATTGAGGATTTCTTTAAAGAAGTTTTCAGCAAAGCTGGCTGGGTGTGAGTCCTCTGCGCAATCAGGAAGGCCTACCATGCGCACATTATTGCGGCGTAATCTGTTTTCGGCGTCTTCAGATCACGCCATCAAGGTTTTAACTGCGCGTTGCAGATCAGCGACATTCTGGGATATGGCAGCCGTAGTAGTATCCTTTATATCGGAGATACGATTCTCGGCCACAGTGACACAGCCTCTAAACTTGTCCATGTCTTGATGGATAAGACCACACTCCATGGCCAGTGTATCTATCCTCCCTATGACCATGGTTTTACTCTCATCAATGGCTGCCAGGATGGCTACAGTGGAGTCAGTAGCTGCTGATTGCTCCATACCTGAGGGCTGCTGCAGGTCTCCTTCGCTCTGCTTCATGTCTCTTAGAAGCTGCAGGGCTGTTTATATGGCCGTGGCTCGCTCCGCTCCGGAGGGCAAGATGGCCGCCGCATGTGTCAATGCCGGGGAGCTCTGTGTCCTGGGTGGTGGCTGTTTCTTTACTGATCGCCTTCTGGATGGCATCTATGGATTCAGGAGGTGCCCCCGATCAAGATACCGCTGTCTGCCGGCTAAGATGCCACTTGATGCAGGAGGTATGGACAGGGAGCCGGGATGGAGGCAGGAGAATGTGGAGGATGCTGGGCTCTGGGGGTCCGCAGCCAGCCCCCGCAGTCTGCGGACACTGATCAGTTCCTGGCAGGATAATGAAGCAGATAAGAGCCGCAGCGTCTGCGCTCTAAATTTCATGCCAGACCGGCCACAGCGCTCCTTTGCGGGCCAGCAGCGTAGGAAAGTGCAGTGGGCGGCAGGCTTCACTAGGCCGCACCAGACTGGATCAGGACGCAGCCGCGACGGGTGATCTCGGTGGCCCCGCAGACCACCGGACCCCACCAGACAC
Organism: Lithobates clamitans; assembly: GCA_037952925.1. NCBI lineage: Eukaryota > Metazoa > Chordata > Amphibia > Anura > Ranidae > Lithobates > Lithobates clamitans. The sequence continues at coordinate 187,195 of JBBGZY010000125.1, read as the reverse complement.
ACAGAAGGGCAAGCTGGATGGTAAGGGGAGTCCCTTACCTCTCCACCAGGTCCGCAACAGCTCCCTCCAGCAGGATGTAGGCTGGGAAGATGGCAGCGGCCGCAGATGAGCAGGATCGGCGTCCCCCTTTCCGATTCTGGGTGGATCTTGCCCAAAATATGCACAGGCTTCAGCAGGGTATGCAGAGGGACGAGCAGGCAGTTGAATTGACTGGATTTGGCTGCTTAGGTGCACGGATGGCTGAGGATTACAGTAAGGATTTCTGGAGCTCCTCTCTCACACGTCTGCCTCCTCTCACATCCGGACACGCCCCATAATTTGTTCCTTAAACCAAACACCTTTTTTTTAAAAACTAGATATGAAAACACACAAAGTAAGAGCATAGAGGCCAATCGCATAGACATTTGGAAGCGTTACACCCGGCTCACAGTGGACTAGACCTGATCAGGCATTCTTGATTCGTCTTTCCCAGCGGGAGCATCACTTCTGGTTTGTGTGTCACCAGATCTTGCATTACATGTTACGTCACTCAGGACTTCATCAGATGCCTCCTACAAATTGCGGCCTTTCAGCTGCAGGGCCTTCCTGGTAAATTAGGGCTGTTATGATTTCTTCTTCATATTTTAGGAAGGAGCCAGGTCTTCCTGCAGACGTATAAATGACATATGAATGGTAGATGGCCAATTGAGATAAATAGATGGAAACATTTTTGTACCAGAACCTTGGTCTTTAGGTTGCCAGGTAGAGTATTATCATCACTGAAATTTTCCACTCTCATCTGTAGATTGTGCTAATGAATATAGAAAAGGTTTTGGACCAGACCAGCACTTCCCTGAATTTGCACTGAGGTATCTGGGTTAATAGATGACAGAATGTAATCATCCCATTTATCTTCCTATTTAGATGCCAAAAGTTCCTTAATCTGCAAATCTTCTGACTCTCCTTTTTTTAATCATTTTTATTTGAAGTTTTTCAGTTTTACAAAAACATGCAAAAGTATATATACACAGTCAGGTACATAAAGGCTTCCAACAGCGGTATGTCAGGACTTTCATATATATGCTATGAACAAACAAGAAGCCATCTTTGTTTAAATATATATATATATATATATATATATATATATATATATATATATAAAGAGGTTAACTTTGAAACTTAGGAACCCTCACCAGAAGGTTTTAGGTGTATTATGTTAAATATGCTTAAGATTGTAAATTCTCTGTCAGCCTGTAAAGATAAGAAAAGGATCCACAGGCAGTGTTTAGACTAAGAGACTCATATTTCAAATGAGCTCACAGTCCTAATTTTTGTTTCCAGGATTGAGCAACAAGAGAGGGCTTATTCACAAATGAAACATGTTGTATTATGTATTGCATACCAATCATATTACCAATAATCCCCAATATATATATATATATATATATATATATATATATATATATATATATATAAAAGTTCATTATATTGAAGTACTTATATGCATATTTAAGCAAATCATTTTACATATATTGGTTTATTTATTTTAATAATTTTTCTTCATAATATTTTCATAATGTATTGTGTGGATATTCATAAAACCCATGAATGCATATATATTATTATAATAGGGGTTATAAATATCTTGAAGGGCTGATAGAATTTTTGGGACAAATCTTGGGACATATCTTGAAGGGCTGATAGAATTTTTGGGACAAAAAGAATCTTGGAAGACGAGAGGAGAAGGAGAAAGTGCAGAGATGTAGGAATGTTGGAGAAGTTCTGTGGGACACTTAACTTGATGCTTCTCAAAACAACAGTTCTTAAGCTCTGGTTACATAGTTACATAGTAGGTGAGGTCGAAAAAAGACATAGGTCTATCAAGTCCAACCTATGTGTGTGTGATTATATGTCAGTATTACATTGTATATCCCTGTGTTTTGCGGTCGTTCAGGTGTTTAGCTAATAGTTTCTTGAAACTATCGATGCCCCCCCACTGAGACCACCGCCTGTGGAAGGGAATTCCACATCCTTGCCGCTCTTACAGTAAAGAACCCTCTACGTAGTTTAAGGTTAAACCTCATTTCTTCTAATTTTAATGAGTGGCCACAAGTTTTGTTAAACTCCCTTCCACAAAAAAGTTTTATCCCTATTGTGGGGTCACCAGTACGGTATTTATATATTGAAATTATATCCCCTCTCAAGCGTCTCTACTCCAGAGAGAATAAGTTCAATGCTCGCAACCTTTCCTTATAACTAATATCCTCCAGACACTTTATTAGCTTTGTTGCCCTTCTTTGTACTCGCTCCATTTCCAGTACATCCTTCCTGAGGACTGGGGCCCAGAACTGGACAGCATACTCTAGGTGCGGCTGGACCAGAGTCTTGTAGAGTGGGAGAATTATCATTTTATCTCTGGAGTTGATCCCCTTTTTCTTTGCTAGCAGCAGCTTGGAATTGCATTCCATTGCTGAGCTTATCTACTAGGACCCCCAGGTCCTTTTGCATCCTAGATTCCCCCAGAGGTTCTCTCCCCAGTGTATAGATTGCATTCATATTTTTGCCACCCAAATGCATTATTTTACATTTTTCTACATTGAACCTCATTTGCCATGTAGTTGCCCACCACATTCATTTGTTCAGATCTTTTTGCAAGGTTTCCACATCCTGCAGAGAAGTTATTGCCCTGCTAAGCTTAGTATCATCTGCAAATAGAGATTGCACTGTTTACCCCATCCTCCAGGTCATTTATGAACAAATTAAACAGGATTGGTCCCAGCACAGAACCCTGGGGGACCCCACTACCCACCCCTGACCATTCCGAGTACTCCCCATTTATCACCACCCTCTGAACTCGTCCTTGTAGCCAGTTTTCAATCCATGTACTCACCCTATGGTCCATGCCAACGGACCTTATTTTGTACAGTAAACGTTTATGGGAAACTGTGTCAAATGCTTTTGCAAAATCCAGATACACCACGTCTACGGGCCTTCCTTTATCTAGATGGCAACTCACCTCCTCATAGAAGGTTAATAGATTGGTTTGGCAAGAACGATTCTTCATGAATCCATGCTGATTACTGCTAATGATCCTGCTCTCTAGCTCCCTCATCACCTCCTCCCATATCCGCCTCCAGGACTTCTCCTGAGCCTCGCCCATCCTCTGGAATTCCCTACCCCAATCTGTCAGACTGTCTCCAAATTTATCCACATTTAGGCAATCCCTGAAAACTTTCCTCTTCAAAGAAGTCTATCCTGTCTCCATCTAACAACTGCACTATTTTCTACATTAGCTCATCCCCCACAGCTATTACCCTTTTGTATAACTTGACCCTCCCTCCTAGATTGTAAGCTTTAACGAGCAGGGCCCACTGATTCCTCCTGTATTGAATTGTATCGTACTTGTACTGTCCTCCCTAATGTTGTAAAGTGCTGCGTAAACTGTTGGCACTATATAAATCCTGTATAATAATAATGATACCGTTCTCATGCTAATGATACCGTTCTGGTAAAGTATCAATCTTTTATTTGTACCCTTTTGGGTAATTGAAGAAGATGTTTGAGCATATGCTTAACTAATCCAATCAATATTGACAGTTCAGTTTTAAAATGAATTGAATTTTAACTGCAGTATGAATTTGTTTCACTTTTAAACCAAGGGAGATATATATCTTGTTATATCTCACAAAACTGACTTCAAAGTCTTAGAATTGGATTAGTTATAGGATGTGTTAAGCCACAGATTCATTCTAAATTTAAAAATGAATCTTGGTTAAATTACCAAGTTTGTATATGGTTAACAAAATTGTCCATATACTGTAAAAGAAGTTTAAGCTTTAGACCTGATTCACATCTATGCATTTTTAGTGCTTTTTGCATTTTGTAGATTTGCACTACAGTCCATTTATCATGGTTTCCTATGGAATACGTTCTGTATTGCAAATCTGCAAAATGCAAAAAGCACTAAAAATGCATAGATGTGAATCAGGCCTTAGGGTCTGTTTGTTTTGAGAAGAAACACTGTGGAAATCTTTAGTGATATGCATATCTGTAACATTTAATCAAACATTCACAAACAGAAAAATTCTGCTGGTACTTCACAAGGATTTTAAAGGGCCTGCGGGGCATGGGCTGGTGTCTGAGCCGCACAGAGAGAGCCTGATGGTGGTTTTGGGGGATTTGACACGGTCACTTCACCAGAGAATTTCACAGCTCTTTTCTTTGGCTTGCCACTTTTTGATGGCACACTCCTTGGACTTCATTTTAAAGTAGTCAGCAACTGGAGCGTTGCCTTGTTTTTTGGCCAGGGTGGGGCTGATGGTCCATTTGCCATTCGGGGTCAGAGCATGATATTTCTTCTGGGGCCTGGCTGGCCTGGAATGCAGTGTCATCCTTGTGCCTACAACTGTGAAATCTAACGCTTCCTGTAGTTGCAGCCTCCTGCAAGTGCCCCTATCTGTAGATGCCTGAGAGATCCTATTTGTAGCCGGAAACATGTCTCTTAGCTTCTCTCCGTCTGTCTCAGACTTTTCTTCTCCCTGCACGGTGTTTCACCTCAGATTTGGCAGACTGAGGTACCAACCAAAAAAAAAAAAAAAAATGCAAAAGACAATACAACACTAATACCTACATATAGATAGAATGGATTATTAAGAAAAATAAATTATGCATGTTTGGCTTCTTATTTCATATTCCGAACTGCTCTGTAAAGGCAATATAATATAAAAAGAGAAATGTATAGGATATACATATGCACATACACACATATGCACACAACCCCCTATACATACATGGTTTTTGGCATCAGTCTGCATCTTTCCTAAATAAAGGTTGTTGTAAACAGCAAGAATGATCTTCTATTATCCTACACTAACATGCAAAAATATCAATGAATGTTTTAAAGCTTTATATAACTTATAGTGTTTGTTTATTTGGAAATATATTTTTGTAATGGCCTGACTGGTTTCACAGTGTAGTGCCCTCTCCTGGAGGGGACAGGTAGAGCGGGTTCTGAGTGGTCAGATGATGGTCAAAAGTGGATGGTCAAAGTGGAGGGAGGTTTATTCCTAACACTGCTGGTGATAGACCTGGCTTCCTTCTTGGTGGGGGTGAGCTGATGATTCCCCAAACAAAAATACCTGGCTTCTCCCTCCAGTTTTGTAACATCCTGTAGATTGGTGTCCTTCCAATAAAGTCCATGGACAGTCCAATGGTTGTTTTTTCTAATTGATCAGGGAGTAATAGAATTTTACATCTATAAGACATATATACACATACACTATATATACAGTATATATAGTGTGTGTGTATATATATATATATATATATATATATATATATATACACACACACACACACACATAGTGTATATTATTTAGTAATGAATGTATGCTGCTAAATGTTCTGGACCTGTTGTGTGAATGGTTTCCCACTGGTAAAAAAAAAATGTGATGACCCACAACCATCTAAATAAAAACTGGTTTGAAATATTTTCTGCCAAATAATAAATTTAAGAAAATAATAATTTTTTTAATTATATATTTAAAAATGTACTCCTAAAACAAGTAAGAAGTCCTATAACAGATCCCATTTTAATGATCAACCCAAAAAGGAAAATGAAGAGAGAATGCAGAGGAGGGTGGTGGAAACAACCAAAAAGTGAGAAACTATTAAATTGTGAAGGCATTTTCAATTTGAGTGGCGTTGAACTGACTAGATAAAAAAAAATGACTTTAAATAAAGGGTTGAAATATGCCCCTTCTTGAAGGTTAAACAAATTTGAGACTTTTATTGGCGTGCAAAAATACATTAGAAAGTTACATTTAAAGAGACACTTTGAGTAACCCGATTGTGAAAAATTATGAGAATTACTACAGTAACTATCTAAGCCAGGTGAAATTGTTCACTTTGGTCTGGCCAATGGTTCAATCCCCTCTGGGAATTTAGCTCACATTTTGTTGGACCTGAACTGCTTCATAGACTATATGCAAATGACGGCCAAGCAGGAGAACCACAGTTCTAGGCGGACATCATATGATTGTATCAAATCTCAAATAATTGTATGTGGTCGGTGAGCAGTCCCTGCAGGAAAGATGAACGATTTTCAGGCGATGGAAGAGTCATGATTTGTTGTAGATGAAGAAAGTAACATCATCAAAGAGTCAATAGAAAGTGCTATTGTTGGTAATGCTTATCAGCACAACAAAGTCAACCAGTAGACAACAAATGTTGTGGAGCAAACACTAATGCCCCGTACACACGGTTGGCATTTCCGACAATAAATGTTTGATGTGAGCTTGTTGTCGGAAATTCCGACCGTGTGTATGCTCCATCGGACATTTGCTGTCGGAATTTCCAACAACAAATGTTTGAGAGCTGGTTCTCAAATTTTACGACAACAAAACTTGTCGGAAATTCCGAGCGTGTGTACACAATTCCACCGCACAAAATTCCATGCATGCTCGGAATCAAGCAGAAGAGCCGCAATGGCTATTGAACTTAATTTTTCTCGGCTCGTCATACGTGTTGTACTCACCGCGTTCTTGGCGATCGGAATTTCCGACAACATTTGTGTGACCGTGTGTATGCAAGACAAAATTGAGCCAACATCCGTTGGAAGAAAATCCACAGTTTTGTTGTCGGAATGTGCGATCGTCTGTACAGGGCATAAGTCAACTTACAAAACTTGGCAAACCATTAGCTAGATTTCTAAAGTCATAGACTCTGATCAGATGTCCTGCAATAGGAGCATTTCCTACGTCTCCTTATTCCCCCCATATATTTTTATACAACCTTCCCCTACAGCTAATGCAGCATGGAGGGGCTCGGTGAAGGTGTGGAGGTGTCTGATTGGGTCACACAGATCATAAAAGTACAGTTGCCCGGCCTCATAATCCACATAGATCCTGATTCTGTTACTGGAGATTTTATCAGCTAATCGGGTCTCTTTTCTGTTATGTATTGCTGAACATTGATCATTTATGCTGCGGAAACTCCAAGTCTTGTTATTAAATTCAATAACTGACTGGTCTCCTTTCCTCTCTATACTGGGATAACACATGCCAACTGCCCAGCACTTTGATTGACTGATATCCAATTCCTTGCAATGTTGTCCTGAGGAGAACCCCTGACTACTTAAAGGGATACTAAAGGTTTGTTTTTTGTTTTTTTTAATAATCCTGTTCCTTTAAGGCAGTATATTGTCTGTTCACTTACCATTTCCTTCATTTTCGTTTGGAACTGCTTTTTTTTGCCGTCTGTTTTAGCCACCTCCTGTTCTTGTCCTAGAAAGTTGCCCCAACAGCAGAGCCCTTCTGTATGGGGTTTACCTTTCGTGCGTGCCCCCTCCACTGGGACTACATCCCTGCAGTGAGACACTGTCTGCGCTCACAGGCACGGGAGGCACGAGTGCCGTGGGCGTGTCTTAAACGCTGTAGCTCCGCTTTCCATGCCATTTTATTAAAATCTGAATCATGATTTCTTCAGCACAGCCCTGCCTTTACTCCGCCCCTTTTTTAGAAAATAAAGTGTCTATTATCTGCAGTTTGTCGGCTGCAGACTTTCAGAGCATGCCAGCAGCACAGCAGCAGGTGCAACAACTTAAAAACGGAAATTTATAATATAAGGTGATTTTAAAAAAAAGTTAGATTGCTATATACATGTCATTCCTTTAATATAAATTTTTAATACAATATTTTTAATTATTTCTGTTCAATTATTTTTTTTTAAAACATAACTATCCAGTATTGTGTGTCTCCTCTTCCACAATACCAACACAACGCCCCCCCCCCACGACATTGCCTAATCCATTCTATTTCTGGCTAATCCATCCCTCCATCCCATTTCTGGCTCATCCGTGCCTCTATCCCATTTCTGGCTCCTCTATCACATTTCTGACTCATTCATCCATCCATCCATCCATCTCATTTCTGGCTCATCCCTAAAGAAATGGGATGGATGATCCATGAATGATCCATGAATGCTATTGATGGATGGATGGATGAGTCAGAAATATGGAGTATGAGCCATAAATGTAGGGATGACTTATCCAGAAAAGGGATGGATGTATGGCAGGATGAGCCAAAAATGGAATGGCTCATCCATCCCTCTATTCCATTTATGGCTCATCCATCCCTCCATCCCATTTATGGCTCATTCACCCCATTTCTACCTCATCCATCCCATTTCTGACTCATCCATCCCCTCTATCCCATTTATGGCTCATCCATCCCTCCATCCCATTTCTGGCTCTTTGGCCCCATTTCTACCTCATCTATAAACTCTATCTCTGCAATTTTATAGATTTTTATTTTTTATTTATATTTTTTTATAGTGTTAAATAATGAAAAAAAAAAATTATATACAGGTATACCCTGTTTCCCCGAAAATAAGACCTAGCGTGATTGTCGGTGATGGCTGCAATATAAGCCCTACCCCCCAAATAAGCCCTAGTTAAAGTCCTTGTAGGTCTTATTTTGTATGGCTTATTTTCGGGGAAACAGGGTAGGGCTTATTTGGGGGGGTGGGGCTTATATTGCAGCCATCACCGACAATCACGCTAGGTCTTATTTTCGGGGAAACAGGGTATATATATATATATATATATATATAAAGGAATACTATATATAAAACAGTACATGTAAACATACACCATAAACAGCGCTAATGTTGAGTAAAAGATATATATATCATGTGACCAACTTCACACGAAATGTCTGTGAGGTGATTAGGAAAATGTTCATAGGTGATAAATACAGCTGGATCACAGTGTGCACCTTCCACTGGTCAGTTGGACTTCACCCTGTGTTGACACTCTCCCCTCTGTGTGTTGATACTCTCAAACTCACCAGAGCTGCAAATTAAATAAGCCTCCAAGAGAAGAAATCTCCCAATCACATCGCTATCAGCACCACTCCAGGGGGTTCACGGGGGTTCACAGCTCCAAATAAATAGATGACAAAGAAGAAGCGCACATAGCGTAATTCTATTTATTCAAATGAACCCCTTACATCACCGTTCCGAAGATCAGCCGGCTCAGTAACCCAAGGAGCAAAGCAATTTCTGGTTGTGGATCCAGGCTGCGGTGGAGCGCAAGCGTCACTTCCAGCGTCGTGTAAGCCACGCCCTGACGCGTTTCGTCATATCCTGACTTCGACAGAGGGCGTGGCTACACGACGTAGAGACAGGCTTATATTATCCGCCCCAATCCTTCAACGCCAATCACTGAACACCCAGTCTGACGTCAGGCGCTCGATGCCAGACGAGGTGTTCAGCGGCGGCTCACTACAGGGATGGAGGAGGGACGTAATCAGCCTCACTGCACATAATACAAACGAGATAAAACAAGATGCTTGAGTCCATGGCAGAGCGCTCATCTCACAAACCCAAACATATTGCACGTGTGCCAATCACCTCAACAGCTGGCATATTCCATAGTATATATATGGATACTACTTGAGCTGTTTAAAATAGTAATAGTTTTAGTCACTGCAACAAAATGACAAATCACACATAATAATAAAATTAGCATTGTCATAACTAAACTTGCAGGCTATAATTGCACCAATTATTTCAGGCACACACCCATTGAGCAGTATGCGTTAGTCATTGCAACAAAATGACAAATCGCACATAATAATACATAATAATAAAATTAGCATTGTCATAACTAAACTTGCAGGCTATATTTGCACCAATTATTTCAGGCATAAAACCATTGAACAGTATACGTGAATACATACACATTTAAAAAAGCAGACACTGGAATATACCACAAATAAATGTTCCGTGTAGTAATAGGGATCATACTAGATAATTATACATCATTAAAAACTTTGATCAAAAATTGATCATTATCAATATAATAAAAACTGTAGTCATTAAAATTACTAAAAGAAAATTAAGAGTCACTTATAAAACAATTAATATATAAATCGACGTTTAACCCCTTCAGAGATAAAGTATCCACCAAAAATATCCACTGGGTCTCTCTTTTCGAGAGATCACGGACAAGATTAGAGCCCCTCCATTTCAGCTTAAGGTGGTCAATGCCCCAAAACTTAAGACCCAACGGGTCCTGATTGTGCATCAACTTAAAGTGGAGCGACACATTGTGGTCTTTGAAGCCCAGTTTTATATTGGCTATATGCTCTGCAATTCTAATTCTCAAGAGCCTTTTAGTGCGTCCAATATAAATCAAACCACACGGACATTGCAGAGCATAGACCACATAAGAGGTGTTACATAGTTACATAGTAGGTGAGGTTGAAAAAAGTCCATCAAGTCCAACCTATGTGTGCGATTATGTGTCAGTATTACATTATATATCCCTGTATGTTGCGGTCATTCAGGTGATTATCTAATAGTTTCTTGAAGCTATCAATGCTCCCCGCTGAGACCACCGCCTGTGGAAGGGAATTCCACATCCTTGCCGCTCTTACAGTAAAGAACCCTCTACGTAGTTTAAGGTTAAACCTCTTTTCTTCTAATTGTAATGAGTGGCCACGAGTCTTATTAAACTCTCTTCTGCGAAAAAGTTTTATCCCTATTGTGGGGTCACCAGTACAGTATTTGTAAATTGAAATCATATCCCCTCTCAAGCGTCTCTTCTCCAGAGAGAATAAGTTCAGTGCTCGCAACCTTTCCTCATAACTAAGATCCTCCAGACCCTTTATTAGCTTTGTTGCCCTTCTTTGTACTCGCTCCATTTCCAGTACATCCTTCCTGAGGACTGGTGCCCAGAACTGGACAGCATACTCTAGGTGCGGCCGGACCAGAGCCTTGTAGAGTGGGATAATTATCGTTTTATCTCTTGTGTTGATCCCCCTTTTAATGCATGCCAATATTCTGTTTGCTTTATTAGCAGCAGCTTGGCATTGCATGCCATTGCTGAGCCTATCATCTACTAGGACCCCCAGGTCCTTTTCCATCCTAGATTCCCCCAGAGGTTCTCCCCCCAGTGTATAGATTGCATTCATATTTTTGCCACCCAAATGCATTATTTTACATTTTTCTACATTGAACCTCATTTGCCATGTAGTCGCCCACCCCATTAATTTGTTCAGGTCTTTTTGCAAGGTTTCCACATCCTGCGGAGAAGTTATTGCCCTGCTTAGCTTAGTATCGTCTGCAAATACAGAGATTGAACTGTTTATCCCATCCTCCAGGTCGTTTATAAACAAATTAAATAGGATTGGTCCCAGCACAGAACCCTGAGGAACCCCACTACCCACCCCTGACCATTCTGAGTACTCCCCATTTATCACCACCCTCTGAATTCGCCCTTGTAGCCAGTTTTCAATCCATGTACTCACCCTATGGTCCATGCCAATGGACTTTATTTTGTACAGTAAACGTTTATGGGGAACTGTATCAAATGCTTTTGCAAAATCCAGATACACCACATCTACGGGCCTTCCTTTATCTAGATGTCAACTCACCTCCTCATAGAAGGTTAATAGATTGGTTTGGCATGGATTCTTCATGAATCCATGCTGATTACTTAATGGCATAAAACAAGCAAAAATTTGCGCTGAACTGGAAAAAGCAAGCGGCCAGCAAAGTTCAGAGATAACAAACAAAAAATCACATGCATAAAAATTATTGCGGCGCTGAAAAGTTCAAAATGAAATTGAAGAGTGGGAGGAATCCAATCATCAAATATATTGTGCAGATGTAGAAAGAGTCACTCGTCACCACGTGGTAATGTAGTCTGCTTACCAGAAGGTGTTAAGGATTAGACATAGATGATAAATTCTCAATGGCATTCAGCAAATCCAGCCCACTGGAACCCCTCATCAGACCACAACATCCGTGGGATTTCAGTTGAAGCTTAAAACTGCATGCATCAATGATAGGAACAAATGGCTGCAGCAATCAGCGTACGGATGTCAGCCTGCCTAATAACAAGCAAAAAATCACATGCATAAAAATTATTGCGGCGCTGAAAAGTTCAAAATGAAATTGAAGAGTGGGAGGAATCCAATCACCAAATATATTGTGCAGATGTAGAAAGAGTCACTCGTCACCACGTGGTAATGTAGTCTGCTTACCAGAAGGTGTTAAGGATTAGGCATAGATGATAAATTCTCAATAGCATCCAGCAAATCCAGCCCACTGGAACCCCTCATCAGACCACAACATCCGTGGGATTTCAGTTGTAGCTTAAAACAGCATGCATCAATGATAGGAACAAATGGCTGCAGCAATCAGCGTACGGATGTCAGCCTGCCGTACGCTGATTGCTGCAGCCATTTGTTCCTATCATTGATGCATGCTGTTTTAAGCTTCAACTGAAATCCCACGGATGTTGTGGTCTGATGAGGGGTTCCAGTGGGCTGGATTTGCTGGATGCTATTGAGAATTTATCATCTATGCCTAATCCTTAACACCTTCTGGTAAGCAGACTACATTACCACGTGGTGACGAGTGACTCTTTCTACATCTGCACAATATATTTGGTGATTGGATTCCTCCCACTCTTCAATTTCATTTTGAACTTTTCAGCGCCGCAATAATTTTTATGCATGCTGATTACTGCTAATGATATCGTTCTTATTACTAAAATCTTGTATATAGTCCCTTATCATCCCCTCCAAGAGTTTACATACTACTGGTCTGTAATTCCCAGGGATGTATTTTGGGCCCTATTTAAATATTGGTGCTACATTGGCTTTTCTCCAATCAGCTGGTACCATTCCAGTCAATAGACTGTAAAAATTAGGAACAACGGTCTGGCAATCACTTGACTGAGTTCCCTAAGTACCCTCGGATGCAAGCCATCTGGTCCCGGGGATTTATTAATGTTAAGTTTCTTAAGTCTAATTTTAATTCTGTCCTTTGTTAACCATGGAGGTGCTTCCTGTGTTGTGTCATGAGGATAAACACTGCAGTTTTGGTTACTGAAGCCCCCCGATTCACTCGTGAAGACTGAGAAGAATAAATTCAATACCTTCGCCATCTCCCCATCCTTTGTAACCAGATGTCCTTACTCATTATTTATGGGGCCAATATGGTCTGTCCTCCCTTTTTTACTGTTTACATACTTAAAGAATTTCTTGGGATTTTTTTTGCTCTCCTCCGCTATGTGTCTTTCATGTTCTATCTTAGCCGTCCTAATTGCACCCTTACATTTCTTGTTGCATTCTTTATAAAGTCTGAATGCTGAGGATGATCCCTCAACCTTATATTTTTTGAAGGCCTTCTCCTTTGCTTTTATATGAATTTTTACATTGGAGTTAAGCCATCCAGGATTTTTGTTCGCTCTTTTAAATTTATTACCCAATGGGATACATTGGCTAATGCCCTTATTTAATATGCTCTTAAAGCAAACCCATCTCTCCTCCGTATTCTTTGTTTCTAATATTTTATCCCAATTTATGCCTTTTAGCAAGGTTTGTAGTTTAGGGAAGTTGGCTCTTTTGAAATTCAGTGTCTTTGTGTTCCCTTCATGTTTCCTATTTGTGTGATTTATACTGAAACTAATTGACCTGTGATCGCTGTTACCTAAATTGCCCCGTATTTCCACATCCGTGATCAGGTCTGTATTGTTGGTAATCAGTAGATCCAGTAATGTTTTATTTCTAGTTGGTGCGTCTACCATCTGACCCATAAAATTGTCCTGCAAGACATTAAGGAACTGGCGAGCCTTAAATGAATGCGCGGTTCCCTCCGCCCAGTCTATGTCTGGATAATTAAAATAACACTTCCCATCCTTGCTGCTAATCCAATTTGTGATAGGAGATCCGTCTCCACTTCCTCCCTCAGGTTAGGGGGCCTATAGCATACTCCCAGTATTATTTTTCCCTTAGCTTCATCCCTTTGGAGCTCTACCCATGAGGATTCCACCTCCTCTCTAGCTCCCTCAGTGATGTCATCTCTCACATTCGCTTGTACATTATTCTTGATATATAGGCATACCCCTCCCCCTTTTTTACCATCTCTATCCTTGCCGTATAGGGTATACCCTTGAATGTTTGCCAGCCAATCATGAGAGCTGTTGAACCAGGTCTCTGACATTCCCACAAAATCCAAATCCTCCTTATACAACACTATCTCTAATTCACCCATCTTGTCCGCCATGCTCCTGGCATTGGTGAACATGCCACATAGTTTAGACCGGTCGCATATTGTCCTCGTATTGGGTGTTTCGAGATTGCAACTAGGACTTGCTACTATACTCACCTTGTGTTTTTGTGCTTTGGTTAACCTACCACTAATGCCCCCAATACTACCCTCTGGAATATCTTTCACGCTGGCTATCTCAGTCTCTGGGCCCTCCCCCCATCGCCTAGTTTAAAAACTCCTCTAACTTTTTGGCCATCTTCATTCCCAGCAGATCTGCACCCTCCTCATTTAGGTGCAGTCCGTCCCTTTTATAGTACCGGGTACCGACTGAGAAGTCGGCCCAGTCCTCCAGGAACCCAAACCCACCAGCTCTTCAGCCACTTGTTTATTTCCCTAATCTCCCTCTGCCTTTCTGGTGTGGCTCTATGTACCGGTAGTATTCCTGAGAATACTACCTTGGAGGTCCTTTTCCTCAATTTAGCTCCTAAGTCCCTAAAATCGTTCTTTAGGACACTCCATCTGCCTCTGACTTTGTCATTGGTGCCAACATGCACCATGACAGCTGGGTCTTCCCCAGCCCCTCCCAGTAATCTGTCCACAAGATCCGTGATGTGCCGAACCCAAGCGCCCGGTAGACAACATACTGTTCGGCGCTTCAGGTCTTGGTTACAGATTGCCCTCTCTGTCCTTCTAAGAATTGAGTCCCCTACCACCAGAATCTGTCTTTCCTTTCCCTTTGCTGCCCCCCCACTCTCACTGGAGGAGTTCTTCCCCTGGCAGCTAGGAGAGTCCCTCAGCTCCAGCAGTGCTGGTCCCTGACTGGTTCCACCAATGTCACTCAATAGAGCGTACTTATTGGGATGCTCCAGTCCTGGATCGGCCTCTCTGGCACTTCCCCCTCTACCCCTCCTGACTGTGACCCATCTACTCTTTGCTAGTGCCTGCACCTCTTTGTCTCCACCCGCCTCTGTGCTGGCACCTGCCGGCACCTGCCGTGTACGTTCCTGGCTCTCCTTTAGTATGGAGGGACTTCTCAGTGCCGACAGTTGCTTCCCCAGATTCAGAACCTGGGCTTCCAGGGAAACAATGTGCTTACATTTTGCACAGCAGTATTGGCCCTCGATCGGATGATCAAGGAACGCATACATGCAGCAAGATGTACAAATAGTCGCCTCTCCACACCCGCCGGGCATCGTACCTATTAAATTTAGTGAGGATTTGGGGATTTACCCTGTGCAAATTACCTAACAGCTAGCTTTCTGGCACTAATACTCCAGACAATACACAGGTACACAACAAGACAATACACAGGTACTCACAGACCTACTTGCAATCGCAGAACAGTCGCAGACCTACGTGCACTCGCAATACTCAAGTATACAGTACACAATACACAAGTACTAACAATCTACACACACTACTCAGAAAACACTCAGGTACTCACACTACACAGGTACTATGACCCCTGTTATAACCTCCTGTTTTAAACTCTGGTTTTAACTCACCACTTAGACCAGTTCCACTTACACTGAGTTCCACAGCCTCAGACTGAGCACGCTCAGACTGAGTCCTACACCCAGTTATATAGGCACCTGTGAGCAATTAACCACCCCCTTAATTGATAGACTGAAGGAACCAGAGAAAAAAAGAAAAAAAAAGCTATTTAAAAAGTGACAGAAAAAGGCGATTGAAAAGCTAAAAGGAAAAGCCCCAAAAATGCAACCCAGCAAACAAAAAGCAAGACTTGTTCACTCTAACTCTGGTTTTAACTCACCACTTAGACCAGTTCCACTTACACTAAGCTCCACAGCCAGTGTTGCATGTGATAAATTCTCCAATAGCAAATTCCTTGCCATTGGAGGTTTACACAAATTTTCAACAGCCCTAAGTGGTCTATTAACCTCTCTGCAGGCCCGACATCTTCTACAGCTAAAGAAACCTTTTCTGTCCCAAAAAGTGGGTAACCTAGACGGGGGATCCAACACTTTCTGCACTATTTTATCCGCAAAACTTAGCGACCTTCTGTAGATAAATTTGGGCCTATATGGCAAAACTGAATGAAGAACTTTGTCCATCAGCAAAACATGCCAATGGGCCGAAATGATATCTTCCACCTCCCTATCCCTATAAAGCTCCATTCATGACTCTCTCTAGACAATGCAAGTGGAGCTTCGTCTAGTAGGGCACATCTAGGTTGTAGAGCTAATTCATGGATAATGGAGTCCAACACTGTCTCTTGATACCCCTTCTCAATGAATTTTTTCTTTATAATTTGAGCTTGCATCAAAAAGTCAACATCTTCCGAACAGTTCCTTTTCACTCTCCTAAGTTGCCCCTTAGGTATGTTCTTTAGCCACATATACACAGTGGGGACGGAAAGTATTCAAACCCCCTTAAATTTTTCACTCTTTGTTAAATTGCAGCTATTTGCTAAAATCATTTAAGTTCATTTTTTCATCATTAATGTACACACAGCACCCCATATTGACAGAAAAACACAGAATTGTTGACATTTTTGAAGATTTATTAAAAAAGACAAACTGAAATATCACATGGTCTTAAGTATTCAGACCCTTTGCTCAGTATTTAGTAGAAGCACCCTTTTGATCTAATACAGCCATGAATCTTTTTGGGAAAAATGCAACAAGTTTTTCACACCTGGATTTGGGGATCCTCTGCCATTCCTCCTTGCAGATCCTCTCCAGTTCTGTCAGGTTGGATGGTAAACGTTGGTGGACAGCCATTTTTAGGTCTCTCCAGAGATGCTCAATTGGGTTTAAGTCAGGGCTTTGGCTGGGCCATTCAAGAACAGTCACAGAGCTATTGTGAAGCCACTCCTTCATTATTTTAGCTGTGTGCTTAGGGTCATTGTCTTGTTGGAAGGTAAACCTTTGGCCCAGTCTGAGGTCCTGAGCACTCTGGAGAAGGTTTTCGTTCAAGATATCCCTGAACTTGGCTGCATTTCATCCTTCCCTAGATTTCTAACAGCCGTCCTGTCCCTGCAGCTGAAAAACACCCCCACAGCATGATGCTGCCATCACCATGCTTCACTGTTGGGACTGTATTGGACAGGTGATGAGCAGTGCCTGGTTTTCTCCACACATACCGCTTAGAATTAAGGCCAAAAAATTGTATATTGGTCTCATCAGTCCAAAGAATCTTATTTCTCACCATCTTGGAGTCCTTCAAGTGTTTTTTTAGCAAACTCCATGCAGGCTTTCATGTGTCTTGCACTGAGGAGAGGCTTCCGTCGGGCCACTCTGCCATAAAGCTCCAACTGGGGGAGGGCTGCAATGATGGTTGACTTTCTACAACTTTCTCTCATCTCCCGACTGCATCTCTGGAGCTCAGCCACAGTGATCTTTGGGTTCTTCTTTACCTCTCTCACCAAGGCTCTTCTCCCCCGATAGCTCAGTTTGGCCGGATGGCCAGCTCTAGGAAGGGTTCTGGTCATCCCAAACATCTTCCATTTAAGGATTATGGAGGCCACTGTGCTCTTAGGAACCTTAAGTGCAGCAGAATTTTTTTTGTAACCTTGGCCAGATCTGTGCCTTGCCACAATTCTGTCTCTGAGCTCTTCAGGCAGTTCCTTTGACCTCATGATTCTCATTTACTCTGACATGCACTGTGAGTTTGTAAGGTCTTATATAGACAGGTGTGTGGCTTTCCTAATCAAGTCCAGTCAGTATAATCAAACACAGCTGGACTCAAATGAAGGTGTAGAACCATCTCAAGGATGATCAGAAGAAATGGACAGCACCTGAGTTGAATATATGAGTGTCACAGCAAAGGGTCTGAATACTTAGGACCATGTGATATTTCAGTTTTACTTTTTTAATAAATCTGCAACAATGTCAACAATTCTGTGTTTTTCTGTCAATATGGGGTGCTGTGTGTACATTGAGGAAAAAAATGAACTTAAATGATTTTAGCAAATGGCTGCAATATAACAAAGAGTGAAAAATTTAAGGGGGTCTGAATACTTTCCGTCCCTACTGTGTATATATATATAATTATTCGTGGTAAACACTACTGTGTATATATATAATTATTCGTGGTAAACACATTTTAAAATTATATCATTTTAAATATTTCAGAATGCCCATTTCTTTCGTCAAATCCTGCTCCTTTAAATGGAGAAGTGACAATATTAAATTACATGCCTTTCCCCATGATCTTGAATGAGAATATGGCTCGAAAAAAAACACATTCATGGTGAAGATTTAGATTATCTTGTAGAAAGGTTTTCTACATCAAAAATATGGATATTTAAAATTTGTTCCCAACATTTTAAAGAAACAGATTAAGATAAGAGGAGCACAAAAGGTTTTAAGGAATACTGCGTACCCTTCATTACATTTGGAAAAAATTACTGAAACACCTCAATTGGAAGAGAAACACAATTATTACAAACGTCAAAGAAAAGAGCATGATATGCCTTCCCAATTAATAGTAGAATTAATACTAATAGCGACTAGCTCTGGAGCAAATCAGACATCAGTGGAAACAAGTTCAGAAAAAATAAATAGTTTGATTGGATCTTTATCAAAAGTCACTGACTGTGATATGGAAGAGACACAAAATTTGAACTCTAACTTTGATGCGAGTAATATTTGCAGTCCTGTTGATACAGGACCTAGTGTAGCTAGGGATCTATTTTCTACACAGAGATAAAAAAAAAAACCAAGGTACTAATTGTGCACATGCTCTTAAAATCCCTCGTAATACAAGAAAATACATTGAGGCATCCAGTGTCAACGAAAAAAGGACGTTAGACCAAAAAAGATTCAGGTATCCATACAAAAGGCTACAGTGTCTGTTGCTACACAGTGCTGTCTGTTTGAACTACCTCTATTGACCCTACTGCCAACATCAGAAACAAGTTTCTTAGATTTTGTTAATCGAGAAACAGACTTTGATGATATTTTGCAATCCTCTCTTTGTGAAAATAAGTTGCAGGAAAACAACAGAGATCAAGAACATGTAGAGGACCAACAATACAAGCCTATCGCGATCCAAACATGTTTGTTATTGGATTATCGCTGATTAATACTACATTACAAGATCCAATATCATCGGTTGCTAACGAAAACAATGAACTTGAGATTTCTTTCACTCCTCAAAAAAAAAAAAAAAAAAAAGAAAGTGCAGAGACGACTCTTATCGTCCATCACAAGAAGAGGAGGAGCAAATCAATTATGAAGAAATAGAGGATGAACATATAAACGTTGATTAGAAGACTGGAGAATGGCTGGAACAAGCTGCAATTCAACCTTCCGGACTTCACCCAGCGTGCCTATGGCACCAATTATTTTGAGACCCTGCTTGTACAGATTCATGCAAATTGTAGGCTTAGGAGGGTTTATTTCACTGTACATCTCTATTCGGAGGACAAGCTCCCAAAAGTGTTCAGACTCCCTATACAGAGCAAGAACAGGGTCAGTCCAGTGGCGAAGGACCAAGGGCTCCTACCGGTGGCTGTGGAACCTGGTCCCAGCTCTCTCACGGTCCCTCCAGTGGCGAAGGACCAAGTGCCCCTACCGGTGGCTGCGGAACCTGGTGTCAGCTCTCTCACGGTCCCTCCAGTGGCGAAGGACCAAGGGCGCCTACCGGTGGTTGTGGAACCTGGTCTCAGCTCTCTCACGGTTGGTCCATTGGCGAAGGACCAAGGGCCCCTACAGTTTATCCAATATTGCCATTTGTTGCCAATATGATGTGTTTATGCATGCACTTCTAAAGTATTACTATGTCTGCATTATTGTGTGCTGTTATATGTATATATTGATGCATATTCATGCTATCCATGCCATTCATGCATGGTTTTTCATATGAGACTACCATTTTATATGACATGTACCACTGTAACTTATTTACATTTATATGTTAATAAACATGTTCACATATCTTTTAAACCACAACCAGCCATTAGCCTCATTCAAAGTCCCAATTCCCCCTCTTTATTTACCCCCCTCCTCCCCTTTTTCTTTTTCCCCTCCTCCTGTCTCTTCTCCCTTTTCTTGTCCTAGCAAGCATGACTAATTTTACAGGAAAGGAATGGGACAGCCTAATGGAGTTTGAAAGAGTTTGGGGACAACGAACATTTAGATTCAGAAATTTCTGCACTATTTAATAGGCTCTCCAAAATGTTGAAAAAAAAGTCCTAATTTTTCTGGCATATTTGATCTTTTCAGGACTATATTGGTGAGATCATGAACCCATTGGGACTCAGAGTCCAGATTTTCCCCACATTGGAAGATATGGACTCTGATTTCAAGGCCAAATGGCAAAAGGTATTATATACCTGCAGACTGGGCCTCATGGAGCTGCTTGTGTTTGAATACACTAAAAGATCATCAGGTCTGGACGAGGATATTACCAACACTTATGAAAAAATTGCAGTTTTTTAAAAACTCATAAATTGGTTCCAGATAGAGAAAAGAAACTAAAGACGCATTTAGAGATGTTTAATAAGGAAATATTGATTAAAAAAGGAAACAAATTCAGGAGGGACAAGAATGCTTTCCAGAATGGAAAAGCGTATAAATGGAACATTAACAAATATACGACCAATAGGAATAACAAATATCAACAACAAACCACTGATTCCCAATCTTCTTATAACATGTCTGTTGTTCCCTCACAGATGGCACAGAAACAACCCAAAAATAGTTCTGACACTAAGCGCCAATACTATGGCGATTCTACACAAGCACAAACGGCTAAAAAATTAAGTTTGGATATTCCTCACAACCTTTCTCACTCCTCCAGACCTGGGTGTAACTCTGCAAACTTTAGGGTACAAGGTAATGTACCCACTATGGTCAAAGGTACCTCTTCTTCTTCCTCACACACTAATGGAGTTTCTCCTTCTACATCTAACTCACTTTCTTCTAACCAGTCCAATTGGGCCTTAATCAACTCCTCTTTGTTTGCCAAAACACGAGCACTGCATCCAAACCCAGACACAGTGATACCAGCTGTTCCATAGAACCTGTCACTGATGCTGTTTCTACTAACACTGTCATCGCATAATATCTCTCCAAGTGAAATTAAAGTTTTAAGTAAAGGACTTCGCTTTTGTCCCAGTCACGATCTTGATAAATTTGAGATCTATAAAGATCTCCAGTTGTTCGTTCGCAAACTGTTGCTCGAGAGCCTCTATCATAAAGAAAATACTAACCCCGCCCAGTCGTCACAGGAAGACCGGGCTCTGGATCAATTGATCTCCCTTTTAGAAGAGAGAGATACGCAACTTTTGACTAGGATTTATGAACTGACCGGTAGAGACGATTTCCCTATAAATTCAACATTAAAAAAGAAAATCGGATCTATGCCCCTCACCCAGCACAAATTTCAACGCAGCAGCTTTTCTAAAACGAATCAATAAAGATCTAGAGAAATTAAAAATAACAACCTAGTTTCTGTTAAAAAAAAAAAAAAAACCTGCAAGAATAAGAATTTGGATGCTAAAGAAATCGAGGCCGTTGAACAACTCTCTTCCTATAACTGTATTACCATAAAACCTGCCGAAAAGACGGAAATATTGTCATACTTGATAATGAAGATTATATAAGTTAGTGCAACAAGATACTCAAAAATCAAGAATGGTACAGGCGGATTACACCTGATATCATCGAAAAATACAATAGGGAGTTTTACTCACTAGTTGATTCAGCATACTTGAACCAAACAATCAGCAAGACGACCTGGGACTTTATTAGAACAATGTTTGGTAAAGCTAAAGGAGATTTGGTTGTATAGTGTATGGTCAGCTTTAGATTTACCAAAAATATAAGGACACACATACATTATCCATTCATATTGTATCCAGGCAAGTACTGGCACTACATAAATGAAGCAGATCTGAAACAAATTGTACAATTAGATTGTATAGTGTATGGACAATTTTAGGGGCTATGGTAAGCTTAGGGGTTAAAATTAAGGAGTCATTTTTGAAAAGCTTTTTGATCATAATCCCCAAACCTAATGAGTGAGAGACAGTGTGAGAGAACCCTTCAAACAAGCCTTAATAAATCCATAACAGTACATGCTGTAGAAACAGCGACTTCACCGTTAGAGACACACGGTCTTTGTGAACGTATCGGTCTAAAATTTATGTTGATAAACTTAAAAATGTGGGCAAGTCAGCGATTTAAAAAAGAAGTTGGCTGTGCGTTTCGCTGGGAAATGTGAAGAGTTTTATACAGGACAGTCAATTGAAGAAAGTGTGAAACTCTTGTCATTTGGAAGATCAACCAGCACGGGTCCGCGGGACCCGTGACCCGACTCACGGAGATCCCAGCGTGCGCGCCGCTGGCGGCACGCACGCGATGGCACGGCGGCAAATTTAAAGGGAAGTACAGGTACACCCATTTGTCCAGCAGTGCCATTCTGCCAACGTACATCGGCGTGCGCCAGTCGGGTACCGGCTAAGCAGCCCAATACACACTCTGTTTAATTGATAAAATTTCCTGAAATGATCACTAAACTTAAACAGCTTTTTCACAAAAACTGTAAAAGATCTCAAACTGAAAAGATATAGCCAGATAGCTGAATATTTTGTGAACATTTTAAAGTTTGTTTGGCTTCTGTAGGTGAGAGTATGAAGGAGCTAAAACTTTTGGGAGCGGAAGAAGATTTTAAGGATTTGAAGCATGCTCTCATTCACTTCAATGTTAAAAAAAGTGTTAAAAAAGCTTAATATTTTAAAAAGTATAAATAGTAGGGAAAAAGTTGAAGAAGTCCCACCATTAGCTGAAAGAGCTGAACATTTTAAAAGTTGAATGGTTTTAATAGCTGAAAGTATGCAGAAGTTACGCAGAGCCAAAAAACGTACGGAATAATAAAAAACGAATAACAATAGTGGGATTGCTGAAGCAGTCCCACTAATGAATGATGCAGTTGTATCCTAGATCATATACTTCTACAATTACGGAAGATCCTCCTTACACCTGACGTGCAAATCCAAAGAACTCTTCCTTAAGGATCTTCAGGCTGAGTACCAATGCCATGGGGTAAGATAAGAGGCTCAAACCGCAATTCACCATAAACTTTACTATAACACAGTTCTAGGATAAGGTGTAAAAATAACAAAGATTCCGAACAGAGAAGGACACCATTTGTTTATTGTTTACTCCCACAAAAATGGATATTCTACGCTTGACTGCCTGTTTTGTTAATACTTTAATGACGGTCAGATATACTCTAGAACCCTATTGTAATACACAGGTTACACTCCTGCACAGGTGGTCAGCGCCCGCCTACATCCCAACGGAAGTGTGGGGTGGCAGATTCCCAGAGATGGGGGAGGTCGGGTGCTGGACAAAAATAGGAAAAGGTTAAGAATTGGTATTGATATACATATTGTGGTACACTAGAACTACATTGCATTACACAAGCTGCATCCCTACACAGGGGACCCGTACCCAGGTACATCTCACTGAGAAGGGGGAGAGACAAATCCCAAGTGGGTCAGGAGCCGGAGACAGACCCCCCCTACGGTTCAACAGGTTGCAAGAAATGGTCTAAAATCTATATTAGTAACCATATTGTTATACTTTTTTCGAAAGCAAAGTTACGTAAGTTCCAATTGTTCTGGTTGTTCATTATACACAACTACAGTTTCAAGAGTTAATTTCTAAGGTCAAAGAACACAAACCTAAATACTAAATATTTAATGCCCCAGTGCTCCCTGATGCTAGTGATCCCAGACAAGATCATTGTCACCTACTGTCACTTTTATCACCCTTTACCCGTCCACCAACGCACCTCCCACTTACCCCCCAGGGTAACACCTCTGGGGTGTATAACAGAGCAAATACTCACACACGGCTCTACTGAGCCAACCTCTTTCCTTGAGCAACCCTTAAACCTATCTCCTCTCACACCTAACCCCTTCCCTCCTCTTTTTTTTGACATGGCCTACTCTTTCCTAGGGAAATCCCAGATCGTTATATCTCACAATGTAAACGGTCTCAATATCCCTGAAAAAAGGGCTAGTATATTAAGAGGACTGAAAAAAGCTAACCCGACAATAGTTTACCTCCAGAAAACACACTTCAAGAATAATAATATCCTCAAACTCACTAACAGTCATTTTATAAAAGCTTATCATGCCACAAACCCTATTGCTAAAACTAAAGGAGTTACCATCTTAAAGTGGAGTTCCACCCATTTTTACAACTCTTCAGCATCCCTCACTAAACTGTGCACTGTAAACGAATTTTATATTTAAAAAAAAAAATTTCTCAGCACCTACTTTATATCTGCTGTATTCATTTTTCACTTTCTCCTCCCTGGCCATGGCCCATCGCATCATTTCCTGTTTGCAATGCCTTCTGGGAAGGGGCGGCAACTTCCTCTGACACTGCCGTTGCTATGGAAACCTGACCTGAAACCTATTACACTGCCTGTGCTGCACTGAGCATGTGTGAGATCTGCAAGGATGAGATCCAGGAAGAAATACAGACTGGCTTCAGATGCCCACACTTAAGATGGCCACGGCCTGGTGGAAGTTTATAAAATAACAAAGCTACTGCTATAAACTAATAAAACAGACCTTAGTTTACAGACTAACTTTACTAGAATACATTAAGCTTATGTATTATAGGGGTATTTTTATTTAAAAAGTATAATTTCGGCCGGAACACCACTTTAATCAGCAAACAATCTCCCTTTGCACTTACACAAAAACTCATCGACCCAGACGGTCGCTATATCTTCCTTAAAGGCACCTGGGATGGAACACCTGTTACCATAGCTAAGGTGTACTTCCCAAACAAGGCACACATTACATTTTGCCACAAAATAATAGACAAACTTAAATGGTTCGCAGAAGGTTGCATTATATTAGGAGGAGATTTTAATATCCCCCTGAACCCACAACAATATACGTCCTCAAGTTACACACATGTCACATACAGGATACTAAAACGCATCAAGACATTACTGCAATCCCTATATTTAGTGGATTCTTGGAGATCCACACATCCCACTGAAAAGGACTACACCCCCCCCCCCCACACACACACACACACACAAAAGATACTCAAGAATTCTTCATCTCACAAAGAGATTTGATCAATGTCACTAAAGCAGAAATTGGAATAATATCCATATCAGACCACGCCCCCACTGCCATCACCTTTAAACTAAATTCACCCAAACCTACAACTTTTAATTGGAGACTGAACGCGGCCCTGCTAACTGACCAAACCATACAAGATGACATACATGAATCCATTAAAAAGTATTTTGAAACCAACCTAGAATCAGACACCAACCCCCTAAACAACTGGGAGGCTCACTGCAAGGCACTGTGTGTGTATATGTATATATATCTAATTGCTTTTTATAGTTGGCCTCCTTACTTTTGTAAACATGCTTTTAACAGCGGCAGATTAGCGCCTCGTGTGAAAAGGGGCCTAATTGTATGAATTGCAATGAATTCGATCGAACACTAAGTATAAGTGAGTGATATTCATTTCACCAATCACATAATATAAGCGAAGCGCCACATTTTAAATATTACAATTTTTCACCTGCACATATGGAGGGGGGGTGGGGGGGGGGGTGGACACAAGAAAGGATGTGAGCAGCTGCTTAACATTAAACAATATAATCATGGAGTGTCCCATATAAAGTATTAGAGCATAGGATTTCCCATCTTATTTCTATCTCCTTTCTTATGGCCCGGAAACGCCAGGACAGTACAAATATCCCCCACCCCCTTTTTGTAAAGTAGACAGTCCAAGGTATTAAGAAGGTGGCGTGGCAAGTCTTCTGAGGTTGAAATTTTTTTATCACAATTATTTGGAAAATTAAGAAATTAAAAAACAAAAAAAACATTTTTACACTTTTTTTACATACTTTCACCAGTGCAGTACAGTGTTATCATAACTGTTGTGGCGGTGATCAGGGTCACTGACTGGTGACAGTATGTAAAAAAATAAAAATAAAACAAATTTTAATATTTTTTTTTTTTTTAAAGGTTTTTTTTATTCCATTTTTTTTTTTAAACGATTTTGTGACCACTGTGACCAGAGCAATACAGTGTTACCATAGTAATGTATATATATATATATATATATATATATATATATATATATATATATATATATATATATATATGAATTGATGTAATATATATAATGTGTATATATGGATTAATTGTGTTCATGAATCAGAGTTTAGGGATCACTAATTGTTTGTAAGAATTGCGATGAATAATATTGGAACACAAAGTATAAGTGAGTTTCTTAGATATTCATTTCACCAATCACATAATATATAAGCGAAGCGCCACATTTTAAATATTTAAAGAAATAAGATCGGCCGTCACTACTTGATCGATTCTCAGATATATATCCCGTAGTTTGTGGATTTTATAGAACTTTCCTACAGATAAATAATATACACTGATTTGGGTTATTTTCCCCAAAGAAATGTAGCAGAATACATGTTGACCTAAAGTTTATGAAGACATTTTTTTTAATTTGCAACACAAAGAAAAATGCATTTTTTTTTCCAAATTTTCTGTCTTTTTTCATTTATTTAACAAAAAAAAAAAAAAAAAAAAAAAAGGCGGTGATTAAATACTAAAATTCGAAAATCCAAAAAAATAACTAACTAATAATAACTATTAAATTATAGGTATTGGGATTTCCTTTTAAATTTGGCTGGTAGTGAACGTTACAAATGATCTGAAATTATGAATGGAACATAAATTAATAAATATAAATAATTATAAAAAATATATATATTATTATTTATTATTATTATTAATTTTATGTTGTGTTCCATTCATTTAGATCAGGCAGGCGTTATTTGGTGGGCTTTCTTCCCGACAATCGCTACAAGTCAGATCAACTTTGCGGCGGGCATGAAGCGCCACATTTTAAATATTTAAAGTAATGAGATCGGTCATCACTACGTCAGCGTTGATCAATTTTCAGATATATATCCCGTAGTTTGTGGAGTCAATAAATTTCCAACAGATAAATAATGTACATGGATTTGGGTTATTTTCCCTAAAGAAATGTAGCAGAATACATGTTGACCAAAATTTAAAAAGAATTTTTTTTTTATTTGTAACAAAGTTTTTTTGTTTTTTTTTTAATTTTCAGCCCTTTTTAATAAAAAAAAACAAAAAAAACAGCAGAGATTAAAATACGAAAGTTCAAAAATCCAAAATAATAACCAATAATAACTATTACTATTAAATTATAGATATTGGAATTTCCTTTCAAATTTGGCTGTTAGCGAACATTACAAATGATCCAAAATAACGAATGCCGCATCTAAACGAATGAAACATAAACAAATTAATAATAATAAAAAATATTATTATTTTTTTATTATTATTAATTTGTTAAGTTCCATTAATTTAAAGGCGGCAGGCCTTATTGGGTGGGCTTTCTGCCCTGCCGAAAAGCCACATTTTAAATATTTAATGAAATAAGATCGGCCATCACTATACATCAGGATTGATCGATTTTGCAGATATATATCCCTTCGTTTGTGGACTCTTAACTTTCCGACAGATAAATAATATGCAAGGATTTAGGTTATTTTCCCCTAAAGAAATGTAGCAGAATACACGTTGACCTAAATTTATGAAGACTTTTTTTTATTTATATTTGCAACACAAAGAAAAACACATTTAAAAAAAAAATTGTTCTTTTTTTATTTAACAAAGAAAAACGCATTTTAAAAAAAAAATTGTTCTTTTTTCATTTTTTTAACAAAGAAAAACGCATTTAAAAAAAAAATATTTGTTTAACCCCTTCCCGCCGACCGTACGCACATATGCGTACTCGGCTTTCCGGGGTTATACCGGGATGATGCCTGCAGCTGCAGGCATCATCCCGGTACCGTTGTTTTCAGCGGGCGATCGGCTACCCATATATAACAACCGATGCGGCTAAAAGCCGCTCGGTTGTTATACCGGAGGAGCGGGAGGGGACATCCCCCCCCTCCCGCCGCCTCCCGCCGCTGTTACCGGGCCTCCCGTGCAATCGGGAGTCCCGGTGTCCGTTCGGCTGCCTTCGGCGGCTGGGGGCGGACTAGAACGAAGCTGCGAGCGGCTTCGTTCCAGCCTTCTTGTTTAAAACGCGGAAGCAACGTCATGACGTCACTTCCCGTTTACTCGGCTGCCAATGGCGCCGAATTTAAAAAAGTACACAGTATTCAGAATCGCCGTTTTCGGCGATCTGAATACTTTGAAGTGTAAAGGAGGGATGGGGGGTCTTTTAGACCCCGATCTCTCCATAAAGAGTACCTGTCACCACCTATTACTGTCACAAGGGATGTTTACATTGCTTGTGACAGCAATAAAAGTAAAAAAAAAAAAAAAAATTTTAAAACACAATTTATAAAAGTACAAAAATAAATAAAATAAATAAATAAAAAATTTTTTTTTAAAGTGCCCCTGTCCCCGCGAGCTCGCGCAGCGAAGAAAACGCATACGGAAGTCGCGCCCGCATATGTAAACGGTGTTCAAACCACACATGTGAGGTATCGCCGCGATCGTCAGAGCGAGAGCAATAATTCTAGCCCTAGACCTCCTCTGTAGCTCAAACCTGGTAACCGAAAAAAAAATTTAAAGCGTCGCCTATGGAAATTCATAGGTACCGTAGTTTGTCGCCATTCCACGAGTGCGTGCAATTATAAAGGGTGACATGTTTGGTATCTATTTACTCGGCGTAACATCATCTTTCACATTATACAAAAAAATTGGGGTAACTTTACTGTTTGGATTTTTTAAAATTCATGAAAGTGTCACTTTTCCAAAAATTTGCGTTTAAAACACCGCTGCACAAATACCGTGTGCTAAAAAATATTGCAACAATTGCAATTTTATTCTCTAGATTCTCTTCTAAAAAGATATATATAATGTTTGGGGGTTCTAAGTAATTTTCTAGCAAAAAATACGGATTTTAACTTGTAAACACCAAATTTCAAAAATAGGCTTAGTCATGAAAGGGTTAATTTGTTCTTTTTTCATTTATTTAACCACTTCCCTACCCGCGTATGTACATATGACGTCCACAGATGGGATCTCCCATCCTGGGTGGACGTCATATGACGGCCTTGGGTTCCCGACCGCCTAAGGGGCGCGCGCGCGCCGCCGCGTTGCTCGGGTCCCGGTGCATGTGCCCGGCGGCCATGATGTCCACCGGGCACCCGCGATTGCCCGTTAACCGGGCCGGACCGTGGATCTCTGTGTGTAAACACAGAGATCCACGTCCTGTCAGCTCAGAGGAGAGCGATCTGTGTTCCCAGAACGGAGGAACACTGATCGGTCTCCTCCCCTTGAGCGCCCCCTCCCCCTACAGTTAGAAGCATTCCCTAGGAAACACATTTAACCCCTCCCCGCCCCTAGTGGTTAACCCCTTCACTGCCTGTCACATTTACATAGTAATCAATGCAATTTTATAGCATTGATCGCTGTATAAATGTGAATGGTCCCAAAAATGTGTCAAAAGTGTCCGATGTGTCTGCCATAATGTCGCAGTCACAAAAAAAAATTGCGATCGCCACTATTACTAGTAAAAAAAAATAAACAAATATTTTTTTTTTTAAAAATGCCATAAATCTATCCCGTATTTTATAGACGCTATAACTTTTGCGCAAACCAATCAATATACGCTTATTGCGATTTTTTTTTACCAAAAATATGTAGAAGAATACGTATCGGCCGAAACTGAGGAAAAAATTTGTTTTTTTTAAAAAAAATTGGGATATTTATTATAGCAAAAAGTAAAAAATATTGTGTTTTTTTTCGAAATTGTCGCTCTTCTTTTGTTTATAGCGCAAAAAATAAAAACCGCAGAGGTGATCAAATACCACCAAAAGAAAGCTCTATTTGTGGGGGAAAAAAGGACGTCAATTTTGTTTGGGTACAATGTCGCACGACCACGCAATTGTCATTTAACCACTTGCTTACCGGGCACTTAAACCCCCCTCCTATCCAGACCAATTTTCAGCTTTCAGCGCTGACGCACTTTGAATGACAATTGCACGGTCATACAACACTGTACCCAAATGAAATTTTTATCATTTTTTCCCCACAAATAGAGCTTTCTTTTGGTGGTATTTGATCACCTCTGCGATTTTTATTTTTTGTTAAAAAAATTTAAAAAGACCGAATTTTTAAAAAAAAAAATTTTTTTTTTTTAATATTTTGTTATAAAATTTTTTAAAAGGGTAATTTTTCTCCTTCATTGATGTACGCTGATGAGGCGGCACCAATGGGCACTGATAGGTGGCAGTGATGGGCACTGATGGGTGGCAGTGATGGGCACTGATGGGTGGCAATAATGGGCACTGATCTTGTACACTGCTAGGTGGCACTGATTGGCATCACTGGTGGGCATTGTTAGGTGGCAATGGTGGGCATTGATAGGTGGCACCTGTAGGCATTGATAGGTGGCACTTATGGGCATTGATACGTGGCACTGGTGGGCACTGTGGGCACTGTGATGTTTTAATGTCTGGGTGCACTGGCAGGGGGTACTGGTGGCATAATTATAAGGCACAATTGAGGCATTATTGCCTCCTCCTCTTCGGGACCGATGTCCCTTGCAGCTGAGCCGGTGATCGGCTTTTTTCTCTCCTCGCACTGTCAGCGCGAGGAGAAAAAAAAAAACGATCACAGAGCTTTTGTTTTGATCATGTGATCAGCTGTCATTGGCTGACAGCTGATCACATGGTAAGGGGCCGGGACCGGCCCCTTACACAGATCGGTGATCACCCGAGTCTCAGTGACTCGGTGATCACAGCGCGCTCCACGCGCGCCCTGCAGGGCGCGCGCAGGGCACGTGCACAGGGGAGGCCGTCATATGACGGCCTCCCGGGAATGCAGGTCCGCGCTGTAGCCGTCATTCGGCTATAGCGCGGATAGCAAGCGGTTAAAGTGCGACAGCGCTGAAAACTAAAAATTGGTCTGGGAAGGAAGGGGGTGAAAATGCCCTGTATTAAACCGGTTAACAAAGAAAATTAAAAACAAAACAGCGCTGATTAAATACCATCAAAACAAAGCTCTATTTGTGTGAAAAAAATGTCTGAAATTTCATATGGATACAGTGTAGCATGACCGCGCAATTGTCATTCAAAATGCAAGCTAAAAAATATATATATGTCTGGTATTTAAATGGAGCACAGGTGCTCAGCAGACAAAGGGTTAAACCAAGACCCTCTCTCCCCCCCTCCCCCATAGCTACTGAGCTCTAGATCCTAACTGACAATTTCTTGGCATGGTGCCAGATTGCAGTGATGATGTCATAGCGAGGAGGAAAGCTGAAAAAAAAAAAAAAAATATATATATATATATATATATATATATATATATATATATATATATATATATATATCTCCTGGACAGGAAGGAGGTAAGTATTTAAATGGTTAAAAGTGGAGCACAGGCGCTCAGCAGACAAAGGGTTAAACCAAGACTCCCCCCCCCATATCTCCATAGCTACTGAGCTCTAGATTCTAACTGACAATTTCTTGTTGCCATGGTGACAGATTGCAGTGATGATGTCATAGTGAGGAGGAAAGCTGAAAAAAAAAATATATCCTGGACAGGAAGGAGGGAAAAAAGTGTCCGGTATTTAAATGGTTAAAAGTGGAGCACAGGCGCTCAGCAGACAAAGGGTTAAACCAAGACTCCCCCTCCCCCATATCTCCATAGCTACTGAGCTCTAGATTCTAACTGACAATTTCTTGTTGGTCTTGTTGCCATGGTGACAGATTGCAGTGATGTCATAGTGAGGAGGGAAGGTCCATATAAGGCAGCACAGACAAGCCTTTGCTGTCAGAATTGATCAGAGCTTCGAAGCGATAACACATCTTGTGAGAGAGGTGCTACGTTTGACCGGCGATTGTTGACAATTCTACATTTTAAAAGCGGTTAAATCTTTTCAGATTAATTGCATTTGGGAAGAGCGACAAATTATATTTGTTAATAACTTAAAAAAAAAAATGACATCTCCAATTACTTCAGACGATATGAGGAGATTGTATGAACTCCTACAAGGTTCCCCAGACACTACACCTGTAGTGAAGTGGTTGATTGAATTACTGGCCGGCCAGCAGAGCCGTGCTTTGTCAGAAAAGGAGAAAGATGAAAAGATCAGGTCATTGGAGGAGAGGGTGGTATCCATGGAAACGGGTCTTCAATCCCAGCAACAGAAAAATGAGGACCTCGTGAAAATGCTGCAACTGGTAAAAATTTTTTAATGCCATTTATTATATTCAAATGACATCAGAACATATACAAGTAGGCTCAGATCACAGGATAAGAAACTATTTCCAGAAAGTGACAGTTATTTCTGTGGCAGTTATTTTTCTAGCTGAGAATAAAGAAATGTGAATATGACAGTTAAGTGGCTGAAAAATACAGATACCTATTATTGGGTTCAATGTTTATGAATGGAGCCGGGGTCATGTAAGGGGAGGGGGGGTCATGTTATATAACAGGCAACCCCCAACCCCCCTCTGTAATAATTACACAGACTGGATCCCATTAGGCACAAAGAGAGAAAATCTGCAGAATATGTAGGCGCACAGCTGCTGTTAGAAATCATGGGACCCCCATACAGTCTTCATTTCGTCAATTGCGGGTTCTGTCACCGAAGGGGCGATGGGTGAACGGATGTTCCCTGATCTCCCTCTGTTCTACCCACCAACACCCGCCATGACCATCCCTAGCCCTCCAGGAGGAGGGGCAGCAGAGCCTGGCATAGATGGCGAGGGGGGGTGAGGTAGGGGAGTGGCAGCGTCTTACATGGCCGGCAGTGAAAGGGTTCATCATGCTTTGTGCTACTGGCCTCCAAAAACTGCATTAAATATTACAGACTTTAAAGGAAACGCTGAGACTGAGATTTAATCGATTTTCTTCTTCTCCTTCCAGGCAAAAAAGAGGATTAAGACGCTACAGAAGGCTGGGGACGAGGACAACGAACGATTCAAGGCCGACCAAGAATCATCAGGTACGAGATCTAGTAATATTCTGCAATATCAAACACTGAGCATGGAACACCTTTAGATGGTTCCAGAAACACAAAATAATGACCTAAGCCGGCCATCCATGGATGGAATCTCAGCTGGTCCAATAGGGACGGCCCGATTTTCAATCCATGTATAGGCTCCCTGGTTGCACACAAGTCAATCAAATCGACTTATGTACAACCAGCCTGTCAGGTTTTTTCCAGAATGATTAGTGCTGCCAGTGGCTATAGCCGGCAACACCAATCATCGCGTTCTGCCCACAGGGAAGGCTCCCCGCCGGCAGAACACAATAACGCTGCAGGAGGATTCCCCCATCGATACCGACTGTAGTAGAAGAAACCAAAATTGTAAAATGTATGGCCTGTCTTAGTGCGGCCCTCATAGAGATGAATACATTACAATATAACACAAAATACCTTACAAATATAATATATTAGTGGTGCACCGAAAATTAAAATTCTGTACCGAAACTGTAAAATACAGGTGGGCGAAAATCGAAAGGGACAGGTTTTTAAAATGTAAAAAAAAAAATGTAATTAACGTGGCTGGCGTTTTTGCCTTGAGGTCAATAGTAAACATTTTTGCATTGAAGTCAATGGGGGGCGAGATTTTGCATTGAATTCAATAGAGAACGTTTTTTTGCATTGAAGTCAATAGCATGCGATTTCACATTGAAGTCAATGGGACGTGATTTTGCATTGAAGTCAATAAGGGGGCGTTTTTGCATTGAAATCAATGGGACGCGATTTTGCATTGAAGTCAATAGGACGCAGCATGCCGTTATCAGTACCGGTTTTCTTTTCTTACTGTTGACAAAAATGCAGATAAAAAGAAAAAATATTACCGCGCTAACACAAAAATACATAAATTAGCAGCAGTACTAAATTGTGGGATATGCACAATCAAATAGAATAGTGGGTGGGTAGGAACCGCGCTGTACCGAATTGTGTATGGATCACTGAAGGATCACATAAATAATCTAAGAAAAAACACAAACATAACTGTGTATATAAAAATTATAAAGTCAATAAAATGACAAAGCGAAGTGAATTTAAAAAAAAAGTCCCATAAAATAGAATGAAATGGGCAAATCCTTCCAATAACACCACGTGAGAAAAAAATCCGCCACCAGATAAATTGAATGCTTACCAGCTTGTCTCGTCTCGGACGTGTGTTCGCTGGCTGGCCGGCTGCTGTTATTTTAATCCATGCTTTTACACTCTGATCTACATCTTTCGGATGGAGCTACCCTGATGTGCCTGGCTGCCTGGTCACTCTGGTCATCCTCTCTCCATACTGTTGATCCTTTAGGACACCATTACGATCGTGTGCCTGATTATATATAAGCTGTTTCCCAGCTTGTTGCTGGTAAGCATTCAATTTATCTGGTGGCGGATTTTTTTTCTCACGTGGTGGAAGGATTTTCCCATTTCATTCTATTTTATGGGACTTTTTTTTTTTTAAATTCACTTTTGGACTTTATTATTTTATTGACTTTATAATTTTTATATACACAGTTATGTTTGTGTTTTTTCTTATATTATTTATGTGATCCTTCAGTGATCCATACACAATTCAGTACAGCGTGGTTCCTACCCACCCAAAAATGCAGATAACCCTTTTTTCGGCCGATGATTTTCAGCGGCCGATATATCGGTGCATCCCTACTATAGAACACACAGTCATTTACTTTCTTTATTGATGTAGAACAATATCAATTAATAACAATATTATTTTGTTTCCAGCTAAGGCAAACCAAGACTTGGCCAAGGCAAATGCCGAACTGGAGGAAAAGTATGCAGAGATGGCCAAGGCAAATGCCGAACTTGAGGATAAGTATGCAGAGATGGCCAAGGCAAATGCCGAACTTGAGGATAAGTATGCAGCGATGGCCAAGACAAATACCAAACTTGAGGAAAAGTATGCAGAGATGGCCAAGACAAACACCGAACTTCAGGAAAAGTATGCAGCGATGGCCAAGACAAAGGACGAACTTGAGGAAAAGTATGCAGCGATGGCCAAGGCAAATGCCGAACTTGAGGAAAAGTATGCAGCGATGGCCAAGACAAAGGACGAACTTGAGGTAAAGTATGCAGCGATGGCCAAGGCAAATGCAGAACTTGAGGAAAAGTATGCAGCGATGGCCAAGGCAAATGCCGAACTTCAAAAGAAGATAGATGCCATGGTACAGGACAAAGAAAAGGTAAGGGTCATCACTATATATCCAGGTTTGCAGTGTACATAAAACAAGGCGCCGGGTCTATGGGACTTGGGTCTATCCCGGATTCAGAAGTAGCTCACCGACGCAGCCCCAGCCAAGTGCCGGTGTTTGTATACAACCGGCAATGGCAGCATGGACAGCACTCAGAAACAGAGCTGGGAAGCTACGGGTGAGAGGCACAGCTGGCGGCTTATAGAGCTCGGCTAAGCTGTGTGCTGCACCTCTCTGGCCTGAAGATGACTTAACCCCCGAAAACATTATATATTTTCTGAAGGCACACACCCTGGGAGAATAAAACGGCGGTAGTTACGATTTTGATGTCACGCCATATTAACGCTACCGTTTATCACACCCTTAATTTCAGTAAATAAAGTTTGTTTTTGTGTAGACAAATACGGCATGTACAAAATGTAAAAGCGCCCCCAAACAGTCATACAGTATATACATACTGGTAATATTAGAAGCAAAAAATATATTACCAAGTTTATTTGGTAAAATATAAAAGATGGGGTTGTGACGAGTAAATAGACACCCAACAAGTCAAGTCTCAAAAATTGTCCATAGGCGACGCTTAAAAAGGCCTTACAGGTCATCAGCTAAGTGTAAACGATGGCCCTAGAATTATTGCATCACTCTTTGAAAAGATAGAATAAAATATTTACAAAAAGGTGAGGGGTGTACTCACTTTTGTGAGATACTCTATAGGCTCACCCGACGTGCCGGGACAAGGGGTAGGCAGGAGGGGCGGCTGCCCCAGGCACAAAGAATAAAGGGTGGTACGCCCATTCTATGGCATGTACCAACAGTAGGGGAGGGTGGGGCGGTTTTAGATCCTTGCCCTGGGTGCTAGACGACCCTATCCCGGTATTGCGTGCACATTTACATTCATATGCGGCTGTACAAAAGAGTGGGGGGGGGCTCTAAAAATATTTTCTTTTTACTGATTTAGTATAAGTTGAACTTTTGAACTTTACATTTCATCACTTGCGGGTTCTGATCTCCCTCTGTTCCACCCACCAACACCCGCCATGACTATCCCTAGCCCCCAGGAGGGGCAGCAGAGCCTGGCATACATGGCGGGTGGTGGGGGTCAGGTAAGAGAGTGGTAGGGTCTTACATGGCTGGCAGTGAAAGGGTTAATCACGCTTTGTGCTAATGGCCTCCAAAAACTGAATTACATATTACAGACTTTAAAGGAAGCACTGAAATTTAATCAATTTTATTCTTCTCCTTTCAGGATAACAAGAAGATTGAGGAGCTACAGAAGGCTCGGGCCGAGGACAACAAACGATTCAAGGCCGACCGAGAATTATCAGGTATGAGTTATAGTAATATTCTGCAATATCAAACACTGAGCATGGAACACCTTTAGATGGTTCCAGAAACACAAAATAATGACCTAAGCCGGCCATCCATGGATGGAATCTCAGCTGGTCCAACAAGAACGCCTGAATTTCGATCCATGTATGGGCTCCCTGGCTGTACACAACTATCCATCAATCGACTTGTGTACAACCAGCCTTTCGGGTTTCTCCCAGAACATTTAGTGCTGCCCGTGGCTATAGCCGGCAACAGCACTCATTGTGTTCCGCCCACAGGGAAAGTCAACAGGGAGCGTTTTTGCATTAAAGTCAATAGCATGCGATTTCACATTGAAGTCAATGGGACGTGATTTTGCATTTAATTGAAGTCAATAGAGGGCCTTTTTGCATTGAAGTCAATAGGACGCGATTTTGCATTGAAGTCAATAGGGCGCAGCATGCCGTTATCAGTACCGCTTTTTTTTTTTATATCGGCAAAACGCTGATCACCCTTTTTTGGGCCGATAATTTTCAGTGGCTGATATGTTGGTGCATCCCTTCTATAGAACACACAATAATTTACTTTCTTTATAGAAATAGAACAATATAAATTAATAACAATATTTTTTGTTTCCAGCTAAGACAAACCAAGACTTGACCAAGGCAAATGCCGAACTTCAGGTAAAGTGTGCAGCGATGGCAAAGACAAATGCCGAACTTCAAAAGAAGATAGATGACATGGTACGGGACAAAGAAAAGGTAAGGGTCATCACTATATATCCAGGTTTGCAGTGTACATAGAACAAGGCGCCGGGTCTATGGGATTTTGGGTCTATCCCGGTTTCAGAAGTAGCTCACCGACGCAGCTTCAGCTAGGTGCCCGGTGTTTGTAAACAGCCGGCAATGGCAGCATGGACAGCGCTTAGAAACAGAGCTGGGAAGCTACGGGTGAGAGGCACAGCTGGGAAGCTACGGGTGAGAGGCACAGCTGGCGGCTTATAGAGCTTAGCTAAGCTGTGTGCTGCGCCTCTCTGGCCTGAAGATGACTTAAAACCCCCCAAACATTATATATTTTCTGAAGGCACACACCCTGGGAGAATAAAACGGCGGTAGTTCCAATTTTATTGCCACACCATATTAGCGCTACCGTTTATCACACCCATATTTTCAGTACACAAATAAAGTTTGTTTTTGTGCAGACAAATATGGCATGTACAAAATGTAAAGCGCCCCCAGTTGCACAGTATATAAATACTGGTAATATTTAAAAAAAAAAATACCAAGTAACATAGTTACATAGTTAGTAAGGTTGAATAACGACACCAGTCCATCAAGTTCAACCTGAGCGAGTGTGGGTGCGTGTCTACAATTATCCCTATTTTTTTAAATTTAAGGTACCCATATAGCGCTGTGTCAATTTTTATGCAGCGCGCCACACATATATCGCACACTCACATTTGTCCCTACCCTCAAGGAGCCCACAATCCAAGGTCCCCAACATTCATATACTAGGGCCAATTTTGGACAGAAGCCAATTAACCTACCAGCATGTCTTTGGAGTTTTTTGGTAAAATATAAAAGATGGGGTTGTGACGAGTAAATAGATACCCAGCAAGTCAAGTCTTAAAAATTGTCCATAGGCGACGCTTAAAAAGGCCTTATAGGTCATCAGCTGAGTGTAAATGATGGCCCTAGAATTATTGTATCACTCAGGCGTACACGATACTTCCTAATATGTGTAGTGCCATTGTCGCATTCATATATAGGCTCACCTGACATGCCCACATGCAGGGACAAAGGGTGGGCAGGAGGGGCGGCTGCCCCAGGCACAGTGAAGTAAGGGGACGAAGAATAAAACACAGGTTGGTATGCCCATTCTATGGCATGTACCAACAGTGGGGGAGGGTGGCGCGGTTTTAGATCCTTGCCCTGGGTGCTAGACGACCCTATCCCGGTATTGCGTGCACATTTCCATTCAAATGCGGCTGTACAAAGGAGCGGGGGGGCCTCTAAAAAGGTTTTATTTTTACTGATTTCGTATCAGTTGAACTTTACATTTCGTCACTTGCGGGTTCTGTCACCGGAGGGGCGATGGGTGAACGGATGTCCCCTGATCTCCCTCTGTTCTACCCAACACCCGCCATGACCATCCCTAGCCCTCCAGGAGGGGCAGCAGAGCCTGGCATACATGGCGGGGGGGCTGGGGGGGGGTCCAGGTAGGTGAGTGGCAGCGTCTTACATGGCTGGCGGTGAAAGGGTTAATCACGCTTTGTTCTACTGGCCTCCAAAAACTGCATTACATATTACAGACTTTAAAGGAAATGCTGAGATTTAATCGATTTTCTTCTTCTCCTTCCAGGATCAAATGACGATTGAGAAGCTACAGAAGGCTCGGGTCGAGGACAACAAACGATTCAAGGCCGACCGAGAATCATTAGGTATGAGTTCTAATAATAATCTGCAATATCAAACACTGAGCATGGAACACCTTTAGATGGTTCCAGAAACACAAAATAATGACCTAAGCCGGCCAACCATGGATGGAATCTCAGCTGGTACAGCAGGGACCGCCCGATTTTCGATCCATGTATGGGCTCCCTGGCTGTACACAACTATCCATCAATCGACTTGTGTACAACCAGCCTGTCGGGTTTTTCCAGAACGATTAGTGCTGCCAGTGGCTGTAGCTTGCAACACCAATCATTGTGTTCTGCCCACAGGGAAGGCTCCCTTCCGACAGAACACAATAACGCTGCAGGAGGATTCCCCCATCAATATCGACTGTAGTGGAAGAAACCAAAATTGTACAATGTATGGCCTGCCTTAGTGCGGCCCTCATAGAGATGAATACATTACAATATAAAACAAAATACCTTACAAATATAATATAATAGTGGTGCACTGAAATGAAAATTCTGTACCCAAACTGAAAATTCAGGATGCCGAATATCGAAAGGGACAGTTTTTAAAATTGATTAAAAAAAAAAAAAAATGTAATTAATGTGGCTGGCGTTTTTGCATTGAGGTCAATGGAAGGCGATTTTGCATTGAACTCAATAGGGGGCGTTTTTGCATTGAAGTCAATAGCATGCTATTTCGCACTGAAGTCGATGGGACGTGATTTTGCATTGAAGTCAATAGAGATCATTTTTGCATTGAAGTCAATGGGACGTGAATTTGCATTGAAGTCACAAGTACGCAGCATGCCTTTTATCAGTAGCGTTTTTGTTTTGTTTTTATATCGGCAAAACGCTGATAACCTTTTTTTCGGCCGATAATTTTCAACGACCGATATATCGGTGCATCTCTTCTATAGTGGCCGATATGTCGGTGCATCCCTTCTATAGGACACACAATCATTTTCTTTCTTTATAGAAGTAGAACAATATCAATTAATAACAATATTTTTTTGTTTCCAGCTAAGACAATCAAAGCTTATCAAGAAAAGTGTGCAGCGATGACCAAGGCAAATGCAGAACTTCAAGAGAAGATGAAAACCACGGTCCCGGAAAAGGTAAGGGTCATCACTATATATCCGGGTTTGCAGTGTACATAGAACAAGGCGCTGGGTCTATGGGATTTGGGTCTATTCCCG
Source organism: Lithobates clamitans (assembly GCA_037952925.1). Taxonomy (NCBI): domain Eukaryota; kingdom Metazoa; phylum Chordata; class Amphibia; order Anura; family Ranidae; genus Lithobates; species Lithobates clamitans. The sequence continues at coordinate 147,024 of JBBGZY010000125.1, read as the reverse complement.
GTTCAAAAGCAGCTCTCCGACGCAGCCCCAGGCAGGTGTTGGTGTTTCTAAACAGCCAGCAATGGCAGCATGGACAGCGCTCAGAAACAGAGCTGGGAAGCTACGGGTGAGAGGCACAGCTGGGAAGCTACGGGTGAGAGGCACAGCTGGGAAGCTACGGGTGAGAGGCACAGCTGGCGGCTTATAGAGGTCGGCTAATCTGTGTGCTGCGCCTCTCTGGCCTGAAGATGACTTAAAACCCCCCAAACATTATATATTTTCTGAAGGCACACACCCTGGGAGAATAAAACGGCGGCAGTTCCAATTTTATTGTCACGCCATATTAGCGCTACCGTTCATCACACCCATGTTTTCAGTAAATAAAGTTTGTTTTTGTGCAGAAAAATACTAATCATTGCACAGCCGGCACGCACTCCCCCTACCTAGAAGTGCCGGTTAACGTACTAGATATGTGATCCGGCACAGAAGAGCCACTCTGCCGTCGTATAGCTAGGTTAAAGCGGTGTTCCGCCCAACAAATAAAAAAAAATTAAAAGCCAGCAGCTACATATACTGCAGCTGCTGGCTTTTTAACAATAGGACACTCACCTATCCTGGAGTCCAGTGATGTCGGCACCGCAGCTGATTGTTTCCATCAGCTGGCTGGTGCTGCCGCCGCCATTGCGGGTAAGGGTACCCGGCAGTGTAGCCTTATGGCTTCACGCCAGGAACGCTACTGCGCATGTGCGAGGCCCCGCCCCTCTCTGCCACTGGCCACAGGGAGAGGAGGGAGCCCCGCGGTGATGTAACGGGCCGCGGCCTGGACTCCCGGAAGTGGGAGCAGCATATCTGTCAAAGACAGGTATCCTGTCCCCGCCTCCCCCCAAAAAGGTGCCAAGTGTGGCACTGGAGGGGGAGAGGAGACAAATGAGCGGAAGTTCCACTTTTAGGTGGAACTCCACTTTAAGCGGTCGGCAAGTGGCTAGCTTGCAGGAGGGACAGCAGAGCCTGGGATACATGGCGGGGGGAGGGTGGGGGTGGGGGGTCAGTCATCCCAATCGCTTGCAACAGAAAGCTAAGAGTTGGCTGAAGGGATGAGCCGGCAGTTTGTTTAAAGGTCCGTACTACTGCCGGTGTACTACATTAGGTGGCAGTGAAAGGTTAATCACGCTTTGTGCTACTGGCCTCCAAAAACTGCATTACATATTACAGATTTTAAAGAAAGCGCTGAGATTGAGATTTAATCGATTTTCTTCTTCTCTTTCCAGGATGCACAAATGAAGGAAGAGCTTGAGAAGGCTCTGGCAATGGCGAAGGAAGAACTCAAGGCTGCCCAAGAACCAGCAGGTAAGTGTTCTAGTAATATTCAGGAATATAAAACACTGAGAATGGAATACCTTCTATCATTTCACCATGTATGTGAGAGGCATCAGATTGTTCCAAAAACACAAAATAGTGACTTCAGACAGCCATTAGATGGATCAAATATCAACCAGTTTAGCAGGGACCGGAAAAGATCTGAACCATCTATGGACAGGCTGGTTGTACTGAAGTCAATGGATGGAAGGCTAACCGCCTGCAGATCACAATAGTCCTGTGGGAGGGATTCTGCCATCAAACACTGACTGTGTTTATGGAGAAATCAAGCAATTTTATTCCCACCCGTGGTGAAAAGAAAGAAAATTGCACAATCTGTGGGCTCCTTTAGATCGGCCATCATGGAAATCAATACACTACTATATAACACACAATGCGTTACACTACAATACAACACACAATACAACACTTTCTTCATAGAAGTAGAACAATCTCAACTTCTAACAATCTTTTTGTTTCCAGACAAGAAAATTCAAGAACTTCAGGAAAGAATTGCAACGGCGGACCAGAAAAAAATTGATCTCCAACAAATCATTGAAGGTGTGGTCCAGGAAAAGAAAGATCTTAAGACAGATGGACAAAAGGTAAGGGTCAGCAGCATACATCCAAGTTTTTGCGCAGCGGGGTAGAATGGGGTATTGGGATTAGTAGTCTAATGCCCCATACACACGATCAGAAATTCTGCCAGCAAAAGTCGGATGTGAGCTTTTGGTCAGAAATTCCGACCGTGTGTATGCTCCATCGGACTTTTGCTGGCAGAATTCCAGCCAGCAAAAGATTGAGAGCATGTTCTCTATTTTTCGGTTGGAAAAAGTTCCTATCCGAAAATGCGTTTGTCTGTATGCAATTCAGAGGCGCAAAAAAAACACGCATACTCAGATACAATTCAACGCATGCTCGGAAGCATTGAACTTCATTTTCTTGGCTTGTCGTAGTGCTGTACGTCACCGCGTTCTTGAGAGTTGAAAGTTCAGAGAACTTTTGTGTGACCGTGTGTATGCAAGGCAAGCTTGAGCGAAATTCCAGCGGAAAAACCATCCAAGAAGGTATAACGGGGTGTTAGGATTAGTAGTCGTAGGTTTGCGCAGTGCAGTGTTGAGTCTATGGGACCTACTTGGTTCATCCAGGTACACTTGCCTTTAAATGATATGAGGGCTTGTAGTTTCTTAGTAGTTGATGGGTAAGAATGGTTCAAAATTTGTATTTTTTTTAACATTCTTTATTTTAAGTATTGTATTATATTAATCTGTTTTTACCTTTTAGGTTATGGAAAAGCCGGAGCTTAAGAAAGAAAAGAGTCATACGGTGAAGGATATGGAAGACAAGGAGATCAAAGAGGACAAGAAGGACAAGTTGGTCAAGGAGGACAAGGGGGTCAAGGAGGACAAGGGGGTCAAGGAGGACAAGAAGGACAAGGAAGTCAAGGAGGACAAGGAGGTCAAGGAGGACAAGGAGGTCAAGGACTACAGACATGTAAGTATAGACATTGCGTCTCTTATTATTTTTTGTCATGTCTTCCTTCTCCTTTCTGTCTCATCTTACTATAATACTTCTGCTGGGGTGCCCAACCCCCTTCCCACATTCATCCTTATCCCCCTTCACTTCTGTCCTCTTATGCCATCCTTACTAATCGCACCTTTTCTTAAGGGGAGGGGAGGCCTGTAAGTAATAGTGAAACTGCAGCAGAGAAAGATCAGGTCTCCTCCTTTGCCAGACAGGTCTGTGTGACTGGCATAGTTGTGTAAATATATATACACAGTGTCCCTTGTGTAGTATCTCCTTTATGCATGAACAAACAAAACATGTAAATCTAGATCTCAAGGGAAAGGAGAGAAAACTTGTTTGGGGGCACCCTGTTGTTGTCTACTATTGCCCCCATCCTTGAGTCACCTCTCACCCGGCTATTCCTTCACTAACCATTTGCTGGAGCAGTCCTTAACCAAGCTATGTCACTTTAGCTATAGTAGAAAAAAAACTATGGTCAGATCCCTAGAGATCAGGGCCAGATCTGGGGTGCAGCAAAAAAGTCGGGGGTCATAATGTAGACAGTGTAGTCATTGGTCTATTATACAGTGTCACGACCTGGGAAACACTATTAAATAGAACCTGTGCCCCCTCATATCAGATGTCTCTATCAGATCCCCTTTACATCACGAGTACACATCAAAGTGCCCCCTTATATCAGGTTTCCGCATCAGAGTGCCCCCTTACCTCAGGTGCCCCCATCAAGAGTGCCCCCTTACATCAGGTTTTCCCATCAAGAGTGCCCCCTTACCTCAGGTGCCCCCATCAAGAGTTCCCCCTTACCTCAGGTGCTCCCATCAAGAGTGCCCCCTTATCTCAGGTGCTCCCATCAAGAGTGCCCCCTTACCTCAGGTGCTCCCATCAAGAGTGCCCCCTTACCTCAGGTGCTCCCATCAAGAGTGCCCCCTTACCTCAGGTGCCCCCATCAGAGTGCCCCCTTACCTCAGGTTAAGAATGCTCCTTTACATCATGTGGCCCCATCACAGTGCTCCCTTTAAATCAGGTGCCCCCAATAGAGCCCCCCCCCCCCTTACATCAATTGTCCAATCAGAGTATCTTCTTCATGGATTGTCCTGGGAGTGCCTCCTTACATCAACTTTTTGCATCAGACTGGCTCATGGATCAATGGATGCACTCTCAGAGACCTAGGGGGGGCAACTAAAATCTGTGGGACCCACCCCACCACCTCCCAAGATCCGGCAATACTGTTGTGTGTTGTTTTTGGCATGTGATCCAGATTGTTGACTACCACTCCATGCATAGTTTAGGTCACGGGATTGTAGCCATAGTACAAGAGAGGTGGTTCTGGGGATGGCTGGTGGAGGTTCCTAGCTGAACCCTGATATCTGGACCATTCCTATCACTACCTATGGATGCAGATATTACAATAAGACATTTTTGACATTTAGTATAGTCTTCATTGGTCTCTGCACCTTTCTGTTAGTCTTATCTTTATTTCCTATTTCTTATTCTATTTAGCAGGAAGAAAAGAGAGCGGATGCAGGAGCCGAAAATCTGAATGGTAAGATGGTCATGGATATTGACTACACAGACAACCTGGACAGGAAGGAGGAGGTAAGCGTCTCTCTTCACATCCCCCCCCCCCCCATCATATACTCTACTGGCCAACCCCAATACAATGTGCCGATGATCTCATTGGCTGCATGCACTCTCAATATCTCCTAAACTGTGCTAATTTAGGAGATATTCACAGTACCTACAGGTAAGACTTATTGTAGGCTTACCTGTAGGTACAAGTGGTAGTACAGAGTTCACTTTAAATACAGACAGTGGAAGTTTTATACTAATCTTGACTTTTTCACAAAAAGTCAAGCTTTACCCTGCCCCCACCATTAAGACCACTCATATACCTGTGTATCTGTTGTAACTTTTCTCACTTTACTCTACAGATCTACAACATGAAGGATAGACTGCGGTACAACCAACTGATCAAGCAAATGTCCAGCGCACAGATCTTCCAGCCAGGAGATTATGAATATGTGCCCACCAAAGAGTAAGTATTAACTAGATGGATTTTTCTCACGCCTGGTTTGGTATAAACTAAACTCAGGGGAAGCTTATGTATACATCAGGGGCATAGATAAGGGAGAGGGTTAGGGGGGTCCAACCCCCTAAGAGAATCCTGTCAAAATGCCCAGGCACAGGGCTGTTATTAAGGTGGTGCCGCAGCAAGATTACCCCTATGGTGCCCAAGCCCCATCAGTTTAATAAGGGGACCCCGAGAGGCATAAAACTCACTAGGATCGGGCACCTACCCCCACATCTCCTGATGCTTAGAATACCTGCACACAGGTCTCAATACCGGAAACTGGCAATGCAGAGCTGAGGGAACTCCTAGACTCCTCCTCGGCTTGGACATAGCCGAGGAGAGACCTGGGAGGCACGGGTTTTCCTGCCTCTGTGTAGCTGTATTCACTTGTTGTGTAATATGCCATGAAAAGATAGTATATACATAGACCGCTGCGTGTACACCTCCACAGTTATCATCCAGAGCACCCCAAAAACACCGAACTTGGGGAGCCCCAAAATATGAATACCAGCATTTACCATTCTATACTGCCTCGTGATTGGCCAGTGAGAACACCGTCATATTTAATGGGTCAATCGTGAAGCCAATGAGGCAGGGCAAAGTGCCGGCTTTTTTTTTTTTTTTTTTTTAGAGGAGACTTGTACTTGTATATTATTGTGTCCTTGATTTTAGGGGCCCGCCTGGGCACGCTGGAAAGTCACTTGGGATATATGCCAGCACCAACATTCTGAAAACACATTACACAGGAACAAATGAGTAAAAAGACTTATTAGTATTATCATAGCAGAGCAATGAAATAATCTCCAATTGTTTTTATCTTCTAGGGCCGCGGAACGCTCTGACATCTTATGCCTTCCCACTGGCTGCCAATTACCAAGGGATAGACACAGCAAGTGCTTCGGGTGAGTATATTATTCTTCTATAAAGATGCTTAATACGGTACTCCTCACGTGTACGTACCTGTACACCGTAGTACCGAGAGCATAAGTACATTTCTTTTATATCACTATATTTATTATTGTATTTTACTTCTGTACTTACCTTATTTTTTTCATTAACAGAGAGAAGAAAACACCAAAACCTCCTCCTGTACCAAAAAAGGAAACAGATAAGCAACTACGTCGACTTGTCGTAAAGTAAGTATCAGGAAACAAAATCCGATTCTTTGGGGACTTCAGATCTTCCGCACTGGTTGGTTGTTCATTCACAGCCGGTGCCCCTACTGAGCATGCACAATATCATGGACTGCAGAGAGACTGGTCCTGTAGACCCCTGGGATGTGTGATGTGCATCCCTGGAGTCTACAGGTGGGCTGGGCGGGCCGAGGGTACCTCATTGTCACCTAGGTGTGGAATGAGGAAGTGAGAGAGAGTACCTTTTTTTGTGTAAAAGGTTGGGGGGGGGGGGATAATGCTCAACCTGGGTATACACCCTGAAGTTTTTTTGCTGTTCAGCTAGCGGGTTGGACAGCAAAAACTCAGATTCCTGCATTGACTCAAGCAATGTAAATGAAGGGATCTCCCCTGCTGAACTATTGCATTCTGACAGCAGGGATTCCCCCTCCATCAGAATTCACTGATCAGTGCTGCAGCAACCGATCGAATGCCATTCTAACAATCGGTTCTGTTGAGCAGAGAGGGGTACACACAGACTGAAATTTCTATATGTGTATTCCCAGCTTTAGAGCCCTTTCACACTGGGGAGGTGCAGGCGCTATTTTTAGCACCGCTTTACTGTCGTTTTAGCGGCGGTATTCGGCCGCTAGCGTGGGCGGTTTTACCCCCCCTAGCGGCCGAGAAAGGGTTAAAACCACCGCAAAGCGCTGCTGCAGCAGCGCTATGCCGGCGGTATAGCTGCGCTGCCCCATTGATTTCAATGGGCAGGAGTGGTGAAGGAGCGGTGTATACACTGCTCCAAAGATGCTGCTAGCAGGACTTTTTACCGTCCTGCCAGCGCCCTGCTAAATTGTGAAAGCCCTCGGGGCTTTCACATTGCAGACACAGCAGTGGCTTTTTCAGGGCGCTTTGCAGGCGCTATTTTTAGCGCTGTAACGCCTGCATAGCACCCCAGTGTGAAAGGGGTCTTAGCATCCTTTTCGGCAAAGGTGCTCTTTAATTAAACTAAGAAAATAAAGCACCTGTGCCAACCAGAGTGACCTGTGAGATCTGCAGTCTTGCCCATTTCATTGGGGTCATGGGTTTTAGCCTCACAAAAAGCTTCCTGTGACCCAGTCAATGGACAGAGACAGGGCAATTCCTTCACGATTCTCCATACAATTGGTGCCCATCACATAGGCGTTCTGTTACATCATGACTCTTACCCAACTGTGACTGGTGATGTCTGAATCAGTTGGAGAGTAGATGATGTGTGGTTAGATCTTTATCACTGGGAATGGTATTAATTGTGAAGTTTTATAAAAATGTCAGCTGTGATAAAGTACCATAGTAAAGTCTAAACTCATATCTTCTTTTCGTAACAGGGACAACCAGGGGGAGGCCATCCAAACACTGCAGGAGAAGAAGCTTATCATCAAAAATGCCCTCCTATATGAGAGGAACAAGGATCTTATGAAGGTGAAACCGGTCACTTCAAGGGTCGTAATGATGGTAAGTACTCTCAAAATATTGGGACAGTAGGGTGGCCACTATAATGGTTCATCAATTAGAACTGTGGCTGTTCATGACTGGGGTCCTAGGTTTGCAGCATTTCCTAGGTCCCACTCTAAACAAATTTTTCACCCATGTCTCCTCCAGATCTGATCTCTATATATTAGTAATATGTGTAGACGTTTCTGTATTCAATACATTTTTATCTATTTTTCTCCACCAGGAAATAACACCAGTGAAAAAGCCTGCTGCTACTCCGCGACCACCCCCGACAAGATCACCACGATGCCCAAACATCCCGCCCGGCAGAGGTAAGGAATCCATCTATAATCATCTTTGGTGTTTAGATAGCGAATGGAAAAGAAGAGGATGAGTCACACCGCTGATCTCGTGACGTACCAAGGCCCATTCTATAAAACATATTGGGGCCTGTGAAATGTAGTCTGACCAGAAGCAAACACTCGATTGAGATTACACAAAACACACCCAGACAATGTTTTCAGAGGGGAGAGAACCTCCAAATTCACTCTGGAATCCCCACTTCCACAGATACCACTAAAGATAAGGCGTCTTGTCTGGCATGACGCCAGATCCAGTTTCATCCATAAGCCTGACGTGATCTTATCCTGAAATATAGTAATTAATATGCCGCTAGAAAATTCCCCACTTCTTATTCTTTATCCAGAACGTCTATGGGCGATTCTCATATAGTATGGAAGTTATACTAAAGATTGATGAGATCAGTTTGTGATACATTGAACCTTCATTTATTTATTCTTAAACTAATCATAATCCCAACGTGTGTGTAATACGTACTCTCTTCACTATTCCCTTATATTTTGTGGTTTATTTATATTTCTCTTTGTTTAATCTCTCAGGAAATCTCGTAACGAGAAAATGATTCGAGGATCAACATACGTAAGGCCAATCAAGAGGACGGTATAATTTTTATTTTCTATTTCACTCCCAGCCATGACTCCCACGTGGCTGGGACCTACTGTTTTAGAGAGTTAGGTTTAGGTGGTTAGGGTTCAGGGGTTAGAGGGTTGGGGTGGGTTTAGGGTTAAGGGGGTTAGGGGTGGGTTTAGGGTTCAGGGGGATAGGGTTCAGGGATGGGATTAGGGAGTTAGAGTTAAGGGTAGAGTCAGGTGTGGTGGTTGCAGCCTGTCACCTTGGGGGGGGTGGGGGTTGCAGCCTATCACCTTGGGGGAAGGGAAAGAGGGATGGGGTTAGGGAGTTAGAGTTAAGGGTAGAGTCAGGTGTGGTGGTTGCAGCCTGTCACCTTGGGGGGGGGGGGGGGTGGAGGTTGCAGCCTATCACCTTGGGGGAAGGGAAAGAGAAGGGATGCAGCTTATCTCCTGGGGGGGGGGGGGTGGTTTCAGCCTGTCACCTTGGGGGGAAAGGATGCAGCCTATCACCTTGGGGGGGGTGGTGGTTGCAGCCTGTCCCCTCAGGTTGACTTAGGGGGTTCAGGACAGGGGTTAGGATGTTAGGGTTGAGGTTGTGGTTAGGATGTGGGTGGGGGCCAAGTTTAGGGGTCATGGGTAGAGTAGGGGTTAGGGTTAAGGTTTGTGGGAGGGTAAAGGGTAGGTATAGGGGGTCAGAAAAGGAACATTTGAACTGTAGAGAACACGTCTTGGAAGGGAACATTCTTATTGGGAGGACATGGTCTGATAAGGATCGTGAACTGCACTAAGATCTAGAGCATAGTGGGCCCCATATTGACCACCGTTAGGTCTCATGTTGGGCATCGACTTTCCAAGGGGTCAGGAAGGAATTTTTTTCCCTGTGGGAGCAATTTAGACCATGTTTCCATAGGGTTTTTCGCCTTCCTCTGGATCAGCACCATTTATCGTTGATTCAGGGAGTATCCGATTGCCTTGAAAGGTCAGAAAATAATTTTTTCCCTTTATAAGGTTTTTTTTAGCCTTCCCTAAATTTAGGGTAATGGTTATGAAAGTACATAATATTATGTAACTGCAATTACTATCCAATAAAGCTTTTTAAACTTTAACCTCCCTGGTGGTATGATTATTTCGGATTTTAGGTGCTGAAAGTGGTACAATTATTTTGCATGGAGATTTGACGTTTTATATTGTAGGCCTGTAATTCTTAACAATAACACACTGAAATCTGTCCACCAAGAGTCTAGTAGATATACCGGGTATGATGAAGTTTGAAACACAAAAACATAAATTATAATATAATAAATATAACTAATTAAAAAAAAAATATATATATATAATAATAATAAAATAAATTTCCCCACGATTCACTATCGCTCAATTCTGCAAGTGTTCTAATTTACTATCCCTGTTTTCTAGCTGGTCTACTTTTGGCGTAAAGGGGCACTTTTTGTTTGCTATGGACAATCTTAAGTTTCCAGGCAGAAAGAACAGTATATATAATATAAAACTGCATGCAGGGCATTGAACAAAGCACTGGGGATAAAAAGGATGTGAAATGATTTCATACAGTAATGTAATCTGTAAGATTACAGTACTGTGTGTGTTATGATTTTTACCTTTTTTTAATTTCCCGCCAGGCTCCGCCCCCGTGCGTCGTGACGCTCGCAGAGAACGGAGCCCGGCACAGAGAGGCTTCGGAGGAGGACAGAGCCCGCAGACACAGCAGAGGGACATCGGAGGATCCTGAGGACAAGGTAAGTATACCGCACCAGGATCCTGCAATGCAATCCCGAGTGTGGCTCGGGGGTTACTGCTAATGGTGCTGAAATTTAACCCCGAGCCACACTCGGGAAAAACCGTCAGGGAGGTTAAAGAAGAAGTAAAGCCTCTGCAAAAAAAAAAAAATACACCCTGCAAGACAAAAGCATAATGAGCTAGTATGCATAGCATACTAGCTCATTATGAATTACTTACCCGAGATCGAAGCCCCTGCATCGGCCCTCGTTCGCCACCTCCAACGCCGCCATCTATCCCGGAGTGACTTCCGGGTATCGCGGCTCCGGCGCTGTGACTGGCCAGAGCCGCGATGACGTCACTCCCGCGCATGAGCGCTGGTACCGTCACCAACGTCATGATCGCCGTTAGAAACGGCACGCTCAGTGCGCATGCGCCTGATGTCTACGGCGCATGCGCCGTAGACATTGGTGCTGCAATTTCTGCAAATATCTTCTAAACCTTTTCGGTTTGGGAGATATTTCTTGCACCTACAGGTAGGCCTTAATCTAGGCTTACCTGTAGGTTAAAGTGGTTTAAATGCGTGTCTGTGTGAATTGATTGGTGTGGGCGTGTTTATATGAAAGATCGGGAAAAAAGAACTTGGGCTAAGTTTAGACTTTGTGCTCCTAATCAGCAAATTGCATTCGGATTGCTTTTCAGTAGTGTTTGTCAGGTGGTGAGGGGCACTGTGATACCTACTCATTGCCCTGTAATTTACTAGTAAACTGAGGAGCTCCATTGCTATCTCTTCGGAAACGTGATAAACTGTAAGATGGCAATATACATGACTGGCTTCTTCCTGGGCTGCGAGATTGCTCCTGTACATGCCAACCGCCAACCCCGTGTTCTCATTGACTACAGCACAAGTTTGCCAGCAGGTCTCGGCCAATGATTTTGACCAGGACCCTGATCTTAGCAGGGACCTCTTAGCTGAATCTGAAACGCAGAGTTATGCTCATATACAGCAGGGTGCAAGTACTAGCACTCATAGGTGTGCGCAGCCTATTGCATTAGGGTGTGCCCCCTTACAACTCAAACACATACGTGTGTGTGTGTGTGTGTGTGTGTGTGTGTGTGTGTGTGTGTGTGTGTGTGTATGTATGTATGTATATATATATATATATATATATATATACACACACACAGTGGCTTGCGAAAGTATTCGGCCCCCTTGAACTTTTCAACCTTTTGCCACATTTCAGGCTTCAAACATAAAGATATAACATTTTTATTTTTTGTGAAGAATCACCAACAAGTGGGACACAATTGTTAAGTGGAACAAAATCTTTTGGATTTTTGAAACTTTTTTAACTAATAAAAAAAATGAAAAGTGGGGCGTGCAAAATTATTCGGCCCCCTTGCGTTAATACTTTGTAGAGCCACCTTTTGCTGCGATTACAGCTGCAAGTCGCTTGGGGTATGTCTCTATCAGTTTTGCACATCGAGAGACTGAAATTCTTGCCCATTCTTCCTTGCAAAACAGCTCGAGCTCAGTGAGGTTGGATGGAGAGCGTTTGTGAACAGCAGTTTTCAGCTCTTTCCACAGATTCTCGATTGGATTCAGGTCTGGACTTTGACTTGGCCATTCTAACACCTGGATACGTTTATTTGTCAACCATTCCTTTGTAGATTTTGCTGTATGTTTGGGATCATTGTCTTGTTGGAAGATAAATCTCCGTCCCAATTTCAGGTCTTTTGCAGACTCCAACAGGTTTTCATCCAGAATGGTCCTGTATTTGTCTCCATCCATCTTCCCCTCAATTTTAACCATCTTCCCTGTCCCTGCTGAAGAAAAGCAGGCCCAAACCATGATGCTGCCACCACCATGTTTGACAGTGGGGATGGTGTGTTGAGTGTGATGAGCTGTGTTGCTTTTAAACCAAACATATCGTTTTGCATTGTGGCCAAAAAGTTGGATTTTGGTTTCATCGGACCAGAGCACCTTCTTCCACATGTTTGGTGTGTCTCCCAGGTGGCTTGCAGCAAACTTTAGACGAGACTTTTTATGGATATCTTTGAGAAATGGCTTTCTTCTTGCCACTCTTCCATAAAGGCCAGATTTGTGCAGTGTACGACTGATTGTTGTCCTATGGACAGACTCTCCCACCTCAGCTGTAGTTCTCTGCAGTTCATCCAGAGTGATCATGGGCCTCTTAGGTGCATCTCTGATCAGTCTTCTCCTTGTCTGAGCTGAAAGTTTAGAGGGACAGCCAGGTCTTGGTAGATTTGCAGTGGTCTGATACTCCTTCCATTTCAAAACGATCGCTTGCACAGTGCTCCTTGGGATGTTTAAAGCTTGGGAAATCTTTTTGTATCCAAATCCGGCTTTAAACTTCTCCACAACAGTATTACGGACCTGCCTGGTGTGTTCCTTGGTCTTCATGATGCTCTCTGCGCTTTCAACAGAACCCTGACTATCACAGAGCAGGTGCATTTATACAGAGACTTGATTACACACAGGTGGATTCTATTTATCACCATCAGTCATTTAGGACAACATTGGATCATTCAGAGATCCTCGCTGAACTTCTGGAGTGAGTTTGCTGCACTGAAAGTAAAGGGGCCAAATAATTTTGCACGCACCACTTTTCAGTTTTTTAATTGCTAAAAAAGTTTAAAATATCCAATAGATTTCATTCCACTTCACAATTGTGTCCCACTTGTTGGTGATTCTTCACAAAAAATTTAAATTTTATATCTTTATGTTTAAAGCCTGAAATGTGGCAAAAGGTTGAAAAGTTCAAGGGGGCCGAATACTTTCGCAAGCCACTGTATATGCACAGTATATATATAAATTCAGACACACAATCTTTTAAATAGTTTTTTTTAATGTTTAAATTATTTTACATCTTATGGCAGAATTGGTCAGGGAGAGAGAGAGGGGGGAGGTGAGAGAGAGGGGGGGGGGGAGGTGAGAGAGAGAAGAGGTGAGGGAGAGAGAAGGGATGAGAGAGAGAAAGAGAGAGAGAGAGAAGTGGGTGAGGGGGTGAGATGGGAGAGAGAAGGGGGTGAGGGGAGTGAGAGAGAAGGGGGTGGGGGAGTGAGAGAGAGAGGGGGAGGTGAGAGAGGGGGGAGGTATGAGAGAGAGAGAGAAGGGGGCGAGAGAGAGGTAGGAGGTGAGAGAGAGAGAAGGGGTGAGAGAGAATCGGGTGAGGGGAGAGAGAGAGAGGGGGAGGTGAGAGAGAGAGAAGGGGGTAAGAGAGAAAGAGGGTGAGAGAGAAGAGGGAAGAGAGAGAGAAGGGGGTAAGAGAGGGGGAGGGTGAAGGGGGTAAAGAGAGAGAGGAGAAGGTAAAAGGGGATAAAAAAGAGAGGGGTGGGGGAGGGGGTGTAAGAGAGAAAGGGAGAGAGGGGGTGAGGGGGCATAAAAGAGACGGAGAGAGGGGGTGGGGTGAGAGAGAGAGAAGGGGTGAGAGAGAATAGGGTGAGGGGAGTGAGAGAAAAAGAGGGGGGAGGTGAGAGAGAAAAGGGGGTAAGAGAAAGAGAAGGGGGTGAGAGAGAATAGGTGAGGGGATTGAGAGAGAGAGAGGGGGAGGTGAGAGGAGAAGGTAAAAGGGGATAAAAGAGAGGGGTGGGGGGGTAAGAGAGAGAAAGGGAGAGAGGGGGCATAAGAGAGAGGGTGAGGGGGCGTAAGAGAGAGGGGGTGAGGGGGGTAGGAGTGATATGGATTACCAACAGATATGGATTACTCTGGGTGTGTAGTGCGTGACAGAGCACAGTGGGTCCCCCTTTTCTTGGGTCCTATTTGTCCCGCACGCAGATTGCAAGGGTAGTGAGCTTAACCACTTAAGGACCGCCTCACGCCGATATACGTTGGCAAGGCGGCACGGGCAGGCAAAATCACGTAGATCTACGTGATCTGCCTCCCGCGGGTGGGGGGTTGCGATCGCCGCCGGCCAATCAGAATCTTCCTTTGCTGCTGTATGCTAAACAGCAGCAAAGGAAATTATGTCATCTCTCCTCGGCTCTGTATTTTCCGTTCCGGCGCCGAGGAGAGAAGACATCTATGTGAGTGCAAAAACACTACACACACAGTAGAACATGCCAGGCACACAAAACTTCCCCGATTCCCCCCCGATCACCCCCCAATCACCCCTCCCTGTCACACTGACACCAAGCAGGTTTTTTTTTTTTTTTTTCTGATTACTGCATGGTGTCAGTTTGTGACAGTTACTGTGTTAGGACAGTTACTGTTAGCCCCCTTTAGGTCTAGGGTACCTCCCTAACCCCCCCTAATAAAGTTTTAACCCCTTGATCACCCCGTCACCAGTGTCGCTAAGCGATCATTTTTCTGATCGCTGTATTAGTGTCGCTGGTGACGCTAGTTAGGGACGTAAAGATTTAGGTTCGCCGTCAGCATTTTATAGCGACAGGGACCCCCATATACTATCTAATAAATGTTTTAACCCCTTGATTGCCCCCTAGTTAACCCTTTCACCACTGATCACCGTATAACCGTTACGGGTGACGCTGGTTAGTTCGTTTATTTTTTATAGTGTCAGGGCACCCGCCGTTTATTACCGAATAAAAGTTTAGCCCCCTGATCGCCCGGCGGTGATATGCGTTGCCCCAGGCAGCGTCAGATTAGCGCCAGTACCACTAACACCCACGCACGCAGCATACGCCTCCCTTAGTGGTATAGTATCTGTACGGATCAATATCTGATCAGATCTATACTAGCGTCCCCAGCAGTTTAGGATTCCCAAAAACGCAGTGTTAGCGGGATCAGCCCAGATACCTGCTATCACCTGCGTTTTGCCCCTCCGCCCGGCCCAGCCCAGCCCACCCAAGTGCAGTATCGATCAATCACTGTCACTTACAAAACACTAAATGCATAACTGCAGCGTTCACAGAGTCAGGCCTGATCCCTGCAATCGCTAACAGTTTTTTTGGTAGCATTTTGGTGAACTGGCAAGCACCAGCCCCAGGCAGCGTCAGGTTAGCGCCAGTAGCGCTAACACGCACGCACCGTACACCTCCCTTAGTGGTATAGTATCTGAACGGATCAATATCTGATCCAATCAGATCTATACTAGCGTCCCCAGTAGTTTAGGGTTTCCAAAAACGCAGCGTTAGCGGGATCAGCCCAGATACCTGCTAGAACCTGCGTTTTGCCCCTCTACCCGGCCCAGCCCAGCTCACCCAAATGCAGTATCGATCGATCACTGTCACTTATAAAACACTAAACGCATAACTGCAGCGTTCGCAGAGTCAGGCCTGATCCCTGCGATCGCTAACAGTTTTTTTGGTAGCGTTTTGGTGAACTAGCAAGCGCCATAGTCAAACCAGCACTGCAGTAACACTTGGTGACGTGGCGAGTCCCATAAGTGCAGTTCAAGCTGGTGAGATGGCAAGCACAAGTAGTGTCCCGCTGCCACCAAGAAGAAGACAAACAGGCCCGTCGTGCCCATAATGCCCTTCCTGCTGCATTCGCCAATCCTAATAATTGGGAACCCACCACTTCTGCAGCGCCCGTACTTCCCCCATTCACATCCCCAAAGAAATGCAGTCGGCTGCATGAGAGGCATTTTCTTTATGTCCTCCCGAGTACCTCTACCCAACGAACCCCCCCAAAAAAGATGTCGTGTCTGCAGCAAGCGCGGATATAGGCGTGACACTCGCTATTATTGTCCCTCCTGTCCTGACAATCCTGGTCTTTGCATTGGTGAATGTTTTGAACACTACCATTCACTAGTTGAGTATTAGCGTAGGTTACAGCATTCCACAGACTAAGCACACTTTCACAGGATCTCCCAAGATGCCATCGCATTTTGAGAGACCCGAACCTGGAACCGGTTACAGTTATAAAAGTTAGTTACAAAAAAAGTGTAAAAAAAAAAAAAAATATATATATATATATATATATATATAAAAAAAATAAAAAAAAATAGTTGTCGTTTTATTGTTCTCTCTCGCTCTATTCTCTCTCTCTATTCTCTCTCTCTATTGTTCTGCTCTTTTTTACTGTATTCTATTCTGCAATGTTTTATTGTTATTATGTTTTATCAGGTTTGTTTTTCAGGTATGCAATTTTTTATACTTTACCGTTTACTGTGTTTTATTGTTAACCATTTTTTTGTCTTCAGGTACGCCATTCAGGACTTTGAGTGGTTATACCAGAATGATGCCTGCAGATTTAGGTATCTTAATCATCTGGGTATCATTCTTTTCAGCCAGCGGTCGGCTTTCATGTAAAAGCAATCCTAGCGGCTAATTAGCCTCTAGACTGCTTTTACAAGCCGTGGAAGGGAATGCCCCCCCCCCCCCACCGTCTTCCGTGTTTTTCTCTGGCTCTTACATTTATACTAACAAAACAGGCAGAGTAAGTGAAAAAATGGTCTGTCCCCAGATGAAGACACGTGACGGTGTCGTAACGCGTAGGGATTGGCTGGAGCGGACTACACAACCTGAAGCACAAAGTGAGAGGGCGCTGAGAACGCCAGACCATTTTTTCACTTACTCTGCCTGTTTTGTTAGTGCGTTCTGGCTACATGGTGCCTTCCATAAACAGAAAGTGTGTCATCCATTTAAGATGTTCTCTTGTCTATGTTAAGATAGCATGAATTCTCATGGGAACAAGAGAGTTCAGCAACAGTTCAGCTGCTGCTAAATTAAATGGGCATTAAAGCACACAGCGCTCAAACATCTTTACGAAATCTGAGGACTGAACACTGAATTACCTTTGCAGATTTTGCTAATTACTGGTTGGTGTGTGTGAATGCGCTACTCCCATATTAACCACCACTTGCAATGTTCTCTTTCTATTAATCCAAATAATCACTTATAAAAAATAAAAAAATATAAAGTCATGTGCATTAACTAAAAACTCTAAATCAAACAGAAATATAACCATATATTATCCAATACATGAAAAAAGTCCTTCAAACGTGCTGCAAAAATCCTTTGATAATTAATTGTGACTGGCGTGCTCCTATGTTTCTTCAGTGATCATATGTGACTCAGTGAAACACCTCCACCATTCAGATTGGCCACTCACCAGATGCTTAATTAAAGATGCGCCTTTGGTTCATTCAAGGGATAACCACTCCACCTAAGTAACACTCCTGAAAGGTGTTTCACTCAGTCACATATGATCACTGAAGAAACATAGGAGCACGCCAGTCACAATTAATTATCAAAGGATTTTTGCAGCACGTTTGAAGGACTTTTTTCATGTATTGGATAATATATGGTTATATTTCTGTTTGATTTAGAGTTTTTAGTTAATGCACATGACTTTATATTTTTTTATTTTTTATAAGTGATTATTTGGATTAATAGAAAGAGAACATTGCAAGTGGTGGTTAATATAGGAGTAGCGCATTCACACACACCAACCAGTATTTCTAGCCCATCTCAATGAAGGGTCTTTTTTGAATGCAGCAACCCTGACACATACGTTTAAAAGAGTAGTGGTTTTGCGCCGGTGACACACATACAATAATTCAGATTTTGCTAATTGTTCACTCTGCACAAGACAAAGTGTGTGATTTTATTTCTCACGCAAAAAAAAAAACCCAAAAAAAACACACGGATATGATGAACCTATTGAAAAGCCATAAAACAAAAATAATCCAAACAGGGATCATATCCAAGAATTTGCTGACGAAAAAACATATCATTAGCAGTAATCAGCACGGGTTTACAAAAGGTCGCTCTTGCCAAACCAACCTATTAACCTTCTACAAGGAAGTGAGCTTCCAACTGGACAAAGGTAAGCCGATGGATGTGGTATATCTGGATTTTGCAAAAGCATTTGATATAGTCCTCCACAAACACTTAGTTTACAAGCAGAGGTCTGTAGGCATGGACCATAAGGTTTGTTCTTAGAAACTGGCTACGGGGTAGTGTCCAAAGGGTTGTGATAAATAACTTATACTCCGAATGGTCTAGAGTGGTAAGTGGGGTACCCCAGGACTCTGTCCTGGGACCAATTCTGTTTAATTTATTTAAATGATATAGAGGGCGGAATAAAATAACTATCTCAGTGTTTGCTGACAACAACAAAATATGCAGGGCAACAAAAACACAGCAGGATATAAAAACTTTACAAGAGGACCTGAATAAATTGATGGAGTGGGCGAATGCATGGCAAATGAAGTTTAACATTAAAAAATGTAAGGTAATGCACTTGGGGGGGGGGAATATAAAACGCAAGTTACTCATTAGGGGGAGAACCCCTAGGGGCTTCCAGGATGGAGAAGGATCTGGGGGTCCTAGTTGAAGACAGACTAAGCAATAGCATGCAGTGTCAAGCTGCGGCTACCAAAGCCAGCAGAATATTTGCATGCATTAAAAAAGGAATTTACTACAGAGATAAAACTATAATCCTGCTACTTTATAAGACTCTGGCTCGGCCACATCTGGAATATTCTGCTCAGGTCACCAATTCTCAGACGGTATGTGCTGGAGCTGGAGAGGGTCCAGAAAAGGGCAACAAAATTAATATGGGACTGGAGGACCTTAATTATGAGAAATAACTGCAAGCGCTAAATTTATTCTCCCTGGAAAAGAGATGCTTGAGAGGCGATGGGATAGCCATATACAAATATCTCAACGGTGATCCCAGCGTAAGTCCCAGGGAGTGTAAGAGGACACGGGCCACACGATGAGACTGGAAGAGAAGTGGTTTACCCTAAATAAAGTGGATGTAAACCCGATTTATGAAATTTGAGCTGGGCACATATACAGTATCTGCAGTGTTTTCTTCTCTCTCTTCAAAGCACTAAGTCCTGTGTCTTTCTTTTGCTCCGTTCTTCTGTTATCAGCATGACAACTTTTGACAAGCTCTCCAATACATGTGATAAAACCAGGCTGAAATTTGTGTCAGGGTGTGTGCTATAGATTAGCAGACAGCTTGACTTGACACAGTACAGCTCTGGAAGTCTCTGCCTATCTGGAGGGGTGTTTACCTTTCCTCCAATCAGCTGTCTCCCAGTGTAATCCAACACTACACTGCTACTGCTGAATAAAGAGGTGAAAATTCTAACAGGACATGCACTTTCTAAACAGCATATAAAGCTGAAGACAGCAGATATACATGTAAAACTTATATAGGAATTTGTTTAATCTCTGTGTATCATCTGAGGCTGTTCACTTCACTGGCTATATGTTACATAGTTAGTCAGGTTGAAAAAAGACCAAGTCCATCCAGTTCAAACATAAAAAAAAAAAATATTGTACAATCCAATATACCCAATACTATACCCACAGTTGATCCAGAGGAAGGCAAAAAACCCCAGCAGAGCATGCTCCAATTTGCTACAGCAGGGGAAAAAATTCCTTCCTGATCCCCCGAGAGGCAATCGGATTTTCCCTGGATCAACTTTATCTATAAATGTCAGTACCCAGTTATATTATGTACATTTAGGAGAGTATCCAGGCCTTTCTTAAAGCAATCTACTGAGCTGGCCAGAACCACCTCTGGAGGGAGTCTATTCCACATTTTCACAGCTCTTACTGTGAAGAAACCTTTCCGTATTTGGAGATGAAATTTTTTATTCACACCTGGAAAAAAGTAATTAACATTAATTTAGACTGTATTTTTAGATGCTGCAAATCTGCAGAAAATGTTACAACAATGGGTTTGAGAAAATTCCTTTCTAAAGTTGCAGAGATTAGGATTACCTAGCAGGTGACGGGCCCTATTTCGTTCAACCCCAAATATGAACAGAGTAGTGCTGCATACATTTTTTAAATACAGTACTCAGTGTTTTATTGGGTTAGTCAAGACTACTGTGGGGTTTTAAAGTAATATTATTATGTAAGAACAAAGTAGAATGTGGTTTTAGAGGTAGATGGGATTATAGAGGCAGAATATTGGGTTCATACGTGTAAGGAGGGTTATGAAAAATGTTGTAGGCTGTGGGCTACATGAATTCATTACTCCCCACAGATATAACTTAGAATAAGATGTACAGTATTATTGAATATCATTAATGTATGCTTATATTTAACTACTTATTTACCTTAATGGGCTAAAATATATGCAATACCTGAAATCTCTAGTGGTATTTACCATAGTTCCCCACCCCTATCCTCTCCTCCTTTTCCAATGCCCGCCCCCCCCTTTTTTTTTCCTTTCTCCTATGTATATGTGTGTAATAATGCATGTTTGTATTTTCCTAAATTTATACTGGAAAAAGTATTTTAAAAAAAGATATAAAAAAAAAAAAAGTGTGTGGTTCGTCCCTCTATTTTATGCTCCTATTCAAGACAAAATATGTCAACCCCTTTCCCAGAATGCGTTTGCAACAGTTGTATTATAGCAGTTTCGTAGTAGCTGCTATGGGTGATTAACTTTGTCCCCAGTGCCACATGCTGGTTAAACCTATTATTACAGCTAGATTATTAAAAAAACAATGAGACACTAGGAGCTCTGGTACTCCCTCTTTCTGCAATTCATCTGCTAAAGAAACACGATTATGTAAGAGCAGGATCCCATGGTTGCTTACTGAACAATGAAGAAAGACCGACACTACTGCATCTATTGTATTTTGGGGTCAGATGTAAGAGCACATATCTTTTAAGCACTGACTCCTAACTTTTCACAGCATCTTTAAACATACAAGTAACATTATTCAGCAAAACGTGTTTTACCTCCTCCACACGTGCACATCTGTTTCTAAAGCAAACAATAAGTCTGTAAGAAGTCGCTGGTGCATTGGGGACCACTTGAATTCTGGAATACGGAACATGGTGGTTCGTGGTCCTGGGCTGAACTGCCGCCTTTGTTCTTCAGTCATTGGCATCCCACGGAATCCCAAGTCAACACGTAGGTCCCGTTCATGTTGGCTGATAGAGCGGCCCTGAACAGCCTACAAACAGAACATCAATATATTTAGCATTAAATATTAGTGTTGAACAATTTCTCATGAGATTTCATAACTTGATCCAAGAACTTAAAAGAACTTCAAGTTAATAAACTGTTTCAAGCTAATTTACATGAAAAACTGCCTACTGCAATGCGACTAAGAGGACTGAACCCAATAAGACTGTCATACAGGTTTACTGATATGCACAAGTGACCACGTATAACTCTCAGTAGTCAGGCAGTTTAGTGGAAAATGACACTCAACAATTGCCAATAGGTGATGCATTAAAAGCCTTAATAGCTTATCAATTGAAAGAGAACCTCTTCAGTCACTCCGGCATGAGTGAGCACATGTCCTAGTTACAACTGTGTAACAGGGAATATCCTCTCATGTTAAAGAGATTTTCCTGTCATGTTTCTGGGACAACCTCTGGGGAAATCACCCCAATAAAGCACGCATTTAAAGAAAAAAAAAAAAATCACACACACACACTAGGGGTTCTAACCATTCCATACTCAAAAAAATTTAAAAAAAAGTTGATGTCAAGTAAACAGATACCACATATGACAAGCCTCAAAACTGCATGCAGTCACAAAACTCCAGAAAGAAATAACACTCAACAATTGCCAATAGGTGATGCATTAAAAGCCCTAATAGCTTATCAATTGAAAGAGAACCACTACAGTCACTCTGGCATTAGTGATGCCCAATATGATGTACAGTTGTCAATTGTGAATGCATGAGCACTTCACATACGTTCATGTACATGGGTGGCTTTTACATTCTTTCAGAGAGTATTTTTTTATTTTAATAAACAGATTTAAAAAAAAAAAAAGGATAGGGAAGGGGAGAGGGACACACAAGGGTACAGTGCGGAGGACCTATCCCTGTTGGGTAGCAAGGCCATAAGCAGTGGCAGAAGGAAGGGTTTTTAAACTTTTTTAAATACTTTATTTTGCCTAACTTTATTGCTATCACAAGGGGGCTGATGTGATGTGATAGCATAGTGCTGGTGATAGGATCACTCTAAAGAAGAATTAGTTCAGTTTCCCATGGGGCAAAGCACATGTAGTACCTTCTCCTATCCTCCTAGGTGCCATGTATAGTTTAGCTGTGATATCAGACAGGGCACCTCACTCAGCACATGGCTAACTAATATTGCACAGCTGCTTTGATTTTTTTTTACTTTTTTTTCAAACAAATTTCTTTTATTTAGAGTTAAAAAAGCATTTACAAAAAGCTCTATAGACAGTTAAACAGTGAGAATGCACACAGCACCAATATACCATCAATTGGAAAATTTACACATTTTGGTTGAAATTCCTATGTATGAAGTTCCCAAACCCACCTCATGCTTCAATTTGTGATAGTTTTCCCCAGGCACCTACCGTATTTATCTGCGTATAACACGCACAGGCGTATAACACGCACATTCATTTTAAGAGGGAAGTTTCAGGAAAAAACTTACATTTTAAATAAGGAACTTTGAAGCAAAATTATTATTAGTCCACATCAATGCAGCAGCCTCACTATTGCCATCAATGCAGCAGCCTCGCCATTGCCATCAATGCAGCAGCCTCGCCATTGCCATAAATGCAGCAGCCTCGCCATTGCCATAAATGCAGCAGCCTCGCCATTGCCATAAATGCAGCAGCCTCGCCATTGCCATAAATGCAGCAGCCTCGCCATTGCCATCTATTGACTTCCTATTACAGAGACCGCCAAGTAAACAGGAGATTCTCACTGTATGTAATCTGACGGCACTCGTCCCCCCCTACCGTTGCCTCCGAGGTAGCTGAAATTGAAGTATTGGCGTATAACACGCACACGCTATTTGCACCCGATTTTCATGGTGAAAAAGTGAGTGTTATACGCCAATAAATACAGTAATTCCCAGCAGGTTGTTGACCAGAGGATCAGGTGTTACCGGAAATTGTTTGTGTTGTAACAGAAGTAATAGATTTATCCGGTACCCTTTTCAGGCGTAATATCCTTTCTCTCTGGGAGGAGGAGCACAGCTGCTTTGATAGCGAGCGCCTGTCTCTGGCTCCCAACTTTCATATCTGCCAGTGCACCATGGATCACAAATGTCGTTTGGAAGGCTATTTTTATTGAAGAATGATCACATCACAGAAAGAAAGGTGCATGCCTGGCTCCAAAACATTGCACCTTTCTTTCTGTGATGTGAGTCTTCAATAAAAATTAGGCTTCTGGATGACATTTGTGATCTGTGGTGTGCTTGCAAATATGAAAGTTGATCTATGGCTGTTCCAGTTTCTAGCTGGATGTTGCTTCAGAACCGGTTACTTTTGAGCCTAAACCAGTAACGTGTGCAATGGAAATACTAACATGGCCTCTGGCTCCCAGCACTTGTCTGAGGCAAGCACATCCACAAGGAATGCAGAAGGATGGGAGGCTGACATGATAATTCTGCAGGGGTCTATTATCTGTAATGTTATTTCTGCACTCTCTCCAAGTAGACTGAACAAAAAAATGCTCAATAAGCTGTTTTCCTATCTAGAGGGGCTAACGTTTGAAAGCTGTGAACCTGGAACATCCAGGATCATGCTAGACAGGGAAGATCACCAAATATTGTTGGTCTTCAGCTGCTTGCCATCCTGGACATTGGCTTGTTTACATGCTTGTACTGCCATTGCTGCTGTAACTACCACCAATAAAAGAGGTAAAGGCACAAACAGGACCCACTACAAAGTTAGGAAAACCACACGATATACAGTGGGACATGCATACTTTGCATTTAAATGCTCACAGACCATAATAACGAATTTGGGGTGTCTTCTTGATCTGTACAGTCTGGGGATTGTTGTATAGATCTTTACAGGTTCAATTTATTTATACACAGGGCAGGGGTCTTGTTTTAAAGGAGTCCAATTCTTTATCACTAATATCCACAGCCTCCCTATCCGTATTAGAAGGACAATGGTTATCTGGGATGAGACTGTCTCACTTGTCTTCACACATTGAGAACAGTCATGCAGCAAAACATTTTTTTATATCAAAACTGCAAAACTGCAAAGATGAAAAAAATCAAGATTTTTTTCTACAGCTTACCTGTAAAATCCTTTTCTTGCAGTACATCATGGGACACAGAGTAGCCATAATAACTAACTGGGTTATACGCCACCTATAGGTGAATGGTCACTGGCAAAGCAAAAAGACAGGAAGTCCTCCCCTATATAACCCCTCCTACACAGGAAGTACCTCAGTTTTGTAGCAAGCAATAAACTTCCCAGAAAAGAGGGGAGGGAGGGATCTCTGTGTGCCGTGATGTACTCCAAAAAAAAGGATTTTACAGAGAAGCTGTAGAAAAAAATCCTAATTTCTTTATCGTACATCATGGGACACAGAGCAGCCATAATAACTAACTGGGACATCCCCAAGCAATGCTTTTTGAGGGGAGGGAACCCATTATGACCAAAGAAACACTATCAGAACAACAGGATCTATATTGCTGTCTGCAGTACACTACGTCCAAATGCAACATCCTCCTGAGTCCTAACATTCACTTGATAAAACCTAGTGACCGTATGCACCAAAGACCAAGTAGCAGCCTTGCAAATCTGAGCCATCGATGCTTGATGATGAACTGCCCATGAAGCACTCACTCTTCTGGTAGTGTGTGCCCTTACTGGAAAAGGTGGGTCCTTACCCCTTAATCCATACGCCGGAACAATCACTTGGCGGATCCATTGAGAAATAGTTGACTTAGATGCTGCCTGTCCCATCTTGGGACCTTCTGGCAATACAAACAGAACATCAATCTTCCGCATCTGAGCTGACATTCTCAGATAGACCCTGATAGCCCATACTACATCAAGAGAGTAAAATAGGTTCTCTGCAGACTGTGGATTCGGAAAAAAGGAAGACAGAATGATATCCTGATTTCGATGAAAACTGGACACTACCTTGGGCAAAAAATCTGGTTGTGGCCGCAAAACTGCCCTATCCTGGTGCAAGATCAAATAGGGTTCTTTACAGGACAGAGCCGCCAACTCCGACACCCTCCTGACCGACGTCACTGCCACCAAGAAAATTAATTTTCTTGTCAAGAGGACCAGAGGAATCTGTCGGATAGGCTCAAAAGGCTGCCTCTATAAAACCCCTAGGACTAAATTTACATCCCAAGGGCACAGAGGCAGCCCAACCGGTGGAAGCACACAAAGCATCCGCTGTAAACCCAATATCATCCTTTCTAAACTACTGCCATAGGGGTTATCTATAAGGATATACATGTCTCCTGCATGTATCTTCACCTGTCAAATGTCTTCCCTCTGTCTGTTATGAGAGCCGAAAAACTGCAGATTCTGTGGGTGGGTCTGTTGTCTGGAGCTCGGTGGGTAGAGTCCTGATGTCAGTAGACTCCCCGCCCACCTCTACACTCCCATTGTCAACATGTACCGTATTTATCGGCGTATAACACGCACCGGCGTATAACACGCACCCCAATTTAGGAGGGAATTTTAAGGAAAAAAAACTTTTAGGAGGGAAGTTGAAGGGAAAAAAACTTACATTTAAATGTCCTTCATTGCAGCCTTGTCAGTGCAGCCTTGTCAGTGCAGCCTTGTCAGTGCAGCCTTCCCCAGTGCAGCCTTCCCCAGTGCAGCCTTGTCAGTGCAGCCATGTCAGTGCAGCCATGTCAGTGCAGCCATGTCAGTGCAGCCTTGTCAGTGCAGCCATGTCAGTGCAGCCATGTCAGTGCAGCCTTGTCAGTGCAGCCTTCCCCAGTGCAGCCTTCCCCAGTGCAGCCTTCCCCAGTGCAGCTTTACCCAGTGGAGCCTTGTCAGTGCAGCCATGTCAGTGCAGCCTTGTCAGTGCAGCCTTGTCAGTGCAGCCTTCCCCAGTGCAGCCTTGTCAGTGCAGCCTTCTCCAGTGCAGCCTTCCCCAGTGGAGCCTTCCCCAGTGGAGCCTTCCCCAGTGGAGCCTTCCCCAGTGCAGCCTTGCCCCAGTGCAGCCTGGGATCCCCTGTCCCTGCTGTCACATCTTCAAAATCGCGGACCGCGATTTGAAAATGGCGCCGCCGGCGCCGAAGTACACAGAGCCGGTCCTCGGCTCTTTCCGGCGGCTCTCGTTTACTTTCGGCTCCACTCGTAGTCCCGAGCGGAGCTATCCGAACCTACTCGGATAGCTCCGCTCCGGACTACGAGTGAAACCGAAAGTAAACGAGAGCCGCCGGAAAGAGCCGAGGACCGGCTCTGTGTACTTCGGCGCCGGCGGCGCCATTTTCAAATCGCGGTCCGCGATTTTGAACAAGTGACAGCTCGGATCGCAGGGGGATCGGCGTATAACACGCACCTGCAACTTTCCCCTGATTTTAAGGGGAAAAAAGTGCGTGTTATACGCCGATAAATACGGTATTTTTCTCCTGTGTATTTCTTACACTGAACTTCTGCTATGATCTCTTAACATCCAGTGAAAAGACAGGAAAGTAACCATGTGACTTCAGCATGCCCAATCATGCTGAGGTGTGGAACATCCAATCCTGGCAGTGCAGCAGAAGAAAGGAGTGGGAGGGAATTAAAAAATAATGCATGTGTCTTAGGCTAGTGCACAAGATATGTAAATCAACTGTCAGTCACAGCAAGGGGGGGTATATGACAAAGTGTTTCTCTGTTTGTCAAGATTTATCTCACTGCACAATAAAAGAGGATTGCTCAGAGATGGATTAACTCTTTGTGGCAAGACTGAGCTCAAATGATAGGAAATCTTTTACTCTATATTATGACATATATAAAAAAAAATAAAAAAATTCACGTTTACATCCACTTTAAAGGCCAGATTCATATCCACCCCTTTTTTGCAGAAAAGCCAAAACTCTCCCGATGACATATCTGCGGGGGTGCCACCTCCTGGCCTCACATCAGGCAATATCTCCAGACTCCACAGTAGATACTTCTAGAGATTGGCTTTCTAGCATTCAACATGGTAGACAATACTGACCCAGAAATGCCCCTGTCCTTTAAGATCCTGGTTTCAACAGAGACCATAAAGCAGGGTGGAATATTGGACCCTGTGAGAGCAGATCCGGACGGAGTGGAAGAACCCAGGGGTTTCCCACCGCCAGTCTTACAATCTGTGCATACCAAGTCCTTCTGGGCCAGGCTGCAGCTACTAGGATCATCAGTTTTCTCTTACCGGATTCTGCGTAGTAGCCTTGGCAACAGCTGGATTGGAGGAAAGGCATATACCAGGGAAAACTGATCCCACGGAATTATCAAGGCATCTGCCCCTAACGAAAGCGGGTCCCTGGTTCTGGACACAAAACTGTCTAGTTTCCTGTTGAACCTGGACACCAGCAGGTCTACATCAGGAACCCCCCCATTGGCGGCAGATCGATGTAAAGATCTCTGGATTTAGTGACCACTCCCCTGGAAACATTTGCTGGCGACTCAAAGTCCACCTGCCAAATTCCCACTCCCAGGAATAAACACCGCCGATAGGGATGGAAGAAATCCATCCCTATCGGCGGTGCCCAGGTCAGCATGCAATCCATCTCCTTCTGGGCTGTCTGACTCCTGGTGATTGATGTATGCCACAGACGTGGCATTGTCCAACTGGACCCTCACAGGACATCCCTTTAGTCTGGAAGTACAGAAGCTTAGAGCCAAGCGAGCTGCCCGAAACTTCAAAATGTTGATGGGCAAGCTCCTCTCCCTCCAGGACCACCCTCCCTGGAAGGTGGCCTCCTCTAGGACTGCCCCCCATCCAGAGAGACTGGCATCTGTCGTCACCACCCTCCAGGTCACAGGGAAAAAGGACTTTCCTTTTGGTTAACATCCACCAACTGAGACACTGACGCACTTTCAGCTGAAGAGACATGTGCCAGTCCAGAGTCTGGACAGTCTTGTTCCAGACAGACAGGATGTTGTTCTGAAGTGGTCTGGATTCGAACTGTGAATAAGGGACTGCTTAGAATGAAGATACCATTTTCCCCAGTAGCCTCATACACAGGTGAATGGAGGGATATCTTTTCCCTTTTGTGACCTGAAAAAGGTTTTTCACGACTCTGACCTTCTCTGGAGGCAAAAATACCTTTGCCTTGACCGTGTCTAGTATTAGCCCCAGATACTTTAGGCACTGAACCGGCTGCAGGGCCGATTTTGACCAGTTCAGAATCCAACCCAATCGTTCCAAGAATTGAACAATCTGGGTTACATTTCACCCCAGGTCTGGAACCGTTTGATAGATCAATAGTAGATCGTCCAGGTAACCTGCAAGCGATATTCCCTGAGATCTTAGAACTGCCAATACCAGAGCCAATACCTTTGTGAATACCTGAGGTGCCGTGGCTAAGCCGAAGGGCAGCGATACAAACTGAAAATGTTGGTCACCCACTGCGAATCACAGAAACCTGCAGATTGGCACATGTAATTACGCGTCCTTGATGTCGATGGACGCCAAGAATTCATCTCTGTGCAAGGAGGCTACGACTGAACTAATTGACTCCATCTGGAAAGAACGAATGACTAGAAACTGATTCAGAGCCTTGAGGTCCAGAATAGGCCTTACATCTCCATTTGGCTTTGGGATCATGAAAAGATTTAAGTAAAAACCATTGAATCTTTAGTTGACAGGAACCTCTGAAATCACTCCTTGTGACCTTAGCTGATCTATTGCCTGAAGAAAAGACCTCTTTTTTACCGGGTCTGTCGGGACATTGGACTTTAAGAACTGAGAGGGGAGAAGCTCCCAGAATTCTATTTTGTAGCCCTGAGACATGGTAGAAACAACCCACCTGTCTTGGATCACTTCTTCCCAGGTGTCTGAGAACTCTAATAGGCCCCCCCACCCGCGTGAGTGAGGGCACCCCTTCATAATGAGGGCTTGGGACTGACTTTAGAGGGTCTCTGGGCCCAGGGCTTTTTCTGCCCCTGGCCTTGAGGCTTTCCCCTAGACCCAGATGGCTGAGGCCATCGATACTGCCCGAAATGAGAAGTGCTGGGTACTGAAGCACTAGACACCTTAAAAGCAAGGTCATCTGCTCCTCTTCTTAACTGGTAGAAGCGCACTCTTACCCCCTGAAATCTTCTGGATATACTTATCCAGGTCCTCTCCAAATAGCCGCTCCCCGTGAAAGGAGAAACCAGCTAATAGTCTTTTGCAGGGTAATTCTGCAGACCAGTTTTTTTAACCAAAGAATCCTGTGCATATGTACTGACAGCAGGGCAAACCGGGACACCTGTTGTAACGAATCCTTAAGGGCATCTACTGCGAAACATAAGGCCTGAGGTAACTGACAAATCCTCCGCAGTTACCCCTTGACTGACAGATACCAATAGCTGCCACTGCCAGTTGTGCCGCAGACCCGGCAATAGCAAATGTCTTTAATAAAGACTCCAATTTATTATCTGCTGGATCTTTAAACACTTATCTACAGGACAGGTAAGACTCTTAATTACAGAGGAAATAGCAGTGTCCACAGATGGCATACTCCATTTTCTTATAAACTTTTCCTCCATGGGGTACAAAAGTGCAAACTTTTTAGGAGGGATAAAAAGTTTATCAGGGTGATCCCAGTCAGCATACACAATCTGTTCTAGCAACAGATTCAAGGGAAACGCCTGCAAACTCTGTGGAAGCCGCAGAGATCCTAAAGAAGAAAAGGAAACCTCAGGGACCTCTACAGGCGGCAATTTAAATCCTGATCGGACCATCTCCGTGTGGAACTGGATTTGCAGTCTCTGTGATTGAGAGGCTGAAAATGGTTCTTCAGAACCTGACTCCTCAGAAGTGGAGTCTGTGGCCTGAGCACCTTCCCAGTTATTTACTGCCACTTCTTCCACCTCTTTTGCCCAATGCAGGTGGGGGCTCAGATGAAGGGGATCTTATCCCATTTCCTTCCACCTTGGGAAACTGAAGCAATCATACCTGCTATTTTCCCTCCAGCCCAGCTAAAGCTGATGCTAAATCGTCCCTTGTGACGTAGGTTGAGGCAGAAGAATTAGCTGTTACTACAATGTCTGACATCCGTAATGGCTCAGGGTGGCCAGTTGCCTCAGGTCTTTCAGGAGAGTTAAACACAGCAGATGTAAGGCTAGCATCCTCCAATACCGATTGTGGTGCATTTGCACCCCTTCCTGCTGTGCCTCCCCCACCCCTCTTCCAGGAAGACATGCCTAAGACAAAAACTTGAGGTAATAAAAAACCCCACTTTATGCACTTCAACCGCCCTGCAAATACTACACTTAGTCTTTGCAGTACACAGCTCTTACAGGACCTGTGGTGCCCTGGTCCATCCACCCACAGTGACTCACGTGCCCAGCTGATGCCACTCTGTCTCCCCTCCAGCCTTACAGAAGCCTAGGGCTGGAACTGCTCCTAATATGGCCGCTTCTGCCCCTACTGCGCATGTCCTGCATGCACGTTTACCACGTGCACGCTCGTAGAATCCTGTAAGTCCCTCGTGCATGCTCATTCACGCCATTTCCGCACACGTGCATGTGCTCGCCCTCTACGGCCGCATAGTGGCAGGAAAAGGCCACTGAAGGCGCCGGTGTAGGAACTAGGTATACAGGGAGCGGGGGAATCTGAAAAGCTGCCAGTCTTCTGTTAGGATCATCCCAGCTGGAAGCCTCCACGGAGAAACGCTGCCGTACCGCAACACCGCTGCCCCCCGTGGACAGAAAAAATATGACACCTGGTCCTATAAAAAAGTAAGACTGCAAATAAATTTTTCAGTTTACACAAGTGCAAAAAGAGTTTTGTTTTTGGTAAAACACTTACCAGTCCCGCCTCAGGATTCTGCTAAAAAGCTAGATTCCAATCTTCCCCCATCATGGCGAGTCTCTGTCTCTTGGACCTTCAAGGACCGGGTCCCCCTGAATATGGGGCCACTCCCTTGTACCTGTAAAGCACCCTGCCGGAACTCCTTTGGGATCTTCTTTCTTTCCAAGGGTCTGGATCCCAGGGTCCAGCACCCAATGGGTCACATTACAGGCAATACCTCGTAATCTTCTTGTGTAAACGAGGTACGGGTACCATCAATTTTAGTGTATCACGTCCGGATTATATAGCCCTTTAAATCTTTCAAGATCTATTCCAGGACCACTCTTTTAGCAAGGTCATGGAGAGATTCTCCAACCATGACCATCACCTTACAAGATACTAGCAAAAAAACATAGGTATTTTCTGTGTAGGAGGGGTTATATAGGGGAGGATTTCCTGTCTTTTTGGTTTGCCAGTGTCCATTCACCTATAGGTGGCATATAACCCAGTTAGTTATTATGTCTGTTCTGTGTCCCGTGATGTATGATAAAGAAATATACATAAGAAATACCTGTAAAATGCTCATCAAATGCAGGATGTAAACACCTATCATGGTCTGTTACCCTTTACACATCCCAGCAACCTGTACTAGATGTGGGCTGTGATTTTAGAGTAACAGAATGCTAATTATCCCCACAAGGCCAATGAAGTTGCCAAGCCTCACTGCACAGAAATGCTAATGAAGGAACATGGCTGGGAGCACAGGTCACATGATCACCCTGTCTAATAATAATCACCTGTCTAACTATGTAGAGCTTCACATCCATTCACATCCATATTCCACACACAAGACCACAGCTTCGCAATCACTGCACTGTTATTGACAAGACCTGCGGCTTGCAATTCTCACTGTTGGTCCAGAGTACGGAAATCTGACAATGCGCAAAATGTGCATCTCCACCATAGAGGCAAGATAAAGTATCATTACTATTGATAATGCAACCCATTGGAATGTAAGAATTCCACGAGAATGGGCCCTGTTTATGCAATACATGCACCTAAGCAAACAAAGACAAGCATTAGAAATCATGGATTCTTCCAAACCTGTCAGAACTCCAGTTTATAGGATAGAACTACCCTTTATACAAACTTACTAGCTCTTTAAAGGTCAACAATCAGCTTCTGACCAACTGGGATGGTGACACACTTATTGAATTTCGGCTACTTCCTGCTGAACTTGCTGAATTTCAAAACCTCTTTGGCCACCTTAAGTCTTGGCATGTTTCTGTGTGAGGGTGAAGAAAAGGTTGTGTGCGTGTGCAGGAGCTACATCAGTTGGGCCTGGCCAATGACAAAGCAGAAGACCCCAAACCCAAAAGAAGAACTGGAGAAGATGAAAGCATTGGCAATGGAGGGCAGCACTGGACTCCAGTGCGGCAAAGGGTCACACATTATGGTAAAATCCTGGGGATCCAAAATTTTGCAATTAGTCTGTCAGTTTACTTCTGCTTTAATACTAGTATCTTCTCACCAATATCTTTAATGCTCCCTAATTAGTAAGACCCCTCTTGTATAATGGATCAAATCACACTTGTGCTCAACAACAATCCAGTGTCACTCTCACCTCTACCCTCCACCGTTTCTCATGCCTTGTGTGCAAAAGTTCCTCATGGACATATAAAATATAATCATATTAATTGATACCATCAAGCCAAAAACGTGCTCCCTACACTTTATGTGTTGTGCTCACATAAGCATACAGTGATCTCACACTATACCAATCTTCCACCACCAGGTGTTCCCTCATGCAGTGGAGCCTCATCAAGACCTTGCAACAACAATAGGTCTAGAATGCACCCAATCTCCACTTTGCTCTTTTCCTTTACCTTCTCCAAAGTCACCAATCCACCTCATAATAAAAAGATCTTCCAATTGTGTAGTATTTTTAGGTAAAGACCTATATTCTCCACTATGCTTACAAGAGATCACACACCCATTCAAATATGGCCACAACAAAACTTCCAGCTCCTTTAATGATGTCACTTCCCGTACATGTTTTGTCCCATTGGACTTTATCAAGAGGAAGTCCACTTGCTAAAGTCCAATGAAACAAAACATGTAGAGGAAGTGATGTATTTACAGGAATCAGAAGTTGTGTTGTGGCCATCTTTGAATGGATGTGTGATCTTCCCTTTTGTATATGTAAGCATATTGGAAAATACATATATGTTTTTAACTAAAAATACTACACTATTGAAAGTGCTCTTTTTATGAGGTGGATTGGTGACTCTGAAGAAGGTTATGGAGAAGAGGAAAGTGGAGATTGGGTGCATTCTAAACCTTTAGTGATTGCAAGGCTCTGGTGAGGCTCCACTGCATGAGGGGACACCTGTTGGTGGAAGATTGTTTGGTGGTATAGTACGAGATTACTACATGTTTATGTGAGCACAATAAAGTGTGGGGAGCATGGTTTCGGTTTGATAGTATCACGCTAGGATGTTTTTATATGTCCCTGAGGAATTATTGCCCAGAAGGCGTGACAAGCAGTGGAGGGAAGAGGAGAGAGTGACACTGGATTGTTGTTGAGCACAAGTGATCTGACCCATTATGCAAGAGGGTTCTTACTGTCTAGTGAGCATTTAAGATATTGGTGAGGATTTTTGATTAAAGGAACTTTGCACATGTGGATATTCTAGCGCTGGAAATTAGGACCATCAATTCCATTTTTTGCATCCAAAAATGAAAATGTTACCTCTCAGCACCTTTTCCACTCCTCCAATCCTTGCTGCGCTTATTTGTTATTTAGCAAGTTTACCGCCACCCACACCTGCCAATTAATCTGTACACAGCCATGAAGACTGTATCAGAATAATGCTGCCAAAAAGAACCACTTTTTTCTTCCAGGACAGAAGAATGATTCTCATTAAATCACCACTTGCAATAGGGCTGTGTGTGGCTTGGAAAATCAACAGTTGTGCGTGGCAGTGAACTTGCTAAAAAGCAAATAAGTACATTGCAAACTGGAGGAGTGGGGGGAGTGTTGAGATTTTTTTTTGGATGCAAAAGTGGAATTGCCCTTTAAGTTTAAAATAGTGCCCAATATTCCAATTGTAGAAGTCACCAGGAGGATCATATGTAAGCTCAGGGGACCACCAAGACTGACACTCTGGGAATTCGAATTGTATTTTAGATGTAATGGACCTGTTAAATCAAGAATCCTTGGATCAGAGAATTTGCAATGTACAGGCAAAATAGCGCACATTGGTAGTGGTTGTATAGTGTGCGTGAGTTGCATTATGTGCTTCTGCTGTTTTGATGGAAAGATCAGTGAAGTAGACAGTGACCAGCAGGTAATGGGCACAAGTGTGTAGAACACATTCTATGAAAAGGTGTATATTTCTAGATCCACACTTGTAATTCTGAATCAGTAGGGCAGTGGCAGTTAAGAGATGGAATGCAATCTGTTGTCTTAGCAACGGCACCACTCTTAAATTCTGTGAATAGCTACAAATACTTTGAGATTCCTGCTCAGCATTTACTGATGGGAAAATTACATAAATGCTACGAGGGAGTAAAGACATTAACTTTTTATTGCTGCACTATTTTGAACATTGGGCTCCACCAAGTGTATCAAAATGTGTATGATTAAGAGCATTTTCAGACCACTCGATATTTCACATCACCTCGATAGACAGCCTCTGCAGGGTAAACTAATTTTCCTACTATAATGACAGTTTGGTTTTATTGGATTTCTGCATGTTCCCTTTTTTAACAGGAAAGCTTTTTACAACCCTAAACATGCTGCAGAATATTCTACAAAATGAGAGCCAATTTATGTTTCCGAAATTATTTAATATCCTTTTACTTTATAAGTAAGGAGTAAAGAGCCAAGACATTTTAAAACATGAAGACTCTACAGCAAAACCCCATCTAAAAAGATAAAAATGAATAGCCCATGAAGAATAAAACAACAAAAGCAGCTTTATCAGCAATATTCACTGTCAACCCAGAGATTTCCCATGCAGTACCTATTTGTGTCACTAGATGTCATTAGTAATGGCCAGCATCATTCAACCCTCTTCCTCTGAGCACAGGTCACCACTAACCTGTCCTAATCTGTGACTGGACAGTGAAAGGAGAAGCAGCACAGATATGATCTCATCCCTCTGTTACCTTTCTTTCTCATATTGACTCTGCTATACAGGGACTGCAGAAGCGAACACCAGGTTCAATTCTGGTGCTTACACTACTTTCATTTAACCACCTCAATACTGGACACTTTCACCCCCTTCCTGCCCAGACCAATTTTTAGCTTTTAGGGCTATCACACTTTGAATGAAAATTACTCAAACATCATTTTTTGAGACAGATGGATATTAATTTTTGGTGGTATTTAATCACCAATGGCTTTTTTATTTCTTTGCTATATATAAATACAGAAAATTTTGGGGAAAAAACCCACATTTTTCTTTGTTTCTGTTCTACAATTTTGCAAATCTTTCCTCATAAATGTAGATCAAAATGTATTTTGCTACATTTGGTAAAAATAACCCAAATTGGTGTATATTATTTAGTCTGTGTGAAAGTCAGAGCGTTTATAAACTATGGTATATATATTTGAAAAGTGATCAATCCTGATCTACTGAAGGCCTATCATTTCTTGCGGGCCTAAAATGCCAGGACAGTGCAAATAGCCCCCAAAATGAGCCCTTTTTGGAAAGAAGACAGTCCAAGGTATTTAGGAGGAGGCATGGAGAGGAATGGCACACTCCGGGAGAATTTTATATGACATCCACCCAGGGCTAGAAAGCTCCGCCATCTGTCATTTTACAATAGGCTTGGCAGGAATTGGTTAAACAAAAGTAATAATTATTGATTACAGGGCTACATTAATTTGTGTCTTTTATATCTGTCTAGAGATATACTTTAATAAAAAGAACTTGTAATACCGAGTGACAGCATGACCAAGATGCAGGACTAAGGAAAATTACCTACTTGGCTAATGCAACCCCCCCCCCCCAAAAATAAAAATAAAACAAGTTTTACAATAAGTGTCCTAAATACATCATGTTGCTGGCTCCAAGACAGCTATTGAATCCTATGTTAATTTTTCCATCCAAGATATGGGAAGGAAGAGTATTGCCTGCAGTAATCAAATAACACAATTATCTCCTAGCCTGTTCTAAACCAAAAGGACAGGCCTCTACAAATATCAGATGCCTTCTTTGCAGATATTTTACACATGTAAGGTCAAATATACTGAATGAGAACCTGATCATTTATACTTGTGTTACATCAGAGCAGGTAGCTTTGAAAGCTGTACATATGGCCATCCTGGAAATAGGCGCCATTCTATTCGAATAGGCTGCTCCTTGGAGAGTCCATTGCACTGACTCTGAATAAACCTGTAAACAGTAATCACATCTTCCTTATGCCTGTGGCAAGGTGTAATAAAATAACTAAACATAAGGCTCCAGGGTCCACACAATGATAAATATTTCAGATACACACGTTCTCCCATGAGGCCATGACTTACCTGTATGGAATTACTTATAAGCGTGTAATTCAAACTGCATGAGCGTGTGATGAAAATAGCTGCCACTGGGATATCATTACACACTATAAAGACAAACTCATCTTTATGGCTGTCTGCCATGCTAAAATTGGAGGTGTGACACTTTCAATGAATGAGGTTTTCCAAGGCAATGGGTGTGATTGATTTGTTCAGCCTGATTACTCTGCTCAGACAGTTGCCATAAAAATAAAAAGAACATAAAATAGTACGCTACTGTGCATAGACACTGCTACTGAGTGACACTTATATAATATATACATCAGTCTACCATAACGCTATTATGCAGTTATGCAAATATAAATTGTCCACGTGAGAGCATTCATGGAGCACACCATTTTTGTGCACGGCCACTCCATCCAAAACTGATTTCTTCTTATTAGCTGGAAAGCAGTGGTGTTTGACCT
Organism: Lithobates clamitans; assembly: GCA_037952925.1. NCBI lineage: Eukaryota > Metazoa > Chordata > Amphibia > Anura > Ranidae > Lithobates > Lithobates clamitans. Next base: position 110,291 of record JBBGZY010000125.1, on the reverse strand, counting down.
TTCCCTAGGTCTTTAGTGCCAACTGGAACTCTTTAGGGAAAATCTTATTGTCCTGTGCCCTGGCTTTGTGCAGAACAGGGATGGGAGAAGGAGCAGCAATGACCGCTCTCCTCCTCTGCCCTGCCAGCAGAGGCCGCCGTCCTCCTCCTCCCTGCCAGCAGAGGCCGCTGTCCTCCTCCGCCCTGCCAGCAGAGGCCGCCGTCCTCCTCCGCCCTGTCAGCAGAGACTAACCATCCTCCTCTGCCCTGCCAGTAGAGACCGCTGTCCTCCGCCTACTGTCCTCAGTTCTCCACCCTGTGGACCCCTGTACATTGCCCTGTTGACACTGTCCTCCACTCTGCAGACACCGTACACTGCCCTTCTGACCCGAGTCCTCCATCCTGCTGACCTCTGTACACTGCCCTACAAACTAATGGCCTCGCTACACTGCCCTACAAACAGCTGACCCTATCCTCTGCGCGCCCCCGACATTTTTGTTTTTTCACTGCACCCCCACATCAGACAGGCTAGATCCAGCCCATGATTAGTATAGGCCAGCAACCCTGGGCCAAAAACATCCCCAACTAAGCAGGCATCTAGTAAAATATTCTAATCGCCATCAGTTTAGCCTATTTGTTAGTACAGCGGATTTAGTCTGCTGTCTCAAACTTGCCTGCAGCTGCCACAGGCACTCAGGAAGCTGAGTGGGCCGCCCACCTGCGTCCATCCAACCGATTACATCACCTTCGGTTGCTAAGGGCCAGACGGGCATCTGCACAGCTTTCTGGGACCTGTGATGCTTCCTGTTCTTGTGTCGGTGTAGCTAGGGAGGCACATGCAGGTGTGTGAGAGGATTTGAAAAGACAGTAAGGAGGCTATTCAGCAGGCTGCATATGAGCTCCTGTGAGGTACATTTGTTTGTGATGGTAGTAATTTTTAGCACCGCTGGCTTAATCTCACTATTTGCAGGCATGGTGATTGATAATTTATGTAATGATTACATGAATTAATATCAATCACCTTGCCTGCAATTAGTGAGAATAATGTGGTTTTAATTACTTATACATTGTTTCACATTTTTATATATATATATATATATATATATATATATATATATATATATATATATGTCACAGCACCTCGGTTGATATACAGGGCTGAGACTGGTGGAATCCCGAACTGTCGGTAAAGTGAGAGCCAACAGTAATATGCAGAGCCGACAATGTACAGAGTCCTGAATGGGGGAGTCTTCCAGAGTGCTGACCTGCTCGGCATCTTCCTGCAGTGAAAGACTCTGGGCAGTGAGGGTGTCGAACATTGAAGGGAAAGTCTGCCAACTGAGAAGGTGTCTGGATCAGGCAGGTCAGTAGATCTGCATTTTTTTAAAAAGGCAATATGTATGTACTGTATGTGCGTGAGTGTATACACACACTGCACACTATATATATACATACACACACACACACAGATGTGTGTATGTATATACAGTATGTGCTTGTATGTTTATATGCGGTCATGTGTATGTATACGTTTCTTTTGTTACTGACCCCTATACTCTATACAAGCAGAATGCTGCTCCCCTGAACAATTCCTGCTCGGACTACTTTTTAGAGGCATCGGACAGGCGCTGCAACCGCATGCAGTGTACATGGTTGCAGGGTGGTTGCAGCGTGGCCCCATTCATTCATTCAGTGATGCCAGCCGAACACAACAGGGGATATAAATCCTGCCATAGTCACAAAGCACCGTGGCTACAGCATGTGTACAACCCTGGCTGCTGCCTCTGCAGGTAAAGGGAGAGTAGGTGGAGGGTGGTAAAGTTGTGTCTCAAACACATTGTTTTACCAGCATCCCCCAACCTAACGTGTGAATGAGCTCTTAGGCTAGGTTCACACTATTGTGCCTCATGCGAGCCACATTTGCTCAGGCACAGCAGCCAATTTAAATGGGCTACCGTGCCTGTGCTTCATGCAGGAAAAAGGTTCCTGCACCATTTTTAAACCACAGCAGCCGGGAAATTGCATGTTTCAGAAGCACCATGCAATTTTCCAGTGGTTCTGACATCTCCAAATGCGCTGCATTTTTAGAATGAATGGCAGCCCCATGCGCCTGTAAAGAGCAGCATGTTTTAGCTGCATCAGGAACCGGCCGACTTTTGGCCTGCTTCTGTCGAACAGGCATGCAGAAAAACTAGCATCCATGCTGCTTCCAATCAAGGCTTGCAGCCAATGGCTGTGCGCTCTGATCACTGTGTTCTGGCAGGTGGGGGGGGGGGGGGGGGCAGTCCCCCTGTCAGAACACAATAGCACAGCCGGGAGATTGCCATACTAACACAAGCAATGTTAGTACAGCTATCTGTCAGTTTTTTTTATCATGTAGCCCACTGAATTGAAGGAAAAAAACCTTGTGTGTACCCTGCATTATACTGGGGTGACTCAAGACTGAATATACTTTCAAGGGGTGTCTTGACTAAAAAAAAGGTTGTGAAACACTGGTAAAGACAAGACATTTTCCCACCAGAGAAGTCTTGGTACTTTAGCCCCAAAGAATCTGTAATGTAAATTTTCTATTTCCCCTAAAAACCATATGCTACCTTTATTATCAAGTCTGCATTGTGTAACTTTGTAACTTTGATAAATAAGACCAACCACATTTTCCATACAATTATCAAGTCATTTTAAGCTATCATCTAGGTAATAAATAAAACAATCAAGATCCTGAGCAACAAATGAAAGGTAAGGAAAGAATATATGCAGAAATATCAAAACATAATTCTAGCCTAAACTACTAGATCTAAGCCCTAACTACTAGACCAACCACATAAATCTGTATAATTTAGATATGAACACATTCATATTACATGCACACTTTATTATACCCACATGCTTTAGGTTTCTGATTAACAGATACTATTTTTATGTCTCCTGCCATGTATCAAATAATTTATTGGGATCTAAATGACTCCTAGTGCACAAGTATGCTTCCAAACATGGATCAAAAAACCTATTTTAAAAAGGAACTTTGATCCTCCAAGTGAACAGGGTTGGGAAAGTGGGTCACGGGTACAAAGAAATGTACACTAGCCATTAGTAACTAAGCAAACAAAAAAAACAAAAAAAAAGCAAAAATGTATCAAAGAATATAAACTGTATATTTCTGTACTACACTCTGCCAGGACTGTCATTACACATAGACGACTAATTAAGAGAAGAATGCCCCTACCTGTGTAGTAGTTGTAGTGGTCTGTATTTTCTTGATCTCTTTGCCAAGATCCCTACCATCATCGGACCTCTCAGTGTCAGAGACTGTACTGCTAGCATCAATATTTACTAAGGATTTGCTAGTAGAAGATTCAGTTTCCAGAGTGGTAGTAGTCATTTGAGCATATTCCAGCCCCTTTGACGATGAAGCCAACTCTCGATCAGAAAGGCTTCCTAAACTATCAGCCGTCGTGTGGATTTTAAAATCTTTTTCCCCGATCACAGCTGATGCACAAGTAAGGTCAACGCTACCGGTCATATGTGCCAGCAGACCAAGGTCATCATTAACACCAAGATGAACATGAGCATCCTGGACATTACCAATGGCTAGATGGTTACCACCAGTCAGCTCAGGCAACAGTTTGTCTTCTGAATTAGTCATTTTATCAAAAAGGAATGAGGTATTGTTAGAAGTGGTTTGGTCTTTCTCATCTGCTAGTGTGATCAGAGGACCATCTTTCTCTTCAGTTTCTTTTATAATGCCAACACTGTCATGAACATTGTTTTGAAGTTTTTCAACAGCTGCACTGTAGACATTGTCCAATAAAGATTCTACTTCAACCAAAGCGCCATTTTCTCCAGTGACCAAAGTCTCTGGAGATAAATCTAAGTCATCTAGTTTTACCTCTGTGGCTTCAACCTTTTCTGCTTTGATGTCCACCAGAAGGTCATGAACCTCAACCCGAACCCCACCAGCTGGTCTATCAGCGTTAGTGATAGCATCATCAGAAATTTTAGTGGCGATGAGCAGATCTCTGGTGTCAGCATTGACAGGATAGTCTGTTTCACTTTCAGGGCTCTGACTCTGGGAGAGGTCCTCAATTTCTCTAATTTCCAGTCCGCCTTTAGCAGCTGCAGCTTGAGAGAGACCAGATATGGTGCTGACGTTTCCTTTTTTACCCTTCTTGATATTCTCCTCCTCTTGCCTTTGATATTCTTCATACATTTTCGCCAAGTATTCCTTGTGAGCTTCATATGTGACCTTAAAAACAAAAGGAAAATATATGTTACTCCATAAAAAGATCAAGTCTTCATTGTTTTATGCCATTTAAGGTTCATACACAAAAAAGGTTACTTTCCTTTATATGGGACTCATTAAACATAATAAAGCAGTAAAGTAAGAGTTACATGATTAATGCATAATTAGCAACAACCAAAATTTGATTTTTGTGCTTTTGCACCATGGGGCTTCATGTATCAAAGTGCAAGTACTAGGAGCCATATTTATTACACAGAGCCAATAAGGTTTAAATCTTCATAGGAAAACAGCCATAATCAGAAAATCTGAATCTCACTGGTGGCCATGGGGAAATAAATACCATACTCATATGTAATATATTGCAGCTTACCAATAATTAGATGTGGTGGCTGCATTCATTTTTTAGGCTTTTTTCTTTTTCTGTTTTCACCAGGTGACCTGGCCAGTAACACACTCTGGATGTATGAGCACAGAGGGCACCTTTGGACAGCAGCATCGTCAGTCTGGGGGGAGGGGAGCGTTAGATGCACTGGCAGTTTTAAATACACTATCAAATTGAAGCTGAACTCCAGCAAGTACATTAACTACAGTACTTGTGTTACTGTATCACCGTTCTAAATAAAAATATAAATACTAGTAGGCAGTTAAAGGTGATACGCTTTTGTATATTGATCATCATATTGATCACCAAATGACAACTGTTAAGACATCTACACAAGACTACACACAAGACTACACAAAAACTACACAATTTTCTACACAATTGATCATTGCGCAAAATCACTTTTTTGATATCATTACTATATTGTGTTGTTGTGAACACTTAGATTTTGCTGCAATTTATTATCATCATCATTTTACACTACATTATCCTTTTAGCGCGAAGGACACTTTTACCACAGAAAAAAAAACTTCCTTTAACTTTCATGACTGTGCCAAATTCTCCATTATTTTTCCTTACTGTAGTACAAGCAGCACAGCCCACACGAGAATAGCAACTTGGCTCTGAAATGAGTAGCAGTACAGTACCACTGCCACACCATAGCAAGAAGCTGCATTAGGTGAACATCACTGGTATGCTCAACAGATTATTAATGGGACTTTGCAGAGTGACTAAAAGAAAACTGTAATTGTATTTTGTTTCCCTCATGGGAAGCCATTAAAGCCAAGTTCTACTTTAAAATTGTCAGAAAAAAAAAAAAAAACAGATCCTTGCTGGAGTTGCTGTATGTTCTTTGCCAGGTCTTTCCACCTCCACTTGAATCAGTGTCCCTACACTATAATCCAAATCTTATGCTACAGACCAATATAACCATTTCCTATAGACCAATCATGGCCTGCAGGAAAGATGATGGGAATTACTCCCATGAAGCTATTGTTCTCCTGGTGGGGGGATCCATCCCGGCCGGGAGAACAGTTATTAATGCTAGCGGCTATAGCCGCTGGCAATAATTGCATGAAAAATCCGACAGGCTGGTTGTACACAAGTTGATCAATCGATCAACTTGGGTGCAATCAGTCTGCTCATTCATGGTTTTCAATATCAGCCGGTTCAGCAGGGATTAAAACCATCTACGGTCGGCTTAAGACTCTTGCATACATAAAAGTCTACAGAAGCAGCTGATTATCTTGCTGTTAAGGCTCAAATTATTTCCTCAGAACAGAAAAAAATTTAAGAACCTTCAATGTTGCTTTCTAAATTCCTACCTGTAAAGTTCACATGGAGGAATTTCTTTTTTTCCCTAAAACCTAGAGTGATACTTTAAATCAGTCACAGGAAAGATTGAGTGATTTACGCACACAGAGTAACCTTAAAATGTTACACGACACAGTTTAAAAATGTTCATGACAAATACTTGAGCTGCCCTCATGCTGTGACTGTTAAAAGTGGTTCACCAAAACTGCTAATGATGCTCAATATAGAGTTGTTCAGACTTTGATCAGTAATGCACTGATCTTTTTCCACTGTTGAAAGCAATGCCTGTAAGGTGGCTTCAAAGTCTATTTGCAAATAAATACAAGAGAAGAGCTACGAGGTGCCTTGTGTCCAAAATATTCTAGCATTAGATACTCTAAGATAATTGCATGCTTGCTACAGTTATATAGGATTGCTCATGTCTCCCATTTTTTCTAATGCAGGGATAAAACAAAAATAAAGTAATTATTTCAACCACTAAATTTACAAGGACTATGCTCGCCCAAAGAAAAGTTGGCAGACCTTTAAAGAAATTATATACATAACATTTTTCGGAGAATGGATGTCATACAATGTGGTCAAATCACTCCTAGCTCCAGACAAACATCTAAATAAGCGTGGGAAACAAGGAGAACCTCTATTAGGTTTTTATTACTATCTGGGAAGGGGACCCTTTCACACAAGATGTCAGATTGGATCCGTCTGTCCAGTTTTCAACTGGACCCTCCATTCTCCTCTAGGGGCAGTCGGATGTAAACAGACTTGTGTCTGTTTACACCCAGCTACCTCCGATCTGATAAAACAAAAAAACAGAATGGATCCGTTCCCCTTTATTTGCCCAGATCAGAGGGCAGTTGAGTTTTGACAGACACCAGGTCCTTTTACATCTGACTGGCCATAGAGTAGAGCAGGCTGTCTCTATTCTACTGGAACTGTCCCGTGTGGAAGGGGCTTTAGTGTTAGAAAGATTTCCTCTAATTTTCTGTCCTGGTGTCTTTGGGTGTGACGGGTATCACTAGGAAGACAAACCCAACATAGGTTTTAAACAGATATCACCATCACATATTTTTATGTCTGCCTTGAGTACAGATGAGTCTTACATTAAAGGTCCATTCTCTCCAAATTGCATACGGAGCTTTCAGGCTTGTTCGCTATCAACCGCGGAGTGCATGAAAATAATAGCTCTATGGAGTAGAACTTGGGAACCATTGAGAAAATATAACCTATTTTTTGGGATATTTGATGGAATGAAGCATGAAAATACCTTTAGTTCTAAAAAGGCTCTAGGCTCTACTGTGCTATGCACTTGTTTAGTTGGAGGGCCATTTGATTTTGTTAAGCCCCTTCTCACCATAACCTTCACAATTATACTGGGACAATAGGTAGGTAAAAAGAATCGCTTGATCCAACATGGCACAATCAGATGTGGTCACGTCCAGCACATACCGCTTAACAGGTCAAGTGCTGTATGGAGGACAGATCACACTAGAACTATCTGGCCGAAGTTCTAACTGTTGTACACTCTATCCATCTAACTGGAATATGGTTTTAAAGGTAGTCTATAACAGTTTTACCGACTGTGATGGTTCATACCTAATGCAGTACAATCACCATCTGGTATGATAGTGATTATAAGCACTTTGTGGGTGATTATGAAGCAATAAAGACTCACAATAACAATTACTGTCCAGTGTGCTGCCAATTATACATACTTCATGCTAATTATGTTGCAATCAATACTCACAATAACAATCGCTGTTCAATGTGCTGACACCTCTGTGAGCTTTGAGGTGATTTTGTTGAAAATAAAGGCTTATCATCACAAATTACTATCCAGGGCACTGCCAATTATATATACTTTGTGGGTGATTATACTGCAATGACGACTTACTTTCACAATAACTGCCCTGTGTGCTGGCCAATTATACATGGTTCTTTCTTCTTGCAGCACTTAATGTGCTGTTCAAGAAGGTTTCGGAATCTCTTTTTAGGATTTTTTTTTTTGGAGCAGTGTTCCTGAGATAATGCTGGCTGACATGTTTTCCAGATCACATCACAAAAACACAGGTGACATACACCAATCAGTCAGAACATAGACTTATCTCGTACAGCCCATGGCCCAACTCCAATAGATGCCCCTACCCACGTTAACAGATTGAGGAATATCCACAATTTGATTTTGTATTCGGACAACTACAGCGGCCACGACTGTCTGAATTCCCTAAACAGTGAATGCATCCAATAGGATGCAGTCACTATTCAATCGACAATTTTACCTCTCACCTCCTTTATAATCAGCAGGAGTCGTCAAAAATTCAAGCTGTGTATAGGCCAGCATAAAGTGTTACTAAACCAACAACAGTTAAATCAGTCTGTATATGCAAAAAAGCATGCTTGTTATACCCAATGTGGAACCTAAGGGGGTAATCCTGCACATTGTTTGATCCTGTCTTCTCTGATCCTCCTTTTCTTTTACTGACTCCTATCAATCTGCTGATAGTACAAAGCCTATGGGACACGCTGCACATGTTCATTTTAGTGTGTATTGCTACAGGTTTTTTTTTTTGGAGGGATGTGATCGGCACAGGGCCAAAACAGCACTGTCCAGACAGAGGGTCAGGAGTCATGCAGCCTCAAAGGACAGTCAGAGAAGAATGAAAATTCCTCCTACAAGCTTTAACTAGTGCTCAGCTGGATACTGATAGAAATCACAAGACTGCTATATACTGCTGATGAGAAAAGGTATTTAGCAGTTTATATTTACTAAAATAATTGAATTTATATGTACTGTGGGAGTCCAGATATAGTGAATCCATGGTCCTGGGTTTAGTAACACTTTAAGGGCTTATACAGATGGGCAATTGTGGCCTGCTTTTAGGACTATTCAAATTGCATTTAAGTTCCATTAGAAAAGTATTGGAGAGCCTTTGGAGTTCTTTTACAAATGGTTTCTGCCTTCTTAATAACTTTTATAGGGAGAAAAGCAGTTTCAACATAATATTTGTCTTTAAACTCAAGCTTGAGTAGTACCTATTGACATGAGTTGGCTTCTGCCTACGTTTAAGGTATTACAATAGCAAAAGAATCACGTCTATGGCCAACCTGCAACTTGTGTAGATTGGTGCCAGGGAACAGTCTGCAGATTGAACAGAGATGCTCTGCATCTATTCTCAAGGATGACTGTTCATCACTCAAATCTTTCAACTACTATTTCATGCCTATAGGAAAAGTGAAGTGTTACAAAACCCAGGACCCTGAATTCATTATATCAGGTCTCCCACAGTACATAGAACATGTAAATGCAATTGCTTTAGTAAGTATAAACTGCTTAATACCTTTTCACAGTAGTCTTGTGACTTCTATCAGTGTCTGGTAAAGCTTGTAGGAGGAGTTTATTTTGCTCTCACTGTCCTATAAAACTTCTGAACCCCTGATACTCTATCTGGACAGTGCTGATTGGCCCTGTGCTGATCACATGCACTCTCCCAAAAAAAAAAAAAAACTCTCTAGCAATACACACCAAATTGAGCATGTGCAGCCTGACTCCTCCCAGTTATAATATTCAGAGAGGAGTTGGAGACACTGGAAGAAGGTTCAGAGAAGACAGGATCAACAGCCTTTTTACACAATGCAGAGGATAAACCCCTTAGGTTCCACGGTGAGTATAACAAACATGCTTTACTGCATATACAGACAGATTTTACTGTTGTGGTTTTAGTAACTCTTTAAGGAAGACAGTTGCCAGCACTGAAATAAACTGTAGCGAAGGGTAACAAAAACAAGTGCACAGTGGTGTGCAATAGCACTTTATTTTGGGCCACTTGCCCCATAAGATGCATCTTCAGCATTGCTACACTTAAAGTGGAATTTCAGACATTACTTCTTTTTTATAGATATGAGTAGAGTGGGGAACAGGTAGAATCTTTGCCACCTTTTTACTGCTGTATACGACTCCTTTTGGAAGATTGACTCTTATGAAACAGGAGTAGAGGAAAAACATCCCAATAGAGATTCCTATTCTGGTGTCATCTGTATGTTGCTGCTTTATCACTTATTTGGAAAAGGAATACAATTCCTGTCAGAGATTCTTGCCCTGCCGTAAATTTGGGTGGAGTTCCACCAGTAAAAGATCCTCAAAAGTGCAAGCATAGCACTAATGCTGTGATTTTAGCATAAAGACATGCTGCGTACTTCAAATTTATATCACTGATGGTAAATTACTAAACATGTAGCTATGGGTGAAGATTTGCATACTGATTTCCTCTTCAAAGAACAATCTAATGTGGGGATGTATGCATTCTTTCACAGCACATTTATCCATCTATCAGTCATGTTTTTCCCAGCACTCATCGTTTATGCAAAGGAGAAACAGACTTCAAAGCCATAATTGTGCATGCCTTTATAATTGTACCATTTTCATTATTTTAGCTTATAGATTATCCATTGCAGTCTATCAGAGGAACTGAATTTGATATCGCCTTTGGAGAGATTCGAATGCATAAACAGTAAACTAAATTAAAGTAGAATCAGCAAGAAAACATTTTAATAGTATAAGATAAACCGTCATCCAAGCAATATCAAGCAACTGCAATGTGTAAATTTGGTTCTCTCAAGGCTACCAATTGGCAATAAGTAAATATGATCCTGGCCTCATGGTTGCATCACATTAGCTATCTTTTACTCACCCATCATAGGGAAGGGAAGATGCTAAAGTACACTACTTTGTTTTAATCTGAATCTGATAAGACTTTAAGTGGTTATTCATTCTCTACAATAAGTAAAAAAATGTCCCAATACTTGTATCACCCATCACCTCTCTAAATACTGACTGGATTCCTATCTCAATCCACCCTGTGCCCATCTGCAGCAGCACTGGTCTGTGTTCCTCTCCTCACAGGGCACAGAGGCAGCAGCGGGAGCCATTGGCTCCCAATGCTGTCAATCAAATTCTGTCCATGGCCGAGCTGGGCTTTGTGTGTGTGTCTATAAATGCACACAGCCTGGCTCAGAAGTGAGCACGCACGTCACTGCAAGTGGTTGGCAATGAGGGCAGACACAGAAGAGGGGGGCGGACAGTGTCAGCCTGGGAGCCCTGAAGAGGAGGTTAGGGGCCGGCCTGTGCAATACCACTGAGCAGAGCAGTTAAGTAGAGTATACATGTTTATTATTTACATTTTTTTTAAATGTAACCTTTACAGCCCTAGCCAAAAGCTGAGAATGACAAATATTAATTTTCATAAAGTTTGCTGCCTTTTATGATGACAATTTGCATATACTCCAGAATGTTATGAAGAGTGATCAGATGAATTGCAATTAATTGGAAAGTCCCTCTTTGCCATGAAACTTAATCTCAAATAATAATTTCCACTGCATTTCAGCCCTGCTAGTGTTGACGAGGATAAGGCTGGAAATCACTCTGTAATTCTGATTGAGATAGAATAACAAACTGGAAGCTTTAAAAGGAGGGTGGTGCTTAAAATCATTGGTCTTACTCTGTTAATCATGGTTACCTGCAATGAAACATGTGCAGTCACCATTTCTTTGCACAAAATGGGTTCACAGGCAAGGATATTGCAGCTTCTAAGATTGCACCTAAATTAACCATCATTATCGGATCATCAAGAACTTCAAGGAGAGAGGTTCAACAGTTGTGAAGAAAGTTTCAGGGCACCCAAGGAAGTCCAGCGAGCACCAGGACTGTCTCCTACAGTTGATTCAGCTGCAGGATCAGGGCACCACCAGTGCAGAGCTTGCCCAGGAATGGGGTTGCTTCTCAGCCAAGGGAGTGGGCTCCACCATCACATCTTTTGGTATGCTATGGGACTTCAAATGCTGCCCGTTTTTCAGCTGCTTAAACACTGTTTCTATTAGAATTCTGTTTACACTGATCAGCCATAAAATTATGACCACCCACCCCACCCATCTAATATTGAGTATTTCCCCCAATAGCTGCCAAAACCGCCCTGACTTGTCTGGGTATGGACTCCAAAGTAACATTCATATGAATGACAGCACCCAAGGTTTCCCAGAAGAACATTGCCCTAAGGATAACATTGCCTCCACCGGCTTGCCTTCTTCCCATAGTAGATCCTCGTGTCAACTCTTCCCCAGATATGCGACACACACACCCGGCTTATTCACATGATGTAAAAGAAAACGTGGGTCATCAGACCAGGTTGCCTACATCGCTCTGTGGTCCAGTTCTTATGCTTACGTGGCTATTGTAGGCACTTTTGGCTGTGGACACGGGCATGGGCACCTTGACTAGTCTGCAGCTATGCAGCCTCATACACAATAAACTGAGATACATTGTATGTTCCTGACACCCTTCTTTTGAAACCAGCAATAGCTTTTTCAGCAATTTGAGCTACAGTAGCTTATCTATTGGATCAGACTTCATGGGCCAGCCTTCACACCCCATATGCATCAATGAGCCTTGGCTGCCCATGATCCTGTCACCTGTTCTCCTTCCATGGACTACTTTTGGTAGGTCCTGACCACCGCAGACCGTAACCTCACACAAGAGCTGCAGTTTTGAAGCTGCTCTTACCTAGTCATGTAGCCATTACAATTTGTTAAAGTAACTCAAATCCCTACACTTTCCCATTTCTTCTGCTTTCAAATCATGAACACTTGCTGCCTAAATATACTTTCAAGTGCCATTGTAATGAGATATTCAATGTTATTCACTTTACCTGTCAGTGGGCATAATGTTCTGGCTGATCGGTGTAAGTTTCAATTCACAATTCTGCACGGGTAAAACTGCAAATAAAATTTCACCCAGGTTCCTTCACAATACTACTGTGCTACCAGGAACTTATTCAATGTCAGGTGCTTGACATTGCTTGGCAGTTAGATAGTTTATCACACAATTAAGGTCTGGCTATCCTATCCAAGCCAAGCTGTAACATATTTAAAACACAATTACCCCATTGATAAAAAAAATAACATGAAAGTAAGGAACAATATTAATAACAGTTGCAATGGTAAAATTGGTGTATTCACAATCTACCTATATATTAATCATGGATAACAGAAAACAGTGGTAGGCTTCTTTTTTTGACATAGGGTGTTTAGTTACATGATGTGTAAAATTTACGCAAAAATTACCTTCAATTTTATGTAATAAAAGGAAAGGACATTCACAACGAAACAATACTGAACCTAATGGTCCACAAGGTGGCACCAAATCAATATGCTAAAATTACAAGAGTAGACTATAAAAAAATTCAATGCACCTTAGAGTGAGCTATAGAAAGTGTGTCCACCCAGACTCTCCAGCCTCCCCATTCATATTTGATAGCGTGATAAAGAAGTATTCTGAAAATGTTGTAGACCATCTCTGTGATCTTCTGCTCTTCAGAGCTCTTTGGATTGATGTAACCCAGAGAGAACATCCAGTCCTGCCACACAGAGCACTGTAGGAGGCACCTAGAAGTACAGCAGACATGAAAACGTTAAAGTAGCTTTACGTAAAAAGAAGAGGAAGAAATCATTTCATAATGTTCACAGCTGAGGAATGCACAAAATGTCTCCTGTACACTAGATGCTGGGATAATTACTGACTATAATATAACTCATCAGCTAAGTTTCTACCCACTATCCTAGACTAGAAAACAGAACCGCTATGAACATCACCTTCACTTTCTCCGTTTTCATAAACTAGCACCTTTGTATCTTTAATAAATTAAAAATGAAATTATCAACATTGCAGCAAATGCCAGCTGCCTATAGCTTCCAACAAAGTGTGTTTTTTGTATTCTTTTATTAAGCACCAACAAATTCTGCAGCTACTTACATCCATCCCACAATCTAATATTTCTACCACAGTCATTCATTCAAGCACACACTTGGTGGCCAATCTAAGTATGGGTTGGTACAGTGATGAGACCAGAGCCACCACAGTCAACCAATACAGCACAGGGAAATCATGCTGAAATTCTCCCTGAGACCCAGTAGCTGAGTTCACCGTGAGCTTATTTTCTAATCTGCAAAATAAAATAACAAAATTCTGGAATGGGAGTAATTTTTCTGATATTGTACAATCCCAGCATTACTACATTCCCTTGGAAAATATTCCCAACCTGTATTAAACCTGTACAGTCTCCCTGTTTTTATGGGTTTCCCCTGGTTCCTTTTAAACTCAAACACATCCTTGTATGAGCAATGTAGAGGAATCAGCTACTGACAAAAATGGCTCTAGACTGAGAGACTGCACGTGGATGGAACATACATTTATCCCACACTCTGCCCTGTGTTTCCAGAGTGCCCAACACCCGTTCCATCTGCCCCTTTGTTCGATTTTATATACATACCAATTTTGATTTCCCCTGATGAGTGGATATCTCCACGAAACACGTAAAGCCGCAGTCTTATGCTACACACCTCAATTATGTGATTGCGAGTTTTAATAACATGACTTTTATTAGCAATTGAAATCACCATTAATATTTGTATCTGTATCATGAATTGTACACTTGTATTATTATAAACTGTCTCTATGTATTTATTGTTATTATTATGGATCATGTTTATTAAATTGTTAAGGTGCTACTATTGTCTATTATGTTATTTTCAACTATTATTTATATCCCTCTTTGGAATCTATCTTCATGTGGTTGCAAACCTTGTTTTAGCCGTGCTTCATATAAAGTCCCACCCAACCCCCCCCCTTCTCATTAATGTTTAATAGAGATGGAGGCAGATAATTTTACCCATTTATTGCCTCATATGAAATCCCAACCTTTCTTTTCTTTGTTTCTAACAGGTTTCTTGCAAACCAAATGCCACATGGTAATGCATTATTTAGATTTCTACCTCAAAGATTAAAAAAAAAAAAAAAAAACAAACAAAACAACTTTAAAAAAAAAAAAAAAAAGATGCACTTAAATATTTACTGACCTTCGATTCTCCCGGCTGTTGCTGAAGAGTTTAATCATGTCGGACAGAAAAAGGCGTCTCACCTCCATAAGGTCAGAACTTGGAGTGGAGTTTTTCAGTAGTGTGGCCACCACCTTGAGAATCACTGATAAAAAAATATATATATAAATCACATTACAAGTGGAGTTTGTAAAATGCAGATAATGGCTTGTTTTAAAGAATAAAGTATATTCCTAAAAAAGACAGACATAATCGTTCAAAATATATATATACAGTGGGGACGGAAAGTATTCAGACCCCCTTAAATTTTCCACTCTGTTATATTGCAGCCATTTGCTAAAATAATTTAAGTTCATTTTTTTTCCTCATTAATGTACACACAGCACCCCATATTGACAAAAAACACAGAATTGTTGACATTTTTGCAGATTTATTAAAAAAGAAAAACTGAAACATCACATGGTCCTAAGTATTCAGACCCTTTGCTCAGTATTTGGTAGAAGCACCCTTTTGATCTAATACAGCCATGAGTCTTTTTGGGAAAGACGCAACAAGTTTTTCACACCTGGATTTGGGGATCCTCTGCCATTCCTCCTTGCAGATCCTCTCCAGTTCTGTCAGGTTGGATGGTAAACGTTGGTGGACAGCCATTTTTAGGTCTCTCCAGAGATGCTCATGGGTTTAAGTCAGGGCTCTGGCTGGGCCATTCAAGAACAGTCACGGAGTTGTTGTGAAGCCACTCCTTCGTTATTTTAGCTGTGTGCTTAGGGTCATTGTCTTGTTGGAAGGTAAACCTTCTGCCCAGTCTGAGGTCCTGAGCACTCTGGAGAAGGTTTTCATCCAGGATACCCCTGTATTTGGCCACATTCATCTTTCCCTCGATTGCAACCAGTCGTCCTGTCCCTGCAGCTGAAAAACACCCCCACAGCATGATGCTGCCACCACCATGCTTCACTGTTGGGACTGTATTGGACAGGTGATGAGCAGTGCCTGGTTTTCTCCACACATACCGCTTAGAATTAAGGCCAAAAAGTTCTATCTTGGTCTCATCAGACCAGAGAATCTTATTTCTCACCATCTTGGAGTCCTTCAGGTGTTTTTTTTAGCAAACTCCATGCGGGCTATCATGTGTCTTGCACTGAGGATAGGCTTCCGTCGGGCCACTCTGCCATAAAGCCCCAACTGGTGGAGGGCTGCAGTGATGGTTGACTTTCTACAACTTTCTCCCATCTCCCGATTGCATCTCTGGAGCTCAGCCACAGTGATCTTTGGGTTCTTCTTTACCTCTCACATCAAGGCTCTTCTCCTCCGATAGCTCAGTTTGGCTGGACGGCCAGCTCTAGGAAGGGTTCTGGTCGTCCCAAATGTCTTCCATTTAAGAATTATGGAGGCCACTGTGCTCTTAGGAACTTTATGTGCAGCAGAAATTTTTTGGTAACCTTGGCCAGATCTGTGCCTTGCCACAATTCTGTCTCTGAGCTCTTCAGGCAGTTCCTTTGACCTCATGATTCTCATTTGCTCTGACATGCACTGTGAGCTGTAAGGTCTGATATAGACAGGTTTTGTGGCTTTCCTAATCAAGTCCAAACAGTATAATCAAACACAGCTGGACTCAAATGAAGGTGTAGAACCATCTCAAGGATGATCAGAAGAAATGGACAGCACCTGAGTTAAATATATGCGTGTCACAGCAAAGGGTCTAAATACGTAGGACCACGTGATATTTCAGTTTTTCTTTTTTAATAAATCTGCAAAAATGTCAACAATTCTGTGTTTTTCTGTCAATATGGGGTGCTGTGTGTACATTAATGAGGAAAAAAAAGTAACTTGAAAAATTAAATGACTTTAGCAAATGACTGCAATATAACAAAGAGTGAAAAATGTAAGGGGGTCTGAAAACTTTCCGTCCCCACTGTACATACACACACACACATATATATATATATATATATATATATTTATTAGTCTAATAGGACACAAATATGGGATTGGTTTTTAAAGCCCAACTCCGGGCAAAAAAAAAAAAAAAAGTATTCCCATGCAGTGGGGGGTATGGGTTAACTTCTCGTTTTTGTCTAGGGGTGATCAGAAAGCTTATATTCACCTGATTCCCCGATCCAGCAGCAAACAATGTTCCCCCACGATCCAGAGGACTGCTTCCGACGCCATGAAGCCCAGAACAGTCCACCGTGGGGGGGAGGGGGGATGGGCAGGAGTCGCAGGGAACCGGTCTTGTGCAGCAAGGATCAGAGGATTAGGCAAGTATATGTCCTTTCTCCAATTCCCAAGACAAAAATGAACATTTAATCTTTGCATCCTTGCAGCGCTGGCACAGCCCCACTGCAAGGGGATCTTTTTTTGCCTGGAGTTCGGTCACTGACTTGTTACAAGCATTTGCATATGTTGAGGTTTAACAACATATTTCACATGTTGTTAAACCTCAGATGTGGGTCACTAACATTAGTTAAAGTATAGATGACAGCTCTGAAGTCGCCACTTTCAAAAACAGGTCAATAATAAAATCCACCATATTTCTATCAGGTCAGGCTACATTTAAATCGTACACCCACACACATTGTTGCATTTAATGAAATGTTTATTGGGAACCAAAATCTACCTTACATCTACCTGCTGACACATTTTATCACTTTACAACAACAATACACACATACGCAGTGGCAGAGCTTTTGGTCATATCTCTTGGGAAAACCTATGTTGTTGTTTATGCCATTGATCCAGAATAGTGTAACATTTATATTTTCATTCATGCAGGATTGTGCAGTCTCGTGGACCTGCGGCTGGTTGCAGTTATGAGAGCTATGGGCTATCAAACAAGGAAGCAGTAGTGATGTTTATCTGCCTCTACCCTTCCCTTGTTCATTCATAGAATGCCTTGTCCACAAGACTGCAATACCTAGCATGAACACAATTATTTGTACACCACATCAATGTGATATGGATGTGGTATAAATAGCAAGAGGTATTTTTTTCCTCAACAGATATGACCAGTGATAGGACCACAGATACCAGGGTGCCATGGCGAGGCTCTGTGGCTTTCGCATGTATTTGCAAATGTGTGCAGACTAAACCCCTGTTTTAACGCATACTGTTAGGTTGATTCGGTTGTCAGTGGGCTGGTCGGTGAGTAAGCTTGGATTTATCCTTGGCCTTGTTTATATCATATGTTGCCTTCCAATGCCGCTTGCTGCAATGCCCAGTTATAGGTGGGGGCAGTGGTCACCGTTTTTGCATCACTGTTATATTGGTCAGGCAACGCACTGACACCTTTTCAGCCATTGTGCGATTTGCTGGGTGTTCAGTGTGCCACTGTACCTTTAAGAAGGGGTGGGCTTCCTTCAGTCCACCTGCCCTTCACCTATCCATCAGAATACATGTGCTTCCATTGTGGAGTCACTTATAAGCTAGTGATAGGACCACAGATACCAGGGTGCCGTGATGAGGCTCTGTGGCTTACGTATGTATTTGCAAATGTGTGCAGACTAAACCCCTGTTTTAACACATACTGTTAGACAGGTTGATTCGGTTGTCAGCAGGCTGGTCGGTGAGTAAGCTTGGATTTTTACTTGAATTTATCCTTGGCCTTGTTTTTAAGATATGACCAAAAACTCCCTGCCTGGAGATCCGATTTGATGTTGCTCTAGTTTTTAAACGTACAAGCCCAAACTACATCTTTAGACTAGGTTCACATATCTGACAGTGTGGAACATGCATGAAATTGCACACATTCCAAACCCACAGGAAAACATGCTGCACTTTAGCAGACGTGCGGGATCCCATTAATTCTTAACACCACCCCCATGCATCAGCAGCCAGGGCAGGATTTTGTGCGCTAAACCAAATGGTGCCTCAGCATTTTAGTGTGGGGCGATTTCAAAAAAGGGTTGCCCAATTCTTTCCCTGCATTCCTCGCAAATGCACACACACAAGTGTGAACAGAGCCTAAAAAGAAACAGAGTTATCTGTGGTAATTTTGCACTATTCTCAAATCAAGTCATAAATTAAAAAAAAAAAAACATCTGCTAGAAAAGTAGCTGGGATCCTGAAATAAAAAAATGTTTGCTATCCTTTCTTACTTGGATTCTGTATCTTCACAGTTGAATCTGGCTCTGGATGAGGCTTGTGGACAACTTGAGTGCAAACTTGCTCCGTCAAGATCTAAAAAGACAAATGCAGATAAGAATCCACATCAAGCATACTAATTATTTTTATTTTTATTTTTTTTAACTAATTTTTGCACTGAAGCTTTCATATTAAATCTAATATAATGAGTATAACTGCTGGAATTAATCATCTCATTAGAACCTTTTTTATATCAAGAGAGCAAACACTGTCTACAGGTAAATTCAGGAGTATATCAACAAAATCTGACACCGGAGGATAACATAGAACCTTGTTTTCCACAAATAAATTAAAAATCTTGGCTTTGTCATCTTATTAATGTTCTGTTTTAGTAACAACATTGCAACCAAGCACTGTCTTTAAAAGCCAAGGGCAATACTACGCCCTACTGACCTGAGTGGGAGTCAGGGTTTCTGAAGGCCATCCTTACCAAATCGCAGTACTGGTTTCATTAATGTTCCTTGGAAAATTGCTAACTTCTTTTTCAACAACAGAGATATAGCTTTTTACGGAAACGATAAAGATAATGTTCCACAATGCAATATATATGCCGCTTTTCATTTTTACCCTAATTAATCAGTTCCAAGAAAATAAACTGTGACGGGCCCGTGAGGTACAACAGAGCCAAACTGGGAAAATTAATTTCAAGCACAAAGGGTTACATTATCCATATGACAAAAAAGATCACAGGTGGGGACCATAGAAAAGCCATTTAACAACAAAAAAGTGGGACACAAACACCCCATGTAAGTCTGAATAGGAAAACCTCAAACTTTATGCATTACAGTGATAGGTAATAGACAAAATTAGTTTACAAGAACTTTTTATATGATGCAAAATATGTAAATACTCTTCCATATTGAATTTAGGTGTTTCCAGTGAAGTACGTTGTTAAGGTGACAACATACAAAGACATTTTATACAATTAAAAACTTAAACTTGAGGTAACAGTCTCTTTCTGTTCCAGGAATGCTGTGCCCCAGTGTAAAAAGCTTTGTCCATAAAGGCATGGTTTGAGGAGTTTGGTGTGAAGGAATTAAAGAGTTCTGTACAAAGGCTTTAAATTACCTCAAGGAGGAAACACATACATGAAGTTGGTGAGGCCGTGCCTTCAAAACGCATTCTGATTGGCCAGACAGCTTGTGGCTCCCCAGTTGGACAGCCCTGGACCACTCCCACCCAGAGACACACAGCCTATGTCTCCATGCGGCTCCAGCTGCGGCTAACACACGGCGATCCTGGATCCCTCAATGGAGACTTTCCGGCAGTCCTCCTGAGCTCCTGTGACACTGCACGTGGAATCTCCCACCCGCTCTAGCACTATGCAAGTGCTCCAACATTTCTCACGCAAGATTTTAGTGTAGTTTTATACTTATATACTGAATAAATTCCTAAGCTGTTTAAAGGATTGGCTTGGCGCTTCTCGCTACTCCTTTTGCTTTAACTTACCTCAACCCTACTGAACTGGAAAGTAGTATACAAGCCAAGTCTTCTCATGCGTCATCAGTATTTCACCTCAAATGCTCTTTTGGCTTAGGGGGCACAAATTCCTCCCCCTCCACACAAACTCTTCCAATCTTGTGGAAGGCCACAATAGGGAATAAGGGGGAGTGGGGGTTGTTGAACACAGCTTTGCAATAATTGCCTAAGGTTTTAAAATGGCATGTCTGACAGTCCAAGATGGTTGTACAGTTGTGATGGTTCACTTTCCAAAAACTTTGACCATATAGTATATATCATATATTTGCAACCATAGGGGTAGGAGTTCATACGTACAGGCGGGTGCATGAAGCGTTGCACTTTTTTTTTTTTTTTAATAAATTCTGTTTATTAAAGTTTTAGAGTATAACATTAAATAAAGGCAGTCATCGGGTTACAAACAAGATAGGGTCTGTAGGGTTGTTCTTAAGTTGAATTTGTTTGCAAGTCGAAACAGGTAACCTATAAGTGTAGCTCCAGCCAAAAAAATAATGTGTACGTTTTTTGGATAGCATAGGGAAGGGTTAACACCCCTGTAATGTTTGTTTTGCTGTCTGTGCCCCTGTTCAGAAGATTTCACCTCACTTTCTGTCCCTATGACAATTGAATTTTGAAAATTTTGGGTTGTGGAAACAAGGATTGATGATAAGGCTTCAGTGAAGACACCTTTTTCAAATGATAACTTTTAGAGGATTAAATTTCCCCTTCCTAGGGGTAGATTTCCTCTAACTTCCTGTTGTCTCCCTCCATTTGTAAGTAGGAGTCATATGCAAGTCGGATGTTTGTAACAGTTTCTCAAACACACAGTACCAACAAATAAACAGTTTGTGCTCCACTCCTTAAATAAATCTGATCATTGTCTACGATAGAGATATTATGACTATTTCGATCGAAACCGCTGTTTTTCACTGTTGCCCAGCGCTGTTTTTAATGTAAGCAGTTATTACGTTTTTAATAAACCTTTGGTCATACTATATTACACTATTGGAGTCCCCTCTTTTAATTACTCCCCATGTGGAACCCATTTACTGGAGGGAACATCGCCGATGGCCTATCCATAGACACTCCAGAACGCCAGCATTGATTCAAGTGGAAGGAGTTCTACACCCAAGGGATTCTAACAGGCACTTTTATTTTATCATCAAGGTGAGAGTTCTGGGAGCCCCGAGTGGGGACCAAACACCACGAAAGTCACCAGATCTCCTATCAACGCACGTGCACTTTGTTCAGTCACTGTATATTTATGCATTAGCCACTTCACTGTATATACCAGCACTGAAGTCACTTTAGATGTTTGTTTTTTATAGAGCATTACCTTTTATAGATGCACTTATAGTTTTACTCATTGCTCACTTTTTACCAGTGGATAGTTTTTTGCGCAGAATCACAGACACATTTTATTGTTGTGGTATTTATAGAATTGCAGGTAGTGGAGCGGTGTTCACTATTTGATTTTGCAGCAATACACAGAGCATTCCTTAATTACTTTAGTAGCGCAGAAGTCCATCGCAAGATACCACACATATGAAGTAAAGCTACTGTTTATATTGGGAGAGCTGTGTAATGGTAATATTTCTTGGCCAAGATTATCAGCGGTTTGAAAGAATTCACTTTTCACAATTTAGTAGGTGATAATTTTCGGTTCAAGAGTTCACTGTCCAACTTTAAAGGCCACACCAATATGCATATGGGAAACTTAATTACTGTATATACTCGAGTATAAGCCGACTTTTTCAGCACATTTTTTTATGCTGAAAAAGCCCCCCCTCGGCTTATACTCGAGGGAGGGTCTCCCACTGTATCATGTTCCGCTGTATCGTCCGCAACTGCAGTCTGTTCGGCGGCCGTCCACTGTAACAAAGCCCCGCCTCCTCGTCATTCATGATAGACAGCACACTGAACACTGATACAATGCTGGGAAACTGAATCAGTGTTCCGTCTATCACGGACAAGGAGAAGGCGGGGCTTTGTTACAGTGGACAGCCGCTGAACAGACTGCAGTTGCATGACACAACGGGAGACACCCACTGTGTATAATCAAAGGTGAGGCTGCAGATGGGCACAGTGAGGCTGCAGATGGGCACAGTGAGGCTGCAGATGGGCATTGCTAACCAGTAACTGCTGCATTTCCCACCCTAGACTTATACTCGAGTCAATACGTTTTCCCAGTGTTTTTGTGGTAAAATTAGATGCCTCGGCTTATATTCGGGTCGGCTTATACTCGAGTATATATGGTAATTGAGGACAGAAAGGAAAACCTCAAGTAAAACAACTTTTGTGAGCATCATCTTTTGCTACAAGCTTTCATCAGTACTGTGTAGTAACGGTGAAGCGAAGTGCAAACTTTACAGCAGTAGATAATCTGACACTAAATCAAACAGGCATTAAATACCACAGTTAATTTTCTAATACACATGCTTCAGGAAGAAAGGAAATCTGTTAAGTCTTAAAGGTTGTGTGCAACATAGCGTGTAATTTTTGCTTAGTCACTTCTTACAAACAGCGAAGAACAGTTACAACAGTGTTTTGGAAGATTATTTATTTATTTCAGGTACTTATATAATTGTACTGGAACTGTCACATTGTTCCTTGTATTTCTGTATATGGATGATGGCACTGTAATTACTTTAATTAAAAAAAATATCGAAGTACCTTTTTCATAATCAATATACAGCTGTCACATGATCCAGCTGTTTCCCAGCCTGTCGG
The DNA here is from genome assembly GCA_037952925.1 of Lithobates clamitans. Lineage (NCBI taxonomy): Eukaryota > Metazoa > Chordata > Amphibia > Anura > Ranidae > Lithobates > Lithobates clamitans. Next base: position 87,169 of record JBBGZY010000125.1, on the reverse strand, counting down.
CAGGGAAACATAAGCAGGAGGAGCTTCTAGTCCTCAGCTGCTGGTCAAAAAAAAAAAAAAGTCTTTGGGATACAGAGTAAAGAATATATATATATATATATATATATATATATATATATATATATATATATATATATATATATATATATACATATATATACACACACACACATATACATACACACACACATATACATACACACACACATATAAATACACACACACATATACATACACACACACATACATATACACACACACAGGGTTTTAAAATAGGCATACAAACATATATTTGAAATCCAATCTTTATTATTTTGTGGAAATAACCTGGTGTGGGTAGATTTCTGCCAGTCACAGGCTGGCATGCCCCTCTAGCTTGTGTCTTAGAATAAGAGGGAGGTGATTTCTCCATTAACCTACATGCAATATCCCATCCCAATGGCGTTTAGCTGCTTAGTGGGCATGGAGGAGGAGGGAGGGAGTGGCCTGTCATTCACCACTGTGTATATGCCCACATGTGTGACTCTATACTCATACGGGCTGCTCAAATGCGATAGGGAGGAAATGCTCTGGATAGAAACTGAGTAAGTGCAGAGTTGGCACCACAGCCGCAAAATCCCTAGCTGAATTGGGGACATGAACAGAAGGTGGAGACAGAGATTAGCAGGATCACCCAGTTTTTTTTTGCAGAATACAGAAAACGAATCTCATAGTGACTGAGTATGAACAGCATGTAATACACCGTTTATTGATAGTTTTTTTATGTTGTGGGTTTAGTGACCCTTTAAGCCAGCCATACATGGCCGAACCGAGCACAATTTGGTTGGCTCGGCAGGGACCAGCCAAGATTTGAGCCATGTATGGGAAGGCTGATTGTACCAAAGTCGATCCATCGATCAACTTGCGTACAACCAACCTGTTGGATTTTTACATGTGATTACTGCCGGCGGCTAAAGCAGGTAGAAGTAATCGTGTTCTCCCTGCCAGAAAGGCTCCCCGAGCCACCACGCCAAAAGAACACAATAAAGCTGTGGGAATCACTCCCTCAATTACCCCATCAACACTGACTGTGTTGATGGGGTAATCAAGTGATTTTCTTTCCTTCCACCTGTGGTGGAACGGATGAAAATCAAATAATTTATGGGCTGCATAAGACAATATCCTAGGAGTTAACCCCCCCTCTAATAATGACAAAGGTACCTCACTGTATATCGTTGGTGAAAAAGAATTTATGGACTACCTAGTTTTATCTAACATACATGTGTTTGGGCTCAATGTGTGAAGAAAAGAAAACTTTTTCAATATGGTACAAACTCCTCTGCACATGTGGCCACTTCTCCCACATCTTCCACTCCCATAATTCCAATCAAAAAAGATGTTTTTTTTCCAGCTGAAGACCACCAACAACCTTCACAACTAACGCCACCCAGCAGATGACATTTTTTACACTGCACCAGCAAAGATATCTTGCAATTCTCTCTAACACATTGCTATTATGATCTCTTTAACACAGGAATCTCTTTTCAGGAAAGCTCCAGAGGCTCCTCTAGAACGCAAACAAAGAGCAGACCATGAAGACCAAAAAAAAAAAAGATGACTCAAACTTTGAACATCCCTGGAGCACTGTAAAAAGCATTACTAAAAAAAAAATAGAAAATAAAAAATATGACACAATTGTGACTTTGCCTTGGGAAGTCCACCTCTGAAACTTTGTAAAGTGTATTAGTCAAACAAGCAACAAAAAAAGGCCAATGAACTCTTAAGTTGGGTATATGCTGTGAGCTTTCTTTTTTTTTAATCAACCTGCAGGCTGAACTAAAATAAAACCCAGATTCTTGCATTCACACAAGTGATTTCAGCAACTGCAATTCATGTTTTTACTAAAAACAAAATTAGGAGAGCAATTCCGTATCTGCTACAAATCACTGCTACAAAACTGGGAGAGAAACGGGCCCAAGATCGAACGTAGTCAGCCTACCCAATGCTGAAACCGTGAAATATTCAAAGTCCTTCAGGTATTTTGTACATTATATCTTTGCAGTCTGTAGACGCCTACAGACATAAAAGCACATTTGCTCAATCAGTTTAAAGCCAGATTAGTGAATGTCTGTAGGCAGTAAATAATACGGTATGACATAACACAATCCAGGATCTGAATCACTGAGGCTGATGTCACACTGGCTACTTTGTAGCAGTGATTAGTAGCAGATACAAATCTCTCTGCTTATTTTCTCGGCTGATTTGTAGCTAGATACAGAATTGCTGCTGTAGCTGGATGCAACGCTCATCTATGCAGCTACAAATCAATAGTGTGCCATGATTACCAACAGCTGCTTCCAATAGCATGGGTAGCTACTAAAGTTGACAATTCTGTGGCTACATCTAATCGCTGCGAAAAGTCAAATCACTGAGGCCACATTTAGGTTACTTTCACACTGAGGCGCTTTACAGGCGCTACAGCGCTAAAAATAGCGCCTGTAAAGAGCCTCTTCTGTGTCTCCGGTATGAAAGCCCAAAGGGGTTTCATACTGGAGCGGTGCGCTTGCAGGACATTAAAAAAAGTCCTGCAAGCCACATCTTTGCAGCGCTATAGGAGCGGTGTATTCACTGCTCCTAAAGCTCCCCTTGCCATTGAAAACAATGGGGCAGCGCTGCTCTGCGGGCAGTTTTAACCCTTTTTCTGCCGCTAGCGGGGGTTACAACCACCCCGCCATTGGCCAAATAGTGCCGTTAAAAGGACGGTAAAGCGGTGCCAACACCCACAACGCCCCAGTCTGAAAGTAGCCTAACACACCTAAGCTCCACATTTTCAAGCTTTTTTTTTTGAACGTTTTTGAATATTTTTTGGAGCAGAATTGCATGTTTTTTCAGCTTTTTCAGGTATTTTTCAACTAAAAGGTGTGTAATGCTGCTGAAAAAGGGGCAGAGAGCTGCAGCTTGAGCAGAAAACAGGCACCAAAACATTTGAAAAAACGCAAAAAAAAAAAACAAAAAACTACTCATACCACACTTTTTGGCTATTTCCATTGAAGTCTATGGGGACAAAAATGCTTAGTACTGCCTGAAAAATAGCTTGTGTACTTGTGAACAAGGGCTATTGAAAACAACTGGTTTTTGCTTGCTGAGCATTTTTGAACTTCAAAGTGCAAGCTACAAAATGTTAAAGTGTGAACGGGGCCTGAGGGCTAGTTTACACAAGCTTCACCTACTTTGCAGAGGGTATTTGGTGGGCAGCGAGGAGCCATTTTGTCACCCACCCCACAACCTATGTTTGCCCCTACAAACCTGCACCATCACACTGCAGCTGTGGATGGTTGCAACACAGACCGATCCAGATGAATGAGATGCGGTATTGCCTGCTGAATGCGACGAGCGGATATTTTTTTACCCACCATTCTGCAAAGCATCATGACAGCAGCATGTTTGTACCCCCATCCGCTGCCTTTGCAGTCTAAAGGGGAGTGGTAAAAATGCAACCAAACCATGTGTGTTTACCACCCCAAGTGTAAGTGTAAACATAGCCTAAAGCTTGCTACAGATAGAGATTTCTTTTTCTGCATGTGCACAAAATGAAAGAAAAAACAGATACCTTCAATACAGCATGAATGGGCGAATCTGCCACTGCAGCTGTTGTATTCTGACAGCCGGCTTGACATGATGCAATATTAACAGCAGCAGTCAGCAGCTGCAACAGTTGATTTAGCCTGATCCCCAGTTGTTGACAGGTGGCTGTGTGCTTTCAGAACTCAATGACTAAAACCTGACCTGTGTGTTTGAAAAAGAACTCCTGAATCTCAGCAAGAGCCTGTTGTTAAAGCATATGGTGTAGCATGTAGTAAGGATATTGGTATGACTGGTAGGTATATTTACTGTGTTCTTGCATAGAAATATATACTGCAAATAGTGGCAAGAAGTTCTGTAGCTGATGAGTAAAGACACATCAATCATATGCTAACTAGGTCCCCCTTGTGATAAACTTCCTGACCAGTTGGACCTTTTTTTAAAGAAACCTTTGATAGAGGATGCAAACATTTGATTATTTTCATTAATGTGACATCAAAGCAATCATCAGATTAGCCAATCAGAAACCCCTCCCGTGTAAATCTGGCCATTAGGTGGATTGAAATTCGTCCAGTTTTAGCAGGGCCCAATTTCAATCCACGTATGGCCATTTCCGCTCGACAGAAGTCAACGTAATGATAGAATTCTGTTGAATAGGAATACAGTAAAACCTTGGTTCGAGAGTAACTTGGTTTGAGAGCGTTTTGCAGACAAGCAAAATTATTAAATACATTTTGACTTGATATACAAGCGATGTCTTGATATACAAGTAGCGTCATGTCACAACTGAGTATAAAAGAGAAGAGAGGCGGCTCTAAGTGTAGTAATATGGTTACATTTAATGAAGGTACAACATTTCAACATTTGCTACACTTAGAGGCGCCTCTCTTCTCTTTTATACTCTGTAGCTCCTGCTGGGTTTTGCTTCTAATCACCTTGTGGAGGTTTCTATTTGTGGATGGACATTTTATGGTTACACAACCTGGTCACATTGCTATAATCTTTTTATATAGATTAGAAACTGAAGAACCTATGAATAAATGATTGTGGAATGAATCATTTCAGTTTCTATTATTTGTTATGGTGAAACTCGCTTTGATATACAAGTGCTTTGGATTACAAGCATGTTTCTGGAACTAATTATGCTCGCAATCCAAGGTTTTACTGTACTGAAAAAACATCTGCTGATCATGATTAATGTATTCTAACATGGGAGGAGTCCTGATGTCAGAATGCAATACCACAATGTGCTGGATTCCTTAAAGTGGAGTTCCACCCACTTTTACAACTCTTCAGCATCCCTCACTAAACTGCGCACTGTAAACAAATTGTATATTTTTTAATTTTTTTTCTCAGCACCTACTGTATATCTGCTGTATTCATTTTTCACTTCCTCCTCCCTGGCCTTGGCCCATCGCATCATTTCCTGTTTGCAATGCCTTCTGGGAAGGGGCGGCAACTTCCTCTGTAACTGCCGTTGCTATGGAAACCTGACCTGAAACCTATTACACTGCTTGTGCTGCACTGAGCATGTGCGAGATCTGCAAGGATGAAATCCAGGAAGAAATACAGTCTGGCTTCAGATGCCCACACTTAAGATGGCCACGGCCTGCTGTAAGTTTATAAAATAACAAACTACTGCTATAAACTAACAAAACAGACCTTACATTAAGCTTGTGTATTATAGGGGTATTTTTATTTAAAAAGTATAATTTCGGCCGGAACACCACTTTAATACACCTCGCCTGTGGGTTTTTGTTTTTTTTTTTGATCAGCCCACTGACATATAAGTGCATATATAGATTGTACATATAGTGCTGGGTGTGTGGAGTATCTATATGCTTGCTAAAATAGGAACAGAAGAACTTAGTTTTCAGAAGGGGACTCTTACTTAAAGTGGGGTTCCACCCAAAAAAACAAAAATACATGAAAACTCCTAAAAAAAAAAAACAAAAAAAAAAACATTTGGATATTTTTTTTTTAACTTACCTCTAAATGCCTGTTGCTAGGGGGTCCCTCGTAGTCTGCCCCTTCCAGTGCCTGGGCTGGTGACATCACGTCCCCCTCGGCACAGGAAGGGCTCCGCTCTGCTCCCTCCCTCCTGTCAATCATCTGGGACCCATTACAGGTACCAGGTGACTGAGAGGCCAATCACGGCGCGCGGCGCCGCTCGCGCATGCGCAGCGGGTGCCAGGCTGTGAGGCCACAGCCCGGCGCCCACAGTTGCCGCTGAACGGAGGGGGAGACGAGCGGGGCTTCGATCCCCCGCATCGCTGGACCCAGGGACAGGTAAGTGGCCAATTAAAAGTCAGCAGCTGCAGTATTTGTAGCTGCTGACTTTTAATTTTTTTTTTTTTTTTTTACTGGACCCCCTGGGTGGAACTCCTCTGTAAAGTAGATCATATATAAGGCAAAACCTTATTATATTTTTTTTTAGTTTTGGACAGAGTAGAGATGGTGTTTTTGCCATTTTTCCAATAGAGAAAAAGGTGCCTATAATGGCCCGAAAATGCACATGATTTTGCTGTGATTTTACCATGATTTTACTATGCTTATAGCGTGTTTTTCATAGGTCATGTGACTCAAAAACCACATCAAAAACATAAGACAGGTGTGTAAATGATGTGTTATTGCTGTGTTTTCAATGCCTCTCACTTCCTGTTGTGGCTAAGGGAGAAGAAGTGAAAGTAAACCCCCCCCACCCCCCAAATGGGATCTAGATTGCTGACCCTCCCTTAAGCTGGCCATACACTATACAATTTTCCTGTTCAACTTTCCTTTAGATTTACCAAAACCATATAATATGAGGTCAAACCTAAACCCTTTCAATTTGTATGCAATCAGACAGGCCCTTGCACTACATAGTTGAAGGTAAATCTAAAGGAAATTGAATCAGAAAATTGTATAGTGTATGGCCAGCCTTACTCTATCCAAAAAAAAAATGATTTTAGTTTTACTTTAAGGCTTCTTATTTTATTGTAGAATTTTGTATATACTCTGTTGAACTTGTCATCTATTGCTGAGATCCAATAAACAGTACACCTCTTTGGAAGCCAAAGTTGCCTGGAATTTGCTTGGAGAAAATTACATTCTACATAAGTGCTTCCTGTTTCCGTGATAATTATTAATTCTTTTTTATTATGTACATCATAGAAATTACCAGTGCACAAGACAGTAATGCTGCTGATGTAGTGATTACCGGTAAACAAGACAGCCATGCATTACAGGACTTGAACTTACTAATTTTGCATATTACAAAGCAAACCCTGTAAAAATGCATACCGTATATACTCGAGTATAAGCCGAGTTTTTCAGCACATTTTTTTGTACTGAAAGTGCCCCCCTCAGCTTATACTCAAGTCAAGCACTTTTCTTTTCTGGTATGCATACCCAGAGGAACTAGCACTACAACATATCCAAAGCTGGGGTTCCTAGCACCAAGTGGCCCTGAGATATGGGGCCCCAAAGTTGGTTCGGAAAATGTCATTCTGTGCTGCAGAAAACTGCTTGACATTTTCCAAACTGACTTTGGGGCCCTGTATATTGGGGCCACTTCTTGCTAAGATATGTTGTAGTGCTAGTTCCTCTGGGTGTGCACACTAAATTTGGGGTTCCTAGCACCCAGTGGCCCCGAGATACGGGGCCCCAAATTCGGTCAACTGTGTCCATCTGCAGCAATGTCATTTCGGGACCCTTGGGGTCCAGAGACCCCAAATTTTGGCTGCAGCTAGGGGGCATCTAGGAACCCTTAACTACTGAGTTTGAAGTTCAGAAGACCTATGGTTGCAAATGGGCACAGTGAGGCATTCAAATGGGAACAGTGAGGCATGCAAATGGGCACAGTGAGGCATGCAAATGGGCACAGTGAGGCATGCAAATGGGCATTGTTGACCCTCTTTTCCACTTACAGTAGCTGCGCATTTCTCACCTTAGACTTATATTCGAGTCAATAAGTTTTCCCAGTTTTTTTGTGGTAAAATTAGGTGCCTCGGCTTATATTCGGGTCGAAATATACTCGAGTATATACGGTACTTACATATCGTATAGTAATACATTTGTCTTTGGGGTGTTGCAAAGCAGCATTTTTACCTAGTAAACTACACAAAGTTCTCCTTTAAGAGATAAAAACAGACAAATGTGTTTTAGCAGCCCTTTCTTAGTCTGCCTGCCTGGCTACATGATGGCCCTAAGAACTTAACGGCAATGGAAGTAATTATTAAGATTAATGTCACCAATTCCTCGCACTGTCATACACTACATAATTGATACAGGCATATCTGTTCCGAGTTAAACTAGTTTCCTCTGCACTTTGTGATTTGACTAAATCGATATCAAACATAATCATGCCGGCTGTACTACAGCTGCATTCGGGACTACATTAGTGATCTGTGATACATCATTAGAAGGGAGTTTTCATGTTAGCAGAAAAAAAAAGGTCTAGGGCAAATTCCAGGAATAGCTGACTATTTCACATGAAAACCTGCAGTAGTGTGACTGCCACAAGCATATCAACCAGAAATAGTAATCTGCCACATGACATACTGGAACACCGCTATAATTTACAGACCCATGGAGCAATGGAAAGGCAAATACCCTACAACAGCATATACACATATATTAAACGTTATGGACTACTGACCCTGAGGTGGTATGTAAACACTACCCCATGTATTTAACTCTAACAATTAACTGCTCTTATCTGCTACCTTCTGGTCCATTAACTATACTTTTGAATGGGTTTTGTTATAACTGATAAGTTAAATAAGAAATACTTGTCAATTATACCAGAAATCTTGTGAGACGATAACTTTCTGTGCTCTCTGCTTGTGTCGACGGTTGTCACTGATATTGTTATCGGAGGACTACAGAACCACACCTTTCTATATCATGGACAATAGGTGAGGGGTGGGGTTCCATAGTCCTATCTTGTTTCTGTTTTTCTAAAACAGAAGAGAGAGTGTAGTCATCCTGGGACTGTGTGTTACGGATAGAATCACAAGGTTAAACATAAAAATATAAAAACATTGATGCAGCCATGTCACCTAAAGACTGTTAAAGCAGAGTTCCAGCCAAAAACGGAACTTCCGCTTTAAGGGAAGGTGACCCCCTGACATGCGACTTTTTTTTGGCGGGTCATTTTTTTGGGGGAGGAGCGGAAACACTCTTTTTAGAGGGTTTCAGCTCCCACTTCCTCCCGGTGCACCACAAGCAAGTTAACCTCTCCCCCCTCCCTCTCGGCAATCATCTGAGACACTTCACAAGTCCCAGATGATTGCCCGGCCAGTCACGGCGCGCTGCAGGCTTGCGTGTTCACAGTGTGTGCCCGGCTATGAAGCCACAGCCGGGCGCACACAGTGACCATGCCAGCGCCGTAGAGAGGAGGGGGAGACAAGCGGGGCTTCATTCCTCCGCATCGCTGGACCCTGGGACAGGTAAGTGTCTGTTTATTAAAATTCAGCAGCTGCAGTATTTGTAGCTGCTGACTTTTAATTTTTTTTTTTTTTTTTAAGCGGAACTCCGCTTTAATCTATAATATATTACATTGTTTGCTTAGATACACTTTAGGAAAACCATATACCCATGTAGGAAGACCACTAATCTTCAGACCCATCACACAGACCCTAGAATGGAAAGAAAGACACTGAGATCTGCTTTTATTTGGTTTGGTTTAAAGCTTTGGTGGATTGCTTCAGTCAGGCATTTATTAATAAACATCCTAACCAATATATATTTTGCACTTCCTAAATAATGACGGGCTAATTCACCTGGAATATTTTGTATCTTTGGCTTTTTCAAAAGCTTACCAAATACCTTGTGTGATTATCAAGGGATGACATATTTGAAAAGCATTTACCAAGCATTGGGAAGTCTTTTTGATACCTGTCATTAGCTAGCTATGTAAATAATTTTCTTAAAAAAAAAAAAAAACACAACATGGAATACGAACATCAGGTTCTCCTGAAACACTTCCCTAAAGATTTTTCAGGTATTTGGGAAGGGTCATAGATGGTTCAAACTGTGTGTGGGCAGGCTGAATGTACCAAGTTGATCATTTGGGGTACAACCAGCCTGCCGGATTCACTTGCAATTATCGCTAGACCTGCTATAGCCACTAGCAAAAACCACTGTCTTCTCCCAGTGGGAATGGCTTCCCCCGCCGGGAGCAGACAATTGCTCAGCAAGAGGGATTCTCCTGTCAGCACTGTCAGGGTTGATGGGGGAATCATGCAAATTTCACGGGTTGCAGGAAAGAAATGTGCACTGTCTATGGCCTGCCTAAGACCAGTGGCCGAAACACGTAAGCTGCTTTTATCTGTCATTACCTTGTAGCGAATAAAGATTTGAACACGGATGTTTAGAGTTGCCGACTCCTTACATTTATTTGCATTCAGTACAAGTGATCAAGAGGACACTTGGAGCTTGAGCACTGATACTTTCAAACTTCTTACTTGGATCTATTGGGACCCTGAAGTAAGCGTTGTCTTCTAATATCGTATTTGGGAAGGGTTCTCTGACTTCTAGAACATGTATCTGGAAGTGTCTAAAGGGTTGCAACACCTGCCCCATATTGTGAAAAAGTCACATTACTCCTTGGTCCCTTAAAGCAGTGGTCATCAACCCTGTCCTCAGGGCCCACTAATAGGCCAGGTTTGCAAGATAACTGAAATACATCACAGGTGATATCATTTGCTGCTCAGTGATTGCAGTATTCTAGTCTGCATCTCCCCAAGGTAATACATAAAACCTGGTCTGTTAGTGGGCCATGAGGACAGGGTTGATCACCACTGCCTTAAAGAGTATCATAAAGAAAAACATTTTTTTTTAATAGATTTGGATGGAGTGGTGAAAAATTAGAGCCTCTGTCAGATATTTATTGCTGTATGTATACTCACTTCAGAAATCCACCCTACTGATCCTGGGCAAAATAATAATATTATTTGAGGAAAAATCTCATTGCGGACACTTGCACTGGTGACAAGTCCCCAGGAGTGGATTTTCCCCACTTTGAAGAGATTTCCTTGTGTTCTAACTTCCTAAACGCCAGAAGAGATCTTTATTGCATACTTGCATTGGTCCGGCTCGGATCGGTGTTCACATGTATATTTCATATCTGAGGGCAGCTGCGGAAGCTGACAATCACTGTAGTAGTAGGCGGATCCAGTGCCGAGCAGCTTCAGTTCTGCACATTAACAATAGGGGGTTGCACACTTTACTTGACAATGCCATCATTGACAGAACATCTTTTATTTTATTTTTTTTAAATAAAAGGGGTTCTCTGGAAGAGGTGGAGATCTCAAAGTCACTGCCCCTCCTCAAATTAAAAAATGCCCTGTATTCATGTAAAACACAAGGTGTTCTGTGAATGGCAGCAGTGCTGAGGGAATGGTCAGTATGCAGAGAGTAAGTCACTCGGCACAGAACCCAGAAGATCAGATCTCACTGTAGTAGCGCTGATTACTAAAGTAACTGCCATATTATTCTCCAGTAGACCCTAGCATGAGAAATGCATAATTACAGTGTGCCAAGTTGGACCAATGTAAATATGCAACATAGATCTTACCTTGAAATCATCTTTAAAGAGGAACTGCAGTCTGCTCACATCATTTGTAATAATAACATCTTTGCCGTTATGAAGCTTCCCTCCAACCACTTTGCATATTATTTTATATATACTGTGATTCTGTACTTGCCAAATATGCTGCAGAAAACTCCCTCCACTGAGTCTGACTGCAATCATTTTAACTGTGAGCAGCTGAAGCCGCTGTTAAACCACTGCCTGTTCACTTCCTGGATTTACACAGACTCACAGGAGGCACACCTCCAGCTCTGTAGCTCTCATTGGCCCTCTGATGACTCACCCCCCTCCCTTCCTGGCAAACGCTCACGAAAATGAGAGAGAGAGAGAGAGAGCTGTGCATGATGTCATAAGCCTAGGCTTTTTTCCGGACAAGAAACAGGAAGTGGGCTGTATAAGGTATTTACTGGCAGAAAAAAAGATGTTTTACTATCCAAAGTTAAAACAACAAGGGCAGAAGATTTCATAGATGGAAAGATGAAAAAAAATGACTGAAGGTCCGCTTTAAGGACAGAAATTGCAGAGAAATCCCTCAAATATAATACAGGTGGCAACCCCTGACCAGTGTTTTAACAATTACCACCTCTGCTTCCAGCATGAAAAACAAAAGTTTTAGCTTTAGATTTACTTTAGGGTAAGCCCTTTAAAGTATCCAATGTCCCCAGCACAGTCTCTTTTATAAACACAGAGCAGACATCAACCTACCAGAGCCACTTTTGTATGGGATGTAATAGATTATCAGTATATGTTTCAGTTACGGGGGAAGCAAATGATAACACTTGAAGAATATACAAACTCCATCAAACCTAGGACCCCAAAGTTGAAAGGCATCACTTACAGCCACCAATCTGCATAGTTGTTTTACTTTACTGAAGTTATAATATTACGAAATGTAGTGAATAATTGTTTTATAAAAATAAAATGATGCAGATAAAAATTAAGACAAAATGTAAGTTCCAGATTAGTGTAAAAAGTTGTTCAAAATCAGTAGTTGATGTCTCTTATCTGTTAAAAAAAAATCAGAGTAGATGATATAAATATATGAAAAATACTGCGCTAACAAAAACAAATAAGTGGGAATAGCTGCAACTATCCAGTGTTATATGACACCAATCAGAATAATAAAAATTAATACAGTCGCGCTAACGGGAATGGGTGAAAAACTACAAAAATTAAATGCCAACAAATACTGATGACATGAATGCCTCAATATCATGTAGATGATATAAACTATTGGTACCGGCATCTTTAAACAATGACACCAAGAAAAGTTAAACATCTGCCACAAGCAAATTCAGAACAAAGCAAAGCACAAACCTAGATATAATGATACCCAAACAAAAGGCGATACAGCACAAACGATGAAGTAAGGGCTTTTCATAGTCACAGAGCTTTGTGAAGAGTACTCGTACAACATCAGCTTTACTGTTGCAGAATGAATCTGTGAACTCTACCACATTGTATCCCAATGAATAAAAAATGCTGAAACTTCTATGTTGCAAAATAAAATCTCTGTACAGACACGCCATATAACAGTGTGAGCGCTGCACTAAAATATGCTCTTGGTTTTATCTAAAGAATAAACTAAAGACTACAGAAATCAGCAGTTAAATCCAATTTGGCATAAGGCTCAGTGGGGACAGCTTAATAGAGCTTATTTTTCACAGTGTCTACAGAGCGGCTTATGTCATGAGTCCACGCTGCACTGGGAGAACGAAGGGGAGCATCTCGTTTGCAGTGAAGAGCGACATGAAAACCTTCTATACATTGATCTATATTTGTAAGTCATATGCAATGACTGGACAGTTGGCGTTTACAGCTATACAATAATGTGCGAGCCAGAGCACCAAATAGGTTATATATCGGACATTTTCCAGAAATCTCCTCTTTACTGTGTGCATGCTGTAAAGAAATGTTACTCAATGTTATTGCAACTCCGTTCTCATTGGCCTTCCTATCCATAGGCTATCCCCTCTTCAGCCTATCATGAATGCTGCTGCCAGACTTGTCCACCTTACCAACCGCTCAGTGTCTGCCAACCCTCTACTCCAATCCCTACACTGGCTCCCAATCACCCAGCAAATTAAATTCAAAATACTAACTACAACATACAAAGCCATTCACAACTCTGCCCCGAGCTACATCCCCAATCTTGTCTTTAAATATCACCCAAATCGTCCTCTCGGCTATTCTGAAGACCTCCTACTCTCTCAAGCTCTCTCATCTCCTCCTCCCATGCTCGTCTCCAGGATTTCTCCAGAGCCTCTCCCATCCTCTGGAACTCGCTACCTCCACCGGTCCGGCTATCCCCTACTCTTGCTACCTTCAGGCGATCCCTGAAAACTCATCTCTTCAGGAAAGCCCACCATGTCTTCAACTAATCTTTTAGCACTTTCATTAGCTCATTCCCCGCGGTTACAACTTTTTGTACCACCTGCCCCACCCTATTAGATTGTAAGCTCTCCTGAGCAGGGCCCTCTTAACCCTCCTGTATTTTTTTGTATTATAACTGTATTGTCTCCTTTTTATACTGTAAAGCACTGTGCAAACTGTTGGCGCTATATCAATCCTGTATAATAAGTCATACAGAAAAACTGTACTGTGTTACCCGTCAGGATGACAGACGACACTTTTGCTTACCCATAGTTCTCCGCGAGTGATGTGCCAAGCTGCTGAAGCTGAGCATTCCTTCAAAAAGTTTGATAGAACATATTGTCCACATAGCTGTTATACCAAATAAGGCCCATTCACACCTATGCATTGCAGTGTGCGTAATATAACTTACATACATAGAAGTAAATGAGTTTTTAGGAGTTTCTTTTGAATACACACTAAACAACAGTGCAAAGATGTGAACTAGCCACATTGGAATTAATGGAATTTCCACTTGAAATTAAAATTAATAAGGGGACTGTACTAAAACTGTGACAGAATCTGGAGCAGATGTACATAGTAACCAATCAGCTTCATTCTCCAGCTTGTTCCGTTAAAGTGGAACTGAATGCAAACTATTAAAAATTGTAGGCAGGCTCATTACTGCAATAAAATAAAGTTACCTGCCTGTTAGCAATCCTCTGCCGAATGAACATGAAGCAGCCCATGAGTGTGAGAACAGTACCAGTATGAGTAACGTCATCCACACCAGCCAATCAAGACAGCTAAAGACAGCACCCAAATAAGATGCAGGTGTGGGACGTTGTGGGTGTCAGACCTTTGGAGCATGAGTGAGTATTTGTGCGTTTACTGTAGTTCTGGTATAAAGCCGAATTTCAAGAACTGGGATATTTTATAAAAACTGCAGGCACACCATAAGTTAAGTCTAACAATGTGCTTGCCTCCTTGTAGACTCATCTCTATTATTCACATCTGATAGGTTTATAGTGCTCCAGGAAGATAACTTACAGAGCTCCAATGCTGCTCTCACTGTGGTCTCAGTACCTTCAAGGGCAGAGTCACTGGAACTGCTATGCCTGCCTTGCCCCTCTTCCTGCCCATTCACAGAAGCCTTTGTATTATGTGAACTCACAAAATAAGGCTCCTGTGAATGGGCAGCAGAGGGGATGGGTGGGCATAGCTGCTGTGTGTGCTTCTCTCTTCTCAGATCCCAGAGTGTGTCCTCCAGGAGTGCAAAAAAAAACTAACATATAAGTAATAGAGATAAGTCCCAGAGGTGACATGCACCTAATTGGACTCAAGTCAAAGTGTGCCTACACTTTTTACAAAGTTGCTGAATTCCTGGAATTCATCTTTAAGCTTTGAAAATGAAAAGATAGAAGATGACTGGTTGCCATGCACAAAAGGCTCCAGATTTTGACTGCTTCAGTTTTCAAAAATGCACCTCAATGAAGGGAATTTATTAAAACTGAAGCAGACAAAATATGGAGCCACTGTACATGGCAACTAGTCAGCCTCTATTTTTTATTTTCAAAGCTTAACTAAACATGATAAAAATAAAATATGGAGCAAATGTTATTGGCAAATTAATCAGCTTCTGTCTGCTCCAGTTTGGGGTAGGAAAACCGACAAGTGCAAACTGACCCTTAAAGTGGATATAAGCCCTCTGGGTAATAAACGGTTTTGCAGACCCCACTTCCTGTCCTATCACTAGCCTAATAGACAGAGTGGTTGTATTTCTACCCAATATCAGCTCTGGGCTCTCTATCTGCAACCAAAGGCTGTACATAATGTTTAGAGCCAGGGATCCTCAAACTACGGCCCTCCAGCTGTTGCAGAACTACACATCCCATGAGGCATTGTAAAACTCTGACATTCACAGACATGACTAGGCATGATGGGAATTGTAGTTCATGAACACCTGGAGGGCCGCAGTTTGAAGACGCCTTGTTTAGACAGAGTCAACCAATATTTGTTTTTTCTAGAACACAGATCTTGCTCTCTGACAGTAGCATTGATGCCTCCTGTTAAAGAGGTATTAAACCCAAAATGTAATATATTGCAGCTTACCAATCAGTAGATTAGGTGGCTGCAATAGTTTCCATTTTAAGGATTTTCCACTCTATTTTCACCTGGTAATCTGGAGAGTAACATACCTCCTGTATTAGAGTGCCCCCACTGTGGATGAATGAGAACAGGGGTGGACTAGCAGATACAGTAAACTAATTGAAGCCAAATTCAAGCTAACACTTTATAAGAAATAACAGCAAACAGCTTTGTTCATTTTAGATAAAGGTCTTCAAAGCTGGCCATTGTAAGTGCCCTGTATGTTTGTCCTAGCCCTCTAACTGCTACATGTGCAGGATAGCTTGTTTTGTTGAAAAACTACAGACTTACTAGCTAAATCACCAGGTGAAACCAAGAAAGAAAGGCTACAAAAAAATATATATAATGCAGCCATAACATCTAAGAATTGGTATGTCTTTTTTCCCAAGTGTCCACCATTTATAAGTACTGAGTTTCTACTACTACTCAGTCTGGAAAAAAAAAATTAACATTAACAGTTCTACAGCTAGAAAAGTATATAACGTACTAAAACAAGAAGTAGATGACATTAGACTTGTCCGGTGTGTTCCAGGATCATTAATGTAAAGAACAGTTCTGGAAAACAATGCCTGCATCTAAAAGGTGAACATACAGAAATATAAGCGCAATACAATTCCAGAAAAGAAAACAACCCTTTCTATAGAAAACGCAAGCTATCCATACACTTGGCAATTTTGAAATCTTCCCATCAGTTTTCATCTGGAAAAATCCCAGTGTAAAGAACTCCATCTCCTGCTGTTTTAATCATGTTCCTGTTTCCAACAACCCAACAATTGAAGTTGCTGTGGAAATTGCTCAACATCACCTTCATGCCAACCAAAGTCATTTTTGACGATTTCCACTTCAGTGTTAATCACACAGTTGCTTGACAGCAAAAAACAATAAACAGGAGAGGCCGATTACCACAGATTCAATAGCTGGTTCTAAAATTGCCCTAAAATTCTATATCCAGCAAATTTCTGAATCTCCATGGGTTATAGACATGTGGAAGGATTAAACCACATAGAAGCTGTACAAGAAAACACCTTGCCAGCACATAACAGCCAAGCAGAACTCGATTAGGTCTTCCAATATGAACCAACAGGAACTTCCCTTGCTTCTGTTCATGCTCATAGTAATAAAATAGTGGTGGTAAGCTAAGCCACAGCATGGCATCTATTGACCTAAACTAGAACTGAAGGCAAAACTTGTATAGGAGGGAGTTATAACCCTTGTCAGGTTTTTTTTTGCAATCTGTGTTTAATTGAGGAGATTTCCCTTTATGATCTGTCTCTTAGCTAAAACAAAAAGTAAGGGCATTCTTGGTTGTCACCAAAACTAGTGTCCGAATAAGATTTATCCCTTTTATGGGGACAGCCCAAAACTTGTGATTTTCTTACACTTTCAGTAAGAACAGTAAAAAGGACAAATGGAGAGGCCAAATCTCCCTAACAGGGGCACAGACAGCAATACAAAAAAAGGTGTTTAAATCCCTCTCCACTCTATCCAAAATGAAAAAAATATAACTAAAATGTAAAGCTTTTAGCAAGAGCTGGCACAGACAACAAATCATTTTTTTGTACTTAGTTTAGATCATCAATTCAATAGCAACTTCAACATTAGTTAAAGCTAACCTATTTATAGAGTATGATGTTCCACCAATCCAGTGGCAACAATCGTTCCTCTAGGGGGTATCTGTTCTGAATTCTGAAATAAACCGGTTAGCGCTGGAGACCGTGCTGGACTGACTTGATCAGTCACTGGCCGTGAGTGGGTGAGAACGTGGGCCAGTAGAAAGAAACCTCTTCCATGGGTTTGTGCCCAATGTAAGGATGGTGGCAGTGAACCCTCCTAAGGCTCGGGCTGCTTCCTTGGGGTATGGCCTTAGGGTCGTTGCGCACACAGACTTGGAAATGGGAGCAGAAAGGAGCGCCTGGTGTCCAATGAGACAAGAAGGAAGGTGAGTTAGAAGATGTTTATTGAAAATAGCAACAAGTACATCGAGCCAATGTGTTTTGGGGGAACAGGGACTCCCCCTTCTTCAGGGCTGTTGCTGCATGCTGATAAATGGGAAGGGTTCCCAAACAGGTGTGTCAAAGGCAAAAATTGGAGGGATAACTGTCAATGTTGGCTGTGTTTGCAGAGGCATTCTGAAATATGGCTGAGGTGCCTGAGCACAGTGATGTGTAATACAGATCAGAAGTAGGTTATACCTAACATCTTACCTCATAAAGTGTGTTGTATGTTGTAACAGTGACTGTGTTGGTATGGAGCATCAACCTTTCCCCGAGCAATGTGAAGAGACTGTGAGTGTGCATGATTTCAACTTTCCGTCTGCCATAGGGATAAAAATAAAATATTAATCACATAATAATGCAATCCAGACATCTACTGATAGCCAGCAGAGTCAGCAATATATACACACACACACACCAAATAAATTAAATCACAAGGTAAGAGAAAGGAAGTGGTTTGCCTTCAAATTAAATTACAGTTGATACCCAAAACCATAAACATGCTAAATTGAACAAAGCAAAAACCAGCAATCACACCATGAATACAATACAGAAGATGTATTCTGCACTCCTTACTTGTGGCCTAGGTGCTTGAGAAAATACCCCAGGACCTTTAGTGCCTGCACACGGATGCTTTCACTTTTAGATGCTAGTAGCTTATAAATGACCCTGAAAAAGGTGAAAAATATTATTAGACAGCATTATTAACAGGTCATAATTAGATAACAAAATATCAGTTTCCCTGATGATTTAACAAACGTCATCAAAATTAGAAATCGGTGCCCAAATCAAACTAAAGTATCCCATACATTATTAATTTAATTTAATTTAAAAAAAATACTCGATTGTCAAGGTGGCTGGCAGCACTGATCAATAGGGAAAAAACCCGACAGGGTGGTTGTACAGAAGTCTAATCAGTAGATCAACTTCTGGACAACCAGCTTGCTCATACATGGATCGCAACTCAGGCAGTTACTGCTGTACCTGCTGAATTTCGATTCATGTATTGTCATCTTAAGTCTTGTTCCTACAGAAAAACAACAATCTGCAAAATGACTAGTGAAAAAATTTGTCAAGAGCAAAACCTTCCTGATTTTAATCTATAAAAGTACAGAAAACTCAAAGAGGAATATAAACTTTACTAACAGAATATACATATAATATATTGCATGGTGCTTGAACATGGTTGATGTTTGCCAGACACCATGGACATGAGGGTCATCTGATGTGTCTGTATTTGGCAACAGAGTGACTGCCCTTTTATATTCAGCTCCATTTTATGGACTGTTTACAAGGTGCTGGAGGTGGGAACGTGCATAAATAAAGTGTTCACATAGGCTTAGGCTAGTATCAGAACCGTGTGTACAGCAAGCTTTCAAAAACTACTTGCAAAGTCTTCAGCAACTTTGCAAGTAGCTTAGCTTCAGTTTGAGAATGTTAACTATCACTTTAAACAGGCAGTTAGCTTAAGAACTACTTCAGGCTAGTTGGAAGCCTGCTAGCAGCTTGTTTAGAGTAACAGTATGCAGCCCTATTAAGATAGAAACAGAATGAACCCCTGGGGTGGGACTTTTAAGGCACTCAAACTATATATATAAATAAATATATATATATATATATATATATATATATATATATATATATATATATATATATATATATATATATATATATATATATATATATATATATATTCCATAAAAATAGGACAAGTTATTGAAAAACATGATTATAAACGTATTACAAGTGGAAAGCATGGAATTGAAGAAATACACCATTAATGTACATATACAGAAATATAGTACCGATGGATGTTACCAACCCTTAGGCTTAATGTAAACAGGACATTTTTACAACCTCTCCTGAACGATTTAAATTGATAGTAACCCGCGTTTAAAATGTCAATTTTGCCGCGTTTAGTTGCGTTTTGCCGCGTTTGCGTTTAGAAGCGTTTTCCAGAATAGCCAAAAATGAAAAACGCCTGTAAACGAAACGCAGCTAAATGCGAATTGCTGCGTTTAGCCACATTTAGAAGAGTTTGGCGCTTGAAATGCCTTTAAACTCAGCGTCTGAACTAATTTTTTTGCTTTCCAAAAAAGGCCTCTAAACTCAACTGCCTAGAAACTACTATAAACGACCCTGTGTACATGTACTCATAAGATAGAAGAGAGTTCAGGAGCAGTTGAAAAAAATGCCCAACTGCTCCTAAACTTCCGTTTAGTAGCAGCAGTGTACATGAGGCCTTAGGGTTAGGGTTGAGGACATCCATCGGTACTATATTTCTTTATATGTACATTTCTAGTGTATGTCTTCAATTCCATGCTTTCTACTTGTGATACGTTTTAACCATGTTTTTCAATAAATTGCTCTATTTTTATAGAATATATACGGTTTGAGTGCCTTAAAAGTCCCACCCCAGGGGATCATTCTATTTCTATTAGATTTATAGATGTGGCATATTTATTTAGGAGTGACAATTGCCAATCTATTTTTCAAACCTATCCTTGATAGGTATACTTTTGTTTCAGTTCTGTGACCTCCAAACGCAAAGCTTCCACATCTGGTGTTTCTGGGCCTGCAGCACCCAAGTGCTGTTTTAAAAAGTCTAGTGCATTGTTGGGCTTCTCTGGTTCTTCATACAGCTCTACCAATATTTTAGTAAGAATATCAAATACTTCTGCCTTCTCCAAGCATCTTTTAAATCGTTCCCTTTTAGAATCAACATTTCCAAACTGTAGATGAAGGGTGCTTAAAAAGAGTTCAAGAAAGCTGCCCGAAGGCCTAAATGCCCAGAGCAAGTTTATGTTGGTGTGTCAGTTACCTTCATAATAACTCTACGAATACATTTTCTGATTGACAAGAAGCTGGAATACACACATTCCTAGCTCTCGGCTACAAGGCTATTTAACACCATCATGACAAATGGCATTTTACACATGGACTTACTGTATATACAGTTGTGCTCATAAGTTTACATACCCTGGCAGAATTTATGATTTCTTGGCCATTTTTCAGAGAATATGAATGATAACACAAAAACATTTTTCACTCATAGTTAGTGTTTGGCTGAAGCCATTTATTATCAATCAACTGTGTTTACTCTTTTTAAATCATAATGACAAGAGAAATTATCCAAATGACCCAGATCAAAAGTTTACATACCCCGGTGATTTTGGCCTGATAACAGACACACGAGTTGACACAAAAGGGGTTTGAATGGCTATTAAAGGTAACAATCCTCACCTGTGATCTGTTCGCTTGTAAT
This sequence comes from Lithobates clamitans, assembly GCA_037952925.1. Classification (NCBI taxonomy): domain Eukaryota; kingdom Metazoa; phylum Chordata; class Amphibia; order Anura; family Ranidae; genus Lithobates; species Lithobates clamitans. The sequence continues at coordinate 66,273 of JBBGZY010000125.1, read as the reverse complement.
TAGTGTGTGTGTATAAAAGGGTCAGTGAGTTTCTGGACTCCCGACAGACCCTTGCATCTTTCATCCAGTGCTGCACTTACGTTTCTAGATTCTGAGTCATGAGGAAAGCAAAAGAATTGTCACAAGATCTGCGGGAAATGGTAGTTGAACTGTATAAAACTGGAAAGGGATATAAAAAGAAATCCAAGGAATTGAGAATGCCAATCAGCAGTGTTCAAACTGTAATCAAGAAGTGGAAAATGAGGGGTTCTGTTGAAACCAAATCACGGTCAGGTAGACCAACTAAAATTTCAGCCACAACAGCCAGGAAAATTGTTCAGGATGCAAAGAAAAACCCACAAATAACTTCAGGTGAAATATATGATTCTCTGAAAACATGTGGTGTGGCTGTTTCAAGATGTACAATAAGGAGGCACTTAAAGAAAGATGGGCTGCACGGTCGAGTCGCCAGAAGAAAGCCATTACTACGCAAATGCCACAAAGTATCCCGCTTATAATATGCCAAACAGCACGGAGACCAGCCTCAAAACATTCTGGCACAAAGTTCTTTGGAGTGATGAGACCAAAATTGAGCTTTTTGGCCACAACTATAAACGCTACATTTGTAGAGGAGTCAACAAGGCCTATGATGAAAGTTACACCATTCCTACTGTGAAACACAGAGATGGATCGCTGATGTTTTGGGGATGTGTGAGCTACAAAGGCACAGGAAATTTGGTCAAAATTGATGGCAAGATGAATGCAGTATGTTATCAAAAAATACTGGAGGAACATTTGCATTCATCAGCCAGGAAGCTCCGCATGGGACGTACTTGGACTTTCCAATATGATCCAAAATACAAGGCTAAGTCGACCTGTCATTGGCTACAGCAGAGTAAAGTGAAGGTTCTGGAGCGGCCATCTCAGTCTCCTAACCTCAATATCATTGAGCCACTCTGGGGAGATCTCAAATGTGCAGTTCAAGACAGCCCAAGAATTTACAGGAACTGGAGGCTTTTTGCCAAGAGGAATATGGGGAGCTTTACCATCGGAGAAGATAAAGCGCCTCATCCACAAATACCACATAAGACTTCAAGCTGTCATTGATGTTAAAGGGGACAATACACGGTATTAAGAACTGGGGTATTTAAACTTTTGATCAGGGTCATTTGCGTAGTTTCTGTTGTCATTATGATTTAAAGAGAGTAAACACAGTTGATTGATAATAAATGGCTTCAGCCAAACACTAACCATAAGTGAAAGAATTGTTTTTGTGTTATCATTCATATTCTCTGAAAAATGGCCAAGAAATCATAAATTCTGCCAGGGTATGCAAACTTATGAGCACAACTGTATTCATATTGTGGTCACAACATGTGTGTGTTTTTAGGATACAGAGAGTAAAATAGGCACAAAGAACTACATTTCCAGGACCTGTACTACCACCAGAAGAGTAGTAGAACAAGTTCTACACATTCCAACAACTTACAGAAAAAGAATAGTAAGCCACAACTTTTATAACCACAGCAAAAGGTACAACATACTGGGAAACACACCACATCTGACAATTGGCTGCATCTGAAGTGGTATGATGGGTTCTAATGGGTTCTATAGCCTAATCCCTATCATACCACTTCAGACACTGCCTGTTGTCAGTTGTGGTAAAATAGTAAAACAACTTAGATGGGTTTTAACAAATCGCCGTAAAAGGTGTTTTTAACTCAAGGCTTAATATAATGGTTTGGGGTGAAGTTTAATTTAAAGGGTAACTTCACTTTTGTAGAGAAAAAAAATAGCAAGTAAAAAAAAATAGCATGTACAATTGCCATACAAGTCCTGTTGTAATTGAAAGTGATTAACAATTACTTCCCATTTTCAATCTACAGCTGCTGTAACTTTCTGTAAAATGCAATGCAATATGGCAACCTGGAGGCCTTCTGTACACAGATTGTGTACAGTACACCGCCCACCGCCCAAAATGTAATTTTGTGTGATTGGCTTACTGGTTACTTTTAGAAGCCTTCACTAAGATACAAGTCAGATTTTGGACATGCCCTGCTACAAAAAATGTCATTTTTGGTGAGATACTCCCAAAAGGGAAATCACGTCTAAAGGGATGCAGACCCTGCCACTTTCCTCATGCAAATGCATCCGCTGTTTGATCATTTTAAAACCACTCCCAGTCATTTTTCACATGGACACAAACAGCTGTCTTTTCAGAATTACAAAAGGTAGGAAACTGCAATAAAGTCTATTAAAATCCTTGCAATGTATGTAGATCACTCAAAGGGGAATGTTTATTCTCAACAAAGGTTAAGTTAGTCTTTAATGTTTCTAAGGTTTATCATTTACATATTTACCTGACTACATAAAAAACATTTTTTAGTCCTGACCATAACAAGTAAAGAAAATATATACAGAACCCAAGACACATTTTAAAAAAAAATGCATAGTCTTCACAATTATATATGCAATTTGTGTCTTCATTCCTACAACTTCCAATGCGTCTATTCACTGATGTCCCAATATTGTTGGCCTGTGTATTTAGATTTTCCCACAAAACCCGGTTAGAGGGGTTAAGGGTAGCTCAGAAATTCTTCTATGAAAAATAATTATCTTGATCCACTACAAGAAACAATCATTGCTGTTCTCTAGAACGAACATAACAATCCTGACTTTGTTTTACAGACATGGAGTACACAGAGGTTTATTGTATCCAGAGATTACAAGCTGCGTTCAAGCAAATATGAAGGAAAAAGAAGAATCATTGTCTAAGGTCACAAGATTTGGCATCAGTGATTTGGCCATTACACACAAAATCTCTCCGTCTCTAAAAACAGCATCATAACATACATACATTACAACAGATATACAGTGGATATAAAAAAGTCTACACACCCATTAAATGTCAGGTTTATGAGATGTAAAATAAATGAGACAAAAATAAATAATTTCAGAATTTTTCCCACCTTTAATGTGACCTATAAACTGTACCTATGTACCTTAAAAAACGAAAATAATGTGTTTGCATAAGTGTGCCCACCCTCCTATAACTGGGGACATAGCTGTGTTCAGTACACACCTGCCATCATTTAAAGTACCTCCGGTTAACCCCAAATAAAGTTCAGCTGTTCTAGTAGGTCTTTCCTGACATTTTCTTATTCGCATCCTACAGCAAATGCCATGGTCCGCAGAGAGCTGCCAAAGCATCAGAGGGATCTCATTGTTAAAAGGTATCAGTCAGGAGAAGGGTACAAAAGAATTTCCAAGGAATTAGATACACCATGGAACACAGTGAAGACAGTCATCATCAAGTGGAGAAAACACAACAGTGACATTACCAAGAACTGGATGTCCCTCCATAATTGATGAAAAGAAGAAAAGCAACATTAAAGGAACTGCAGGAACATCTGGCAAGTACTGGCTATGTTGTACATGTGACAACAATCTCCCGTATACTTCATATGTCTAGGCTATGGGGTAGAGTGGCAAGACGGAAGCCTTTTCTTACGAAGAACATCCAAGCCCGGCTAGATTTTGCAAAAACACATCTGAAGTCTCCCAAAAGCATGTGGGAAAATGTGTTATGGTCTGATGAAACCAAGGTTAAACTTTTTGGCCATAATTCCAAAAGATATGTTTGGAGCAAAAAGCAACACTGCACATCACCAAAAAACACCATACCCACAGTGAAGCATGGTGGTGGCAGCATCATGCTTTTGGGCTGTTTTTCTTCAGCTGGAACAGGGGCCTTAGTCAAGGTAGAGGGAATTATGAACAGTTCCAAATACCAGCCAATATTGGCACCAAACCTTCATGCTTCTGCTAGAAAGCTGAACATGAAGAGGAACTTCATCTTTCAGCATGACAACAACCCAAAGCATACATCCAAATCAACAAAGGAATGGCTTCACCAGAAGAAGATTAAAGTTTTGGCATGGCCCAGCCAGAGACTAGACCTAAATCGGATTGAAAATCTGTGGGGTGATCTGAAGAGGGCTGTGCACAGGAGATGCCCTTGCAATCTGACAGATTTGGAATATTTTTGCAAAGAGTGGGCAAATATTGGCAAGTCAATATGTGCCATGCTGATAGACTCATATCCAAAAAGACTGAGTGCTGTAATAAAATCAAATGGTGCTTCAACAAAGTATTAGTTTAAGGGTGTGCACACTTATGCAACCATATTATTTTGGTTTATTTTTACTTCCCTCCACCTAAAAGATATCAGTTTGTTGTTCAACTGAGTTGTGCAGTTTATAGGTCATATTAAAGGTTTAAAAAAATCTGAAATGATTTATCATTGTCTCATTTTTTTTTACATCACAGAAATATGACATTTTAACAGGGGTGTTATATCCACTGTATATATCAGTGCATTTACTTCTAATTAAAAGGTTTTGTGAATGCATAAAAGCTGATCAATACTCACCAATTAAATGGTGAGCCAAACAGCTGCAATGCCAAGTCATTATATTATATATAAATTGTTACTTGTAACAATTGGATGTAGTTTCCTCTTACATCATTGGTCAGTAATGTGCAGTTGAAATACATATGCTAATCACCTTTGGTATATTATATATTTGGTATATTATATGAAACAGTAATTATATATCGCATATCATAGTGTTTTAATAATACTCTTGAATAGCGTAAAGCTGGCCATACACTTTTTTTATTTTTTTCAGCCACCGGCATTAAAAAAACCCCAAAAAACAAAACAGATTCCTCCAGCCACACAAACAAGGTGGATGTAGGAACCCCCCCATGATGGTAAATGTATTGTGTCAGCTGCACCCATAGGTCTCCGAATGCACTTTAACCCACAATAAAAGGCATATTTAAGAGCTGTGATAAAATGCATATTTTAGAGCTGAGCATTAGTTAAAACATCCAAGCAGTATATATTTGCAGTATATATTTTTTGAACTCCGATGCCCTGTAGAATAAAAAGGTAGTACGGTAGTTCCATATTTTAATGTTACATGATATTAGCACAACAGTTTATCAGCCTATTTTTAGTAAAACAAAAAAAAACAAAAAAACACAAAAAGTAACTTAAAGTGGTTGTTAACCCACTGTGACATCTTTATATAATTCTCTGTCTCATTATGCCATGTGCTCCTGTCTCTGTTTTATAAAAAAAAAAAATGCTGTTTATATACTGTACCCGATTTCAGAGCTCCGTTCGGCATTCACGTGGCTGGCTGCTTCTCTCCCCTCTCGATCTAACAGCTAGAGCGGGAGGGGCCGAGATTCTCCCGCTGATGTCAGTTGGGACGAGGGGAAGAGAGGAGGAATGAGCCATCAGTCACGTGAGCACAAAGCGGCGCTCTGAAATCAGGTAAAGAACGCATTTTTTTCATAAAACACAGAGACAAGCGCACATAGCATAACGAGTCAAAGAAAATTATATGAAACAATAAATGTTATTTCAGCAGCAGCAGGAGGGGAAGGGGGCAGGCGCTGACAAAGAGCAGACAGGCAGGGAGGTGGGGGGGGGGGTAGAGGAGGTCAGAGGAGAGACAGGAGAGCTGCAGATGACGGAGGCATGTAAACTGACCACGGTGTCAGAGCTCAGCAGCTATGATAAACCATGGTCAGTTTACGGGGGAGAAGGCAGAACCAGGCAGGATCAGCCAGGTATTTCAGGTGATAGAAGGGGCCAAATTACACAGCACAAGCACTGTGCTGTATAACATGCTTTAAAGCAGTGGTTCTCAACTCCTGTCCTCAGGACCCACTAACAGGCCAGGTTTGCAAGATAACAGAAATACATCACAGGTGATATCATTTGCTGCTCAGTGATTACCATATTCTAGTCTGTATCTCCCCAAGGTAATACTTAAAACCTGGCCTGTTAGTAGGTCCTGAGGACAGAAGTTGAGAACCACTGCTTTAAAGGAAGAGGATCCTTTTTTTTTTTTTAGGGCAACAAACACTTTAAGTGGACACAAACACAATACATTACCCGCTTTTTTGGTAAAACAAAGGATGGAGTTGCACCGAGCAAACAAATGTCAAACACATCAAGCCCTCAATTGCGTATACCCATGAAATGGTGATAAACTTCCATAGGTGATTCTTTAAAAGTCCTTCTAGGTCATCCATTTAGAGTTAACCATAAATTATGGCCCTAGAACTACTTAGCGCTCTCACACTGGTGTGGGCACCGATACGCAACATGTAATACAATTGTCGTTTTGGTACTTGGGTGCCCCGCCTCATGTATTTACATTCCTATATATGCTGGTACAGTTGTATTGCCTCACCGTATTCCGTTCCTCTGATCAAATGCTGGTATCATTGATGCAGGATGTTCAGACATGAGAGCCACCAAAAGCTGCAGAACATCGTGAATATTCTCATCCTGTAATACAGGGACAAACAAGTCAGACTCATAGATGACGCATTTTATTTCCACAGCCAGCTACAGTTCAAGTTATGTTAACAAAGCTTGTCAGAGCTCTTTATTCTGGAAACCTAATTGCTAATAGTTATAGTGCATGGCAATACAGCTCGCTATTTTCCTATGCTAACTACACTAGGCCTTTAACCCTGCTCTAATGGTTACACCTCCATTAAAGACAGCTTTAATAAAGTGTACAAGCTTCATACCAAGATGAAAAGTTTTAGGCATGAGTCACCAAATAAACAAACACACTGTACTGCTGTTGCCCCCTGAATGTGCTAATATCTCACACTCATTAACTCCTAATCTGCAGACGCTGAATAAAGTATAGAAGCAAGAGGGTCGGGGGGCTAGCGGTAAAGCTCCGCTAGGTTAAGCAGTCCTTTTCGGCCGCTAGCGCGGCACTTTTAACAGCCGCTAGCGGCATAATAAAGGGTTAAAAGCACCCACAAAGCGCCGCACCGCCCCAAAGATGCTGCTTGCAGGACTTTTTTTCCCGTCCTGCAAGCGCACCGCCCCAGTGTGAAAGCCCGGGCAGCAGAAGAGGCAGTTTACAGGTGCTTTTCAGGCGATATTTTTAGCATAAAAACTCCTGTAAAACGCCTCAGTGTGAAAGTAGCCTTAGTGTAGCCCTAACAGCTGAAACCTGAAAAATAAAGATTGTACATGTTCACTTCCACATGAAACAAAGTGTATTCCTTCTCTGAGCTGCCAAAGTGAGGCACAGCCTAAATAAAAGAATAATGGCCTTACAAAAACATTATCAGACGTAAACTCAAGTAGATGCCATGGCTGCTCTTTGGCAATCCTTCAAATAGTGTCTCAGCAGCTGTTCTTGTTTCCATTATATCCAATAACAATCAATAGGATTAACTGCCTTCACAAGGCTGTGTTTCATGCGTTTTTAAATTTAAACAAAAAAATAAATCAATTCCATCAGATTAAATGTAAGTATTTATGATTTTATTAAAGTGGACAGTATACATGTGGCATCTTAGCACCTTCCTAAAGTTAAAGCTGACATTTGGGCTAACCAAATATTGTCTAAAATAACTTGTCAACAGATCAGTGCAGTAGTCTAACATGAAACAGCCTCTGCACCTTTTTATTTGATAGTGAGCACTTCATGCAGTGTTGTGGGGCATCAATGGGCACCAAGTTCTCCCCCTCCCTGGCAAACTTTTATGTGGGATAGTGGGGGGAACGTTTCCTGTTTTCCCATTTGAATCCTTTTTGCAAGAATATACATTGGTATGGTCATTTTACAGACAATATTTTGATGGTGTGAGATGGGGAGAACACCATTTTCGTTGGTTTTATAAATGCAAACCATTTTAGCATTTTACCAGTAATCAACACATTTTTGAGATTAGCTTTTGGATGTTACTTTGCAGGGCTGTGCAGATACAAATAAAAAAAGTCACCATAAATCAGGGTTTCTTAACCAGGGTTTCATTGAACCCTAGGGTTCCTCCAAAGGTTGCTAGGGGTTCCTTGAGCAATTTCTGCCTCTCAGTTAAGTTACCACTGATACCACTGAACTTTTTAGCTATTTGGAAGGAGGTAATTCTTCACAATAATCACAAATGTAAGGAACATTCTTCCCACTGTCCATCACACTAATGTATCATGAGTTGTAGTTATAGTAATTTAAGCAGGGGTTTCCTGAGACAAGAAAGGTATTTTAAGGGTTCCTCTGTGTTGGAAAGGTTAAGAAAGGTTGCCATAACGTTTTTGGAAGCCCTCAGTAGGAAATTCTACCCGGCTTGCATTCAGCTGCTACCCCTTCCACACAATACCCAATACCCCAACTACTATTTCCAAACAATATCACCACATAGTAAATATCATTTAAAAGAATCTCCCCATTTTGTATTCAGACAGATACATTTAATACTAAAAGGAGGTTGCCGGTTTTTCAGCCGCCGGGCTCCTCCTCTGGGATCCCTTCTTTATCCTAGTTACTTCTGCTCAAAAACTACAAAACGCACCTGGCTCTTTCCCTTGTGGGGTTAATACTAGAACGTATTGCAACTTAAATGTACTTACAAAGACCTTTGAATCCTTTGTTACTGGTGACAGGTTTAAGATCAATCAGTAGATCACTTGCGGGTCAAATTTTGTGCTTTATTACATTTTTTGTACTACTTGCAGTCTGCAATATGTCGGCAGTATGACATGACTATTAAGAACCCATATAGGTGAGCATTTTTTGTTTTTCCAGTAATAAAAAAGCAAAAAGTACATTTCCAATGCTTCCAAACATTTTAGTGAGAAATATAGAGGAAATTCTAAATTCTTTTAAAGTACATCTAAGGGCAAAACCTTTTTTTTAGTTTTGGTGAGAGTGGAGATGGATTAGAACTACGGTCAGGTTTTTATTGCTGTCTGTGCCCTCATTAGTGAGATTCGTCCTCTTTATTTGTCCTGCTTACCATTATCATTAAAGTTCAAGTAAAAGAAAATCCTAAAGTTTGGGCTGTCCCCAAAAAAGTAACGGAGGTGAAATCTTCCACTAGTGCTGGTGACCTGGGGATCCCCAAAAGATTCCCTTAATTTTTAGGGATTTCATCTCACTTCACTTCCTGTTTTGGCTATGGGACGGGAAGTGAAGGGAAATTAGCCCAATGGGACACAGATGGCAAAAAAAAAAAAAAAAAACTAACGGGTTACAAAACCCTTCCTTGCTCTATCCAAAATAGAAAAGAAAAAAAATTGCCTATGTTCTACTTAAAATTTTGTGGCATTGGGAGAGTAGAAGTAACCCCCAGGGAGGGTGACAGACATCAGAGACTTTGAGAGAGGGAAGTATTGTGGGTTCGCAGATTGCAGAGTCCTGCACCACATGGTGTTAAACCTCAGGTGGGACTTTGATCTGAATCAATGCCAACCTCCCTCTCTTGGCATCTTAAGATTTATTATAATTCTTTTTTTCATAGTTCCTATATATTTAATAGTAGACGTGTCTGCCCCCCACCTGGCTCTGTACTCTTTTGTTGAGATATAGCTAATAAATAAATACATTTATATATATATATATATATATATATATATATATATATATATATATATATATATATAGTTTCTGTTGTTTTTTCTGCATGTAATAAACATGCATATACCAGGCTCCAAGGAGCTAATTTACTCCCCCTGGAGAATCAGAGTGTAGTAATAAAGTGAAGTGTGTTATTTGTGTTTGTAGCTATGATGCTGCAGCATACAAGTTGCTTATTTTCTGAATTTCTTGCTTCTTTTTTTGCTGTGAAGGATCAGTCACTGATGGCATTCGTCCTAAGCCTCTGCACCTTCCCTACGTGTTGGAGTTTACTGTAATAAAAAACAGCCGCTGCTGCTGTCTCTTCTCTTCTGCAGGGTGACTGGTCTTGTACCCACCCCCTGTAGTTTTCTGCAGGAAGCCTGCACTGGATGGGTCAGACATGCTGACACTCATTGCACAAGTTACACCGTTATCAGGAATCAGCTTAGACAAGGACGTGCAGAAATTTTAGTGCATGCAAGTACATGGGAAGTCACTGCAAGGAGGCTACAGGAAATCATCAGTGCTGATATAGAACAAAGGATGGTAGAAAGGTTAATACATTTTATTTGAAAAACACAGCAATGCTTTTTATACAAAGTTCTTTAGCAAACTAAATATCACACAGTTAGGATTTAAATGTACTTTAACAGCACATAACTGTGTTTTTCCAACCACACTCCCTCAGGCAGCACAAACTATGTATGTCCCCAACTTTGCCCTAAAACTATATCTCAAAGTCTGCCATATTTCAGCTCCATTTAGAGTAAACATCACCAGTGCTGTGTGTCACAAATTGCAGAATGTTGCATTAGATGAGGGTCAGTTGTGACACTCAGGCAAACCATCAAAAATAAGACAAGATGAAAGCACATTCATTTTAGACACTCTGGGAAGTCCATCAAGACTATGCACAAATGTGCTGCCTGAAAAAAACTATTTAGAACTCAAGTAGACACATAAATTCCATCTGTAATATTCTACAGCAATCCTATGAAATGTCAATAACCCCATTAACTGGTATTAAAAAAAAGATCAAGACATACCTCATGCATCGTCAGCAGGTAATTTAAAATGCTCTGTAGTTCATCTTCTTTGACCCCTCGGTCCTGAAGAAAGCAAAATGTTAATCAAACTTATAGGGGTTGATTTAATAAAGACAAATAGACTGTGCACTTTCCAAGTGCAGCTGCACTCATTTTCCCCAGAGCTTAGTGAATGTGGTGAAGCCTCTGTTATGCATTTTTGTTTTTAGCACAGCATTAAGCATCAAAGATTTTTTTTTTTCTCAAAAATGCACCACTGGGATTATGAACAACCTATCACCTGGTCTAATCACGGTCTCATGAGTATTCAGGTAGGTGTGTCTAACTTTGCAATCACTAAAGGCCCACACACGGTCCGAAAATCGTATGAAAAAAATACCGCTTTCGAACAGTAATTGGATCGTTAGTGCAGAGCTTTCGAGAGCCGATCACGACAGTTCATCAGATATTATCCAAACGGACATGCACGAAAATTATTCCCGTACGATATCAGATCGTACGATTTCTGTTTAATCAGTACAGCTGTCGTGCGAAATACAACACAAATACAACAAATGACATCACGTCTGATTTTTTTTCTGTTGTACAAGAAGTTTTGTAACTTTAACAAACTCTTCATGTTCCATACGCGACATGCAAGCAAAAAAAAAAAAAAAAAAAAAAAACCCCGGACAATCTGTTGTCTGATTTTCGGATTGTGTGTACGTGGCTTAACTTATTAAAAACAGAACTTGCATAGGAGCACCACAGAAGTTTATTTACAGAGGTCAATGGGAGGTATATTCCACAGAAGCTGTAGGATGAAGAAATGTTTAAAGCGGAAGTAAACCCATAGATTTAAATAGAAAGTAAACCCCGGCCGATTTTTCTTGTTTTTTCAATTTCCAAAAACCATAGCTCATTACAAAGGATAATATATTAAAATCGGCCTAAAACGAGGTCTGTAAATACCTTATTTAACGTCTTTATAATATCTCCATTTCTGAGTATTGGCCGCGCTATTGCTTCTACTGTTTTCTGAATCGGTTTTCTGGACGTCAGTTCCGCCCTTACTTTGTTTCCCTTTGGAAATATCGCGCATGCGCCGTAACCAAGCCTCTATCTCGTTCTATCTCTATCACGGGGAGTAGCAGGAAGGAGATGATCAGAGCAGCATCGCGAGACTTCCCTGTGTGCCGTACTGAGGGGAAGCGCGTCCATACAAATGTCCCGGTATTCAGGAGAGATAGAAACGGCACACTTTATGTGCCGTTACTGAAGTACCTACTGCGCAATAACGCATGACGTCACTTTTGATTGGAGGACGATTTCCATGGAAACTAAAACAGTGAGTACACTTTCACAGGCAGCGATCAGCTGCCTGTGCCATCTACATTACTAAGAGATAAAGTTGTCTTGGAGGGTTTACAACCACTTTAACAGTGTAATAAAAAAACACATGCCAGGAAAGTAGCTGTCACATTGGTTGTGCTCTCAACCAAACTCTCAAACCAACCAATGGCTGGTGTCATAACTGATCACATGTGCAGCATTGTGGCAATTAAAGATTAAATAGAGGCCAAGATGGCAGCTTCCTTGGCTGAAAACAAGAGGAGGGTTTACATCCACTTTAACACAGAAGCCATAGAATAGATTGCAATCACAAAAGGTTAATAGGTACAGGGTCATGACAAGCCTGCTTTCCCTCACTCCTCAATCCAAAAGTTGAAAGTGTAGTTATCCTTTAAGATATTAACCTTCATTTGTCCAGTCAGAAGGATAAGGCAGGCCAGTGATCCAGCTGCCCCCATGACAGTGTGTTGGGGTTCTTTCCTCATGCATTAGCTGTCACTTTTGAAATTGGTGAGGGGGTGTGCAGGGCTCTGCCCAAACAACTGCCACCACAGCAGACGGACTTGTAGTTCTCAATGAACCTGAGTGTGGTAATCACAGCACTTCTATCAGTCCATTGACGATTCCTTCATCTTTCCAACTGAAAGTCTGTACCTTGGTACAAACGGAGAGCTGATGGAGGAGTCTTCAGGAGCATGGCATGCACCCATGACCTACTGATCGTGGGTGCAATGCTTTGCAGGCTCCTATGCAAAAAAATAATAAATGCACTTTTCTTCCCTGGAAATTTATGTGCATTTATTTTTTATTTATTTACTTTTTTTTTTTAAAGATGGACATTCATTCATTTACCGCTGAAAAAAAGCGAGGACAGGGACATGGGTATGCTTTATGTCTGAGCAGCACATCACAGGTTGAAAGGTTATTGGCATATAACAGTCCATTATATATATATATATAAATACACACACACACAGTGGATATAAAAAAATCTACACACCCCTGTTAAAATGTCAGGTTTATGTGATGTAAAATTAGGAGATTTTTCTTCTGGTGAAGCCATTCCTTTGTTGATTTGGATGTATGCTTTGGGTCATTGTAATGCTGAAAGAGGAAGTTCATCTTTATGTTCAGCTTTCTAACAGAAGCCTAAAGGTTTGGTGCCAATATTCACTGGTATTTGGAACGGTTCATAATTCCCTCTACCTTGACTAATGCCCCAGTTCCAGCTGAAGAAAAACAGCCCAAAAGCACGATGCTGCCACCACCATGCTTCTGTGTGGGTATGGTGTTCTTTTGGTGATATGCAGTGTTTTTGCGCCAAACAAATCTTTTGGAATTATGGCCAAAAAGTTCAACCTTGGTTTCATCAGACCATAACACATTTTCCCATATGCTTTTGGGAGACTTCAGATGTTTCTGCAAAATTTAGCTGGGCTTGGATGTTTTTCTTCATAAGAAAAGGCTTTCATCTTGCCATTCTACCCCATAGCCCAGACATATGAAGTATACGGGAGATTGTTGTCGCATGTACCAAACGGAGGATCCAAACTGGGCAGAGGACCCTGAGGAGTCCGCCATGTGGGACACCAAGTACCCCAGCCATCAACTTAAGGGGGTTAAACTGGAATTAACTCTAGTCAGGCAAGATATGCAGAAGTTGAGGGATTGCACGGCAGCTCTGGAGGGTCGCATGAACACAGTTGAGGAAGATATGGCACCATTACAGCATGAAGTGCTGTGTGGGATTCCCACAATCCAACTGAGGAAGATACAGTATCTCACAAAAGTGAGTACACCAGTCACATTTTTGTAAATATTTTATTATATCTTTTCATGTGACAATACAGAAGAAATAACACTTTGCTACAATGAAAAGTAGTGAGTGTACAGCTTGTATAACAGTGTAAATTTGCTGTCCCCTCAAAATAACTCAACACACAGCCACTAATGTTTAAACCGCTGGCAACAAAAGTGAGTACATCCCTAAGTGAAAATGTCCAAATTGGGCCCAGTTAGCTATGTTCCCTCCCCAATGTCATGTGACTCATTAGAGTTACAAGGTTGCAGGTGTGAATGGGGAGCAGGTGTGTTAAATTTGGTGTTATCGCTCTCACTCTCTCATACTGGTCACTGGAAGTTCAACATGGCACCTCATGGCAAAGAACTCCCTGAGGATTTAAAAAAAAAAGTATTGTTGCTCTATGTAAATATGGCCTAGGCTATAAGAAGATTGCCAAGACCCTGAAACTGAGCTGCAGCATGGTGGCCAAGACCATGCAGCAGTTTAAAAGGACAGGTTCCACACAGAACAGGCCTCTCCATGGTCGACCAAAGTAGTTGAGTGCATGTGCTCAGCGTCATATCCAGAGGTTGTCTTTGGAAAATAGATGTATGAGTGCTGCCAGCATTGCTGCAGAGGTTAACGGGGGGGGGTCAGCCTGTCAGTGCTCAGATCATACGCCGCACACTGCATCATATTGGTCTGCATGGCTGTCGTCCCAGTAGGAAGCCTCTTCTAGAGATGATGCACAAGAAAGCCCGCAAACAGTTTTCTGAAAACAAGCAGACTAAGGACATGGATTACTGGAACCATGTCCTCTGGTCTGATGAGACCAAGATAACCTTTATTTGGTTCAGATGGTGTCAAGCGTGTGTGGCTGCAACCAGGTGAGGAGTACAAAGACAAGTGTGTCTTGCCTACAGTCAAGCATGGTGGTGGGAGTGTCATGGTCTGGGGCTGCATGAGTGCTGTCGGCACTGGGGAGCTACAGTTCATTGAGGGAACCATGAATGCCAACATGTACTGTCACATACTGAAGCAGAGCATGATCCCCTCCCTTCAGAGACTGGGCTGCAGGGCAGTATTCTATCATGATAACGACCCCAAACACACCTCTAAGACGACCACTGCCTTGCTAAAGAAGCTGAGGGTAAAGGTGGTGGAGTGGCCAAGCATGTCTCCAGACCTAAACCCTATTGTGTATCCGTGGGGCATCCTCAAATGGAAGGTGGCGGAGCGCAATGTCTCTAACATCCACCAGCTCTGTGATGTCATCATGGAAGAGTGGATTAGAATGCCAATGGGAATCTGTGAAGCTCTGGTGAACTCCATGCCCAAGAGGGTTAAGGCAGTGCTGGAAAATAATGGTGGCCACATAAAATATTGACACTTTGGGCCCAATTTGGACATTTTCACTTAGGGGTGTACTCACTTTTGTTGCCAGCAGAGGAGCCAGCAAATTTAAACTGTTATACAAGCTGTACACTCACTACTTTGTAGCAAAGTGTAGTTCCTTCAGTGTTGTCACATGAAAAGATATAATAAAATATTTACAAAATATGTGAGGGGTGTACTCACTTTTGTGAGATACTGTATGTCATATCCCTGTATCGACACACATATATTATATGCATGTGGAGATAATGCTACTGGACAGCTCAGGATTCCACAGTCTTTTATTCAGAGAACCCAGGGGTGGTTCGTATCTGTGTATAGACCAAACTTAAGTGTGCGGTCACACGCTCTGAGGTGAGCAGATTCACATGGGGTGGGAGCACAAATGTGTTGTCACATCGACATGTTTGGATCACCATGGCAAGATTTGAAAATATCTGAAATGGACTTTATGATTTAATCATGTCGCTTTGATTCATGCGATTTATTGTCGGTGTATTGTGATACACGCACTTCAATTTACTAATGTCACTTTATAGCTTTTGCACAATTTTTTTTTATATTGACTATTACTTGCATGTATTAGGATAGCACGGCTATTATATATATATATATATATATATATATATATATATATATATATATATATATATATATATATATATATATATATATATATAGTTTATGTTTGTCACACACACACATACTCCTGCTACTGGCAGGGCCAACCTCATCAAAATGGTGTGGGCTCCCCAGTTATTGTATGTTCTCCATAATGCTCCTGTATGGATCCCGAAATATTGGTTCGATCGTATTGACTCCCAGTATAGAGGTGCTCTGGAAATATGGAGTAGCGAGGGTTAAATTGACTACCTTGCAGTATCCCAAAGACCAGAGGGGACTGGCGGTTCTTCATTCTTTTACATACTTTCTGGCTGCCCAGGTGCAGCAGTTGACTGGATGGGATCTCCCACTGGTGGCTGACCCCTATAGAACCTTGTTGATACGATTCCTAGAGGAGTTTTTCACTTTGTCTCAGCTGGAAATGGGCCTTCCAGACTTGCCTTCTCAATATCCCACAATACAGCTCTCATTAAAACTTTGGGTTGAATTGAAGCGCAGAATGGGACTCCCTGGTTTTCTTCCCTGTACCCCTATATGTCACAATAGGTCCTACAAGGAGCTGGTTAAACTTGGAAACTTTTCCACCTGGATAGCAGCAGGAGTTAAATATTTTTCACAACTTTTTGTCAGGCAGGAAGTGAAATCTTTTGATCAACTTTGTATAGAGTTTCCCTAACTTCAGAATAGATATTATATGTACATACAACTGCATCATGCTCTCAGGGTGCAGGGCAGAAAATTCTACTTTACAGATAGAAGACTCCATACTCCTCAACTTGACTTTAACCAAGTTACATGTATTTTGGGTGGATTGATGGAAGACCTTATGTAGCACTTGTCAGATTGCTGTATTTAGCTAGAAAGCTGATGAGATTCTGGTTATCCCCTCACACACCTACCTGTTGGAAGTGGGTTCAACAGGTAAACCACATACTAGTGCAAGAAAAAAAATTATGTACCTTTACAGGAATACCCCTCAGAAATTTCAAAAAATATGGCAGGAGTGGCTGGACACTCCTGGGGTGGCTCCCTCTCAGCTTATACTTACCAGACTACTTCAAACTTGAGGAAGCCATGTGTTATATGCGTGGTGTGTCATATGGCAGAGAGAAGATTTGGTGCAATATATACCTATGTAGGGATGGACTATGTACACTTGCAAGAGTTTTGTTTTTTGTATTATGTTTGTTTGGGGTTTTATATTGTATTGTTACCAGAGGTGAAAAGACCACTGTTTGAATAGTGTGGACTCTTTGCAAACAAGATCATACTTTATGTAGAGTAAAACAAAATTTTGAATACTTACTAACTGCATATGAAGTCTATACTTGAATGTTTGTACCTTATATTTTCTTGTACAATAAAACCTTTTCTGATTTAAAAAAAAAAAAAAGGAAAAAAAGGAGAGATTAACATGCTCCCTACACCTGGATGCACTGGGTATTTTTTTATTATAGACTGTTTAAATACATACATACGTTAAATATTAGACTTGTTTGGGATTTTTAAATATCTGAGGTTTACCTGAATTTCTTTTGGATTATATGCAAGCATTATTATGGGTATTTTTTGCTATACTAGTTTGTAACACATACTTTTAGAACTGGTAGGAGCTCCAAAAGAGACAATGGATTTATGGTATTTTGAACATAGAAATAGAATTAATCAAGACTGCACCAAGCTGCAGTTTTAAAACATGGAAGAGAAAGAAAAGGAATGAATATGCAATGCCAACATTGCGTGATTATGATATATAAAACCAGATGAAAAACAGAGCCCAAAGTAAAGCCTTAGCAATAAGCCAAAGTTAGTTTAGAAAATATCAAATGTTTTACCTATTCCTCAGCTTATGTCAGGAATTAATAATTAAACTGGAGAACATATTCACATCCAGAAAGAGAATACATTACCTTTAAAATAAGCTGTTTCAGAAAAAGCAACATAAATGCTCTCAGGGAAATGATTTCTTTCTGAGAAGGTCGGGCGCCATCTAAATGAAAAAAACATGAACAGTTAAGTTTAGGATGGTAGGTAGACCATGCTCAAGAAAACAGTTTACATCGCTCTTTATGGTTCTGCTCATATCCATCATTTACCTAAAGCCGGTCACAATTTAGGAAGGCAAATGGAATCTCCCATCCATGTCTAGGAAAAGTGTAATTTGCATTGGTGCCATTAGCAGTGTGCTCCCAATGTATACAGCAGTATGGAGGCACTTCATAGACAAACATCCTTTAAAGACACCTTATCACCACGCCACAAATACAGCTCTTTTTGATTTGTGGCTTTCAGCACAGTTTGAATGTAACCTTCCTTCATGCTAACATGTTAGTCTACAGCCATTTTGTCTGCCAACAGACCAAAGATTCTCAGGTCCACCTTGACAGAGCACATTTTCAGGATCTCTTAAGGCCTCATGCACACAGTACGTGTTGCCAACTCTCCTAAAAGCCTTTCCTCCTGGCAACAGCATTTTTGGCACAAAAAAGCCTGATGCTTATAAAAGTGTGTAACGCATTTAGGCGCATGCACACAGGTCAATTGTTTGGACGTTAATCCAGAATAATAATTTATTCTGACCATTGAATTGAATTAACTCTCAAATGCTAAGTGCACGTTTAGATGCAATTACATGTGTTTAGAAGTATCAGGCATTTTTTCTGCCAAAACTCTGCTGCGCCTGGATGCACTGGCAGTCGTTTTTTTTCCTGCCTCTAAAAGCCTATGTGTGCATGGACACATAGGATTACATTCAGGGGTGTTTAGAGGCAGGAAAGAAAAATACCAGATGCCCCCAGGAGCAGCTGAAAAAACATTCAACGTGTATGAGGCCCAACTTTTAGGCAAAGTGGCAGAATCTGTGCAGGCAAATTTATAATTATCACAACTATTCCCACTGCACCAAATCCTTATGTCCTTTTTGAAGATTCGGATTGGAATTCTATATACTGTTACAGACAAGCAGATCTCTCATTCAGAATACCTTCAGCTGCCCAGTATGTGATTTTTTTTTGTTCTGCAGAAAAAAGAAGGAATAATCCAATTTTTAATGGAGTTTTTTATTTATTTTTACGTCCGATGCTTGCTTAGTGACCTTTCACAATGAAAATAAGAAAGTCTAATGGAGCTCTCCACTGCTCAGCTGCTGGAAAAAGACAGATCTCTTGGTGATAAGGGGGCAGCACACATGAAGACTGCATATCCATAGCAAGAATGCATGTTGATTTCATCCTATGAAACTGGATTATAATATATATATATATATATATACATACATATACATACATAGATATATACTGAGCTCTCATGTCAACCCACTATGAAAAGTGTTTTTCTACAAAGCAGGAACTGCATTTTAAATCAAATATACAGAAATGGAGTTCAGGCAAGGTGTACGAAATCTCCAGAGATGAAAATAATAAATTACTAGCTACACGGTCAGTGCTTTTTATCCGCTGTTGTATTGAGTTCACACATATCTGCTTTCACTGAAATAGGCAAATGTGCACGCTCCAATAGTAATTCTCTATGGCATGCCTACAGAACAGATGCACTCTATCTGAATACTCTTCATTCAATAATCAGTTCAGAGAAGCGTTCTGCCCTAAAGGGAAACAATATCTTACACTGAGTGCTGTCCGAATGGGTATCTATCACACACACCTCTCACCAAGGGCCTTTTCCTTTCCAATAAAGTCACATTCACATAAACACATTTAATTTACACTGAAACTTGGTTCACATGTTACAAAAGGCAACGGAGTGCAGAAAGTGACCTATTAAACATCACTTTTTCTTCTCACCGAACTGCCCTAAGCCAATTATGGCTTGGCTGCTCAGAGTAAGGGTTGTTTAGATTTGCAGTTGGTGGCGTGTTAGAAACACGCAGTTGAGCCATGTTTTTAGTCCCCCTCAAGCTCTAAAGAAAGTGGACAGGGGTGTTCAGATGCCACAGACGTGATGCTTTGCGTTGCACCTGTGGCAAAAACATCCTGCCCGTTCAGTGACCAGTACAGCCACTGAACACAACTCATTCAAGCAAATGGGTACATGACGCAAACGCTTCACTCCGCTGGTGCAACATTTACAAAATGGAACAGGCAGTGAGGAGGCATCAAATCACCTCCTCTCCACATGTGAAATTCCTCAGAAAAGAGAGGAACAGCAATTTAGCCGCATATCTAACACCGTGTTGACAGCACAAATTTTCTGTAATCCTTTCTTTTTTTCGAATACTGCTATATTTACCTCCCTCTTTGTAACTCCTTGCTATCCTTTCTGTAGGATTCGCACATTTAGGCTAGGAGAGAGATATTTCTTTTGGTCTTCAAACACTTCAAATATTACCATCTACCACATCGAAATTGTTTGCTTCAACTCTACTGCTAGTAATAAAAATATTTGTGGATGTCAAGTATTTAGTGAGTTTAGCTATCTGATGATGATTATCTGCAGTAACTGTCTCGGTTAAATTCAGGCTAAAAATGGAGGTCTCAGAGAAGGGATAAGTCACTATTACACCAACTGTTGTCAGAATACACACACAATTTCAAAAATCATTTAAAATCTATACCGTGTATTCCTTATGATATTCTGATTAAAGTGCACAAGTGGTGTTCGCTGAACAAGACAGGGTAGGTAGTTTTTGCCGCTTTGTGAGACAAAACATCTTATGGTCACGGAATGTGTATAACCCCGTGTGGCAATACGGTAAGGGTGGCGTCAAAAATGTGTGAACACGAATGCCTGGTACACAGTATACGTTTTTTTGACATACCTCAACCACTACAATGACCAGACTTCTTCCCACAAATTAGATGTACTGTATGCTCAATTTAGTGGCATAAAGTTACAAGTTCTTACATCTACATCTAAGCACAACAAATTAGCCTGAAGAAGCAGTTACAAGCTCAGCAAATCTTAAAATTGGCTGTACTTGTAAGAAATGTGCCAGAAATAACTAATGTTCTCTACAAAAATCAACTACAGAAGCAAGATTTCACATCTAGAGAAACCCATCAATAAAATAAAAGACTGGCCAACTGGCAGACCGAGCCATGGAATGAGATTGGTAATACTTTTGAGTGGCCCTCATTATTTCTGATAACCTCAAAGAACCTTACTCTGTAAAAAGTATCGGTAAAGCTGGTAGACCTGGATTTTGCACTGGCAGTGCATAGTTTACAAACTAAACAAAAAGGTATTGACTTTCTGGTACACTATTTGCTGATCATCAGTAGTTCTGGCTTTACTTGTTTGCCCGTTAACGGTCAGTCACTCAAACACCCGAAGCCAGACAAGCAGGCATCTAGCACTTACAGGTCTGAAATAGCAGCTTCCGTAATACCTTGTTACAATACAGGTTTCTTTTAACTAGGTATCTGAATGCAGCACACAGTATAATTCATGGGTAATATGGGTACACAAGAGTACATTTTAGGAGCAAAGAAGGAATGGCCAGGAGCCTTGCAGTGCCTTCTATTGGACAATTTTGAAAAGTGATGGGGCTTTAGTAAAGGACTGACTTGAATGTTGCCGAATGTCTTAAATACTGTACAGATATTTTAGAATAGAGATGGTTTACAACTGGTTTTTAGCAGTATTCTTTGGGAGATTAAAGCATTTGTTAACCCAAAAAATGGATCCTGTTCCTTTAAAACATTTTATACAAAGTGCTTGTGATGTGTTTAGCCCATTGTAACACCTAAAAAACCTGGCAGATCCTGCCAGTTTCTGCCCTTTCCAATGCAACCTGACCACGGTGTATCATGGCTGCTGAGCCCCGACACTGTGGTCAGTTTACATGCCTCCATCATTCGCAGCCTTCTGTCCTGTCTTTGTGTCCTCCTCTGTCCTCCTCCCCCCTCCTCTCTCTGCCTGTCAGCTAGCACCAGGGCCCCCCCACCCTGTTCCTGCTGGTATCATATATATAGATATATATCTATATCTATCATATATAGATATATGATAGATATATATATCTATATCTATTATATATTTGTTGCTACCATCCTCTCTGCAATATTAAATGATGTGCCGCACTGCATGTTTTTTCTAAAAAATCCACCACTAAATACCTGATTATATAGCGGTGGTCACGTGACCGGCTGTCTCTCTCCTCTTCTGTCCTTCCGGCTGACATCAGCGGGGATTTCTCAGCTACACCCACTTTTCTGTCAGCTCGATAGTGCCAATTGGCACTATCAAATAAGGTATTTAGCGGCGGATGTTTTAGAAAACACATGCAGTGCAGCACATTATTTCATATTACAGAGAGGATGGTAAAAACACACTTTAATGGACAAAAAGTGCTGTGTAAAAAAATACCCCTACCCAAGACCAAGGAGATTCATCCATATTTTGACAAAAAAAGAAAATGATCAATAATCTATTTTGAACGTACAAAAAAAGTCAATTTATAGCAGGGAGGGACTGGAAACCTTTGGCTTGGGAGGCAAACACAGTTACTTGACATTTTCACAGTAAGGACAGAATTCTAAGGGCCAATGAAAGTATATGAAACAAAATTTGCCACAATACTGCAGTGATTGGTGGCCTTTGATATAAAGAGTTTGTAAGGGATGGAACACTTTCTGAACTGAAAGTTCTCTGCTGTGAAAATTATATGGAATAATAACCAAGCACAATAAATTGCATGGTTTTGCAATTTTCCAGCACAGACTTCCTTAGCAGCTCTTGGCATTCAGTCACAAAATCTCAGAGCCACAAAGGAAGTCATTGCTGGAAGATTCTCACTGCCAAGCACCGTGATTGCAGGTCAGAACAGAGAGCATATAGGTATAGAATGATTAGCAGCTTTCACCAACTTAAAGGCCTGCTCTAATTGAGGTCCTCTCCCTCTCCATTAAAGAGTCACCATCTCAACACATATTATTTGTACTGGCCTGGGGAAGGCAAATAGGCAAATGGGGGGGGGGGGTTGGGGGAATGCCCCTATGCACAACTGTCTTCACTTAAATTATGGGAACACTTTCCAGCAAAAACATGCAGATAATTAGCCATCCTAGATCTGGTGTAGAAACAATATTTATGTGGGGATGTTGGAAAATGAACACATTGAGTGCCAGTTCACACTGGGATGACTTGTCAGGCGACTTAGCCACCTGACAAGTAGCGTCCCGTTCTGTACAATGGAACCGTTCGCTCCGACTTAGAAAAAGTTTCCTGTACGACTTTGGGGGCGACTTGCAATGACTTCTATACAGAAGTCGTTTTGCAAGTCGCCGCTCCTGTCCTGTCCAGGTCGCCTGAGGCAGTCAGGTTGCAAGTCGTGCTGCCTCAGTGCCTCAGTGTGAACCGACACTTATGAATACCAATTTTTTTAGTTTGTTTTTTTGTTTTAATTATTTAAAGGGCACAAGCAATTGATCATTTCTTCTGAAGGGGATTAAACATATGACTACAAAAAACAAATATCCCCTACCCTTATATAATTCATACAACTGTCTACATAATGCAATTAAAACTACATTTGACTGCAAACATTTCCCTTGTTAATCAAGAACAAAAAACCCATTTGGCAATGATTCTCTAGTCTTTGCATGATATATATATATATATATATATATATATATATATATATATATATATATATATACATACACACACATACATATATACACACACACTTACTAATATTGTGACATGCTTCTAAGGTCATCCGTATACTACCTACAATATTCGCTGTATTCCCATGCTAGAATAGTGAATTCAAAGGTCATTTTGGCATTGGAAAAGGTCATTTAAAGAAAGGCTACAACTGACATTAAGGCAGCCCACACGTTCCATATCATTTACAGGCAACAAAGTATAAGTCTCTAACTTGTGATAAACTGACAGAAACCTTCAAATGTTACATAAGTTCCGCCTATCTGAAGACAACAACTGCTTTAAAAATAAAAGATAAAACAGCCCACACTCTAAACTAGAAAAACTCTTCACGTTGTACTTTTCTGAAACTAAAGCCATTTTTTGTGCATCTGTAGGAGGAAAAATAACATATCTTTCATTATAATGCCGTTATGAGTGAGCCAGTATCCCCCCCTGAGTATTCGCAAACAGATTCTAGTCTGTTCTCAGAAAAAGAAAGGCAAGTAATGCAATGCAATGAATTCTAATCTAATATGCATTCAAATCGTATTGACAGCACTGCTACTAAAATAGCAGGTCTTCAAAATATTCATACATTTCAGCTTCGTTTATAAGCCAATGAAAAGTGCAACAATTTTCTCTCAAAACACAAAGCAGCCAGAGTCCACTTTTCAGCAAAGCAGAACAGTCAAAACAAGGTTCCATTATAAAACCATGTTTATTTTTTGGTATAAGTTTCTACTCTTTCGTAAAATCTAGCCCTCTATCCTTTCGTCCACAATTTCAAATAAAAATTGTCACGCGGTATAATATCTACATGAAAACAGAATGCAATGATTTGCAAATCTCATAAACCCATATGTACCATTTTAAAGAGAAAATAAGGTACCTTTGAAAAATGATGGCAGCATCTTAAAAAAGTTGGGACAGGGAAACAAAAAGCTTTCAAAGTAAGTGGTACCAACAAGGAAGAGCTGGAAGGACATTTTTACAACTCATTAGGTTAACTGGTAACAGGTCAGTAACATGATTGGGTATAAAAAGAACATGCTAGAGAGTCAATGTCTCAGAAGTAAAGATGGGCAGAGGATCACCAAAGGTTCAACTCCAGCAACTGGTCTCCTCAGTTACCAGACATTTACAGTGTGTTGTTAAGAAGAGCGGATGCTATACCATGGTAAACATGGCCCTGTCCTAACTTTTTTGAGATGCTGCCATTAATTTCAAAATTATCTTATTTTTTAATTAAAATTGCACATTTTTTCAGTTTAACCATCCGGTTTTCTATTGTGAACAAAATATAAGTTGATGAGATTTGCAAAACATTGCATTCTTTTTTTATGTAGATTTTACACACTATCACAACTTTTTTGGAATTGGGGTTGAATAACTATTAAAATTAGGATTTCAAGAAGTTCAGCTTTTGTCATCCTCGATGCTAAACTGTATGTCCTCCTACACATTTACATTGTTCTTGCACAACTTGCATTTAAGTGGTTATAGCTGGGAAATTCATCTCCCAAAATTTATCCTAGCATTCTGCACCTCTGAGCATACACCTATAGTATTTCTCGAAATGATCATCCAACGGTTTCATACTGCTTTGTTTCTTTTTGAGTGATTAAAGGAGAAAGAAGAAGCAGATCTTATGGGTGATCATTTCTTTATTTTACAATAAATTGACCCAGACATAAAAATGAAGCTGTTGCCTTTGTCAACCAATAAAAAGTTTGTTTTTTTCTCTTCTCCAAAATCCTTTTACACACCGAATGCATTCCAAAAATGCATGAACATGATAAAGTACATGGTTTTATTTCTTTGTAATGGACTACACTGCAATATAAAGGAAATGCTACATTATGGATGTGGTGACCTGAAAAGAACATTTTCTTTTGTATCCAAAATTTTAGAGAAAACAAATCTGATTGGTTGACCACACCTCCCTTCCTTTCCCACCAGTTGGCATACTTGAGACTAAAATATCTGTCAACACATTTGGATTATTCAAAGACCAATCAACATTAAAATAAAATATTGTAAAACATTGCACAGCACCGTACAAGTTACTCACCAAGCCCTTTTGGGTTTATGCCACTACTGTCAGCAGGATTTACAACCCAGTAGTAGTACTTCAGTGTGTGCATTAGCTGTAATACTGTTCCCACCCTTCGGATGGTGGTGTAAATTGTGGCAGTGCCAATAAACTCAGCTGACAGATAGGTGTACAGTGAGAGCTGCACCTAAAACGGACAGAAACAAATTGGTTACAAGGGGCTATGCAATAAAAGTAACACAAGTAACTTGTTATAGTGGTATTAAATAAAAATATAATGTATTGCAGTTTACCAATCCTTAGATGTGGTACTTGCATTAGTTTCCCTTTTTAGACTTTTTTTCCCCCATTATTTCACCTGATGATTTAGCTAGTAACACACTACTAGTCTTAGACACCTCTGCACAGCAGCATTGTCAGTCTGGGGAGAGCATAGTGTTAGCGCTCGTTCACATCGGCACGATTTGACATGCAATTTGGCATGACAAATCTCAGCCTATTGCCGGCAATGGCACTGTCCCAATTGGTGCGACGTCAACTTTGCAGCACCGCACCGATTTCCAAAAGTAGTGCACTATTTTTGGCAACTTCGGGGGCGATTTCAATAGACATCTGTGCATTACCCCGCACAAAAGTCTTTCAAATCCCCCTGAACTCGCACTGAAATTCGGTTTTGAAATCATGCGAGTTCGAACTGCTACTTTGTCTGGATAGCTTATCCTGGAAGTTGAAAAATAATAGTCTTACTGGTTGGATCACCAGGTGAAAACAAAGGAAATAACCCTAAAAAAACCGAATGCAGCCACCACATCTAAAAAGTTGGTGAGCTGCAACATAATACATTGTTTTTGGGTTTTATACCGCTTTAAGGTTTAGCACTGTAGGGAAGGCTGAAGCATGTTATCTTTAAAAACCAGTGACCCTATAATCCCTAAAACCAAACAAATGTGAAATATGGGAAGCATTGGTAGAAAATAGGAAGCTGAAGAATTTCAAATCTATTGGGTGAATGACACAGGGGCTGGCACTATAGCATATGAGGAGGAGCAAACTCTTGCAAGCTGTGTTTGACAGTTCTGCAGTACCTACCTGCTACTTATGTCTACCTAGTATATTCCTTATCCTCTCCTGAGATTACAATGACACTCAATATTAGATCACAATGCATATTGTATTACAAGGGCTCAAGAAGAAACTTTTCTAATAAGCATGAATCCATCCATGGCATTCGTAAACAAAATCTAAAGTGGAATATCAGTTTCATACAAAGTTAAAGAAAACTATATAAATCATTTTGGTATGTCTTATCTCCTCACTGGGTCAATTAAAACTGTATTATCACATCCCAGCATCTGTCTCTGTGATGCTCCTAATACATTATTTGCTTTTATGTCTCCTTTAAATTCATTACAAAGGCCAGAAATGAGGTTCTAAAAAAAAAGATTACTACTGTGTAAACATAAAACTCCTTAATGCACAAAAAAAAAAAGAAGACAAAAAACATAAATGGGTCAGTGGGGTGCTTTAAAAATGAGAAGTCTAGGACTGAAATATGTCCAGACGTCTTTTCCAGTAAATGCTATATGTCAGGAATTAAACTTGTATGGTACCTTTGCTGGTGTGTGTATCCAGATGGCAGGGTTGAAGAGGATATGATCACAAAGCTGCTTCAATAAAGGTGCCCCGTGAGATAGACCATCCAGGTATTTCGCAAATGATAGAAACTGCTCCAGCACCGCTCTAGTTATGTGAACCCTGGAGGACTGCAACAAGATGGCACACAATCAACACTCCACAATGTAACTACAACACATCCTTTTTAATACATAGTGTTTGTTTTCTTTCATGTTAAAGAACATGTGCTGAGAAGCCTTTATAAAACCTTGTTTGCCTTTTTGTAGTTGACAGATATCCCTCTTGAACACAAGGCGAGTTGAGAAAAATTAGAAATTACATCAATTCATTTCTGAAGGCTTGGCAAGGTCAACCAATACAAATAAAGGGAAATATGGTTAAAATTAGAAAATTGTTTGGTGAAGATCTTGGTTAAACAGTTTGTTAAGAAGGTTTTCCAGGGTACTGTTCAGCTTTTTCTTTATACTCATGAATGTTCAGAGATTCACAGCCCTCAGTTCTTAAAAGCGCCAGGGGAACCGAAAGATCTTGGCTCTTCAAGTATGGATAGTTACATAAAATGAGACAGATGGACTGTTTGGTAAGAAAAAGTGTTGCCAGACACCTAATTAGTTATACTCTTATTCACCGCAGTAGCTCTTGCAACAACCATCAGCACAGCTCATTTCAGATAAGGGCTGAGACTTTACACAGCTCTTGGTTTTTATGCAGTAGTTAAAGTGTAGGCCAGGGGAAAAGAAAAACAAAACACAGATGCAGTAAATCTTTGCAATACAGGCACTTCTGCCTAGGTTTTATCCCTTTAAAAGATCCTGCAAGTACAGGACACTACCCGTGGATCTGCAGGAAATGCACCCAGGTAATTATTTCTCTTTTGTGGACCGACAATATCTTTTTCTATACTAAAGCCTGAAAACCTGCTTGGGTTACTATGGGTAACTGCAAATTATCCTGCGATTTACACTAGGTCTCTGAAATGTATTAAAGCGTAAATTGAAAGAAGTATAGCCAAAGCTAGGAGCTTGAGCGGGCCACCCCTCCACAGCCCAGTGCTCCAGTGAGCGAGGAGGGGGCAGAGCAAAGAGCTGCTGATTGACAGTCAGCAGCTCTCGTCTTGGGGAGCTGTCAGAACCCAGTGTTCGATCGCTTGGTTCTGTGCAGTGGCGCCGGGGGACAGATGCAGCATTCACCTATGTAGGTATGATACAGCAAAAAAGCCCAAACCCATACTTCTCTTTTAACTGTATTTGAGCAACACCATCAACCGAAAACACTGAAAAAGGGGTTATTTTGTAAAGAAAACACTTTGAAAAACACTGAAAAAGGGGTTATTGACAACTAATTAGAAAGAAGCTAGTTCAGGTCCACATCCCTAGTACAACATGTAAAAACTAAGTTTTTCAAAAAATGGGACTTTAATGAACCAAAAATGTTCAGGGAGTAGGGAATTTTAGTAAAATGACAAATTTATTATAACACGTCAATAACGTATCAACAAGATGAATACAATTGAAACACATGATAATAATAAGGACAGATATGAGAAACAAACGAGGAAGAGAGCCCAAATCAACTGTCGAAAAGACAGAATTACAAAACGTTTCGATGAATGAGGTAAAGGTCTTCTTCAAGGAAAATGTGCTGAGACTTATTAGATCAATACATACAATCTCATGTGTCATATATGTCAATCGGAAAAAATCATAGCTCAACAGATAGAAGGAAACTAGAACACTACTGTAGCGCCATGTAGCCAAAGCAGGATGGAACTAAACCGTGTCCACATCAAATACCCTCCCCCCAGCATCAAGAGAAAACCCAACAGAGATTTAGGTATATGCAAAAACAGGAGGAAAGGAGTGAATAAATTGTAAATAGGTTACAGTGGAGAGCATGAATTGATACACTAAAAAATGGACGCTCAGTACTATCGTCCAAAAAGGTAATAATAACCATACCTATCATTTGAAGGTTTGTGAATCTATCCCCATGGAAGTTAGTCCATAGCACAGAAACCAGATCCCACTGCAAAAGGCCACTGAGAGTCAAACAAGGCTATACCGTATATAAGGTCTAACAGTAGAACATGCTCAAAGGTTGTTCAACAGGTATCCAGAGAGAGGCTGAACAAACAGCCAGACCTGAAATCAAAAATGGTATATATTTGTAATGTACCAGGGGACAGAAGTATTAACCCAAAAGTGCAAGAAATTTTAGAGGATAATAAACCCCAAGGAGCAAAGAAGTATCACATACCTTGTAAGCCTTGTGAGCCTAGCAGTTCCTCGTATCTCCAAAGAGCTACCAGGAGCATGGGGAGCTGTTTGTTTTTAAATGGTGGCCATAATGAAGACGAGGGGTGTGGTGGGTGATGTCACAGAGGGAAAATCCCTTGATGCAGTGCCATGATTGGTCCCCCTGAGCTGACAGTGCAATCACGGCGACGCTGGGTCAAGGCGCCGCCCACAAATAACGCTATCGCAAGAGACTGACTCGAATTACGTCATCGCGGGCAGACGCCGGACACGATCATGTGACAGCATAGCATGCTGCGCCACCCGCCTACTGACGCATGAGGGACCAAGGCGCATGGAAACAGACCATTCATTAGAGCCCAAAGTAAGCCGCCATCACCGCCCCTCAGGGGGGCGGTCCATACGGCCTGAGTGCGCCAGCTGGAAGAAAAGAACAAACAAACGCAGGGGGAAAAGAGAAGGGAAAAGGGCTCGGCTGTGCTATGGAGAACCCTGGACGAAGATGTAAAAACTGCAAAACAGCCATCAGGACTGGAGGCAAATGTGGCTAAAGTGAATGGGCATATATTGCAATGACAGGCCCTAAACTAACCAAACTGGATGCCTAAATAAGAAGAAGAAAAGGAGAAAGATAAAATTTGCCTTAGCTTCTGTCCAAATGAGGACATTGACAAGTTTGAGGCGATAAAGGATATACAGCTTTTTGTAAGAAAAATTATTTTCAAACAGGTCTAGTTCAAAACTATCAAAGAGGGAACACAACTTTAACCACAAAAAATGCAAGCAATAGATAATCTTATTGCACTTCTAGAGGAAAATCATCTCAACCCTGATCTCATTGATTGCATAGCTTTGGAACATTTTTTGCAAAAGCTTGATCAAACCAGCTCTTCAACCAGCTCTAGTAGTATGCTGGTAGCATCCCTTGATGTTGCTCCGGCCTCTCTTTGGGAGGCAGGCTCAGACGCATGGGGGGGATTTTAGATGTGGACACGGTCTAGTTCCATCCTGCTTTGGCTACACGGTGCTGCAGTGGCTTTCTGGTTTCCTTCTATCTGTTGAGCTATGATTTTTCCAATTTACAAATATGACACATGAGATTGTATGTATTGATCTGGAAAGTCTCAGCCCATATTTTCACTTTTGCATGGACACTGTTTTTGAACTGGAATTTTTATTTCAAGGACTTTGTACACATTGGTGTCTGCCTACATATATTTAATAATCAATGTGTATGGCTTTATTGATTATTTTCACAATATTTATGCATCTAATAGCAATTAGGTGTGTTTGTTTTATATTAGCAGCACTGCGCATTTCTTTATGAATATTTCAGTTACACATGTGGGACTGCGATTAGTGTCAGAAGCTTTTTAGGCTCATGTATTTATATGTAACATCTAGTAGTGGCGCGTAGGTATATTTGTTTACTATTGCACTTGTATAATATTTATAAAGGCTCAGGAGCCATTAAATGTTTTCCGTAAGAAATGTTGAAGTTTTCAATCTGTAGACGTATGCCTGGAAAGTTAATAGAATTTAATTTTTCTTAGTGGCAAATTTGAATAAATCTACTAATCTATAATTGGCTACAGAATCATTAAAAAAAAAAACACAACTACAGCAAGAGTAAGCTGGTGTGAACAGTGTGTTTTGATGCACCTAGTACGTATAGAGTGGCTATAAACTAAAATTTAGTTGGACTTGAACGCGAACCTCTCTCTATATCAAGACGCATACGAAAATGGTGAACTCTTTCCTCGACCCCTAATATCTGAGCAAAATGGCTAGAGGAGCGGTCAATGGCTAAAGATTCAGCCCCCTATAACTCTCAGGCAGGTACATATTGAGGTTTGCATCGGATTCTCTCTTCGTCCTTCCAGGTGAATATAGAAATGTTCTGATATATCTAATATTTATGCTGTAGAGCAGTATGTGAGCCACTACTTTTGTGTTTTATACTTTTTTTTTTAATTAAATTTTTTATTTCGCAGATTGTAAATCTTCACAATTGACCTCCCCTACGTGGGCCGCGTCATTTGGAGTGTGTTATTACCATATTGCTATTAAAATCTCAATAAAAAGATTTATATATATAAAAAAAAATTAGCTGGGCTTTAAATCTACTGGTTTCAGCAGTTTGCGCTTCTGCCTTTCTCTAACTTTATGATTAAGCACAATTACACTTACACTGCCATTATACCCTTGCTGTGAAATGTATTCCAGGTTTAAAGTGGATCTATATTCAACTACACTTCAGCATTGACACAGTATGTCTCTTCTGCAATGAAAATTATTCCTATTTGCAATTTTTAAAATACTGCTATAGTTCCACTTTAAATCCCACCGAGCTACCCAGCTACATAGAGTTTGCATTTTCTCCCTATAATTGTGGGTTACCCGTGGGTGTGCTCATTTCTTATCACAGTTTAAAAACATACTGGCAAGTTAATAGACTACCTCCAAACTGGGCCTAGTATGTTTGAGACTAGCATAGTTTGTGAGCTCTAATTTTAAAGGAAAATCACTCATCAGTACAATCCCAATTCCAAAAAAAAGTTGGGACGCTATGTAAAATCTACGCAAAAAAAGAAAGCAATGATTAGCAAATCTCATAAACCCACATTTTATTTGCAACAGAAAATAGAAAACATAGGTTTAAACTTAGAAAATGCATAATTTTAAGAAACAAATAAGGTCATTTTGAAATTGAAGCTCATTTAAAATGGTCTGTTGCAATGTGGAAAACTATTCTGTGGTCAGATGAGTCAAAATCTGACATTCTTTTTGGCAACTATGGGCGCCACATCCTCCAGCCCAAAAAGGAGAGGGGGTATGGAGGTGCATTAGTGGGTATGGAATGGGCAGACTGCACATCTGGAAAGGCACTATCAATGCTGAAAGTTATATCTAGCAGCATATGCTCCCATCCATAAGACATCTTTTTCTGGTAAGGCCTTACATATTTCAGCAAGACAATGCTAAACCACATACTGCATCAATGACAACAGCATTGCTTCTTAGTAGAAGAGTCCGGGTGCTTAACTGGCTTGCCTGCAGTCCAGAGCTTTCAACAATTGAAAATGTTTGTCACACCTTGAATCAGAAAATATGACAAAAACAACCCAGGACACTTTAGGAGTTGTAAACCTCTATCAGACAAGAATGGGACAACATTCATCTTCCAAATCTCCAGCAACCAGTCTCCTCAGTTCTCAGATGTTTACAGAGTGTTGTTAAAAGAAGATGGGATGCTACACCATGTTACACATGACCCTGTCCCAACTTTTTGAGACACGTTGCTGCCATCAATTTCAAAATTATTATTTTTTTCTCTTAAAATGGTCCATTTTCTCAGTTTAAACATTTCTAGTTTCTATTGTGAATAAAGATGATTCCATGATAATTTACATTACAGTAGCCTAAATATTACCTACAACCATCAACAAATAGTAGGCAGTATGGTCAAGTTGTAAAATGTATTACTCAGATATAAAGAGTGCCGTATGTGCTACACAGGACATCAATCTTGTGCAGAAAGCTTTTTGATTGAGGGCTCTATTAGGCTATGCAGAGGGCAAAGGAAGTAGGTGAACAAATGGAAGAGGCCATAGGGGTTTAGTGAAAAAGAAAAAGGGAAGAGATGACATGATTTAGGAATAAATATATTAGAAAGTATAAGAAGTGAAGGTACAGAAGGAAGGGGGATGGAATGGGGTTGAAAGTGGATTTTTTTATTTTTTTTTAGCAGGCAGAGTCAAAGTCCTAATAACCGCGTTCATAATAAGGCGAGTGAGGTAGTGCCCAATGTAGCAAATGCATAGGTCTATGGGGACCATACACGTAAGAAATTTTCATAGTAATTATTCAGGATGCTAAAAAGCATTTTGTTAATCTCAAAGCCATACAATCCAGTTTTGACGTTGTGAAAGGGGATTGTTTTTTTTTCTTGCGCAGCATATTTATTCAGCTTACCTTTTCCAAGAGGTAGCCAATGACTAGAAAACCTTTTCCTCCCAGCATCTGTTCCTGCATAGCCACAGAACTCTTCAACAGCTCCACCAAGAAGGCCAGCAAGGTGGCACTAGAGCAATAACAAAGCAATGAATTAATTAATAACATCAATGTAGTAATTATTGCAGACAGCTATATTTGGTAAGGGTACAACTCGCTTGCTATGGTAAGCGATTCATAGCTTTGGAGACCAATTAGGGCTGCACTTTGTTAAAACGGACTTTATGCAGGAAAGCTGGTAAAAAAAATGGTGACAGTATCTTATCTGAGCTTGTCCACAATAATAATTACAATGAGATACATATTTTACTTTTCGTTCTTGCATTTTTTTCAACATTTTAATTTGAAAAACTACATAGAAACCACCAAATGCAAGTCACAGTGACAGTCTGGCCACATGGTAAAAAGCGCAATAAGGAGCTTTGTGGATCAGATTTTGAACAGCTCGGATACAGCATCATCTATAATTATTTTATATATTTTATACATATTTTTTATTCTATTGCTTTTTCCTAACGGTGTTTATTCTATCGTTTTCTGCTTTGCCTGCACAGAGTGACATATCTTCTGTTCACAATTCAAATATTTACATTTTACTTGCTGCCACGTGACAGCTGTAGACATGTGGAGTACTGTGCAGATGAGCACAAGGGCTCTTGCACACAGGAGTGCAGTAGGCATACACTGGATAAAATAAAAATACGCTTGTTGTTGTGGCTGCCCGAGAACCACAGTTGCAGCATATTTTTGCCTATAGACATGCATTACAAAAAAACGCCATAAGCGACTATTATGTGAGTAAGCACTGACTCTTGCATGTGTATGGGTGTACTTTTCAAAACCTAAAAGGTTATGTTTTGAAAAATATGCCCGTACACATACAAACACAAGCACCGGAGTTTAGGCATGCATAGCTGTGTACAGAGTTTTTTGTAATGCATGTCTGTGGGCCAAAAAAAAAAAAAAACTTAGATGTGGTTGCCAGAAGCCACAGCAACAAGAGCATTTTACTCTGTATTCCTAATATATGCCATGTGCAAGAGCCCTATTCCATTGTTACTCTATGATTATTTACAAATGGGTCAAATGTGTAAGAAACTTTACAAACGCTGTAAATGTCCTTCATATTGCACACATTGAATACATTTCTTGGGAGCAATTTCTAAAGTAATCATTCCAGCTGTAACAGTACACTACCATGAAGTACCCTGCTAACATTTCAACAGCTCACTTTTAGCAGCCCACCTTAAAATAGCAGACCGTAGAGCAGCCTTTCTCAACTAAAGCCAGCCATAGATGGAGCAATTTTCTTTCCTGGAACCACAGGAAAGAAAATCGCTCTATCTCTCTATCAACAGCATTGATGAGGGATTCCCTCTCGTGGAGCCACGGTGTTCCCCCAGCAGGGGAAGCAATCCCCACCAGGAGAACACTGTGATTACTGCTAGTGGCTATAATAGCCACTAGCAATAAATTGCATATAAAATCCAACTGGCTGGTTGTACCCAAGTTGATTAATCAACTTGGGTCCATTCAGCCTGCTCATACATGGTTCAAATCTTGGCCAGGCCCTGCTGAACTGGCTGAGATTCGAATTGTCTATGGCTGGCTTAAGGTTCCATAAGCAATTTCTTACTCGTAGATAAGGAACCACTGACCACAATGATTATTTTATCTGTGTGCAAGGGTAGCTGGCCAACAATGAAAGCAGCATTCTTCGCAATGACCACCAATAAAAGGGGGTCCTTTCCTCCTTGACTCTTCCTATGCTCACCAATACAAGGGGCTTTTTCTCCCACTGACCACAAGTCTATGAATTTGTGACTTTTCATCATTAACCACCAATGAAAGATGACACTACACTGACCACTAATGTAAAGCCCCACTTAACTTACCACCAATAAAAGGGGGCACTTTTCCATTGACTAACACAGTAAGCAAGCATTTCTCTACTGACCAATGACTAAATCAATGTAAGCCAAAACTACATTTATTTACTGCCGATCGTTATTTTATTCATTTCAAATTTTCAATAACATTTTTCTATAAAGTAGCCCTGGGTGTCAAATATGTTAATACACCGCATTATTTATTCTTATATCACAAATTACTGTTCACATTAATGTACCATTAACCATACATTTGGTAATTATCAAAAGGGGTTTTATTTCAAGGGTTCATCCATGGTAAAATTTGAGAAAGGCTGTGGAATCCGGTCCCCTTCAGGGGCTCTCAGGACAACTACAGTTTGGTTTTCCTACACAAGGCAAGATATCCAGAAAGCATAAGGAGGTCCCTCTGCAATTCTTGTTACCTGTCCCCCGTTATGCAGCTCACCCTATGCTTCCTTGTTAAACCATTAGCATAGGCTTTGGCAGCAAAACTGTCCATCCCCAGCCTGTAATCTGGACATATACCATTTTGCTAAAAGGTATATTATCTTTTAGTCTCTACCTAAATTAATTTTCAATAACTTATGTCATTCCGTTCTACAATATCTTTCTAAGTATGCAATTTCAAAATGGATTAAATTTATGTATTAACTAAGCACTTTAAAGAAGACATTTGCAACTGCAAAAATTCAGCATTATACCCCCAATAATCTGTCGCATTGCTGTAACTGTGGTTCCCTCGCTGCTAAGAAGATTATTCAGCCTGCAAGTGAATGAAGCAGTTTCCTTTGGGAGAAAAGCAATGAACATAAAGTTTATATAAAATGTTTCAAAAGCTATTGCCTTGAGCCCTGGGACAGACTTGTTATACTGGAACTTAGAAATTTCACATATTATATTAAAGACAGCCTTGAAAATATTCCCATTAAATCTACAAGTAAAACGGCACCGCAGCACAGTAAGGGGCTTTTAAGGAAGCACAAGGACAGAGTCCATTTTGGTTCAAAATGTACTTAATTTTTAAAAATATCTGGACTACAAAAAAAAAAATAAAAAAAATAAACACCCTGCTTTCTCCAAAAAGCGATGAAGTCTCTCTCTCTCTCTCTCAGTCTCTATATATATATATATATATATATATATATATATATATATATATATATATATATATAAATTGCCTAGTATTCTGATGGAAGTGCTTAGCTTAGAATCGGTATTAAATCTGCCTTTCTAGATAATTCTACAAGGGAAATTTCTTGCATCTCTTTTCAACATAAAATGTGAAGGGAATGCTTGATAATGTTAAACTAAACTGCTTTTACTACCCGCGACAAACTGAAATTGAGATAAGATTTAAAATCGACTCAATTTGCCTTGATGTCTGTCTATAGTCAAAAACAATTTAAAACGTTGTTATGGCTTGAACTCTTCTTTCGAGATTGTATTCAATATTACTGTTATTTAGTTAGGTAACACTGAAGCATGCCCTCTGAATATTCACTCTGCATTGTCACCCTCTAAGAAACGTTCCTCGATTAGGAAACAACTGTACATGAAAGCATTGCATGCATCGGCACATCAACTTTTTAGCACAGTTCTAGCAACATTTAAAGGTCCAGCCCACAGCGTTTGTCATTAATACCTAGTGAACACAACAAAAACACTTGAAAATATACAATGCCTTAAGTAAAATCCACAGTAGTCCAACCTCCCTAGTCCACCAGCCTAAAAGATGATTTCCAAGCACCGGTATTCCAAGCTGGACTAATGAATACCTCCCAACATTTTGACATGGGAACGAGGGACACCTATTAGCAAAAGTATGTAGGCCTAGGACACTCCCGCTGTCACGCCACCTTAAATGTGAATTATTGAAAAAAAAAAATGGTTAAACCCACAATTGCTGCATTTATTCTTGCTTTTGAAATTTACAAATTCAGCAAGTTAGAAACTGGATGAAAGGACAAATGAGGAACAAAGAGGGACAGAGGGACTTTGTTCGAAATCAGGGACAGTCGGGAGGTATGCTAATCTAACTATGCATATACTAGCCGATTCTCCAGGAAGCTGGAAAACACTGACGTAGACATCACTGAAACAGTGATTATCCACTTGCTTCAAGGTCCCATGCTCAGTGTCTGGCTTGCTCCAATGTGAACACAGGTGGTTTTCTTAAAGTATAACTAAGGGCAAAACTTTTTTCTTTAGTTTGGATATAGTGGAGAGGGATTAGAACACTTGTCAGTTTTTATTGCCCTCTGTGCCTCCGTTAAGAACATTCACCCTCTCTATTTTTCCTGTTTACTGTTATCATTGAAAGTGAATGTAAAAGAAAATCCCAAATATTGAGCTGTCCCCAGAAAAGTAATAAAGGGAAATCTTCCAATGGGGACACTGGTGACCTGGGGTCCCCAAGGAATTCTCTTAATTTGCTTCCTGTTTGCCTATGGGACAGAAACATATGGGACACAGATGGCAAAAAAAAAAAAAAAATGGACAGGGTTTATTACCCTCCCTTACTCTATCCAAATTGAAAAAAAAAAAAGTTTGCCTATAGTTCTACTTGAATGCAAAGTGTGACATAGTTTTCGTTTTTATCTTATCTTATCTCTTTATGTTCAACAGGTAATCCTGCAAATAACACACTTGTCCCTGGGTAGCTGGGTTCACTCCTCTACTGTATCTATGATTGTCATTCAAGCTGGACTTTAAACATGTCTTTTTTTTTATTCATCTCCACCGCATAAAAGGTGTGTGTGTGTGGAGGGGGGGGGGGGAGAAATTAGCGGCTTACAGTAGGAAGATAGCATTGTTTTTGCTTTCAGTTCATCTCACACTAAGTGTCGAGGGCATTGCATTTCTGGCAACATTTTTTTTTATTCTGTACTTGCTGAAAACATTCTTAGGTTTGAAAATGAAAATTAAGGCAGCCTCCGAAGCTCAGGCCTGGAAAGCTGTAAAATAATTACATTTTTGTTCTTAGGTTTAGATGCCTTTTAAAGTTAATGTGGTTCTTTGGATCTCTGTTTAAAATAATTTTTGGTTATATAGGACTGACATAGAACTTTAAAATGTAATTGTTACATGTGGGGTTCCATACTGAGCGCTTGAAGCATTATAAAACCCTCACTTTTAGCATCCAAATTAATCACTTACTAAGTATGCCGCTTCATTATCCTTTAATCCCATTATCCTTGAGTCCCTTTCTCTTTCAGTGTCACATGGAATCACTCCTGCATGTAGGGACTAGAGTTGTCTCCCTACACTGTGTTCATCAATAGAAACACCAGGATGGCAAGGCACTCCACTGCTCCCCCCCACCAAGCTAACAGACTGACAGGAGACTGCACTGTTCACTGATATTTTCTGAGGACCAGAAGTTCAAGGAAGCAGCAACATTAAAAGTTGGAAACTACAGGGCTGGAGTACACATTTTACCAAATAGTTTACTGTGATTTAATACAACTTTAATGCATAGAAGGGCTTCATGTACTTCTCACATATACAACCATGCAGAGAATATGAAAAGAATTGGGGATGCAGAACAGCCAGGTCATTTATTTTATTATTCTCTATATGCTCTCCTGTGTCCCCTTTTATTTTGGAGCTAAGGGATGGAGTAGAGGCAGGTCCTCAATTGAAGAGACAGTTACTCAACAGTGCAAATAATTCTACATGTGATGCAATATGTAAGATCCATCAGTGTGTTTGTGTGTGTGTATATATATATATATATATATATATATATATATATATATATATCTTCAGAATCATTATACAGATATTCAAGCATTTGTGACATGAGTACTTGCCGCCATGTGGTGACAAACTGACCTGAAAGAGACATGTTTCTGAAGAAAACGGAAAAACATTTGCTAGATGAGGATTAGTGCACATTTCCATGATTGCATTAAAGTGGTTGTAAACCTCAGACACAAACAAATCGTATCCTTCTATAGTGTGTGCTTGTTGCAATTAAGAGCACTAAGTGTAATTTCTGTCTGCTGCTTCACTCCTCTGCTATCAGCATGAAGTCACTTCTGACAAGTTTTCCTGACACCAAGAGAAAAATGGTGACAGGGGAGAGATCTCCAGCTAATTGACAGCCCCGGCTCTAAGTAACTTCAGCTCTCCGCCCCCTTTTTTCTGACAGCTCAGACAAGCTTTATAAATTGTGGACTTTGAAAGGATGTAGAGAAATGAAGATGTCACATAAACCGGTACAACATATGTAGGAGGATTTGTTTCATCTCTGTGTATTACGTGAAGCCGGTCACTTCAATGGGTGTATGTGAGGGTTTACAGCCACTTTAACTCAAAACATTGTTCAGTCTACTGCTCTTTCCTTGAATGTAATAGTTCACAAAGAATGATATTCTTACACTGCAGACATATTTGAATTCACTGCACTTAGAATGCAATACCATCAAGAACATCTACAGTCCATGGACTAGAGCCACAAACACGTACAACATTATTTTTTCTTTACAAGGTTCACTTTAGTGTTTTCACATATTTTCTTGCTATGACTTTACTGTTTTAGCTCTTGGAACCTAATCATACTATACATTAAGGAATGATTACTTATGCTTGCCTATAAAAATACCTACCAAACTGTGGTTTCCACCTGACTGTCAGTCAGCTGCCGATTATCCAGCTGTGCAAATAGTGGAAAGAGAACCTGGATGCCCCCGATTGAATGAATTGCACTGTGTATGGAGTGTGTTACTATAGCTTTTACATCCTAAAAAGAAAAGACAATATTTAGTTCAAACAATAGCAGAGCTGGCAGGCCCTATGCCAATAATTACAAAATCTGAATTCCAGACAGATATAAAAGACACACAATAATTCAGTTTAGTTCTGTACTTAACCATACATCAAGGTAACAAAAAAAAAAAACATGCAGTACATCTCTACAATACATGCACATTCTACATGTTTAAGTGCCAGTTCACACCAGAAAAACATCCGCCAGATCCGTTCCGGATGTGTTTCTGCATGTGCTTTTTTTTAATGTGTTTTACCGCATTCCAGTGCAGTTCTGTGCAGGAAAAAATTAGTCCAAAATGATAACTAAGAGAGCTCTATGAGATAACACATGAAGTCTGCAGAGGACGCAGAACAGTTCTGAATTTCTAACAAGATCATGTTTTGGGAATTTATTTGCACTTAACAGATGGTCCAAGCGGTTTGCTAAACAGACCAAAAAAAGAGCAAATAAGAGAGGTTCATTGTTAGATTTCACATACACTGACAGTACACTAGTGCATTATACATTGCATTGAAGTCTGAAAGTTTCCAATCAGTGTGGCAATCCTGGGGGGGTGGGGGGCATATTGTTGACCAAATGCTTCCTTGGTGCAGCAGCCATGGGACAGGTCATTGCGCATGGGACCTCCACATAATCAGCAAAGTGAGCAGTTTTCTATGGGACTAATATAATAATCTAGGGTTAGGGATATCCTTTTTTGAGCTGCACTGCATTATAGGCTTGTGAAGTCTTTATTATAATAAGCAGTTTATTATTATTATTCTTCTATTAGTCTGTACAATATGGGTTATGTTCTGATCTGTATGGTCACTGTATTGCAAGCTTCTGATTTTTGATTTGCTTTATCAGCTTTTGCTTTTAAAAATGGGGATTGTCTGATTGTACCAATACAAACGTTTGCCTGTAACATTATTTTCCAAAGACACAATTAGCTTGGAGTCCAAAAATACATTTCTATTCAAATTACACTGTAGTGTAAGTAATAGAATTTGACTTGATTTCCCCCTTTTTTTCCCCAGTACAGCAGCACACATACTGGGAGAGGAAAGGGCAGCAACAGAAGTGAAAAAGGTATGGTGCTTGCCAATTTGCTGAAAAGTAACATGCTGACAAGAAGAGAGAACAGATGGATGACTTCCATCAGTCTGCTGTTGCTCCTTTACTGTCCAATCAATAGGCTGGAGGCAGGATGGTGTCAAATTATATTTCTAGGTTTTAACAAAGAAAGCTGTGACATTCTCCTGGCTGTGTGATATAAAAACCACATATGGTGCACTACACATCTGAGTCCCCCACCAGAAGTGGCACCAAAAGAATTTGTCTACAATCCCAAATAGCAAAAAACACAACAGTGTTGCAAGACTCAGCCTAGGTTCAGTAATGCTGCTGCATAATCATGCTTCTTTAAGTGGATTTTTTTGTAGTGCATTTATGATGCATTTTTCATTTTTTAATTTCATGTGTAGTTAGAGGTTTGCCTTGAGTTCTTCTATTAACTGCTAAATGAGAACTTTAGAAATTCTAATTAAAATGTTTTATCTTGTATTGTGAAATCATGTGCAAAACCCAGAATATTCCAATGCAAAATACTCTATTCTAGAGCCTATATGCCAGGTTTTGGGGCCCCCATATTTTTAACACAGTATGTCTAGAACATTCGACAATGAAAAGTAGTTACCTGCCTGTGACAGACTCAACTGGGACAGAGGCTTTTAAAAGGGGACTGCAGAGTGGCCTCTTGGCTACTGACTATGGGCCCTAGCTTTTGAGGGAGCACTACTCTTTGGGAGGTGTTTGCCTGGGGGAACCCTTGGAATGGTCTTGCTTCGGATTTGTGTCCATGTCTCCCTGAAATACACAGATTTGGGGCCTTTGTGCCCAAACCAACAATGACTGCTTTAGACTGAGACTCAGAGCAGAAGTTAAAATAACCAGCTCAAAACAATCTGATACTGGGGTCCTGCTATCATCTGTTTTTCTACGGTGTCTTTCCCCCATGGTATCATTTCTCCCATTGAATGCCTCCTAGGTGTGAATTCTCATTACGATAGTCACCTATTGTTTCTGTCTGCTCATCTCTTGTGATTAATATTGTGTCCACTTTACCTTGTTACTGAACTATTGTGGGATGTTATATGTTTATGATGATTAGCTTACAGTTTAATTAGATTACTGCTTACGTCAAACTCTTATCTGATCTTGCATGGAATATATTCTGTGTGAGTTTACAATAAAGTAAGTTCCAGTTTGCACCTCGTCTAGTTCTTGGGCGCTCAGCTATAATACCTGGTTCCAGACTGGAGGAAGCTGTATCTTGATGGAGGCACCCATCACACTGCCTATTACAATCCGATGAGGATAGTTAAAGTTCTCATCGTGGGGGCATCAATAAAGTCCTGGTAAATTTAAAACTGTGCACCCCTCCTTCTCAGGAAGAAGTGTGAAAACCATGATCTGTGTTTGAAATTTAGCAGCTTTCAAAAATTGCTAAGCAAACATTGTTCCAACTGATCCAGGATGTTGAGATCGCTGCTGAGAAGGCATTCTGGGCATTAAGCAGAAGACATGGCTCTTTCCAGACCTGTGCTTATATGTAAATTGACAGCTCCTATTTATGGAACTACCATCATTTAGAGAAAAAAGGAAATCATCAAACATTTGCCAGGTTATAAGGTTGCAAACTGCTGCAATATTTGCACTGAAAATCAGTTCCCAGGGGTAAACCAAGTTTCTAATTGAAGTACTTTGTGT
Source organism: Lithobates clamitans (assembly GCA_037952925.1). Lineage (NCBI taxonomy): Eukaryota > Metazoa > Chordata > Amphibia > Anura > Ranidae > Lithobates > Lithobates clamitans. Next base: position 23,677 of record JBBGZY010000125.1, on the reverse strand, counting down.
ATATGAGTGTAGGGTTCACTGTTGGATAGACCCCCCCCCCCCCCTTTAGTGTAATAGCAAGTTAGCCCCTTTTTTTGCAATGTTTTTCCATTTGGAGAGATTTCTCTTTGCTTCCTATTCGGTAGTCACAGTAGCAAGTAAGATGAAAAAATGTCCCAACGAGAAAATTTGTCCTCTATTCATATCACGTGACAACTGAAAAATAGCATTTTTATAACAGCTTACCTGTAAAATCCTTTTCTTTTGAGGTACATTACAGGACACAGAGCCTCAGTAATTACTGATGGGTTATAGGGTATCACTAGGTGATTGGACACTGGTCACACCCTAGACAGGAAGTTCAACCCCCTATATAACCCCTCCCCTTCCTGGGGATACCTCAGTTTTGTAGCAAAGCAATATAAGAAGAGGGGCGGGACCTCTGTGTCCCGTGATGTACCTCAAAAGAAAAGGATTTTACAGCACGGGACACAGAGCCTCAGTAATTACTGATGGGATGTCCCAGAGAAATGCTATTTGAGGAGAGGGGACCACACAACGTAGGGTGTAAATCAGACCTGAGGACCTCGTACCGCTGCCTGCAGCACACTACGCCCAAAAGCGATATCCTCATGCCTTCCCACATCCACCTGATAAAATCTGGTGAATGTATGGACTGAAGACCAGGTTGCGGCCTTGCAGATTTGAGCCATAGAGGCCCGGTGATGCACCGCCCAAGAAGCACTAATAGCCCTTGTGGAGTGTGCCTTGATTTGAAAAGGTGTAATTTTCTGTTTCAAACCGTAAGCTTGAATAATCATTTGTCAAATCCATTTTGAAATGGTAAACTTTGCTGCTGCCTGTCCTCTATTGGGACCCTCTGGCAGTATGAACAAAACATCCATTTTGCGAATATGAGCAGTAGCTTCCAGATAGGCCTTGACTGCTCTCACTACATCCAAGGAATGTAGTGACCTTTCTTCCGTAGAACAGGGATCTGGAAAAAAGGAAGGCAGAACAATATCTTGGTTTAGATGAAAATCTGAAACCACTTTTGGTAAAAAGGTAGGATGAGGGCGCAATACCACTCAATCCTTGTGTTTGATTAAATAAGGCTCTTTACAGGAAAGAGCTGCTAATTCTGATACTCTTCTAGTAGAAGAAATGGCTACCAGAAAAAATTAACTTTCTTGTCAACAAGACCAAGGGAATTTGACGTATTGGTTCAAAAGGCTGTTTCTGTAAAACTGACAGAACCAAATTCAAGTCCCAGGGGTTAAGGGGCGCCCTAACCGGAGGATACCCCCTGTATAAAGCTTCGGACTAAAGAATGCGAAGCAAGCGGCCGTTGAAATAATACTGACAAGGCCGAGACCTGGCCCTTGATGGTACTCAAGGCCAGCTTCATTTCTAATCCCATTTGTAGAAAGTCAAGAATTCTACTTATGACATATTTTCTGGGATGCCAAGCCCTGGATACACACCAGGAGATCTAAGCTTTCCAGACTCTTATGATAAATCATTCTGGAAGCTGGCTTTCTTGCATTGATTAAGGTACAAATCACAGGACCTGAAAGCCCACGACTCTTCAGAACGTGGGTTTCAATAGCCAGACCCTCAAATTTAGCGTTTGTAAGGCAGGATGGAACACTGGACTTTGGGATAGCTGGTCTGGACATGACGGTAGGGTCCACGGGGGACCTACTGCCATCTTTACTATTTCTGCAAACCAAGCTCTTCTGGGCCACGCTGGGCCACCAGAAGTACCGACTTCCTTTCCTGCCTGATTCTGCAAAGAAGTCGTGGCAGTAGCAGAATAGGAGGAAATGTATAAATCAGGGAGAATTGATGCCATGGAGTCACCAATGCATCTGTCCCGCATGCAAGAGGATCCCTTGTTCTTGACACAAAGTTATCAACCTTGTTGTTGAACCTGGATGCAAAGAGGTCTACATCCGGAACCCCCCATCTTTGGCATATGGCCAAGAAGACGTCGGGGTGAAGAGACCATTCCCCTGGGAATAACTGCCGGCGACTCAAGTAGTCCGCCTGCCAGTCCTCTACTCCCGGAATGAAGATTGCCGATATGCACGGCACATGCTTCTGCCCAGATTAAGATCTGGTTTACTTCTCCTTGGGCTGCACGACTCCTGGTGCCTCCCTGGTGATTGATATAAGCCACTGCTGTGGCATTGTCGGACTGGATCCTGACAGGGCAACCCTGTAACCTGAGTGTCTAGGCCTTTAGGGCTAGATACGCCGCACGGATCTCTAGAATGTTGATGGGTAAGGTCCTCTCTGTCTTGGACCATCTCCCTTGGACAGTCGACTGTTCCAGAACTGCTCCCCAACCCGAAAGACTGGCATTTATTGTTACCACTGTCCAGGCAACCGGAAAAAAGGGTTTTCCCTTTTGCAGATTTTCGGGTATCAACCAACAACTGAGGCTCTGATGCAATGTAGGAGACAGATGCATCGGGAAATCCAATGCCTGAATCTCCTTGTTCGAGGCAGACAGGATACTGTTTTGCAGCAGTCTTGAATGAAACTGAGCATAGGGAACTGCTTCGAATAAAGCCACCATCTTCCCCAGTAGCCTCATACAAAGGCGAATAGGAGGATCTTTCTTTGCCCTGACTACCTGAATCAGTTCTTTTATTATACTGATCTTTGCCTGGGGTAAAATACCCTCTTCTGGGCTCTATCTATGACCAGACTGAAATACTCTAGTCTTCTTACTGGTTTCAAAGAAGACTTCTCTGAGTTGAGGAGTCTACCTAGGTATTCCAGGTAGTTGACTGTGGTGACCAAGCTTTGGTCCAAGCGGGCTACCGAGCGGTCTATCAAGAGCAGGTCGTCTAGGTATGCTATTACTGTTATACCTTGGGCCCTTAATCTGGCCAGCGGAGGGGCCAAGATTTTTGTAAACACCCGAGGTGCAGTAGCTAGCCCGAAAGGCAGAGCTATAAACTGAAAGTGGCGTTTTTCTACTTTGAAACGCAGGTACTTTTGATGAGCAGGGAAAATAGGTACATGCAGGTATGCGTCCTTGATGTCTATTGACGCCAGAAATTCTCCTTCTTGTAGGATGGAGACTACCGATTGGATCGATTCCATGCGAAAGGATTGTATCTTTAGGAATCGGTTTAGATCCTTGAGATCTAAAATGGGTCTGACATCTCCATTTGGTTTTGGAACCGTGAAAAGGTTTGAATAAAACCCCAATCCCTGCTCTTGCATGGGAACAACCACGATAACTTTTTGCGACAATAGTCGCTCCAATGCTAGAAGAGAGACTTCTTTTTCTCTGGGTCTCTGGGAACATTTGATCTGAGGAAACGAGGAGAGGGGAATTCTCGGAACTCTAGTTTGTAACCTAGAGTTAATGTTGACATCACCCATCTGTCCTGGAAATCCTCCTACCAGAGCCTTGAGAACTGTAGCAGTCTTCCCCCTACACGAGCGAGCGGGGGCACTCCTTCATAAAGAGGCTTTAGCGTCTTGTCTAGTAGGCTTCCTCCCACAGGACTTTTTTTGTCCCTGGGTCAACTCTGAGATTTATTTCTTGAGCCTGACTGAGGAGGCCGTCGTGACTGCCTGGAGGCTGATGCTCCTGGCACTGGGGACAGAGCATGTCTAAAAGAGGGACGTATACCAAATCCTCTCCGAACAGCCTTGCACCATGAAGAGGAAACCCAGCCAGAAGCTTCTTACATGGTGATTCGGCTGAAATCTTTCAACCATAAGATTCTACGCATATGTACCAACCCAAGCGCAAGGCGGTAGGTTTGGATGATAGAATCTCTGATTGCGTCAACAGCAAACACAAAGCCGCTGGTAGGTTGGCAAACCCCCGGGCTTGCTGTTCAGGTAAAACTTTGAGGACCTGTTTCACATAGTTTCTCAAGTATTGACAGACTGATTGCTGCCACTGCAGGTTTAGCCATCAGGATCTTCTGCCACTGAACCTGCCAAGAAGAAAACACTTTTCAACAGGAATTCCAATTTCTTATCAGTTGGGTCCCTAGGTATCTGAGCGTTGTCGACAAGACAAGCCAGACTTATTTACGGAGGAATGGCGGTGTCAACTGCCGGTATACCCCCCATCTTAGTAAATTTTCCCTCCATAGGATAAAGTGTTGCAAACTTTTTTAGGCGGAAAAAAATGTTTATCTGGGTGATCCCACTCAGAATAAATAAGCTTTTTCAGTAACCATAAGCAGAAAAGCATGTGTAGTTTGATGAGGCTTCAGTGAACCCAAACCAAAGGAGGGTTCTTTAACTGACTCAGATACGGGTAACCTGAATGTGGAGCGGACCAATCCAGCCAAAATTTGCACTAACACCTTCTCATCCTGAGAAGCTGAAGAGGGCCCTTCTCCACTTGATTCCTCAGAAGAGGAATCATAAGTCTCATCCCGATCCTCTGAGAGGGATTCCTCTCCTTTTTCCCCAGAGTTCCTCTGTTTGAGGGTACTGGGTGGCAGAGGGGGACCTAGTGCGTTTTCTTTCACAGAGTGAAGATGCGATTAAGGCCACCAGTCTTTTCTCTAATCCATTAATGGTTGAGGAAAGAACCTCCTGTGTAATGTATACAGGGGCTGAAGTGCCAGAAGCAGCTGCAGCCCCTGACCCCAACGGCTCACCCTGGCCAGCTTCTCCCGGTCCTTCAGGGGGGGAAGGTGCTGCAGAAGGGGGGTCCTCAGAGCCTGAGGGAGTCCCTTAGAGCCCCTATTTTTCCGGGTATATGTACCTCTTTTGCCCCTAGTGCAAAACACAAAAAGCAGAGGCTCTTCCAGAATGCACTGACTGCTGAGCCCTGTAGTTCAGCAACTGCCTCTGCTACCAAGTCTCAGTCTGGTGCTCAAGTAAATGTTTGCCTGGGAATGCCTGTGTCTCCCACCTCACATGCGCCCATCTGTTCTGTGTCCCACCATAGGCCGTGTGCATCTGAAAAGAGTGCGCCTTATAGCCTGTATGCAGCCTGCAATGTGAGCGTTTCACCACGCCGACGTTGCGTTAACGCTCCACCCCCCCGCTTGCCTCCCTCTCGTCTTTTTAAAAAAGACTGCTTCCCGCGCGAGCCGAGGCTCTAGATCCTCGGAACTAGCATGGAGGGGGGGGGGCCGGGGCGGAGGCGAGAGGAGGGTCGGTGGATGGGAAGCTGCTGTAATGGCGGCGGCGGAGTGCGGTGCGGCATACTACCGCTTCCCTGTGCCTTTACTTAAGCTGTGGGGGAAGAATCCCTGTAGGAAAAAACCCCCCTTTCCACATCCTACCTGGAGCATGGCTTGGAGGAGCGTACAGCGTGGACACTGAGACAAGACAGATCAAGCATGAAAAGGTATGTGCTCTTGACAGCCCCCGGTGGCGACTATAGACATAGCATACATTTACTTAAAGGAGAAACCTTATAAGAACTCGAAAAATTCTTAAGGAGTCTTCCCTTACCTTATCCAGCTGCAGGGTTCTGTTGTAACAGACCCAATCTTCACCTCTCAAGGTGGGCTCCGTTTAGAGAAAAACCTTCAGAGACTGGGGCCCCCTATGTATAGGGGGATCCACAGTTCTGGCCCCGTAAAGCACCCCACCAGAGATATGGCTGAAAAAAACAAATACTGGATCCTGGGGTCCAGCTCTCTAAAAACAGAAGCGTTACAGGTAAAACCTTGTTTCTTCGGACACGAGGCCTGGGTACCATCCAATTCGGCCTGGAAAAGACACTTTGAATGGATCCGGCTGCATGGCTTGCCCCAGTATAGGATATTCCTTTGGAGCACAGCACATCTTATTCATGACCAACACCTAAGACACTGGCGAAAAAACTGAGGTATCCCCAGGAAGGGGAGGGGTTATATAGGGGGTTGAACTTCCTGTATAGGGTGTGACCAGTGTCCAATCACCTAGTATAACCGATCAGTAATTACTGAGGCTCTGTGTCCCGTGATGTACCTCAAAAGAAAAGGATTTTACAGGTAAGCTGTTATAAAAATCCTATTTTTCAGTTGTCACGTGATATGAATAAGAGGACAAATTTTCTCGTTGGGACATTTTTTCATCTTACTTGCTACTGTGACTACTGAATAGGAAGCAAAGAGAAATCTCTCCAAATGGAAAAACTTTGCAAAAAAAGGGGCTAACTAGCTATTACACTAAGGGGGGGGGGGGGTCTATCCAACAGTGAACCCTACACTCATATACACAAAGTACTTCAATTAGAAACTTGGTTTACCCCTGGGGACTGATTAAGGACATTCAGTGCAAATATTGCAGCAGTTTGCAACCTTATAACCTGGCAAATGTTTGATGATTTCCTTTTTTGCTTGACAACATGTATTAGTGTGTTTCCCTGTCTGTAAAATGACAATAGACCCAAAACAAAAACAGGATGGCAGTTTGCTGGACACAAATATAAAAAAAAAAAATCAGTTTGGATCCAATGACAGACGTACAAAAATGCATAAGAAAGGCCTAATTTTTATATATACACAGAGTATGTGGAGGTCTGAATAGAAAGGTTGACCTGTCCATATGTTATCCTTTTCCCCTTGTATGCCATGACTAGAGGTTCTAGTCATACACATCATGTACAACAGAGGCAGATTTTGCCATTATGATACCATGGCCTAGGCATTATACCAAATCTACTAAATTTACAGACACCTAGAACAAATCTTCAGAAAGGAATAATGCCACCAGTTTGTTGGTCAGAAAAACAGGAATTTGACAGATCCTTGAAATGTCATTTCTCTTTATGCACAAAGGCAAGATGCTATATGAACCTGTCTCAAACAAAGCTATTTTGAGAATGCGATGTTATGGGTCAGTAAGCAACAGATGTGTCTCCTCTCTGCCTTGGCATTCACTTATAATCACAGCATGCATTCCTGCTTGGTCAGCTACTGGCAGCAGAAAACATGTGAAGCACGGCTTAATCTCCCCTGTCCTCAAAGGTACTCCGTGTGACCCTGCTATTCCTTTACCCTTCAACAACGCAAAAATACTGGCATCAATCAGCCATCTATTTTCTGACTGCTTAGTACAATCTTGCAGGGAGTCCTGGGACCTATTAGATGTATCGAGCAATGAATATAGCTATAAAAAAAAAAAAAAATCAAACTGTAAACGAAAATCTGGTGCCAAGTCACGATTGCATTCAATGTCAGTGATTTTATTCTTTCAACAAAAGGATATTGTGTACGTATTTCACTCTGAATGAGTGATGATAACTCAGGGAGAGTTAAGCAATTTTAAGGCCCCTTAGGCAGAAGCACATCCAGCGTCTGCTGCATAGCTCCTGGGCTGCTCTGAGCTCCCAGTGCTCTTCCTTTGAGAAGATCAATTTGTTTGAATGCAGCATATTGAGCTGTTGGCTCAATGAAGCTCATTTTCATCAGGGAACACTCGGCAGCCATCAAAAATGCAAAGCCCCTTTTTTTTACCTTTATATTAACGGGGCCTTGGCATAGACCCTATGGAAGAATGAGAAGAAGTGATAAGACCCATACAGCTGTGTTGTCAGACTCTCTGAACATACGGTACCTGCAGAAATGTTCACGGCTTACTCTGTGTGCCATCACTCTGGTGACTTAAGCATGTGCAGACAGCAATGACCAGCAACAAAATCAGAAGACACAGTACGGCAGGTACTACAAAATCTAGACTTTTGGGACCCCTGAAGACAACTCTAGAGCTGGCAAGGTTGAAAATCCCATCATCACGGATTAGCTTTGCAGCTGATCTGGTACTTGTGGTTCCACAGATCAGCATCAATGCTATTCTGTCGCTTGTAGAGCCTCAAACAACCTAGGCTGCTTTGTCACTTGAAGTTCTACAAGCATATGAGCTGGCCTTATCTCCTTGCTACACAGGACTGGAAGCTATAAGCCTCAGCACTCACCTGCTGTTTATTATTGCTTGTTTTATGGCCAGTTCCTGTCCAGTCTCCCAATATAGGTATATATTATTCCTACGCTACCATGTAAGGACCGTAATGATAGAGGAAAAGCAGCTTACACCGAATAGGGTCCAGCCTGACCCTAAAGGCAGATATAATGTAGTCGGGTAGGAGTGGTGCTGCGCTAATCCTAATGTACCCCACAGTGTCTACATATAAATAAGCAATAACAATCAGTGGCTTACGCAATAACAAGCTAATAGCGGTGTGGTAGTGAACCCAAAAATCAAGCGGTGACCATAATGCCTAAAGTGCTGGGTGGACATAGACATAAGTAAAAACTGGTGACGTGTAAAACAATAGTGTCTCATCGACCTAAGAACATAAGTATATAAATTTCATCTAAAAACTATTGGGGCCAGAAAAAAACTCCCAAAGCATAAACAGAAATTGCGTACAAAGTTACATTGAATGTCTGTGGAGATCTACAGTCGCTGCAATAAAGTATCTAATACCATCAGTGGGTGCTTAAAGTTAATAATATTCAAGTTCATCAAAAAGGTGACTATTGCAGCAGCAAAAAAATATTATAATTCAAGAAAGTGACTTGTGCAATATGAAACAACTCTAATAATATTCCAAACGTGCCAAAAAGTGAAAAGGAATAATAAATAAACAATAATTAGGGCCAAAAAAGCAAAAAAGGCAAAATAGGAATAAACGTGCAATGTTACAATGAATGTCCATGGGGATCCATAATATATGCAATAAAGTGTCCAATGCCAAAGTGTCCAATGCCAACAGTAGGTGCTTAAAAAACAATATTAAAAGCACAAGTCACTTTCCTTCATGTACTTTTAATATTGCAGATAATAATAATAATAAGCAGAACAGAGCAATAGTGCAGAGTCTAACGAGTCACCTGATACTCACCAGTGCACCTCGCAAGCTGTGGTGGGACTTTGTTATGGGAAGGCTCCCAGGTTGCATCCCCTGCGACGTGCACTGGTGAATACCAGGAAGCTCATTTGTGGTTCAGCTCTTTTTAGGGCTCACACTTCTTCCAATCATGCAGCTCCCATGCAATAAGTTAGCCATAGACTGTCTGTGGATTGGTAGGAAATATTACTGCCACCTTCTGTGGAGAGGATTGACAGTTCATATAATTTAATGAATGTCTGAAGTGGCAGGGCAGCTTTCTGCAACATTCACAATGCAGATAATGCAAGTGAGCAGAACATAGCAGGAATGAGACTCCAGCACATACAAATCTGGCTGCATTTTTATATGAGCAAGGATGTCAGGCTGCTGTAGTAGATGTGCAGGAGGACACTTACATGAATGAAGTACTGAACTACACATTCAACCGTCACCAGTAGTAAAAGTTTAGGTCAGCAGACCCTACGATTTCACACAAGGCTAAAAATGTTTGCCCTATACAAGCAATTTGGCAGGAATACATACAAACCAGGCTGTTTGGGGCTTCACAGAACTATCCAGATCTCCTTTTTGATATCAGGGGTAGAAGAAGCACTGTGCATCACATCCACACATGAACTTAGAGGAACACACCATGAGGAAACTTAGTGCTAAATTTACTGCATGAAAATACACAAAACCATAACGACATACCTGTAACATTAGAGCATGTGGTGAATGCACAAATATAGAAGCATTTTCCTTTGGTGACGATTCAAGGCAGAGCTGGGCATCGGTGGCTTTTGCGTTGTATGTGAACGCTATACTGCTTGCAAGTTTCCCATCATACAGGACCTGCTTGTGGTGTTCAGCCAGATGAATATCACTCTCAGACTTAAACTTGAAGGTACTCTAAGGAAATACAAAGCAAAATGCATAAGAACTTGAGATAATAAGTTATCAATACACAGACAGTTTAAAAGTTTAAATTTCTGTATTCTTTGGATAGTAGGAAATGGTTAGAGAATGTCAGTTTTTTGCTTTCTGTCTCCTCATTGGAGAGATTTACATTAACCTCCTTTTCCTTAGACATAATAGGAATTGAGAGAAAAGATCTCTAAAGTGAGGGAAATCCTCTATAAAGTTGAAAGTTCCTCCAGATGAAGCCACGTGTGAGGTGGTGAAACTAGTAGAGGTGGGGCCTGGCGGTGGAACCTTGTCACAACTGAGTGAGACCTTTCTGATGTATTATCAATGCTTTTATAACTTTTTAATAAATGTGAGTTGTATATTAGCTGGGGTGGAGAGGTTCATGTTTAATCCCTCGGATACTGCACTATTGGAGGTACTTTCTATTTTTTCCATGTATTTCTGAAACTACCAGCAGCTAATGTGGATTACACTGGATTCAAGTCTGAAGTAGTACATTGGAAGGAACCCTTATCAGATATAGATCATTAGTTGTTTTCTTGAGAGTCCAACAGAGGTTACCAAGGACCAGTGAGGATTTCCAGAAGGGAGAGTTGCACAGAGTGCAAGGTGTGTTTGGCCCCTAGCAGGGTCTTGTAAGGAGGTGAGCGAGCATTGCATGTGGTGGCGGGATCACTATGCATATGGAGGTTGCCTGAAGCAAAAAAAATACTTCACATCTCTCCACATGTCAACGGAGGAAATTATCACTTTATATATTAATATTGGACTTTTGTTTAAACACTTTTACTGCTAGTTTGGATTTGTTTTATTTTTGTGTGCTTGTATACCTATGCAGCGCTGTCTCATTTACACTTTATATCCTCTACAACAGTTGTCACCGCAACAAAAGGGTGCCTTATGGAAAGATTTAGTCTCTATTCCTTTTTTGGTGACAACACAATACATTTTGGCTTTTCCCTAACTTTTGGCCTTGGTGACAATAGCCATCAGCAGGGCTGCCATTAGAAATCATGGGGCCCCGTACAGCCTACCTGACAGGGCCTGTCTCCATCCGCCTGTGTACCTGCAGCAGCAGGCTGGAGAGGAAAGCTGGAAATGCTGCAAGGAGGGGGGAGGGGGGCTGGACTCACACGGGGAATTTGATGTGGCAGGACGGGAGGACAATTAAGAGTGACTTTTTTTTAAGAGTGACTTTTTTAAACACACAGCTATTATTTTGAACACCACTGTATAGGATTATTTTCTGGGGTTTTGGTGATATTTTTTAAATCTTTAAAAAGGCTTGTGTAAGCGAAATGTAAACCACGGTAAAGACTACAGTGGGTTACCTTTATGGATATAAATGGTTAATTCCTAAGTGCTTGCTTTTTTATTGTGTGCACAGCCTGCACGCCTTGTCATTAATCTGGGCTCACATCCCATTGGCCTCGCTGCCAGCAAGTGATACACTAAGACTATTATAGCAGGAGAACAAAAAGGTACAGAAGGATAATTCCTGTTTGGAAAATGAGCAATGGAGAAGCAACAAACTAGAAGAGAACTACTCTAGGATCAGGCTGTGTGCACCCAGTTCTTTTCTAACTTTATTACCCTTTAAGCAAACACTAGATAGAAATGCCAGTTTGTCTGACCACCTACCTACTCATACATTCATAACCAGTACACATTCATTCCTGGCACTGGATCACTGACAGGCTAGATCACATTGTTTTTATTAGTAAACCCATAAAAAAAAAGTAGCAGCTACATGGCCCCACTTGCACCTATGCGTCTTTATATAGAAGGTGTGACATTTGAAAGTGAAGCTTGTTTTGAAAAACAAAAAACCAAAAAAACAACAAACATGCCTACACTTACCTGCTCTGTGTAATGGTTTTGCACAGAGCAGCTACGATCCTCTTCTTCTGTGGTCCCCTGCCGGCGCTCCAGGCCCCTCCTCGTTATTGGGTGCCGCTGCTGCGTCCATTGACACAGACAGCGGGAATCGGCCCCGCGCTCCCTCCCCTCCAGCTCTAATGTCACCAGATTTGAGTGAAAGCACCGTGAGCCAATGGCTCCCGCTACTATCCATCTGGCCAATGAGGAGAGACAAAGCGACGGGAGCAGCTGCACTCATGCATATCCCTGGATCGGATGGGGCTCAGGTACTGAAAAGGGGGGGGTCTGGGGGAAGCTGCAGCACAGAAGGTTTTTCACATTAATACATAGCATTGCTTGAGGCCTAATTCACACCTATGTAGGGTGCAGTTTGCATACTCCAGATGCATTTTGTGTTTTTCAATACATGTTTTTGAGCCATCGAAGTCTATGGAACCAAAAATCTGAAAAAAATCCCTGGCCCTTTTCACAAAATGCACAGATGTGAACCACATCCATAGGAAATCATGTTAAATGGACTGTAGTGTGTTTCTGCAAAACTGAAAGTGCACAAAAAATGCATAGGTGTGACTATGATGGTGAGTTACACAACCTTTTGCACTAAAGGGTGTTCTAACTAGCATTCGCCTGGATCACAGACCAGTTGACTAAGGTTCCATGCACACTAGCGTTTTTTTTTAAGCTAAAAAACTCTGGAAGAATCACTGGATGAAAAACAGCTTTTAGCTTTTTGTAGTAGCGTTTTAGCAACGTTTTAGGAGCATTAGCATTTTGTTAACATTTTTGCAATAAAAAGAAAAAAAAAGCTCAAAAAACACTATTAGTATCATGTAGGAACGTTTCTGCTGGAAAAACGCTCCAGGAAACACTACAATTTTTTTTCTGCTCCTAGACGTTGAAGCTCAAAAAATGCTAACAGCCTAAAGTAGTGTGCATGGACACATAGGATAACACTATTTTGCTTCTAGGAGCAGAACAAAATGCTAACAGCTTCTAGGAGCTTAAAAAAACACTAGTGTGCATCAGTCTTTATGGAGTGGTAGAAGAAAAGACATGTATGTGTGTTGCACTGTTGGCGGAAAATGAGTTACAGGAATCTGAAGCAGCGGATGAACATCACATTTTGCATGAAAATTGGCAAAAGTGGGAATGAAACTTTAGCTCTGTTACAACAGGATTAGGGGGAACATTCCGTGAAGAAATCAGGCGTCTTTGTTTCACAAAAGGTTTAAGTTTTTCCAAAATATTACAAAGGAGTCGTGCACTGGAAGCAATAGTACAATATAAGGGTACAAATGAAAAATCAGAGTAAGGCTTGCATTGTATAAAACGCAGTACATGGGCCAAGAACATCAGTTAGGATGAAATTTGCAGAACAGCGATAAAGCTAGGATGAGATACATGTACAGGTCTATTGCAATGAACCATCTAGAAAAAGGAATGCTATTTACTAACGGTAAAAAGTGCCTTGCTGAATGGAGGAAAAAAGAAAAAAAGGTGGGAAGGTCCCTCGGCTCTTGCAATCACCAAAACGAGAGGGGTGGGATGGGTTAGGGAGGGATAGATGTGCCCATCACCATGGACAGGGCTAGAGAGAAATTAGGAACAGATACAAGAAAAAAAAAAAAGAGTGGAAATCTTGCCTGCCAGGAAAAGGAGGAAAGAGAAAGAAGGGGGAGCAAACGAAGAGGGGACCCTCGTGGGCCAACCTGGGGGGGGGGGGGAGGTGACCCACAGCTCATCACCGGGACATTTGATAAAGAGAGCAATTTACAATCTATATTCGTCTAAGTGTTAAATTAATCCAAGGACATCAATCCAATTTTACTGCATGCAAAGATATTTGTCTGCAAAAACAATAGCTACAAAATGCAGATTTATAACACTAACTCCTTTGGCATTCTGCCTGACAGTATGTATACAGTTAAATGAACAGAAGCCATTGCATGAAAACTGTTTACACATGCATAACCATGAGTATTAACAAATACCAATGGCTTTAATGAAGAGCGTGCATCACATGGCTCATTAACTGCACTTAGGACATTCCACCGACTAACTGACAAAGAGCTAAATAAAGCATGCTGCCACGTTATTCTCACTGCAAACCCAAGATCGCTTCAAAGTCCTCTTTTGTGTAAAGAGGTAATATTTTTAACTGTATCTATGAAATATTGCCAAAGATGACTGACAGCAAACTGTTTCACGGCAGCCATGTCAAATTGTCCGAGCATGAACGGATAAGAGAGTTCCATAAAGCGAGCTGTCATTTCCATCTGACATGCTTCTTTAAAATGTTGCAGACAGATGACAGCTACATGAAGACAACGAGCCAGACAATGAAAGTGTTTAGAACATGAGTTCATTGACTTGCAATGTGTTTGTCAGGATTTTACATGGAGGAGGGGGTTATTGCTCATTTTAGCTGTACATTATCTCTAGAAAATGCAGTGTATTTAAAATATGACATTATCTGTTCATTAGCCACATTTTCAGTGACATCCTGCTTCAGTCCTTAATTCACTTGATTAACAGAATAGTTGCAATCACAGAGTCATAGAATATTGATAGACACAGTCTGTGTTGTCCACCTGGAAAACCAGATAATATTTAACTGGGGCAACTTTCTTCATGTATTCCGAATAGACCTCTAGCAAACAAGGGTGTTAGCCACGTCATTTTTCAGTTTTTTTCTTAAGTATCCCTAGAACAGTCATTGTCAACTAGGGTTCTGGGGAATCCTAGGGTTCCTCCAAGAGTTGGTAGGGGTTCCTTGACCTGTGACTGATTGGTCTCCCATTTGATTTTGCCAGTACAGTTCCAGGACCAAATGCTGCAAGGTCAGCAGCATGATACAAATTATTATTTTTAGCTGCCTGTGGATGTGGGTGGCATTCTGACCAATAAAGGTTACCGAAGACCTTTATAAAATAATTTTAGGGGTTCCGCTGGGATAAGATGGTTGAGGCTGCCCTAGAGAATTAAAGTATTTAAATGTAAAACTTTCCTTGGAATAAATAAATAAAGCAACGCCTTTCTACATTTTTCTGGGTACTTGAAAAAAGAATGTAAACCCAGGAAGATCTGACATGCAAATACTGTCCACAAACCAAGGCTCACCTCCAAAAAATCTTCTCCAATGTGATGGGCAGGTTCAACAAAAAGTGAGGCACAGGAGGGGGAGGACTAGCCACCAACCTCTCTCTCCAAATTCGATATTTGCACATTGGAGAAGATGAAAGGTACACTCAAGCACCTGGAGGTGCCTACTTTTGACATTTGGCAAAAAAGACATATTAAAGACCCAGATTTCACCAGTGGGTGGCGCTGCAGGAGAGATCTGTGAATACAGATCTTTTTACGGAGAAAACCCATAACCTGCAAGAAGGGGATTTTTGTCTTATTACATCATTGAGTCTCAGAAGTCTGAATAGGAAAAGTTAATTTTCTGCATTATCCTTGAAGTACAAGTCCACCCAAAACGGGTGACTGGCAAATTCTGGGGGGGAAATATGTAAACTTCATTACCAGTTAATCTTTTCAAATTTGTGAGGACCATGCAGAGAAGACCCCTGTAAAACCTGTACCCCACTATTCTGGTTGAAGCCATTACATGTGCTTGGCATAAGCTAAAGCCTCTTGGATTCTCTAGGATTAGATCTATACAGCACTGGATTCTCTTGGACCAAGTCCATACAGAGATGCAAGCATGGACACAGCATGGTTTATCATGAAAGTAAACAGGGGTTGAGCAAGAATCTCCCAAGTAAAATCTAGCAAGCCAGAGAAGTATAAAAATGGAATGTGATAAAACCCTTTATCATCCACACAAATCTGATCTATAAGTCTCAGATGGTTTATCCCTTCAACGAAGAAAATAAAACCGAATCAGAGACAAAAGCTAAAGTCAGCCAGTTCATTGGGAAAGACTTGAAGATGAGCAAGCCACTCTCTACTTATAAGTGGAAAAACTACGAAGCCGTTGTAATGAAGCGATCTTCAACTTTATTTTTACAGGCTGTGATCTCTGTTCACTTGGTAATAGGTCATTAGTTTTCAGCATTGCATTTTTCCTTCTCCCAGAGTAGGGACAAGCTATATTTAGCAAGAAATAAAAAGACATCAAACATTTTAAATCTCTTGCCCTACTCTTTTGCCAAGTGAACCAAGAATGTCATATTTAATCATGTTAAGAATTTCGTTCCATTGGTTTTGCTGGCAGATTCATTCGGCATTTGGTACTTTCAACCAAACAAGTACGTTTAATGAACTGTGCAGTTGCTACAGGATTTCATATGCATTGATCTGAAGGGCTGTATGACCCAGGTTAGCTCATTAAAGCTACAAATAATTTAAATACTGCATACTGTAGTTTTTTTTTTTTTTTTGCCCTTTAAATGAAAAGTGGGTGCCAGCTTTAAGAGCCCAGAGTATCTTAATAAAACAATCAACTAGAGAGGCATCATGGCACTGCTGCTTAGATTTGTCAAGCACACTACAGGCAATCCCCGAGTTACAAACATCCGACTTACATTATATAACAAAAAAAGAAGAAAACCAGGCTAGGATTGATGTAAATTATATAAAAAAAAAAACATAAATATATTATATAAAAAAAATTTGTGAAAGCAGCAGCTTGATGTGGGATAAACACAATAGATAGAATAAGAAAAAAGAAAGAAGCTGCGCTAAAAGTCCCAATAAAAAAAAATATATTTAAAATTAATAAACCATATTAGTAGTCCATATTAAAGAAAATGAATCCTCTTCATAATGGCACCACAGTGACTTCAAACTAGAGAAAAGTGCCCAATCACAGTAATAAAGACCTGCTTACCAGATGGCAAGCACAAAGGGCGTTTGGCTATAACCCAGCCACGGCCTTGAGCTTGCAATTGATGACCAGATCGCAAACCCTGACAAACGTCACGTATGACGAAACGCGTCTGGAGGAGGGTACGTACTGACGTCACCACACCGTTTCACTAGGAGGACAGGCTTCAGATTTGTATCTGCCGGCCCTGTTTTTTATCATGCGAGTTTTCAAGCTATTTAATACGGTCACAGGGGGAGATCCACACCCATCCCGCCTGCTTGTCAGGGTTTCCGATTTGGTCATTAATTGCAAGATCAAGGCCGTGGCTGGGTTATAGCCAAACGTCCTTTGTGCTTGCCATCTAGTAGGCAGGTCTTTATTACGGTGATTGGTCACTTTTCTCTAGTTTGAAGTCACTGTGGTGCCATTATGAAGAGGATTCATTTTCTTTATTATGGACTACTAATATGGTTTATTAATTTTAAATATTTTTTTTAGATTGGGACTTTTAGCACAGCTTCTGTCTTTTTTCTTATCCGACTTACATACAACTCATAATTACAAACTAAGGAGGCTGTATTAACCATCCAACATTAGTACAGAGATCTCCCCCGTTGGGTTGTTGTGTTCTGACAGGGGGATGCCCCCCGTCACTGGGGGAGAGCGCTTATCGGGAGTTGGTTGACTACTGGTTTTCCAGCATGCACGTCTGACATAAACACGGGCTGAATGTCGGCCAGTTTTATTAACAGCCAAATGTCTCCCAACATTCGGCCCTGTGTACCCCGCTTAAGTGTGGAGGAGATAAAGTGGGCCATTCCCTCCTACACAACTGCAATTGTTTGCTCCTTATTACATATGGGCATGATTTATATGGGTTTATAAAAGGCCACAGAAAATTTCAACAGAGAATTCCAATCACTTCTTGTGTCAGAGACATAACAGCAAGTGAGAGGAATGTCTGAGGGAAAATCCAAACATTTTTTGCATGTTGTCCCACTTAGCCAATTCTTTAAACTTGTTTAGGTGACAAATTTACCAGTGGTATTTGTTCTCAATTAAAGTTAGGTAGAATTCACCACTGAGGCAGACCGCAACAATCCCATAACCTTCCTTATTCCATATAAAAAAAAAAAAAAAGGTTGGGTTAAGTTTTTCTTTTTTTAATCAGTGGCTAGTAGGTTAATTGGATCCTGTCTAAATTGCCCCTAGTATGTATGAATGTGAGTTAGGGACCTTAGATTGTAAGCTCCTTGAGGGCAGGGACTGATGTGAATGTACAATGTATATGTAAAGCGCTGCGTAAATTGACGGCACTATATAAGTACCTAAAATAAATAAAAAATAAAAATAAATAACATATTTAGCGGGTATGTTCAGGTACCTGAATGCACTTTCTAATATGCAGATCTCCCATGCATCCAATAAAAGTGGGACGCTCTAAAGGGAAAACAGTGACCATATTCTGCAATTGCTATCTCTTTCCATTTCCTCCAAACTCCCCTCATTCACTATGGGTTGGTAAGACTGTTAATATTTATGCAGGAATGTGGATAAGAATAAGATGGATGAGAGCCAGCAGCTATGGTGGATGCTCCATATGCCTATTAATGTTCCCCTCTTTTCTTCGGTCTAGGTGTTTTCTGCAAGCAGGAAACCTTTCCAGAATGGCTCAGTACACCTGGTCTAGTCCCTATGAACCTGCTTTCCTAGGGGAAACACTGGTATGTGGTACCACCCCCCCCCACCCCCCACCCCCATGCTCTTGTCGTGCCTCTTAGCCTATGATTTAGGCATGCTCAGGGAATCCCAAGTATTTATGTCTGCACTTTAAAAATAAACATACTGTATATACGTTGATAACATGGGATGTGAAATATCTTAATGTGGAATTCCAGTCCAAATTAAAAATCTACCCTTTAATTATACGAAAAATATAGTAAACATTTACGTATATTAAGCACTATTTGAATTTCTATAATTGAGCAACCTTCCTGCCTTTTACCAATAATGGGTGCCTTGTGCAACCTAATGTGGCTGTACACAGGCACTTCCAGGTACCGTTGTCGGTCCTAGTTCAAGTAGTCACATCCAAGTCTCACCCAGCCTTGCCGCATCCAGACATCACGGGCTCTCGTGAATGAGAGAGTAAAAAAAAAAAAAAAAAAAAAAAGAGAAAACCAATGGCGGTATAAGAAATAATACAAAATAAATATTTTACACAATATGGCAGAGGGGCGCGTTCTTATATGCAGCTGTGCAGGGCTCAGGTGAAAGGAGCTGGATGCCAGGAGAGCTGTCAGTGTAGCCTGAAGTGCTCTGGGGTGTCAGCACAAATCACAGTTCACTATGACCATTGCTGTACCTTATGATTCAGGGGACCAATCCAAGTGAAGAAAGTACCCAGCTGTAAGGTTTATGCTGAGTGCAGAGAAAACTGCCCCAAGCAGGCTGTAGGCTCTGGAGAAGGGGGAGGAAGCAGAGCAGCCCATCACATCCTGCATGCTGTGCAGAATACTACTAATGGAATGAAGAAAGCCACAGGCTGGATAAAGTGAGGGAAAAAAAATATTTGTTCAACCTGCTGATTTTGTATGTTTGCCCACTGAAAAAGACATGATCAGTCTATAATTTTAATGGTAGGTGTATTTTAACAGTGGGAGACAGAACAAAAAAATATCCAGAAAAACACATTTCAAAAACATTATAAAAAAGTTATAAATTGATTAGTATTTGATCCCCTATCAATCAGCAAGATTTCTGGCTCCCAGGTGTCTTCTATATACAGGTAACGGGCTGAGATTAGGAGCACTCTCAATGGTAGTGCTCTTAATCTCAGCTTGTTACCTGTTTAAAAAGACAACTGTCCACAGAAGCAATCAATCAGATTCCAATCTCTCCACCATGGCCAAGACCAAAGAGCTGTCCAAGGATGTCAGGCAGATTGTAGATCTACACAAGGCTAGAATGGGCTACAAGATCATCGTCAAGCAGCTTGGTGAGAGGGTGACAACAGTTGGAGTGATTATTCGGAAATGGAAGAAATGCAAAATAACTGTCAATCGCCCTCAGTCTGGGGCTCCATGCAAGATCTTACCTCGTGGAGTTTCAATGATCATGAGAATGGTAAAGGAATCAGCCCAGAACTACACGGGAGAATCTTGTTAATGATCTCAAGGCAGCTGAGACCATAGTCACCAACAATTGGTAAAACACTACACCATGAAGGACTGAAATCCTGCAGCACCCGCAAGGTCCCCCTGCCCATAAAAGCACATGTACTGGCCCGCCTGAAGTTTGCTAATGAACATCTGAATGATTCACAGGAGAACTAGGTGAAAGTGCTGTGGTCAAATGAGACCAAAATCTTTGGCATCAACTTAACGCGCCGTGTTTGTAGGAGGAATGCTGCCTATGACCCCAAGAACCCCATCCCCATGAGGTGGAAACATTATGCTTTTGGGGTCTTTTTCTGCTAAGGGGACAGGACAACTTTACTGCATCAAAAGGGACAATGGACGGTGGGGGATGTACCATCAAATCTTGAGTGAGAACCTCCTTCCCTCAGCCAGGGCATTGAAAATGGGTCTTGGATGTGATTGGCCTAGCCAGTCTCCAGACCTTAATCCCATAGAAAATATGTGGAGGGAGCTGAAGGTTCGAGTTACCAAACGTCAGCCTCAAAACCTTAATGAATTGGAGAGGATCTGCAAAGAGGAGTGGGATGTGTGCAAACCAGGTGGCCAACTAAAAGAAATGTCTGACCTCTTTGATTGCCAACAAGGGTTTTGCCACCAAGCCATGTTTTGAGAAGGGGTCAAATAATTATTTCACTCATTAAAATGCAAATCGATTTATAACTTTTTTTAAATGCGTTTTTCAGGATATTTTTGTTGTTATTCTGTCTCACTGTTAAAATAAACCTACCATTAAAATTATAGACTGATCATTTCTTTGTCAGGGGGCAAACGTACAAAATCAGTAGGTGATCAAATACTTTTTTTCCCCTCACTTACATGCCTGTACAAGGTCCAGTCCAGGAATTGGATGACAAGACAGTGGATCTCTGCTGGCTGTGCTCTGGAGTCTAGATGCAGAGAGAGCTGTCAGAAAAGGGCTGGAGCACACTCTCCCTGCCTCCAGCACTTCCAGCCCTATGATAATAGAAAACCCCTTTAACATGCCCAGAGGTAAAATATTGTTATGAACTGGACACTATCCGCTGCCCAATGATAACAAGAACTGGTAATAGACTCTTGTTCGGGATGAAACACTTGAAATAAAACAGAGAGATTACTGCAGTAAACACACACCTGATGGCAGAACAGCCAACATATTTTTGCATCCCTTCATATCATAATCCAGAAATAGGAAACTATGACTATAAATACTGTGCTAGGTAACGTTTACATAGGGTGAACATTTACAAGCAAATGCATTTATTTAGCATGGAATAAACACAGAAAAACAGAGGGAGATCAGACAACACACGAAAACACACTCTGCAGGGTATGGTAACATGCTGTCAAAATCTGCTTTCCAATGCCAACTAGGTAAAAATTCCTAACAGGTGTTTCAACATTTATAGGATAGCAAGATCATCTATGATAATCTGATATAGGGCTCTGCAGGGGGTATAAGACAAGCCAAACAAAACACATTTTACACAGCAAGATTGTTAAATAATAAAAACATACAATAAAAAAGACACATAAAAAGGAACCACTCATTCCATTCTTTCAACAGTGGTAATAAGGACTGGATAGAAAACATGGCAAAGGAGCATACTGAGTGTTGTAGTTCTACAGAGACAACGTGGATGCACTTGGTAGTCATTCATGAGTGGGGCTTGGTAGTGTTTACTAGTTTTGTAATGTATGCATCCTGTTTGTTGTGGGTAAAATCTGTACATTTTTTGGGGACACACCTGGTTATGTGCACAGATAACTATTTTTACCCGATGGTGCTGTCCACGCTCCTAAATGTTTTTTTCCCCCACTGTGGATGTGCATAAGGCCCCTTTCACATGGGCTTTCCATTCAGGTCCATCAATTTTTCAGGCGGACCTGATCAGATACTTCATTCAGACCTATGGAGCGGCGGATGTCAGCGGTGACATGTCCGCTGACACCCGCTGCTATCCTATCCTATCCATGAAATCCAGACAGATGGAGACCCTATTTTCCATCCGTCTGGAGGATCGGATCGAATGGGATCGGATAGAGGAGAGCGGGGCTCTGACAGGTCTGTCTCAGCACAGTGAGCAGAGCCGGACCTGTCATCCAATTCCTTAGTGGGAAGCGGATCAATCCCCCGCTGAGCAAAGCGCAGTCCTCTGGGCGGATCGCCCTTGTGAATAATATCAAAAACCGGGGGAGAAGGGACTTATGGACTTTTTAGGCACCACAAAAAATATAGATAAAAAATTCCTTATTTTATTTGATATCAAAAGACATACATAACAAAACAAAACAAAAATAATAATGGTTTAAAACACAACATGTGTCTGTACTAGAATCATTGCTATACAACACCGTCTACAGTAAGAAAATCTTCGGGCATTTAGGAGAAATAGCTTCCCATGTAGATAGGTCCGGAGAGATGGCTATATAGCAGTTTCATAGTCAGTTCACATGTTGGGATTGATCGATGCTCGACATGTTTCGCGTATGGATTACGCTTCCTCAAGAGCAATAGCCGTATATGATGTAGCTATCAAGGTATATAACATTACAGTTTATTATTAGTACATATACACATAGGCAAGAAACAGGCGTCTACAAGGGCGCCACATATCTAGTACCAGAAAGAACAATTGTGCGCTTGCTCATATAGGAGTGGTGGTGGGCGCCAGCGCCCCAGTGATACTAAAGGACTGCTATGGGGGCGTGCACAACATAATTATAGGTGGTATATACAATGTGTTCAGGTTTATAACCCCGGTCAGGTATTTAGGAAAAGGAACAGGACAGAAAGGGGGGGAGGGGGGGGAAGGGAAAAAGGGGGGGGGGGGAAAGGAGGGAAAAAGGGAAAGAGGGGAAGAAAAAAGGGGGGGGGGGAAACAGGGGGAAAAAGGGAGGGAGGGGGAGGAGGGGAAAAAGAGGGGCAATGAAGGGGAAAAAAGAGGGGGAAAGGGGGAGAGATGGGAAAACGGGGAAAAAGGGGGAGAAAAAGGGGGGGGGGGGGGAAGGGAGGAAGGGGGAAAAGGGGGAGGAACGGGAAAAGCAGGAGGAGAAGGGAGAGAGGGAAAGGGGGAAAAAAGGGGAGGAAGGGAGAGGAAAAGGTAGGGGGGTGTGTATATACATAGGTAGCACAGACAAATAATGAAAGTAAATATGGAAACAGTACTTACATTTAAAACCAATATGAAACATTAAAGGGGGGTAATAGTCCGCTAGCAAGGAAAGACCAGGTGACTTGACCATATAATAGAGCTATTCGTCTCCGAGTCAGTACCGGTATGTTTGCTCTTTTCTTATATACATGTATATGGGCCTGTTTTTGAAGTAGAGAAGGTAATGCACTTTTAAAGAAAGAAAAGGATACATATATGTATATATGTATATATATCAGACGTAAGCATTTATATATCCATATATGTGCCAATAGTAACCTATTTCCTTGCTGTGGTCTAGGACACTCACCACTATTAGTCCTATGGATCGAGAACTGTAGTCTATGTGCCTCTGAGTTTTACCATGGAGTGCAAGCAGGCAAAGAGCGCAGCGTCACTGTTATGATACCCAGTGTAAGCTAGGGTATAAATCCTAAGTATAAATGGAACCAGGAACATAGGGAAGAAGAGAATACAGAGGAGGAGAAGAGAGGGGGAGAATGGAGCCTCAGTTAAAAGTATAAAGTCACCATCCAGCAGTATATGCTATAATCCAATTGATGCCTTAGTCAGACAGAATACCTGAATATAAAGAAGGGGAAGCCTATAGCGTGTGTAGTCCTCCTGATCCTGGAGCGGAACGCACACTGAGTCAGGACGCTGTCCTTTTTGTGTGCCCGTCCCGTCCGTCGACGTCCAATCGGCGGCCGCCGACGTGACGTCATCCGGACCGGCCAAGGGCTCTACGTGCGCATGCGCCCCCACCAGCCGGAAGGGCCGTCAATCTGAACGGCGCCTCCAGTAAGAGGGCGGCGCACACACATCGCGAGCTGCATCCGCCGGCTAGGATAGCCAGCCGATGCGCGCGCCGCATCGGAGGGGACCAATGCGGCGCTGGGCGGCCGCATAGCAGTAAAGAATG